>OX438880.1:17669289-20169289 GCA_949315895.1 Anania crocealis | reverse complement strand
ATAAATAGTATAATATCTATATTTCTCGAGGAAAAATGTTCAGCTGTCGACAGAATAAACATAATCAGTTGGAATAAACAGATTAATCCCGAGTAATGAAATAAGATTCCATGAGATGTTTATTTTCACTAGCATTTCGGTAAATCTTCTTCATCGAAGTTATAGTAGTGTTAATTAATTTTGCCAAGACAGTGTAACTGATTAATTTTGCATTTTGATTGATTTTGATTGCTAAGTCATATTATTTTTTTAAATGTGTATACGTTTTTGTTGAAGATAACATCGATAGTGATAATTTACATCGATATTGATAATTTAGAGTACCATTTCTTGAATAAAATTACGGCAATTATCGTCAAAATTATTAATTAAATTAAATGAAATAATCAATTATTTCAACACAAAGGTCAATAAAGCTTTAATTTGCCTTAATACGACAGCATACTTATAATTATCGGTTTTCACATTTTAACGGCGATACAAAATAATAATGCCGGTTATGGGAAGCAAATTACTAAGTAAGTTAATGAATTAGACAATGTTTCAGTTTAATTTATTTAAACTTAGGTTATGTATATTGTTTACTCCTAAAATACCTATAAGTGTATACCAGTGGATTTTATTCTTTACAAAACAGATTGTTACAAAATATAAATAGATTATTCTTACGTTCTATGTAAGAATGCATCTACCTACTATTAAGTAGGTACTGTGGCTAACTAATTTTAGTTCATTCCTGCCTATTGGCTGTTAAATCTAAGTTTACCAAAGGCACCAACAAATTTAGGCGTAACTTTCTAAATTCAATACATTCATTCTACTAACAGCTTATTAAAATACGCAATGTTAATAAAACTTACTTAAATGGTGTATAATTTAGGTTAGCTTCGTTTCATTATACTCAAGGTAAAGGCTTGACTTCAGCATTCGAGAATGCGACGTCAGCATCTTTCAACGGGTGACAAATTTGAAAATCTCATTAGGAATTGCAGACTCGGCAGTACCTACTCACCTACGGGCAGGGTTGTCGGGATTTTTTACTCTACTTACATTCAGTCAAAAAAGTATCGGGAATGGATAAATTGTTTATGGTTTCAAATTCAATTTTTTTTTGTTGTTGTTAGATTGGCACAACTGTATTCCATTTTGGCGCGGAGTTTGAGTTGCATCTGTCACTGTTATTTATAATATATACAGTGCTGTTTTTAGTTACATCATATTTAGTGTGTATTGCGAATTTCATAATGGACAAAAACATCGAAGTTTGTCTTAAATTTTCAGTCACTGAAAATGTTACAGAAGGCTTACGGTAAATCGATTTAATTAAAAACACGTGCTTATGAGTGGTACAAAACGTTCAAAAGCGGTCGAGATGTGATGGAAGATTTGCCTCTCTCTGGTAGGCCATCAACGTCTGCAACTGAAGTTAACATCGCAAGAGTGATGGAAGTAGTGACCGAAACCGAAAAAACCACGCCAAAGTCGATCAAAAGTCAAAGTCATGTTGACTGTTTTCTTTTACAATCGCGGTATTGTGCACTCAGAATTCTTGCCGGAAGGTCTATTGGAGCGTTTTGCGGAATTTAAGACAGCAAATTTGACGAAAAAGGCCAGATTTGTGAAAAGAAAATTCTTGGATTTTGCACCACGATAACGTGCCTTCGCACAAGGCCATCATTGTGAACGAACTTTTGACCAAATACTCAACAAATACCATCGAGCAACCACCATATTCACCAGATATGGCTCCAGCAGACTTCTTTCTTTTTCCTAAACTCAAATTACCACATCACATCAAGTACTCTACTTCACCTTCCCCTTCCTCTGTGTAGTATCCAATGCCCAACGGTTGTCTGGAAGAAATCGCTGTTGGCGATAAGACCGCCGAAGTTGTACAACCTTTTGTTTTAATTATTTAGTGTAATTTGTATTTTTATTTCTGGTGTGCAGTAAAAAGTACTCTATCTATCTATCTACCACATCGTGGCACCCGTTTTCAATCGGTAGAAGACATCTTTATGAGAATTCGGGGCGAGAACTGAACTCAGTTCCGGAAACAGCGTTTAAAAAATGTTTTGATGATTGGATTATTAGTTGGCGTAAGTGAATCGTTTCTGAAGGAGCATACTTTGAAGGCGATAAAATAAATTTGGATGAATACCAAACATTTTGTGTATTATTGATCTTTTCCCGGTACTTTCTTAACAGAGTAGTACCTACCTGTATCATAAATTCAGAAATAGCTATGCTATACTTCCAAACGCCATTACAGTGTAGGTTAATTTTATTTAAAAATAATTACGATCAATATGGTAAGGCTAAAACAGAAGACTAACTGACGACTCGGACACTTTATATTCGGACACTATGTCCGAATTGTCATTTTTTAATTTATATGATTTTTTAACCGACTTCCAAAAAAAGGAGAAGGTTCTCAATTCGACTGTATTTTTTTTATGTTTGTTACCACAGAACTTTCATAAGGATTTAAAAATTATTTTTTTGTTTGAAAGCTGGTGCCTCCCGTGGTCCCATTTTAATGAAGTCATGATCTAATGGTGGAATCCGGGGAAATCGAGGGAAACCCTCAGATTTTCTAAGCACGTATTACATTTTTGCATATCTTTCTTAAGTCTTTTTAGTATTTGCGTCTGGTACCCATCATTCCATGTTGATGAGCTGATGATGGAAGGTATAACTCCTTAACGGTTAGGAGTAGGAGGATTATTCTTTAAATATCATAGGTGCGTATAGTCAGATAGTTGTCTTATTTCAGGTTATTCACGTGAGCTGATGATGGAAGGTCAAACTCCTAAGAAGTTAGGAGTTTGAGGATGATTCTTAAGATTCCATAGCGATGAGTTTCTAAAATAATTCATACATTTCCATCTAGAAGTCGTCATCACTTTTTTTATGTAGGTACCGTTATCGGCTAACAAAGGATTAATAACTGTGTAATTTATTTAACACTAAAAAGAAAATTAAAATTAAAATTAAAATTGAACCGACTTAAAAAAAAAACCCTATAAAGTACAAAATAACACAAGAAAAACATTTTGTATTATTTGGGCTCGGCAACGACTTTGAACTGTTTAGTTGTTAGTAGTTAAAATAATATTGTAAGTAGGTAAATAGGTTTAAAAATAAAACGTTCTTCTTGTGTTATTTTGTACTTTTTAGTGGGTTTTTTTGAAGTCGGTTCAATTTTTTCACTGACAATTCGGACACCAATAAAAATAGCTGCTTTGTACAGTCAGATAAAAAGGTGATTATGGTGTTATGATTTCTTTACATTAATTTAAATTCAAAATTGTTGATAAGAATGATATGCCTGAGTCTAAGAAAAATACTGTGAATATTGTGGGTTATTTTATATTTTCAATATTTTTATGTTTTTTCTAATAAAACAAGCAAAACAAAAATTAGTGAATTATACGTGAGCTACGTAGTATAGTCTACGATTGAACTGATTACTATTATCTGTGATTTTTATGGTACAGTCTTAATGACTTCTAAATAATAAGTAATGCCAAGTCAGCCAATGTGACTATTGCCGAGATGTTTTTAAATGATTATATTGTATAGGTATTAATATAAACCAATATTTATAGGAGGTTGATTTTTATTCTAAATACATGATTTTTTTCAACAACATCATGTATGATAGATAATATAGTATCATTTAAGCTACAGAAATACACAT
The DNA here is from genome assembly GCA_949315895.1 of Anania crocealis. Classification (NCBI taxonomy): domain Eukaryota; kingdom Metazoa; phylum Arthropoda; class Insecta; order Lepidoptera; family Crambidae; genus Anania; species Anania crocealis. The sequence goes on along the minus strand of OX438880.1, from coordinate 20,165,586 downwards.
TCAGAAACCTTTCAAATATTTTGGTAGCATTTTTTTCTACATATTAAATTTAAGTAAAAGGTTTTTTATCTGACTATATTGAACAGCTCCAATAATTTGGTTGTGTACGAATCGACAGTGAAAAAAATAATAAAAATTATAAATGACAATTCGGACACAGTGTCCGAATATAAGCTGTCCGAGTCGTCAGTTAGTTATACAGAAAATTCTACCCGAATTAGGTAATTCCAAAAATACAAACATGTTTTTGTTCATGATTAACATTGATGGATAAATAAATGAGTAAAGAGTTACGCAACTAATCTCACTTGTTATTAAACTCAATTGCTTTATATGATATTTTAAGCAATTTAATTGCAATTTTAATATCATTATTTAAACTTGAAAAATAATGATGAATTTTGAGCGTGTAAAATATCTATATTTCTTGATGAAAAATGTTCAGCGGTCGACAAAATAAATATAATCAGTTAGAATAAACAAATTAATCGGCGCCGCGCCCGGCACGCGAGAAGATACGGATTCGAGTCCGCCTGAGACATAATTTTACACAGTCCACGGACCCCGCCAGCGGCCACCTCCGCCCTATTTTTCGGGCGACTGGCTTGAAGGTTGAGGTGAATCATTCCTTAAGAAGTCGACATTTTTATTTTCAATTTAGTATCCTTGATTTCACAAAAAAGTTTGTATGCTCACACTGTCTGAAAAGAAAATGAAACATCTGTATCTGTAGGTTACAGTATTGCTTGAATTTAAAAGAACTTTTCACTTTATCTTGTCTAAAATTGTGCAATGAAAATGTTTCTTTTAAACGGTAAGTTTTCTATTAACCTAGACCAGGACAGCCCTATAAAACTTTTATTATGACAACCCTATATTCTGACGGAATTAAATTGAACACTCTCAAATTCTGTTAGCCCATGATAAGACACGCAGAGATTTCTCAGGGAGATGCCTTATCGCTATAATCTGGACGTTTTATATATTTTAAAACTTAAATTTAGAATTCCATTCACATTTTATGTAAGATAAAAGTATTGGCTAAGTTGACAAAGGTCGTTAAAAAAATGTCTGGATAAATGCTTCTAAGGTTTTGCAGAGTTCGGACTAAATATGTCTACAGCCAATGATATTTAAAAAGTAATAGATACGAGTATGTTACGTGCGTGCATTTTGCGTGACCTTAAAAACGTCCTAAATTGTGCGTCTTGCCCGAAGTCCGAGATTCAAAATAAGTGAGCGCTGTTGCTCGCAATCGGCACAGATATTTTGTTTGTTTGGTAACGGCCGGTCCTAATAACCTATCTATCTTCAGTTTTGGCATATTGGAGATAGAAAACAACTTCTTACTTCTGTCTTTGTTTCTCTGGACGGCAAAATCAGAGATAGGAACTGTTTCCTATCACTAAAATGTCAAATTTTATTACTTGACGAATTGACAATAAAATTAGAGGTTAAAAGGCGCTTGACGAATCAACACATATTTTATACCCTACATCACCTATATATACTTTTTAAATTATCATTGTCTACAGCTAAAAATTCTGCCACAGCCCCCCATAAGCACCGTGCATTTTGAACCGCCTGACGAATGAAGCCCACGCTATATAACTATTATGTATAACATCTTAGGAGTGTTTTTTTTAATCAATAAAAATTATCTTATAAAAATTATAGTTGAGAAAACTAAAAAACCACGCTTTTAAAACAGATTGAACTAAAAAATTAAAAATAAAACTGTAGTAATCAATTGAAAAATTCATATTATTGTACAAAAAGCGTGGGGTGCTTGTTATGATATCCACAGATATAGTAAATTATTGATAAAATATTTACAACAATCTAAATCAAGCCCCCTAGTTCAATCTGTTTTAAAAGCATGTTTTTTTAGTTTTTTAAACTATAATTTATTTTTTACTTTTTAGTTTAGTTTATAAGATTTGATTCCTTCTTTATCGACTGTAAGTCGAAAGCTATGCAGGAATCGTAATTGATACAGATCGTGCGCTAGCTCTACCTCTTTTACTTCCTCTTACAGAGGAAAACTAGGAAACTGTAATAAATTATTGCATTGTCATCGGTCCTTGATACATGTGCAAAGTTTCAAATTGATCAAACTTCTAGAAATTGGTAAAAAATATGCTCAAAGATTCCATTACATACATACATTCATACATAGATACAACCCAAGCTAATAAAAGTGTGGTAAAAATATAAAATATTGATTCAGCATTTCAAAACACGGTGTGCCTTTATTAAATAGTAGATACTCGTACACAAAACTGTCCTCGATTAAACGATTCACGTTGATTTTATGTCAATATCAAAGGAGATGGGTAGTCTTTCATAGGACCTTGGGCCTAACTGTTACATGGATGATATTAAGCACTTAACTAGGTTCTTGGATCAAAATTTCATATGTGTTTAAAGTTCACAGTTATGCAATGGGGTAATATAAATATTGAATGTTTTGCAGTCGAAAGTAAGGTTTTTTTTTTGTTATGTGAGTTATGCTCATTTACTAACAAATTCTACAGATATTATAAAGAACATGCATTGTAAATCATTTAATAAATAAATAAATCATTTATTTCGGGATTACTTAGTTTCAAATCATAGTATTTCATTAAATACATTGATTTATGTGACTTTTCTCTATACGCCCACTATAAAATCGCCTACTGTATAGTACTGTACCTATAGTAGGCGATTTTAAAGCAACAAAGAGTAATGGCATCCTCCAGACGAGTGTAAATGATTTTGTAAGTAATTGTTGTAAGGTGATGCAACTGAAGTAATCGTAGCAAGGGTCATGGAGATAACAAAAAACATACAAAAACCAATGATATTTAAAAAGTAATAGATATGTTACATGCGCTCTCAATATGAGTCCCTAAAACGTCACAATTGTGACGTCTTTTCAAATCCATGAAAGAGAAAGTAATTGTTCTTTTCACGAGTATGACAAGGACAAAATAAGAATTACGCATGTGTGCAGTTGTTCGCAAGCGGCACATATATTTCGATAGTTTTGTAAGGGCATAACCTATCTATACTTTTTAAATATCATTGACAAAAACACATAAAACTACAAACGAAAAAACAAAACGCAAATCAAACGAATGTAGTCTCGTCCTTGTATCCTAAATCTATGGTCTCGTCACTGTGACATTTCATTGTTGCCAGATAAAAAACGATAAATAATCGAACCGATGCAATGGATTATCACTAGAAAGTAATAACATTATCATCTCCTTGAATACATTTTTTTTTCGACTGCCTGAGATGGGACTTATACCTACAATCTTCTGCTTTTTTATGCAAGGAATGTAATTTTAATTCACAGTCGCAATTTATTTGTTTAGAGAACAGTTTTGGAAACATTAAAAAAGCTGTTTCATCATAACCTATTGTTTAAATATTCCATAAATATTTTACAAATATTTGGGATATTATATAAGATTTGCCGCAACTTAGACGGTTTAAATTATCATTCAAGGACTTGCATTTTAGAACTGCGTAGAACAGAAAATTGATATTTTACGACAAGCTCCAAAAAATATATTATGAATTTTAGTTATTATTTGGTTCTTGTAACAGTTAGGCCCAAGTTTGCCTATTTCTTGTATATCGTATTGTGACTATAAACTAAAACCACCCACCCTTTTGTCAAATACGTGCATTTTAACTAAAAAGTTTGGCAACTTTTTTGAAGTTTTTCGGGTGTCTAGTTTTTTTTATGTTACATCAATGGCCATAGTACTCGTATAATCCTTCAGATGATGGATTTATAGAAATAATAAAATGTGTATGTTTTTGGGTTTTTGAGCGCCGTCGATCCTCATGTGGATAACTTTCATAAAATCAGTATAGTCAGGGTGTTCAGTAAAGGGTTATAACAATCCGAAACCAGCCTATGTTAACATAATAATATGCATATAAATACTATGTTGAAGTCAGAAATTTGATATCATCATTTTAATTTTTTAAATATTTATTTTCATACAAACTAAAACTTTGAGATTCCGATTTGTATGAAAATATTTTTTTCTAAAATGATGTTATCAAATTTCTGATTTCACTATAGTATTTATATGCATATTATTATGTCAACATAGGCTAGTTTCGGCTTAATATTATTTAGCTAACAACCTGTATAGGATTAATAAAAAGCAATAGTAATCAAACAACATGATTTGCTTTGTTTTAAGAAAAGCTTATCCATAGTAAAATTTGATTAATCATGGTTAGTTAGCCATTAGATGAAGCCACGTGCAAGTTTCTTTGATGAAAAGCACGTGTCAGTTAATTTGAATATTTTAATCCACTGTAATAATCTAATATTAATGTTCTAAGCGTCACAATGAAATATTATGATATATTTCTCCGAATTGTTGTCTTAACTGAAACGAAATAGGCCAGAAGCGTAATGAATCTTGTCAGGGAGAGAGTGACAGAATAAAGATAGGTATTTTTTATCACGGAACTCGTGACAAGTTATTAATGATGCACTTTGGTAACGTGGATTGTATTATAACCTGTTGAAACGTATTTAATGATCTAACTTATGGTTTTCTTTTAGAAAATCTATATGACGCAATCACAAAATCTATGTTAGAAAGACACATCGAACGAATAGGTAGGTACACACGACGGCACATCAGACTATACATGATGACCTTGAGACCGCCTTTATGACCTACGTAATAAAAGCTGTTATCGCAGTTCAACTGTTTAACTTGATGTGCTGTCGAGTGTACAATAAACATTTTAACAGAATGGCTCAATTAAAGAATTACCGTATTTCTAGATCTAAAAGGTTAGGTGTAAGTCAGAAGGTTTTCGTAACCAAAAGAAGATTGAAACTGTAAAGGAGAACCCCATTTTTGGGCCCGACGTTACAACAGTGGGAATTATGCCAAAAAAAACCTTTTGTTTTACTTGCTTATTTCCCAAAACAATAGTTTAATTGGCAATGGACAAGTGAAGAAAATGGATAAAATACATATTGTTTTTCTAATACTTAAACAGTCTCTGTAAACCGTTAAACACACATTTAATTAAAATGTGACTATCTCCGTAAACGCTATGTCACTTCATAGAGCGGCGCTTTTAACGATTTAATCGATTTGGAATAAATCGATTCATAGTAATACTTTTTTTACAATTGTATTTTTTAAGGAACAAGCTAAATAGTTAGTCTTAAAACCCTGATATAAATATAAAAAACTTAGAGAATGTAATTAACATTTTTTTCCACGAGCTTTGCAGTTCAATAAGTAATCATTGATAAAACAATTGAACATTTCTAATAGTTCAATTCCTGATGTAACAAGCTGCACTATTATTAAGAATATCAGTTGACAATGACAGTTAATTGTCATTTGTCATTCACTCCAATTCACTCACATTTCGTTTCGTACATAGACACTGAGCAAGTAATCACTACGTTTTAAACATAGAGTACATTTTAACATGTTTCATACTCGTGCAAGTTAATAGTCTAAGATCCCACCATATAACGACCTTCACTGAGCTGTTTATTGGATGAAAAGTATTTTATATACAATTAAATATGCCAAAAAATATATTGCAAATGGGTTGCCTAAAAAATTTCAGTCCAGAGTAGAATTTTTAAAATTTGACAACCGAATTTCATGACTTTTTTTTTTACATTCAACCATATACCACCGTGTTCATAAATGAATAATATTTATTTGTATTTAACTTTATTTAATTAACCGGTGCAAGTTACTAGTTCGATTTACCTGTTTATATCTGCCTACTCAAGAGTTGTGACGGGAAAAAAATAGTCTACCTAACGTTTGCATATTCTTTGGGCTTCATATTTTCGATTGGTATTAAATTTGTCTATTATCCAAACCAGTAAAAAAAAATAAATTAAAATAAAAAAAAAAATTGTTAATTAATCATACTCTGGACTGAATTTTTTTAGTCAACCCATTTGCAATATATTTATTGGCATATTTAATTGTATATAAAATACTTTTCATCCAATAAACAGCTCGGTGAAGGTCGTTGTATGGTGGGATCTTAGACTATAATATGTTTTGTATTTTTCTCACTGCTCTGCTGAAGGGCTCTGTTAAATAGAAAAGGAACCTAGATCTTATCCAGTTAAAGTACCGAAATGGTATTATTTAGTAAAATAATACATGTTATAGGTTATAAAATAAAATAAGTTCATTGCTTGATTTAAGTAACTTTCCCATTGTAAAAAAGTTGTGAAAATAGGGCTTATGAATCTTTTCAATATGCTTTAATTTATGGCCAATTCCCAGCCTTGTAACGTCAGGCCCAAGATTGTATGGGAAACAGGTTTGTCCTTTGGAGCGAAGTTCCTTATCGCGCGTTGCGAAAGGGGGCTAGACGGAAAAATTTGTAACGACACCTTTTGAACGACGTAGCGGGAGGGGAATGGAGCGGGAGAGAGAGAGGGAGTGGGAGAGGGAAAGGGAGAGGGAGAGGGAGAATTAAGAATAAATTAAAATTAAAATATATTTTTTTACAATTCCTTCACTAAAAATGAACTTCGTTCCATCCGGGTGTCCCTTGACACCTCTCAAGTTTTTTTGTTATAGGTTTAAAATACAATATGATTAGTAGGTGTTTGCAGTGACGTTAAAAGAATAGCGTCATCTCTTCTCTTTCTTTGGGTGTCGTAAGAGACGAATAAAGGTGAACTGCAAGAAATTTTTGACAATTTATTAACCTGCTATTAAAGTGAACTAGCCCTGGTTTTGCCTACATAATGACTTATAAAAGTGGTAAGTAAAATATACCTAAACCGGCGGTTTTTAGCTTTGTCTAGAGTCAAAGCCAAGTTATGACTGGCCAATTCTACATAAAAATATCATTTACAACAATTTTATCTACAATCATCCTAACCTAATGCTTTTAAAATAAAACATTGGATTGAATATTCGAATTAGTTACCACCTACATTATTACCAAGTCAAAACTGTGTCGAGTAGCTAAGAGTTTTCCTCCACGTTTAAAGAGATTTAGCTGAGATGGCATAATTTACAACGTAACATTAAGGCATTACCATAAGTAATGGATAAACCGGGACAGGCTGATAATCTACTGCAAATTTGCATTTTTTTAAGTAAACAACAAAATGACAGATGCTTTATATTAGGAGTTTAATCAAAGGCAAAAGATAATCATCGTTACTCACTGGATGGGTCAGTGAATCGAATATTATTTGCAAGGCACCTTGCCACGACCATTTTTTTTTATAGAGTTAGATTTTTATTTAAATGTATGTGTAGGTATTATATATTATATATTTTTAGATAATTTGATTTAATATTTTAGGTTGAATTTAAGTCCAATAATCTTAAGGTACAAGTAAGTGTGACTTTTTCATTATCAATACGATTTCATAATCAAATTGCTTTGAAAAGCTTTTGAGCAACAAAACTTTTTCACAAAAGTTTCACTGACAAAAAGCACGAAATAAACAACCAATTTTGAATCGGCGTGTGATGATTGTCGGTGATAAGAAATCACCGCAGGCAGGCACCGACTCAAAGTTAGTGGATTATTTTATAGGTACTTTTCTATTTTTCTGTTAAAAGTTATTAATGTGGGTGCCCTTCGGTTCGCCTAAAATTTAAAGTTCTAATTTCATTTGGCCGAACCGTATTGGCATATACTTATAACGTATAATTATTGTCTAGTCTAACAGTTGTTTTCGCACTATTATAGATTGGTCTAAAAATTGAAAACCCTAATTTCAGTATGTCTAATATCAAAAGCACTAAAATGTATTAGCATCTTTTTTTTTGGCATTACGCTCTATTTTTTTTTAAACCGAAAAAGTTTAAGAAACGAATCGCTCACAAACCGACCCCAAGCAGTCTTGTCTGCCCTACCCCTAGAGTGTAATTCAAAAGCGCGTAGGCGCGGAGGGGCGAGGCGGCCCGCGGGCTGAGGAGCTGCAGTGGTAAGCGTAAGCCATCTGCGACGATTAGCACGTGTGGGACCGCCGGAGCCCCGCAGCGCCGAAGCCGTCACGGAAGTCTGATTGTTTGGATGCATGCATGATTGCTTGTTTGCATGCATGTTTGCTTGATTGCATGCATGATTGCTTGTTTGCATGCATGATTGCTTGTTTGCATGCATGTTTGCTTGATTGCATGCATGATTGCTTGTTTGCATGCATGATTGCTTGTTTGCATACGTGCTTGCTTGCTTGAATGCATGCTTGTTTGCATGCAATTATGCTTGCTTGCTTGCTTGCATGCTTGCAAAGAAGTAAGCACTACTTCTTTGCAAGCATGCATGCATGCATGGCTATTTCAAATATTGAAAAAGTTTTTAACTTTCTACGAATAAAAATTTGGAACTGTAAATGGTAGGTGTTGTGATATATTCGGCTAAATGTCGCTATTGGGAAATTATAGTACGGCGATATAAAGTAAGGCGTAGTAAAAATAGGCTAAACACGTTAAGGAAAAGTAAAAAGGTGCGAAAAATTTTTTGGCTTATAGTTTGTGTGCCAATGACAATTAGGAGTACAAATAATTAGGCATTCCGATATATACCAGTTTTTTTAGATTTTTTATTGAATATTAGATTAAAATGTCTTATATTAAGAATAAATTATCACAAAAATGTATACATGATTATTTTTGCAGGACAAGTCCCATAAATCCATAAATAAGTTAGGTACTAAGATTTTCCATTTAAGAGGACTAAATAAGGAGAAGGGATAACTAACAACACTCAATTAGGTATTTATAAAATACCTAGGGTTTTGATTTGGTAGGATACAGCCATTCAAAACGCAAAATGTAACAATAACAGTAACTTTTACTTTTAGATCCTCATTATTATTGTGGTAAAATTTAGATGCCTTAATACCAATTACCTTCATCATCAGCTTACATCTGACCACTGCTAGACACAGGCCTTTTTGAAATCGGCAAGTTTGTCAGGCGAGTTGGCGATAGTGTTCGCCAATAATGGAGACAAGGTACTATACCCACCATGTGGCACCGGCTTTAAAACAAAATGTTGACACCCCTCTCTTCCGATTAGCGCTAGGCCTCCATGATAAAATATAGAGCATTATATTATTCTCTCTTTGAATTTGATGCTATGGGTCTTACAGTAAAAACATGTTAAAATGTATCTTAGTACTTATTAAAAACAGCTCAAAAAAATTAGAAATTAAACTACATCAAATTGAATAATTGAGCGATAAACTCGGCCTAGTTCGATAACACGACGAATAAAGGTCGACATGTTTAAAAATTAACGATAAAAAGTAATAAACATTTTAAGTAGATCGTCCATTTCTTTATTATTTATTTCATCGGTTTAAACATTAAGCGTTATTACAAAATAATAATACCCTTTAAACTTTGACACTGACGTGGGTCAGACCTCCGGATAGCCTGGATAAGTGACATGTAGATGTATTATTCTGTACATATTTTAAATCACTCATGAAGCTTCCAACAATTTGAGCACGAGAGACAATTTTCAATTTTTAACAATGTCTAATGTAAAAACACTTAGATTAGCTTTCAGTAGATGGTATTACGTATAAAATACTTTTATATGTAACTTTATCTTTACAATCGGCTTACGACAGTCCACTGTCAGGTATACTTAGGCCTCACCCAGTACACGGCACTGATCCTGATGTTTTGCTATTCTATTCCAACTAAGTACCTACTGTCAGCTCAGAAGTTAGAATCATAGATCTGCCGTGTTGGATGCCGTTCGCACTTTGACCGAATCTCGAATTCCACTCAAAACCATATTAATATCAGTTCTATCACTTCAGCTTGCTTATACATATACAGAGCTCAAAGTATGTCAATAGTTCCATTATCTGTCGAGTATTTTACCCCTTATGCAATTTAAAATAGTAATAGTACCTCTACTAGTACATACTAGTGTACTAATCGTATTGTGAAGTATCAGACATGAAAACGTTTTTTGTCTTAAAACTATTCTTTGATTTTTTTAATCAAAAATCTCAAATGCTGCCACTGTATTCTTAAATTATGAACAAATGATCAGTTTCAGATATAAAATACCTATAGCTTATTTAAGTATGCCATTTCGATATCTTATCTTACTATTGCCACATAATAATGCCACAGAGTAATAACCAAGGTAATGGTTACCAATAGTATGTTTTTATGTTTTTAGTAGACTCTATCGGGATTATATCCAACAGTTTCAAGAATATATTAAATTAAATCGGCCTGCATAAAGTGGAACGACATCGCAAATGTAATTCAATTTGATCAGTTCATTAGCGAATCAGAGATTTCGATCAGAGCGTTCTCATTCTCGGATTTAATTTACATCTGGACGTGTAAAATGGTTAAATAACTACAAATACTGGCGCAATCATATTTTGGATGTGTACCTTTAAAGCCTTATCGAATTAACTGTGCTTAGCCCTCTTTATACGATTTGTAAGTAAGTATTTATAGACCTATATAGGTTTAAGTTTGTAGATTCAGAAGCAAGAGTGCAGCTACAGCTTCACAGTAAAAACACTACGGTTCGGGTGATCACGATTTTCACGGGGGAAGGCTTCAGCCCCTTTTCACTTCGGGCAAGCAGACATGAAATCTAAAGCAGTAGCGACATCCATAGAAAATGCTAAGCGACGCAGATATATGGCTCACTTGCGATGGTATGCAATTTTTTTACCATCTCATAAACGCACTTAAAATAAACATCTACAAGTTTTGATATTTAATTTTAAAAAATAACTATATTTCTTTATGATTAGTACAAAATCTCTTTAACTCAGACTGATTAAAAAAAACTGTTTTAGTGTCCTACAATAAAAGTAATATTTTTTGTATGATTAACGAATTTAATTTGCCGTAATAAACATTTTGCATTTTATTTATAGGTATTTATCGCGATAAATCTAAACAAAATGCAGCATCATAAACGAGTTAAATTTTGAAATCTTAAGTTTTAATGTGCAATGTTCAAGTAAATTCAGGAAACCAATTATCTTTCTGAGGTTTACAAATATTACAGACACTAAATTTTATATTAGTTTATCGAATGAGTAGTACCCCATACGCAAAGCTACTTAATAAGTAGTAGCTTAATTTGGGACTGGATGGCTCTGTGGCCCAGCGTGGCATGTATTAAAAATATTATGTTACTTTATATTATATGTATATATACTTGTCAAACTTCAAAATTATTCCAAGCCAGGCAACATTTTTTTTTTACTGGGCCTTACAGAGCCATCTAGTCCCAAATTAAACTACTATTAAGTACCCTGTCGTATGTACTCGTATGTATTTTGTTTATAATACTCGTATCTCTTGTAAATAGTTTGATGAAGGACCATGCAAGTGAAAGGTCCTCAGCGGGCATTTACGATGAATTGACAGTTTGGGCAAATTGGCCAAACATAAATTATATGTCAGCCTACATGAGCCCAGCTGTACGGCGATGTAGACCCGCCACATTGACCTGAGAATAACCAATTTCTGAGAAGTGATATATAGATTATACAAACCACGGAACAGATTTGTAAATGAAATGTATCTCTTTCGTGATACAAGAGTTTTTAACGTACAAGCAGCTGCAACCACTGGGATTTGTAGACGTCATTACCTATTGCTACCAATAGTTAGGTACAAACAAAATTTTCTTGCAATATTAATCAAAAATATACCGAACTACCTATGTAAAGCTAGTGTTTCTGTTAACCGTATTGTTAATTGTTTTATGGAAATCTAGCAAAAAGGACTCTTACAAGTAAAAAGCAGTGCACAAACCTCCATTAGCTTGTAGCCCAGTGCGCTAGATGAATAACTGAAGTTAAAATTTATAGACTCAGGCGTTACTTTACGGAAATCCATAACTAATTATGGATTGATAAAATTATTTTGCTAATTGCTAATAAGCACTATTTCATGCAGTGCTTGCTCATTCACCGTTAGTGTGGGTAGTGTGGTACAGGTGCTTCCTCAAATCAGTGTTAGTGCGGGTAGTGTGGTGAAGGTATCTAGGCTGGTGATAACAAACGGAAATCATTAGCAAAATAATTTTATCAATCCATAATTAACTGAAGTTAGTAGATACTACTACTAATTGTTTTTTTATTACATTATACAAGAATATCTATCTCGCCGTGTAATGACTGACAAAGAGCTCCCCATAGGACTATTAACGAAATTTCGATATAAGAAACTCGCGCTAAGCCCCTATAATTGAATAAGAATTACTCTTTATGTAGAGCACCTTAATAATGAAATCAAATTCAGTGAATTTTAAATGATAGCGACTTCATATTTCTGAATATCATTGTGTCTAATTTTATTTATAAGTTCTAGTAAAATATGCGATTTTATTAAAATCATTATATTCACTTTATTTGATATTTTAGCAATTGAATTGCAATTATAATATCAGTATCTTGATCATTGCAACAGTACCGAAATATTGGAAACTTATAATATTTTTTTTACATTGTATAAACCCCGAATCAATAAAATTTTGTGTTATTGACCATCAAAAGTTAAAATTAGTAAATCCTAATCAAGTCGCGAAAATGAATGGTATGAACTTCAAAACGATGTTATTTTGTACAAAGTTTACATCATCAAGTTTATAAAACGGGCGGAAATCCTTGGCTCTATCACCGCTCCATAACCGCTAGTCGAAACCGGCCTAGATGTAAGTAGATATAGGCAAGAAGTATGCATGTAGTGCAGATAATATAATTAGTAACATAACAATAATATAAAATATGAAAAACAAAAAAAGTTAACCCAAAACTTTACGCGTGATAAAATTGTGAATTACTGAAATTAATGAGTTGAATTTCAGCAGCCTTTAATATTTTTCAACGGCCTTATACCTACAAGTTGCTTCCTAATGTCGTTTACGCTCGACGAATAGATAAATATGAAACAATGAATGATTGTATGAAAATAACATTAGTTTACGAAACTAGTGTCATTTTAGATCGTAAGCTAATGTCATTTATATACATTTGCTATCTATCGTCAAGCGTATACGATTTTACCTACACTTGTCTAAGGCCGCTGAATTATAATATTAGTTACAAGATACTGTTACAGGTGTTCCTCTTAATTATCTTCGTTTTTTAATTTTACATATTACCCTTAAGTACGTTCTAAGAGTCGGTAGTTTCGGAAAGTTCTTCACGAAAGTTACGCCGTATCATCATGCCGCTTGCAATAGAGCGAAATATCGGAAACAGAAAACTAAATCGTAAAAAAAATATGCATTTCCGTTTGTGTATCAAAATGAGAAATTAATGATTCAAAACATAATTACGATGAAGTTCATCGACTCGAAAAACTATGCCACAAAGTTTTAAATAAAATTTTGTAGAAAAGTAAAATAAAGGTATAGAGCAGGAATTTTTTGGTCAGTAACATTTTTAGAGTTGCTGACAAAACTTGCTGATAAAAAATTATTGGTTTGGTTAGGTCAATATTTTTACTATTTATAAAATAATATCCATTACAATTAAAGTTCCGTGTGTCTTACTTTCACCAAAACAACGTACGTAAATAATTCATCCATCAGCTACGAAGCAACACCGTATAAATAATCACAAACGGAAAGTTCAAGGTGTAAAACTGTATTTGCAAACGCAGCCAGAAGTCAAGTTCTCCTAATGAAATAAAGGTTCGTCTAAAAGCTTGGGCGCAGTCCGCCTGCACAAATAAGCAAGATGGCCGAGATTTGCTTACCGGATCTACTTTAGTGCAGATTGCGCCTAACTGCATTTGTAGATTGACGCCAGGCACGCTGTTTTAGGATCCAGCTCAGTAAAAACCTTTTAGCTCAATTTTAGCTTGCTTTATTAGCTTTGGTTTCTTGAATTGTAAAACAAGAGGTACAAGAGTTCTGTTTGTGATTTTTCTTTCCGCACTACCGCTAAGTAAAACCATAGAGACAAAAAAACAAATCGCGATGCATTTCAGTGTGACGTATCTATATAGCTGTTCCAGGACACCATATGATGTGAAGAGTTCACACACCATGTGGTGTCCTGGAACATTTAGTATTTTTTTTTATTTGGACATTAGAAAAAAGAAACATCTTCTTGGAATATCGAAAAGATTAAGAAAACCACAAATCATCAAGTCTATTTGCTCCACGCAGTACTCAAGGTGTATCGATTGAGTTAGTTAAATGCGATTTCACATTTACAAACATACATTACCGCAGCCTGATTTTTATTTGTCGACGACACTAAAGTTGTCAGTCAAAATGATTGCATAAAAAGTTACAGCCTTTTAAAACTTTGTAAAATATTGCAACTTGTGACTTAAACGTAAAATGTACCGTAACTCCGTATTTTTATGTGCACCTTTCATCGTGGTAGCCAATAAAAACTGATGGAAGGTGTCCCCGGTTTTGTTCCTCGGCGTCATGCGGTAAACCTATAAAATCGCTCGTAAAATTACACGCAATGTTTGAAAACCATCAAATCTTGAAGCAAAAAAGGATATATTTGAAGAGGCAAACATTTTTTGCACATATCTCAATACTCATTTGAATTTTAACCATGGTTTTTGAATTACTTATGACTTATTACTTGCGGTATGACTTATTACGTGAGGTAGCTATTAAATAACCTGTTTTATGCGTTCTTTATTTGTTAAATGTCAGGTTGAGCAAAGCTAGAGACATAAACTCGAGATTAAAAAGAATTCCGAATCGACTAGTTTAAGGTCTGATACCAAGATTAGATTTAGTGTTACTTCAACGGAACCTACACGTAGGTACTTTTGTGGAATTAGGTTTTTATTCTTACTACTCGCAGAACAAGTTCTCAGAAACGTATTATGGCAAATCTGATAAATCTCTTGATAAAATTCGACTCCCACTACCAAGTGTAAGTACTAGAATAACAGATAGTAAGTATGTTTATGTTTTTAAGGACTCTTTATTTTTATCCACTTGTTAAAGGTAGAGACTACCAATACTAAAAAATCCAAAACTTATTACTTTTTTATCAGCTAAAGAAGTACTGCTAAAAGAACACGGACAGAAGCGTCTTCTCTTCACTATGGCCAAACTGAGATTGCCAACCCGCCTGCCAAGCGTGGCGGCGAGTATGAAAAATATTATAATTCAACCTTTATTTCTTCTCTCAAAAAAATCATGTAGCCATTGAAATCCTTCTTTTGGAGAGGCCGGTGTACAGCTTTGTTCGATATGGGTTGTTGATGATATTTTTAATACCATATGTGATGTGTGGTACTTAACTGTATTCAATAATTTTTAATTTGTTTGAAAATTATTATAATCGAGCTAAACGTAGGAAAGTAAAGTGAATACTACATAAAAAACACAAATGAAAAAAGAAATACAAAAATGGATATAATTTAATTAAAATACCTAACAAAAAGATGAGATGACCCTTTAAAAGTATCGCACATTTATAGAAGCCACTATAAAGGATTACCTCAAACGTTTTTCCCAATCTCGAATCTTTTCGTGTTTTGTAAAGGCTTTGAATTGATACGATATCTATCGTGCCACTCGGCCCGGCAGGCCATCGTTATTTGATTAAGTACTTAAACTACTAACGTTAGAAAAGGCCCAGCCATACAATTCAGTCCATAAAAACAACTTTTCCTTTTACTTTATACCGTAAGTCACTACTATCGTTTGATTGTCTTGGTGCTAATATCGATCTACAAATGGACATAGCGATGTAGAGTAGACTGAATGATAAAACACGTATTTCTTTATTCTACAGTAAAGGTAAAGTATATCTTTATTACCTGTTATCTCTTACAGTTAAAGGTTGAAGGAAAAAATTACATAACCAAAAAACTAAACTAGTCATGCACATTTCAGTTTATGTAAAAAATACAAACAGAAAATTTGTGTCACATCTTTGCTTATATACTTATATGTCTTACGAAACTGACAAATGGAAACCTTCTCAGCGAGTAATGCTCGGGTTTGACACTCAAACGTGGAATTAGAAATATACTTAGACATTTGATAATCTTCAATTCTTCTTTAACACGTTCTTATACATACGAGTATGTCAGTATAAACACGGCTTAGCATATGCAATGGGCGTCATCAAGCAAGGCGGGGCGATGAGTTGTCGAGTAGGAATCAAAATGTGTGAAAGCATTATTATTGATTTCGTTGACCTATAAGTCCGTTTTTCCGCTTCCACTAAGCCTACTTTTACCCACCTACGAAGTATAGCTTTTGCCATTTGCAATATTTTTATTCTTGGTAATCTTTATATATCCAGTATCTTTATATAGCCAGTCGGAGAACTGTTTTACTAGTATTATATTATCTGTCGCTTTACTGAAAACATAAAATACCTTAATAACTGTAATACCAACTCTTTTAGCCCTAGTAGAATTTTTATTTCAAATACCAAAACAAACAAAATCGATTTTTAAGTCAACACAAAAGTTATACGTGGTCACGTGCCACGTCCAGTTGCGAACCACTTTTGTTTGTTAGTGAGGAAATATTTTTTACAGTATCCTCATGTGTTTAACAAGAGCATGCTCCACAGCAGGAGCTGCGAGGGTGGCATCAATGGCTAACAAAGTGTGAACAGGGATCGATAGTGTAGCGGCGCATCAAATTTTTACAGCTCGCCGAACGGCCGGTCTGCGGCGCCCGCGATTATTGATTTGACATTAAATACCTCTTTGGGCCATTGACATGTTCACACAACCAATGAAACAACAAATTTACTTCTTTTTTATTGGTGTCCCAGTTTTTGCTCTTAGTTTAAACATCTTTGTCACAATCGAGAATGTTCACCGAAGTCGTAATTGTCAACACAATAAGAAATCAACAACAGAACTTAATGATGTGCCCCGGTTGGTGCAGTTGTGCCTTGGTTCGCATACTAAGCAAGAGTCCCGGTGTCAATTCCCGGTCGGGGTTAATTTAGAGTACGGTTTTTCTACTTCCTGATTTGGATTACGCCTGAAAGGGGTCGATGGGTTTAGTCATGCTTTCGTTGTTCCTGGCTTTCGGCTTTTTTTTATCGTAAGATTAAAATATATCACATCAGAATGTTTTCATGGAAGGCTTAGAAAACTCTGACACCAAACTATCTGTTAAGGATAATATAATATTACAAGAAGAAAGAGTACAATAGAATGACTCCTTAGAATAATAACACCTAGAAGCCGAATGTAAGCACGAAAAACGCGCAACTAAAACTAAGCCAGATATGTTCTGCGAGCTGTCAGTGCTCAACGTCACGCTAAGTCAAACAAAGCTCGCGAAAAATAATTTTAAATGACTGTTTGCACTATGAAGAAGTGTTCTAGCACATCAGAGAAACATAAAGAAAGTGATAAAGTTTCAATTCACACGTAAGTACTTACATTTTAGACATTTTCTGTACGTAAATCGAATTAAAAACGAATCATTTGAAACACAATTATCAATATCAGTGTTGCCAGTTTTGGGAAAAAAAATTGCACACAGTTTGTTTAGTTGGTTTTTAATATTGAGAAAAATATAGAATTTGCCATAACAGCTATTTAATACTGTTTAAACTTAAATATTGGTTTTATTGATTCTATAAAAATAATTTCTTAATGTGAATTTATACAATCATACAGGCATTTTAATTTAAACACATTGAACGGTGGCATTCGTCATTAGATTAATAAATATGTAATATACTTATGAATGTAATCATATTTTCTTATATATTTAAAGATCATACTAAACACATGGCAAATCGTCGTATAACAAAACAACAGGTTTTCCCATTTTTTGTGGGTAAACGCCCGATGATGGTAACACTGAAGCCTATATTTGTGTGCGTTAGAAGAGCGTAGATTTATTCAGCTTACGCACACAAGGATAATTAAGTGGCACGCGTTTACGCTTACGTTTTGGTTCAGACGCTGCTTCTAGGTGTTATTATTCTAAGAATGACTCATTCATTTAACTCATCAGACATGTAAAATTTCAAAATATGACATTCCGAATTTGAATTCGAAAACATGACATGTACCTACTCTTTCCAAAGACATCCCAATCCGTATTTCCAAGTTTCCGAATACAATTAGTAGGGAGAATTAAATTGTTATTTAGCCGGAAAAATAGGTATACCAAATTTCAAAATTCTATAAATTTGAAAGAGTTAAATCAAATAATAGAAATTCCTAAACACGTCATATTGATATTTATCTCTTTTAATTATTAACTTGACACTTTTGGTCGTCTTTCATTTGCCAAATTGTTTAATTGCTACTAAATAATATTAATACGTGGGTAACACTGAAAATGTTTAGAACTGGCCAGTTAGAAACATTGATATTGAAAACTTTTTTGAATTTCAATTTTAGAACTCTTTGGTAACCTAATGTAGTATATTTATTTGAGTATTGCATTCATTTGTCATTTGGTTTTGTAAATTGGCGGCAAATCTAAAACTCTTGTTACACGTAAAAATGAACCTAACGCGAGAAAATTTTCGGTCAACTATTTATTATGACTTTCGTTGTGGGCTTACTCAACAACAAAGCTATGATAGGCTGCGATTAGCATTTCTTAATGAAGCCCCATCTCGTGCCACTATTTACAATTGGTTTAACGAGTTTAAGCGTGGACGTAGCAATCTCAATGATGATCCGCGTGAGGGACGTCCTTTAAAAGCGACTACTGAAGATAACATCAGTGCTGTGCGACGCATGATAGAGGAAGATAAGATTGGTATGAGTCAAGTTCAAAAAATATTACACGAACATTTAGGCGTTAGGAAGCTTTGTACCAGATGGATTCCCCATACTTTAACCGACGACCAGAAACACCTTCCCATGGACTGGTGTTGCCAAATGTTAGATAAGTTCAACGGCGGTGACTCAAATCTGTATTTGACATCGTCACAGGTGATGAAAGCTGGATATATTGCTACGAACCCGAAACCAAAGACAATCAGCTCAGTGGGTGTAATCTTTCGAGGATCGGCCAACTAAGGTAAAGAAAGGAAGGAGTCAAGGAAAAAATATGATTGCCTCATTATTTGGTCGGAAAGGTCATTTCGAGACAGTTGTGCTAGAAGATGGAAGGACAGTTACTGCAGACTGGTATATCAATCGCTGTTGGCCTGTTGTCTTGGAAAAAATTCGACAGCAGCGCCCTCGAAACAGGATCCTCCTTCACCACGACAATGCTTCAGCGCACTCCGCAAAACGGACTGTTGAATATTTGACTATGGCAGGTGTCGAGATAATAAGTCATCCGCCATACAGTCCTGACCTGGCGCCCTGCGACTTTCATTTATTTCCAAGAACTAAATATAAAATTCGAGGTATTCGCTTTACGAGCCCTGAAGATGCGGTGAAAGCGTATGAAAATGCCATAGAAGAGACCCCTAAGGAAGAATGGGCCCACTGCTTTTCTCAGTGGTTCCATCGAATGCGACGATGTGTAGAGAGGAACGGAGATTACTTCGAAAAACAATAAAAGTATTGGTAACTTTCTACATTAAGCCGATTTTCATTTTCTAAACATTTTCAGTGTTACCTAGGTATTATAAGGTTTGGTTAGGTAGAACAGTGACCAGACGAAGACGTGAAGGCAAGTGGGTGAAGGCAGCGGCCGTCGAACGTCTGATCCAGCTTACTTTTTCATCTAATTCCATAATAGTGCACTCCTGATTTGCTCGTGAAGTTTTTGTATTTCAAGTTTCTGCATTTTAGGCGGTTTCACAGTTGGAATTCGTATTTATAATATTTCGGAATAATAATGATTATAATATTTTAATCTGGAATTTTAAAATTCTGGTTTTTTAATGTACCTACTTTGTCGTCGCTGTTGCTTATTATGTTCTGGCAGTAGATACTCCTTTTGTCTTCCACACCTATAATCTATGAAAGAATAGTACCATAATATCTTACTTTTGTATTCATACTACGGGACTAAATACATACAAAATGTTTTTTACATTCATTAGTTTTTTAGATAATTATAAATGGCTTATGAATGACCAGCTTTTTGCCTGCGGCTTTGCCGTGAACTACACTTTATATCGCGCGTGCGGAAAATTGTGCCCAACACTGGCACACCAAATAGCCTGTGTTACTTCTAATACCTACCTCCAAAAATATGTGTAAAGTTTCATGCTTATTTCTGAAGATGAGAATGTTTAGTATGCAGAAGATATTCGGGCAATATCTACATTACCTTAAACCTACCGTCATGAAAAATTAAGTCTATATATGTATATTGAGAAATCTCAACGTTTTCAATGAATGGGTAAAGCAGGAAAAAGACAATGTTTACTTTAGCAATTTAGTGAGAGCAATCCGAAAAACCAATTTCCAACTCGTCACTGGTGGTCCCAAATAAACAAAAAAGTTTAACGTTTACCTTTCCCTAAAAAACTACTTTGTTTTTATAGAAGGTGTCCCAAAATAACTATAACTACTTCGTATTTTTTTCACGAGAAGATATTCAATACTCAAGTAAACACGGTTTACAAGACCGAGTTTATTTTGATTAACTTGTGCTGGACTGTTTACTTGAGACCTAATCATGTTTGGATAGCTAATAAATAACATGCTCGAAGAAGCGAAATTTATGTTATTTCTCTTCTACTCAGTGACTTGTACAATAATATTAATGGATATATTACCTATCACTTGTTAATATTATTATCCATACTAATATTATAAACGCAAAAGTGGGCTTGTCTGTCTGTTTAACGTGTACACGCTTAAGCTGCTACATTGATTTGTATAAATTTTAGTAAAGAAATAGTTTGAGTGCCGGGAAAGGATATCGGGTTTTTATTCAGTAAAGTATTAGTTTTATTCAAGGAGTAAGGGGAGAACGGCAATAACATCCCAGCCGACCCTAACGTCAACCTCACCTGCACGCGCTGATGGTTCGTTAAGAATAGTCGGCGGCGGTGGCTCCGCAGCCGCCGTGGTGTTCCCTGCTAGATAACGGACGAGGCTCTGGCGACCAAGCAATGGCGGGATAACCATACACCTGGCCTGCCCCAAGCAGACCAGAGGAGGCTTCAGAGACCTTGGGGATTAAATATCTCCTAAAATACTGGTGCGGAAGGCAAGTGGAACAACTGCACAAATCTCCCTAGTCGTCAGCGACACAAATTAAAATATGGAAAAGTCAAAAAAGGCCACTGCCCCGAGTGCCCGTCGTCCCTTAAATGGGACAGGGGTGCGAAAAATCCCCGGGCGTAGATTTAAGGATACCATAACGATTGCGACGTGGAATGTTCGCAGTCTTTTGCGACCAGGAAAGGTACATAATATCAACAAGGAAATGCAGCGATTGAATATTGACATACTGGGGTTAAGCGATGTGAGGTGGAAGGATAGGGGCAAGCACCAGATAGATGTCGACAAAATTATGTATTATTCCGGCTCAGACGAATGCTCCAATTTGTATGGTGTTGGGGTGATCATAAACTCAAAATCTATTAAAGGCAATATTAGCTTTGTGCCTAAGTCTAATTTTACTATGTTGATCCGAATTGAGGCGAAACCGAGAACTATAAATATCATCCAAGTATACGCACCAACAGCAGATAAGTCAGATCAAGAAATTGAAGACTTTTACAAAGAAGTGGAATTATTGCTAAAAGCACGCAAAAACATGAGATCCGTTTAGTGATCTGTTGAATGCTAAGGTAGGAGAAGGTGTAGTTTAGGGTGTAGTGGAAAAACATGATATCTGTTTAGTGATGGGAAATTTGAATGCTAAGGTAGGAGAAGGTGAAGTTCAGGGCGTAGTGGGGAAATTTGGTTTGGGTGTTAGGAATGAGAGAGGAGATACACCTGTTAAATTCTGCCAAGAACAGGATCTTGTTATCATGAACACTTGCTTTTAGCTACCCCTGAGAAGACTTTATACCTGGACATCACCACCAGATACCTCTGGACACATAATACGCAATAAGATTCTTACGCATTCTTGATGATCAACAGTCGTTTAAGAAATAGCATCAAGAGCGCTGAGACATACCCCGGGGCAGATATTGGTTCTGATCATAATTCTGTTGTGACTAAGTTTGCTTGCAAACTTAAGCAACTAAGGAAGAAAGTCCCGAAAATTAAGGCTAATATAACGAAAATTAAGAATCAAGAGTTAAGAGCTAAAGCTTCAAATGACATCAATGCGTGGGCGGTAGAAATGAAGCGGGTCGAACAGAGAGCGATTGAGGATAGCTGGTAACAACTGAGGGCTACAGTGGTTGACATAAACACGAAATACCTAAAACCAGAAAAACGGGTACCAAAACAAGTCTGGATGACGGAAGATATTTAGCACCTGATGGAAGAACGGAGACAGTACAAAAATGTAGATGTTGCAAAATATGATATGCTAGAAAAAAAGATACGAAGGGAGGTACGATACGCACGTGATAAATGGTACAGAGAAAAGTGTTAGTACGTGGAAGAATTACATGACAAGCATGATACATTCAAACTGCATAAGGAGTTTAAATCTATGATCGAATAAAGGACTATTGTACACCAACTGGAAGATGACAATAACAACCCAATACTGGATGTAACAAAGAGAAGAGACACTTGGGAAGAGTACATTAGATCAATGTTTGCAGATGATTCTAGAAGTACAGGAATACAATCTCACTCCGATGACGTTCAATTCTGAAGGACGAATTAAGAAAAGCGCTCCATATGGCGAATACGAGGAAAGCAGCCGGACCGGATGAAATTTATGTCGAGGTGCTGAAACTCATTGAAGATTAACATTTGGACGCTTTTACAGACCTGTTTAACCTTGTGTACGATTCTGGACAAATCCCAACCGATTGGCTTAGGTCCACTTTTATCACACTACCAAAGAAGAAAAATACGAGAAAACCATTAGTCTTATGAGCCACGTGTTAAAACTATTCCTCAACATTATACATGCGCGAATAAGAACTGGATGTGATGAACAGTTGAGAGATAGCCAATTTGGATGAGAGCTGGTGTCGGTACAAGAGAGGCTATGTTCGCATTGCAGGTTCTGGTTCAGAAATGCGAATATATGCAGCAAGACGTTCTTCTTTGCTTCATCGATTACGAAAAAGTCTTTGATAGGGTATTGCATGATAATCTTATGGCAGTAATGCATAATACCGGGACAGATGGCATTACGAATAATTCAGAGCCTGTATTGGAATCAGAAGGCTACAGTTCGGTTGGATGGGAGCGAAACCGACGAAATAGAGATTAAAAGGGGGGTCCGGCAAGGGTGCGTGCTCTCGTCAACTCTATTCAACCTTTACTCCGAATCAATTATCGCTGAAGCATTAGAAAGCCTAGACTATGGCGTCAGAATTAATGGGCGAGCTATTAACAATCTTAGGTACGCCGATGATACAGTCCTAATAGCGTCTTCAGAAGCGAAATTGCAGCGCCTAGTTGACACAGTTACTATGTGCAGTCAAAGAGCAGGCCTCCGAATGAATGTTTCAAAGACGAAGGTTATGGTTGTCACTAAGAAAGACGCTATGAACCCAGTTATTTCTGTAGAGGGCAAGAAAATAGAACGAGTGCGCAAATATAAATATGTACTGCACATGGGTGACTGAAGACTGGGCTAGTGATCTTGAAATAAAAACTCGCATTAAAATTGCCCGTAGTGCCTTTAACAGTATGAAGAAAATCCTTTGCAGTCGCAACTTGCGAATTTCTTTGCGCACTCGTCTACTACAATGCTACATTTGGCCCATAGTTTTATACGGATGCGATTATAATATGCGAAATATTTATTAATTTATATGGAAAATCAATAATTTATCAATTCAGTTGTAAATATTTTTTTTAAAGTTTGAAGACGCACGCACGATTTTAACGAATTGAATCTAATCGAAGCGAATTCCATGCGAACATAGGCGGGAGCGGACTCTTAGAGCATTAATCAAAGAGCGGACTCAACCTTACTTCTCTTTACTTTTTACAGTTTTGACAATAGTAACATACATTATCTGTCTCTCTCTTCAAACATTTGACATGTTTTGTGCAAAGCAATTCCAAGGTACAAGTAGGTATTTTAACTAATCTTTTGCGGTGTAACCAAAAAAACATGCTGAAAACGACGTAAAAGCTTTGATAATAATGTTACATAATGGTTTCAGGAGAGCTGACGCAATTTTGATGGATAAAAGCGGGACATATTATCTTTGCGGGAAGATACAATGGATATACTTGGATGCAATACGCTTATTAAATACATACTGCCACCCACGGCTTCGTACGCGTGGAGTTTTTATGTAGGTATAAATAGTTTAAAACTACGAAAATGTAATGATTTTGCAGTCAGCTGTATTGTTTAAACTTATTGTACTCAGAATTTTGTCTTCTTTAATTTGGTATTTCTTTAACTTGCTATGACTGCAAACTTTTTTTTTTCGTAGTACACCAACATAGGATTTTGCCGTTTAACTTTTTTTTTAACAAAAGGTAGCCTATGTTACCCGGACAATAATAAGTAATCGATTGATACCTCATTTACCAAAATTGGCTCAGTACTTTTCAAGGATATAATACGTGAAGCAAACATTTTGTACTCCTTTTTACGAGGTGTATGAAATTTTCCACTCTTTATAGTTTATACAGAAAAGGAGTGTACAATGCATTTTTTTTAAATTATACATTAAAAATACATTAAATTTTAAATTAATTATGGTCTAATTATACGAGTTGGCGACCACTGGTATAATTTATTTTTTGAAACAACAAATTTGCCGTCTGTGTTTTTTTAATATTTTATGGAGAAACATAAGAAGCAATTAATCATACTTTCAAGTAATATATTATGTGCAAAGCCCGTTCAGGTGTGACACATGGCGCAAATGTAAGTGATGCGTGACGCTTAAAGATGACAAAGTGTTGAATCAAAAGTAGATATACTCTTTATTGCACCCAAACAAAAATAATTTTATCTTTTAAAATACATTAAGGACTATACGATTCAGGCGGTTTTATCGCTGGTAGCGATCTCTCCCAGGGAATACAGATTTTTGAACTGTTCTTTAAGCAAATAAATTGCTAGTGTCAATTGAAAATACAATTCATTGAACAAAACTTCTCCTTACTGCCTGAGGTGGACCTGAAGCCAAAAGAAGCTTGTGGGTACAAGTCCCACCTTAGGCAAGTGAATTATTTAATCAAGGAATTGTATTTTCCAGCTCTATTCAAGTTATACTAATAGTTTATTGCAGCTTCACACAAAATATAGAGCTAGACAGTTCAAATCAAATCAAACACATTTTTCACCATTATGCTAGAGGAGAACTAAAAGTATGGGTGCCATTTTATAATTCTCAATGCAACGCGTGCGAAGTCACCGGAAAAAGTAAGTATCAAATAAGTATACTTTACTTATTGAAATTAGCTAGCGCCCCGGGCAAAGATCTCGGGGTCCTAGGTTTGAACCCCGGTCTAGCAATAAGAGTTTCGAACATTGCTCAAGTTTGTGATCATCAACCCGCATTTGGCAATCGTGGCTAATAATGCCTATAACCATCATTGCCGTGGTAACTTGAATTCAATGACTGAGGCCTTTTAAGATTTTGCTCTAATGCGACGTAACACAGTGCCCTGTAAAATTACCAATTAAAATTTAAAGATTTTTTTTTACTTTTAAAGTAAAAGCTGTTCTTATTGTTAAGCACATCGTAGAACTACTATACACAAATTAGTTAGCCAAGGTGTTTGTAAAGCAAATGACAATACCGTAATTACCTATTGTCTTAAGTAATGATTCATTTAAGCCCTATTCACATATCGAATACCTATCTAATACGAGTATTAGTCCTCGCATCATCTAATCTATGCCTATTGCTATGCAAGCTCACACTTAATATGACCACATTACATCTGACCTATTGTGTTATCTCTTAGATCAGAAAAGCATAATTCATACTCATTTAATATATCTTAACTCATTTGTCTACACCACAATAATATTATAAAGAGGAAAGATTTGTATTTTTGTGTGTGTGTATGTTTGCAATGAATAAAATCAAAAACTACTTTGCCGATTTCAAAAATTATTTCACTTTCCACGGTTAATAAAGCCACTTTTACGTTGGCAGCCTCAATTTATAATAGTATAGAAGGTCCAACTTTTTCTTCGTTTTTCTTTGGCTAAGTTTGATAGTTTTTGAAGCAGACAATCATGATAATCCTTAATTTCGGTCAAACAGACTAAACGCATTGCTCTGAAGGTATCTACATTCAGTTTGACCCGAATTCATAATACGGAGTAAATAAAAATTTTTTAATATAGTTTTCAATTTTTACGATCCTAGGCCTGATAAGGTAAAAAGGGATAATCAAAAACGTATGAATAGTATCGTAATGAATAAATGAGATGCGAATCGCGTAAAAAAAGTATTGCTAGGCGGCCGTATCAAAAATTTTCAATTTTTGGCGGACTTTTTTTAAGTGCTTTATCTTGACATTTTGTACTGGGCTATACCAAAAGAAAAAATACGTCATTTGTGTTTTGTCTCGTAGATTGATATATTAAAATTTGGAAAGTGGTTAAAATTTCATCCTGTACATATATACCTATACCTATAGTATATAAAAATGAATCCCTATTTCCCTTGGTCATCGCATCACACGTGAACGGCTGGACCGATTTTGCTAATTCTTTTTTTGTTTTGTTTGCTATTGTTAGTAGAATGTTCTTATGAAAGAAAAAAATAAAAATATTGCGCGGAAAATCTGAAAATTTAAGGAAACTTAATCACCACACTAAATTATTTGTTATGTAACCTTATCGCTTTTGACAATTTTAACTTTTTTAATTTTTTTTTCCTTTAGTAAGTTTAACGGCCTCGGATAATTGTCCATACAGCCAATTCTTCAGTAATATTGTCTTTACTTTTGCATTAAAACGTTGATGTTAGACGTTTTAATGCTTCGATGGAGTTTTTGGAGACAGTCGAAAGATTGAAGGAATGTAGAGAAGTCCCCAAGAAAGAGGTGAACTGTTCGCGTTCCCGCGCAAAATTCACGGTCCACTTTTCTTGGTTACGACCCATACACCATCTTATTTCACCGAACTGTATATTGTTCACTCGCACAACACTTTGTTTCGAAAAATAACACTACTTTTACGACCCAAAAATCACTTTAAACGATAAAAATTCGATAAAATAAACGGACTCCAAGCGTATCTCACGAACTCCCGCCAAAAACTCAACTTTTTTAATGTATGGCGTTTGACATTACATTGACAGAATGCGTGCTGCAAAAATCGAAAAAAAAAACTAAATTTTGCTCATGGCCAGTAATATGTCACCTGTTACCGTGACGGAATACCAACAAAACTATTCATATACCCGCCAGAAAAAACTATATAACCTTAATTAGATTCAAGATATAACAATTTGTTTCGGCGCCAATCGCCTTTGACAGCTATACCTCCGGACCTCAGTCTACAGTGGCGCCAACTGGTGAGCAAAGAAACGGTAGTCCCCATTGAAATCAATTGTTATCGTGGCACCCGAGTGCCTCCTGGGGGTTGAGGGATTAATTTATATTTTTCAATACGTATTTACACAGAATGGAGTAATAATAATAAAAATATAACAATATGTACAAGAAAAAAGCCTTTACTTCTTATAATCAAACAGTATTCAATCTATATAATAGGTCAATAACCTACAAATAGAATATCTGTTTGAAATCACTGTCTTGAGGAAAGGTTCCCAGCAGGCTGGCTACATCGCCGCGCTGAATAGCCAAACTTATTTGTTGGGCCAGCCTTGGTATCGTGAGATGTCTCGATCAACCTTTTAAACAAATCACGATACAGTTTGTGGGCGCTTGATGGTTCCAGGGTTTCGACCCCAAACGGTTCAAATATGTAAGTCTAAAAAATAAGTTTCATATAATAAGTATTTTTCAATTAATTAAAATAAGATATTTAGAAGGATAAAACTTATCTTCACTGATAACGACAATGATCATACTTCCAAGCTTTAAGAGCTTTTTTCTTTTTAAAATCGTACATAAAAGAGCTATTAAGAGAAAATCTATATTTGTTTTTATAACGTTAAACCAATTTTCAGCGTTGTACATTATAAAAGTACAAAAGACTGTTTTTGAACAGTCTTTGTTTTCATTTTTTTATTACTTAAACAAATGTAGCCTGAACCAGACTGTTCTTTCCACAATGGATTTGTTAGATCGACTTTGGAGTTTTTATTTTATAACGTAATAAAAGAGAGCAAGCAATTTCCGGGCCCGTTAAGGTTTATTGTTCATAACGTCATGAGGAATCATAATCCGAGCACGTAGATTGGGTTAACTGCTCTGTTATGCCTTTGTATGAGCTGTGATTTATTGTCTGCTTTTTAGTATGTACTTATAAAAAGTACAATTATAAATTCGATTTAAGTATGTACATACAATGAAATTTTCTAGAATATATTTCAGTTACATCTATGTTTGTTCGTTTTTGTATTTATAATATACTAGCGAACCCCACGAACTTCGTATCGCGTCAGAATAGTATTTGATTTCGACGTGTTGCGTGGTCGGAAAACATTTTATAGAAATATATTTTATTCGTGACGTCAACTTTCAACGTTTTTATTACTTATTATCCTATTCCCGATGCAGACAAACCAAAAAACTCAAAAATCATAAAAATCGGTCCAGCCGTTCTCTAGTTATAAGTGGTGTAACTGTAACAAGACTTTATTTTATATTTAAAGACTAGCGGACCCGACAGACGTTGTTCTGTTTTAACTATGAATATTGATTTCAAATTGGTTTAATTAATTAAAAAAATATTTCAGATACAAATTTATTTATCGACATTGCAAATGCTAACCGCACTGGAAACTGTAACCGTTTCAGAACGCATACTGTCAATTTTATGTCAAACGCCATAATGTTACATTAAAAAAGTTTAAATTGTCAAAAGCACTAAGGTTACATTACAAATATTTAGGTTTTCTAAATTTTTTTAATTTTTCGCGATTTTTTTCTTAATTTTTTTTTCATAAAAACATTCTCCAGTCGATAACAAACAAAACAAAAAAAGAATTAGCGAAATCGGTCCAGCCGTTCACGCGTAATGCGATGACCAAGTGAAATAGGGATTCATTTATATATATAGGTATATAAGATTTAAGATAAGATAAGATAAGTTAAAAAATGCATACTTAGTAGTAGTAGGACATATACCTAATACTTTGAGGTTTTTTTAATCTGTTTCGCAATCACCACAATATAAGTAAAAAAAAAGAAATTGAGTATGTATCGACCCAAAAAGAGAATGAATGGCCCTAAATACGTCATTTTTTTTAAGTAACTTTGCAGAACTTTTTAAGAGATTTAACAATTAAAATGTTTTTGTTTCGTAGGGCCTTATTTATACTATTCCTCTGAATTGCACAAAAAGTTAAAGTTTCAAAGAAAATGATGACTATAATTGTTCTTTAAAAGTAGAAGTAAGAATGTTGAGTATAAAAATGTAATAAAAATAAACTTGTATGTCATAAGCAGATATTTTGAAGTCTTATGAAAAGCTTTGTAGGAAATAAATTTAATCGCGTCGAAATGCTTGATAATTAAATGGCTTGATTGTCAGACGACCGCATTTTAAATAACAAGGATTTATTATCGCGGTGCCGCACCAAAGGTTACAGTTCACCGATCCTGGACGCAATATCATCTGATCTCATTAATGTGATAATAATATGCACTTCGCCAAATAAGTTTCATGTAAACTACCTGATGCCCGTAACTTAGTCCTCGTTTAAATTTAGTACTAAATGGGATTTAATGATCTGTATTATTTATTTAAAAGGTAAAGTCCCGACGTTTCGATCCGATTGCACGAATCATGGTTGTGGGCAATAAAATTGTTCTCATGGTCTTCAAAAATTTCAAAACAAACATCTATGGTCTGAGCGCATGAAGGACTAACACACAATTATAAATAAATAAATAAATAAATGTGGTCACAGGCACATACATTTTCTGATACTTATTTGGGTTACTATTTAAAGCACAGAAATCAAGCAACGAAGGTACCACAAACACCCAAACCAGAGAAAATGTAGAAAAACACTTTCCGGGAATTGAATTAGAGACCTCGGAAGAGGCGATATATTGACCACCGATGTGTACGCCACTCCGCTATGGTGTCGTCCTAAATATATACTTAAAAGTATACATTTTGTTTAACTGTCAAGATAATTACTGGTTATCATTAAATAAGTAAAATCTGTTTTATTTCTGCAAATAGGCCCCCTGGAGACGTCATCACACATCCCAATATTTAAACCTACCACTAGTTAGTTTGATGTTGCAATGGTCATCTTTAATCAAATTGAATTATGCTAGTTATTATTAAATTATTAACCTCCGCTTATGACTTATCAGATACTGTTTTTCATTTAATTTTGACTATCAATTATGTAGAACTATATCGTCGTATCTTTACTTACTCTACATACAGAGCTCTAGATAATATCGAAATGTTTTGAATATGTGTAAGTAACTTTGCACAACAATTGAGCACCGCATCATTTAATTTTGTGTTTAACGATTGAAACATTTCTAAACACAGCATTACTTAGTTACTCTTTTCTTTTTGTAACTAACGGAATGTTTTGCATTTAATTATAATATTAATATACATAAGTAAGTACATAAACATGTTTAATTACTTATTTATGTCAATCTTGTGTACCTACCTACTTCCTGGAACCTTTATCCATCTTTATTCGCTCCTGCTTGCCATTAATTGCTTTAAATTTTTTATAACATCACGCTGCGACCAATAGGAGCGAAGCATCAGCGAAAAATGTTGCAAAAACGGGAAAAATTATTGATATTAATCGCGATCATAATAACAGAAATTGACGCGGACAAAGTCGCGGGAAACAGCTAGTCGTGTATAAATTTCACATTCAGGAATGTCACAGCGTGTTAGGGGAATGATATAACAAGCCGAATCCAGCCTATGTTAACGTATTCATATCTATACTACTACATATTATAAAGCTGAAGAGTTTGTTTTTTTGTTTTTTTGAACGCGTTAATCTCAGGAAGTACTGGTTCGAATTGAAATTTTTTTTTGTATTGGATAGTTCATTTATCGAGGAAGGCTTTAGGCTATATAAAATTACGCTGCGACCAATAGGAGCGAAGCATCAGTGAAAAATATTGCAAAAACGGGAAAAATTATTGATATAAATCGGAATCACAATAATAGAAATTGACGCGGACAAAGACGCGGGAAACAGCTAGTCGTGTATAAATTTCACATTCAGGAATGTCACAGCGTGTTAAGGGAATGATATAACAAGCCGAATCCAGCCTATGTTAACGTATTCATATCTATACTACTACATATTATAAAGCTGAAGAGTTTGTTTATTTGTTTTTTTGAACGCGTTAATCTCAGAAAGTACTAGTTCAAAATGAAAAATTCTTGTTGTATTGGATAGTTCATTTATTGAGGAAGGCCTTAGGCTATATAAAATCACGCTGCAACCGCATAGGAGCGAAGCATGAGTGAACAATGTTGCAAAAATAGTCGCGATCATAATAACAGAACTTGACGCGGACGAAGTCGCGGGCAACAGCTAGTTAAACATAAAATTACGGAATTATTTTGCGTTTATTAGAATAGACCTACCTGTGATCACGAAAGAAGGAAGTGTTCGGAAAGATAAACCAAAATAATAGAAAAGCCTAATAAATGCGATATAAATCCGTAAATTTATTTTTATTTCAACGTGAGTATATTAGTGTACGCGAAAATTTCAGAAAACACAAAATTGGTGGCTTATTTTTTGGTATTAATTTAAAAAAAAAATTCAAAGAAAAGTTTATTTATTTTAAGGCTGTAAGCCCTTTTCTTCTACCCTTTGGGTGAAAAGATAGAAGTTGTTTTGAAAATGGATTGATTCCAACTAAGCGAAGTACCATAAGGAATAATATATGCTTATCATAGAAATTGGTCAGCTCGTAATAATAACATACATTATAATTTAGAAATGGAATTGATGGATTTGAGATTTGTCTTTTTTTTGTCCCTTGGAAATAATGTCATTGGTGTGTTAGTAGCAATAAATTAAAGAAAAAACCCATGAAAGTACCTAATAATAACTATAGGTACGTTGGGATTGTGTTTTGGGAATAACTCGCGTTTATTCAAGGCCTTACAAAATTTGGAGAATATTTTCCTTGTGAAAAAATTTCAAACTGCCTCAGGTAAGAGTTTTACCCATTGCATGACCTTTCTCCATCCGGCGTCTGCTCTTCAGCTGATACTTGTAATATAAGACACGTTATAATAATAAATTAACTGTAATGTGAGCTGAGAAAGACTCCTTATTGTACTTAAGTGGCCAGTAATAGTTGCCTTGCTCTGCTCGACACCGCGAAAAGCGGTTATATCTCAGACACATTTGGTTTAGTTTAACCGATGGCCGTTGGTGCGGAAAGGTTCTGGAATAGCGACCGTGCACCGGACAACGATCTGTGGGTTTGACCGATGATTTGGTGAAAGTCGCGGCCAAGCCGCTGAAAATGTTGGAATGTCCGTAAGGATTGAGGAGCCACTTTTCGAATCTTGATGAACCTGATATATCATCAAGTACCAAGTTATTTAAAAAAAATGTAGGATCGATCCCCGGTTTTGTAGTATAATACATCAAAAAATATATGAACTCTATCGGACGCGACAAACATTGTCCTGTCTTAACTATAAATATTGATTACGAAATGATATATTTAAAAAAATATTACCAATGTTTATTAATATTACGCTTTATTAGACACAACATTCCTTAATTATCTTTGCTTAAGTCCCAATGTTATGTATTGAGCATGTTTAGATACTCAGTTTGTTCCGCAGTAATTATTATCACTCTCAATGTCTAAAATGTTAATTTAAGTTGTGGTAAATGATGCTGGTGTTGAAATTAACACTACTTAGTACCTAATATTCTAAGCACCATTGTATTCAACATTGTTTTTTTACCTAAATAAAGGAAAAAAAAAAACATTCTTTGTTTTTTTAATGGCGGGTATTATTTAAATAATTTTGTTAGTATTCCGACACGGGAACAGGTGACATTACTGGTCAATGTGCAAGATTCAGTTTTTTTTTTACCCTCTATTTGACGATATTTGCAGCACGCATTCTGTTAATGTTATGTCAAAAAGCGATATTACAAATAATTTAGTATGGTGATTGAGTTTTCTTAAATTTTCTCATTTTCCGCGCAATATCCTTGTTTTTTTCTTTTATAAGAACCTTCTCCAGTGAATGACAATCAAAACAAAAATTAATTAGCGAAATCGGTCCAGCAGCTCACGCGTGATGTCGTAACCAAGAGAAATAGGGATTCATTTTTATACTTACATATAGATAAAAGTTAAGGTGGCACCTCAATCTAAACTGTTGGTTTAAGGAGCCTCGTGGATCAAGTGAAGCGGGACCGATCGTAGTGCAGTTCCTTGCCCTTAATTCAGCTAACCAAATCACATCACAATCGTAATTGAATAGCAGGTTTTTGACAGTTCTAGTATGGGGTAAATGTTAAAATCGCCCAATTCAATCACGATCGAACTGCAATTGAAATAGCTGAATAAGGCCCCTTAAGCCTATGTCCAACGGTGGCCGTCGTATTTAGCTGAGTTGACGATGATGATTTGGTCTAAGTACAATAAGCACCTCTGCTTAAATGCTCATTAAGGCTAGGACCAAGACAAGCGCCTACACTAATTTATTATGTATATATGACAAAAAAAAATCCACATAAGGCCGGCTGTACTTTATCTAAGTTTTACACTAACTTAGCTAAAACTACAATATATTATAAATGTTAAATGTATCAGTTATCAAAAAGACTGGAGGACCGCTAACCAATAAGTATAACTAAGCATTTTACAAACTTTCATTATACATATGTATTTTAACATTAAAGCCAAAATAAATATAGGTGTAGGTACCTACATTTATTTTGGTTACTCTTAACTCTACCGCCCAATATGTCTAGTTGTAACACGTAGGTAATACAATTTCAATAATTCGCTGAACTAAAGTCGAGGTCCTCATAACTTATTCATTTATAAATTTCAGAATGACAATAAGATATTCGGTTTCAGGGTCTGAAACATGAATTCAACGAAGTTGACAAAGCAATTTAAACCGGACACGGCATTTCAATTACAAACACCCTTTGTTCTGTAAATATATGTCAAGCGTTGTTTCTTTAAGTACTTACTGGCTTACTACATATTTTTAATTTATTTAAACAGCGGGAAAATAACAACATGTTTCATTTTTCTCATTAAGTTTTAAGCTAACTCAAAGTTCGGCTTAGTTGTATTGCTTATGACTTATGTCAAGTTTTGCTATGAACCGCAATTCTTGGGCCACGTCACGCATCGTGACACAACACATATCGTATAACTCAGGAACCGTGAGTCCACGTCCCGGAACTAACTGGAACCCGCTCGGTTTCCGTTCGTAATGGAAGACGCTCACAAAAACTAGTATAGTAATATTACTATACTAGCGGACCCGGCAGACGTTGTCCTGCCGTAACTATAAATATTGATTTCAAATTA
This sequence comes from Anania crocealis, assembly GCA_949315895.1. Taxonomy (NCBI): domain Eukaryota; kingdom Metazoa; phylum Arthropoda; class Insecta; order Lepidoptera; family Crambidae; genus Anania; species Anania crocealis. The sequence goes on along the minus strand of OX438880.1, from coordinate 20,130,955 downwards.
ATAAAATTAATAAAAAAAATAATTCAGATACAAAATTAATTTATCAACATTGCAAATGCAAACCGTTTGCAGCACGCATTCTGTCATGCTATGTCAAACGCTTATCATAATATTACATTAAATATAATATTACATGAAATAGGGATTCATTTATATATATAGATAAATGAATCCCTATTTCCCTTGGTCATCGCATCACGCGTGAACGGCTGGACCGATTTCGCTAATTCTTTTTTTGTATTGTTTGTTATTGTCAGAAGAATCTACTTATGAAAGAAAAAAAATAAGACAATTGCGCGGAAAATTAGAAAATTTAAGAAAACTTAATCACCATACTAAATTATTTGTAATGTAACCTTATCGCTTTGAGACAATTTAAACTTTTTTAATGTATGGTGTTTGACATAACATTGAAACATTGACGCATTCTGCGTGCTGCAAATATCGTCAAATAGTTGGTAAAAAATTAACAAAATTTTGCACATGGCCAGTAATACCTATATCGCCTGTTCCCATAGACTTTTATATTCTACGTTTATGCCTGTTCCCGTTTCGGAATACCAACAAAACTATTTATATACTCGCCAGAAAAAAAAACAAAGAATGTAATATAAATGTATTTTTTATTATACCATTTCGTAATCAATATTCATATAGTTATGACAGGACAACGTCTGTTGGGTCCGCTAGTATATATAGATAACAATGCCCGTTGGTTTACTGCTTTAAATATGAGACCAAGGTCTCAGGGTCCTGGGTTCGACCCCGGGTCGAGCAACATAAAGTTTGGAATTTTATAAAGCACTAGCTGTTGCCTGCAACTTCGTCCGCGTCAATTTCTGTTATTATGATCGCGATTATTTTTGTAACATTTTTCACTGATGCTTCACTCCTATTGGTCGCAGCGTTATGTTATATAGCCTAAAGCCTTTCGCGATAAATGGACTATCCAACACAAAAATAATTTTTCAATTCGAACCAGTACTTCCTGAGATTAGCGCGTTCAAACAAACAAACAAACAAACTCTTCAGCTTTATAATACTCGTATTTGTATAGATTGCACGAGTTCGTGATCACCAACCCGCATTTGGAAGCTTGGTGATCATGCCTGTACTCATTATTACTGTGGTAACTTGATTTCAATGATGGAGGCCTTTGCCCTCTAAGTGGGATGATTACCTATAGGCTGTTACTGTAACATAGATGTAAATGCTGTTCCTTTAAATACCTAACAGATTCTACGTTGTATTTAACTGAAGCGCATATTTAAGAATCCCTGATGACTACTATTTTAGTTAACCTAAATGAACTTGCATTTCAAAGGGAAAAACAACTAGGCTGAATAGACATAGGTAACTGTTATTTATTTATTTCCAAAAACATGATAAGTTTAATTATCCCACTGCAGGGCAAAGGCCTCCATCATTGAAATCTAGTTACCACAGTAATGATGGGTAGGGACAGGCATGATTACCACGCTTGCCAAATGCGGTCTTGGCTCCGTACTAAAACAAATAGACCAAGTATCATTTGAAAAAAAAAAATTGGAGGTGCATGTTACAGTAAAGACTGATCGAACAAAATTAGTTTTGATCGATGTCAGTCAAAACTAATAATTTAACACAGTAGGTTTGGATGGTATATCCACAGAACTTGAAAAAAGGTTGAGAGGCGATGTAGGCGGGGTAGGCGCGCTATGGAGGTTATGAGCAAATGCTTGTATACAGGATGAAATTTTAACTACTTTCCAAAATTTTTATACGCATTCAGTATCGTATTTAGAGCCTATTTATGCAGTAAAAAGTGTAAATCAAGTTGTCACCCGAAAATATTTTTCGCGACATAGTTTTAAATTTTTACGGTCCTGACCTGTTAAGGTATAAAGGAAAAATCAAAAACTTATGAATAGTATCGTAATGAATAAATGAAATGTGCAACGCGTAAAAAAAGTGTTGCTAGGCGGCCGTATCAAAAATTATAGATTTTTGGCGGACATTTTCTAAGTTATTTATCTTGACATTTTTGTACTGGGCTATACCAAAAGAAAAAATACATCATTTGTTTTTTGTCTCGTAGATTGATATATTAAAATTTGGAAGATGGTTAAAATTTCATCCTGTATAAGTGAGCGCTGCGATTGGCGTTCTTTGAACTCGTTTATGTTTAGTGGAGCGCAAGCGGCGACATTGGTGCTCATACAAATAGCGCATGACAGTCTTTCTAACCTTTTTCTGTTTTCTGTGGTAAATCCTATAGGTAGTTATAATATCACGCGAGCCGAGCGAGCGTTACGAGCGGTGCGGCCGTTGAAGTACCAGAGACAAACTTTACCCATTAATATACCCGATTTCACCAGTTAAAATTGATTTGAGTAACGTATTCATAAGACCTCTTTCATTCCTAAAAATATAAGGAGAATAATTAATTACATAGAACCTGTGCCCCAAAAGTAACTCTTTTAGGATATATCAGATAATATCAGGCACTTTATGATTCAGTGATTTCGTAGCAGTTAAATATTTAAAACTGAGAACAAAGCGGGGAGGAAGGTAAACTAAGTTTTTTTGGCGATTTCCCATGTGGTAAACTTCCCACTTGGTAGGTAAACCTCAAACTATACCTACTTAAAAGTTGCGTTTGGTAAACGTTTCGTTATTTCATACATTTAATCCCATTTCGAAAACATTTCAGTAATTATATGTGTTGTATCCTGAAATGGGTACAATCAAGTTTAATATTTTTAACCACTGGTACAATAGTCGGATTATTATTAATATTTGACGACCATTTGGATCAGCGTTAGTAAACGCTGTTTCTGAGCCATAGGTCGCGGGTTCGATCCCGGCACAGTACAAATATTTGTGTGCATGAACATGTCTGTCTGTACTGGTCTGGGTGTTTTCTATGTATTATAAGTATTTATTTACAAAAAAAAAGTATATAAGTAAGTTTACCGGTTGTCTAGTACCCCATACGACAGGGTACTTAATAGTAGCTTAATTTGGGACTAGATGGCTCTGTGTGGCCCAGGGGTGCCCTTCGGTTCGCCTAAAATTTAAAGTCCTAATTTCATTTGGCCGAACCGTATTGGCCTCAACTTATAACGTATAGTTATTGTCTAGTCTAACAGTTGTTTTCGCACTATTATAGATAAGTCTAAAAATTGAAAACCCTAATTTCAGTATGTCTAATATCGAAAGCACTAAAATGTATTAGCATCTTTTTTTGGCATTACGTTCTATTTTTTTTAAACCGAAAAGTTTAAGAAACGAATCGCTCACAAACCGACCCCAAGCAGTCTTGTCTGCCCTACCCCTAGAGTGTAATTCAAAAGCGCGTAGGCGCGGAGGGGCGAGGCGGCCCGCGGGCTGAGGAGCAGGAGGCTGTAAGCGAGGCAACGCGGCTGAGGCTGGCCGGCGAGCCGAAGCTGCGGTGGTGAGCGTAAGCCATCTGCGACGATAAGCACGCGTGGGACCGCCGGAGCCCCGCAACGCCGAAGCCGTCACGGAAGTCTGATTGCTTGTTTGCATGCATGTCTGCGTGATTGCATGCATGATTGCTTGTTTGCATGCATGAATGCTTGTTTGCATACATGCTTGCTTGCATGCATGCTTACTTCTTTGCAAGCATGCATGCATGCTGATAAAGTTTTTAACTTTCTGCTTGTAAAAATTTGGAACTGCAAAAGGGTAGGTGTTATGATATATTCGGCTAAATGTCGCAATTGGGAAATTATAATACGGCGATAAAAAGTTAAACGTAGTGAAAATAGGCCAAACACGTTTAGGAATAGTAAAAATGATCGAAAAAATTTTAGGCTAATAGTTTGTGCGCCAATGACAATTAAGAGTACAAATAATTAGGCATCCCGATATATACCCGTGGCCCAGTAAGGCATGTCTTAAATATTTATATTTATTATATTGTATTTATATTTATGTATTATACATAATATTATTGTTATTTAAAATTAGAAATAAAAAGTGGCGCGTACAAATAACTTTACCTAAACTTTTAGGTAAAGTTATTTGTACGCGTAGAAATCTACATTATTAAAATTTTACAATAACCTATGGCAAAATCAGTTTAAAAAAAACTTGAGTCCTTATTATTTTCTGTTTATAATATTGATGCCCAGCGCGTAATAAAACTTCACCGCCTCGTGCACTATTAACAATTTTTAATTTCACTGTACCACTACAAGATCCCGCACCCGACATTGCAACGACCTTGCACTATGCATAAAACGAGTAAACTGATAAGGTGAAACCCGATTATGTAGATAATATTTTTCTTATATCTATCTGTCTATCTGTCTATCTCTTTCACATATTTTGTCTAAAACGATGGAAAGGACAGTAATTCCCTACCCGGGAACCCCCTCGGTGCTTCTTTTGTGGCACGTGATATTTTGACAGGCTTTATTACGTTTTTCTTTACTGCTCCTTGATTAGCCGTTCTTTTTGATGATCGAGATTCAATCTCAAAAATTTTAAGCTTTTAAAACATCTATATCTAATTTCAATATTAATTGTACGCGGACTGTACCATGCAAAAATGACAATACTAATATAGTTTCCGAAATAGGATTATCTAAATGTATGAAGTAACGAAATGTTTACCAAACGCAACTTTTTTGTACTTAGGTATAGTTTAAGGTTTACCAAGTGGAAAGTTTACCAAATAGGCATTTCTTCTTCTTTGGTATGATCATAGTTTATTGAAGTTTGTTAAAAAAATCCATTCCATTATAAAATGTTTTCTAAATAGGTTTTATGCATTTTACACAATGGAAATACTCAAAATGAAGTACCCATGAGACTCAGGCAATAGCTTTAGTTTTTTTTTCTTTTCTCGATTTTGTAGCTGTCCTCTCGACTGTAAATCACTTGTTATATTATAGTTTAATATGACACTTATATATTAATATTACGCCACGCACGAGATTGAAATTGTTTCTCATTAGTAGTTTTTATTAGTAGTTTTTATTATGTTAATTATCTTACCACTACCACCACTACTTATAGTTATTTTAAGGGAAACCTGTAATTAGCTTTACTTACTTTTACAATACCACTTAAGACAAAATAATGTATTACGCAGTTGGTTTTTTAAATGAATATAAATAAATAAAATAAATACACAAAAAAATCACTTTTTTGGAGTAAGAGCCTGATCAAAGAATTTTTAAAATTTCTTGAAGCCCGATAAACTATTAATGATGATTTTTATGCGTTGTTTCAAAATTCTTACATAATTCAAGTTTTGCGTTTTCCTTTGTGCATCACATTTCTTGCCAAGGTTAGTTAGATTTAATGTACTATGCGCTAATGTTTATTTAACGTTAAACATATTATTATATTTGAAGCTTTCTAGGTCAGCCATGCAATTCAGTATACAGTTTCTCACACTTCGGAAATCATACAACCACGAGGCCTAATTAATCGCGTTTTAGAATTCACGTGGTTAGTTACGATCGCATTTATAGCTTAGTTGATGCAATGTGCATTTATTGATATGAATGAAGTGAGTATGTAATAGAAATACCCACCCACGTCTTAAGCAAACATATTCTAAGTCTTATTCTCTAGATTATTATTACGATATCACGTAACATAATAATAGGTTTTTACAGACCTATGAAAGCCGTTGTGCAGTACTGGCCATTTCAAATCAAAATAATTTTTTTTTGGCTAAGAATTCTAATTTCAATTTTATTTAAAAGTAGTCATTTGTTTATTGATTAGTGTTAAATTTTTATCGCATTTCAATCTTTTTCGTCATCATGGATACGTTAAAAATTCGAGTAATTATGGAATATGAATACCGTCGTGGCAGCAACGCGGCACAAGCGGCACGCAACATCTAACACTACAAACCAACGCACCACCTGTTATTGATTTGCTCGCTTCCGTTCTGGAAATTTCGACCTGAGAAATGAACATCGCGGTCGTCCGAAGACTTTGGTCGACAATGAAGAATTAAAGGCCATTGTGGAAGCTGATGACACACAATCTACGGCTGAATTAGCAGCAGCTTTCGACATTAGCGTCAAAACAATATTGGTCCATTTGCGTCAAATTGGCAAGGTAAAAAAGCTTGAAAAATGGGTGCCCCACGAAATCAATGATCGCCAGCGCGAAGTACGCGTCGAGACGTGCCTTGCACTGCTTAACAGACACACAAATGAAGGAATTTTGATCCGCATTGTTACCTGCGATGAAAAATGGATTCTGTTTGATAACCAAAGCGCTCAGCAAGTTGGTTGGACCCTGGTTCAGCACCTAAATAATGCCCTAAACGAAAACTTACCCCTACAAAAGTGATGGTCACTGTTTGGTGGTCTAGCGTCGGTGTGATTTATCACAGCTTCTTACCAAACGGGGTGAGCATTACTGCAGATGTGTACTGTGAAGAACTGAACACAATAATGGAGAAGCTGGCACATCTCCAACCAGCATTGGTCAATCGCTCGTCTCCGCTGCTCCTGCACGACAACGCGCGACCTCATACTGCACAGCAGACGGTCTGCAAGTTGCAAGAACTGGGGTTGGAAACTCTCCGTCATCCGTCCTACTCACCAGACCTTGCACCGGGTACTATTACTTTATCCAGAATTTGAATAACTTCTTGGCAGGTAAAAAATTCAATACCCGAGAGGCAGTACAAAATGCCTTTGAAGAATTTGTTGCCTCCCGTCCATCTGATTTCTTAAAGAAGGGCATCAATAAACTGCCACTGCGTTGGCAAAGATGCATTGATTGCATGGGTGATTACTTCGATTAATACAAATAAAAAATACATGAAAAAAATTCGTTTTCAATTTTTTCATACAAAACGGCAATTTCATAGGTATAGACCAATATAAAATATGTCTTTAATTGAATAATATGGTCTAAATTGATTTGTTGTACAGACAACAGCACGTCAATCTACCACAAAACGTCAAATTTCCTCAATTGATATTGATCTCTACTTGTTAGACTTAAAGTTGAAAATCAAATCAATGACCTTTAACTTTTTGGGTAGGTTGAACTGTCGTTGTTATAACTGACGATTAAATTTGAGGTGGTGCATAATGATTGTAGGTGATTTCTTATTTTGACACCGACTCTAACTTTTTGGTTTATTTCTTACTTTGGTCGTTTTTTTTTTTTACAAAGAATGTTATTTTATATTTAAACACGACCAAACTTTATCCTAACGACCAAAAAAATTTAAAAAATCCGTCAATCCCTTAAAAAAAATGCATGGTCTCAATATAAACCAAAAGTAATTGATAATTAGCAACAAACGCTTGCAATTTTATTACTTACCAAGAAAATAATACCTTGAAATCTTTTCACTGACATAGAAACATGTTGCGGTAAATAAATAAATTGTTTACATAATTATGCAGAGAAAATGCTATAATTTTGCCAAGACAGAATTAACCTGAATTCACTCGACCCTTATGCCGACAATAAATCAACTAGCCATATAAATTTAACCCGTATTGGGGTGATATGGGGAAAATGGTTACGTGGATGGTGTTGCCTGAAAACGTCTCTGTAACAATAAGTTATAATGTCAGAAATATTTTCAAGTCACTTTATAGACAAATCCTTTTTTGTCTTGTTTATCTATTCTACCTACATTATTTTCTAGAGTCTATTCCATGGAGTGACGTTAGATTTTGGTATGTTGCGTCTGCCAGCTAAACGGTTAGGCATTTATAGATACGAGAGAATTTTTGTAGAAGAATATATACTTATAACAAGATTATATTACGAGTATATACTCGTACCTATAAATATATGATTACTTATAGATAAAGCAGGACTTGCAGTTCAAAAGTTGTTGACTGTATACGTGGAGAAGACGACTCGTATAAATTCCGTTGAAAATAAGTTTATTAAGTTGTTGTTTAAGTAGGCAATATTTACACACTTCCATGTTGTGTATTGTAAAAGTTGCTATGTTTGAGAAAAAAATAATATAAAATCAGATATTTAAACTAGGACTGTAACAGTATGTAACTTGATATGTATAGATTCACTTAATATACCTCGCTTTCTGTAATAAATGACAACCATAACTTCAGATAATGTTAGTTCCCTAACATATACATAGATGGCGCTGCCTGTATCTTGCCTCGCGGTAGGTTTTCGTTTTAGCAAATGTAGTAGATGTCAATTGTTAGTTTACCTGAAATGTTAATAGATGGCGTTGTATGTCTGATACAACGCGAGACGTAAGTATTTTTATATGATGATAAGTACTCCAGGCCTATGTTCTGTATGTTAAGAATTCCTCAGGGTATCTCAACAGCTCTAAGTTGGCTTTTCAAGCTTTTGGACCTTCTTAGACATTGAGATACTCCCATCTAAAGGAATACATATCTTCTTTGGAGCTTAAATGTACATTCACTTCATCCGTACTTTAAGTTAATAAACTCCATCAATCTGTCTTCGTGTTTCCTTGACGGTGTCGTTGACGCCGTGACCTGCCATACTTCGTGGAATACATCCATTACAAACTGGCGACCAACGGGGCCCTCAATAACCCGAAATACATAGTCACGAAGTACGGACGGAAAACTACGTGCAAGATTTCACCGAAACAACAAAAACCGGACATTAACAAGATGGGAGTTAACCTTTCCGACGACCAGTTCAATCGCCTGATTGCATCGCTTAACAACCGTCGCGGTGGCACCCTCTCTTCATGCAAAGCTTCCTACGATGGCGCGAAAAATTCGGAAATCGTTGAAGCGTTCCTGGCTGCTTTCGGGGTTAACAAGAAAGTGGAAGACATTTCTGACACAGACATTCTGGACGGAGTCCCATTGTTACTGCGAGATGAAGCAGCGATCTGGTGGCAAGGAGTGAAGGAGAAGATAACCACTTGGGCACATTTTGAAGAACAGCTTCGCGCTAATTTCGCCCCGAAGAAGCCGGAATATCTTATCTACAACGAGATTATAAGTGAAAAACAAGATGAAAACGAAGATACGGCCACTTTTATTGCAAGAAAAAGAATGCTCTTCTCTCAGTTACCAAGAACAGTTGAAAGAGAACCAACAACTAGATATTGTTTATTGTCTTCTCAACCTAACAATACGTGAAAAAGTACCGCGTGGAAGCGTCCAAAGTTTCGAAGACCTGCTGCAAGATGCTCAAGATGTGGAACAGGTGCTGCATGAAAAAGGAAACCCGATTTCAATGATTTCGAGGAAGAAGTTTGTCAACAATAAGCCTCGATGCAACTATTGCAAAAGGGTTGGCCACGACATCGAACAATGCCGAAAAAGGAAGATCACTTCAAATGAAACTGCAAAAGCACAACCGCAAGATAGCACTGCTAGCACCAGTCGAGACGCTACAGTTGCTTAAGCTTGCATGTTATGGCTGCGGAGCACCCGGCGTATACCGCAGCAACTGTGCAACATGTAGTGGGAAAATGAAGCCAGAAACAAAGCTGAGTTTCTGTGCCGTCAAAGTTGAGATTGACACACACGCTCGACCTACTGTATTTATAAAGATCAATAGATTGGATGGTACAGCTTTTATTGATACATGTGCAAAAACCAGCGTAGCTTCTTTCCAATTGTACGAGAAACTTAAGAAACGTGGACAGATATTTAACCAACAGACTGTCAACATCACTCTGGCAGATGGATTTCCATGGCGAGAAAAAGTTCTCACGTTCGATGTAGATGTGGAACTCTGTGGAAGAAAGATCCGCACATACTTTATTGTTATGCCCAACGCTGAACACAATCGAACTTTATTGGTCGTTCCTGAAGAAAGCTGGTATACTACTGAACCTTGCTCAGTTTACTTGGTGGTTCATCGACAATCCAAGACAGGTGTATGAACTGTATTCCGAAGACTTCGTAAGTTCCAACGACCTGAAGTCTCCTCCCAAAGTGATCAAGTTGGCACCTTTATCCACAGCAAGAGCACAAAGCCCATCTAACTCCACAAGGCCTACCCCTAAGCAAAAACATACTCTTACCTGATGAGAAAGAGGCAGCTTAGCCTGTTGAGGCCATGTCTACTAGCTACAAGTTGATTCCTCTTGACATTCCCTCAACACCACCACACCTCAAGCGAATAAGAACAGCTGTTTTCGACGGATACTCCCCTCGTTTCGATTATATGATGCAAGATGCCGTCATTAATGTCAACGAGGCTGATTGTTGCAGTTTGTCCCCTAAAACAATGAATCTGTTTCCTGATATTCATATCGGTCTTAATTCTTTGGCTATACATAAGTTACAAAACGATCAAAATAAATTGGATAATCTATTGCAAGAGTATAATGATATTTTTATCCAAAATGGGAAACCAACAAATGTAACAGAACACAGTATTCAAACATTAGATCACCCCCCCATTTCTATGCCACCCTACAGATTATCACGAACACGTAAAGAAATACTTAAATCTGAGTTAAGTAAGATGTTGAAGGATCTGGTTATTGAGCCTTGCTCTTCTCCATGGTCCGCTCCCGTGGTCATGGTACCTAAGCCTAACGGAAAGGTTCGAATATGTATAGACTACCGGAAACTTAACGCAATAACTGTGCCTGACACATATCCTTTACCTAGAATCGATGATCTACTCCACGATGCCAAGCCCACTCTGTACATGTCTGCACTAGATTTGAAAGCTGGATACTGGCAGGTAAAGGTGAGAGAGGAAGATCAGGAGAAAACTGCATTCATTACGCTCCTTGGTATATATAAATTTACAAGAATGCCGTACGGGTTGCGAAACGCACCTGCTACGTTCCAAAGACTGATTGACAGATTTCGTGTCAGCTTGCACCAGGTGAAACTGTTGGCATATCTTGATGATCTGATAGTCCTGTCTTCTGATTATGATAGGCATATATCTGACTTAAGATCCATCTTTTTGAAGATGAGAGAGTATAACTTAACCGCCAATAGAGAGAAGTGCCGGTTCTGTTGCTCCACCCTGAAATACTTGGGTCACCTGATAACTCCAAATGGGCTGCAGATGGACCCAGAGAAAGCCTCTGCTATTTGTAATCTACCAGTACCATGCAACCTGAAACACCTAATGACATTTTTGCAGACATGTTCTTGGTACCGACGTTTTATCAAAGATTTCTCGCGGGTCGCCGAACCTTTGACCCGACTTACGAAGAAAAATGTTAGCTGGGCATGGACTGAAGACCAAACTACCGCTTACAATGAACTTAAAAGGTTACTTACCACAGCACCGATCAAACAGGCTGACCCTACAAAACCTTATATCTTAAAAACAGACGCTAGCAATTATGCTCTCGGAGCAGTTTTAGTCCAGGGGGAGGGCGAAGATGAACACCCTGTTGAGTATGCTAGCCGTTTGCTAACTTCGGCGGAACGAAATTACAGCACAACAGAGAGAGAGGCTCTTAGTGTAGTCTGGGCTGTAAACAAGTATGCCGAATACATAGATGGGCTACCAATTACCGTTATTACCGACCACCAGGCTCTCAAATGGCTTATGACCTTTAAGTCTCCGACAGGAAGATTAGCACGCTGGGCTTTATTACTACAAGACATTGACATCACTATACAATACACCCCTGGCCAAACAAATCTAGTGGCGGATACACTGTCAAGGCCACCTTGCACCGAAGAAAACTCCGAACACTGTAGCATGTGCAGTATAATTGTGGATATGCCAATATGCCAGCTTAAAGATGATCGAGTCAAAAAGATCATACAGGCTTTAGAAAGTACAAAGGATAGTGAAAATGCATATTATTGGACAAGCAAAGGATATTTCCTTAATAACGGAATTTTATACAGAAATAATCCTAATGTTGATAAGGATGATGCCCAATTAGTTGTGCCTGATCATAAATGGGCCAATGTGCTTGCCACCCATCATGATAATCCACTAGCCGGTCATTATGGAAGTGATAAAACGCATTAAGCTATTTCCAAGCGTTATTTTTGGAGTGGTATGCGTAATTATATTAAAGCTTACGTAAAAAACTGCGGACATTGTCAACGTTACAAAGCATCTAATCAAAAGCCTGCGGGCTTATTGCAGACTACTATTATGAATCAGCGCTTTGAGGTTTTGGCTTTTGATTTATTTGGCCCCTTACCGGCCTCACCAAGTGGTATGAATTGGATTTTCATTGTAGAAGATTTAGCGACTAGATGGGTGGAACTTTTCCCCCTGGAAATAGCTACCGCAGAAAAGTGCGCCTTAACTCTAGTAAATGAAATATTTTTACGATTTGGATTTCCTAGGCGCATGATAAGTGATAACGGCACTCAGTTTGTTGGCGCAGTAATGCAGCAAGTTGCTTTTTGTATGAAGATCAAACATGCTTTCACCCCAGTATATCACCCTGAAACGAACCCTGTTGAGCGAAGGAACCGAGATCTTAAGACTCAATTAGGTATTATCTTAGGAGACAAACATCGCGACTGGCCTGATCAATTACCGTTAGTACCAGTAATTGTATCCGTTTTGCTATGAATTCCGCCCAATGCACGTCCACTAATTCTTCCCCAGCATTTCTGACTTTCGGAAGAGAATTAAAAACAATAGATGACGGCTGGCATAATTTTAGAGAAATAGTGGTATCAGAAAATTTTGTGCCTGAAATTACACCAAAACTTTTACAATTGGCTACAACAATGGTAAAGGCACAAGAAGTTCAGGAAATTCAAGAAGAAAAAAGAAAAGATTATGTGGCGAAGCGCATATAGTTATAATGTTGGTGACCTTACTATGGTTACATTACATCCAATCAGTAAATCTGCCCAAGGAACTAGTGCAAAATTTTCGCCTCGTCGTGATGGACCTTATATGATATTAAGAAGACATGGACCCTCCTCTTATGAGATCGCTAACCCACAAGATCCTAATACTTCTCTCGGTGTCTATCACAGTTCGGCTCTCAGACCCTACCCAAGCACCGAACTTGACATTCCTCAACCAGTACAGCCCCTTAGAAAAAGAGGACGTCCTAAGAAAATTCCTGCTAAGATTAGTGTGGAAACGAAACCAAAACGTGGGCGCGGCCGTCCTAAGAAAAAGGCCTCTTAACTATATCTTTCTTTGTCCTGTCTTCCTTGTCGGGACGACTATCGGAGGCAGAGGGGGAGTATGTAACAGTATGTAACTTGATATGTATAGATTCACTTAATATACCTCACTTTCTGTAATAAATGACAACCATAACTTCAGATAATGTTAGTTCCCTAACATATATATGTGATGGCGCTGCCTGTACCTTGCCTCGCGGTAGGTTTTCGTTTTAGCAAATGTATTAGATGTCAATTGTTAGTTTACCTGAAATGTTAATAGATGGCGTTGTATGTCTGATACAACGCGAGACGTAAGTATTTTTATATGATGATAAGTACTCCAAGCGTATGTTCTGTATGTTAAGAAATCCTCAGGGTATCTCAACAGCTCTAAGTTGGATTTTCAAGCTTTTGGACCTTCTTAGACATTGAGATACTCCCATCTAAAGGAATACATATCTTCTTTGGAGCTTAAATGTACATTCACTTCATCCGTACTTTAAGTTAATAAACTCCATCAATCTGTCTTCGTGTTTCCTTGACGGTGACGTCGACGCCGTGACCTGCCATACTTCGTGGACTACATCCATTACAGGACCTCATTAAAAATGTTTTGGTTTTTAAATTGGCTTTCTAAAATCTCTTTTTTTAATATGGCTGAGTGGGTATAAATAAGTCGTACTTGCCAAATTTAAAGCAAGCTAATTTAATTACGACGTTCCCTAAAAAGTTGGATCGGTAAGTCACCGAAAGAACTTGATAATTGGAGAATGCCTCTAACAAAACCATTAAGGAGGAAGGTGGTACCTAATGAATCAGAATTTAAACTGGCGATAAATGATCGCGGTCGTTAGGCCGATAATTACTGCTGCTGGAATTCAAAGGCATTCTTACATAAGAAGATTTAATTAAGTTGCTGATGACGGCATTTTATAATCCAATAAGTAGATACCTAGACGTCGGAGTTTCACTTGTTTTTCACAAAGTTTTTTTATTTGTTTCTTAATAGCGCGCTACATGAACAGACATGAGGAACATTACAGAGTGCCATCCATAAATATGTCTTATTGTCTCAATATGTATTACTTTTTGAAGTCAATAGATGGCAGTTTAAAAAAATATATATTTGATATTTATATGACATTACGTTATTACAAGAAATCCTCCTTTATAATTTAAACGAGAAAGTTTGCGAGGATGTACGAGTAGTATTTACGCAAAAACGACGTAACGGATCCAAATAAAATTTGGCACGGTGTTATTTTTTTGGCTGGAATAACATATAGGCTACTTTTTATCCCGGGAAAAGGTAAGCTTCCCGTGGGATAGTATTAATACATAGTTTTATATTCGAAATTCCACGCGTACGAAGTTGCGGGCAACAGCTATTACAACTATACACAATTATATGTAGTTCTACTAAGATGGGACCGTTATACCTAAACAAAAAATTGCATCATTGTATAAGTAAGTTAATTACATAAGTTACTCAACGAATAAACAAGTAACACCATTCAATAAATAGCTTTAATTAAATGAGTCTGTTTTTCCTAAATTGGATCTCTATCAGGAGGTTATCTTAATGAAGTTTTTATCCCGAACCCTTTTCTTATGTAAACAATAGGATAATGTTCTAGACCGAATCAAAAGAGTTTGATAAATAAGATAGTGAACAAATTTGAATTTTATAGCTAGTATCGTATATCGTGTATAGCCAGGAGCGCGATATACATAGTTAGTTCATAAGTTCTGTCACACAATAAAAACTTTTGAATTTAGAATGCTGGCCACAAAAAAGTTTATTGAATTCGAATTTCGAATTTTTCATGAAAATAAAAATGTGTATTTTTTAGAATTTTCCTCATTTTTAAATATAGAGTGGACACTTACAGCCGGTGCCAATAATCTATAGAATCTATCGCCAGTATTGACATTTCGGAGATAGGAAACAGTTTTTATCTCTGATTTTTTCGTACAGAGAAACAAGGACAGAAGTTGTTTTCTATCTCCGCTATGCCAAAACTGAAGATAGATAGGTTATTAGGACCGGCCGTAAAAGAAGACCGTGTCGCAGTTATTGCGTTGCATCGTTGCGGTTACGCGCAAATTCAGATTTTCGACTTACTAAAAAATTTGAATATAACCAAAAGATTCGTTTATCGTACCATAAAACGATACAATGAAGACTCTAGTGTAGATGACAGGTCAAGAAGTATTCGCCCTCGCTCTGTTAGGACTCCAGCAGCATAAAAGCTGTAAAGGCGCGAATTCAAAGAAATCCCATACGTAAGCAGAAACTGTTGGCCCTTCAGATGGGGTTAAGCAGGACCACGGTGAAAAGGGTGTTAAATGAAGACTTAGGGCTTAGGGCATATCGAAGAAAAACAGGACATCGTTTGGACGCTCGTTTAATGGACCTGAGACTGACGAGATGCCGCGCTTTGTTGAAGCGGTACGTGGGAAAAAAGCATCGGGAAATTCTTTTTTCGGATGAAAAAATTTTCACCGTGGAAGAGAGCTACAACAAACAAAATGATAAGGTGTACGCACACAGCAGTGAAGAAGCGAGCAACCGTATTCCGCGTGTCCAACGAGGTCATTTTCCATCCTCACTCATGGTTTGGTTAGGAGTCTCTTATTGGGGCTTAACTGAGGTACATTTTTGTGAGAAAGGCGTTAAAACGAATGCAGTTGTGTATCAAAATACAGTCCTCAAGACCCTTGTGGAACCTGTTTCTCATACCATGTTTAATAATAGGCACTGGGTATTCCAACAAGATTCTGCGCCAGCTCATAGAGCGAAAAGCACACAAGACTGGCTGGCGGCGCGTGAAATCGACTTCATCCGGCACGAAGACTGGCCCTCCTTCAGTCCAGATTTGAGTCCGTTAGATTACAAGATATGGCAACACTTGAAGGAAAAGGCCTGCTCAAAGCCTCATCCTGATTTGGAGTCACTCAAGGCATCCTTGATTAAGGCAGCCGCCTATATTGACACGGACCTCGTTCGTGCTGCTATAGACGACTGGCCGCGCAGATTGAAGGCCTGTATTTAAAATCGCGGGGGTAATTTTGAATAAACTTTATTATCATATGAATCTATGTTTTATTAAGTTCATTTTGCTATATAAATGGTTACATAAATAATAAACATGTCTAAATTATTTCATATTACACATGTGACAGAACTTATGACCTGACTGTGTATAGGTAAACGAATTCAATGCAGGTGAAGTCAGAACGCAATTTTTAAAATTACAAAAAGAAACATAGTCAAAAAGCTGCTACAACCTCCTTAAATAAAAAAACTATTTACCTGTACGGAAGCCGGTGAATTCCACATGGAACTTGATTAAATTACGATAGAGCCGGTATTTTTCTATACATTTTATAGATGCACCTTAACCTTGACTTTATCGTAGTGACTAGTTTATTCATAAACACAGGTTAGTATGTAGGACGTTTGAAATTGATCACTTCATAATGTAATCGACCATTTCATGAAATAGTTGTATTTTGTCATCCGATCTGATCAATAAACATCATAAAAACCCGTCTCATATTAAAAGATCGTTAAACATTTGAATAATATGTGTTTCGGATGTTGGAAGTACTTATCCAAAAACATCGATTATAAAACTCCGCTGGCTTACAGCGTAAAGCCTTTAATAAATTCGTCGATGTATAAAGTATCATAGTAGTTTAAGGGGACTACAATAATGTACTATACGAAAGAATGCCAGAATGAAAAGCAATTCATTAAATTTTAAAGTTATTTGCTGAAATGATACTGTTCTAGGTTTTTGAGAATTGATTTTGTTTAGAAGTAATAAGATTAAATCAATTGAGGGCAGCACTTAGCTCTAGTAGTCGCCTTAATGGATAGAGCTGTCGCCCGGTAAGCAAAAGATTGTAGGTTCAAGCCCCTCGAAATGAAAAGTGAATAAAAACACAGTTCAATTCTAACTAGTTTAACTTATATATTAATTGTACGCGATTTCATAGTAAAATGTACCAAATGTTCGTATTTTAGATTGCGTACCAAGCGCTTTTCCTCTTCTTTTGTGATGCGCACCGCCAAGGAGTGGAACGCCCTGCCTGCGTCTGTTTTCCCGAATTTATTTTGCATTTATTTATAAAATATTTGTATGTATATTGTGTATAAATGTTGTCGTAATCATGTTTTTATTCTTGCACTGCGCTACCCCTATTCTTCATATTAGTTTTGCTCTACCCTAAGGTTGTCTGGTAGAGATCGCTATTCAGCAATAAAAGTGTATTGTATTGTATTGTATTGTAAAGCCTAAAATTTAATTTGCTAAAATGTGTCGTTACACATTTCATTTTAATTGAGGATTTAACTATGTTTATTAAAATGTATACAGGTTGTTGTTTTAGAAATCAAGATTGAAAAGTTTTAATAATATTCTGTATGATTTTTTTCTTCTGTTATGCAACAAATATTTTTTTAGTAATTCTATATTTTTCTGATTTAGCTAACGAAATGTTCATTAAATTTTGTGTTCGTTAAAATGTTATGAAACTTTAGTTTATTACACGGATTGTTACATTACGTTCGAACATACATATTAGCATCGAGACTTAGTAAGTGTATCGCACCTTATTAGGAACACAAAAATGTCTATGTACTCGTATCAGCATTAATTTTGTTTGTCAAGTTTCATGTTGCGGAATGTTTAACGATTCCTTTTAAGAAAGTTGATGTTGTACCAAATCCGATATTGTTTCAAGAATGTTTTTGATAATTATATTGTTTGTAATAATGTCTTTGTTTATAGAAGTTGAATATGTTTAAGATTAAAAAGTAGTTGAATGAAAGCATAGTTCGATTTACTTATGTCTTCAAAAGGTGATTTATAATGATTGTAGTTAATTATGTACCTATGGGAAAGATTTAGTAGTATTTTTTTTATTTAATAAATTAATAAAATTATTTATAAATTAATTATATTTCATAAATTTGTTTCTTTTAAATGCTTTTGCTGTAGAATGAAAAATGGTGATAATTATTATTTTATATTTTTTAAAGTAACAGTGAATAGGCTGCTTCTGGGTAAGCTCGCTCCATCTTAGGCTTATTCTTAACCGTTGAGTAAAGTATGTAGTCTAGAGCAAGCCCAAAGCCCATTGATTATAAAACAAAAGTTATAATCAGTAGCGTTTTATCGGAATACCCATTCTTTTGTCCGCCCTAAATAATTAACCACCACGTGATCAATGTGGTATTTCCAACAATCACTCTCAAACAGTGGTTCTCAAATGTTTTGTAGAATTTGGACTGTAATTTAATGCTGTCAAATTCTGGAACACATCCCCAATCTTAAAAACTGTGTCGTTTGTCATTGGACCACGGAGTTGGTCAATTAAGTCACTACGTTGAATAGACGTCATGTTGCCCGCGGCTTCGTACGTCTTCAGTTTAGTTCAGAATAGGTACAATATCTCACTTAATTTTCATCACAATTATTAAGGAGCATATATACACAGAATGAAATTTTAACCACCTTCCAAATTTTAATATATCAATCTACGAGACAAACAAATGACGTATTTTTTTCCTTTCATATATCCCAGTACAAAAATGTCAAGATAAAGCACTTAGAAAATTTCCGCCAAAAATGTAAAATTTGTGATACGGCCGCCTAGCAACACTTTTTTTACGCGTTGCGCATCTCATTTATTCATTACGACACTATTCATAAGTGTTTGATTTTCCCTTTATACCTTAACAGGTCTAGGATCCAAAAATTGAAAATTATATCGCGAAAAATATTTTCGGGAGACAATTTGATTAACATTTTTTACTTAAATAAGCTCTAAAGCTTACATAAATAAGCTCTAAATACGATACTGAAACACTATAAAAATTTTTGAAAGTGGTAAAAATTTCATGATATGAGTTAAACAGTATTTTTATGAATACTTAGACATGAATGTTAAAAGTAAAAAAAAAGTAACGGCCTATATTTATCCCACTGCAGAGAGAACAAAGGCCTTAATCATTGAATTAAAGTTACCATAGCAATTGTGGGTACAAGCATAATCGAAACGCTGGCCAAATTCGGGTTGGTAATCATTAACCCGAGCAATATACCAAATTCGAAACTCTTGTTGTCCTATCCGGAGATCGAACCCAGAGATCTGAGCCCATAGATTTACTCTGAAAGTGAATAAGTACCATATACCTGATATGATTATATATCTTAGTCTCAAAAGTATAATTTATTGTTATTATTGTTTCAATCAGAACACACAGAAGCAGAACGACAGCATAGGATTCATATTGTAATTTGAAAACCTTTATGCTACATTACTCATTTAAGCGGTCGGCTGCTTTGTCACGGATCCGAGCTATATGACAATTGATTTCTATTGTATCTGGCTTGACCCACATACAAGGGGTTAAATCAGTGTTATTATAACAATTAGACGTACGTTTTTCTTTGCTTATTTCCTGCTGGAGGAAAAATATCTCGAAAAGATAAATATAAGAAATTTTTATTGCCGAAACTAAATTTACTATTCAGTCCAAGATGTTGAGAAACAAGTGTTTGTCTTTAATAGTGTAGCAAAGGGTAGCGTGACCATCGCATTTAATTTACCAATCTACCTTGAATAATAAATCACTAGAATTTTGTAAACATGCCTAAGTATTAAACACAAGTTTACGTTACCTAGGGTAAACCACCCAATTTTTGGCACTGTACCAATTTATTGGCATGCTCTAGTTTTTCAAGAATATTAAGGTTTCTTGTAGCCAGAGTAAAAAACTTTTAGTAAAAATAAAACAGTAATATCATTCTTTACCCAACTGGCAACACACATTTTGTATTTATTAAAACATGGCGGCGCATTAACCATCTGTTTGACAAGCCGGGACCTGTGCGACAAAAATATCCAAAATATACGTTTTTAGCTAAGGTAAGAGCTATCGCAATCTTAAAAAGAATTGCAAATCTGTTATGTAGTTGTTATACTTATTAATTTTGTCTTATTATTGCATATATTAACTGCCTCTTTAAAACATTATTTTATAATTTAACCGCCAATTTTTTGTTATTTGTCGTGTGCCAACATTTGGTCTACGTAAAATCGGTTTATCCATTTTATTGGCACACATGCCAATAAAAGGGTTGTTAAAGTAATTTGAATTTATTAAAAATTTTACCTTGTTTGTCTTGAAATTGAATTTAAATTGCATATAAAATATTTTCTATAGTTTTGGATACATCAATCCAAATGCTGACCCACTGCCAATTATGTAAAACCCATTCATTGGCACGGGTGTCAAAAATTGGTTTAAAAGGTGCCAATAAAAATATTATCTTTTCAGCCACTATAAAAAATGAAGCCTAGGTAGTGTAATAAAGAAGTCTAGAAAAATACATTTCAAAAAAGGTTTTAAATCTTACGCAAAAGAAGTTCTATTTTTTGTTTAAGCCTAGGTTTTTTTTGTATTTTTTAAATATTTTATGGAAAGTTTAAAACGTTATTTAATTGCGTTCCAACTGATATGGTATGTTCCTATACAAATATATTTTAATTTTCTTTAAACAAAGGCTTTTATTATGTTTATTTCAAATTATGAATGATACAAATCATCTTTAAATAGGACATAGATATCGTCGTATACACTTTAAAAGCCCTACATAAGACCTAGCAGATATTTTTCAGTCTTGAAAAATAGTGACAATAATAGGTAATAATCACTACCAATAAAAGGTTTGGCTATGCCAATAACTGGTATTTTGGATATTTTTTTTAAATTAATACTTTTTTAAATAAAACGTTTTAATTTATTAATGACAAGTACTTTATAACATTCTCCAAATATTAGAAGACCATTATAAATACTTTTTTCTTTGCTAAAATATAATTTATGATGCAAATTTTACTGGTATTATGAAGTACCTGCTTAAAGTGCCAATAATTGGGTGGTTTACCCTAAAAGGAAAAAAGCTTCAGTCTTTCTCATAACTTTAGATCACTTCATCCACTCACTCCCATCTGTCCACGGATACTGGCTCTTAAAAGGAGGATATTATGTGTGTCAGGATCGCGGGTACTGTATTTACAACTTTATTTGACTTGTCATTTTATAAGAAAAGACACATACTATCAGTCTTCTTCAGGATTGCTTACCGCCTTATAGTTCTTACGAAACCGTTAAGATGAGATAGAGGAACTGCTACTCTAACTTAGGACGGCCAGCCCATGTGTAAATCTAACGATATTAACAATCAAAGAGACAGTGTATCTCAATAGGAGGCGTCTTGTCTTTGGTTTTTAAAACTGTGATATGTCATGTCAAAGACAAAAACAATCCTGATGTATTTCGCATATAGCTTCAAGTAAGCTTTTTGGGTAAACTTCTACAATATTGTGTTACTGAGTTACATTTTAGACTCCAGTTTTCTCAATATAAAGTGTTTGTAGTCTTGAATTAAAGCGATATGTTGCAACAGTAATTGTATCGCTCGTTAGACGCCGAACCCAAATGCAAGTTTATGTCACAAACATTTTAAGCCCAGTGATTATTTTTCTGTGCCACTACCAAGACCAGACACAGCCTTTATCAAAAGTTTATGTGAGCTTTAAACCTAAAACTGTCAAAATCAACGATTATGGCACGATTAATTGCTTTTCCTTCCTCATCCAATTAAATTGCTTTGCCTTCCTCATCCAATTAAATCTCATGTTAGTCAAGACACAGAAAAACTTATAAGTACATTAATAATGTTTCTCGTGTGATTTCTTTAAGGAAACCTTTTTACCTCCATACCTTTTTAAACAGGAGTAAAACCTATCATTATCGATTAACAGAATATTATCGTAATTACCTATTTATCTTTGATATCACCGAACTAATCCATGATGCGGTTCGATGCTGACACTGCTCGTAGGTAGCGCTTTACTTTTATCAACGGTGACGTGTTTGAGGGCTATTTTCGAGTAACGAATACTTAAATTAATTTAGTTTTTTTATTTGAATTAAAGTTTCATTCTAGCACAGTTTAAAAGTTGTTTTTTTTTTTCGATAGATTAGCTAAAAATGACATGGAAAGATAAAAGGAATACTAGACTATTGTTTTGATTTTTTCCCGTTGATAAATTTTATTTTGACCTTCATAGGTCTAAGCAATATAGATTAGCCTGAAATATTTCATTCAACTGTTGTTTTACATTAAAAAGTTACCTATACTGACAAGCAACATTGTTCTTATTTCAATTTTACTGAAGAAAAATATAAGAATGTCACTTTTCATACTTTCCTTCGAGTAAATTTTGTGTAAGCTAAGTTTAATTAGGTATTCTTACTTTTGTAGCAAAAAAAATCACGATGACGGTCAAACACAAAAAATAAGAGTCAAACATAGCAAAGTGTGTAAAGACGAATTTAAAATCTCAACTTTTTTCACCGGTTGAAAATCATAATGAAATAACCTGACTTATTTTTTTTGATCTTTACATTATGTAACAAAAGCAAATCATCAAAACCAGTCATAGACGCCGAATACCAGAGATGTTTAAACTGCTGTTTTATAAACGTACCCAGCCGAGTAACCTATTGTTCTGCTCGTTTAAAAATAAATACACAAAAAATTGGTAACCTAGTACCTATGCTTATTTTTCTTGACACAACATCAATTATGCAACATTTTTCTCGTACGGCGGCTTTTATTCACGAAAGAATCCACAAACAAGCACCGCAGTGATCCCATGGGTTATTTATTTTAGATATTATAATCCTGCCCTTCCACGTTAAAAATTTGAGAAAAATAAACAGTACATGCTGTCACAAAGTTGGTAAAGACACGTAAAATGAGTATTTGTCAAAATATGGTCCAGTCGACTAGATTGCGTTGGATTGAGCTCGCTTGCTACACTCTTGTTTATTTGAGTTTCTTTATTGACTTACTGAGATTTACCTTCGTATCCCAGTTTACTTTTAAGGAGTACAACTTAATTTTGGTAAAAGACTCGTCCGCGTAAATTAAATTTATTTGCGAAGAACAAAGCTATAAGATTCATGTTGTAAAAGTGTTAGAAATTAAAAAAAAAATGAAAAGATAATTTAGGTATGCCTTTTTCGTTGAGTACCTAACTTATACCAAAGTAAAAATGGAATTCAAATTTAAGCTAGGTACTCTTAATCTTCATCGCTGAAATGTTTTTTGGGCAAAGTTAAGTTACTTAAAGCAACCAAATTTTTGTTTATGTCTTGTGTCAAGCGCCATTGAAAGTAGTTATGGTTTTTCATAACGTGCGTTCAGATTGAATTTTAGTTTGGTATGTTTTTTCTCCTTTTGGAGGCAAGTTAAGGAGGATTGTTTTTTTGTAAGGAGAATTGTTTTTTTGTTACTTTCAAATTTAAAGTAATATAAATATCCGTTTAGATTTAGGTGTGCAATATAGTATTGTTAACCTACATAACAATACCCAGCTTTTACCTATTTATTAACATAACCCGCGACTTTGTCCGCGTGGAATTCGGTTATTTTTATTTCACTCCTTAGATCATTAAAAGCTTTAAAATCAATGTCTCTATGCTAAACGGAAAAAATAGCGTTTACTGTGAAAGTAGCTAAAATATCCTAATATTGCCGTTCCAACACTTCCAACATCAGTCAATTGCCTTATCTTTCTCACAGAATAAGTAACAAAACTACGTCTTCCAGATATATCCCTAATATGATCACCCCATTGCAGACGAAAATCTACAGTTATACCTAAAAAGGTAGTAGAATCGTCTATAAATGAAACAAATATTTTGTGAAATAAAAATTTTGACAACCAAGATTAGGTCAAACAAATATTACCTACATAGTTGTTGTTAGTCATTATATCATACGTTTTTCGGCCACACAAAGAAAAACCGACTCGCAATTGGCCAGTATTTATCACACTTACAATACCCATTTACAAGTTCCAACAGTACAACAATGTTTTCTTAATTTTATTTCAAGTTGTATTTAAACAGGATAAGTCTCTTTTTGTCCGTGGCCACGTGGATAAACTCGATTACCAATCGATTTAATCAAATTTCCGTATTTACATTTTGTGTTTGAGGAAATCTAAGTTACGTTAAAGCAACCTTGTGTATATAAGAGTAATCACAACTGGTCGACCTCGTACTAAATTAAGAAAAACCTCTTAAAACCGTAAAAAAGTATTTGCCGACACGGATAACAATTGGGACTCAAAAATAGGAAATTGATTGTGTGCGTATTTCAAAATAATGGGAAATTTAAACGTTCATAATTTTAATATATAAACCGAAGTTTTAAATTGCTAAAAATTTAACACACTATATTTTTTTAGTTTGAAGTTCATAACGTGTTAAATAATAAACAAATAAAAGAACAACCATCTACTAAATAAATAACTACTTTTATACTTATTTTTTGCCGGTTGAAAAAGAATAAACTGTTGGTCGAAACTGGAATTATCAAATTGCCAGTATAAAAATCGATAGAATGTGGAAAAAATATTCACCGGTAGAAAAATCGCCGGTTGAATGTGGAATGACCCAAATTGAAATGGGATAAACGAGATCAGTAAGGGGTGGTTGCCTGAAGCTTAGAGGCAGGCGCAGTCGACATTTTGTTACTATCTTTCTCATTCGTCATCTCGTTTACTCTATTAGCTTTTTGCTCTTCTGCTCTGTCATCAGTGGTGTGGAGTCTCGTAGATCCATGTTAAATGACACAATACTAATGATATTTTAAAGTATAGATATTCCGAGCAATCCAAAATTGCACACATTGTCAATTTTCACTGATAAGCAGAACAAAAGATGTGAAGTAACACGTAAATGAATGAGATGGCTACAATATTTAACGATTACCGCTCGTGATTGTGCTCGACGTAGACTATGTACAAAATGTTCCAATTAAGACGTATTTGAGTCTTCACAACGCGTGCGCTTATAACATACATATCTGCTTCGTTTTAATATAATATCATTGCACAATACTTTATAAAGGTCAATTTTTTTTGACATTTTCTTCGTTCTACTTCGATCTAAAATAGAATGGAACCTTTTCCTGTCCTATCGGTGTCATAAATCGCGACTAAAGAAAGAAAATTACTACACGAGAGTGAATAAAACAGGACAAAGTATTTTTATATCTTATCGCCATGCCATGCGTGGCGATTTTGGAAAAAATCTTTATCTCGAAGACAGCACTGGTCTACATGACGATAAAGTTTATGAAAAATTTAGCTTTGAGCAAAACTTTAAATATGACTTTTGGTGAAAATTGGTGACTCCAGTGTTGAATGGTACTCATTTTCGTTTACAATTTTACCAATATTATATTTCATCAAAAATACAAAGAAATCACTTTTTTCTGATAACCCAAAATATTGTTCAATTCCTAAAAAAGGACTGTGGTCATACATACTTCCTTTTCAAAACGGTGTAATGTAAAAAACAAAATATTATTACCATCTCCGTTTTATTAAACGATACCCATTGCTGATAATAGGATTATTTTATAATATGGTCAAACGACTGTTCAGAGTGTATTTAGTTAATCTAAAATGATTTTAATATGTATTTTTACGACATTCAGGGCAAATAATTGACCCATTTTAAGTTTAAATATTTATATTCAACCAGATCCGGATCCACATAATTATTACGTTGAATTTCGTGATTTGAATTCGTTATGAACCATAACTGGGAAGTGTTTCAGAAAAAATTTAATGCTTGTGCGATTTATTTTTGTCAAACAGCGAATTATGATACATTCAAAGGCTTTTTGAAGATCCGGTTAAATTTAAATTTCTATTTACATATATGGTTTTGTCCCTTTTTTCAGTCCACAACGACCCCAAACTATATCGTGCTAGAAACTAGAAAAAAAGCTGTCTCTTAATATCTTAGAAATCAGGTTGTCTTTTAATAACAGTAAAAGTTTCGCCCTAAAACTGTGGCAATATCTGAAACGAGGTTTACTCTCCGTCGCCAGACTTCATTTCGCGTTTATCTTTAGAGCCACACAGTTAAACTGCATCAGTCAGGTCAAGCTGTTATACTAAAACATTTGATTCCATATCTACGCGTAATTATCTCAGTGGCTGACAAGTGTGTTTAAGAGTAACCATCTAACTTTTCGTTGTACATTTTCTATAGGAAAATAAAAGATCCTACCTCCATAAATGGGCCACATACATTTTTATACAAATCATAACCCTTCCGGTTGGATTTTCCGTAGTTGGTAAAATAAAAGCGAGTTTAAATCCATAACCATCTCATTGATTTCAATGTATTGTGTTTGGAAAATGGAAAAAGTAAGCTGAACATATTTTCAGTCACACAAATTGTGTAAATTCTTGGAAGGAAAAAATAAAACGCTTGGAAGAAATGAAAATTTTTACTTATACTTGTAGTTTCATTTATTTCGTAGTTTATAACCACCTCTGATTTTATAATTATCTTTTAAATGTGCAATTATCACTTATTACTAAGAAGTTACTCTAAGTTTTAAGTTACGAATTTAACATACTACTTACAGGTATTCCAAATCAACAGCAACAACCGTTAAAAGTAGTTTTTTTTCTAAAGATTTCTACGTCTTCTGAGAATCTTAAGTCAGAAGCTTTAAGATTTTTTAATGGTATTCAGTATATTCGAATGTTTTTGTGTTAAATCCTTGCTTCTATAATATAGACCCTGCGTACGACATATTTTGAACTATGATTTCCCAAATATTAAAAAATGTGTACAACAAAGTCACTTGTTAGGTGCTTAATATTAAAACTTTTTTTTTAGGTTATTTTAATTGTGGCTAAATACTCTTGGTTATTTTAACATTTTACTAAAATAATTACAATGATAAAAATTTTATACAATGGCTGATTAAGATGGTAAAATTAAATTTAGTAGTTTTTTTTCACGTTATTTCTGTTATAAAATAAGAACAATAAAATTATATTTTTTCAATGGTAAGGGAAACCCATTACGCAGTGGTTACACAAAATTTAGGGTGAATCATAAAACCAATTACATTGCAATCATGCGTAGATACCAAATTGTGATGTTTGGTCAATAAACACGTTGCGACGAACAACACATAGTTACAGATGATTAATTACATATCCACGTGTCTTGTCTATGAAATGTTGATTAACAAATTCAAAGAATAATTTTATTGTTATTTATTTTACCTGGAAAAGACAAGTAACATTAAAACCTTTTAACCTTTAAGTCCATTTGTTAAAGTGCATTTTTAGAGGATAAAGAAATACAACAATATAAGTTTTCTAAAGTTAAACATTATAGCTGAGTTGATGGACTTCTAAAATTTAATAAGTCACTTCTATTTAACCGCTGTGTTTCTTTAACACTTAATTAATACATGTAACGTTTCCAGTTAAAAAATGGTATATTACAAACATAAAAAAGTAATGGTAAATTTAATTCAATAAGTTTTATATTTTTGTGGACAATTACGAGTTTATTCTCTTTTTTTAACTTTTGTTAGATTTTTTGCGAACTAAACCCTACTTTAGTTTTTGGGTCTCTAAATTTTAAATTGACTAAGGTTAATTTTAACAAGTTTTAAAAACTTTTCCCGTTTCATATACCTGAAATTCATTGTTTGCTTTACATATTTGCGATCAGTCAGATAGATATTAGACAGCCATGTAGTCATAAATGCAATATCACATACTCGCAACATTCTAAATTAATAATTCCAAACAACTTACCTTCGTCATTATCGGAAGCGGACGAAAATTCTAAAACACGTCGAAAATAATGTCCGATAGAGTTACTTGAACTATGAAACATTTATTACTGATTTAAAAGTTATTGTGTATAGAGTAGTACGTCTCAAGTTTCGTAGCGATCATCGTCGTAGTCCGTAGACTTCGTAGCTTTTACATGGCACGCGGCGCGAGGGTCTGCTAGGGCGGCGCGGTACGATATGACGGCCTG
The DNA here is from genome assembly GCA_949315895.1 of Anania crocealis. NCBI lineage: Eukaryota > Metazoa > Arthropoda > Insecta > Lepidoptera > Crambidae > Anania > Anania crocealis. The sequence continues at coordinate 20,102,941 of OX438880.1, read as the reverse complement.
GCGCCCGCCCTCGTAGTCTCGTAGACGCATGCATTTGCACGCAGCTACGGAAGACTTTTTTGGCTGTCTAACTACCGTTAGGGGGAAATGGCTACGCATTAGCAAAGACCTTTTTATATTAGCGCTACGCAGAATAATAAGCCTTAGTAGTACAAATGGACGAAATATATACAAGCTCTTCACTCGTAATTTTATAGCCATGATTTTGTCGGAGGAGTGTATTATCTATTTCATGTAATCATTTGGTTGGATTTTTAATACCAAAGTTTTTTACACTACGGCCATAAAATTGTCAGAAAGTAAATATTTCATTGTAAGTAATATTATATATAAAGTAATATTATATTATAAGAAAGTGATCTCCTTAGTAAAATTATCGCAAATATGGATTATTTGGCGATTAATGTGAACGCTTTGAAAGCGGAATTAAGAAAAAGCGCAAAAATAAGCGGCCTCAAAGAGCAACTATTTCAGAAGTTAATTTGTTGATATCAAGATAGTTATTTATAATTAATAAACTTTAATTAGATTCAAGATTAAACACTTTGTTTCGGCGCTGATCGCCTTTGAAAGCTATACCTCCGGACCTCAGTCTACAGTGGCGCCAACTGGTGAGCAAAGAAACGGTAGTCCCCATTAGAATAGGCGGGTGGGCTTAGTCGCCCAATGTAAGCCGTTGGTTCCAGTATTTACGCCAATGGCTTTTACTATAGGTACAACTTGAAAACTCAGACACCAGATTATCGTTAAAGTCTGACGAAAAAGTAAAAACCAGAAAATATCTTGCAACCCAAGCGAGACCGACTGCAGCGACAAGAATGGATTTCAGTTGTGTCTAGAGCTACATACATACCAGCTTACAAGGAATAAAGCCCTGCATTGAATAGACCGTGTAATACCAGCCTGGATTAGAATAGAGCTATCCCTTTTCATTCTACGGGTTTTGAAAGAGTTGACTAAAATCGTACAGACAGAAAAAGATGTCAACAGAAGCATTACGTCCAATAATGGTTATTTAGATTAATGATATGCTAAGGTTTTTGAAAAAACACAGTTCAATGAATGGTGACATTAGGAAATAAAATACATACCTATCTATATTATTCAGTAGGTTATACTGATAATGAAATATATGGTAAGACTTTTGAAATAACTCAGTACGACATTAAGAAATAAAATACCCAAAATCAAAGTTACTTGAACAACTTCAAAAATAAAGCATGTTTCGTTAAAACTTTGTTACTTATGGCATGTTTGGCCATACTCGTAGTTAAAGAGTTCCTCCTACAAAAAATGTGAAGTATCTTTAAAATGTTGCTTCAAACTCTTTAAAATGATAATGTTTGTTACTTACAAGTTTATTAAATGTCATTTCACTAAAAATGATTTTATTAAAATAAAAGTACCTAGGTACATCACTTTAGGGGTCGGAGTGCAATATTGTATTAAATATTAAGTTTGTTGTTCGATTAAAGTGTGAAATAGTATAACTAATACTGCCATTATCGTTCTGTGGTTATTTATCTTAAGATGCGACATAAGAAGAAGTTTATCTCCACCATTGGCAGAACTTTACGTCAACATTTTAGGGATTGTGATAAGCGAAATAGGCAGTGTATTGATCGGCAGTCTAAAATTTAGACCTGACCTGATACAACCACAAAATCTAAACGAAGATCTCATTGTATGTACGTGGATCAAAAGGTATTGATGTTTTCATTAGTTTTATTAGGTACTAGCTGTTGCCCGCGACTTCGTCCGCGTCATTTTCTGTTATTATGATCGCGATTATTTTTGCAACATTTTTCACTGATGCTTCGCTCCTATTGGTCGCAGCGTGATGTTATATAGCCTAAAGCCTTCCTTGATAAATGGACTATCCAACACTAAAAGAATTTTTCAAATCGGACCAGTACTTCCTGAGATTAGCGCGTTCAAACAAACAAACAAACAAACTCTTCAGCTTTATAATATTTATAACAGCTTTATAATAGTGTTAGACCATATTAATAACACTTTACTGTCCGTCTCTCTGTCTGTCTGTCTGTCACTAGGCTGTATCTTATAAACCGTGATAGTTAGTAGTTGAAAATAAACATTTATGTGGGGCTTCCATACAACAATTATAATTTCTTTGTAGTTTTTGGCTCGATATTAAAAACGGCAATAGACGCTTGAAATATTTATAAAAGCAGCATTATAATTTGTTTAAAAAAAAAGGATAATACATTAAAAAAACATTAAATTAAGCTACCGAATCTTTTGTGCGAGTTCCGCTTACACTTGGCCGGTTTTTGTTACAAGTGTTATTATTATTTGGCTTCTGATGTTGAAAAAAATATATTTTACACTTTTGAAAGTGCTGAAGCTGAGTTGAGGTACAAACACTGAATCTGTTACTATTCATAAAAAGATAGCATTGTAAAGGCTATGAGTGCTCATTCGTGTGGTGATGGCTTCCTGCGCCGCATGTTCATGGCTCGGTAAAGCTCATCGAAATACAACAAATGTCAAACTTCTTCAATCGATTTTCAACTTGGACTTTTTCATGTATAGTTTAATATCCATTGAGGAGGTTTGACGTTTTGTTGAAGATTGATGACCTGTTGACTCAACGCTTACGTGTAATGAACTCTGAACTATTTGCCCTTGTTTTGTTATCATATTAAAATCTTTCACAATCTACTTTCAACATAATATACCTACTTAGTTTTGATTTGTAAAGTAAAATAACATATTTGTTGTTGTAAATTAAAGCTTTTAATACTCGTATACACATACTAGGTATTGTAAATGGTTTTATGGGTGCTAAAAAAAATATTCACAAATAAACTTGTAGAGACTAAATCAAAATAGTTATTTAAATAACGTATTTTTAATTGAAAGTCTAGCTTAAAATCTTGACAATGTTTTCATGATTGGTAAAGTAGCAAACAATTCTAAAGATGTGGTGGGTGGACAATGTTATATTTTGAGACAGGGATACTTTTTGCTCGTCTTAAAAGGACCCCAAGTTCCATTGATGATACCGCTAAATCATCTAAAGTTATTAAGAACGCCGTCCTCGGCCATATTCTGTTGTACTTAACTAATTATTATAAAACTAGATGTTGCCCGTGACTTCGGGCGCGTGAAATTATTTTTATGGGTACCTAGATGTTTGTTTTTCTAAACTACATACTTTTACCCCTCAGTTTATACCTTTGTGGAGTTATAAAAATTGTTAAGTACCTACATATTCATTTAAACATAACCACTTTTTACTTATTTGGTGATTCACTATTAAAACATGCAGAAGTTTCATAATATACATTTTGTCACCCTTTTTTACCCCCTTAGGAATTAAATTTCTCAAAATTCCGTTTTAGTGAGTGCTTACATCTTAAAAGGAACCCCCATGAAAATTTTAGTCTACAACCGAGACAGTGATAGTTAATTTCTTTTATCAGAACTTTAATATAAATAGATAACTTTTCTCCATACCCGGTACGTTTATGTCTGTTCTTAAGGGTTTCTTGCATAATAAAAACATTGCGTGGACCTGGCTGCGTTTATACAAAGTCTTTGATAGCCAAATACCTTGTGCTAAAAAGTCACCAGATTGTACAGAACTTTAAACAAACAGTTTTTTTCGTTTAACCACGTGTACTTTTGCACTTTTAAATACAATACGATGAACCGCATCACAATTGTCACTGAAAAAACAATGACCTAAGAAAGTACGTACTTTTTTTTAAAAACTTGCCCTTGCGCCGTCAAAACAACTAAAAGATAGTGATCATGACTCTTCAATAAATAATCCTAACTAAAATTAATTTAAGAGAGTAAAAATGCAGTAACTGTATTTTATTTTAGAGCTCTAAAGCTTCTGCAAACTCAGATTCTGTTGGATCTCAAAAATAAATCTTCATCATGATTATTGCCTACATAAAAATCTGCAGGCTCATTAATTGTATTAATATTAATATTTTAAGACATGCCACACTGATGGGCCACAGTCATCTAGCTCAAAAATGAGCTATTACCAACACAAATATTTGCACTAAGCAGAGTGAATCCGCGACTCATGGTTCAAAATCAGCGTTAACTACCACTAGTATCAGCAAACTGGTCGTAAATTCAGCGTTGGCACGAATGAGCTTTTGAACAAACGCGGCCTGGTTGAATATAAGTATTTATATCGCGTTAAGCGTAGGTTAGCTTTTTGCACGTAACAGCATCATAGGCCGATGCTTTCCCCAAAGGAAGGGCGTCACGTAAAAACTTATATTTGTAACTTTAGGCAAGTAAGAACCTACGTAAGCTAGCAGGGATAAACAGTTGTTAACCTTTTCATACAAGTAGGTACTTACGTACTTTATATGATATTTAAGCAATTTAATTGCAATTATAATATCAGTATTAAAACTTGCGCGGCATGCGATTAGATGCAGGTTCGAGTCCCGCCTGAGACATATTTTTTCAAGTTTAAATACTGAGTCTAACAAATTTTAGTTAAGTTGGATGCATTCTTAAACGTATTATCTCTACTAGACCAGCATCGCAAGAGCTTTCCCCACTGCCTATGTATAAGAACCAAATGCTCCACTCTGTTTATAAAAACTAGGTACTTACGTCAACGATTTTCAACAACCTAAGAATCTCATTTATGTGACATTTTCTTATTTTAAGTCGACTACGTCATAGGTCGTAATATATAGTCTAATCATACGTCTAAGATCTAAATACTAGAGGTAATTTGCTAAAAAGATACTGTTCTAGTTTTTTGAGAATTGATTTTGTTTGGAAGTAATAAAATTAAATTATTTGGGCTGCCCCCAAATAACTCTTAGTCGCCCTAATCAATCAACCCTAAATCAATTTTATTACGGATTATCCCCAGTCTACATATTACCTCATCAAATCGTAGAAACTGAGTAGAGTCAATTCAAATTCATTGTTATCTTAACAATAGATAAGGGTCAGCTTAAGGAAACAACTCCCATGCACATCTGGCTTCGGTGTTATATTCCGTTTTCAGCTTTTACGATTAATGAATACACTTTAAATATAAATAGGTACTGTTTAGTTTATTCATGGAAGGTTTATTCACAAATATACTCGTATGTAAATTTGGTAAGCACGCCAGCTTCATTTGTCTTCTAACCTTACCGTTTATGCAGCAGAGTTATATGACAAAACGGATTGCAGAAGACTTAACACCTAACTGTGTATTTTTTTTATCTTAGGACTTGCAATCAGTCAACTCCTTCTGAAATCGGTTTAAAATCTGTTTCTAGTTTAAAATTTATCACATGAAAAAAATTAAGACGCATAATGCATTAAGTTGAAAGGTGCAGCAAGATATCGCTATTTAACGCAATATTTAAAAGACTTTGTCATAATTAATTTTGAACTAAAAGTTGAAAAGATTTATATCTTCCTTGCCGTAGTTAGCAATTGTTTTATTCGTAGATGTGTTCATTCTCATAAATGTGCTCATAACAGTAATCTACATGCAGTGTTGCTTTACAACAATATTTTACCAGAAAATACTTGAAGGATCAAAGTATTATATAGCGTTCTGAAACCATAACATGTGACCATGCATGTTTTTAATCTTTCTTGTTGCATTTTTTACACATAAACATGAAAACTTCATGGGGACTACTAGAAACCGAATTATTTCATGTTCGCTGGCAGACTGATTCGTGCAATCGGATCGAAACGTGGGAAAGTAAAATCTTTTTTTAAGTATAAATAATTAATTAGGTTGCAATAAATCTCGTGAAGTGTTCACTTTTAGTATGGTATGTGGTATCAAAATCATTCTACTCAACCTGGTTCAATAAATACTAGAGGTAATTTGCTAAAATGATACTGTTCTAGTTTTTTGAGAATTGATTTCGTTCAGAAGTAATAAAATTAAATCAATTGGGGGCAGTACTTAGCTCTAATAGTTCCCTTAGAGAATATCACCACCCCTCCTCATGGGTGTCGTAAAAGGCGACTAAAGGAATACTGCCAGAAGAAGAATAGACGGGTATAAGCTGGTTACGATGTATGTAATCAACATTTATATAATACGATACTTTTATACATTTATTAATCATTAAAACTGAATGGCAGGTAATAAATTTCTGTTGGGCATTTAATTTAACCATCTAGCTAGGTAGAGGACAAAAATCGTAAATATCGTGAATACTGTAATTTTACGAGAAATAAATCACAAATTAAGGCTTTAAAACACACCGCAAAGTACGGTTAACTAATAAAATAAAACACCGTATTCCAAGCCATTTAGAGTTAAGATTTTGTTGTTCAGTGTATATTGTGTTAAGTACTACCATTAATTGCAGAGGCTCCTCGTCTTAACATCAAAACATGGTAATTTTGGGAGTTGTAGGTTGGGGGAGCTTTTACAACGTGGAACAAAAGAATGAGCATCAGCAAATGTTTAAAAACTAACTTTGATTATATAAATAAATAAATAAATGTTGACAACATCACATACATTGTTCAGATTCTAAAGTGAGAACTATCTAAAACACTCGTATTGTGTAAATCAGAAACAAGGAAGGTACCACAAAAACGGTAAGTAGTTTATTATGTCTACCGAACCTGGAGAGGACCAAGTCTTCCACATGTAGGCTATACAATCGATACAAATTTATGTTTGCGGTTTTAATTTAATTTTGATTACAAATAATAGCTACATAATACATTTTAACTTAAAGTACACAAAACTATATCAATTCCGAAACTGTTTGTATAAAAAAGATTCTTAATTTAGTTTCGATTCGAAAGTTTAAGCCTAAAAACAAATGGGGGTAACAAATGACCTCAGTCTCCCCTACTAGGTCATGTACAGAAACCAATGTTATTTCTATAGCACATCACTTAAATATCACATGGGAATATGAGGAAATAAAAAGATTCAACTAGTCAATTAATACGTTTATTCTAGTTAAAATTATTTTAAAGTTAACATATTTCAAATATATTCTTCTTATCTTCTATATATGAAAGAAAGTCATGTTAGTTACACCACTTATAAGTCGAGAACGGCTGGACCGATTTGTATGATTTTGGTGTTTTTGGATTAATCTTCGTCGGGAGTAGGATAATAAATATACAAAATGTTGGAAAGTTAACGTTACTAAAATAAGTAAAATATAATTCTTGACATTTTTCCAACTACGCCATATTTGAAGGCAATGACATTAAGACGTCAAAATCAAACAAAGTAGTCTGAGGCGATACGAAGTTCGCGGGGATCGCTAGTAGGTATAATATAAAATCAGGTAGGTATTATTTTTAAAGACTTTTAAACTTAAGTTAAAGTTAACAAATATTAAATTACATGTATTTTAAGGTCATATAGGACTTATTAACTCCGCAAGGACAGAACAGATACTAGTCGTCGGACCGGAAAGGTTCTGGAATAGCGACCGCGCATCAACCGGCGATCTGCTGAAGGAAGGGTAAAGCTGCCGGATGCAGACAACACGTGATGCATGGAAATCTATGAGTGAAGATTATGAAGGAAATCAATTAAAATACCGAATTAATTACCGAAATTAAAAAGCAAAGATCATGACAATTTCTGACTCCATCGTGTGTTTAATTTACATATATTATTATAATCATCGCGAATCACAAACTTAATGCTACAACCCTGTACATCTTAATACCTTATCTTATAAGTCAGTCTAAAAAATGTATAGTCAGTTTAGCGACTAACGGGGACTTAATTTACTTCAATATCGATAAAGTATACAAATACACTAACAATTTTTTTTAAATGTACCCAAACATTTTGGATTGTGACTCTACATATTTTGATGCTGACTATCAATGTATTACAAATGCTTTCGAACATCGTGCAATAATAGATTTTTCAGATAGTTATCGTCGTTCGCAAAGCATTCCACGATATTGAAATGGTCGAAATCGTCTTTTATTTCCAAATACATGTTCTGCATGAGGCAATTGTTTTGGAGTACTTCATAGAACTCTCTGCTCTGCTTCTTGAAAGTGGGGCTGTCGTTTTGGCCTGCTAGGATGTATATCCGTACTCTTCTCATCTGTAGGTGTGTGTAGCAGTCAAATTGGGGGGATAAGGGGGTGGCCCACTCCGGAGGTAATTGGACAGCGTCGTTGACCGAAGTGTGGACGAGTTCACGGAGATCGTACACTCCTGAGATGAGGAAGGCGCCTTGGAGCTTGTTAGAGCCGACGGTGCTATCAAGAAAGTCGGCGCTGGCCAGCAACTTGGCCACCAAGTGAGCACCGGCTGAGTGGCCAGCGAAGTACACCCCTCTGCAATGGTAAATACATTGATAAGAATGAAAAAATTTACCAATATTGATAAGCAATTTTTAATTTTAAGATTTTTAGTCAACTCCTGTATTTACTTATGCGGTGTGATTTCTATTCTGATTTAAATGCGGCGTAGTCGAATTTAAATTTGATGAATGGTTATGTAAACTACGTTGGCTTAAATTTCATCACAAACTGCATGAATAGGTATGAGATAAACAATGCCTCGAAATCCCACTTGGAAGACCATTATCCAAACCCAGTGAGGGAGAGGTGGTGGAGTAGAAATCCTATTTGAGAAATTTTTGAATCACATACTTATTAAGGATATTTGAGAAACAGTCGAAAATAGTCCGTTTACTAAGACAAATTTGACTGATAAGTAGGAAGGCTTTTTCATCACCGTCATAATATTTTATAGGCGTTAAGTATCTTATTTAGAGCCCATTTATGAAATAAAAAATGTAGGAAAATTTCTCATCCGTAAATATTTTTCGCAACATAGTTTAAAATTTTAACGGCCTGTGAAGGTATGAAAGAAAAATCAACAACATATGAATAGTATCGAATAAATGAATGAGATGCGCATCGCGTAAAATGTGTGTTGGGAGGATGCCGTATTCAAAATTTTAGTCTTTTTTCGGACATTTTCTACGTGGTATATTTTTTTGTACTGGGCTACGTCATTTGGTTTTTGTCTTGTAGATTGTTTTATTAAAATTTGGAAAGTGATTAAAATTTCATTTCACTCCATAAGAAGTATGGTTTTCAAAAAAAGGCTATATAATTAATAGGGAACTTAAATGTTATAAAAAGATTAAATTTTGCTTATTTTTAATAAATAATTGTAAAATAAAACGGCCAAACACAACGAATTTATTTGTTTTTCAATAAACCGTCAACTTGGTGGTATAGGTAAATAAAGTGGCCCTCAGTTTGAAACTCATTGTAGGAGTGCCAGCCATTGCACTATCTCGAAAGTACCTAAAGAAGATGGATGGATACAATGGCAATGGCAGTAGATGTTTCATATTAAATCAATTACGAGTAACTAATATTTTTGTGCAAAGTGCGTTTTTACTACGAGTAAACGATCTTAAAGGGAGATTTAACTAAAATGCAAAATCTGATCTGAATACAAAACTTATTCTACATCAAGTGAGATTTACGAGATACGCAAAACAAAAAAACAACGATTGCTCGTTTAAATATAAGATAAGATACTATATCGTCTTTTGCAGTCTATTTTATCATTGGTCAAGATCAAATTTTACGACTGTCTCGTCTAGTAGAGCGGAACGCAGTCTACAAGACCAACAGTTTCGGGGTTCAAATCTTGCAAGAAGCAAAGTAAAAAAGTAATAAGTATGGTCGCAATTAGACTTTTTTGCTTAACCTGATGCTAGGCAATAAGAGTAATTATTGTATGATTGTTTTTTTCATTTTTCAATAAAGTAACGAATGTGGAAGGAATAGAAACAACTTACAATTTGTTTTTCGATTGTAACCGTGCCCGTACAGAACACTTTCTGTGACACATATATTTGTTAGGTACATGTTATTCTAAGTAAAATCATACTCTCACATATTGTGATAGAGTCGTTTTTACAAAATATTAACTAGAGATGTGGTGTTCCTTCCGTGGTTTATCGTCTTTATCTAGCTATCTGATATCAAAAAAAGAAGGGAAGATATGTAAATATCGTAGCAAACGCATTAATCGTGGTTCCGTATAGATCGGAAACAATAAACTTTTATTTAGACCCCGACGTTTATGGTTAGTTGATAGCAGATGGATAACGTTATATTCAGGGCATAGTGTTGCGGTGATTGATTTTAAAGCGAATAATCTTGATTTTGTATTGATAGATGTCGTCTTGTATCGAGAAGACTCTGACGAAATTTCTAAAGTCGCATGTTGTCTGCCAATAAATATGTTTAACCAACGTTTGTTTTCCTCTTTTTTGCTGTGCGGTGTTTGTGGTTATGTTATTACAGCACTTTGACGTTTAAAAACTATTTGACGTTCATGGTAGGTACAGCATCTTCTTTTTTTGCGTACCTCCTTGCAAAAAAAATTGTTAAATCATGCGTGGTAGGTACTTACGTAAGCTATTGAACAGAATAATAAATACAATGGTATGAGGTACATCATAATAAGATTTGTGGTTTGTGGTAAGCGGTTATGACGTTTGAGTTATACAAACAGAAACATATTATCGCAATCTTTTATCTTTTTGGATATCTTGATTTTATCTGCTATTTATCATCTCACCCAACTATTTACATTATCTTCTTAACAAATTTTAGATTTTACCCATTTCGAATTATCACCGTTTGTATCACACGACATTATGTATTGTTGTATAAAAAACCTCATCTTATTTTACTATTTCACATTAAGATAATAAATTAATGTAATATCTCGATACTAACAATCATGAATGATCAACCACTTCAAATTGAAAGACTGGTTAGTCTCACTTCATGGGATATACCTGAAAAACATTTCTAAAAATGGCCTTTGTCATTTGCAAAAAGGTGAGCGAAATCTATTGTTTTCTCAGCTTGTCACGACTACATTTTTCTGTTTAATAAACTAACAATACTTATTAGCATTTCCTTTTATTTTTAGGAATTGTGTTTGTGTTATTGGCTTTATAGAGTGACACAAATTGTAGAAACATTTTAAAATTTTAGCGTAATATAAATAGTAAGTGTAAATAATGTTTGAGCATTTTACATTTACTTACCTATTATGTTCAGATTAGGTCTGGCAACGTCATGCAAACTGACTGTTCATAGGTCCTACCTGTTTCAATTAGTACGCATCTGCAATTTTGATAGTTACAGTAAAAGTTTTATTTAATATATAATGTATAAACATTACTAAGACATTAATTGATCTCTTAAGTATCATGTTAAAAACCTCAAAGAAATTTGCAAGCGCTCTCTTTTTTAACCCCCGACCCTTGTCTAAGCTTATGTTTTAGAACTAATTTAAGTTTGTTTGCTTATACCCTTACATGTTTTTGTTACACTTATTTTGTAAACAAAATGCAATAAATAAATAAACAGGGTGTGAAAAGTTCGCAAAAGTGTCAATTAAATAAATAGTTTGAAAAAATGTAAGCCGTAAGCCGACTACGAAAATGCATTGCTTTCGAAGTCACTGTATATTTGCTGTACCTATTGTTTAAATACTAATGTACTTAGAAATTTTGTCTTCTTTTATTTGATACCCCACTCGTTATAACTGCAATTTTTTTTTAAAGTTCCCCAATACATTGTTATAGCCTTTTTTTAACAAAAGCTAGCCTATATTTCTCGGACTACAATAAGGAATCGATTCATACCTAATTCACCAAAATGGCAGTAGTGAAGCCACAAATGTGGAACACATAGTAGTACGCACTAGTTAGTACATACGCACATACATATAGACTGCTAAAATCACAACCCTTCCTGTTGTTTTTGCTGTAGCCCTTTCAGCCGTTTGGTAGCTGCTTTTGTAATCCGTCTGGGGAATTGTGCTTTGAAGGGATTATAAAATCACGATTATGTTTATGATCGTAAATATTATGTTTCATGATTGACCAAAAAAAATATTTGTATTCTTCAGTGTAAAGGTATACCTACCACATTAATTATGACAGAGTCAATAATCGAATCAGCTTTATTAATTATCTATGTCATCATCATTCTTGCACAATTGAGAATACCAATCAAAAATAATAATTACCTGCTGCCCATTTTCTCTGCATATTCAAAAACAAATCTAGCTGCATTTTGTATCTGGTTGACGATTTCTACCAAGGTCGCGGTTGGACAAAGGTCATAACCCACTACAATTGTCTTTATCCGGGACCGGTGCAGAGGAAGGGCGGGATATCTGGATAATTCCCGAGATAGCTCCTGCCAGTAGCCGCCGTGAACGTAAACCAGGATAGGTGAATCTGTAATACGTAGAATTTCATAATAAAATAAAGTTATTCACTTGAATACCCGATATAGAAATTAAACCTTCATTATTTTATTAACCTACTATTCATATTAGACTGAGCTACCGAATGACCATAGAATAGAAGGAGTCAAGAGATAAGTTTATCCGGGTTTTGTTGCTTAGCAACCGTTGTTACTTTAAACAAAATAAATCCAAAGAAACAACTCTAGAGGCAAGTTATCTATATCTAAAGATAGCTCCGTCCATGACGAATAGGTCATCACCCGTCTAATCCATGTGTTCTTCACAAACACAGCTTCTTCTTATCAACGTTAAGGGTAGGGTAGGGTACTTTAAATTAATGCACCAGAAAACAATTGAAAACCTTGTTTAACATGATCTTTTAAATATATTCATTCCTGTTTACCTGTTAATTTAGAGTTGAGTGAAAATAAAAGGGAGTTGCACACGTGGTTGCCACTGACCCATATTCTTATTATAGTTTCATCAAAGACAAAGCGCAAGCAGTTTCGTCAAGCATTATCTAAAGGGAGTACCGATACACGACTACCAATATAAATTATCTTATTCGTAATAGCTATTAAGACTAATTATTCTACTCTAAAACTGATAAACGTTATGAACTGGCTACCTTCCTACTAGATACTAAACGATCAGAATGCGTCAACAATCCCTTAAGCGAGTAGATAGGTATTTAAGATATCTTTTCGGAGAGTTTTTACCTCTGAAAATATTCAGTTCGTGATAGTGTTTCCTTATAAACATTATTTGATTGATATATTTCCTGATTTCCTGGATAAAAGATATACTATGGCATTTCTATTGTCTCAAAGCATCATCCTAACTTTAGCGTTATCGTTTTAGTGGTATACGAGTAGAGCTTGAAGAGGTAACGGACAGCTTAGAGACACGCTTTAATAGTCAAAGTATTTTTATTATTATTTGGATCTTTATTTACTGTAGATTTCTAAAACTCACCGTCGGGTAAGTCAGTTCCCAAAATGTCTAGTTTTTGACCAGGAGTAGAGCCATATTCTATCTCTTGCTTGTGTGGAATTTGATTGGTGGCGGCGTCGCTAGCTGGAAAATAAAAATAAATATATATTGAATAAAACTTTTTCACAAAATACATAAGTATTATAAATGAATTGAGCTACAAATTTAGAGCTGGTGATTTGTTGTTCGGCACCAACTTTAAATTTAAGGCTTATTTCGTGCTTTTAGTAGGTTAATGCTTTTCGTACGTTGACCTTTATCCCTGTTTTTATTTTATTTTATTCACGTTTTGAAGATAGTCAAACTCAACCGTACTTTACTACGTTTGGCAAATATTTAAAAAACATCAAAGTCGATTCTAGCTGGTAAAAAGGGATGAGTTCATACAAAATAAATATTTGTATTCGATAGCTTGCACAGAGTGCAAAACCAAGAAAAACAGGAACTCAAAAATCATTCTAATAAAAAATCGTCGAACTGAGAACCTTCTCTTTTTTTTCCTCGGTTGAAATCTAGCTGACTTGACAGACGTTGTCTTAAGGTGTCTTAACTAAAAATATGTTAAATATTTTATAATTAGTGTTAATATTTAAACTGTAATTTAGTTAATGCCTTAACTAACTTGACTTCTAACTAACTTAACTCTTCATTTTATTTTCTAATATTAATATCATAAAAAGATAAGTAATTCAAATCTGTCAAACGCCTATACAGGATGACTTTTTCATCATCTTCAAAAATTTTTCTGGGCGTTCAGTATTGTATTTAGAGCCCATTTATGAAGTAAGAAATGTAAATCAAGTTATCACCAGATAATATTTTTCGCAACATAGTTTTCAATTTAATCGGCCCTAAGCCTGTTAAGGTATAAAGGGAAAATCAAAAACTTATGAATAGTATCGTAATGAACGAATGAGATGCGCATCCCGTAAAAAAAAGTGTTGCTAATAGGCCGTGTCAAATATTTTAGATTTTTGGCGGACATTTTCTAAGTTATTTATCTTGACATTTTTGTACTGGGCTATACCAAAAGAAAAAATACGTCATTTAATTTTGGTCTCGTCGATTCTTGTATTAAAATTAGGAAGGTAGTAAAATTTCCATCCTGTATACAGTCAGTCAGTTATGTAAAACGCTATGAGCTACATTAGAAATGCTATTATGGTTGTTTTGTCTTCTTCAAGTTATTAGCTTGTGATGTTCCGCGAAACTTCTTTCTATTTTATTTCATACTAGCTGTTCCCCGCGACTTCGTACGCGTCAATTTCTGTTTTTATGATCGCGATTATTTTTGCAACATTTTTCACTGATGCTTCGGTCCTACTGGTCGCAGCGTGATGTTATATAGCCTAAAGTCTTCCTTGAGACATGGACTATCCAACACAAAAATAATTTTTCAATTCGAACCAGTACTTCCAGAGATTAGCGCGTTCAAACAAACAAACTCTTCAGCTTTATAATATTAAGTATAGATGAGCTTTCTCTTGACAGTAACAACATAATAATTTAAAAAATGCGGAATTGTTTCAGCCTTTCCCGTGTGACCAAGTGAAAAAGGGACTATGTAGACTATGACCTATCTTTATAGATAGAATATTTTATTTTACTTGTTGTTTTTTTATGTCCATATAAATTTGTCTGAAAATCAAATTTAGTTAGGTATTCAACAAGGCACATGACTAAATGGAGCCAGTATAAAGTACTCCACCCATACCTACACAACGAAAGTGAATGTCGCATCTCTTTCTTAAAATTTAAGACTTTTTAATTAAAATACCCTGCACCCAAGGTATTCGAGTATGTGAAATAATTAAGAACAGTATTTACAACGTTTGACCCGGAATTTGAATAAGAAGAAAGATCGCAATTCGCAATTAACCTTTACAGTGAATTATGTGCTTAAAAACATACCTTTTTGATTCATTTTGGATGGACCTTTAAATAAATATCTTACATGTATATAGAAGAATTTTTTTTCTTCAGTTACAATATTTTTTTAGTCTTATTACAGTAAAATTTTACATTTGCCTTAATTATAAAAGATATACAATAAAACATCTTTCGGATATCTATACGAGTGGCCTTGTTTGTTAGACCTTGCTTACTTCATACTTCAACCAATTAGTTGTAAATCTCAAATATTAATACTAATATTTACTCGTACAATCATACAATGTGCAGTTCAAGGCTAGAATATTTTCGGTACATAGTATAGCCACAGTCTATTAAACCACACAGTCGTCCGACGAAGACGTCTAGACAGGGGAAATTGTGCGGGGTGTGAGGGGCGAGGGGCGGGAAAACCGAGCCCGAACTTCGAACAAAACGATGTTAGTTTAGTACTTCGGGACACAGCATTCAGGGCTGAAGTGTTTGTGTTTTTAATTATTTTATTTGTTAATTTAAATGGTGTATTGTGTAGACGGTAAAAAATATCGAATAGGTATTAGGTAGGGCATGGAGTATGAGTGTTTGGATTTTTTTTATTCAAAATGATAACGATGCTTTCAAGCTTTATTGGAATGCTGATAATGAAAATAACATCTACATAATAATTGATTAAGATGGCGGATTTTTTTATTATTCACTAAGGGTGAATTCCAAGATGGTGGACGTAATTTTTTTTAATTAGTTGTCTATTTTGAAGTTAACTGGGGTGCTGATTATGAAAATGCTATCCTTTTTTAAATCCAAGATAGCAGACTTATTTTTTTTATAATTTGACACGAATGTTAATTTTGAGGTTTATTGGGGTGCTGATTACTAAAATGCCATCCTATTTTAAATCCAAGATGGTGGACTTATTTTTTTATAATTTGTCATGGGAGTCAATTTTGAGGTTCATTGGGGTGCTGATTACCAAAATGCCATATTTTTTAAAATCCAAGATGGCGGACGTATTTTTTTATAATTTGATATGGGTATTAATTTTGAGGTTCAGTGGGTTGCTAATTACGAGTGTTTATCTTCAATAAATAAATATTTTTATATATTGTTTACTTGTGACCTAGCCGACGCTATACTGTCTAGACGTTGTCGACATTTTCCATGAGATCAAAGGCGTCGGACGGATGTATGGTTTTATAGACTGTGGTATAGCATTATTTTGTAAGCATAATATTTCATTGTTCTATTAAATGAGGGCCGACGTTATGTTCGAATCTAGTTCCAAGAATGACAATCTACATCCTTCAGTACCTCCTACATGTAATAATAACCTATATTTGTATAACATTCGAAATACCCACAACTCATTAACATCGTGTTAGAATTAAAACTTTGACAAATGTCTCAAACTACAAAAAAATTGTCAAACATAATTTTATTTTTTCCATTTCACCCAATTTCAACTGTATGCTATACAAAGTAATGGCAAAAAAAAAAGACTAAGTTGCATTTTACTAAAATTATTTGATCTTATCCCTAAAAAATTAGTCAGACTTTGAAATAAATGTAGCTGGCCTTGTCAACCGCTAAATAGAACGTAGGTAAACAGCACAGAAAAAAGAAAACGTTTTTTATGTTCTGTGATAAACAGTCTCTCCCTCTTCACAAGAAAACAAAAACAAGCTTCTTTTTGGCCCTTAATGGCATGTAATTAATTCCTGACAAAAAAAATCTCACCCTCAGTAACAAACTTGACGTGATGCTGCAGAACCTCATGCGGTGTTGGAAATCGCCGGGACCATTTGCTCGGTGAGTATTCTTCCTCCATGTCAATAGAATCCATGATTACCGACATGTTGTTTAAGTTTGTTGGCGGTTTCTGAAACAAAAAATAGGTACATACATGGGTGGCATTTAATTCAATAGGTAGGTAATTTTTACAACGGATAAAACAAGAACAAACGAACACATTAGGTACTTTGATCGCATTTTATTCCTATGCTAATAGAAGTTTTATGTAAGCAAATGGTTAATTACTGGTATTTTTACAGTTTATAGCAGATAAAGTAGAATCATCTTACACAGGGGCAAGCCGTGAAATAATATGACGTAGGTATGTAGATTTTTATAATTATATTCATTAGGCTCAAAATGATTACCTACTAGTAACATTACAAAAGCAATGATTGAGGAAAATCTGTTGTTACATAACTAATAATAATCTTATTGTGAAATTCTTGCACATCTGTACCTAAATAATTGTAATCAAAATGATCATGTTTAACAAAATATCTGAGAATCTATGAAGCCAAATAGTTTATAAAATATTTGTTGTAAGCTTTTTTTCTACTGACCTTAAAATTATATTCAGGTATTATAATATTCGTCTAGTTATTTAGTTGAGTACACGAGAAAAAAAAAACAACTAATAACAACGGAACCTCCATGTTACATTTATTACGTGTATCTAGAAATTACCTTGGCTTTTTTTTATTTAGATCAGGTTTTGCATTTTATATCTATTTAGGTATCTATATGGCTCTATTTCTTGCAAAAACGCATTTTACTTTCAGTTAATGTTTAAATAATACGATTTTGAATAAAAATATATCGCCAATACTTGGCTATTAACATTTTGTTTGAATTGCTTCAAAAATATTATAATTTTTATTTATTGAGGTTTATCCTCATTCAAATATATGTTATTTGGTGTAACATTTTTTCGTATAAACTCATGTAACGGATCTAAAACTGAATTTAATTTTTCTAGATTTAACATTGATTAGATGATATCAGTATATAAACTTGAAAAATTATGTCTCAGGCGGGACTCGAGCCCGCCTCTACTCGCATACCGGGCGCGGCGCTTTACGATTTAGCCACCGAGACACTACGTCACTGTCGTCAATTCTTCAAGCATATTCTTATCGCTGTAAGCCAGCGTTATTCAAATGTAAGGAGTTTTGCACTCATAACACCCGAAAGAAACATCTTTATAGATGTTTGACAGTCTGTTACGATGAAACAGCCATTAACATACTTACTTATTTGATATTTTTAGCAACTTCAAAACCTGAACGAGACGTTCAAGATAGAAGCAAATGGCGTCGCATAATTGGGAAAGCCGACCCCGCGTAACGGAATAAGGCGAGGCGGAAGAAGAAGAAGAAGCAACTTAATTGCAATTATGATATTTATCAGTACTTAATCCTGAAACATTTTTCTGAGACAAATTTTCAAGTTTATATATGTACTGATATCATAATTGTAATTAAGTTGCTAAAAATATCAAATAAGTTTTGATTAGATGCTTGAGATTATTGCATAATAGATTTATCAATAACCTGCATACCTACACTTTACACTTACCTACAACACATATCTAAGAGGTCTTTTTTAAGGACTGATTCTGAAGTAGCCATATTACAAATTAAAATGAGGAAACTAAAAATGTAATTTAAAAATAACATACCTCTACTTGCTTTTCTCTGGATTTAGGCTTAGTTTGTATTAGAGTTACAAAATAATTAATAAACTTTTTCATTAATTGCTTCATTTTTATTTGATAAGTCGTTTCCGTTGATCAGGTAGTATGCATATCTGCTGTAACTGTAGTATTCATAACAAACAAGTATTCATTTTATCGATAGATTGTAGAAAGAGGCACTTTGTAGGTACTAATATGATAAAGAATTCAGAAAACAGATCAAAGACTATAAAATGAGTAACGTTTTTATTACTAGAACGAATATTTGAATTTCCCGCGTTTTATTGAGAGCGTCGCGAGCGCAACGAGCGGTTTGAGCGCTTAAGACGAACTGTCATTTATAATACATTCATACAAAATGTATTCGTCCGCATAACAATGCTTTCCTAAAATGCGCTGCGGTCATTTTTGTCATAACATTTAGTGCTGGTGAGACTGACAAATACTTTTTTAATTTAATGTTTACCTATACATATGTATAAAACACAACATTACAGTTCAAAAATATATTTAATTTAGTAGGTAACAACTTTATAGTATGATGTAATATTCTTTTGTTCTACTAGGAAAATTGAATATTAGGGGTTAAAGTATGAAATTGCCGTATTGTATGGACGAAATCGAGAAAAGTCATTTTTCCATACTAACAATTTTTTAGTTTTGTTTTAAAAACGCCTGAACCGTTTTCAATGCAATTAAAGGTGAAAGTTAGATGGTTATAAAGCTACGCATTATAGTATTTGAATTTCTGAAAATCAAAGTATATATTTAATTAAAGCAAATTAAAACAAATATATTTAATTGAAGCAAGAAGGTCAGCTGACACACTGTAAGGGGTCTTTTCAACGACTTCCTTTGAAGTAATAGACACTAGTATTGCATTTTTTTTTTAGTCAAAAGTTACTTTATTTACTTTTTGATACAATACAAAAAGAATTACGCAATAATACGACTATACTTAAGAGCTATAAACAAAATAAAAAGTGGGAAAATAATCGGCAATTTCATACTTTAACCCCTATTATTTAGCCAGACTTATCGTAGAACGAGGCATGTAAGTTTCGTTCGGAATGTATAGGTACTGACAAATGAGAATGTATAATTTATTTATGGCAAAGTACATTCTACACAAAAGCGACATGTCAACCGTTCAACTTTCCTGTCGATTATTCAAATGATCACATTATTTAGGCATTTTATGACACCAACGCTTGCAACGCTTTCTCTATAATCTGCCACATGAGACATTCTGGATTATTCAAATGGTTAAAATGGCTTTTAGAATTTCATATTTATAAGCATTTTAAATAGAAGGAACATCACTAAAAATACATTTCGACATTATACAACAGCTTTAGAAAGAAAACTGGTTTCACTAGGTGTGACTTGATTGATTTTGAATGTTTAAATAGTTAAGAAGATAACATAAATTATTGAAATGGCTATTGTCTGTAGGAGAACTTACCTTAATATAGGCTACTCTCAAATGTCGATTCGACAGTGTTATTATTACTTATCATTAATAGACAAGCCTTGTGTGCAAAGAATAAAAGTTAACAGAAGTAGATATTTATTGTTATAGGTTAAATAAGCCATATAGAAACGTTTAAAACATATTTTTGTTTGTACTGCTTGACAAAAATAAATGCTCCGATAACGCCCCATTGTTTTAAGTACCGAGCCAAGATCTCGTGGTCCTAGGTTCGATATCCGTATCGGGAAATAAGAGTTTTAATTTTCGAACATTGTCTGGGTTTTTATTACCCGGGTTGGTATTCAACAAGCGCGCATGGTGATTATACCCACAATTATACCTGCATGTAACATTGCTGAGGTAACTTGAATTCAATAATGGAAGCCTATGCCATACAGTAGGATGATTAAAGGCTTATTAACGTTACTATTTATTTACAAATGATAAAGAGGTAAGTATATGATATAGTCAGAAATAGTTTGGTACTCATTCATTATTGATTTGACCAGCTTGAATAAATTAGGATAAACGTTTATCACTTTATAAACACACAAAGATATTTTTATTTAAATAATAAGATAACTGGGCATAAGATTGGTTACATTCATCTCACGAAATTATCTATGTTAAACAGAATTAAGTAAATTAACTTAATGGAACTCATATCTATAATTATTAGGTGCTGATTAAATATTTTTCTAAATGCTAAATGAATGCCGGACGTGTGTAAGAGCAACTCTTTAGGACGGCTGAACTTTTTTTGCAGATCCAATTTTTCGGTTTTTTTTTAAAGTCAAAGGTTGTATGAAGGTAAATATTTAAAAAAATATCTAATGTCATTTTGGTAATAAATGATACGTAGGTAATAATTGAATAATCTTATAACCAAACCAAAATTACAGTTATTGTCGCAAAATTTTTCAAATACAAAAAACAGTGCAATGGCAAATGGTTGCAGTCGTTCTACATGGTTGCCCTTACATACATTGGGCAATAATTTGCAATTTGTTTGCATTTATGTTTGCTTTGTTAGTAGTCAAAATAAAATAAATGGAATTGATTTTTATTCTTAAGCTTTGTACATGCACATGCAAAGCTGGGGGGGCAGCATGTTTACAATAATTTGTATTTACCTACGTCTTTATGACTCGTATGTAGATGAGAAGCACATCTGGACATGACACACAAAATAAAACGATGATGCCTATAGATAACCTTTGTTAACCCAGCTCAGGGTTCAATCAACAATTGCCTTTAAGGCGTGCGTACCCAATTCCTCTGAATTGGGATAAAGACGTGATAAATTTAAGATGCGTAGTTTTAGTTTGCCTTGTGGTAGGTACCTAAAATAGAAGCCGCCAGCCAATCAACAATTGCCTTTAAGGCGTGCGTACCCAATTCCTCTGAATTGGGATAAAGACGTGATAAATTTAAGATGCGTAGTTTTAGTTTGCCTTGTGGTAGGTACCTAAAATAGAAGCCGCCAGCTCCTGATGGTCCTATGGGTGTCATTAGACTCGATTGAGTAGTACCTCAGCGATAAGAAGATGAGCTTTGTGTTTTAGTTAAAAACCATTTCAGTTGACTAAAAGAATCTATTAGTATTTATACTTGAAAAATTATGTCTCAGGCGGGACTCAAACCCGCATCTCCTCGCATGCCGGGCGCGGCGCTATTACCATTGAGCCAACGAGACACTGCGTCACAGCGCGAATTTTTCAAGCATATTCTAATCGCTGTAAGTCAGTGTTGTTGCGGTAAGTCAGCGCTCGGCATGCGAGGAGATGCGGGTTCGAGTCCCGACTGAGACATTATTTTTCAAGTTTGAATACTGATATTATAATTGCAACTAGCCGTTGCCCACGACTTCGTACGCGTCAATTTCTGTTATTAAACATTTTTTACTGATGCTTCGCTCCTATTGGTCGCAGCCTGATGTTATAAAGTCTAAAGCCTTCCTCGATAAATGGACTATCCAACACATAAATAATTTTTCAAATCAAACCAATACTTCCTGAGATTAGCGCGTTCAAACAAACAAACAAACAAACTCTTCAGCTTTATAATATTATATTAGTATAGATTTAATTGCTTAAATATCATATAAAGTATAAAAGGATTTACTTGACGGTGACTAAAAGGACAAAACTGTTCCGTGACGTGTGGTGTATGCTGGCATAAGAATAGCGCCAATCATCCTATGGGTGTCGTTAGAGGTGATTAATTAATGACTGCCAGAAGAAGCAGCAGCAGCGTCTTCCCTTCACTATTTGTGAACTGCGATTCATATTCAGCTTATTTTTATTTATTTTATATGACAAACTTTGTACCTTATCCCTTTCGGATAGTTACAAAAACACTAAACTAGTAACAGTTTAACCAAAATAATAGGGGTTAAAGTATGAAATTGCCGATTATTTTCCCAATTTTTATTTTGTTTATAGCTTTTAAGTATAGTCATATTATTGCGTAATTCTTTTTGTATTGTATCAAAAACTAAATAAAGTAACTTTTGACTTAAAAAAAAAAAAACTAGTGCCTATTACTTCAAAGGAAGTCGTTAAAAAGACCCCTTACAATGTGTCAGCTGACCTTCTTGCTTCAATCAAGTATATTTATATTATATACTTTGATTTTCAGAAACTTAAATACTGTAATGCGTAGCTTTATAACCATCTAACTTTCAGCATTAATTGCATCGAAAACGGTTCAGGCGTTTTTAAAAAAACTAGAAAATTGTTAGTATGGAAAATTGACTTTTCTCGATTTCGTCCATTCAAAACGGCAATTTCATACTTTAACCCTAATATTATTAAACACGAAATTTAACGACGAACGAGTTAAATCCATAATTACTTTCATTTCAACAAATAATTATTCTATAAAGTATCATGATGACAGTGCCTTATTTAATAATGACCCTCTTTCCGCTGTTATTTGACACTTCCGATGTGGTTGTGACTTGTAAAGAATCTTAGAGGTTTCAGATATCTAATACGAATGCAAAGTATCTTCTTTCAAATAGGATATAGTCACTGCATTTGCCTGAAAAATTTGTGTACACAAACAAATAGCAACTGAAATCCTTATGGTAAACTGACTCTATTAATATTTGTAGGGGGAAAACGGAATTTCAGAAGCTAATGCAAACCACAATTATTTAAGTTTTCTGACGAATGAGACTAATTTTTATTTTTATAAATTAATGTTGTTAAGGCCCGAGTTCACCAATACTTAAACAGCCGGTAAACATAGATTGACGATTAATTTGACACAATTCCCATACAAAATGTGTCAAATTATATTTTAAACGCTGTTCAAAACTTAAACGTCTGTTGGTGAACTCGGGCCTAAGAATATTGGCGCATCTTAATATCGGGTACCTACATAAATTTAAATTTTGGTATTACCTAAAATTTTCTATCTATTTAAAGTGTGTTATTGAAACGGTGAGTATTTACAATGGCTAGTGACTACATTTTTAACTGAATGAATCTATTAAAAACAGGATTATATTAACAGAATATTTCTATGGAACAGATTATTCTAAATGTCGTTTTAGAAGTCAATTTACCTAATCCTTGGACAAACATTTGGATAAAAACATTCAAGAGAAAATCTAGTTGAATTTTTAACATCAGCCAGGCTATCTTTGGCACTCATTTTAGCTATAATTTTAGCGTTAACCTAACTCCATTAGTACCTACAAATCAAGGTAAGCTGAGATTTGAATAAATATAAAAAGTACATATTTTGATGATTAATTTATATTTGTTTTTGTAAACATATCATTAATAAAAACCGGCCAAGTGCGAGTCGGACTCGCGCACGAAGGGTTCCGTACCAAAATTGCCAAAAAAATGCGTTTGTTGTATGGGAGCCCCCCTTAAATATTTATTATATTTTGTTTTTAGTATTTGTTGTTATTGCGGTAACAGAAATACATAATTTGTGAAAATTTCAACTGTCTAGCTATTGCAGCTCTTGAGATACATCCTGGTGACAGAGCGACGGACAGACGGACAGACGGACAGACGGACAGACGGACAGACGGACAGACAGCGAAGTCTTAGTAATAGGGTCCCGTTTTTACCCTTTGGGTACGGAACCCTAAAAAAGTTACAGCGTTTATCATTTCTAAATCAGTTTAAAATTTGCAACCTTATTTTTTTTTAATAGTGCTAGCCTAGATTAAGTAGTCTGTCATAAATCTATTTTTATTGTAGTTTGGTAATTAATTTACTAATTTAGCAATGACTCAAATATGTAGGTACCTACTATTTTCTTTGCAGGAGATTATATGGAAAAATAAAATATATATTTAAATAAGCACTTTTCTTTTTATTACTTATTAAAGTACGTTACTTTTACCCTTCCCTTCATAGACCTAATATTTTAATCATATAATTATAGATTGGTTATATTCAGTATTGTTTTCAGGGTTAAAATCAGAAGTGACCTAATTTTTTTTGACATATAATCTATTTCTAAATAATAAAAGTTCTAGGTTTTCTAAAAGGTTCTCTATGCATTATTGTCTGTAGTTATTTGCTTTTAAATATGAGCGCCAGTAGTTCTTTTCTAATAAGCCTATAAACATATTTATTCAACACACCGAAATACCTGATTTGAACTTTCATGGTAGTGTATTTAAGTGCACTAGTAATATATTGTAAGAGTTAGCTGTTTCGAGACTTCTCCATGTAGGTACCTTGTTTTTTATGAGTTTCCGATATTTCGACAATGTTGCAAGCGCCGTGAGCACGGAAGAACCAGTTCTTCTGATTACACTACTTACTTAGACCTAAATAAATATAAATAAATTTGGATTAATATGGACTTGTCCGAAAATAACCTTCTTATTTAATTTTTAGTAGGCAACAATGTAAAGAAAAGCAAGTAGCTTTTTTTGTTTATTTGGGCTTACTTATTAGGTAGGTGCCTTTAACGTGACAACGCAGGGCATGAGCAATCTGTTATTGTAAACAATCTTAAAATAAATACGAAATATGTAGGTATCAATAAAAGTCAGGGGCGTCGCGGCCCGAAACGCCTAAACATCGGTTTTAAACCAAATTCTACGTAAAAAAGTTCAAATCAGATTGAAATAATATTGTTTTATGATTATCATGCAATTTTTTTAAAGGACTATAGAAGGAAAATACTTAAATTAACATGTTTTTTTTAAGTTTGGGATATTTAACATTTGCAATATAATTATTACATTCGGGAAAAAAAAAAGTTTCGAATTTTCGAACATTGCCCGGGTTTGGGATCACCAACCTGCATTTGGCAAGCGTGGCGATTGTGCCAGTAGATACCCATCATTGCTGTGGTAACTTGAACTTAGCGATGGAGGCCTTTTCCCTGAAGTGAGATTAAAGGTACAGCCTTTAATCTGTTTACTATAGATTTGTTTGAACACGTGGTTTTTACTTTAAGTAAGTAGGTATTAATTTAATGTCATTCATATTAAATTTGAGATAGCACTTAAAAAATAGTATTAATCCATAATTGTTTGCGTGCATGATTTGTTCATAATAAAAATAACATTTAATCGCTTGACAATGGCATTTTAAAGTCACGCGAAAGCGAGCCGCGTACTCATATAATATAGATAATGTGGATAAAAATTAAATTAACCAAATGCTGTAAATGCTGTGTACGTCTAGGCATACATATATTCAACTCAACACACCAGTACTGTTGGTTTGCCTACCTATTAAAAAATCATTTTCAAATTTGAATCAATACAGGATGAAATTTAAACCACATTCCAAATTTTAATATAGCAATCTACGAGACAGAAAACAAATGACATATTTTTCCTTTTAGTATAGCCCAGTACAAAAATGTCAAGATAAAGCACTTAGAAAATGTTCGCCAAAAATCTAAAATTTCTGATACGGCCGCCTAGCAACACTTTTTTTACGCGTTGCGCATCTCATTCATTCATTACGATACTATTCATAAGTTTTTGATTTTCCCTTTATACCTTAACAGGTCCAGGACCGTAAAAATTGAAAAATATGTTGCGAAAAATATTTTCGGGTGACAACTTAATTTACTACATTTTTTACTTCATAAATAGGCTCTAAATACAATACAGAACGCCTGTAAAAAATTTGGAAAGTGGTTATAATTTCATCTTGTATAATACTGTCACAGTTTTTATTTGTATTGTTGTGATAATACGCTATTGTTACTTATAAAACACAGGTTTTTTCACAATCAGAAATACAAGGTTAAGCTCCTGTCTGGCTGTACAGTGAGGTTTTGCGCTCTTAGTAGACTCTATAATATAAGAACGTCACAAAAACTTACACACTTAGAAAAGTTTATAACTATTAGATTTTGAAAATGCGCGTCATGGTGATTCTTTTACTCAATTATAATTTATCTACCTATTCTCGACTTTTAGCTGTCATAATGCGAATAATTTAATACCGCCAGAGTAAGACGAGCAATATGGTTAAGAGAATTTTGGTCAAACTAGGATCGCCGACTCGCCTTCCAAGCGAGGCAATTAAGGGGACTACTAGAGCCATGTGCTGCCCTCAATTGATTTCATTTTATTACTTCTAAACAATTCAATTCTCAAAAACCTGGAACAGTATTATTTTAGCGAATTACGTAAAGTATTAACGATTATAAACGATTTGCAACATTACATTTAAATAGACGTAATAAAAAATCAAAACACCAGCTCGTCATTTGGAAGTTTTGTTATAAACTAGGAAAATACTAGTTAGCGTAAAAACAGTAGACACGAGCACCGTTTCAAACTAGCGTATCAAAACTACTAATAGAATACGAGTATCTACGTACCTATATCCGACAAACAAAAGCAGCAAGAAACTGCAATCTAAAACAAATATTGAGGAGATCTTAGTTATTACCTCTGTGCGATAATATTAATTCTACATTACCTGAATATTATTACATATTTTCCTTAGCTGTTTTAATCTTCATTCAATGTAGTTACGACTTAATATTATGTAGTGATTTTAATAAACAACTAATTATTATGGACAAAAATGTATATGGATTATGGATAAATACAGTCTACTAGTCACTGTCTAATTGCATATCACGTGAAAATCTTTACGGCTACTTTTATTTATTACTGTGTAGTATAGGTACTATTATATTAACTAGATTAAGATTAAAGCACTTAAAAGAGATAATAGATAAGCTATCAGTAATTTATGCGGTCTTATATCATAAAGCGTTGAAATGTTGGTCAGATCGTTGCGATACCTACTTATGATCATCGTTTATAAAGGATTAACGTAAATTAGGCAAAGTAAAGTAGGTTAAGTAGGCCAAGGCCTCTTCTTACTACGAATGATTCGAACCATACTCTACCGAGTAGATCTACCGACTACATATTTGAAGAAGGTTGATCAACCTGAGCACTGGAAGGTATGAACAATGTGTAATGGTATATTTATGAACAATAAATTAATTATTGAATACAATTGAAGTAATTTTTGTATCTCTTTATAATTAGGATTACGGTTTTAGCGGCGATATAGGTCACTAAACATGGTTGGATTGGTCAAAAAATACATTAGCAAACGGCGTGAATAAATTGTCAGTAGTTTCAAGTTTTATTTCAAAGTTTCAGGATCAGGTTAACACATTATTGTAAATAACAGAAAAGTATCAAACTACTGCATTTTATGTGTGATTACATTATTCAGGAACCGGCCAAGTGAGAGTCGGACTCGCGCACGAAGGGTTCCGTACCAAAAAGGCCAAAAAAACGAGTTTGTTGGATGGGAGCCCCCCTTAAATATTAATTTTATTTTGTTTTTAGTATTTGTTGTTATTGCGGTAACAGAAATACATAATATGTGAAAATTTCAACTGTCTAGCTATCGCGGCTCTTGAGATACAGCCTGGTGACAGAGCGACGGACAGACGGACAGACAGCGAAGTCTTAGTAATAGGGTCCCGTTTTTACCCTTTGGGTACGGAACCCTAAAAACTAGCGCTGGTTTCATGCCACATGAATAAATATTATTTACTTATGTGTTCATGCTTTAAGAAGCTAGCGGAACTATAAGATTCTGCGTTCTTCGTATCACCGCAGAACTTTATTTGATTTTGACGTCTTACATGTCATTGTCATTAATTATGGCGTGATTGGAAAAAAATGTTTACGTTAACTTTCCTACGTTTACAATACTTATTATTCTATACCTGATAAAGACAAGTTCAAAAACACCGAAATCATAATAATCGGTCCAGCCGTTCTTGACTTATGAGTGGTGTAACTAACACCACTGTCTGTTATATACCTACTAGCTTTTATATATAAATAGAATAGTTATGGTGGGAATGGCGACTAAGTTCAAAGGGTGAGTCAGAAAATAAAATGTTGATTCTGGTTCTTATGCAATACGTCAGGAGGTACAAATATTTAAGACATTTAAGACATGCCTCACGCCACACTGAGCCATCTAGTCCCAAATTAAGGTACTATTAAGTACCCCGTCGTATGGGTACTAGACAACCGATAAACTTACTTATATACTTTTTTTTGTAAATACATACTTATAATACATAGAAAACACTCAGACCAGTACAAACAGACATGTTCATGCACATAAATTAATTAGTACTGTGCGGGGATCGAACCCGCAACCCATGGCTCAGAAGCAGTGTTCACTACCGCTGATCCAAATGGTCGTCAAATGCTTTTTATGCTTTATCATGTTTGATGTAGAATTCGAGAGCTTTTAGCCACTAACTTATTATTTTGCCGCCTTTTAGGGTTCTGTGGCAAACAGGATAGAGTTTCGCTATTATTTTTATTATATTTATTTCGCTCAGAGACTCTTACTTCTAAAAGCTGTAATTTGGCATGCATATAATAATCATCCGACATAGTAGTAAAATAGGGTAGCTCCACTACATGTACATATTATGTACATAATGTATTAATGACTTTTTTTACAATTCTCCCTTGGTGTCTTTGACGTTTTGTTTTATTTTAGACCATCCACTATCCGACATTAGATTATAAGTTGTACATTCAAAAGTATTGTGGGTACCATCACTTTCAGGGATACTTTTGTTAGATAATGTTGTCAAAATAGATATAGTCAATAGAACAAATCAAATACGGAATAATACACTGATGGTCTCTTCCTCACCGAATTTTATTTAAAAATAAACTTACTGCGTAAATCCAACCATTTGTAAGCAAAAAAAAAATAATGATGCTGTAAGTAATGGTAACAATTAACAACCCGTTATCGAGAAGGTTAATGTACCACAGTAAGGTACATCATTGTATAAAATAAGCTTTTTGAAAACAATTACTGTAAGTCATAGCAATAATATTCATTTCACAAGTAGTTAGTGATTTTATAGTACCTATAAATAAAACAGACACCAACATGCTTAATTCAGCATTTATAAAATGTTTTTTTTTTACTGATTACAGACCTTGCGTTACGATAGTAGAGTTATTTTTAACTTTGATAAGTTTAAATAACAAAGAGAGGAAATACTTTTAGAAAAAGTATACCTTATTCTAGATGAAGTTATAACAACAAAGTTGCCTGTTTTAATTGTAGTGGGTACTTATAACTATTTTTTTTTGTTTTTGTCGATTAAATATACTTGGAAACAACATTGAAATAGTACTGTTTTAAGTTTACGGTTATGCCTTATGGTTTTTCAAAAACAGTATTAGATATTTTCTATGAAAAATAAATGTAAACTCAGACAAATCTTGCCATTTGCTTAATAAATACAAAATACATAAAGTACACTCACCGGACAGATGTTGTAGCAAAAGAAGGGCAGGTAAAAAGAAACAAAATGGGTTTGTTTGTAAACAATTGTTGCGCAGGCGCACTCGACCGCGTCGCAAACCACGCCCGGTGCCGGTGTCAAGCCGAGCCGAACTGACTGACGGTCTCCTAACTAGTTTACAAATCTAATTATAACTTTAACCGGCTGTACTGAGCAGTCGTCTCGATTAAACACTTTATTATCTTGTCCAATTGTAGTTCTCAAAGCGGAACACGCCCTATTTTACGATATGGCATGTAAATCTGTGCGTAGCATTTTTTATAAGTCTATTTTTTACAAACAAGGTTATTTTTAATACCACGTGATAATAAATATAGCCATCGCTTGAACTATTCAAAACAATGCACAACTTTAACGAATTTTATTATTTAGATACTTAGGTAGGTGCATAATTAATAGGAGAGTCCTGTTATAATTGCTTTGGTTTTTATAAGTTAAAAGTTGAAATAAAGTTTCTGAACATCATCATAAGTAGTCCGAAGCTGGACATCGAGCCCCAAAAAAAGGATGATTTAGTCATAATCATCACAAGTCATCACACTTGTCAGGTTGCCAATCGCAGTTTGGGTAATGTGTAGAGAAGACGATGCATGTCGTTGCCCGTCTTCATCGGGTGATATCTGTAGTTGCCTTTTACGAGACCCAAAGTAGACCCCTCTTAGCAACACCCAGGGGTTAAATAGAATAGCAACACCAAGGGGTGTTGCTATTCTATTTAAGGCCCAAAACAACTAGCACAGTACATCCTAACTTTAAGTTTATTTTTAGACTGATTGGAATAATTGTGTTAACACACTTGCAAAAACAAACCGTAGGTACCTAGGTAAGTTTAGTTTTCAAATTTATTTGTGTTTTTTTAATACTTTAACTCACTGAAATTGTGGAAAAGGTCTTAGTAAGAGTATTCAATGTTATAGGTACTTCTGTACGCACTGAGCTACCTTGGAGTCAAGGATTGTCCTTGATGCGGAATTACCATTTACGGCCAACGACCAATGATTCCGGTGGCTTCAATACCAAATGTATTGTGCCATTTATCATTTTATCTAACAAGTCCACTCCTCGCTTTGGCTTTAAATAGTATTATATGTAGATGATTGTGATTAGATAAACATATACATTTTATTTTTGGTGTGTTATAAAATGTAGTGTTGTGGAGTACCTACTAGGTCAGTGTAGACCACAATAATAAGTATAGTCCATATATTTACCGCGATACAGTGAGGTAATCAAGTTTACAAATCATGAGTCGTAGGCTGACTGATGTCACGTATGCGTTAAAACTACGTTATACAGCGTTATACAGGATGACTTTTTCATCATCTTAAAAAGAAAATATAGGCTTTTAGTAACGTATCTAAGAGGAAACACAAGGGCCGTTTTTCTCATACAAACGTAGTCCCCTGTTTCCTCCCTGGATAATGCCAGTAGAGCAATAATTTTTATTACAAAAATCTATGGCCACTATTGGCATGTTTCTATGTTTTTCTTTTTTTTATAAATTAATTAATGAAAGAGATATGAGCCCTTAAAAATCTAAAAAATTCGCCAGATTTTCCGCTTTGTTCAAACATCCAGAAAACAAATTTGGCTAAAGTTTAGGAAAAAAGCAAAATATACGAACACGGCCAAAGCCTTTCTTTAATTTTTAATGAAAAAATTATTTAAATCGGTCTAGTTTTGGAAAAGGAATCGGGGGACTACGAAACGTTGATTTTGTGTGTTTTTAGTAGGTAATTTCGGTTCATGATGCAGTTGTCTCTATCGCACTCGGCGGGTGAGGCGTTCGGTACTGCGTGACAGCAATAAATTTAAAAAATACCTATTTTTCAATTCTCTCGCCCTTAGTGTTTCCTCTTAAAGCCCATTTATGAAGAAAAAGTGTAAATCAAGTTTTCACCCGAAAATATTTTTTTCCACATAGTTTTCAATTTCTACGGTTCTAAGGCTGTTAAGGTATGAAGGGATGCAAAAACATGATGCGCATCGCGTAAAAAAAGTGTTACTAGGAGGCCGTTTCAAAATATTTCTAAGTGCTTTATCTTGACATTTTTGTACTGGGCTTTACAAAAGAAAAAATCCGTGATTTTTTTTGTCTCGTAGATTGATATATTAAAATTTGAAAGGTGGTTAACATCCTGTATAAAACTACGCAAAAAAAATACATGAAATTTATGAACTAGTCAACAATAACCACAACAAATAAACAGTTCCATACAAAAATATTGCTTCGAACTGTCTAAGTTTTTACATAAGCAGCTTATGTCATGTGTAAACCGTAATCCAAATTCAACCTTACCTAACATGACGTAAAGTTTAATGATACTAAGTTGAAAGAGCACCAAAACGTGTAGTGTGTGAAAACTTGGCTATGCCGTTTTTCTGTCACTGATCGTGTAACTAGTTATTTATTTGATGTCTATGACTAAACAATAAATAACCACATCATTCCCACAACATTTTATCAGGCGAATGATTTCGAATCTAGGTAGAGACACTTGGTTTAAACCAAAGAATATTAAGGTTTAAACATAGATTGCACACCAATGGCACACTAAACAATTTTTATCAATAGACATACAATCTTGATAGCTTCTTATCACTAAATTCTTAAATTATGTGCTAAAAAGTAAATATGTACCTACCCATGAAGTGGTTCCACTTCTTAGCTTTGTGGTATTGACTACATTTATTTTGTATTAAGAATCTTCCTATTTTTAACTCCTATAAAATTTGCTTTTATAAAAAAAATACTAGCACAAAAGTTATTCAGACTGACATCTATCATCCATTTAAGTCATCTGTCTAGTGTAAATATAGGTACCTGTATAGGTCTAATTAGTAAAAAATTATTTAAGTGGCTTTAAGGAAAACATAGGATAAGAAGAAGCAGGTCGGGTACCTTCGTCAGAATGGAACAAGCTATTGCTACAAGGTACATAATCGCATAAATATTATCATGATTAAGTTTTGACATTTAAGGAAACTAATGCTTCGCCCGCGACCTCGTACGCGTGGGATGCGGCTGATGTATGATATTTATTACACACACACATCATCAGTTTAAAAGGAAGGGGGGGATTGAATTCCCTCCCCCCTTCCTTTTAAAGTGATGATTTCAAGGAAAAAAACTATTTGATATACCTGAATTAGGTACATAAGTATTACTAGATAGTTTCGTCTTTAGTAAGTCAGACTAGTTTAGGTAAACTATTTAGACAGCCAGACTGAGCTTTATTACCTATATCTTAAACCAATATTATTGTTGTTGATACGATTATGTTATCAATGTGTCACCGTTATTTAAAATTGCATCACAGCGTCTGTTTTGTTGGTAAGTAATAATAAATAATCAATCTATCTTATAAACACGACATTGATATAATCGTCGCATCATGATTATACACAAAATTCTCATCATCTCGTCCTACATTTCTCATTGAGTAGGGTTTACACTAATATAGGGGTAGCGAAACTAGAAAAGGTCAACACATTTTCCACCGAAGTGCGTCGAGGCGGTGCGATTTGATCCACACATTACACTTCAACGTTTCCGATGACTCATCAACTGGCAACAAAATATCACTTAAACGTATCAATAAACTTATTATTATTGATATGTTTTGCCCGGTATTTACATGTGGCAGTGACACTTGGAATTTCTAATCGCTTTACCTTTAAGGGTTCGTTCTTAGTTTAGATTTTTTGGGAAACCTACACATTCTGATAAAATGACTATAGGTACTTAATTTAAATTTGGAATTTCGTCGCGGAAATTCCACTGGTTCAATTTGATGCTTAAAATTTATAATTTTACTAACTAGTATATTACTTGATCGCACTTAGGAACTTAACTCACTTACCTACACTTACATTATCGCTTCGACGGGGAATGTAGGTGACGGACTCTCGTAATGTGGCGATAGTCAGGGTCACTGTGGCACGACTGGGATGAAATAAGCGTTTTATCCTTAGAGTTGATGCTTTCAGGACCAATCCTGTCCAGTTGTTATAGATATTTTTGCGTTCCTGTCGGGCCGAAACTTTGGAGATGTACCTATACCAGCTGCAAAAGTACTTTTGACTTATCTAAACACCTTTGACTTATCTAAAGCTAAACCACAACACTTTTGACTTATCTAAACACTTAGTACAACGTCACAAAGTTAGTCAAACGGAAAAGTGTTTACCTTGGATTAATATACGAAAGTGTATAAATATACTTACTCATAAGTACTTTTGTCGCTGACTCTATCTTAGTATAGCAAGTCAAGTAGTTTTTTTTAACGGCATATTAGAATCAGTTATAGTATCAATTGCTTGAAACAAATAAATGTAGGTACTTTGCATCCAGTGCTAGATCAGTAAACAGCAACAATTCCATAATCATGTCGCAACCCCTTCAGTGAATTTCATGGTAAATTCGAGATCTTCTCTAAGAAGTTGAGCTTGGCGTCGTTACTGAAGGACAAACTTGCTGTAAGGACTTATTTGCATGCTCAAAACAATAATAACATTTATCTTTTTCAGTAATGGCACTGACCATAGACGAACCTACCTATTAATAACTTTAAATATTCTAGGAGTCATTGCATGTGTTTTCACGACAATTTTACTCGCTTTGTGGGCTCTCCGTAAGTCAAAACTCAGTTTTATGCGCACACAATTAACAAAACACAGTGGCTTTAATGATGTAATTGATGGATAAACATTAATTTAAAAAAACTAGGTATTATGTTGCTTGCATCCTATATCATTAGGTACTAATATTATAAAACTAAAGAGTTTGTTTGTTTGTTTGTTTGAACGCGCTAATCTCAGGAAGTACTGGTTCGAATTGAAAAATTTTTTTTGTGTTGGATAGTCCATTTAAGGCTTTAGGCTATATTACAAGTACATCACGCTGCGACCAATTGGAGCGAAGCTTCAGTAAAAAATGTTTCAGTAAAATTAAAAATAATCGCATTATAATAACAGAAATTGACGCGGACGAAGTCGCGGGCAAAAGCTAGTTATAATTATTAAAGTAAAATGTTAAGTAGGTAACTAGGTACCTACTTTGCCTTATTGGTATTTTCGATTCGTAAATGGCCAACCGTTTCATTGCCTTCGAATACTTACTTGAATAAAAGAGGCTAATTATGCCAAAGTTGGTAGGTACTAAAACCATACACTAACCAGAATTTGTTGCAACCATATCAATTATTTAAGCGTTGTGATTATATCCGTAAGTAGGTACCCATCATTCTCTGGTAGGTAACTTGAACTCTTTGCCCTGCAGTGGGATGACAATGGTCGTTACCTAAATCTACTTACCTACTAAAGATATAATAATTAAGTGCCTATTAAATTACTAATATTATAAAGATGAAGAGTTTGTTTGTTTGTTTGTTTGTTTGAACGCGCTAAACTCAGGAAGTACTGGTCCGAATTGAAAAATTCTTTTTGTATTGGATAGTCCATTTATCGAGGAAGGCTTTAAGCTATATAACATCACGCTGCGACCAATAGGAGCGAAGCATCAGTGAAAAATTTTGCAAAAACGGGGAAAATTATTCATATTAATCGGGATCATAATAACAGAAATTGTCGCGGACGAAGTCGCGGGCAACAGCTAGTTAAAGATAAATAGTATTCACCTTTCGACGTATCGATACGGCAGTCTTAGCTTAGGTGCTACTACTTACATGTTCAAGTGGTTTTTTTCTTACAGAAGTTATATTCCCAGAACCCAATGTTTCCCCTCTATTGAAAGAGTTACTGCAGAAAAATATAAAAAACACAAGAAGAGTTTTAGTCTACGATTGGGATGGATTGGACGATATTTTTTAAAAGGCTAATCTTTTGTCAGTTTGTTTATTTAGATACTGCAATAAACATATAATTAGATGATTTTACGGTAAATTATTTACTATATAATAATTCATGTTACTAATTGAATTAAGTAACTAAGTCGGCAGGACCTACCTAACAAATAACTAATGAATATCTATATTCGGACAGGCACTTGCGTTTTGTAAAAAAGTGATACCAATAGGTATATCAGATATATTTTATCGCGCAGATAACTAGCAGATATGAATATGAAACGTATTATTTCACTTAAATCTCTCGAAGCTTGAAAGCTCACATTCTGAAATTTTCCGCCTGAAGACCTAGAAATGGCTGCATCATTGTTTCTTTTGTTTTTAACACCAATGTTAACTATCCAAGGTAAGTTATTGTTTTGTAATTATGGGCAGTGCTAAATGCTCCAATTAAACTCAAGTGATCTTAATTGCTGGCAATAATTTACTCTCTGTAGTTAAGAAGAGGTTAAACTGTCTTATTTGAATAGATGTCACTGATCTAATACTTATAAATTCCTGAACCCCTTCCAGTCTGCGAGATGAAACTCGACTAATTAGGTTTGGCATTTGCACTGTTTTGATCACAAAACATATTGAATTCTTCGTGGTCCCTAATATGGGATCACTCACTAATATGGGACCCGGCACGAACCTGAGGTTTCTCGAAGATACTGGGAGACCGCTATCGGAGCTGACTTAGTATGAGCGCATTCTGTACTTGCCAATACTTGCCCTGTCGCATTAAGGGCTTCTTAGAAGGCGGACAGCGCTGATATCCGATGCTGTTTTTGATATACCTACTTTACGTTTATTTTTACGATAAAAATTAAAATTATTTAGATAGGTTACCTTCTTTCAAGCTAACTTGATTAAGATTTCTTTGACTGATCGGCTGGCCTACGCGATATATGTATAGGCTTACAGTGGGTGGATATACGAGTACTCAACTATCAATATGGCAATCATTCTAGCCGTGATAACTTCAAAAATCCCCTTTGGTCTCCCCTACTACAACAGCAGCTGTATTTGCTCATTTTTGGACGCAGAAGACACTGATAAAAGTTTTCCGATAAACCTAAACAGAGTACCTATAATCGTCAAACTTCAAACAAATCAGCAATAAGTAGAAGACACCTAGCCGCTAGATCGCCCCGTTGGGCTAGTCGTTTAAGTATCGGACTAAGATCTTGGGGTCCTTGGTTCGAATCTTGGGTTGAGCAACAAGAGTTTCAAATTTACAAACATTGCTTGGGTTTGTAATCACCAATCCGCATTTGGCAAGAGTGGTGATTATGCCTGCTGTACCCATTATTGCTGTGGTAGCTCGAATTTAGTGATGGAGGAGGTGGGTTGATTAAGGTCGTCATTTTATACCTAGTAACATCCAAAAAAATAAAAATGCCTACATTTTTTTCAATTTTAATCTTTTGCCTACTTTACAGAGTACGGTCCTGGCTATGGTGATGGGGTATATGAAGAACCTACATTAAACTCGGCCGGAATCAACTCTAGTCTGATGCGTGACATATTCAACGTATCCGTGTGGACTATATCTGTGTGCGCATTCATAATAGCTGCGTTCACATTTTTCGTCAAGATTAACTAACATTGGCCATAACAGTAAGCATCTGCGTCAAATGCTATTTACATAAATTAATAAAATTTGTGAGCAAAGTCGCTGGCACCTGTTACATAAATGAACCCAAATATTAAACTCTTTGACAAAGTTTCACGTTTGTAAGAAAAGATTGAATAAATAATCACATACCCAAGACCTAAGACTTTATTATACTTTTTGAGCTTTTAAACTTCTAAACTCGATATTTGCTACAAATACCTGTATACCTTCCATTACACATAAGTATAAGATATAAACACAAAAGCTTTCTTATCTCGGCACTAAATCCCTTTAA
The DNA here is from genome assembly GCA_949315895.1 of Anania crocealis. Lineage (NCBI taxonomy): Eukaryota > Metazoa > Arthropoda > Insecta > Lepidoptera > Crambidae > Anania > Anania crocealis. The sequence continues at coordinate 20,065,239 of OX438880.1, read as the reverse complement.
GTCTTTTAATTATATTTTTATAATCTAGCGCATTACGTATTATAACAATACTTATTAATAAAAAATCATAAGTACATCGTAGTGTAGAGCGCAAGCGGCTAAATTCGTCAACCGTACATTAACAATACCAGTAGATACTTATAAGTACGATAATACTTTAAAGATGAACATATAGATACGATCGGGGACTCTGCCGCTTAAACATTTTAACGAAAATAGCTACTACACAAAAACGGACCTCACTCCAAACATGAGGCGACGCGAGCTGCAATCGATTTTGCTCTAAAGGTAGTCAGGCGACAAAGACCTCGATAGTACGCACCTATTTTTTTATATTCAGAACTTACCTAACCACCATACTGGATGAGGTCTTTAAGGCCATGGAATGCTTAGTAAGCATTATTTATTCTTTGGTAAACTTAGCTTTAGTTGAAGAACATAGCCCTGGCATTATTTATTTTTCTTGTTAATCTTGCACCTTTCAAAATTCAAAATTTAAAATAGTTTATTTGTGATTCACAGGTATACAGATGTTAAAAAATTCAATGATAGTGCTCTGTTATCTGCCATTTGGCGTACAAATGTATTAATCCTAATCAATTGGTTTAAATTATTTACTTTACCATGCAAATTACATAAATTACAAATACTTAATATTAATTCATTAATTTATAAACATGTCATTCATTGTATGTAAGAATTATGAATAAAACTAAATTAAAATATGTAATGTCAATTAGTGTGTCTGGTGAAATGTCAATTATTTTTAGTATCAAAAAATTCCTGAACTGAATAGAAAGCCTTTTGCGAAAGATATTCGAAAAGCATTTTCTTAAATGTCAAGATATTATTATCTGTCCTAATTTTCTTTGGTAAGCTATTGTAAATTTTAGTAGACATGCCAAAGATACTGTTGCTGCGGAGTTTTGTTTTGTTTACAGTTCTTTGTTTAACAGTTACAAAATCACATCGTCTAGCGCTTAAGACACGTGGAAACAGGTCAGAGTGTCGTCTTACATAGAGTGCAACTTTAAAAATGTATAGTGAGGGTATTGTCAGCAGTTTAAGTTTTTTAAAGAATGGCTTGCAACTTACTCTACTTTTTAGATTGCATATTGCCCTAATGCATCTCTTTTGAGCTATTAATAATGATTTCCAGCACTGCTGAACGGTTTTTTAACGGTGTAGGTATTCTATAAGTCCTTATAAGCAACTTTTTTATACTTATAATGTCTGTATATATTATTTAGTTATGTAACCAAGCTTAAAAAGTACGGGCTGATCTATGTCATTAATCAAATTTTTTGAGGTAGGTACTTAAAAATGGAAGCATGTACCTACCTATTATAACTTATTTATAGCGCAAGAATAAAATGACTCGTAAAAACTGCACCTAATTCTTAGTACCTACATAGGTATGCCTAGTTAGGATACAATCATACCTACTAAAATAAACAAAACCATAACGTGCTACCTGGAGGTTAAATGAATGGTTTCATTTAAAAAAAAAACGTACTACACTATCAAAACCATAATTATGAATTTATTTTATTTCAAAACTGCAATAAATAACGTTATTTATTGGAGATTGGTTTATTTATAACCTACCTATATCAATATTAAAATCAGTTAGAATGAGTGAGATGTAATAGCTTAAGGAAAGATATGGTAATAGGTAGGTGGGTAACACTGAAAATGTTTAGAACTGGCCAGTTATGCTAATGAAAACTTTTTTGGAATTTCAATTTTAAAACTCTTTGGTAACATAATGTAGTAAGTATATTGCATTAATTTGTCATTTGTTTTTGTGAATTGGCGGCAAATCTAAAGCTCTTGTTACACGTGAAAATGAACCTAACGTGAGAAAATTTTCGGTCAATGATTGATTATGACTTTCGTTGTGGGCTTATTCAACAACAAAGCTATGATAGGCTGCGATTAGCATTTCTTAATGAAGCCCCATCTCGTGCCACTATTTACAATTGGTTTAACGAGTTAAAGCGTGGACGTAGCAATCTCAATGATGATCCGCGTGAGGGACGTCCTTTAACAGCGACTACTGAAGATAACATCAGTGCTGTGCGACGCATGATAGAGGAAGATAAGAGAGTGACCTATCAGCAGATACGGGCAAGCCTAGACATTGGTATGAGTCAAGTTAAAAAAATATTACACGAACATTTATGCGTCAGGAGGTTTTGTACCAGATGGATTCCCCATACTTTAACCGAGGATCAGAAACACCTTCGCATGGACTGGTGTCGCCAAATGTTAGATAAGTTCAACAGCGGTGACTCAAATGCTGTATTTGACATCGTCACAAGTGATGAAAGCTGGATATATTGCTATGAACCCGAAACCAAAAGACAATCAGCTCAGTGGGTGTTTCCTTTCGAGGATCGGCCAACTAAGGTAAAGAAAGGAAGAAGTCAAGGAAAAAAGATGTTTGGTCGGAAAAGTCATTTCGCGACAGTTGTGCTAGAAAATGGAAGGACAGTTACTGCAGACTGGTATGTCAATCGCTGTTTGCCTGTTGTCTTGGAAAAAATTCGACAGCAGCGCCCTCAAAGCAGGATCCTCCTTCACCACGACAATGCTTCAGCGCACTCCACATTTTCTAAACATTTTCAGTGTTTCCTAGGTAAGTATGTAGCTATATCTGGTGAACAAGTAGGTATGTTAAATATGCACAATATTATGTAAATGTATATTAATCGCCAGGTAAGTAATGCATACCTACTAAATAAACAAGATTTGTTATAATTCATTGAATAAAAATAATGCAGTTGTTCACCTTGCACCGTTATATTATTATACAAGATGACTTTTTCATCACCGTCAAATTTGTTATAGGCGTTAAATATCGTTTTTAGAGACCATTTATGATATAAATGGCTCTAAATACGATAAAATGTAGGTCAAGTTTTCACTCGAAAATATTTTTCGCAACATAGTTTTCAATTTTACGGTCCTAAGCCTGCGAAGGTATGAAGGGAAAATCAACAACTTATGAATAGTATCGTAATGAATGATTGAGATGCGCATCACGTAAAAAGTGTGCTGCGAGGAGGCCGTATCCAAACTTTTAGATTTCTGGCGGACATTTTCTAGGTGCTTTATCTTGATATTTTTGTACTGGACTAAACCAAAAGAAAAAATACGCCATAATATTTTTAGTCTCGTAGATTGTTGTTTTAAAATTTGGATGGTGATTAAAATTTTATCCTGTATACAGAATGAAATTTTAACCACTATCCAAAATTTTTGTAGGTGTTCAGTATCGTATATAGAGCCCATTTATGAAGTGAAAAATGTAAATCAAGTTTTCACCCGAAAATATTTGTCGCAATATAGTTTTAAATTTTTACAGTTTTAGGCCTGTTTAGGTAAAGGGAAAATCAAAAACTTATGATTAGTATCGTAATGAATGAATGTGGTGTGCATTGCGTAAAAAAAGTGTTGCTAGGCGGCCGTATCAAAAATTTTAGATTTTTGGCGGACATTTTTTAAGTGCTTTATTTTGACATTTTTGTACCGGGCTATACCAAAAGAAAAAATACGTTATTTGTTATTTGTCTCGTAGATTGATATATTAAAGGTGGTTAAAATTTCACCCTGTATAATAATTGCCTGTTGTTGCTGTCGCCTGCGACTTCGAACGCGATCCAACAAAAGTTGTACTTTTTCCAGGATAAAAAACAATCCTGTATGACTGTATACTATTCAAATTTCATTCTGATCCGTATTCAGCCGTTTTAGCGTGATTGATTCACAAGCGTCTATCCAAACTTGCCATTTATTTTACTGTGAAAGTCAGTAAATAAGTTTATGATATTTAAGGCCTCCATGTTACTAGTACTACTGGAACCAATAGTCCAAATAAAACAATATGTTAATTTATTATAACTTTATTAACCACAAATAAAAAAGATAATACAATGTTTGCAATTATAACGCCGGCTGTGCTAGTCTACTGAGTAAAACTTCAACATTCTTATTTGTTCAATCGTAACTCTTATTCTAATAAGGCTACCCTTAATTCTACCACTCCCAACCTAATTATGGACCGGACAGTCTTCGTGCAGCAAGTCTATATGCCTAGAACCTTTTTACTTTAACTATTCTATAGTTAACGCATGTAGGTACGTCAGGCATTTTATGTGCAAATAATAAGTTTACACTGTCGCTACATCGTTGTTAGATACTTGTCTCCTAGTGTTACGCAATTACCATCTACATATCAACACAGGCTGATTTATATTTCTATAGCAATTCAAAATTGATCATCAATCTAAAGCGCTGAATACTGTAAAGCCATTCAAATGTCAAATTTAATTAAGGTTTTTTACCAATAAAGTTTATCTTTTATGAGCATTCTACTTTATTGTATCGGTGAGAAACAGTAATATCTACTCGTTTATGAGTTTTAACCATGTATCTATCATGGAAATAATTATAATCTCAAACATAGTGCGTCAAACGTTTCTCCTAGCACACCCAGACTCCATATCTATAGACATTTTTAAATACGGGTGATTCCCCATACATAAAAGTTAAACATTGCAAACAATGGTTTAGTTATAAACTATAACCTGCTAACAGCGCTGTTACAATTAAATGTAATGCAATAGTTTCAGGGAATCTTCAGACTCCTAGAATAAATTGGACCGCCGACTAAACGAGTATAAAGTCTGTACTATATGGAAGTATTATATGGACGATTAATCGCAAATTATAAACTATGTATGTTTTTAACTAATATAGCTGATCTATGTAATATCAGATACTTTATCCGACATACAGTCGCCATGCTGCACGAAAACTTGTACATTATTGCTTTATTTATGTATTACATACATAAGTTTTCATTTAACAAAAAAAATACAAATATGTTATTTCTACCAATCTGACAAGAAAACATAATTTTAGAACTAATTAAATGTACATAACTGAGATTGTATCATTGGCGTTATCATTGTTTTTAAACATTATTAATGTATAATAGAATAAAATGCATTAAATGTACCAATACTGAATATCTGTATCATAAATATTTTGTCTAACACAACCGAAAACAAAATATCACAAAGCGTAAAAAATATATATAGGTAAAAGTAAAATGACAAGCGCATATAGGCTTTTGTCAGAACCATTGAAATATAAGCATTATTACCGTGAATAAACACCTTACAATAATGTATACCTTATGATATGCTAATGATATGATAAAAAATCTACACTGGGTCCAGCCAGCCACCAGAACTTTCATTACAAATAATTATTATGTATGTATATGACTAACATGCAATTCAATAATAAACCTTATCTATTATCACTACAAATATTTCGTTAAGGCATAACTGAATATATTAATATATTGTCAGATCTATCAGGAAGCATGTTATCTTAATTAGTAATTGATGGTTTTATTGACATTTTGTAAGCTTTATTGTAAAATCGATATCACTTGATTGTAATACGTAATTTATAATTTCACATTACACTCATGTGTACTTTTAGCTTTATGTTAAATATTTTTATTAATTAAGTATATTAATACTAATATTAAGTGTGACAAAGTCGAAATTATATTCGTATGTTTAATATCATCGTAATAGCAAGAGAGCTTGTATAAATAACTTTAATAGCTGCAACAATTCTTATAGCAGTCCCAACTTTAGGTCATATATGACTTTTAGTGTCCTGCTTAAAGATTATTTCTATAATCATATTCAAACGTCCTCCCCCACTTTGTTTATACTATATGTGTACAATATTAAACAAGTGACATCGGTCTTATTTACGGAAACGCGAAAGGCTAGATGACCCGTATGTGACAAACTCATACATTTTATTAATGTATGTAAATGAGAGCGTCAAACTAGTTTTTTATGAACTTGGTCAAAGGGTAACTTGGTTAAAAACAGGGCCAACACTAGAAGAAACAAAATTTATAATGTGAGAAGCCAGGATGCCGGTAGCTTCGGCCAGCAACTAAATTGAAACCTGATTTGAATTCCCAGGTTCGAATAATTTACTTAAAAAATCTAACGGCCTGATCTCCGTAAACAAAACAGAGTTTAATATTGATTTAACACACGTATAAGAACCACGCACCCTTCACTAAAGCTACACCAGAAACTAAATCATTTAATCAATAAACCCAAAAGTCATATATGAAACCCATTCACAACAAAACTAATAATCCTGCGGTAACTAATCTATAGATTAATAATACATATCTCCAAGTACTATCAAAAATGACTCGATACCCTAAAATATACTAAAGTATGCTACGTAAACCAAATGCCACTGGAAGTTTCGCCGAAATTAATACATTCAAATTTAACTAATCGATTCAATGAAATCGTTAACCTATATCTACCTTATAATCAAGTGCACTTAATGATTTCTCACTACATTTTGTTTCGTTTGTTAGAATTTAAGTTTAGCCTCCGTCGGGAGAACTTTTGTTTGTAACGCAACATGACACGATTCATCACACAAATATAATAAAATTGATTTACACTATTGGTACGTAGGATGACAGATCAGAAGCCTATCCGAAATTGTATTACAAGTAGAGTATATTAATCGAAGCTATAAGGAAAAATCGTTACTGGTCGTGTATGATTATGAACACATTTTAAACCAGACAGATCGGACTAAAATTTGGCAACAGCTATGTTTTTATAGGATTTTAAACTTGTTGCATTTTTACACTTAACACTTGACACTTGCAACGAACTGCCCGCGACCATGATTCGTGCAACCGGATCGAAACGTCGGGAGGGTAAATTACTATTTACCTTTAAATAACGTAGTTCGTTGCATTAAACCCCGTAAATGTTAAGTGTTTAGCTATGTTTTTTTTAACAAAGTGATTTTGTAATTTGTGTGAAATTCAATTTTGACTATAGCCGCTCGAGAGTCAAAGACAGCACTTAAAATCGCGCGCAAAATCTAGTTCAGTTTAAAGGCGTGCACAGCATTTCATGTGTTGCACAGTATAGGTGTATCTGATAAGCTTCTGATGTATCACAAAACAGTTGTAGAATTAGTGTGAATCCGTTTTACGAAATGTTATTGTCATGGAACGCAACGCCGACCCCAATTAGCGAGACATCGTAGTTTAGCTTATTTCATCAAAATCTCAAACATTTAAATGTCGCAAACGAAATATAAAAAATACTCCTGTATTATTATTGAGGCACACCCCGTATGGCATACTAATCGCGCTTGCTACATACGAGTACTAACCATTATTGATTCAATGGACGACACACAACTCTCGCACGAAAAATTTTGTATGAAACCACACAAAAAAATAAATTATTGTGCACCAGCTTATAGAAACTAATTTACACAAGGCATAGTACAACGTGGAGCAAACGAAACGAACCACGTTACTGGAAACTTGAATATTATTTTATAGCGTGTTACCCCTAACTTCTTTGGACAACACTCCTACCATCGAATAAAAAAAAAATCGTCGCATTTAAACAACTAGGTAAAAAATTATACGTGGTTAAGTACTAAAAAAAGATAAGTGATCGAAATCCCTTTTTTTTACAAATGATAGCTAATTAATAATTATGAAAAAAAAAGCATTGAAATAGTGCGGTCTCCCATCTCTATGTACGATTTGATTGTTCCACGATGTATTATTAAACAATATGTGATTATGTGCATTCCTCTACCCTCCAACTGTTAAGGCATAACGATTCGTATTTCCTACAATTTACGTTCGAAAACGGTTTATAATTATGTACTATACTGCATGTTTATAAGCTCTAGGTTAACTTATGATAAAATTGACGGATACACTTTTACGTGTACTAACTAATTCGTCAAAAGGTTCTATGGTAGAATACTACATTAGGTACAATTTTGTTATCTGTCTTATTTCACAGAGTAATTTTACTACACACACAATACACAACCACTTTCCTTCTCGAATCGAAATAATAAAAATTGAAGTACTTTATATGCACCTGTATGAAATCGTAGGATCTACTCAAAATTACTAAAATACTAATTGAGATTCCCATAAAATTAATGTGAACTGCAAAATTATAATTCATTAGTTTCGTACTGAGTTATCTACATAGAATGTAGATGCGCCTATATAACATTAATTAACCCGATGCGATTTGCCACGGTAAGAAATAATCCGTGCAGTGAGCATGATCATAAATATGTAATTTAATAACACGAGCCATAAATTGACATGATATAAGTGGTATAACCAAAAATATTGCCATTCGATTGAATTGCTTACTAGGATTTGGAAGTCCAAGACTTATTAGACAATAACGTATGGACGGACGTAACAATCAACTTGTTTTGAGTATATTTTAATATTTTTAGGATATCAGTGACAGTTAGTTCCGCTATGTACCAGTTATATAACAATTGAATACTATTCTAATAATTTGTATAATAAATTGGTGTTTAAATTTGGTGTATCGATATAAGTAATTGCTCAATATATGGAATCTCCTAAGCAATACGCTCATGTTACGCTGCCGTAAGCTTATTGGAGTAATGCAATCATTTCAACCGCTCAGTCTACCTATATTGTATCGATTTATAATTTGTAAACACGTGTCATTTTAGAAACATTCTGAATAGACACCTTTCACTTCATGTACAACATGGATATGTTAAACTAAAAAATATATACATTTTTTTTCATAATAATAACACTTTTAAAATAATAACATAAAATAATTAAACCCCACAAACTACCAAATACTTTTAGGCCTTCATAAATTTTAATAAACAAATCTTTCCAACTGTGCAGCTAAAATGAGCACACGTTTTACCTAGGGCTAATAAAAGCTAACTTTCGACTATTATCTGATATAAAATCCACGGATCCTACGTATACTTGTGTATGTATGTACAGCTAGCAAAAACAGGGAGATAATTACTAGTATCAAACAACTCTACTGGCAGTAGCATACCTTGGTATGGAAAACTTGCATATCCTTTGCCTCCTATATTACTGTGGCATTAAACCTACTTTTTGCTAACTCTACATGTGTTACACCGTCCTGTATAGTAGGACCACTAAAACTATATTCGAGTGTCTACAATGGAAGCATCAACAATTCGTCAATTCCATGAGTGCTAAAAATATTAAATCGCCTAAGCTTAATTAAACGCGTTAGATTACTAGATCTCAAAGTCGCTTGCAGCCACCCGATACACAAATTCAAATATTACTGTACTAGTACATAGTGCGTACAAGCGATTTTAAACTCTAAATTAATGGTCCATCTTTTACATTTTGATATATTGACACACCCACGGTGCAGTACACAACCAGACTCACTAACAATAACTCGAATTATTTAGATCATTGGAGTGTCAAATTCACAAACATTCTATCTAATGGATCAATGCTCGATGTATGTATATGGAAGAATAAGGAATAGTTGGAAATACAATCAGTCTTTATAAAACATCAAACAAAAAACAATATAGTGTAAAAAATAAAAACAATGTATCAATTCTTAAATAAAACATAAATAATTAGACATCTACGTGTGTAAAACTTTTTAAAACAACTGAGTATTTAAAATATCACCTGGGCTTAGAGATGCTACGCCAATCGTAGACTATTGTCTTACATAAATTTATCAGATTGAATCAGATGCTTGTAGTTGTATTGATTCTGACAGCTCAAAGCTGGGATCCAGGACAGAACAATAACTATCTGGAACAAATAATTTTAAAATAGTAATTCATGTCTGTTACAGGAAAACTTCAAACTGTCCACAATTGTCGTTTTATTTACTTTAGGCCAGAGTTTCGTATGCTGTACAAGATTGAACGTTACTAATTACATAATAGGCTTGTGAATTCTACAATTAATCATTGAGTAATCAACAAAGGCGTACGAAAAACTAGTGTTCGGTTAACAATAAATGTATACTCACAAAAATGTTTGTAGACTGAGCTATGGCGATTTGAGAATCATAATTGACTCTTATTGTCTGAAAATTTTTAATTTTAAAGTATTTATCTGTTCGGGTGGTATGATTTGAATCATTGGGTGACTTTAAATTGATCTAGGGGATTGAATTCCTTGCTTGCTAGGTGAGACGCGTTGTGTGCCATGCGATAGCCCCAGAGATCCATTGCGTCTTTGCACGCCAACTGGGAAATAAATAAAAGGAGCATGTGATGTGGCGATTTATCACGTTATATTCCAACAGACACACACGTGCGTACGTGCACGTACGTTTTTTGGGCGCGAGTCAAAGGGCCGCGCTTACCTTAACGAGGTGACGCGAAAGGAATATGGCGCTAGCTAATCTAATCGGGTATAGACGTTTATGTCAAGTTATATGAAATAAATTTATGTATTATGTGTTTTTTTTTTGCTTTTTATACACCGTGAAATTTTAGTGGTTGTTTTCCCGCAGTAAAATGATTCTTTCTTAGTAGTACAATAGATTTGTGCAGTTTTTTTTTATTTAAATAAAAAAATAGCAGTTTCACGATTGTGATAAACGAAACTCGAAAGCAACCTTGAACCAATGGTACCAGCCGCGCCGCAGCCGGTCACCGGCCGGGGTCATTGCCCCTCGCGCGGTGCAGTTTATGCTGTATTACTTAGTGCGTAGAGCTTCTTTTGCTTTGAACATTGATTTCGTGCGGCAAGCAGTACCCAACCACGTCACATTTTGTAAAGATACTATCGTATCTCACACTTTTGAGTTGATGATTATTTTTTTGATTAGTTGAGAACAACGATATCTTTATTTTCAAAAAATAACTCGCACGATTCGATGGTGTTACTAAAGGTAAATCGTTCTGTTGCGGGAAAACAACCACTAAAATTTCACGGTGTATATTAGCTGCACTTTCTTTAGACAGCAGTTGGTAGCGATTTCCAGAAATAACTATAATTACATCGACATTTGGCACAAATATCGAACGTATAGAAAAAATTGACATTTCATGAAACCTTTTAGTTAATATATTAGCACCTCCGGAGGCTAATTCAAAGTCAAATTCACCTTGTCTTGTAATTTAGTTGTAATGTATCATACCTGTATTTCTTCAACGTAACTAAAGTTCAGAACATTCTTCCATCTGAAAGGCACTTCGCGGGAAACCCTAAAGGTGGAACTGACGCCACCTACTTCAACAGTAGTGTGTGAGTGTAGGAACTCTTCAATGGATGGGGTTGCGCTCAGCTTTAAGAATTTCAATAGCTTGTAGGCCGTGTCATTCGGGTTTAATGCCAAGTCCTCGTATCTAAGCACCCTGTAAACAAAAATGTATTTTACCGTCACTAAATCTAAAGTAGTTATAGTTAACGGTATATAAATGATTTTCATCCTTGTTAGGACTACTTATTAGACAAAATTAAATATAACTTAAAATTCACAGTGCACTATTATTCTACTTACAATAAAAAATGCTCTCACAGAAACTTGAATGATTAAGAATGGCAGCATACTTTTTTGCGAGGTTTAAATTGCATCATGATTTTAAATTAAAAATACATAGGTTTAATTCTTAACTAAAAACTGTTTGGGAAGAACTCATTGCAGTACCTATATGCCATATTTACATTCTTATTATTTTTGTTCTTCTACACTAATATTATAAAGAGGAAAGATTTGACTGTTTGTTTATATTGAATAGGCTCCAAAACTAACTGTGGGTCTAGCACGAAAATCTATCGAATTCGAATCGTTTGCGTGTTCGTATCGCCATCGAAATATTTAGTATGAAAACTTAAACAGCGCTCGCGCGGTCAAAACGAGAACTACAAAACAAAGCACGAACTTTGTGTCATTTGCTTTCGATACGCAAACGATCCGAAGTCGAAAGTTTTTTGTGCTAGACCCACTGGACCGATTTGGAAAACATTTTTACCATTAGAAGCCACTATTATCCCTGATGAACATAGGCTACTTTTTACCACGGGACCCGGTACCCGGTAGGTGGCGCTGCTGTCGGTATGTCAACTACTAAACGGCTTGATCTTGAAGTTGTATGTTGTTTTCCATCGTTTCACAGACACGAATGTATAAAGCATAATCTATCTTTCTATATACCACCTCTAGGCACAGTTTTCCGACCGCGCGATATGGACGTGGAATTCACGAGGGCAGAAGTCGCGGGCGAAGAGCCAGTATATCATATAATCATCTATTATCAATATAATATGATGTTAGGATTGAAACAGAGGATGAAATAAAAACTTCCTTCTATCCCATAAAGTTGAAGGTAAACAAATAATTTTAGACCTACTCAAACAATTTATTACCACCAATTAAAAAAGAGGAAGTTGCAATTAGAACATTGGCATTGGCACCTTTAGTCAATCTAATGAATTAAACACATAAAATCTAATGATCCAGGTTATGAATGTAAAAATATTTGTTTATTTAAGAACAATAAGACTGATATTAGAGCTGGCTTTATACTATTCTTTTTTTTTGGTCTATACAACGTGTTCCTTTTGATATCCCATAACTCTAAGGTTATGTTTTAAAGATAAAAATAATACAAAACGCCCGAGAACATGTGGTTCAAAAATCAACAGTTTCCAATATAACATCAAATTTAGTTAAATTTGTTAAAAAAAAACTCACTACAAAGTACAAAATAACCCAAGAACAATGTTTTATTTTAAAACCTATTTACCTACTTACAATATTATTTTAACTAGGTACTAACAACTAAACACAGTCGTTGCCGCCAGGCCAAATAGAATAGGAGTATAATCACTACTGAATTGATTTCCGCTCGCCAACATAGCATTTTTTTTTAAATTCCATATTTGATTTGTAGAATTATGTTTGTATTGCTTGGGCTCGGCACCGACTTCAATCTGTTAAGTTGTTAGTAGTTAAAATAATTTTGTAAGTAGGTAAATAGGCTTTAAAATAAAACATCGTTCTTGTGTTATTATTTAATTTTAGTGAGTTTTTTTTCAGTCGGTTCATTTTTTTATATAAAAATAATTTATTTTCCTCTTCTAAGTGTTAAATAAATTACACATTTATTAACCCTCTGTTGGCCGGTAACAGTACCTACATAAAAATTGTGATGACGACTTCTAGATGAAAATGTATGAATTATTTGAGAAACTCCCATCGCTATAGAATCTTAAGAATCATCCTCCAACTCCTAACTGCTTAGGAATTTGACCTTCCATCATCAGCTCACGTGAATAACCTGAAGGAAGACAACTATCTGACTATACGCGCCCATGATATTTAATGAATAATCCTCCTACTCCGTTAACCGTCCTTAACCGTTAAGGAGTTGTACCTTCCACCATCAGCTCATCAACATAAAATGATGATTACCAGACGCAAATCCTGAAAAACCTTAAGAAAGATATGCAAAAACGTAATACGTGCTTATACAATTTGAGGGTTTCCCTCGATTTCCCCGGATTCCACCATCAGATCATGACTTCGTTAAAATGGGACCACACGGAAAGCACCAGCTTTTAAACAAAAGAAGAATTTTTAAAATCCGTTCAACCAGTCGAAAGTTCTGCGGTAACAAACATTAAAAAAAATACAGTCGAATTGAGAACCTCCTCCTTTTTTGGAAGTCGGTTAAAAATGTAACCAGTATGGCGAATCCTTAGTTTTGCGAGATGTTGGCAAACTTACACTAAAAACAAAAAACATTGACGTGTGTGGGTGTTTCATTGATAAGTAGGTGCGAGTAAATCGTTTTCATTCAAAAGTTCATTCATAACAAGGTAAAGGTGTTGTACATAAACAGTAGTGACTTTTTAGAATTATTTTGTATGAAAAAATTAAACAAAAAAATAATTAATAATTCTAAAATAATTCATATGCAATTTGATTCTTTAGGTACTATGGTCTGTTTAATACCCTAGAGTTATGGAATATCAAAAGGAACACGTTGTATTAATTATCCTTCAAAGATAAGCTGGCGTCGGATTTTTTTAAGCCGCCAATTACAGGCCTCTGAAGTAGCTTGTTTTCATGACTTCCATTTTAAAAAAGACCTCAAAAAGGTTGTAGATCTATATGATATAAAGAATGTATCTTATTAGAAGTGTAATAAAGTATGCATAAAATTTCTAAAAGTAACTAAACCTGCGTTGGATTTAACAGATTAAAAAAATCACAAGTAAAACTATTAAAATGACGTGTCCGCCGACGGTCTTAAGATCATGTACCGGTTAACTTACATAAGTCTATCAGGATACTTCTGCAGCAGCCTTCCAGCTGCCACATAGTCGCTGATCATATCTGCACAGACAAGCTCCGGCCTCCAGCAGTCAGGTGCGGGCAGACACCAGTCACGATGTTTTCTTGACTGCATCACACCTCGCGGATCACGGATTAGCAGCACTACATTCAAATTCAGTCTGAAATTAGAAAATACAAGATGATATCAACCCTAAATATCAACTAATAATACTTACGATTACTAATTGTGTTGAAAATGGACATCCTTATTAAGAAGTATTATTATCATAGTGCTGCTTAAATGAGCCAACATGTTTGAGATTTTTTGTCAGAGAGGTATCTATAGACATTTATTTTATTTTTTGGGTTTCAAATTCAATTTATTTGCAAATTATTTAGGTAAGTATATCAGACTTTTCATTCAAAAAAGTTTTAAGGAACAAAAATAATCTTAAATTTGACAACCAGTGGTAAGTAGGTACCTAAAGGTAAATGTTCATTTACTCAAAAATAGATTGATACCCTTCCAAATTATAAAAGAACAAAGTTATGCGAATGACTTCATACAGCAAAACAATATAGTAAATCCGCATAAATTTTCAAAATTTTTAATAATATCACTTACTTTTAAATTTTAAAACTTGTTATTAACCTCTCGATTGTATGTTTTTCTAGACACAATTAAAGTTTAGTTTAGTTTTTACAAAAGTTTTATTCATTTTTTTCTAAATAGTTGACTCGAAATTTAGGTAATCAATAAAATCATGAATTCTGAGTCAGTGCCTTACATTGGTAGGTCATTTTGTTTTATGTAGGTAATATTTTTGGTAAGAAAGGCTTCACAAATATAATAATGTTTTATAAAAGGTGTTTATTTAATCAGCAAGTATTTCTGTTTTTATTAGTAAAAAAAATTTAATTGATTAACTAAAATAGCTAATTGGGCAGCATAGTAATTAACTATTTCTAAATCAGTTGGAAATTTATTCTGAATGGCATTACATTCAGACTTTCAGACGACCATTTGGATCAGCGGTAGTAAACGCTGCTTCTGAGCCATGGGTCGCGTGTTTGATCCCCGCACAGTACAAATATTTGTGTGCCTGAACATGTCTGTTTGTACTGGTCTGGGTGTTTTCTATGTATTAAAAAAGTATGTATTTACAAAAAAAAAGTATATAAGTTTATCGATCGGTTGTCTAGTACCCCATATTACAGGGTACATAATAGTAGCTTAATTTGGGACTAGATGGCTCTGTGTGGCCCAGTGAGGCATGTCTTAATTTTTTTTTTGTACAGCCAATATACATAATAATATGTTCAAGCTGTAACGAGTGACCCATATGTATTTAATCAAATTTGGGTGAGCACTCAGAGAATAAGCAAAAAATTTAATTTTGTGTTGCTAATAAGAGGCTTGCAAAAATAATTTATTTTGTCTCTTATTGGATATAATTAGAAAATTATAATTAAAAAATTTTAGGATAGTGTGATATATAATAATAATCAATTTACTTTATTTTATTATTATTATAGAGATCAAAAAGCAAGAAAGCAAATGTAACAAAATATTGTTATATTAGGTACCCATTGTACCTATTCAATCAATCAATAACAATTGATTTTTATCTTTATTGAAATATTAATGCTTGTTTTGCCTTTTGAAGGCTGGTTACGTTTCCTTTTTTTCCCCTATGGGAATATGTTAATTATGCTTCAAGAGGAGGCACCACAGGTTGAGCATGGCTCAACTAACTTTTAATGAACACTGCTTATTTTTCAATAAAAATGCAATCAAACTATTTATATTTCTAACCAAAATTTCAATACACACACTAATCAAACTACTTATAGAAATGTTTTCTCTGCTGCCTAATTGTATACTTTTGGTATGATGAAAATATTTTTAATAATTTGAATTTCTTTTTTAAAACTTTTTGTGAACATTCTATTATAGCAAAGGATTCTAGTATATAGCCCACGTTGAGGCTTCTGCACAGGGACGGAGTAATAAGATTCAACAAAAATAAATTATTTTAAAATGTATGAGTTAACTACTCTGTTACTCACTGTTTATCTTCAAGCAACTCCTGTACCAATCGTAGTCTGACCCTGACAACCTTCATACTTTGGAAGGGGAACAGCCTACAAAACTTTGAGGTGAAGTCAGCATCAAAACACAGCTCCTTCTTATATTTACAGTGGTCCCATAATCTCGAGTTATGACTGAATTGGTAAGCATGCACTTTTCCATATTCAAAATATTCTTCCATGTCATAAAAATTGCAATTAAACATACTTTTGATAGTGCTCAAAGCCTTGTCTGAATAAGGAGGTCCTCTTATCTGTACTATATTGTAGTATAATAATGGTTCATAATGATAGAAGTTACCTGGCAAGGCATTCAAAATTTCACCAAGAAAAGTTGTGCCAGATCTCCAGGTAGAAATAATGAGACTTCTTACTGGTTGGCCTCCTGATTCAATTAACAAGTCCTCTAATTTATGAACCCCAGAAGTGTTAAAGTTATAGTTTGCCAAATCAAACTTAATTTTAGTTCTTGATTTTTCTAATATTTTTTCAATATTCGGCGATCCATCGTCGGAGTTTGTTGGCAATGGTTGTGGTGAATTGTTTTCTCCATCTTCAATTTTTAAATAGTTTCTAATATTCCTGCGACTTTCAGAGGACGGACGATAATTCGTATTATCTGTATATCGACTTCCAGCTAGAATTAGGAGAACACTGACACCGAACGCGAAACATATTGAATAAAAATTGAGTCGCCGCAACATTACGGTTTGTACACGGTTATAATATTTTTTGTAAGATTGCAAAGATTAATTTTGATCCGACAAGCCATAGATAGAGTACCTACATAAATTGAATGTAAAATCTTCTGAGTTTACGCGATGAAAACACTAAATTATAATTATAAAATATTTTTTGACTGCATCTGAATGATGAACCGAGCGAACTTGATTTTGAATTTGTGCACACGGGACGAATAAGTTTGAGCTGCCCGCAGCCTGACTTGCCGAAAAATTAAACGAATATGAATTATGAACGAAACTCAAACCATTTTTCATAAATTAGTCTGACAGACAGACAGCACCAGGCCGTCAGCCAAAGAAAATAAAATGGCTGCCGTTGCAATGTCAATGTCAGTTTCTGCTTTGTTTGTTCTTTTCAGAATCGGCTAAGATTGAGGACCATGCTCCCAAGTCATTTAAAGTAAATTCAGTTATTCCTGATAAATACTTCCTTTTATCTTAACCTAACCCTAAACTAACCTAAATCATTGAAATGTATGGATGGTTTACACCATAAACTTATACCTATTCTATGGTTTACACATCTCAAATATCAAGGGAGTTTTATGCGAGAACGTCGATCCAAGTCAATTATGAGTGCCTTTCTTTATTGCTCACTTTTATATATTTTATCCTTTAACAATGTATCCTTCATTATTATTAACAATGCCACCAATTTATTAATCGACGAATATCTTAGCCCTTTTTATTTTACGCGAGGAAAATGCGTTACGCATCATCACCACTGCCCGGGGGAGGGCAGGGTGGTATGTGGGACTCCCGGCGCCCTGAAAAGGGCGCTGCTTCTGGGAATGGGACCCAGGGTTATACCCACTAAAAACCTCGCGTCGCCCGCCGCGCTGACTGAGGGCAGGGTCTGTGGTGACTCGACAGTCCACGGACCCCGCCAGCGGCCACCTCCACCCTGAAAAGGGCAGACCTCCTCAGAGGGGGTGCTGTGACGACACCCTACTCCTACCTCTGGACGACGCGCTGGGCGAACAGCGCGCCATCCTGGTCCCATGTGCTAGGCATCTGGTGCCCCCGCACCTGCAGCCCGGGACCCTGGCGGGGCCTACCGCTCCGCCTACGCCGACGGAGGCGGAGAGAGTGCGGATCCCACTCTCTCTCCCTCTCGGCGACCTCCTTCTGCGACATGACGTCGTCGCAGAAGGCGGCCACCGCCTCCCAAGCCTGCTCGCTGCGGAACATCTCCGACATGATGGTCGGCAGAGAGAGGACTCTCCCTCCCAGGGCCGCGGTTAGCACCGACCGCGGCCCGCTCCACGCGGGGCACTCCACCAGCGTGTGGTACGCGGTGTCTTCCGCGCAACCACAGTGGTGGCATCCCTGGGTCGGCTCCTTCGCGGCGACCAGACACAGATATATCTCCCTTCCGGATGACGCAAATTCTCTCGGGGCATGGATATGCCCCGAGAGAATTTGCGTCATCCGGAAGGAAAGCGACCCATGCCGCCTCTCGATCCACCCCTTGAGGATGGGGTGAATCGCTTCGAGGATACGGCGTCGGGAGCTAGCTAGTGGAGTGCCCAGCTGCTCCTCGATGGACCGCGTCCACCGGTCCAAGGAGGCCTCGTGGGCCTCCCTACGCCACCGCACCACCGTTACGTGCGGAGGCCGGTTTTACCCAACCCCAACTAACTTATTGATATAATTGCGATGCCTTTCTCCGCGTGGAAGATAGATTCTTATTAATCTATGACTAATATTTCTCTCTAAACATACACTACTTTACATTAAAAGTTCACACAGTCATATTTTCGCGAGACAGTCACCACGTCCGTATTATGCTGCTTTCTCGATTGCGCTCTATTTTAGTATAATTTTAGTTTTCAATTACTGCATTCCACGTCGTCACCGATAGTTTGAATCGGTTTTTAACTTTTAAATTAAGCAAGTGAAAATTTTGAAAAAAATACCTAGTGTACATCTTAACAAATACTTTCAACGAAAATTATTTTGAACGAGATTAAACCGAAAGTTTTTAAGAAATAGCACATTGTCAACAACCGCAAATATAACTTTGTCCTTTATACAAATACTATAAAAACAAAGTTATTTTTGCAGTCAATTAAATATCGTGGTATTTTGGCTAAGTGGAAGTAAGTGGACCCCTAATTCAGTTAAAGTTGGTACGGAACCCTCAGTTGGCCGGTTTTTTTGTGCTTCTTTATTTCAAGAGCTTGACGATCAACCCTTGATTAACATTAAAGATCTGTCAACTTGCATCCAAGTCTGTCAAGAGTTTAATAAAACTCAATCCAGTTGCCACACAATCGCAGATTTCTCAAAAAAATTACTTTTCTACCATTTTCGCAAAGGTCCGCTTTAACTTACTTTTTTTTTTAAATAAATATTGGGCTTGCTCTTATTTACGACACACTTATCTGTACGGTTAAGAAGAAGCCTAAGATGGAGCGAGCTTACCCAGAGGTACTGGTTCTCCCACACAGCGGAATACAGAAAAACTGTTTGGCGCTGGACTCCGGCAGGAGGGTGGTAGTAGAATCCAGGCAGCCTCTTACAAAGCCTACCACCGCAGAGGGATCTGTTAGCCGTCATCATTGGTTAGAAAACCAAAGATGCCTTTGCCCAGGGTGACTGAACTGAACTACCTGTAATCATTTTGTAAGCACTAGGAGTTTGTGGCAGTAATAGGTGTGTATAGATATCCTTTGCCCAGTAGGTATAGTATACCTGGTATACTAACTAAGTGTTAATTTTTGACCCCGGTGTGTACACAGTTAGAATGGATTACTTCATAAGCAGAGACCCGATCTTATACACAACGCGAAGATCGATCCGCATACACTCCGATACGAATCTTTCCGTCTCCTTCAGATACTTTATGACATTGTTATGATAGTCAAATATATGCAAACTGTGTTGCGGAATAAGGCCTCAGAATCAGAAATTCATCAAGCAAACGCCTAAGACTGATCATTTTATCAAAAACTTTAATGTTTAAAAAGTTATTTACTGTATAAAAACGGTTAACTGTTTATGCTTAACAATCACCAATATTAATGTAGGTAATTAGGTTTACATAACAATATTGACGGAGATGTTACATTTACGAAATTCAACCCATTATTTTTTTCTGTAGTACGAGTACTCTAACATTATTGGTCATTGCAGAAACATATCTACTTCATTCACACAAATTTTAATACTACGAAGTATCAAGATGATAAAATATATTAGTTCTTAATTGAGTTGTGGAATTTATTTTAAAAGTACAGAAACACTTAAATAAAATTTTTCAAAAATTATTATATTTATACTCGTATGCATGTTTTTAAATAATTTTTATACTTTGTAGCCGACGATATGCATCTTGCCAATCGACTCTCCTAGAAAAAACCATAATCCAATTTCAGTTCCCACAAGTAAGAGTAGCCAAGCCTGCCTCACGGTGAGATACTTGTAGCACCCTGATTTGAAAAATTCCTTCACCAACGCCAAATCAGCATAGAGTTTCTGTAATGGGATGATAACGTTATTTAATTTGTTGTCTTCGACAGAGGAAGTCTAGTGTTGTTGTATCTGTTGGTAGTACGATATACGAACATAGGTACGGCTGATACCAAGCTTTTGAAGTATCTGGAATATGACTGACGGCTCCATACCCACTTTGTGCAAGGCGATCACAGCAATCCTATTTTATTTAACACCCCATTCCATATTGTAATACGTTAAAGAGCACGATAATATAATATACGTGTTCCAAATTCAAAATAATTAAAAGTTTTTATATAACAGTATTTATGGCCAGACTAGTTTAAATACAACGGTGCTCATGTAATGTAAGTACAAGTTTGTTTGATGTTTAACGGCCGATTACCTTTACTTACTTAATTTTATTCTTAGGTATCGTTGTCCTGAACATGACCATTAAGTACAAACATTATGCTAATCATGTCTAAAACGTTTTACTTTACACGTTATTATACATTGATTATTTGCATGTCAAACTAAGTAAACTACTGTCGATATTTACAGAAATATTTTAAAGTTGGGCGTTCTTTCGCTATATATGCCTTTCCGTTTTTTTTTGATATAGGACAAACAAACAAAAGACGGTGATTGATTGCCTAGTATTAAAAATATGATCAAAGACTATTGTAATAAAATTTGGAAGTATACAAATAATAACTGATCGACACAACTTCGTTTCGCTTGATATGCTATCCCTACATTATCCTACTTCTACCCTTCCCCTACACTACGTCTAACCCTACCCTTTGTCTATACAGTTCCTACGTTGCAACGGCACCTACCGAGTACAATTGTGGTTAGGAACCACCTTTGGAGTAGCTAACATAAATATAAAAGCCGTTTACGCGTGATAATGAGGGAAATAGGTGAATAGGTAGAGATTTATTTATCTACTAGCTGACCCGGCAAACGTTGTTTTGCCATAAAAATGATTAATTTTAATATTTTACTACCCTACCCCTACCCTACCCCTACCCTACTCCTACCCTACCCCTACCCTACCCCTACCCTACCCCACCCCTACCCCTACCCTACCCCTACCCTACCCCTACCCTACCCCTACCCTACCCCTACCCTACCCCTACCCTACCCCTACCCTACCCCTACCCCTACCCTAACATTATCCCCGACAAAATTGTGAATCTAAACCATTCCCAGATCCCCTTGAACACACCCAAAAAATTTCATCAAAATCGGTCCAGTCGTTTGAGAGAAGTTCAGTGACATACACACTCACAGAAGAATTATATATATAAAGAAGATGCAAAGACAAATAGATACCTGCATTTCATTCCCGCTAGGCGGTGCCATTTCTAAAGTGTAATATCCCTTAGCAACTTTCAATTTTTTTACAATTCCAGAATGCTCAATCTCAGCAGTCTTTTCTATAAATAATATTAAAGTCTGACATTAACTGAAAATTTTAAGAATACAGCAACTGTTTTTTTTACGAGTAGTAAGTACTTACCTTTTATAAGCTCTATTATTTTTTCCTTATTTTTGGAAATAGCTGGCTTGTATACCTCCGAGATTTCGGTAACTAGGGTCGAACGGGAGCCTGGAAAGAGTTATAAAAACTTATAATGAGAATACTCTGTTAACAGGCAGGTAAAACGATTAGTAAGAGGCATAGATAGATAGATAGAATATTCTTTATTGCACACCAAACAAGATAAATTATAATAATAATAATAAATATTTCAGACATGCCTCACTGGGCCACACAGAGCCATCTAGTCCCAAATTAAGCTACTATTAAGTACCCTGTCGTATGGGGTACTAGACAACCGATAAACTTACTTATATACTTTTTTTTTGTAAATAAATACTTATAATAATACATAGAAAACACCCAGACCAGTACAAACAGACATGTTCATGCACACAAATATTTGTACTGTGCGGGGATCGAACCCGCGACCCATGGCTCAGAAGCAATGTTTCCTACCGCTGATCCAAATGGTCGACAAATTAAAAACAATGTTTACAAAAAGATGTACAATTTAGGCGGCTTTATCGCTATGAGCGATTTTTTCCAGACAACCTTTGGATCAGGGCATAATATAAAAGTAAGGGGAAGGTGGAGCAAATAACTTTGTAAAGACAAATTTGATTACAAACACCAAAAACAAATTAATACACAAAATTTAGCATAAATATATACAAATACATTTGATTATACATACCTTCAAAACACATATGATAAAATCAAGAATACGTCTATATAAAATTACATTTGTATTTTTCTACAGCAACTTCGTATAATAATACCTACACCAGTAATTTTGGAAATTATGACAAATGAGAACCATAAGCTTACTACAAACACTGTCTGACTAGTCTTCGACCATTAAATGAAATTTAAAATACAGAGCAATTGCAAAGTGTTTAAAATACAAGTATTGGAATCACAAGTAACTTACGTAACAAGAAATTCACGATTTTCAAAGGTTGTGCACCGCGTGCCATGTTTGGGATAATCAATGTAACTTATAACGCTTTCTAAAGCCCAAAAATTTTGACAGTTTAATTTCTTAATAAGTTGGGAAACCACAAGTATAACACAACTAGTATGACACAATGTAGTTGATGTATATAAGTGTCAAATAATAACGGCAAATAAAATAAAAGTCCAAAAAGTTTCATTTTGATAAATTGACGACTTGAATAGGTATTTAGTTGGTGTAGTGGTGTGGAGGTCACTTATTGCACAAGGACCGGGCACCGGTCGATTTCCCGATAGAGTAAATCTAGAAAAACGATATTTTTTAAATTGGCTTGGATCTGAAAGGCTTAAGGTGGTTAACGGGCTTCGCAAGGATAGCTTATTAACCGTTACATTTGGGCTTCTGTCGCAAGTCACGTCAGAGGTTTGCATTAAACACTTTGGAAAACTCTGACACCATATTTACCTTGAAGGATACGATAACAAGAAAATATAGAAGAATTTTCGGAATAACTGTTTAAAATCACGCGGCGAACGCGTCGGGAGCACGCTCCAGGGACGCGCACGCCCAGCGTGGGGTCAGCCGCAGATTGCTTCATGTCTTAGTTATCCCATTAGTCTACTTGTTACGATAAACGCTGTAAAGAGTTCGAAAAGTCGGTATTATAGATAAACTAAAATAATCCTTAGAAATTAAATCCCAAAATATATCTTTCAATTCGATTTAGATTTATTATTTGTCTTGTCGTAAGAAAGTCGTGTTAGTAACACCACTTAGAAGTCGAGAACGGCTGGAGCGATTTTTATAATTTTGGTATATTGAATTTGTCTTGGTCAGGAATAGGATAATAAGTTTTAAAAACGTTGGAATTTTTAACCCCGCTATATTTGATGACAATGATATTTAAGACGTCAAAATCAGGTCTCATTCTCGGCGATACGAAGTTTGCGGGGTCTACTAGTAAATTAATAAAATAGGAACGCAGATACATAGTTTGACACCAATTTTTAGGGTCCCCCTATGTAGGTTTTGATAAAAGTTTCAGAATGTCACAACAAAAATTAATGCAAGTTTTTATCTGTGTATCTCAAATTATGAGGTGAAACCATAAGATGACTAGACCAGACTAGACTATACAGTCATAACTTCTTCGCAAATTATCATCTGCAGAACATTAACGTTGCAATAACTTTCTAAGAAAGAAAAGGAAGGTTTTTTCTTTTCCTTTTGCTTACTTTTGTTTTCTAGGCTTATCGCATAATAGGAAGCACCAAATTTTCTGCCACAATCTATAGCGGTGCATTATGCGAAACGCGTTCAAAAGCCGAAGAGCTTTAAAATCCCGCAAAGTTACTTAAAAATGTTACATATTTTTAATGATTTGTAAGAGTGTCGCAACGTGAAAGTGTACCAAACGACTTAGCTTGAAAAAAATAAACAAGGTATTTAAAATTTGTACCTACAAACTTTCAACAAAAACTAACAACACAAACACAAAAATAAAAAAGTACTTAAAATAGTTTATAATCACAGGTATGTATAATTCATTTGATAAGGTAACTGGCCAATAAATAAAAAATCTTTTTGGCTTTATAAAATGACTTAATTTATAAAAAAAACTTCAAACACATTTAGTAAACACAACAAATAAGTAGACATTTGTACTACTTGGCTGTTTTAGGTATGTCTTTTTTCTTTGGAGGTTCTTTTTTTGCTGGTTTCTTTTTTTCTGCCTTGGGTGGTTCTGGTTTCTTTGTATCTGCTTTTTTTGCTTCTTCTTTGGCCTTTGTTTCAGCTTTAGCTTTAGCCACTTTTTCTATTTCTTTTCGTTGATTTTCCTCTTCCTTTTGCCTTTCTTCTGCCTGAGCTTTAGCTGCAGCTTTGGCTTTTTCTTGTGCCGCTTTAATGGCAGCTTCTTTTTCTTTAATTAGCCTTATTTCTTCATCTTCTATTTCCTTGATTCTTTTTTGTACACCAGAAATAAGCCCGTCGACTTTGTCAGCGACAGTTTTTTCCAGCCTTTTGCCTCCCGGTCCATGAAAAAATCCAAGCGTTGTTGGTGGTGCTATTTCTGTTTTTGCATATTGCCAAGCAGTTCCTAATGCAGGTCTGACTGACTTGCTTACAGCTAAAATTTATGAAAAAGTCTTTATTAAATTGAGAACAATCCTGAATTTTAGACTACTGGAATTTCTGATAATTTACTAGGGACATCTTCCACGATCGCCTCGATCGTCACCACCCGATGTCATTCTTTGCCTGACTTTTCCTAATTCTCTTTCAAGATATTTTTCTTCCCTTGGCAACTGTTTATTACGGAGAGTCGTTATCCCTGATACTATTATTCCTGCTATCCTATCGAGAACCGATTCTACTTTGCTGACAACTATATTGCAAACAAGTGGTTTGGCTGGTGTTTTGACTACCACAGCTTTAGTGGCTCCCCATAATCTGGACACTGCAGGCTGAATTTTTTTCAGGGAAACTGGAAACAAAACAAATGCGGATAATATAAGAAATCCAAGATTACATACAAGCCATCTAGACTATAAAACGCAAATCATTCGATACTAAGCAAATCCACTTTGTTTTGCTACAGTTTCCTTGAGACATAATACGAACACGTACCTAATGCTAGATCAAGAGCTATTCTTGTCGCTCTTGCCATTTGCGGTACAATTTTTACTACATAAATTTATGAAACTGCAATTTAGATTATTTTGGTTGACTGCATAACATTCGAGTGACATTCATTCATTACATTACTTCACTTTGACATCGACCTTTGCTTTCTTTAAAAAAGTTTTTCTAGTTTATGGTTAATGCAAGTTACTTTTAAAACGTAGTGATTAAATAATTAATGCTAACAATGAGTTCATTTTTGAGTTTTGAAAATATAATTCCGTACCTAAACATTTTTTTTTCGAATGTCTTAGGTTTCTAGCTGAGATTAGCGCGTTCAAACAAACAAACAAACAAAATCTTCCACTTTATAATATTAGTATAGATTTGAATTTCTACAAGAATGTCTATATGGTTCATGGTTCAATATAAGATAAAGTAATTATTGTTAAGACATAAAACTGGAAGCTAATATCTCTGTGGAAAACGAAGACTCCGCTTAAACACTAAGCAACAATGTAATATTGATTACAAATTTATAATCTGACTAAGGGGTCTGGTAGTGGGATCCCCATGAGGCTGAGACTTAAGTCTCTCACGCGATGCCGAACCGTACTTACCTATCTTGTTAAAATCCAGTTCCCAAGCTAATGGAGGAAAGACCACGATCGAAAATGTATATCAGACGTCGGAAAATTCCTCATACATCCCTATTATTTAGGTAATCTCTAGATAATGATAAAAGTTTTTATTCAAGAAATCGTATTTTAGATAGGTACTTATGTAAAACGTTTCATATCAAATACCACTGTTTTTGTGTATTGGAGTTTAAAGTAGCCTTCTGTGCAGAGGCGGCGTAAGGCGTGACGGTGTGGGCCACCGCCCACGGCCTCGCGGTGCAGGGGGCCCCGCGACTTATAGTTTAAAGAAAAAGTATGGAAATTCCAAAAGTACATAATAAATACATTAAAATTGATTATCAACTTAGAGATATTTCACTCTTTGGCCTAAATTTGAATGAACTACTAGTTATTTCTGATAAACTATATCACGAAATTAATTATACCTCGCAAAGTGCTTGCCCATACTATCAGAGGGCCTCACGAAATGTACCTCGCCCACACTAAGTTTAGGCCTTGCGCTGCCACTGCTTCTGTGGCATAATCGCCAGGCTTGGCAGGCGGTTTGGTGATCCCAGTTTGCCTAATGTTACAGAGAAGATGCTGCTGACGTCCGTCTTATTTTCTATCCCTTAAACTAGAACTAGAAATTGGTGAATGAAATGATTGCATAATTACAACCTTATGTAATATTTTTTCTATAAAAGCAAGTGATTTTACAGGATAGCTGTTTAAAGCGCGGTATGTGGCCTTTATGTGTAAATGTAGCTACTTAGTATTTTTCCTTTGAGTCGTCGAGTAACTTTGAAGTTACTTCATAAGTAACTATGAGAAAACCAGTAAAATCTTTGGGGACAAACATTTTACAGTCCTTTCAAAGTATGCTAATTGCCAAAGTATCACAGTACAATTTACAAAATGAAATTAATTCAGGGCCTTGTGACTAAATCAAAAACAGAATCGGACTTTTTCCAGCACGGATTTTTCTTATGTACCTATTACTAGTAATTTTGCAACATGTAATTTAAATCATTAGTTCGAGTGGCGTCATGACGAAGCCAAAGGCATTATTCATACCTTGCGTGGCAAAAAATAAAAAGATAACTGCCCATTCGGGATTTTCGTCGTCGAACGCTAGTAATTTGGATGCAAGTCTGAGGTCGCCGATCCCAGGTGGATTTTTTTGATAGTACGGTGCATCTTAATAATAATGAAACCCGAATCATTCATTAGCATTACACAACTGAGGTATTGGATAAAAGTTTCTTGTACCTAGTAATATTTTTGCAATAATACTTGTTTTTAGCCCCTACTTTTGCAGAGGTTACAGCCCTGTACTCTTACATAGGTTTTGGTGGTAGCAACCACTGAACTAGTAATCACTTGGAACATTTTTATTAGTAACAATAATTTATCTAGCTAGGACCGTTTAAAATATATTTTTCCTGTTGCCCGTTATGAGCTTTACAGCTAGTTCATGGTTGAGTTTAGGCCCGAACTTTTGACTTTATTTCAATAAAATATCATAAACATTTATATTTCTGTAACATAGTTGACTGTTATCTTATAACTGAGGGCATTTCGTTCCCTAGGGGTACTGGGCTGCAGTCTACGAGTATAAGCCCCTAACGTACATTTTACTGACATACGAGTATATCTGCCAAACTTTAACTTTTGAAAAGACTACTTAAACCTTGAATCTTAGGTATACCGACACGAAACTTATTGTCATAAACGGTCACACTTAATATTAAAACATCGTTATTATGAATGCCTCGTTACCGTTTAGTTTTATAGGCGTACCCATTTATCTCCCACGTTACGGTTGGCGCCATAATAGGTATATATACCACAACAGACACAAATTAATTCAGGTTTTTCGATTCATCACGGTTTGTAATTACTGTGTGTAAAAAGATAAATAATTAAATGGAGATTCTTGTCTTAGTGCTTTAGTAATTTTTGGTTTAGGTATAGAAAGAAATATTTGAAATCATTTATGTACTACCTACTAAAGCAATTCACTGAATAAAATATAATTTCGTGATAGCAATAATTTCTATTTATCCATCAATTAAATAATATTTTACGTATTGGTGTAATTTATTGATTGAGGCAGTGAGCTCCATCTCTTCTCTCTCTATGGGTGCCGTAAAAGGTGACTAAAGACTCAATCTGAAGAAGAGCAGCAGCGTTATTTGTTTTTATTATTTGTTTTTTTAAATCTTTTGGCCCCTAAGGCTGGACAAACATATTATAGAGAATAAATATGACCGTAGTCTTTTACTACGGACCGTAAGAATTAATAAACCATTATACCATTTTGTTATAAAACCAAAAACAATTCACTTTTGACCTTTTCAAATACGTTATTAGAATGAAGTAACTTCTAAATTCATGTAACCCCGACATGGATCTGGTATAATAATGATAAATGATTTTGTACTACTTTTAACAGTTAGGTAGAGAGTACTTATGCCGATGCCAGATGAGCAATATTTACCTTCATAGCTGTAAAGCTTTATTTTTTTAATGGATGTATACAAAATCTCTCTAACTTAGTAGATTTTACCAAAGTTAAGCTACTTATGCCGTGATGGTGAGTGAGTCCGTGACCCTTACGGACATTATTAGGAAATACATGTCATTAGCTGATGCCTGCGACCTCGTTGGCATGGAAGCATAAAAATTTGCTACTTCCATTCTCTGATATATACAGATAGCGTATGCTGGAAATGATGATCCCGTGCTCTGTAAATTACCATCCCATAGAAACTTACACTTTTCCGTGGTAATATACATCGCGCATTTTTTACCACCTAACATACGAAGCTCACATCTTGGCAGTGACTTGTTATTTTCATTTTTTTAATTATTCAAATAGTCTAAGAAAAATGTAAAAAAAAATAAGAATATTCATTTTGGATGATGCTGTGACGCGCAAGGACGTATTATTTTGCTTCGACCGGGTCTTGAATGAATGAACCTTACACAAATACGTCCGTGTGAGTCACATCGTGTTTCAGAATGTATAGCTGAATCAATATTTTATATTTTTCTAAGATATTATTCAATAAAAATAAAAATAATCACTGCCAAGATGTTATACATAGTGGTTACATAACGTGGGCTTCGTTTGTCAGAAGTTCCAAAATTCACGGTGTTTAAGCTATTCCAGTCTATGATCTATTTCTCTGCTAAATTATATCCAGGTCTGTTTCATCGTTAAGGCGTGATTGCGTAACAAACATCAATCCGAACTTTCGTATTTATAACGTAGGATAAGCATCTCCGTGTTTCGAAGTGCATGTTAACAGTCGGATGATCATCTTATTTTCGGGGTGGTGGAATCTACATCCCAGTGGTCCACCCTGGGCAACAGCATCCTTGGTTTTCTAACCAATGATGACGGCTAACAGATCCCTCTGCGGTAGAAGGCTTCGAAAGAGGCTGCCTGGCTGCTACCACCCTCCTGCCCGGAGTCCAGCGCCAAATAGTTTATCTATGTCCCGCTGGTGCGTGGGAGAACCAGTGCCTCTGGGTAAGCTCGCTCCATCTTAGGCTTCTTCTTAACCGTAGAGCTAAGTATGTAGTCCAGACCAAGCCCATTATGGATAAAAAAATAAATAAAATAAAAAGTTTTGTTACTTAATTATTAGTGACACGCCGAACTCATGCTTCGTTCCGAGCAAAGATTTTCTTTGGTTCCGAGTAATAAAGGATTTAAATATTGAAAGATAGACCGATTTGTATACCTGATGTGCATGGAAACAGAGTCACGTATCGAGCTGGCATAGGCAGGTACCTTGCTTGATACCAATTGTTACAGTGATTTGACTATTTTAATTGGAACATAGATACAAGTAACAAAACTGCGTGAACATAGTGTTTGGTTGTGGTAAATGTTTTGAAACAGTTTTTTATTATTATTGAAAATATAAGTCATTGAATAAAAATTTTGACTGCCTTAGGGTCGACTTAAGCTTAATAGTATCGTAGTTATTGTAAGTATTAGGAATGGTATTAATATACTCAATAACATAGGGTCAAACTAAATCAAATAGCTACTATTTAACATTTAACGGCTTTCGGTTTATGCTAACTGAAGATGTAGGTATGTTTGTATGTTGTATAGGAATATTAAAAAAAAACCTTTGCGGTTGGTCCACACTTACCTAAGTGATAACAAACAAAACCTATATTGGACGGCCTCAATAAAATTGATCTGTCCCTGGCTGTTCACGAGTTATTGCAAACAACTCAACATATAAATATTAGGTAATCATACTCAAATGCGCTGAACAAATCAGTGACCTAAATCAATTGTCTTGTACGTAGGTAATCATATAGTGAATTATTTGCGCATGCATTGCAAAACTTTGATTCGGTGACATTTGATTGTTTTGATGTGTTCCGATTTCAGATTTGTTTCGATATTCGCAAACAGGAGTTAACCATGAGGAATACATACCATTGCTTTTTTATATTTTTCCTTCTTTAACTCTTTAGTTCTCAAAAGTAGCACCTATATGAGTCACTGGGATGTTTAGTGCCAGATAAAGATTACTTGATGCCCTAACTAAGCAAACGACGACTGTGCTCCCCCAACCTCTAATCATGACTAAAATGGTATGGATATATAAAAATAAAGTTTGACGACCATTTGGATCAGCGGTAGTTAACGCTGCTTCTGAGCCATGGGTCGCGGGTTCGATTCCCGCACAGTACAACATATCTGTTTGTACTGGTCTGGGTATTTTCTATGTATTATAAGTATCTATTTACAAAAAAAAAGTATATAATTAAGTTTATCGGTTGTTTAGTATCCCATACGACAGGGTACTTAATAGTACCTTAATTTGGGACTAGATGGCTCTGTGTGGCCCGGTGTGGCATGTCTTAAAAAATATTTATTTAAAAAAAAAAAAAAAAAAAAATATTTAAAGTTATTTATTTCAACGAGAGATAATGACACACTTTAAAATGGAATAATTTTAAACAATTTTTTGGTACCACCTGTTAGAACAATTTGCTACGCTCAATCCTCTTATTCACTGCAACCATTGATGAATTAATAAAGAGCCTACATGTTTATGCAATTTATTGTTATTTCATATCTATGGCTGCAATTGTCTGTCTTCGGAATTGTTTCGCTTCACCTTTTGTTGATTTCCCTGTAGTACCTAGGCATTTTTTGATTTAATATAGCTATTGTCATTAATTTTAATTCAAATTGTTTAGCACATTACTTTATGATTCGTAGTCTGTGGTAATCTATATATATAAAAATGAAAACTGATTTAATGACTGACTGACTGACATATCAACGCACAGACCAAACTACTGGGATTTAAATTCTGAAAATTTTCGTCGTGCTTCCTGTTATAGTGTAGGTAAGCACTAAGAAAGGAATTTTGGAAATTCCGCCTCTAAGGGGGTAAAAAGGGCCCCATAAGTTTGTATGAAACTCCGTCAGTTTTGAAGCTAAGTCGATGAAAATTGGTATCCAGCTACCTGATTAGAAATTATGAATGACGTCTTTCAGGATTTTCGAAAGTTTAATCTTTAAGGGGATAAAAAATAGGGGCAAAGTTTGTTCGGTTCCGCGTCATATCCATACTCTTTACATATTTGTACTTCACTTGGTTTGTTATGACATTCAATGTGTCAATCAGAAACTAAATATCATTTCTTACATAATTATTATTTTAGAATTTAATAATAGGCGCCGAAATGGATGAATTAGCTAAGTTAAAACGTACACAAATTTCAATTAATCCCTCAACCCCCAGGAGGCACGCGCGTGCCGCGATAACAATTGATTTCAATTGTGTCTGGAATAACTCACGATCGAGGGATTAAAGGCTGCATTATATATAAAATTCGGCAGCCAGATACAAACCCTATGAGAAATTTTTAATTAGTGTGTGACAAGTGTACAAAATTACCAAGAATAATTTTGAAGAGATACAACCAAAAAAAAAAATTACTGATGACCCGCAGTTGGAAAATGAGATTGAAGAAAAACATAACTTTCAGGAAATTACAACACAGCTTAAACTAAAACTGCAGAGTTTGAATTCGACAGCACGAAACAATTCCAGCATGTATGCAGGAGGTACTGAGGAGCAAAGGTCGGTCACAAACAAACCTTAGGACATCTAAATTGACCTCAGTACCATTAAACAAGGACGAAACATTCAAAAACTTCATTTAACGGTTGGATACTTACTTAAAAAAACTGAACAGATGTAATGATATTATCGATACAAGGAAATACACGTTTATAACATCTTTGAGCCCAGAATTACATCGGAAAACTTATTATATTATATGTATGTGCTCCACGGGATCCTTGTGAGTTAAAATTTGAGGAGTTAGTTAAAATTCAGTTAGTAAATAATTATCTACAACTCAAAATTGTTGAAAAATGACGGAACTCTTGTTTGCATATCGAACTATAAAGCTCAATTAGTGCTTCAAGAAAATGTGACACCAATTTTCATCTAGCCACGACGTATTCCATACGCCCTGAAGGACAAAGTTCACGAAGAAATAAGGAGGCTATGTAACGAAAATTTTGACAAAACTTGAAAATTCCTATTGGCTGTCTTATCTATATTTACATATTCAGAAAATAAATATCAGTGCTTACAAACACCATGGTATTATTTAGAACTTAATCATTTTTGTTTATACGGAGACAAATGTAGGGAAATCTAAAAAAGTGTATAGAATAAAATTAGTGTTGGTTGTACAACTGTTATTATGATCGCGATTATTTTTGCAACATTTTTCACTGATGCTCCGCTCCTATTAGTCGCAGCGTGATGTTATATTTAGCTTTAAGCCTTCCTCGATAAATGGACTATCCAACACAAAAATAATTTTGCAATTCGAACCAGTACTTCCTAAGATTAGAGCGTTCAAACAAACAAACAAACTCTTCAGCTTTATAATATTAGTATAGATGTTGTATATATTTTGTAATGTTTTTTTAATAATTTAATATTTGAGGGGGTGAAAAACGGTTCAAAAATTGTGTGGTTTATTATTTGTGTTGGTTGATGTTGGTACTACCCCTTCTAGGTCGTCGTCCACCGTTCGATCTAGGTCTTTTATGCAAACGTAGTATGCAAGCAAATTGTCTTTATAAAATCGCCTTTTTAATGCATAAGGATCGAGAAAAATGGATTTACCTACTGGAAACTAAGAACGTGTTTTTTACCAGGGGCACTTCTTTCAGGGCTCTACGCCCGTGTTGATCATATTCGAATAAAGCCTTGCAAGCTGCTTTGAATGGTTTGTTGTACTACAGCATTGACAGTTTTTAAAGCTTCAAATTATTTCATGTAAATACAAACACATGTGATGCGAGCTCGCTTGGACCACGGTACGCTAGGAGAACCAACACCGGATCCTTAAAACAATAGTACAAATCGGCCCCTTTTAGATTAACTATTGTATCAACGGGCCCCGGTAAGCCGGCAGCGACGTATCGGCTCCCACTAAGTGCCCACCACCACCTCGCCCGAGATGGCCACCCCCGGCACCGTAGGCAAAGGAAGTGGAGCAAAAGAGTGGAGGAGAGGTGGTTGAGTCATGACGAAAACTTTGTAACAGATCAAATACGACGCGCGCGAAGCCGCGGGCATCAGCTAGTAACTTATAAAATAACATGCTTTCTTGCATAGTGATTGGCAAAAAAAAACTATAAAGTTAATCAACGTCGGCTTTTGTGTAGTTTAAAATGATCGTTAACGTAATAAATAGGTTCAGTATTATATTATGAGTTTTAATAAAAGGCATCATACCAACGTTAAACCTTAAATGGCTAGCCATTAAAAGTAACCGAGTAATTAAAATGGTAATGTCTTTACTTGGTTGTGTTACAATAAACAATGAAATTCGCCATTACTTACAAATACTAAATGTTATAAATAAAACTGTGTCTGAAGTCAAAACTCTACCTACATAGGCTGCACTAAAAGTATCGTGAATGGAATATTTCCACTGTTTCTGTCATATTAAAATCTTTTTAATTGCAAACTCCTTGGTTTTTAAAATCGAATACCATTTATTTATTTCAAAAAAGATTCTCGGTCTTATCACAAGGTCTTGTCAAACTTGTTTAGTCGATGAGAAAATGGAATACTCGAGAAAATTCAAGAGCGATGATTTATTATGACTTTCGGAGTGGTTTAACACAAAAACAGTGTGTTGACCGGATGATTTCGATGCCTCCAATGAACACTACTCTAACTCAAAATTTTGAAATTTTTGTTTTTCACGTAAATCGGTTAACTATTTTATAAGTATTAAGCCCTCCAAATTTTGTAAAAATATCATGCGAAACAAAAAAGTTTTGAGATTTACATTACGCTAAGTATATGTACTTCCAGCAATCGTGTGGTAGACATACCACTATTTCAATATGGCGGAGTGTATGTTGCGCGCGCGGCGGCAACCCGCGAGAGACATTCCGCTAACTAGGATTGGCAAAGAGTCGCGCAGGGGTACCCGCTGTTTATGTTTACTCTAATTGACAGTTAGCGGTGTCTCGCTCATTTGGGTGCACTTATAACCATAGTAAAAATCCTTACTAAACACGTCAATGCCTATGATGAATGATGACATTATTACATACGACGAAATGGAAGATTGTAATCAAGAAAAAGGTAAGTAGAGTTTAATAAACCTACTAAGCTTCAAATTATTTGGAATTATGTAATTTCCATAATATATTAATTGAGTTGTATTTTTTTTCACAATCCGTACGTCACTGCTCTCTTTTCGGTTGGGGTTTTTATACATAATATATATTATATATGTATAAGGACTTAGCTGAGTATACAAACATAAAGTTCATGGAAATTTTTATTTAAATACTAACCGAATTGTGATTTACGTAGTATAAAAATATAATTTACTATGGATTTATTTAAATGTTACTCAGTATTTGATATTTAATTATTTATTTAAATTTTATTTTATGTTTTCAATCCAATAAGGTGTTTTAATACGTGTCATGTGCATACGGCTGGCAAAAAACGTTGGTTTAATCCCATCCAGGGCAAATATTATTGTAAAAAGTATTTATTTTAACGTAACATTATTTGGTAAAAATGGTGCGTTTGCCATAAAACAAATGCATGAGCTACCGACCTTTGAAGTAGGTACCTACATTAATATGTGTCATATTGTATGAAACTTATTTTGTTCTGTCACGTTGACAAAATATGCCGATAAATAGTATTATTTCATATTATAATAATGAATAGTTTTAAAGGTTATTCCAAAAATATATTTTTTGGTATTTAAACTTAAAAAAAAATGTCTCAGGCAGGACTTTAACCCTCCTCCCATGCCGGGCACGGTGCTTTACCAATTAAGCTAAACATAATTTTTCATGTTTAAATATGGAATTATAATTGCAATTTTAATTGCATAAATATCATACCAAGTTTTACCTTTTTTTCTTACAGTGTCGTCTCCAGTACCTGATAATGGCGAAATTATTCATGGCTATGTTTGAACATGTATTTTAAGAACCTATTGACCAAAGTGAGAATTTATTTTCAAGACACTTATCTCTCCAGCTCACTCAACCCATAGCCGGATAATAAAAGATGTGAACATACACACTGCGATTTACCGATGATATCTTATCCTCCTAATTTAGTTTCTCATATTCATAAACCATCTCCGATAATATTGACTCCACAGTCCGTCCCTCTTTTCTTATAGCGTAGAAAACTTTTGATCTGACAACAACGAAGAGTTAGCAAAACCTCTGATTTCATGCAGCACAGAAAATTGTGAATATGGTAATGAACGTACATACTCCAATGCCTACGCCTTATTGTACCTTTAGTGATTGTTTTGATAACTTCAATGAGTCGACAACTCTTAAAGATTTAACGTTAATACCGGAAAATGGTTCCAAAGAAGATATATCAACTTAAATTTAGATAAAAACGGTTATATTTTTTGGTTAAATAATTATTAGTAGTTCCGTAAGCATGTTTACGGAACTACTAATAATTATTATGTCTTGTATAAAGTTTTCCTATTCCTATTCCTAACTTTCAATTGTCATTATAATATTTCAAATTGTCAATTGCTTGTAGCTTGATTTCAACATCTCTATATACGTTCCAATATATTTATTTCAATAAGTTTTTCAGTTAAAATAATGTATTTCTTTGTATTCCTTTGTACGTAGGTACTGTGTTATGAAGACATTTTTAAAGATGTATAATTAAAATAAATAAATATTTGATAAAGTAAACTTTGTTTCCATTTATACCTTCCTGTTAAATATAATAAAAATTTAACATTATTTTTCAGCCATATTATAATTGTTAGGTACATTTTTTCACTATTTTGTTATTTTAAAACAAAAATAATAGGATAAAATCCTAAGATTTTCTTTGATATCTACTAATAAAAAACGCTAAGTCCATACACATTTGAGTTACAATACGCTATATAATTATTAGCAGTTTGTAACACGACACAAGATTTTCTTATTATTCCAACTACAAAACGCCAAGTTATTTCAATTGTCTAAAATAGATCTTATTAATAGAAAATTATAGTTAAAATACTGTAAATAAGATACAAATTCGATTTTGGACGTAACTAATATGTGTTTTTGTTTTTTCAATGATTGAATTTATTGTTCTGTAATAATGAATATTCCCGCATTTATTCCGCCAACTGTGAATTAGCGGAGTGTGCCTAATCTTGAATTAGAGTTTTTCCAGTTACATTCCGCTAAGTGGGGCTCACTTTTAAACCAAAAAGATGAACAATGTATTATACATAAAAAAAATCATAAATATGTCTGCAATAATAAAGATTTCATCAAGTTTTTTCGTTCATATGCTCCTCCTGTAAACCTACGAATTTGGAGTTAGCGTAGTGTTCATTGGAGGCATCGATTTCTGCATGTGGTAATGAAGCCCCATCCAAAACCACAATTTATCGCTGGTTTGCTGAATTTCAACGTGGACGTGTCAAACTCAGTGATGATCCCCGTCAAGGTCGTCCAAAAACTGCAGTCACCTAAGAAAACGTTGATGCTGTGCGTAAGCTGATTGAGGAAGATCGACATGTGACATACCGCGAAATTCAGGCAACTTTAGACATTGGCATGAGTCAAATACAAATAATCTTGCATGAACAATTAGGTGTAAAAAAGTTGTTTTCCCGATGGATACCGCATTCGCTCTGTGAAGAGAAAAAAGCGGCTCGCGTTACTTGGTGCGTCAGAACTCTCGAAATATTTCACGCAGGATCCTCAAATGCTGTATACAACATCGTATCAGGTGACGAATCCTGGATATACGCGTACGAACCCGAAACAAAAAACAAGTCACGAGTGCGGGAGTTCGAAAATGAGTTAAAGCCAACAAAAATTGTTCGTTCACGGAGTGTTGCAAAAAAAATGGTGGCCACGTTTCTCTCCAAAACCGGCCATGTTGCGACTATTCCTCTTGAGGTACAAAGAACGGTTAATGCAGAATGGTATGCTAGCATTTATTTGCCACAGGTCGTTTCTGAACTCCGTAAAGAGAACTGCATCCGCCGCATCATCCTCCATCACGACAATGCGAGTTCTCACACCGCGCACAGAACAAAAGAGTTTTTAGAGCAAGAAAACATATAGTTATTAGACCACCCGCCGTACAGCCTCGACCTAAGCCCTAATGATTTCTATACTTTCCCTAAAATAAAGAATAAATTGCGTGGTCAGAGATTTTCATCACCTGAAAAAGCTGTGGACGCCTACAAAACGGCCATTTTGGAGACCCAAACTTCCGAATGGAATGGTTGCTTCAATGATTGATTTCGTCGTATGGGAAAATTTGTCAAATTTCGCGGAGAATACTTTGAAAAGCAATAAATACATTTTTAAATAGTAATGTTGTGTCACTTCCTTGATTCCCGAAATTTTCAGTGCCGCCCTCGTACACCATCTGTGACGGTAAATAAAAATTAAAATATCTGTCACTTAGTATGGAGAAGGTTTTTTAAATAATAAGCTTTAACATGCTTCTGAAACAAACTATTTTGGCAATAACTACATTTTTAAATTATAAACTAAGTAATATAGATAAGTATTCTTCTGAATAAACTCAATAAGTAATAATAATAATATTTAAGACATGCCACACTGGGTCACACAGAGCCATCT
Organism: Anania crocealis; assembly: GCA_949315895.1. Taxonomy (NCBI): domain Eukaryota; kingdom Metazoa; phylum Arthropoda; class Insecta; order Lepidoptera; family Crambidae; genus Anania; species Anania crocealis. Next base: position 20,026,806 of record OX438880.1, on the reverse strand, counting down.
AGTCCCAAATTAAGCTACTATTAAGTACCCTGTCGTATGGGGTACTAGACAACCGATAAACTTACTTATACACTTTTTTTTTTGTAAATACATACTTATAATAAACAGAAAACACCCAGAATCCACACCACCATTCCGTAACAAAAGTATGGAACGATCGTATAGCAATTTCGGCCAGCAGTGCGATCCCCTTAGCGCAAATGTCATAACAGCTTGGGTTACAGCTGCTGAAACAGCAATTAATGCACGATTGGTATTCTCTTCTGATCGACATTAGCGCTAGCAAACATGACATGACATGACTACCAATCAAAAAGCTGTCAAAAAGCTGTATATATTCATAGATTTAATATAGATGAATATATTAATTCTATGGTGACAACAGCGGTCGATGTGACGGCTGAGACTTCCGTGATCATAACGTAGAGATTACTTATTCAGTGATCACAACCACAAGTACAGCGACGAATCGTATTTAAGAGAATGCAAGAGCTGTACCTTGCTGTTATGAACAGCTTACTTACATTTCAAAGAGAGAAACTGTGTCAGCCTTCTTATTGCTACCGAAAAATAACAGCATTTATTCGCAGTGGCGTGCACACCATACTATGACAATAGGCACTGCCTATACCCTGCCTACACGACTAACTAAATAAAATACCAAAATCTGCATTACTCCTTGGATTAAAGTACTACATACCAGAATTCCTGTTTCCGCCCCTGTATACTCGTAAGTTTTTAACCACTTTCCAGAATTTTTATAGGCGTTTTGATCAGTATCGAATTTAGAGCCTATTAATATGAAGTAAAAAATGTAAATCAAGTTGTCACTCAAAAATAATTTTCGCAATATAGTTTTAAATTTTTGAGGTCAGACCTGTTAAGGTAGTAGTAGTAGTAGTAGTATTTTAGCCTACTCCATCCCACTGCTGGGCAAAGGCCTCCCCCAAACTTCTCCACTGATCCCTATCCAGTGCCTGTTAAGGTATAAAGGAAAAATCAAAAACTTATGAATATTATCGTAATGAATGAATAAGGTGCGCAACGCGTAAAAAAAGTGTCGCTAGGCGGCCGTATCAAAAATTTTAGTTTTTTGGCGGACATTTTCTAAGTGCTTTATTTTGACATTTTTGTACTGGGCTATAGGTACCAAAAGAAAAAATACGTCATTTGTTTTTTGTCTCGTAGATTGATATACTATACCTATTAGAATTTGGAAGGTGGTTAAAATTTCAGATGTTGATCCTGTTTTTTTGTCTCATCAACATACTTATCTAATTCCTCGACTTCTTCATTGGAAATTTTTAAAAACCTTTCTTTTTATCATAACACTAGCTGTTGCCCGCGACTACGTCCGCGTCAATTTCTGTTATTATGATCGCGATTATTTTTATAACATTTTTACGAATGCTTTGCTCCTATTGGTCGCACCGGGATGTTATATAGCCTAAGCCTACGAACGGTATAGAACGGTGGTTTTTTTTTCTCTATCAATTAGGTATATCTATCACATTAAGTTGAGTATTAGTAAGACTCTAACATATAATCCCTGATTCATAGAAAGCTGAAAAAGGAATCATCAAAGCTTTTTAATTGGCTGAATAATCACATAACAAAAAAACATACGGACAAGTTCCTTGTTTTTAAATCGGTTTATAGTTTGTTTCTTCCTATCTTCTGATATCTTTGAGTTAGAGGCTATTTTAAAATAACAAACACTACCTATTCTTTTAAGGAATATTTTGGAATGTCGTCACTTTTGATCGCATGCTCTAATTGTTCTGTCACAACTCGCATGCATTCGTATGTGGTACTTTCGCTCTGTGATTATGCAACTGTCGAAAAATATTCAACTGAAGGTCACAGGTAGGTAACAAACATGTTTAGGGCCTGTGCAAAATACCCTATTATCTACCAGTTAGAATAAACTCGGCACATAATAAACTGAGAACTGAATAGTAGCTCTCGAATGTCTTAATTCTTGCTAATATTATAGATAAATGCGAAAGTGCTCTGTCTGTCGACGACCATGGGTCGCGGGTTCGATCACTGCACAGTACAAATATTTGTGTGCATGAACATGTCTGTTTGTACTGGTCTGGGTGTTTTACTATGTAAAAAGTGGGTATATTTTAAGTTTATCGATTGTCTAGTACCCCATACGCTAAGCTACTATAATATTTTATTGTATTGCCTGTTTCGCTTAAGCTACGAAACTGATTTTGATGAAATTTGGTACAAATATAGATTAGACTTTCAGAAAGGACAGGCTTTTTAGCGGTGGGATACCGCTGAGCAGAGGTTTAGGAGCAGGGAAAAATTTCTTTATAGGTAAACATGAAATTTTAATTCATAGATTTTGGCTACCGGTGTACTCTAGAGTATTGTTTTACTATGTAATTTTTTAACAATCTCAATTCGATTTTATGACCTTTTTTTAAAATCGAAGCCGAGGGTGGTGTCTGAATGAAACAATATGTGTTTATCCAATAAACAATAGCACACTCGCTTATGAACATCATCCAAGGTAAAATCAGATTGCACCGTGACTTGTTTCATTTTGAGGTGTTAATAACAAAACCAGTCGGACATCAGAATATTGGCTCTTGGCATAAACAATCATTTCAATGTGAGTTTAACAAGTAACCGCCTTCCATGGACTCCAAACCGTAGCATATTTGTTATAATGGCAGTGTATAACAAACTAGAAGATACAATTCCTTCAAAAAACATTTTTCGACTGTCTTAAGTGGGCATTGAACCCGCTGCCTTCCGCTTCATCTTCATCATCATCAGCCTATCGCAGTCCATAGGCATAGGCCTCTCCAGTTGCACGCCACTTAGGTCGATACTCGGCTTCTCGCATTCAGCTCCTGCCAGCCATCTTGCGCAAATCATCACTCCACCTGGCCTAAGGGCGCCCTACACTACGTTTCCCGAGACGCGGTCTCACTCAAACTAATTTCCTTCCGCTTACCGGGTGACTTCTCTACCCAATAAATTGAGCTACTAAGACATTATTTTAAGTCGACGAATTAATTCGATGCTTTTTTTTACGCTGTAAGGCAGCGAAGTTTCATCACTGTATTTGATTCTGTATTAATGTCCAAAAACCGAAAGAAATATTTTTTACATTAAGGTTAAGATGAAATAGCTTTATAAATATATTGAAACTGTATTTAGCATAGAAATTGCTAGTATAAATTGATAATACAATTTTCCTTGAACAGAAATCTTTAAAAAGTTTTTAAAAAAATGAAGTCATTTTTTGGATATTTTGGATAGTAACTACCTACATCATGAATTCAAGTTACCACAACAATGATGTGTACCTACTGGCATAATCATCACGCTTGCCAAATGCGGGTTGGTGATCACAAACCCGAGCAATGTTCGAAAATTCGAAACATTTTGTTGCCCGACCCGGGGATCGAACCCGGGACCCCGAGATCTTGGTCCGGTATATAAACCACTAGACCAACGGGGCGTTATTTTGGATATTGCTACAATTCACGTGTCAAATTACGATCTGTACAAAGCTGTATTCTTTAGATTAAGAATGTCTAGTCATTATCTTTTGATTACTTCTTACTGGCAGAATATTACCCAAAAAATAAAAATATTACATTGCTATTTGGTTAACCTACTTTTGGACAACCTGTATGGCTATTGTTTTTTATGGTTGTGTACAAATGTGATCTAAAACACAACTCATAAATCTCACCTGTTATTATTTTTGACAGACCGGCCGTCATGCGAACGTGCAATTTCCTTTCCTAGCACTTTTCATAAGCCCCGCCTGTAATTGGTCTTACATAAGATTGGGGGTAAGTATTAGCGTAAGAGCTACTACCTACTAGTAATTGTCCAACCATCTTTCAGTTACGTAAACACATTGGATGCAATGGTAGGTAATGTGAATTATTACTTGAAAAGAGATGTCCCGTAACAGGCCCAGACATTGTACAGTATTCTAAAAAATCAAGATAAATCTACTGACTTTAGGAAAAATACAAATAACTGTATATAACGTATAATTTAGTGGCTCAAAAATAAATACAATCTAATAAATATCGCTCTCAATCAGGCATACAAGATGGCGTTTGACGAAAAAAAAAAGATAAACCATAAACTCTAAATGTCAGACTGTAGCTGTCAGATTTCCTTTGTCAATATTTGACATAACCGTTCTTTTCAAGTTTTTGCCACTCGTCATAATCTCACGTGAAAAGCTATTATTATATCTTATTAGTACAACAAGCACAAGTAAGCAAACAATATCACTTGTTCGAATCGAGATTAGCGATTTTGAATTTGTCAAAACTGACAAATGTCATCAAAGTGTCATCTTCCGCCATGATAGTTTTTGTTGCTTAGTATTGCTATTCTAATATGTTTATTTTTGTTTGAGCCATTAAACGAAGCCTTTTTAAAGAATTTGGATAATAACAAAGTGTTGTAGGTATATTGCCCTAACTTTTGGCAATGTGTACAGGATCTGGGCCTAGCCTCCATACAATTTGGGACAACTCCTTTATCAATTTCAGCAATAAAATTTATTACCAGTTGGTTTTACAGACAACAGCACGTCAACCTACCACAAAACGTACAATTTTCTCAATTGCATGTTGGACTTAAAGTTGAAAATCAATTCAATGACCTTTCACTTTTTGGGTATTGATCTGCCGTTGTTTGTATATTATTATTATAAATAAAAAAGTTTGAATAGATGTTTGCTAGTTAATCATTCCAAAACTGATTTAGATAAAATTTGACACCAAAGTAGATTGAAGGCCGGAATTGCACATAAGCTAATTTTAATATTGGAAAAAGTCAAGTCCACGCGTACCTACAAAGTGGCGGGCGTACCTACAAATGTTTTTTTTTCAATCGATCGTTAAGCCTTGTATATACATAATATATATTGTATGTATGTGCCTTATATGTATGCCAAAATGTTAAACTACCATTTATCTTTAAAATATTTAACCGTTTATGATTCACATTTTAAATACGTAGAAGTTGTAAGATATCTGTAACATGCAGATTTTGTAAAACAATATGTTAAAACTACATTTTCTTCGACTTTCAGAACGTCTTTCTAGCATTTAATGTAGGCCTTATATTGGACACTAGCATATCGGAAGTGAATAGCTCATCAATATGTAGAGTAGGTGACTAATAGAATGTCTTGTAATAGCGCACGTAAAACTTATTCTGTGCTAAGTAACAGTACACATAAAAAGATCTTGTTTATCATAACAAGCCGTAAAAGTCTTATTTTTTGCTGAACGGCTGACCGACACGTGATTAGTATCGGGCCATTCATTACATGTGCTCTTTGCATATTTCGAACGATTTATTTATGATCCGAACCTTATATGGTGTTTTAATCTTAAGCTATTTCTGTTAGAGATTTTATCAAGATTTTTTTCTTTGGTTATTTTTATTGCGTTACTTAAAATGGGTTAATATTAGGCTGATATTAAAGGAAAATTCTTCCCAACCTGATAAAAATTTGTTTTTTCAGGTTGGAAAGTAATTTTCCTTTATGTAAACAATATTTTTTTAATTTAGAGACAGAATATCTGTTTGAAAGAATACTATAAAACTAACAAAACCATTGAAACTTCATTGACTTTCCCTAGCAGCCTTGATAAAGTCCCTTGAATCAATTAATGTTCGGTAAATAAAATAATGGAGAGTGTAGAGAGCTAATGTTTTGCTAATGGTTTAAACTACAGAATCTTTTTGACATACTTAGCTAAACATTTACCTATGAAAAGTATGAAATATGCTAAGTATCAATTTTGAGTTGATGCATTTCATATTTTGAATTGGTTTAATTTATTGTTGACAAATATTGATTTATATTTTTGTTAATGTCGATCTTATTTCGCACCCTTCTTTCAAAACTTGTCAAACTTTAAATCAAAAAAATCAGTCATTCCCGTATAAAGTTATTACATGTAATCAATATGTACATACATAGAAACGAACGCGTAAATGCTTTCTGCGATCATGGTTGGCCCATTAAAAAATTAGTATCCACTGTTTGTTTGTTACCATCATTATATCCGACACTGTTTCCTTCTTCCATATTGTTTTTCCCTCGTCCCAATTCTCGAGTTCGTTGCCATCGGCGTCTAACTGAACAGTTTTTTACCACTCGACATCTCGATAGCCTCTCGATATGACATAGCGGGCGCGGCGCTACGTTTTTTCAAAGCACTGCATTGGTGTGGGCGTCTGCTAAAGACATTTTTTGCGACGACATTAGACTCGGTTTGTGGCACAATATAAAGAATTTCATTTATCAGATGATGGTTTACAGTGATCGCAATTACCGCAACAATGGCAGCGTTAGATGGAAAATCGTTATTATAATTATGTTGGTGCTACTGAATTTAATCGCGTCAAAATATTCACTGTCCAATCAAATAACGAGGGCAAACCTTTGAACCGCTGCACAAGTTTTTTATTATCTTTATTTAGGTGAGATGTATAAATAAGAATATAAGAAGAACGAGGAAAATACGGAAGTAACATTAGCAAGCACTTTATGTGACTGGGACGCGGGCATTGAGTTGAGACGATCATGTAAAGTACTCGTAATAAGTTATTTGACGATAACTCATTACTAGTACTTTACATGACCAGGTCAAGAAAAATAAACAAGTCTAATTATTGGCAAAATCAATGTTTTTTTTTATAATGTTTCGTCAATGGACTTGTTGTATTGTTAATCAGGCTACATCAGTCCATAGCTGGACGCACACCTCTACCAAAAGAGGATTTTGCTTTACTTAATAGCCACACTTGGCATCATGGTTGGCAATCGAAGTATGGCCGATTGTGGAGAGAAGCTGCTGGCTTTTTCTTCCGACAGTACCTACTTACTCTTACGAAAAAAAGAGAAATAATAGTTGAAAATTCAGTGCTTTGAATAAAAGTTTTGCGACTGTCTTAGCTAGGACAGGAACCCACAACCTTTCGCTTAACCTATTATAATACCTATCAACAAATAAGTATTTATGATCCAAGCACTCACACAACACAAACGGATTTTTTTTAATTGCAGTGGAACCAACTTCAATTTATATCGTATCGATCAAAAGCAAATTCAAAAATATGTTGTATGATATAATTACAAAAATCTCATAAGAGCAAACTTACTAACAATACTGATAAATTAGGTACTTTACTTATTAATAGCACTTCGTGAGATGATACCATACAATATGATATCATACCAATTTACCCATCTTCTGAAACCATCATGGGTCAAGGCAGTTAATTATTATACATGTTTAATCGAAGGTTTTTTAGAATAGTGCCTATGATGAATTATAAAATTGCCGTAAAATAGTATCCTTAGTGCAAATCTATTTTCGTGTAATAAGGCTCAAGGTTTACTCGTAAACGATAAACCCGTTAATTGATAACAATTATGGTCTGTAATCGATTTTCTAAAAAGTTTACGAAATCCAGATTATTCAAACTCTAATTCAATACTACACTATTTTCATGAATAATTTAAATAACACGCCTATTTTACGTAATCTAACAACTTATGTGTTACTGCTGCAATTTTTTGAGTTAATTCAGTCGATTACATTAATAAAGTATTTTAAACTGTTTTTTTTAGTCAGTTGACATGCTACCTATGAACAAAATTATCAATACAAAATACTAGTGGACCCTTTGTTCTGCCCAGAAAAGCAGCACCACCTACCGGGTCAAATTGTGGCCACAACAACAGGAACCCATTGAATTATAGACACAAAATTTCACCCAAATTCGTAGCAGGAGTAACGTGTCAAACACACACAAAGTAACTTAAATAAATAAATAATAAATAAATATTTAGGACATGCCTCACTGGGCCACAAGCTGGCTGATCCAAATGGTCGGCGAATAACGATCGTTCTTGCTTTTTATGTTTGGCACTAACTAGGTAAAAGTTTGTCAGTATGACGAATTATTCTAGGCAATCGTCATCGTCAATTCGTTTTGAAATTAAATTTTGTAGTTTTGTCAACCCTATTTACCTACTTTTAGAGGTAAAGCTACCTTTTTGAATTAAAATTACTACTTCGAGCAGTTCGAGCTCATAGGTTCTTATTCTATGTTATTAGAAAAAATATCAGAACCTGTTGCTTCGTAAATAATATTTTGGTTGATGAGAAACTTGTCGAATTACTACTTAACCTACCTAGCCTACTGTTTTATTCATTGGTTAAAAACACGGAACTGAAATAACTTTATCAAAATAATAGAACCGGAAACTGTTAAACTAGAGTCACGCTTACATTAAATGAAGCTACAGATGATTTCATCTATTGGTTCTTTTAAAGTTTAAATTTCAATATAAAAATATAATGATAAATTTTACTGTGTGTGCCTTTCGATATAGCAAACGTTAATAACGTTAACGTTTAATTAACGTTGATAGGTACGATTTATATAATAATTAATAGATCAACTATATGATGATACTGAAGATAAAGACTGCTTATCAACTATTATCCTTTATTTTTATTTTTCTCTCTTCCAGCTTATGTACGTATTCTACAAAGTTGATAGTCAGCCTACGGTCGTACGTTTTTACAACTACCTTACCTTTAGTCTACAATTTTCAGAATCATTTCGCTCTCTCGTGTCATCTCAAACTGCGCCTGGAATATTTAATTAAAACACATAGATATAGTCACCTTTGTATATTTTTACCTGACGTTTACCTTAACTACTACACTATTTTCAAGAAAAAATAAAATTACATGCCTATTTTACGTAATCTAACGACTTACGTGTTACTGCTGCAATTTTTAGGGTTCCGTAGCCGAATGGCAAAAAACGGAACTCTTATAGTTTCGTCAAGTCTGTCTGTCTGTCTATCTGTCCGTCCGTATGACACAGCCACTTTATTCTGAAAGTATTTTTATTCTGGAAGATAGAAGCTTTCAAAGGGGTAAAATGCCCCCCCCCCTTCTAACTTTTAAACTAAACAAGTGAAAATTTTAAAAAAAATACATAATGTAGACTTTAACAAATATGCTTTCAACGAAAATTGGTTTGAACGAGGTCAAATCGGTAGCTTTTTAGAAATAGCACATTTTTAACAACCGCAAATATAACTTTGTCCTTCATACAAACACTATAAAAAACAAAGTTATTTTTGCAGTGAATTAAATATTGTAGTATTTTGGCTAAGTGGAAGTAAGTGGACCCCTAATTCTGTTAAAGTTGGTACGGAACCCTCAGTGCGCGAGTCCGACTCGCGCTTGGCCGGTTTTTTGAGTTATTCCAGTCGATACCCCAGATCTTATGCCCCGTTGATTATTATTATGTTTTAATTCCTGTCTAATCTACTATAAACCCTGGCATTCCGGTCTGATCCCCGTACTTTTTGTGACAGCTGATCAGTCAAGAGAAGAACAGTTGTTCATGTAAAACTTAACAAAAAAATCTTAGATAACTATATAAAGCATCATACATAGATCAGTTTGTCTTAATGATAAAAAAGATCCTAACATCTTAATTAAATAAAAAAGCACAACTTAAAATAACCAGACCAGGTCTTAGTTAGTTAGAACACTTGTATGTAAGTTAAAAACGGTTTGGCGAGTCTTTAGGGTTCCATAGTTTAGACAAATAACCTCTCACCCTCTCCCGATCAAGTTAACGATTGTTAATGGAAACGCGAACTAATAACACTTCCCTTACGTGTCAGCTGAAATATTAAAACATGTTAATAGCCACAAAGATGTTAGTTAATCAAAAGTGATTCCTTAACTATTGGTAGATAGTTAACGTTTATAGCCGTAGTAACAATAAACATAATTTTCTATTTGGTCATTATTATCCATGAATGTGTTAATAAGGCCATAATACGAATTGATCTTTACACAGTAGCACAAGACGATTTAATATTTTGATGTAACTTGAAGAATCTGCAGAGAGAAGTTTAACATGAATTATAATAGGTAATCTTTAATATTTATTGCAAATTGTGATGAAGCTGGAAAAAATACTTCCCGTCTTGTTTAAGCATATAAAAAACTTGTATTATCAATAACGTTTATGACCAATCAAGGTGAGGCGTTGTCAATTTCGTCGCCGGAACGAATAAGGTTCTTTTATTTAACATTCTCCACAAATGGTCGGTGGCCTCAACGTATAAGGTCAAAGGGCAATTCACTTGTTTGCGGGTCCAAAATTTTTCTGTAAACATACATTTCCTTGTCCTTGTGTTTCATAATACAGGGTGAAATTTAAACCACTTTCCAAATTTTAATATAGCAATCTACAAGGCAAAAAACAAATGACGTATTTTTTTCTTTTGGTATAGCCCAGTACAAAAATGTCAAGATACACGGCAAAAATCTTAAATTTTTGATACGGCATCCTAGTAACACTTTTTTTACGCGATGTGCATCTCATTCATTCATTACAATACTATTCATAAGTTTTTCATTTTCCCTTTATACCTTAACAGGTCTAGGTCCGTAAAAATTGAAAACTAAATCGCTAAAAATATTTTCGGGTGACAACTTGATTTAAATTTTTTACTTCATAAATAGGCTCTAAATACGATACTGAACACACATAAAAATTTTGGAAAGTGGTTAAAATTTCACCTGTATAAGCTCATAGCCCAAAGCTTCTTAGTGATCAGTCTCGCTTACTAATATGTACTAGTTGGGTGGGTGACCGTTTGTGGCATCATACCATAAGCACTTTTGTGCTTCTAAGGGCACGTTAAGCCGTCGGTCCCGGCTGTTCTCACAAGATACCAGTCGTTAAGCTCTGTTGGAGGCCATCGGGCGGCTTGAGAAACGTCCAACGTCGCGGTGATGTTGCCACAGCGTCGCCCTTGCCGTCGTCCACCAACCCGCACTCGGCCAGCGTGGTGGAACTAACGCCTTAACCCCTCTCCATAAAAAGGAGAGACACCCGTGCTCAATAGTGAGCGTAATGGGTTGTTACTTTACTTACTTTATTCATAATTTCAATAAATCTTCTTTTATCTAAATACTAGAGGACCCGACAGACGTTGTCCTGTCTTAACTATGAATATTGATTTCAAATTGGTATAATTAATAAATAACAGGCCAAGTGCGAGTCGGACTCGCGCACGAAGGTTTCCGTACCAAAAAGGCCAAAAAAACGGGTTTGTTGTATGGGAGCCCACCTTAAACATTTATTTTATTTTGTTTTTAGTATTTGTTGCTATTGCGGTAACAGAAATACATAATTTGTGAAAAATTCAATTGTCTAGCTATCGCGGCTCTTGAGATACAGCCTGGTGACAGAGCGACGGACAGACGGACAGACGGACAGACGGACAGACAGCAAAGTCTTAGTAATAGGGTCCCGTTTTTACCCTTTGGGTACGGAACCCTAAAAAACTTATTTCAGATAAAAATTTATTTATCGACTCTGTCAATTTTATGTCAAACGCCACAATTTTACATTATAAAAAGTTTAAATTGTCAAAAGCGCTAAAGTAACATTTGGAATAATTTTGTATGTTGATTAAGTTTTCTTAAATTATCTAATTTTCCGTGCAATTTTCTTATTTTTTTCTTTCATAAGAACATTCTCCTGGCACAATAAAAGAATTAGGAAATCGGTGATGCGATGACCAAGGAAAATAGGGATTCATTTTTATATATATAGATATATATAGATTTGAATGCCTACGTATATAAATTACTTCTACATTATATTAGACCTAATGTAGACGTAGTCCTCTCCAAAAGGAGGATTTAGCCATAATCGACACGCTTGGCAGGCGGGTTGGCAATCATAGTTTGGCCAATTGTGGAAAAAAACTGCTAGCAGTATTCTTCTGGCTCTATTAGTCGCCGCTTAGGTTGAACGCCCATACGATGAGAAGGGGCTATTTTATTGCTATCACCACATACTGTCGGTCCTAATAACCTATCCATCTTTAGTTTTGGCATATTGGAGATAGAAAACAACTATACAGATAGAAACTGTTTCCTATCTCCGAAATGTCAAAACTGGCGATAGATAGATTATTGGGACCGGCCGATAGTCACTATCAAAAAAGTTAATTGTATCGGGATTCCACCAAGTAGGTACCTTGTTCTTATGAGTATCCTATATTTCGGAACTGTTGCAAGCTTCATTCTCTTCTTCGTTCTTCAATAAAACTAAGTCTCGACAACCTACGACTTTAAGTCCGTTTCGAAAATAGAGCTATTCAGTACAACAGTATCTAGCATATTAACATTTGCTAGATACTGTTGTACAAGATAATACCTAACATATCTCAAGCAAATAAATAGCACAGCTAAATTGTCCCTACTGTCGCGTAAAAGAGCCTTTTCCAGGTTTTTCTCGTAAATAACCTAGAGTAACAACGACAGAACGAGGAAGCAGCCTCCTCTGGCCTCATAATTGCATGGAATTTGTAAGCTATTACGCAAATAATTAAGGGTACCCGGTATGCAAGATATTTTCTTGAAATACGATCTGCAGTGCACATTGGTTGTTATAAGCGCACGTTTACTTTACAGTTTGATTAAATTCATTGTCAGTCTACCTCAGTAAGGCTTTTATTAAAGTGATGTGAAAATGGAATTCACGTGAATGTAGTCGCAAATTCATTCAGAGCAGAGTGGTACTTATGTTATTTAAAACTAGCTGTCAATCCCGGCTTAGCATTGATTTACCTGGGTTTATAAATAAAGATAATGAAAGCAAATGGTATTTTTATGACCATGTTTACCCTTTACACACCTTTCATGTGGATATTTCTAAAATATATATGATTTTTTTTTTAATATAATTATCAAACTTTTTATTATAAGTACAAACCTTTTCCTGACCATTGCAAACACAACAAAAAATAATTATCCAATTCGGTTAGTCATGTGCGTACATATATTTTGGTGATAATTTTTTATTAGATGTCTATGTGTGACTTTATTCCCAACTAAATGCTGCATGGAACAATTGATTACGTAACTAAAAGTTATTTGTTAAAGTCATTGATGTAATATAAAAATTAGATATAAAATAAGCATCAAAAAGTGTCCCAACTAAAAGTGCACCTATCTTTTCTTTTAATATAATATATGTTATGTTGGTTTGTGTACGCGCTCAAAAAGTTCTGCACCGATCGAACTAAAATTTTAGCATGATATATAATCCGCATCAAGGATTGTTTTTATCTATTCACTGGAATCCATGACACTGTTATACAACTCTGCTCAGGACCAAATTAATGAACACATCCTGGCTGCAAACCAATTACTTGATCTTGGCAATGCTAATGCTAGTTGTAAATCATTACCTAATATTATGATAAATTCAACTCAGTGCACTTACCAACAGAGAGTCGAAAATCCACAGTTGTCTTGTCTAAATTTAAGTAATGAGATTCAGGCAACATATAAAGAGGAGTCGAATGAGGTCATTTTATATTCAGATAGGCTAGGAATTGGTTATGGCTCTATACTAAACAATAAATTAAATTGCAATGTAATAAATAATTGCATGCCGGATGCATCGTTTGATGAAATAATTAAAACAATAGAAAATACTCAAACATGTTCAACCTCAAGTACCATTATTTTAATGCTAGGTAATAGTCAAAAAATTACCAAAAATAATATTATAAAATCATTTTCTATTTTAGATAAATTATGTGTTAAAAAAATATTCCTTTGTGCCTTTCCATTTTGTAAAAATAATTTAAATAATATTAATGCAAGTATTCACTTAATGAATACTTTATTATATAACCTATGTCAAAGACATAGTGACAAGTTTGTGTTTTTTGACACAAATAAATTTATTAACAATAGTTTTATTTTGACAGGCGGCTCTGTACACCTGCCTCATAAAATAAAAAAACAAATTGCTACTTTGTTAGCATATAATATTAATATTAACTGTCTTGCTAAAAATAGCAAAAGTATAATTTATGAACATGTTAGTACTTGTACTAATTTAAATATTGTGCCATTGACAACCTCTGAGGCTTTAAACTGAGAGGAAAGACAAAAGCTAGGCCTGATATGTATTTCAATATTGTTCATCAAAACATACAAGGCCTGGCCGGCAAAGAGTTAGGTTTAGGGTTATTTCTTCAAGATTATAACGTTCATGTCATATGCCTTACAGAACATTGGATTAAAAAACACCAACTAATGTTAAACATTGAAAATTATAAAGTCGCTAGTTCGCTCATAAGGGAGTCTGCACCAAGAGGGGGGTCACTTATTCTTGTTAAAAATGAATTAAAATGTAAAGAACGCAAAGACATTGTGTCGCTCACGGTTGAACGAACTATTGAACTAGCGTGTGCTGAGCTGGAACAATATATCATAATTAGCGTGTATAGCCCCCCCAAAGCTAATTACCACGTTTTTGAATCTGTTATGGATGAGGCTCTGAAAAAGCTCTCAAAATCGAATAAGAAAGTAGTGGTATGTGGGGATTTCAACGTTAATATATTAGAAGAAACGCAGTTGTCCACCCGATTTCTTAATCTCTTTAAGTCTTATAATCTAATTAATCTTTTTAATGAACCCACCAGGGTGACGCCCACGTCAGCTACTTGCTTAGATAATATTTTTTGTGATGGTAAAGTGTTAAAAAAAATGATTTTAAATTGTCTTATTTCGGACCACAGCGGACAAGAAGCATCGTTCGAGCACCATTATGTCTCTAACAAAGTAGATTCTGTGTATAGGCAATTCACTTTTAATAAAATAGAAAAGTTTAAGGAAAAAATTAAAGAGGGTGTGAATTTGCTAAAGCCTAATGATCAGAATGTTGATGAATTATATGAGAATCTTTTTGGTTTAGTTAAAAAGGAATTTGATAAACATTTTAAACAGAAAAAAGTAAAAATAAACAAACAGAAGTGTAAGTTTAATGAATGGGCTACACCTGGTATTTAAAAAAGCAGAAAAACATTATATGATTTATATAGTTTAAAGGCAGATTCTCAAAACCCACATATTATAGAACATGTTAAAAAATACTCTAAATTATTTAAATTAGTATGTGCCAAAGCGAAGTCAATATATCTTTATAATTTAATTTCGGCTTCCAAAAATAAGGCAAAAACCACTTGGAATATTATTAATAAAGAGACATGTAGAGTAAAACCAAATAATCCTACTTACTCTCTCAAGTTAGGGGATAAGCTAATAAACACGAACACGGAGGTTGCAAACACATTTGAGACATTTTTTTCGAATATAGCTCCCTCTACTACTGAAGGGCTAGCTTCTTCTGCTGATCTAGCTGAATCCCTTCTCAAGTCTGTTGTCGAAGAGTGCAATTCTTCATTTAATTTTAGACATATAAACCCTGATATAATTACAAAAACTTTTAGAGAATTTAATATGAAAAAAACAGAGGATCTTTGGGGAATTTCTGTCAATATTATCAATACAATCATAAGTTCATTAGCCCCTCAACTCGCTATTATTTTTAACAAATGTATTGATGATAGACAGTTTCCAACTTTAATGAAGTTTAGCAAAATCATTCCTTTGTTTAAGTCTGGCGAAAAATGTGACCCCTCTAATTTTCGACCTATATCTATATTGCCAGGGCTAAGTAAAATTTTCGAGAAAATAATGTTTAATCAGCTTTTATCTCACTTTAGTGTAAATAAATTATTAAATAGCAACCAATATGGCTTCAGAAAAGGTAGAAATACTACCGATGCTGGAGTTGCTCTCCTACAACATGTGTTTAAGGCTTGGGAGAGTAAGCTAGATGCCTTAGGTGTATTTTGTGACCTTTCAAAGGCCTTCGATTGTGTAGACCATGAAATATTACTTAAAAAACTTAAACATTATGGTGCATCGAATGATTCCTTGGATCTAATAAGTTCTTACCTTAAAGGCAGAATACAAAAGGTTTGCATAAATGGAGCTGAGTCTTCAGGGTCGGCCCTTGTTATGGGTGTCCCACAGGGATCAGTATTAGGACCCCTGCTATTTTTAGTTTATATAAATGACCTTCCCTGTTACTTACATAATCTTTGTGAGATGGTATTGTTTGCAGATGATACATCCATGATTTTTAAAACCAAGAGGGGCAAATCTTCATTTGACGATGTTAACAATACCCTCTCTAAATTATTGCATTGGTTTACAACAAATAATCTCTTACTGAATGCAAATAAAACAAAATGTGTTAAATTTACGATGCCAAACGTAAGGTTAGCTGCCCCTAATATAATTGTTAAAGATGAACCACTAAACTCTGTAGATTTTACTACCTTTTTGGGTATAACTGTAGACTCTCATTTGCAATGGGGTGCTCATATTAGGGGGCTGTCTGGAAGACTTAGTTCTGCTGCTTATGCTGTGAGAAAGATAAGGCAGTTGACTGATGTTGGAACGGCAAGATTAGTATATTTTAGCTACTTTCATAGCATAATGTCATACGGAATTCTGTTGTGGGGCTCAGCGGCAGATATTGAGTCAATTTTTATATTACAAAAACGTGCTGTACGGGCTATTTACGGCCTTCGACCCCGTGACTCGCTGAAAGAGCTCTTCAAAGAGATTAATATACTTACAGTGTCTTCTCAATACATTCTCGAGAATATTGTTTACGTTCGTAAGAACATACATTTATTTCTTAAGAAAAGTAACGTACACAATTTCAATACTAGAAATAAAGATAAACTTGCCGTTCCAGGCTTCAGACTGCGAAAAGTAGGAAAATCGTTTATGGGAAATTGTATCCGTATTTTCAACAAATTACCAAAGGATATTGCTGAACTCCCTGTACATAAACTTAAATCGTATGTTAAAGTTATTTTAATGAAAAAGGGCTATTACACTGTTAATGATTATTTAAATGATAGAAATGTATGGCATTAAGTTGTCCCAGCTCGTACTTGCTTAAACCTTGTAAAAATTACCTTACCTTGTAAAAATTTATTTAAAAAGAGGCTGACAATAGTGACCGAGTTTCTTGCGCTGCTTCTTCTCGGCACTAGCCCAGACTTGTCCCGAAGCAGTGGTAGGTTTAAATATTGGGACGTGTAAAAGCGCCTCCTGGGGCCTATTTGCAGAAATAAAACTGATTTTAACTGATTTTAACTGATTTTATTTATTTGTGACCGCGAAAAAAAAACCATAAAAAACAAATTCCAATCAATCACAATGTGCCACAGCGAAGCGTGGCAGGGAACAGCTAGTTTGATATAAAGATGCACTTTTAGTACAACCTATATCAATCGAATAGTTACAATTTGATATAATTATTCATACACAAAAAAAACTACGTTAATCATTTAATTGAGGACAGTTTTAAGTGTAATAATTCTATGGCACTGTGTATACAAGTTCTTATTATATTTCGATTAATGACAATGCATAAAGAGAACCTTTCTTACTCACTAACTTTTCTTACTTACTTACTAATTGAAACTATTTTTATACCTAAAACGCTCCAACGCCAATTTAGCAATGCATCTTTCAATAACGTGTTATTCTATGCAGTAGTTTTAGCGTGATACGTGAACAAACATACAAACAACCATCGGTTTATTAATGTGATTTATTTGTGTAGAAGGGTTAGTGATTTTAACCTATAAACAGCAGTGAAATCTCGCCGTGGAGTTAATAGGATAGGTTTTTTTATTATAAAATGAAACAACCAAGTATCCCGTCGAGTCCAGAGTAAATATCATGTCTTAATTTTATAAATTGTAGGTATTTCATTGGATATTTTAAGTATTTAACTAATAAGTAATTAATTAAAGCCGGTAACGGCCTAATATGGTATTAGATGCTTAACGACTTTATCGTGTAATCACCTCTAAGAAACAAAATGGGCACATATTTGTTGCTCTCTAACAGTAATTTAATAAAGCATCGCCATTGATTGTAAATTATGGTGTTTGAAGATCCCATCGGTTTTGAAGTTGATATTTACGTGACCCTTCTCATGATTGGTAAAGCGTTCTACTAATTAACAAAGCCATAATACTATATCGCCATGGAGCGATGGAGCGCGTTCACCTTAATATTTAATTCAGGAATGAATTAAGTTAAAAACCGTGCCATAATTTTTTAACTCGTTGCCAAGATCAAGTTAACAGAACTATCGAGCAGAACCGTGTGTAATATTATACTAACCTTTTGGAGCTACTTTTGACCCCGTCATAACACAAAAAATATTTCACGAAAACATGTCGAATTTGGCTCATATATTGAGACTTGCGGTATAGTATGTTCTCTAAATTTCATAAACACACCTCGATCGAACGGCCATTTAGATATGAACTTCCAAAAATCCTCATTTTTATCACTGACTTACCTTTAGTTTCTAACCCAGTTCCAGATGACCTAGAAAGTCCGAATTTGGAAACCAGATTGGTTGTTGGGTGAAATGGGTGAATACATAGGAATAAATCAGAAGCTAGTAAATTTTTACCCTACTGTGCTAGAAGGAGGTTACATAACATACATACCTACTCTCAAAAAAACATAACCCTCCTTCTAGCACAGTCGCTGATTGTGTATGCGGATTGTAGACCTTGTTTTATTCTTTTCAGTATTTATACAGGATGAAATTTTAACCACCTTCCAAATTTTAATATATTAATCTACGAGACAAAAAAAAAATTACGTATTTTTTCTTTTGGTATAGCCCAGTACAAAAATGTCCTGTATAGTTTTTTAGCAGTCGGGTTTTCTGTTTATTTTAATAATTTTTAACACTTTATTATTATTTTTCTATCTTCTTTAGGGAACACTAACTTATAGTGCCTGTAATATATTTACAAAACCAATTTGGTATTAATTTTATTACAAATGATTTCTGTACAAAAAGTAAGTAATGATATCCCACTAAAAACATAGTTGTTACATGATGGCCGAGTTCTTACTCATATGAAAAAGAAGTGAGATTTAAATGGATACCAAGTTCATTGGTCAGTCTTGAAATTTATTTATGTCAACATAAAATATTGTATACCTCTTAAAATATCATTTCTTCTTAAAAGTTAATTTTACTTGAAGCCAAGGCAAATTTTACAAATACGAATCACATTATAGCTTAGAGTATGAATAATTTATAATCTAAGTATTATAGCCTTCGCAAGTACTAAAACTATCAGTCCTTATTTTTATTCTTAAGAACTTTTGGCTTGCTGGTAGAAATTGGAAATCGAACATAGGGCTCTTTCATGACATCTGCCTGCATATTACCTGTTTCGTTAAGTTATTGTCATACTGTAATATTGTTGCATTAACTATAACAACTTCATGTCATCTTCATCATAAGAATAATTATGATCATCTATTATTACTGTCTTGCCGCTGGCTGCCACATTAAAGCCAAGTTTGTTTGTTTTTAGGGAAATTTCTGTATTAAATAATAGAGTCAATACTAATTTTCAAACCCTTTTTGTTTTAGCCCTGTTTCTGAGCCCATTTGTTCGGTGGTTGCAGGTGTTTTGCAAACATAGTGTCTTAGATATCTAATGCGTACCTACTTTCAGTTGCTATTTAACACATTAACGAAAATATTATCAATGTCTGAAAAAACGTGACAATTTTTCTACAAAGTGTATGGAATTTAACTGCATTTGTTTCTCTTGATTAAAATATTTTATTTTAAGCAAATCAAACATCGCCGCACATTTAAATTTATAAAACCTTCTAGAATTCTATCTAAACTCTATGAATCACATTACTTGGGAGTTGGGAGTTGGGACAAGCGAAAGGGGAATTTCAATCGGATTTTGTACCATCCTTCTCTTTCGAAAGCAAATTGGTTTTCTGCAAATGCCACTGCTACCCTCCGGCTTTGAACGGTATTAGAACCTATGTGCAAAAACCTTTTGGAAGAATTTTTAAAGATCGATAATCAAAATTCGTTGTGTATTTTAGGAGAACTACCAAGTGCATACAAAAGTGACTGTGGAGGTTTTATTAAATTCAATACATCGCTTTCCAGAAAACTGATGTCGCCTAAAGTTGGATTTGCAGTTGTTAGTTTATCGTAGATCAGTCTTCATCAATTTTTTGTGAAGAAGAGATTATAACTTTTGTGACAAATGTAAATGTTGCAAGGATTATTATTAAAGCCGTGATATTATAAGTTCATTATCAAGTTATTATATAAATTATTCACTGGTGACATTATAATTACATTGATTATTGTCCATCGTTTGCATTACTTACAATTTAACGGACTAGTTTCAGTGCCATTATAATTTCACTAGACTAATACAGTAAAGCAGTGATATTTTGACAATAACACTGGTTTAAGATTATCAGAGCGATCTCTAACCTAACCTAACCTAACCTAGATTTATTATAATATCACTATTGCGGCCCAGTGAAATTACAATATCACTGAAAAGAGCCCGTGAAATTATAAGAACCAGTCGTCGTTGACAAAATCCCTGTGTCATATACACGTCTTTAACATAAAACGGAATTCTTAACTTCTGCTTTCTTTCAAAATGAAGATGTTATTAATTTCTCTAGCAATTTAACAAAAAGAAAAGTCATCAGATCCTCTCAGATCAGTCTAATGTTCGCACGGGTAATTACGCAATATGTCCTAATCACGGCTTTCGAGGGCTACCACACCAGGAAGCTTAATATTTCTGCACCGCTACATTGATCAGTACCATCATTTTGCAAACTTGTTTAACTTGTGCCTATTGATTGTTTTTTTTTCGGGTGAAGCTAACACACGGAGACGGCAATTAAAAAAATAGGTAATCTACACATAAGAATTTTAATAAGAAGATAGATTAGTTTCTGCTCATATCAGTTAGGTATTTAGTTAGCCCTCATCGTTGGTTTGTTTACACTCACAAAGCAGCTTAACAGAGCTGGATTACGTTAACAGATAAAAAAGCCGAGCAATATCGTTATCAGCCTATCCAAACACGTGGTATTTCTAATTACAACTTTCAAACTAGTCATTTTCACTTCAATTTAACCCCGTGTGCGTTTCGCTTGAGCGATTAGCTTGGCCAGCCAAACCCTCAATAGCTTCAATGAATTCATCCAGCCAGACATTGTTTGTTGCTAATCTTAGATGGGACAAAAAACGTTGGGTTGCGGCCCTTCTTTCACGGTCCCTCGTCCCTGGCGCGGTTCCGAGTGTCCGTCCCGAGCGACGAGCTCACGCACGAGCGAGACCAGTCCGTCGCGCACCGCCACCCGAGGCGTCCGTGTAGCTCACACGCGCGTCACACAAAAACTTGCCTCATCGCAACTTGCAGACATAAAGTGCATTCGTTAACTACTCGAATTTCGTGATTTTTTTAACAGTGCATCATACGCAACGTGTAACGGAACGAGTGCGTGCACCCTGGCCAGTCAAATGCGGGTTTGGAGCACTTGCAGCAGAAAAAATAAACATAGCACTTCGGTTAGTTATTTGTTTAATGCCATATTAACTTGCTTTAGATTTTCTTAAAGTGCGCACTTTGTAGAGTTAATGCTGGAAGCCTAGGTTTGTTAACCGATACCTAATCAGTTGAGACCGGTTATGTTAATATCCAAATAACGTTTTTCGTACTATTTCACCTCGCCGGTGTCTACTTAATTAATAACTTGGCGAAAGTGAAACCACTCCTTTCATGGCCTGTCCTTTAAAGCAATCGTTTACAATGTTAAACACAATAATTCAGCAAGTGGATGGATTGAAAAGTATGTTGTATAGCCTAAAGACCAACCCAGTGGATGGACTGCATCCCAAGGTTATTATTTAATGAAACAAATCTACAATTATGATTCTGTGATAAATAAATCTACCTCACCTACCAAAAAATTACAATCAGTTAAAAAAGAAAAACTTACAAAACAACAGAGTTACAAAAACTTTAAAGCCAAGAAAATTACAAAAATAGTCGTAACTGAACTCTTCAATATAGCAACGAAAACGATGTAAGTTTTGTGTTTGCAGTATTCCTTCAAAACAATTCCGGCGAATTTGCGTATTATCGGAATTGCACGTGAGCGCAAGCTTTTGCCATTCAGACGGCATTCTAGATTGATTACACAAGACATTCTAGCAATCTGCGGTAGACATCTCGAGAAGCACCTCCAACTAACGGATGCCCCAACACGTCTGCTCCACTGACATTGCAAAATATATCCAAGTCCGCATATTTAATGGCGAAATTGCTTAGAGGAAAGATGATTAAATTTTCCAATCATATCAAATGCAGTCTATGGACTGTTGTTTTACGGTTTTTAATTATTTAGAGAGTGCCTTGGCGATTTTGATTTCAGTCAAGATGAATCAAGACACAATATTTCAATCCTATTTCCCAAACATTGTATTGTTGTCAAGAACATTTTTAAATGTACTTTATTTTCAAGTAAACATTTTTACGTATTTCAATGTGCCAGTGTTTTCTGCAATCTCATATAATTAAACATTATCTTTTAATATTCGGACAATCGGTATCTAATCTAAACACGCAGCAGCGTGTCAAGCCAACGTTCGAAGTAAATGATCTGGCGAGCAAAGGAGTTGCATTGGGATACATTGGGTGTATTTTGGAAATTAAATAATCATTAATTTAATCAATGGCAATTTGCTACTAATAAATCATTTGTAGAACTATCATCATTGTTGGTATATGTAATAAGCAGTACCTATTCACTTATGTAGGCACTGCTATACTCTGATCTATAGTAATAACATACAGTTATTATAGTTAAGCGACATCTATACCAGTTAGTAGAGTCGTTATCCATGCAAAGTGTAGCAAAATATCAGGTTAGGTAGGTAACGTCACGGTTGAATCACGCCCCTCTGTCGCAGTTCTGAATCAATAGGCCGACACACAATGGTCCAGTCCAGACAGACTTTTCACATGAACTAAACTCTTATGAATTTCAATAAGGTGTACTAGACCGTCCTAATTTTTTTAAAGTTAAATAAGAAATAGTTTTTCATTTTCCACAACGTTTTGTTTAGAAAATTAACTGCTATACTTATTGATTTACACCTAGGTCCTTATTATTTAGGAACTTTACTGACTTATTTATAGCTGTGAATTTTCAAGACTTGAACACGATGCTCGCAGATCTAAGTACCTACCTGCTACTTCCTTTAAAATCACGTAAATAAGGAGAAGATGAAAGTCATGTCCAAAGCCCATGTCTTTAAATTTATATTACCAACTAAACTCGAAGTTGTTAACAATCTTCGGTCTCTCGAAACCAGAAGTCTTAAAATCAGACGAAAGTCTTTTACCAGTGCATGTTGTTAGTGATGACTTATGGAACTGAAAGGTCGATTAAATTAGGATTTCATAAGAAGACCCAAGGTTAAGGTCGCAAAGCGGATGAGGTGCTTGGCCGAATTGGTGGTGGTTGGTGAATCAAAAATCTGAAAATCCTTAGGAAAACAAAAATTACCGGCATCGCTGGAAGAATCGCTAAAATGAAAAGTAGCAGCGGAACTGGTAACCGTTGCGGCAAAAAGGTCTGTAATGGCACCCGCGCACCGAACGATAGTCTATAGGTAGATCATTGGTTCACGGCGGTGGTAAGACGAGGCATTTATACGGCAGTAGACGTCGTTTAATTTATATGATGATAAACCAGAACAATATGAATCCTTCACTTACAATATTCATAAACAATTCTTACAAATGCTCCCTAAGAGATATCATCATAATAATAAAAACAGAGCAAACGATGCACAGCCATGCATGACTATTCTTACAATAACAAGTGTGGGTACTGTGGGTGCTATTCTTATTGCTTTGGACAAAGAGTTAGACCTATTCATAAGCTAGTCGTTGTTCCACTTGAACGTGAACCTATAAAGACAGTGAATTTCATAACAATAGCGAGATAGCAATGGGTATGAAGGATCAATCTATGCTAGCACCCACGCACCCCTTGCTACCTATTCACTAAATGCATGTTAGTTTCCACAGTATAGCACACATTGTCGATTCGAGAGTAGGAGATTAGCGACATTACAAATAATTACAATTATTATAATTATGTTCTAACTTCATTTTGAATGTTTTATTTAAAGTATCCTGATGAAGTCTTAGTTGCGCAAGATGTTACTATCTACATACTTCCCTGTTCCTTTTCTAACAAAAAAATATCCGAGATCTGATATTTGCGAAATTGACAATATGTTCCTCCAATTCAAAATTATTTATAATAAATGATAGAATTCACACTTGCTTTTAGGTAGTAGTAACTTACATATAATACGAGCTGATTTTAAGTCGTATACGACTCTCTTGACAACTGAATGCTTACCAGAGTTGTAAAAATTATGTCGTGTAATAAACTAAGAGATTTATGAATATACAATAGTAAGTTCTTGCAAGAATATGAATTGCAGGAGTTCAGGTATTAAAAGATTTATATCCCTTTTTCTATATAAATCCAACCAGCTCCTACCATGAACGTTGACATTACAAAAATTTGAAATGAAAGATGTATTTACGGATTTAAAAGTCACATTTATTTTGTTTTTATCCAATGTTTCAAACACTACAGCGTCCATGGTCACGGGCAGACAGAAATAGTATATTCGCGAAAACTGAAGAAAACATTTAGTAGAATTTATTATTCGTCAAAAGAGAACAACAAAACATGCTTGATTGAATACTGTTATTAGGGCATGTAATATCGGAAGGTTTTAAATTCCGATACTGATTTCCGATATTAGATCTCAATATCGGAATTCCGATATTAATATCGGAATTTCGCATGTCATATTTCATTTTATGTTATTCGGAAGGCAAACGAGCAGACGAGCCACCAAATGAAAAACGTTGTAATGTTGGATTATTTAAAAAAATAAAATAAAATCAGACTTAAATTTTGGCACAAAATTTACGTGTTAATATTTTTCATTCTTATTTTCTATTACTGTAATCATATAAACTAGGAATAACCATTAATATAACTTCGTATAGTTAAAAATATGAAGGCAGAATTAATAATTAGAAATATTATTCTCTATCACTATTGAATAAGTAAAATAAACATCAACATACATTTAACCCTTATTTTAAAATGTAAAAAACTCAACAATCTTTTTTTAAGCGATCATTTTTCTTTCATCAATACATACGTTCTCAAAAACGACAAAGCATCAAGCATTTATCGGACGGACAGTGAACTTGGTAGGTATCTTTCATATGAAACCAAGCCACGTGGGATAGAGTGGGTCATCATAACCGATGTCTTAGAGGACTTAAATTATACCGATGATATCTGCCTGCTGAGCAACATGCATCGTGACATGCAATCCAAGACTGACGACTTACATAGAGAAGTGGGCATTACGGGGCTTAAAAACAACTGCCGGAAGACCCAAGAGATGCCATCTGGAGTGGAAAATTGCACGCCGCTACGGATTGGTGCAGAGGTTCTGGTACGAGTCTAAATTTAACTTACCTCGGGACTGTCGTGTCAGAATCTAGAGGTACAGAAGAGGACATCACTTCACGCATTACCAAGGCTCGAGCTACCTTCGCGCAACTTCGACCCGTATGACGGTTACAGAAATTGACTCGAAGGGTTAAGATCAAGATTTTTGGATCCGTATTGCTAAAGGGTGCGAAACGTGTAAGGTCACCAAGTCCATCTCGTACAAACTCCAGGTCTTCATCAACCGCCGTCTTTGTCAAATTCTCGGTGTGTACTGGCCCGAGAAAAAATCCAACGAACACCTGTTGGAGGAACTCTGCCTCGAAACCCCGATCGATCAGCAGATCAAGCGCCGCAAGTGGAACTGGATAAGCCACACTCTCCGGAGGGATCCCGATCATATTCCCAAACAGATTCTGGATTGGAATCCTCAAGGAAAACGTAAACGTGGCCGCCCCAAACAAGCTTGGCGTCGCACTGTAGCAGATGAGGCAAAAAGATCGGCAAGACTTGGAGTGAAATGAAACGCGAAGCTCAAGACTGAACGCGATGGAGGACTACAACTGTGGACGCCCTCTGCCCGATCTCGAGTACCTAAGACATTAAGTCAAGTAAGAACTTTATATCTTATTACAAAAATATCCTGCTGACGAAAAGATACACTCACTTTGCACTCTTGTTGGCAAAACTGATAACATAAGTATATGCCTGTGTCAGATATACTCCTCTTTCTCCTAGGGCGATACGTATGGACTTAAAGCTCTGTGGTTATAGCTCAAATATATTTATATAGGCTTTTATAGAAAGACCATACCTTTTAGTGCTCATAAACACTATTTATTAATTCATATAGAAACTTTCACTGATTCCGATATTATACGATATTGTATCACTCAATATCGGAATTGTAATATCGGAAATTTGCTCCGAGATTTCGATATTTCGAGATTCCGAGATTCCGATATTCATGCCCTAACTGTTATATAATAGTGCTGTTCTACCAATCGTGTGTGTGTACCATTAAATAAATTCAATGCAGTTGAAAAAAATATGAAGTAAAAAAATATTAAGTTACCAACCCGAAAATAAATCTGAATTTTATTGATACTACGAGTATGATATTGTTTATTGAAAGTATTGTATACAACGTGTTCCTTTTGATATCCCATAACTTTAAGGGTATGTTCTATAGGTAAAAATAATATAAAACGCCCTAGAACATGTGGTTCAAAAATCAATGGTTTCTAATATAACATCAATTTTAGTTAAAGTTAAAAAAAAATGTAACCAGTATGGCGAATCCTTAGTTTTGCGAGACGTTTGCAAACTGACACTAAAGTGTAGGAGTTAAGTAGCGGGAGAGCGAAACTGGTAAAAAACATTGACGTGTGTGGGTGTTTCATTGATAAGTAGGTACGAGTACATCGTATTCATTCAAAAGTTTATTTATAACAAGGTAAGGGTGTTTTACATAAACAGTCGTGACTTTTTAGAATTATTTTGTATGAAAAAATTAAACAAAAAAAATTAATAATTGAAAAATAATTCATGTGCAATTTGATTCTTTACCATGGTCTGTTTAATACCCGAGAGTTATGGGATATCAAAAGGAACACGTTATATTCATGCTTTTTACCTACAGAGCCAATTGCTTTGGAAAAGATTAAAGCGTTGTCGGTTATCTAATCATATTCACATAACCATTATGTTTTAAGTGTGGGCATTGATCCTAGGCATACAGCACACAGCGCATGCCAGTCACAAGTATTAAATGTTGCTCAAAGCCTGTTCGTGGTGTTTAGATAACTGAATACAATGCGCCTGCGCAGCATTCCGCCACACCATCGAACTAGGGAATAAGTTATTTCAAACTTATTTTTCGCACGATCAAGCTTTGCCTGGAGGTTTCAGGCTATGTAGCTTACGATTATGGAAAACCAAAAATTGATTTAAAAGTTTAGGGCAATTTCTTATACTTATATCTATATAATAATAAAGTAGGATTTTCGTGAGATAATATCAGAATACATACATGCGTACGAATTCGCGGACGCATGTATTCTGATATTATTCCACGAAAATCGTACTTTTTTCCGGGATGAAAATAAGTTTTGAGAATATCAGAACAACTGGATATACCTATTCAAAAAAGAAAATATTAGTATCGGTCGAACCATTTCGGAGGAGTTCGGTAACAAAATCTATATAACACGAGAATTATATATTAAGATTTAGCATAACTCTGATTTGACTTTGAGAATTTTGCATGTGTGAAGGATGTGGTCTCGCATCCTGAATTTAAAAGATGAGGGCAAATGTGTGTATTAAGCACAAATATTAAAATAAGAACTTTGGGATCATTGTTACAAGTTTTTTTAATTTTATTAGTAGGCAATTCAAGACCGTTTTACCTTTACGCAATCAAAAAAATTAAAAATAAAATCTCATTACCTATTAGGGTTCCAAAGCCGAATGGCAAAAAACGGAACCCTTATAGTTTTGTCAAGTCTGTCCGTCCGTGTGTCACAGCCACTTTATTCTGAAAGTATTAGCATTACACAGTTGAAACTTGGTAGGTAGGTGTATCCTGTTGACCGCTTTACGAAACTCATACAAAAAAAAAATATGATATTTAAAAAATATTGGGCTTAATACATGGAACTAAATAAAATAAATAAAAAAAACCTATGCGTATCTATAGATAGGTCTTTTAAAATGTCATAGAGGTTTCTAAAACTATTTTTTTCCAAAAGTAAGCGTGTGAAAATTTTATATATAAAAATACATACCTAATGTTGATCTTTACAAATACTTTCAACGAAAATTGGTTGGAACGAGATCAAGCCGGTAGTTTTTGAGATATAAGTAGCACATTTTTAAGAACCGCAAATAAACTTTGTCCTATACACAAACACTATGAAAAACAAAGTTATTTTTGGAGTCAACAAAATATTGTGGTGTTTTGGCTAAGTGGAAGTAAGTGTAAGTACCCCTAATATAGTTAAAGTGGGTACAGAACCCTCAGTGCGCGAGTCTGACTCGCACTTGACTGGTTTTATTTTATTTCACATCAAAACGTAGTGAAATGTTTAATGATAGACCCTTTACAAAATAATTTAGTTAATACTAACACACATTTTGAAAATTAGGACAAGCTAAGTAGCTTATAAAGTAGAATACTAAAAATATTTAAAGTTTCAAATTTATTTGCCAAGTTATTGAAATCAAAAGATTCGCCATTAATACATTTATACATTTAACATTTATTTGTTGCTGAAAGCTGGAATTTTAACATCTCGTGTTGAATTTAATCATACATATAAGTAGTCTTTCTTTTTTCAATCGGACTATCTGGATTGCCAAACAATCGCTCTGTAACTAAATCCGACACGAGATGGTAAAATTTCAGCACTTTCAGAAATAAATAAATGTATGAAAATAACGAGTAGGTATTCTAACTTAAACAATTCCTCATGTTGCATACATCTAAAAAAAGACCAACGCATATGCGCCGTTGTTTTTGCAGCTGTAAAAACAAAATACTGCGGTTTAAGATGTTAACCAGTAGGTACATTATAGTTTTAACATTATAATAGTGGCTGACAAACACAAGAATATAAATGTGAATATTGACTTAAACAATGTCTACTACAAGCTACACGTTTTATTGACAATATAACAAAGTAAAGTCTCGCGAAATAATTTAAATATTTTTCATAAGTTACTATACTCGTTTTGTTTTTCTCGACATAGGTACATGTATATTCAACGATCTAACACTCGAAATTTTGCAACTTCTTTTCATCAAATATAAAGATATAAAGTATTATCTACTCGAATTACAATCTCGCAGCAACGCAGACACAGTAAAATTTGAGGTTTTTGCACAATGACTTGTGACACACGGAGATTTTTAATGCTTTTTTAAAACAATCTCTAAAGCCAAAAAAAAGTCTAATTACTTATAAATTATTTAAAAGATTTATTTTCTCATCTAAAGACTACTTGTGAACGCCAGACTAAAACTACGAAAGCAACGTACACATTTTGAAATGGTTGTTAAAGCTTGCAACTTGCGGGTATTAGCGCCTTTCACACTATTTGTTTACATACCACTAACTAAATACACAAATAAATTAAATACAACTGAATTGTCTGCCTTTAATTCCAAAGTAAATACCAATCTTTAATAACACCAAATCATAACTGAACATTATAAATAGCAGTATTCTGGATTTCTGTGTCTCAAGTTTCGTCTTATACAAGCTCTGAAACGTAAGAAAATTTAAATCGTGAAATGGTTGTATCAGTAATATAGTAAAATCTTTTAATTATGCTTAGTTGGAAATTGGAAATTCATGCCCGTATAGATAAATATTTTGGAACAAATCTTACCTCGGAGTATTGAATCTAAATAATAGTTCGCCTTACTGCATGAGCTTGCTCCTGTTTAAATACACGAATTCTCACTTTAATTTTCATACATACATATTTAAAAGAAACCATTATTGGTGACGAATCAGATGATAAGCGGAGATAAAGCTATTAAAATATTCATTTGTTTTTAAAGTAGATTTGTATTGATTTACTTATCAACCGCTAAACATTAATTGTAAGGCATACATTCAAATAACTCGTACGACAATTGCAGAACACTTTTACTTTTACACATTAGGTATATACTTATGTAGGTATTCGATATTCTAAACGAGTCGTGATGACGTAGGTATTCCAATTCAATTACTCATTAAGGGAAACTTAACAATCACTCATCGTTTATAAATTATACCAAAATCGTCATCTTACATCACCCCTTTAATATGAACTACTTTGTACCTCAGTTCATTACTTTTTCAATAGGTACGTGCTATATTTTATTATTGGTATCTCATATATTCACTCAGTATTTTAGATTTATTTTCCTTTCTTTCCCTACCTGACGTGAGCTTATAACTAGCGTTAAGAAAAGCCCCACAATCGATTTTGCCGACGCACACACAGACTCCTGTCGGCATACTTCGCTAATTACTTTACTTACCACTTAAGCGGGGGAAAGAGCTGCGTCAATGGGACAATGGCGTTAGATCGTGGGGTATTATCTCGGAAATAACCTCACGCCTCACGCCTGTTAAGACGCTATTTCCATTTTTTCTGAAAGTCTATTTCTAACTGGCTATCCCCTCAGGTTGCCGATATCAAAAGGAATAACATAAATCTTTTAGCTATCTATTTTTTTGTCTGTTCCTGACGCTACTGGAAGCTTAAATACCTATGTTGATGCCGTGATATGCTAAACGGTGCAGTACTTACAATCTATTAATTTGCATAAATAGATAATGTAATCAAATAGCCCATTTTAATCAGTTTTTCAGCATTCTGTCGTATTATTATATTTAACAAAGCGTTTTCATATTACAACCTTTAGGGTTTCTTTTACTTATAAAGATTTTTTAATTTTATGATATGCAGTCGATACTTTAAATGATGTAACTGAAATACGAGTAATAACGTGACCGTTTATTTGCGCATTTTTATTCGTTTTTCGTGGTCGCACCTACACGGCTTGTGCGCAACGGTACCCTGCGACGGGATGCCAAGTGGCATTCCGAAGGTTAACCTGACTTTGGCGCCACTTCACGATAGCTGGGTGACAGATTAAAAAACAGCAGTACTTGTTTAAAAAAAAAAGATATTTTTTACTGTATTATACAGTTTTATAAACTAGTCACGTAACAGAATTCAAAGGACTGGCTATAGTTTTGAACACTTCAGAACACACAACAATACTTATACCCCAAAACTTCAAATTTTGAATTTTTTATTGTAAATAAAACTTTTAGGTGTATGTTGATACTTAAGGCTGTAAGTATGAGCAGTTTCTGAGATATTATTAGGTATATCTAAACGTGTCTAAGTTTTCTTAACTATTTAGCTTTTATTGAGATCGAGAGTCGATTAGTCACACGCTGTATATTGTGCAAACCTTTTAGCTTCATGTCAATGTTCAATATCTATTTTCTTACACTAGTATTTAATAAATTCCTAGTATCATTCTACTCGTGATCTAAACCGCAGTTGAACGTTTTTTACCTGATTGAGTCACGATGAGCAGGAAAACATCGTGTTTTTATGGTAGCACTTACAAGTTCAGAACAAAAGATATACTCGAGAATGCCATAAGCTTTTTATCTGGTCGTTTACCCTTGAAAATAATGGTGTCTTAATTACACCAAGAAACACCTTTTAAACCTTATGGGTATTCAATATATTACACATATAGGTATATAAAGCCTACTATGTAAAGCTAATGGGTAGTGTTATTTGGAAATATGAAAGTATCAGTGATTTATGAGAGAGAACTGCGAGCTTTCATAACCAAATTCTCTTCTTAGTTCAAAGTCTTATCTTAATAGAACTTTGTTACGTGAGGTTCTATTTTTGAATTGGTGTTGAAATATATTTTCTCAAGTGTGATGCATCGATGCACCCGCCGCGCCTGGCTCAAAGCCAAAAGTCTACAAATTTTACGACAACAATTGTCAGCGCCCGACACCCAAACTAATCGGTTACCGTAACTACGTGATTTGAAAAATTTTACCCCAAATTTTGCAACGAGGCCGTTCCTTTCTAAATATGTCTAGTCCAGTACAGTATCATTAATCAATTACATTTCATAGTCTTCCCTACATTGCTTTAGTAAGTTTGCATAAAAAAACAGCAATTGCTACGCAAAATGATTATTTCCATTGCAATATTTACTTTTAATGGGAATAATTTTCCACTATAATGAATAGACATAAACCTACCCTAAAGCTATAAATGCGGTGGGAATTTCCAGCTAAAGCACAAAAGAAAAAACGAAGCATGATTCATGCTCGAGTTATGGAAGGATGTGTCAGTGACCAGTTAACAACATGCGTGGTCATAATAACATTTACTTATTTCATAAGTCAGGTAAGCAAAAAAACTTACTTGTGTAATGAAAATCTGAATAAAATTTCTATCTTTGTACGTGGGGTAAATTACTACTGGCAGAGACGAAATATAAATCAGTGGTTGTTAAAATAATATAATTTTTATCACCAACCGAATAACATGTTTTTCTAGTAATTTGCAAAGGGCAACGTTTTTCTATATTTGATTTCTTTAGGTGGCATTTGAAATACTTTCGAAATAGAGCGGAAACTACTTTAAAAACAAACATTGATACGATTGCCAAGTCTCAATAGCTCAGTTTCAGTTGCTAGATCAGTCGCCTAGCAAAAAGTCGTGGAACGGATAGACATCTCGTGCACAATGTTACTCTGATGTTTGGTTTGGTAATAATCGAATTCCTCATAACGCTTCCTACAAAGTTCGGCCTCGATATTGACTGTTTTTATTAGGTATAACTCTCATCACGAGGCAACGCATCATTTGTTTTTCTTTCACACGCTTCGGCCTTGCCAATCCGACCTGATGAGCCAGGAAGTGCGTAAAATCACGTACTTATTCACTTAGTAGTTCAATATTTATCAATTCGAATGAAAATTACAGAAAGAATAGCTGTAATGTAAAGTACTATTAAAATCTTACTAGATTTGTTTGTGTCTTAATACGCTTCATGTCAGAATGCCTGAGCGGATCTGGATAAAATTTGGTCCATGATAGATTACAGATACGCCAGTATTATACATAAATGTCATAATATATTATTTTGTGTAGTAAAGTGAAACCAACGAATTAGTTGAGTTATTATTTGGGTAGTATTTATGTGTTTTTTAAAGTCTCGCGTTCTCGTGTAGGTAATTCCCTCAAAGTCAAAATACTTTCTTAAAAGTAGGTAATTTTGACGTAGGTAATAAAACCGAGCCCTTCTTTTTATCTTTTATCAGCTCAATATATTGTGTACGTGAAATGAAACAAAAATAGAACATTCAGACTATTTCAACAGTCTACTAATTTAGTCACGGGATTATGAATAAACATAAACATATGTCTACTTATGATAAAAGTTATTTAATCAAACCTAGACAAACATAAACATTTTGAAATGTACCTACTTATTACAAGCAAAAGAGATTAGTTTATAAATAATAGTCAATACTTGTATGGTTCGTTTGTACGCATTATTTTTGAAAGGAAAACTTTCTCACAAGATTTAAAGCAGCCTTTGTTTCCGTTGCAAGTATACATATGTGACAGGCAATGAGGCTGTTGTCGATCATTCTCTGAAATGATGGACTGAATACTTACAGCTGTTTGAAGACATAGAGTAACTGAGAAATCGAGTGATGCATAACTATAAATAAATAAATGTGGACAACATCACAAACATTGTTCTGATCCCAATTTGAATAACTATTTAAAGCACTCGTATTTTGGAAACCAGAAACAACGAAGGTATCACAAACACCCAGACCCGAGTAAATGTAAAAAATCACTTTTTTTTTTCTACATTGACCCGTCCGGGAATCGAACCCGGGACCTCGGAGCAGGCGACACCTTGAAAACTGGTGTGTGGTCGTCAAATATCAAAGAACTAACGTTTCTAAAGATGTTCTAAAGCTTAAACGTGAGTCAAAAGTCAACTGAACTTTGACTTAAGATTACAAAAAAACGTATAAATAATTCACAAGTCCAGTATCTGTTCTGTTCTAAACTGTTTATTATAAAAACTTATGAAATTAATAGATTATTTGTTCTTTAAGGTAGAAGGAGCTAATGGCACATTAAAAATAATGCTTGATAATTTATCTTTTTTTTTTATTTGGCTGACTACAAATTTGTGGCCTTTTTTTATTTCGGCCGACACAATCATGTGCCTGGCCGCTTTTCACCTGCCCCCCCTCGGACGGCGACCCAAGCCGAGGTCCGAGCCTACAGAGGCGCCCTTGAGGTCGCTGTCCGATCCCCCTCCCAGATCGGGCCCACCAGAATGGAGCCCGACCGTGATCCAGCATGCCACAACATCTCCGGTTCCGGCGGCGCCACCACTGGTGGGTTCGCCATTTGGTAGGGTGCCTTTAGCACCCCACACTGGCCCGATCACGCCCGCTAGTATGGGCCCCGGTGCGGCCGAGGAAGCGGGAAGAAGAAGAGGGAGGAGGCTTCGCGAAGCGAATACCGCTAGCGTGGCGGATCTAGGCTGAGCGCCTTCAGCGCTCGCCACATTCTACCCGGTTTAACTGAATAAAGCCTTCCATATAAGGTTTCAGTGATAGGTCCGTCAAAAAAATATATACCTATATGAGTCTGATATGCAGGCTACTGTGCTTATAAACTGTGTTGACATGTATATCTTGATACAATATTTTTTGTTACAGGTAATTGCAGATTCTGATTATGTACAAGAACCGGTCGTGAGTGACTGTTAGAAAGTATGTCTACACAGATAAACATACTTGGAAAGTAATTTCCCAAAGATGAAACTCATCGGAAAAGCTTTCTTATCTAATTACTCTATACATTCAACAAACATTATTAGACCAACTAAAGTGTTACTCCATTAACATGAACACAAAAAGTGTTAGATGTCAGTGGGTGAAATAGTGTTTAAGTGAGCTTATGGACATAAAACCGGATGCTTTCAAAAAAAAGGAAGAGGAAGTCTGGTGTTATAGCGAGTTGTTGTGTTGAGTGAAAAATAACGAGGAGTAGACGTACCACAATTTTATTACAGCACCTATTTACGTTAAAAGTTTACATTACACTAGCTTCAGAGATAAGTAAAGAAAAGATAAGTAAGCAGTTTCTTAGAAAATTTTGTACTAGGTGCCCAGACCCGGCAAATAATAATGGCCGGTATGTGTCCCATTAAAATGTTTTGTTTTTATACGGAAAAACAAAAAAGTTTTTCCGTATTTATTTTTTATTTTAAAATTTATTTCTTTTAGCACATTGTTCCCTAATGTAAATATATAAAAAAAGTGTCTAACCGTGTTGTAACGTTTTGCGTTCAGCACGACCTTCGGAAATTATTTTTTATTTATATTTAGGATAAAGTAACGGCTTTCTTATAAGAAATATTTTACGAAATGTAACTAATCAAAGTATTTGCCGTGTGTTTACAACCTCAAATAGGAATGATTAATTAAAAAGATGGATTAAAAATTAGATTAAAAATGAGTTAGTATCGCAGGACTTACACATGTGTCTTCTGTTACCAGTAATATTGAAGCTAGAACGATATTGAAAAACATTTTTGTAGTTACTTATTAGCAACTTATTAAAAACTAGCTTTTGACGGCGACTTCTAAACGTGAATTTTTGAAAACTGAAAGCTATCCCACGGAAACCGTACTTGTTACGGAACAAAAGGTAACCTATATTCTATTCCAGCCTGTAATCTCTCTCCGTGTTGAATGACATCCAGATCCTTTCAGCCGTTCTATCGTGATTTAGTTACAAACATACATCCAAACATTCGCAATCATAATATTAGTGAGATAAGATTTTTGCTATGTAACGTGAATAATTATATTAATTACTACACACACTTACAATTCCTGTTATTGTGATCGCGATTAAATATTAAAAAAAACCCTCTTTTGCAACATTTTTCACTAATACTTCGCTCCTATGGGTCGCAGCGTAATGTTATATAACCTAAAACCTTCCTCAATAAATGGACTATCCAGCACAAAACATTTTTTTTCAATTCGAACCAGTACTTCCGAAGATTAGCACGTTCAAACAAACAAACTCTTCAGCTTTATAATATTAGTATAGATATATCAATCTTATTCATAACAAAAGCCATCGAATAAACCTGCTTCTCTTCCTCTGTAAGTAGGTAAGTAAAAAGCTTAATGCGTGTACCAGCCAACAAAATGATAGGCCTCGGATAATGGACACACGAGGTTAAAAGAACACTTGGATGTTTGCCAAGAGATGTTTACTAAACAGACGTATCGAACCAACCATTCGATTTATCAGGAACACTATAACATCGTCTTAGATGCTAGTGTATACACTCCGGTGAATGCAATCTCAGGTATCCAGACTTTTTTTTTGAAGCTTTTAAAGAAGTTGCTCATGGCTGACGCGTCTAGACGCCCGGAAGACGGCAGATTTATTTGAGTTCCGTTCCCCCTTCTAAGAGAACACTCATCGGAACTTTAAATGTTATTACTAATATTGAAACCTGCTTCGAAGTCTGTGTTATAAAAGTTTCTTGATGTTTCTGCTGAGATCTTCTTCTTAAACACCATCTATAAGTTATTACTATTTAAATAGGAATTAAGAATTTATTTGCAGTGATGTAGTGTAGTTACAGCGATATTTTTCTTTACAATTATATCTGTATGGAAACAAATTCGAGAGGTGCGCTTGCCCATACTCTTACGCTCGCTATAGACTAACTTCTAAGACCAAAATAGCTCTGAGTTAGTTTCTGAAGCTATAAATCATGATGTTATGTTGCTACGTTACTTTATTGTCTGCCTGCGTTGCATCTGGCAAACTATAATCAGTGTGCGTATACAGGATGAAATTTTAACCACTTTCCAAACTTTTTATTGGCGTTCGGTATCGTATTTAGAGCCCATTTATGAGGTAAAAACTGTAAATCAACCTTTTACCCGAAAATATTTTTCGCAATATAGTTTTCAATTTTTACGGTCCTAGACCTGATAAGGTAAAAAGAGATAATCAAAAACGTATGAATAGTATCGTAATGAATAAATGAGATGCGAATCGCGTAAAAAAAGTGTTGCTAGGCGGCCGTATCATAAATTTTAGATTTTTTGCGGACATTTTCTAAGTGCTTTATCTTGACATTTTTGTACTGGGCTATACCAAAAGAAAAAATACGTCATTTGTTTTTTGTCTCGTA
The DNA here is from genome assembly GCA_949315895.1 of Anania crocealis. Lineage (NCBI taxonomy): Eukaryota > Metazoa > Arthropoda > Insecta > Lepidoptera > Crambidae > Anania > Anania crocealis. The sequence continues at coordinate 19,989,588 of OX438880.1, read as the reverse complement.
GATTGATATATTAAAATTTGGAAAGTGGTTAAAATTTCATCCTGTATAGCTATGCTGAATAACTAACTACCTCTATGATTTTTTGTGACTTAAACAAAGTTATATTTTGGAAAAATTAACTTCCTTTTTGGACACATTTTGAGACCGATTTTAGAGTCGAATCGAAAGTTTAAAAATAATACCAAGATGCCTTAAATACCAAAAAGTTTTGAAACCTTAGTAAAAATAAATATTGATTTTTAGTGTACTTTATAAGAAGATGCTACTCGTAAAACTTATCACTGAACCGGGATTTACAATGCAATGTTATAATTTATAGGTAAAATCGTATTTACCTTCCCGACGTTTCGATCCGATTGCACGAATCATGGTCGCGGGCAATCTGATTCGTGCAATCGGATCGAAACGTCGGGAAGGTAAATACGATTTTACCTATAAATTATAACATTGCCATTGTAAATCCCGATTCAGTGATAAGTTTTATGTGTAACAATGCATCAAGAAAGTTTTAAAACCTCTGCTACTCGTATTTAACATAATTCGCATACAGGTACTTAATTGCAATTGAGTAACTTCAGTAAGAACCTACCTTAAATAAGATACCTTAATTAATCTATGTTGTCTGGACCTGCGTTATTTTTCAATGTTAATTTAGCTTATTATTAGAAATTAGAATATCATTGCACATATCCAAGATTTGAAATACGACGATCTATCAGACATAATCATTTTATCATCCAGCATTTATCATTCCTTTTTATCGATGTTGATAGAACATTATTGTGTCACGAAAGTCTGTAGTCGTTCTCGATAATGTATCAAGATATTCTATATCATTAATGTACTTAACATATACTTACAATCAAGTGTAAGTACAGAGATACAGAGCATAATTGATTACAATAAGTATGTTTTGTATGTATTCGCAAGAGCGGCTTAAATTGAATCAGAAGACTGGTACGAGTATGATTATCTCGGATTAGGTTACCTATTGTATGGAAAACTTACATATTATGTTAAATTATGAGATCAATCTTCTCAGGTAGTGCAAAATTAGTAGCGTTACCTAGCAAACGAAGTGATGAATCAATTTTACCGTGAATTTAACAATTAGGTATGACTTTAGCATAGGTACCACTCCATTAAGTGACCATAAAACTAAAATAATTATCCTATCGTGTTTCATGAACGAATTAACATTTTTTTTTTTATGTTGAGTAGCAGTATGTTATTTACAAAGAACATACTATAATATAAAAAGAGTTTTGGTAAAATTCCGTTATTTTACAATTCTGCTACAGGCACGCAATGCGATTGATTTAATTATGCCCAACATTAACCTTGATATATGTTGTTATGCACCAAAATAATAAAAATTAAATAATCAATGTGTTTTGCGATAAAAGTTTTGTTCATTATTAACACGCTAATTTATACTATCAAAAGCATATAGGTATTGCTCTGGATAACCTCATATGCAGGTCCGATAATATAATGAATTTGATTACGATCTGCACGCACGATACCGATACGGCTACGATAACGCCTCGTTCGCCAATTGGTTTAAATATCGGGCCAAGATCTTGGGTCCCAGGTTCGATTCCCGGGTCGGACAACAAAAAGTCTTGAATTTTCGAACATTGCTCAGGTTAGTGATCATCAACCCGCATTTGGCAAGCGTGGTGATTATGTCCATTATTACCCATCATTGCTATAGTAACTTGAATTCAATGATGGAGGCCGATCAGCACCTTTGCCGCTACCTTAACGCACGATACGTTGCGCTAATACATATTTGCTGAGGTATTCAGCAGTGAATAAGCTACAGATAATCCAATTAAGTAATTATAGTATCTAACTATCTTCCTTGAACTGAACTTAAACTGAACACAGAACTTAAGTAACTGAACGCTACAAACGACATAGGGCAAAAGTTTGTTTTTAACCACTTAACGATGTTTTAACTTTTTTATAATTATGTAAATAAAGTACAGCATTATCCATAAAAATAATAAAACACTGTCCTTGAATAAATTTACGTGGAGCTCGATCGCGACCGGTCTCTCAATTAGCTAGATTGGTTCGCTTATTGATCATGACCTAAATTATTTGTATTTCTTACTTGAATCAGTTCGCCATGGTACCTTTTCGTCAAATGGTAATTTTAATAAAAGTAATAGATGCCACGCAACATCATTCTTCCAATGTTTAATGAAATACCTTCGCGTAATAAGCTAATAGAAAATCTATATTCGTCATACATATCTTACTAAGCCTAATTTAAAACAGAAATATATTCACATTAAAACGTCAAGTTACAAATCGTCTCGAGATAATGTTTGTAGGGTCCTTAACTTCACCCTAACCGCGACCACGAGTCATCCTGTCATTTAATTTGCGAAACAGCGCACAATTTATAAAACTATTTGCAACAAATTGTCGCCACCGCAACCGCTTGGTAGGCGCAGCCATTGCAGTTGTCATGCCTCACGTTTACAGGAATAATGAGGGCTGCACACTCTCGAGTTAGTAGTCTCCTCTTCTACTAAGATAATAAATTTACAATGTTTTGTAAAATGTATTCCCATAACGAATCCTTGCAATGTACTGCAATGACTGGCATTGGTGTGAATAAAGCGTGTACTATATATACCTAACCGTCCCTTACTGTCCCATACACAATACTAATAAATCAATCATCTTCTGAAGGAATCTTCCCAGATGCCCTGAAATTATCTGTTATCAAACCGGTTCACAAAAAAGGACAACCACCGACGTCAATAATTACCGTCCAATTGCTCTGTTACCAACGTCTGCTAAAATATTTGAATCCGCTATGATGAATCGCCTAAACTCCTTTTATGAAAAATTCAATATTTTAAATGAAAATCAAAATGGCTTTCGAAAAAACCATTCTACAATTTTAGCCATATATAAGTTTGCAAAAAATATATTTGAAACACTTAACAAAAAAATCACCGTAGGTATTTTACTCGATATGAGTAAAGCCTACGATAGGGTATGCCATAAAATTTTACTAAATAAGCTCTATGAAACAGGTGTAAGGGGAGTGGCCTATGAGTGGTTCATATCCTACCTCACCAACCGCTATCAACTTGTAGACATAGAACATACAAACTTTGAGACCGGGGTAATTACTAATGCAAGATCAGATAAAATACATGTTACTGGGTCTATCCCTCAAGGTAGCGTCTTGGGATGTTTGCTGTTCTTAATATATATAAATAATATACCAGACGTGGTGGATGAACAATGTATACTTTTTGCTGACGATGTCTCCGTCTTGATTCCTTGTTCAAATTATAATGAATTGGATAGTAAATTAAATAAAACTTTAGAGAAAATAGTAAATTGGTTAGAAAATCATAATCTGCAACTTAATCTAAACAAAACTAAAATTATTCAATTTAAACCGTACCAGAAAACTACATTTGAAATATCTTATTCATTTAACAGTATAAAACTAGAAACTGTAAATAGCGCTACTTTGTTAGGAATAAACTTGGATACCCACCTAAACTGGAAGGACCACATTCAAAAATTATTAACTAAAATGTCTTCATTTATTTATGCTTTACTACATCTAAAACGGGTGACAGATTTTAAAACTGCTCTTACGGCTTACTACGCATATGCTCACTCCAGACTTACATATGGCGTTATCTTTTGGGGAAACTCTTGTGATGTACACAAAGTTTTTGTGCTACAAAAAAAGTGCCTCAGGATCCTATTAAACTTAGATCAAATAGAATCATGTAGAGCCCATTTTGTTGAATGTAAAATATTGACCCTAACATCTATTTATATACTAGAATCATGTAAATTTGTCAAAAAATACCCAAATTTTTACTCAATAGTTTCAGAATTAAAAAGAAATAATAGAAATCTAAATAAACTGAAAGTTCCATTTTCCAAATTAAACTTAGTTACGTCTAGTCCCCATAACATGTTAGTTAAAATATATAACCAATTACAACTACCCAATTACATTAAAAATTATGAAACCCCAAAATTATTTATAAACACTTTGAAAACTTTTCTTATTAACAAATGTTATTATAACCTCCAAGAGTTTTTTAATGACAAAAATATATAAGCATAGTCATAAGATAAATAAATAAATAAATAAATAAATAAGATAATAAAAATATAAAATATGTACTTCATCATTTCTGATTCGATCGAGTAGGGAAATACCAAGCATCGCTCTCTCCATTGCTCGCTGGGTGATCTTGAGCCTTCTTATGAGACCCATAGTAAACGACCACGTCTCACTCCCATAGGTCATTACTGGCAACACACACTGGTCAAAGACTTTCGTCTTGAGACACTGAGGTATTTCGGACGCGAATATATGCCGGAGCTTCCCGAACGCTGCCCATCCGAGCTGGATTCGACGAGAGATCTCTTTCTCGAAGTTGGACTTACCTAACTGGACTATCTGTCCCAGGTAAACATAGTGGTCAACAACTTCGAGTGCAATGTTCCCAACGTTAACTGGAGCGGGTGCAACATGGGCATTTAACATGATTTTCGTCTTGTCCATGTTCATTCTAAGACCCACTCTTTGAGAAGCATTACCGAGATCTTCGAGCATAATGTTCAGGTCTTCCAAGGTCTCAGCCATAAGAACTACATCATCGGCAAATCGCAGGTGTGTTAAGTATTCGCCATTGATGTTGATGCCGCGTCCTTTCCAGTCCAGAAGCTTGAAAATATCCTCCAACGCAGCTGTGAACAGTTTCGGAGAAATAACGTCTCCCTGAACTAAAACAACCGACATCGCTCGAAGGATTGCATCGTTGAAGTGGCAGTGGGCGGGACACATAGCGCGGAGAATCGATGGCCGTTGGGGCGGAAAGGTTCTCGAATGGCGACCGCGTACCGGACGACGTTCCGTGGGCAGGCCCCCTACAAGGTGGACCGACGATCTGATCAAGGTCGCGGGAAGCCGCTGGATGCGGACAGCACAGGACCGATCGTTGTGGAGATCCTTGGGGGAGGCCTATGCCCAGCAGTGGGCGTCGTTCGGCTGATATGATGATGATGATGATGATGATGATGATGATGATGTACTTCAACGCCACTTATAATATGTTAATTTTACCTATTATGTGTTAAATGTTGCTATGCCCTGTGCAGGGCGTCACAAACACTTTTATATTTATTTACCACCTTATAACTAGTAAGTTTTGTGACACGCAATAAACAGTTTGAATTTGAATTTGAATTTGAATTTGAAAACAGCTCTACCCTTACCTGCCCAAATTAATACTTTCAAACAACCAATAATAATTTCAAAAGTCCACATCTCCATTGTATTGGGAATAGCATAAAGGTCCTACTAAGATACGCATAGGTAAATTAATTTTTTTTTAGAGTACCTTCTTGATTTACAATAGACCATACGTCTTTTCTTCAGGCAATAAGTTCGTGTTTTTTTTTTGATGACCGACCACGCAGCTCCTTTTACAAGTTGAGCCAATTTCAATGTGATGTATGATTAATAAAGCAATCGTATTTTTATTTATTACTGAGACAACAGAGAATCACGATCGTATGGCGTATCCCGGCTTCAAGCCAAGAGTGTACTCCCGGCATGAGGGTATGTTAAAGATGTCAGGCAGTAACTTAACGCACGCAGCGACCTGGCACATTAACATAGACATGCTATCAAAGTTTCACAGCCAGACCGCATTTGCGTTTTTGCTGGAAAGTCTACAATGAATATTGCATTCCATGGTAATACAGCCTTTAGTGTGTATATCTTCATGCCATATTTCACATTTTCCATTGCCTACCTACCACAGACTACACTTCGCATGAAATTATTTTCCTCGCAGTAATTTTATTTAAAAGCTTCAACGTCTTTGCTGTTAGGTATCTTAGTTAGGTATCCTTATTTGCTATTATGTATTGACCTTAAGTTTTGTTATTTTATAGTTTAATTGATTACTTGCTATTTTAACTCTGGACAAAGTAATTTGTGTATGACTTGCCGTCGTGTTGGGTTAAACTGTAAGCCGGCATGTTTAAATGAATAAATAAATAATTGAATTAAGGGCATGGGATTCGATACCTAGATCTGAATCTGTACTCTTGATGGCGATAAAGATCCTACAATGATGAGCATTTCATCACTCAATTAAAGAGTTAAGGATGTCGTAGATATCATTACAGACACTAATTAAATTCACCTCTCAGGGTTGCAATAAATAATAATTGCAATCATGATGATCCATCAAATTGTAAACCAGCGATAGCCTTAAACTAACAAGGAGATTATAGCACACGCAACACACTTCATAATTAACGTTCTCTTGTCAACGGACGTGACATAACAAACAAAATCTTTTCAATGCCTGAACGTTTACCAAAGTTAATTGTTACGAGTGTCATTCATTAGCCAAGGTTAGCAACACTTATTAAATGTTATAATTCTTCAAATGAATTGACTATCACAAATCCCCTCAAACTGTTTCGCGCGCGTGCCAGCTGCGAAGGTCGGTTGTAATACTTGTAATTTGTTGCCCACGCGCATTCAATTGCGGCATTATCCCGCTAGGTGTCATTTCATTACGTGCGCGCGCCTTCGAGGCTACGACTTACCTAATTTAATGGTAAATTGATGTCTTTTAGTAATGGACTCTCTACTAGTTAAGAATACATGCACCGACAATAGTGATGCAAACTTTGTAGTGTGTAATGCTTTTAGTTAATTTATTAGAAACTACAGTTACCAAAATGTTGTAGGCACAAACAGGTACCTAGGTACATCTTGAGCGTCTAAAAACAAAACAGTTCTTCAATTTTGTACCTACATTTTTTACAAATAGATACTTCTTGCTTGCTTATTATGCATTTTGCTAGAGAAACATAATACCTATTATATAACATTACCTACTTTAAGTGTAGGACATTAGACGTCTGTAGTGGCGAGATATTGAAAATACAAGAGTTGGATGTTGCTTAAGAATTCAAGGTGATTGTCATTATCAAAATGACATTTTGCTTCAATAAGTAGGTAAGTGCTAAATATTTAACTACCATTCGCTGTCAGGTTTGCTCGCGCTAAGCCTGACTTTGATTACCTATATAATAAGTTTAGTAATTCGTATACCTACTTATTCTCATGACTCTAATTCTGACTTCAAAACTAACATATAATCGCATGCCCCTATTTATTTTCCTTATGTTATGCATCATTAAACTATTTTAAAGTTTTTTTTGTTGCATTTCGAACAGAAGTTAAAAGTTTCACAAATAGGAAGTCTATCAGATTTATTAAAGTTTCTTATAAAAGGAACAACATTCATGCATTTGATGCCAAACAATTTGAAGTGGGTGGAATGAAAAGGGATAAGTACGTACAATTTCGAACGTCACTTGTCCATTAACATAGACTTTGCCTCAGTCACTTTGCATTCCACCTGCTAGATACGGTTCGCACATGAAAGAGAACAATGCAACAAGACTAATGCACATATTAAACAATAGGAAGGAACAGAAGCTTGGTTAAAACAAGTCTCGCATCCATAATAAATTACATGCATCTCAAGAAGGCACAAAATAAAAGAAGGCTCTAGCAATGCAATGCAATGCAATATCAGTTCCAAATATGATTCCTTTAGTAAAAATTATGACTGGCTCTATTGGGATCCAGAGCCTCCAACTGAGCTACCTACCAAGCTACCAAGACATTATTTGTGTCAACAAATTAATAAAGTGTTTTGACTAATTTGTTAATCCAGCTGAGTCTTACAAATATTTTTTGCTATTACACTTTATTATCTTATCTGTGCTATTACATACTGCCAAATTCCAATATCTGGACGAAATATTGAACATTCTTTGATGATGAATTTCATTCTTTTAAATCATTAAATTCCACTCGTATTGTGGAAATCTGAAACAATGAAGGTATGTACCACAAACACCTAGGCCCGAGAAAATGTAGAAAAACACTTTTCTACATTGTCCCGTCCGGGAATCGAACCCGAGACCTCAGAGCAGGCGACACCTTGAAAACCGGTAAGGACGGAGGTCGTCAAAGTTTTAATGTTATTTTGAGTTCTTCTCATGAAAGACTAAGCATTAAAACTAGTTTTACATAGTTTAGGATTCCATTTGTTGTTTTGGTTTAAAAAGGCATTTGACGCCAGACAGAACTGCCTGGCGTCAAATGTCGTTGCACCCTCGTTGCTGTATTCCAGGGAAACTTAAGGCTAGACACTTCAAATACCTACTCCCTTTACTCATTTTGTTCATTGTTCATTTTGTTTCCAATATCTAACACAAATAATCATCAATATCTAATCGAATATATTTTATTATATTTGGTTTACTACGAATCTTAAAAAGTTCGAAATTTACCGCAAGGTGCTATGGTGAAGTAGTTATAAATAAGACTTGCTGTAGGTAATCCTAATAACACCTACTTATTCATTGACGCCCCGTTCAATCAATCAATCGTTTATTTGGTTGTTGGTTGAGTGGTCTAAGTACTGGGCCGAGATCTCGGTGCCCTGGGCTCGATCCCTGGGACGGACAACAAGATTTTTGAATTTTCAATCATTGCTTGGGTTTGTGATAACCTACCCGTATTGGTGATTTTGCCTGTACATGTAATTCAATGATAAAGGCGGGTTCGATCCCCGCACAGTACAAATATTTGTGTGCATGAACATGTCTGTTTGTACTGGTCTGGGTGTTTTCTATGTATTATAAGTATGTGTATACAAAAAAAAATTATATAAGTAAGTTTATCGGTTGTCTAGTACCCCATACGACAGGGTACTTAATAGTAGCTTAATTTGGGACTAGATGGCTCAGTGTGGCCCAGTGAGGCATGTCTTAAATATATATTAATTTGATGATAAACAGACAGTTACTTCACTTTACTAATTATTTCTGATTCAGTAATTACTCAGTACTGTATTTTAAGGGGTCCAACCTTCTCCTTGGACACCAGTGTGAGTCAACACTCGCTCTCCAAGGTCGACGCCCGCCGGAACGTCACCGCAGCAAATCGGCACTTCTTTAAGGAACTTCCCAGAACCACAGCGGCTACAAAAAACATAACCAACATCACGATTTTCATCGCATTTACGGCGAGGCTGTCTTATTTCGAGTCTAATTAATGGTAGCCATGTAATTTGGTCAGGGTTGGCGGAGCACGAACCGCATCTACTCAAATTCGACCATCCAAGAAGGCGATGAGTTTTTGCAAAGTTTTAACGTGTTTTTTATCATGAAATTTTGGGTGCGGAAGAATAAAACTCGTATCTGGGTGATTCAACTCTATTTAAACAATCTAGATAATTAAATAAAAGGATAATTTAAGAAACTGACGTGTATAGTTGTCTTAAGTCGTGTGAATCAGTGCTTTATTTTTTGTGTACATTTATTAAAGGTACAATAAGATCGCTAGTGAAGCGATCGAAATTAGGATATATTTTTTTAATGGATACCTACTTATCTAATTATGGCTTTTGCCTTTAATTACGAAGCACAATGTTAACAAAGTAACGCGTATGGTATTCGTACCTATCAACGTTTACGAACCAATCTAATGTTAAGGCTCATAAACTTTTAACAATGTAGCTACACTATGGTGATTAGTACTACATCTTGATGTTGGTCGTTCGTTATCATAAAATCAACTGCTTTTATAGATCCTGTATTACCGAGATCCCTTAAAGTAAATTCGAGTAATGAACTTATAAGGGGCAGAGATAAAGTTTCGAAACATCAGCAAAATAACAAAAAAAAAAATTTGATACCATTTGCACCTAGTCTGGCGCTAAATATAAGCTTTACTAATATTCTAATACTCTAACATTCGTATTTATAAACAAGTAAAAGTAATTACTTGACTAAAAGTAATTACTCAGGCTACAATTTTTCTTCAAGATTATTTTTATTCGGCCTTAAAATGGCTGACAACGTGTCAGGATTCAATCATGGTTAGATATACTTCTAGTATCTAGTAAATACTAGAAGTTAGAACTATGGAAAAGTTAGCATTCTTAGCCAAATAATATGTCTATTAATGGTGACCCATTTCCTTCACTTAAGCACTAGGTAGTAACATCTTAAGTTATGACTTTCTTAAGCAATAAGTAATTACTTCTTTATAAATACAGGTGTAAGAAACTCGCGTATCACTTAGCGAATACTATTTATTTCGATGATTCCAACACACAAGTAGGATTACACATTATATAATGGTAATTTTCTTTGTATTATGTGTTGGTTACGCATAAGCCAAGATATGGAGGAAAATGAAACAAAACATGATTGAGCAATGGTTAAGTGATTGATAGATCACGAACCATGATTGATTTTAGTATCCGCTGTCCGAAACATTTTTTTGGTTAAAAAATGACGACGACATTTTGGGTCTACGACCTCTTAAAGTCAGAAGTAGCGCATTGTATCTTGGTCTTTTGTTATCTTTTATTGTAAACGCTATAGTTTTATTTAACTATCTAAAAACCTATATAATTATATGCTTGACAATCGACATTGTCAAATGTGATTATTCTTATCCTGAGTCCTTCTCAGTTAAAAACGGATAGATACACATACGAGGACAATAGTATTTACATTCTCGGATTTCGTTAAGGCTCACACAATAGACTATAACGTTCATTTGGCTACCATCTTTGCGAGCACTTGATAGTATCATTACTGAAATTGACTATTTTAAATTGAGCAACAAAAACTCAAGCCTTATATCTCTTTCAATGGGTAAACGTTTAGTTGATGAATAAGTAATTAAGTTTTACATATTTAGATACTATACCGCAAAACTTCTTACATGACAATCATAATAAATTCAGCTATATTGTTATCTAGTAAGTAATTTATTCGTGTAACATCTTATTACCGTCGTATTTGGATTTTTGGTAAATTAATGTAAATTTCTGATACTCGTACCTACCTATATGTACTAGTGTGAATGCCTGTGACATTTATTTTTATTTTAGAAACAAGACTTACTCAACTTAGTAACGGCATTGCTTGCTTGTCATTCAACTAAGTCCTAATTCAACAAGGTGTCGTAATTGTTTAAACATTAATTAAAGTTCTGCGAATGGCTGACAGCAGTTCACACACGATAGAATCGCGCGCTCTAAGACACTCCTAAGACTTTATAAACAAATCATGTGTTGTTTTATTAATAAGTCTTGCATCGTGAGTGTAGCCTTCACTTCCAGTAGTTCCCGTCGTAGAACTAAGTATGTAGCAGTCACGTAGTGAAACCAGTCATTATTCGTGCTGTTTAACTAGCTTATTGACGATAGCTAAGATCGTTTTGCCACCACCACTCTGAAATTAGGTGGTTGACTCTACAATTTTGACGACCTCCATGGCGGAGTGGCGTACACACCGGGTTTCAAGGTGTCGCCTGCTCCGAGGTCCCGGGTTCGATTCCCGGACGGGTCAATGTAGAAAAAAAGTGTTTTTCTACATTTTCTCGGGTCTGGGTGTTTGTGGTACCTTCGTTGTTTCTGGTTTCCGAAATACGAATGCTTTAAATAGTTATTTAAATTGGGATCAGAACGATGTATGTGATGTTGTCCACATTTATTATTTATTTATTTAATCCAATTTTTTTAAGTTTTATGCCAATCTCACGAGTTATTTAAAATCTTACCTAACAAACAGTTGAAATTAATCCCCAAATAAAACAACTTTATAACATACTGATTTAAACTTTCATGGTCACTATCAATATCGGAAACTCTTAATAAATAAGGTACATGGTCTAGACCCCGAATCAAATAACTTTATAACAACTGAAAAGAAAAAGAAAATAGCTCTACGATCCCCAGAATTCATTCGCAGGTGGGGACAATCACCAACCTTAGAGACTGCGGATTTGATTGAGTTAGCCACGGCCGCTTGGTTGATGATTGTACCCGTCTGCAAATTCAATTCTGGGATCGTATTTAGTTACTTAATCACAGTGGATACATTGGTGCCAGCGCCGCACCCGTACTTTCCATAGACTTAGAGAATCGCCCTCCAACTTTTTCCCGTTTCTACATTCCGGATTTTATAGTCTATGTCACTCCCACAGTCAAAACAAATCTAACGAGACCTCCATATGTTAAAATCAACCAAGCCGTTTGGGTTGTAGGGAGTGCCAAACAATTATAATATATTTACATACTCTCGAAAAACAACCCTCTTTCTGTCGCAGTCGGGTAATAAAGTGCAAGTTATAAGAAATATAATTTTCTATATACCTAATTTAGTATGGTCTTAATAGGGTCTCCAGACGGTCGGTCCCGCAGTAGGTACAGACAACGGCAGGTCAACCTACCCAAAAAGTTAAAGGTCATTGAATTGATTATCAACTTTAAGTCCAACCAGTAGAGATCAATGTCAATTGAGAAAATTTTACGTTTTGTGGTAGGTTGACGTGCTGTTGTATGTACAATAATTTGTTAGTAAATTCACTTAAATATGGATTCCGCTGTCTTCACTGCTACATCCTATCACGCATGCAGACCGCGGGGCTCGCTTCCTGTTAATGAATCGGCCTTCTGTCTCCTACGGTGGACCAATCGCCATTCCAAAGTGACCTTTATGCTTATCGAGATAAGGGCACAATGACATTACACCAATCTGTCTCCATTCGAATCAAATTAGCTCTTAGTCACGCCACGGTGTAGGAGATACAAGACACAATACTATCTCAGTACATAAATGTAAATAACATCTAAGTGACAAACGTCCGAGGCTCTTATATTATGCCAGCAGGATACGTAAGTTAAATGCTGTCATTTCATGTCATATTAATTTTGACAGGCTTGGGTAGCTATTCTGGGTAACATCTTTTTTTGTTAAGTAATCAGACTTAAGTGCTAAAATTACCATCGCCCAAATAGTATAAATTATAAGTTTCGCGATTGAACTCATGTCATAACCAATGACATCACTAGTTTATATTAGTCCACTGTTGGACACAGGCCTCTCCAGAAGGAGGATTTTTCCATAATCGCCACCTTTGGCAAGCGGGTTGGCGATCGCAGTTAGCCAAGGTTGAAGATAAGGCGCTGGCCGTTTCCTTCTAAACAGTGCTCTACCCTTCCTCTAGTTTCCTCTTACGACATGTATTAAAAGAGGAGGTGGTGCTATTTTTTTCATGTGCTCCACTCGACACTTAGCTTACTAAACTTTTGTATTTTGCACAAAAACTCTTGTCATTTGGTCAACATGTATTGAATATCTACCTACCTTGACAAACATTGTTTAGCCTAGTTGATCCAAACAGGCACTATTTATGCATTTAGGCCTTATGAGTCTAGTGTGTATTTCCATAGCATGATATAGATATTTATCAAGCATAACTATATTATTACTAGCTGCTGCCCGCGATTCCGTCGGCGTCAATTTCTGTTTTTATGATCGCGACTATTTTTGCAACATTTTTCACTGATGCTTTGCTCCTATTGGTCGCAGCGTGATGTTATATAACCTAAAGCCTTCCTCGATAAATGGACTATCCAACACAAAAATAATTTTTCAATTCGAACCAGTACTTCCTGAGATTAGCGCGTTCAAACAATCAAACAAACAAACTTTATATTATTAAGTAAGTATAGATTATGATTGTAGACGTTTTTGGCAATCCCCTTTTTTCAGTATCTCTGACAAAAAATCTTCACAACCATAGTGGCACTGAAATTTTTTATCTTTTTTTGTAATCAAGAATTGATTCGCAATGATTTTTTACAAATAATAGCTTTATAGATAAAAAATAATAACTAGGTACACAGTCTCATAAAAAAATACAGTTGAAAACGTTCACGATTTAATATTAGTAACTCGCAACGTCATCTTTATTACCTACCTTATTGTGAATTCAACCTCACTTGCATCACCTAAAATTTAAATTAGGAAACTGTCAGGAATTAAACGGAGCAAACGTTCAAGTGGGCGCACATTTGGTGAGAAGTTCTCCTAGGCTATCAGTGACTGTGCATCTAGTTTTTTTTATTTCATATCTACGAGTGATGACACAATAACAACACAATTTAAATAGCTACATAAAAATCCAAAGCATTTTGTATGATTATAAAAGAGCAATCTGAAAATTATACGTTACTCGAAGTCCTAAATAGATCACGTCATCTTTGAAATGTTTGAATCCATTTGTTTGCTTTGCCATATCTTATCATCTTCATTCGAAGTGTTATCTGTTCAAAGGAAATTAAAACCTTGGTGTGTACATAAACCTTTGTGTTGCTCATGGCCAGTGTCATTTTTAAGCAATTTTGCAATCAAACTTCACATAAAATCAATGTGTTAAGAAAAAAACCGTTGCAAAAAGTATTCTGCGTCATCAATACAATGCATGATTTCAATATAGTATGATAACAATAACATAATAAATTCGTAGTACGAATCTGCTATTTAAAAATGTTTGTTAGCGTTTTGCAAAACTCGTTTTTACTTCAATGCTTATTATTGTGGATTTACTTGAAAAATAAACATTATTCGGCAAAATTGCGACATACTCGCGAAAAACAAGCGTGACGCATGTACCAAATACTTAGGTAGCTACTGTATAAGTAACACAATAACGAGTTATTTATACGTTATGCTATTACTCGTTAAATGAATGTCACAAAATTCCACCAAATAACTTGACTTTGAGGTCTTAAAGTAGTTTAGTAGACGAGAAAAAGTCATCCCCTACTTAACACTTCATCTGTAAAACTAGCTGTTGCCCGCGACTTCGTGCGCGTCAATTACTGTTATTTTTACTTGGGTATTTATTTTTAGGGTAACTTAAATCGTCTACGCAGCGCACGTAACGTAACGTTTAAGTGAATCTGAGACGAAGACGACATTACTCAACACTCTGATTTCGCTGGGAGAAACGCTATCTGTCCCTTTTCAGTCATCGGAAGTAAAAGATCTGTTTCGCATAAAATCAAAAGAACCAAGCACGAACAAAACTGTTATCGTAGAATTTACTAATGTTTTACTGAAAGAAAGAATTATCCGAAATTATAAAAGATTTAATAAATCGTTCCGACTAACTACAGAAACCTTGAAAATAAGTGGCTCGGCTGTGCCCATATTTATCTCTGAAAACCTATCGTCTAAGATGAAAAGATTATTTTACTTGGCCAGAGAGTTCGGTAAAATTAATAATTATCGTTATTGTTGGGTGTCAAATGGAAAGATTTTTCTTCGAGAGAAGGATGGGGCTACGCAAAAACTGATACAATCTGAAAAAGACCTAGAGAATCTCAAAAAAATACAATGACTGGGCTCCTTTGCGTTGTCTGGTTACAAATGCATGCTTTATACTACCTGTTTATGTCTTAACCTTTTACTTACCTTAAGAACTATGTTATCCGCACATATTGTAAAAAATATTTTTACAGGAAAATCCTTAAAACAATTTTTGTTGCATAACTCTCTATGTTCCTATTTGTTGGTTAATCTTATACATACAAATCACAAACAACACAAAATTATTACTCACCTAACTCAATTATACATTCATTACACACTTTCTTTCAAACAAACACACAAAACTGCCTTTGACTACAACGTACACTTGTTTAAATTACCCACCATGTCAAACTATTACAGAAAATATGTTTCTGGCGTAACCATTGCTTTAGACACATTACAAATTTCTATTCCTATGCAAATTTTAAATAATTTTTGCACATACGCATCGATACTATATTTCTACAATATACACAAATGGATGCTAACTGTAACATTATTAATGATATAGAAAACATATCAATCTCAAAAGCGTTTCTCTGCTGTCCTGAACAATGTTCCTCTCATATTCCCGCAGGAAACAATTTAACTATTTTTCATGTTAACATAAGGAGTATAGGCAATGATACAAATTTTAACAACATGCTAATTTTACTACAGAGAATAAATATACATATTGATATAATAATTCTCTCTGAATGTTGGATCAGTAAATGCTCAGTAATGCCTAACATCGACGGGTATGTATCTTATACATCAAGTTTTACAAACCAGAACGAAGGAGTGGTTGTCTATTTAAAAAATGAGATTTGTTGCAGTGTTGAGGAACCCACTTTCTCTGACGCAAATTGTCTACTGCTAAAGGTTTCTAATGAACTGGCGATTTTGGCTATATATCGTTCCCCATCATACAGAAACACTGATAATTTTAATTATAGTTTAAATGCAGCATTAAGTCTTGCCAAATCCTTTAAAAACATAGCAATAATATAAATATTATACCAAATAACACAGATATACACTCAGACTCATACTTAAACATATGTGCATCTCACGGCTTACTGCCAGGACATTTAATTCCAACGCGACAAGAAAGCTGCCTCGATCATATTATGATAAAAACAAATAACCAAGCAGTTTGCCTTGTCCTCGACTCACTTTTTACAGATCATAGCCCAACACTTTTGTCATACCAATACCAAAAAATGCCAAAGAAAAATACACAAATTACTAGCCGCGTGGATGTGCTTGCCTGTGTCACAGACATAGAAAATTTTGATTTTTCACCAGTGTTAAACTCAGCGAATCCTGAAAATGCAACGAGTCTCTTAGTAAACGCTCTATCCGAAGTAATAACAGCAAATACGAAAATTGTAAATACTGCCAGTCGAAAACGAATCAGAAAGCCTTGGTTAACCCCAGGACTCCTGCGTTGCATCAGGCACAGGGATAAACTATATAAAAAAACAAAACGCTTTATCGATGATGAAACACATAAAACTGTATACATACGGTATAGAAACTTTTGTAACAATCTTCTTAAAAAAATTAAATGTGAATATGAACGTGCAGAATTTGAAAGACACTCCAAAAACCCAAAAGCTACCTGGAATCTTATAAAGAAAATATCTCATATAAACAAGAAAACTAACAGCGGCGACGAGCTCTTAAGTATTGAAAAGGATCCAATCATCTCCATAAATAAAACAAATAACTTTTTCGTAAATGTTGGCAAAAACCTAGCTACTAAAATTTGTTCCAATTATGGGCCACATGCTACATCGAGACCAATTAGTGACAGTCTCAGCTGTCGAGATTCTATGGTCATATTAAACACAGACTGTGCTGAAATCGAATCCATCATTTCAAAGTTGAAATCAGACTGCGCAGTGGGTTGGGATGGCATCTCTTCGACACTAATAAAAGCAGCAAATCATATCTTGATACCGGTTCTGTGCCATGTTTTCAATCTCTGCATTTCATCCGGTTGTGTTCCTCGTGTCTTTAAGAAAGCTATTGTCCACCCTATCTATAAATCTGGCGATAAGTATAATGTAAATAATTATAGACCTATCTCTGTCCTTACCACTATATCTAAAGTGTTTGAAAAGATCCTGAACAAGAGACTAATAAATTACTTAAATTTTAAAGGATTTCTAGCCCCTAATCAATATGGTTTCAGATCTGGCAAAAGTACAGAAGATGCAGTCCTAAAACTGTCAAGCATCATATCGTCCAATCTGAACAACAAATTGAAAACAATGACAATATTCCTTGATTTGTCAAAGGCCTTTGACTCAGTCTCAATTCCAATTCTTATAAACAAGTTGGAACAAATCGGCATACGTGGCTTGGCCTTAGACATGTTTAAGAGCTATCTTGCTGATCGAACCCAGTGTGTTAAAATAGGGAATGTTATTAGTGACGAGGAAAAGGTCACTTTTGGCGTGCCACAGGGTAGCGTGATTGGTCCTACCCTCTTTTTAATTTATATGAATGACTTTTGCACTCTCACCATACCAAACACGGAGATTATTACATATGCTGATGATACAGCATTAATCATAAAGGGTACCGACTGGTATGATGCTCGAAAGCATGCCGAACGTGCACTTACTACTGTCATGGACTGGTTGGCGAGTAATATGCTGACACTAAACCTGGATAAAACTAAATTTATAGCATTTACCCCATGCATGAATTCACAACCTCCAAAGTCGTTTACCATTTCTGCACATAAATGTACGATATACACTACAATCTGCAATTCGTCATGTATCCAATTATGTCGTGCTTATTCCATTAAATATCTTGGAGTTATAATAGATTGCAACTTGTCCTGGAGGGAACAGATTGAAGCTGCCGCGGCCTGCACTAGAAAATTAATTTTTGTATTTAAAAATCTAAGATCCAGTGCAAATACAAAAACCTTAAAAACAGTCTATTGTTCGCTTGCTCAGTCGGTGCTTACGTACTGTATCACGGCATGGGGCGGCGCTGCTAAAACACACCTCATTCGAATAGAGAGAGCTCAACGAGCAGTTCTCAAGGTAATGCTCCACAAACCCATGCGTTTCCCTACAGATGACCTGTACGCTATAACTGGTTTCCTATCCGTCAGAAAACTGTATGTACAAAGTGTCATACTTCGTAAACATCAGAACTTACCCTATGACCCAAACTTACACAAATGCAAGCGCCGAACTCATAACGTCTGTCAAATTCCAAAATGTCGCCTAAAAATAGCTCGTCGGCAGTTCTGCTTCTTAAGCTGCGCCCTTTATAATAGAACGAATAAGATTCTCAACATCTATCCATTACGATACAAAGAATGCAAAAGCGCTGTCTATAAATGGATCCAAACTCTCAACTATGACCAAATAGAGGAATTTTTCTAATAATGATTACTGTAAATCATGAGAAATATAGAATAAAAACTAATAAACACCCTCACACACACACACACACACACACACACACACATGCAACGTCTTTTTATCTAAATCCTATTTTTAAATAATTTAAGGAGCCATATATTATGTATACATATTGTGCATTTCTGTCCGGGAGGTGGGCGTTAATGGCTGCGACTCAGTTTCAACTAAAGCCGCTATTATCGTTTCATCATAAAACTTGTTAAATGTTTTTCAAATAAATAAATAAATAAATGTAAAAAAAAATGTAAATGTAACGGTAGCCTTTAAATATGAATAATTTTCCCCCTTTTTGCAACATTTTTCACTAATGCTTCGCTCCTATTGGTCGCACGTGATGTAATATAGCCTAAAGCCTTCCTCGATAAAGTTACTATCCAACACAAAAATATTTTTTCAATTCGCACCAGTACTTCCTGAGAGAAGCGCGTTCAAACAAACAAACAAACTCTTCAGCTTTATAATATTAGTATAGATATGTTATTTTACGAGTTTGTCGGTGTGTTTAATGTCAGTAAATCAGTACATATCTATTCATGAAAAACTAGACATATATATCTATTGAAATGAAAGATGAGTTTACAGATTTAGAACGCGTATAATATTTTTGATTTAACCCGACGTTTCGAACCCTTTCAGCGTTCATGGTCACGGGTAGACTAAGGTGTTATTCGTCTTCACATCTTCTTCGTCGACACATTTAATTACAGTTTTTAGTACCTACTTTACTTATAAATGTAAACAACCAATAAAATAAGTAATGTAACTATCAAAGTTAAAGCCAAGTGTCCATCTTTTAAAGGCTGCCATAAGGCTAGGTAGGTACTAATAAAACGAAATAATAAACTGAGTCTGTTTGATGAAATGATAACTAATTACATCATTAATTAATTTTGGTTAAAAATACTTTAAGAATTACTGATAAAAATAAATTAAACAGGCGGTTAAGGTCGATAAACTGAATGAGTTCGCGCTTAAATTTTAGCGGCTCGTCAGAGAAGATATCGGTGTTGTGCTATTTAGATAGTTTTAGGGTTCCGTAGCCGAATGGCAAAAAACGGAACCCTTATAGTTTCGTCAAGTCTGTCTGTCTGTCTGTCTGTCCGTCCGTATGTCACAGCCACTTTATTCTGAAAGTATTCGCATTACACAGTTGAAACATGGTAGGTAGGTGTATCCTGCTTTACGATTCTCATACAAAAAATAAAAAAATATAATATTTAAAGGAGGGCTTCCCATAAATAGAACTAAAACAAAAAAATGTTTTTTTACTTAAACCTATGCATATGGTGTCTATGGATAGGTCTTTTAAAATGAGATTCCAAGATCCATTTTTTCCAAAAGTCTAACATTTGGAAGATGACGCTTCCGAAGTGGTAAAATGAGTGTCCCTCCCCCTCTAACTATTAAACTAAGGACGTGAAAATT
This sequence comes from Anania crocealis, assembly GCA_949315895.1. NCBI lineage: Eukaryota > Metazoa > Arthropoda > Insecta > Lepidoptera > Crambidae > Anania > Anania crocealis. Next base: position 19,969,441 of record OX438880.1, on the reverse strand, counting down.
TTGAAAAAAAACAATGTATATCTTAACAAATACTTTCAACGAAAATTGGTTTGAACGAGGTCAAACCGGTAGTTTTTGAGGAATAGCACATTTTTAACAACCGCAAATATAACTATGTCCTTCATACAAACACTATGAAAATTTTTTGCAGTCAATTAAATATTGTGGTATTTTGGCTAAGTGGAAGTAACTGAACCCCTAATTCAGTTAAAGTCGGTACGGAACCCTTAGTACGCGAGTCCGACTCGCACTTGGCCCGTTTTTTTGTAGTATCGTTCTAATCGATTCATGGTGCGTTGTGGTGACACAGTTACTTTTGGCACATTTTGGAGAGGATGGAAGTGACTTCCATCATCGAACGTACTGTACGTACTTAGAGTCTCTGATTTTAACCGAAGACGGACTGACAGAAAAACACACAGAGCTAAAATATAATGGTGAGGATTGAGATAGATGCAGATGAGTAAGAAGCTCACGCTATGTACAATCGCTTTAGTAACATTTAAACTACTTATTATACCTACTTAGTTTGTTGAATCATCATATTCATATTAAATATCAATAACAAATATAAAATAATCCTTTTTAAAGAAACTAAACATGAAAACATCATAGTTACGTTTAATTAATCAGTAAGTGAAGTAAATTGTAGTTTCAAAAATTCCTAAAAACTTTACTTTGCGACCTATTCATATTATATCGACATGATATTGTGTGATACGATGTGATTTCGATTTCATTTATTTTTTTTAATACGCTAGTAGTTACAGCACATTAACACAATATGATTATCAAATAACAATGTTCCCACAACGGCTAGGAAGTTATGATGTACTAACAAGATAACATGAAAATACATTATTGTTCGTTTAAAACAGCTAATTTGTTTTGTCATTTTTCTCATAGCTCCTAGTCAGGTTGCCAAATGTTAGGTCAATCAATATTATTAATGATCGCTATTGATTTAGGCATACTATTTGCAAGTGTCCCTAGACACACGCAATAAAGGCTCAGTCGCTCTACAGCTCCCATTATATCAAACATTAGGTACCTTTGTTGAAAATAGGTTTTAAACCTTTACGTCGTCAACAAGTTAATATTCATTACTCTAGCTCTACATTAATCATACAAACTTCAGATTTTTAGTGCTCACTTAACCTTTTAAGTGTCGGTCGGCATAACAATACTTTATTTAATTGAATCTCCTCATTGAAATCCTCTTTGACGATCTCCGTGGTAGAGTGGCACACACGCCGGCTTTCGAGACGACGCCAGCTTTGAGAACCCTGTAGGTTCGATGCCCGCTGGGTTAATCGAGTTAAAAACTATTTTATAGGTATTTTGTATGTTTGGTTCAGTGTAGGTATTTGTTGTTTTTGATTTCTACAAAAACAAAAAGTGCTATAATAGTTATTTATTTTGTAATCAGTATAATGTATGCGAGTTCCTCCACATTTTTTGATCGACGCGTGAATGGTTGAAATGTGGCACTTTGATTCTTATAATAATCAATTAACTGTTCAACAATTTACAAAGTAAGTAACAGTATCGTAATATGTTGATCTAAATGTGGCGCCTCGATTCATTCAAGTCATCCATCATTGTTATCAAATGTATAATCAGAGTAAAGATATGATTCCGATCAATCGGTTTCAACATTTCTGAATGTGTAATTTGAGCTTCGTGATTCTACACGAGTGGAATGCACTCACTTGTAATTATAGACATGGTAATACGAACACTCTTGGTAGTAAATTATGCAATTATATGTACTGTTACTTTGAATCTACCTATTTCATGCACAGAGATTTTTGATGAACAGAACTAGGCAATATATCAGTTGCATGTTGACGAATTACCATACTTACTTCAATATATTTTTTTCTGATACATTTAATCGCATTGCAGGGATTTACATTTTGGTAAGTAGGTAGTAGTAGTACTTACCGTACCAAAAACTACGTTTTTATACCCGATTAAATTCAAAAACCTTAGCAGCTTATATAAGTAGGCTCCGTAAAATGCAATATCACAATCAAAGTTTAATTTTTACCTTTTTTTTAAATAAATCCAGATTTCATGGAGTTTAGAATGTGGCTACCATAAACCAACAAAAAACAAAAGCATTTATGTTACAAGTTATTTAAGCCATTTTCAGCTTTAAATATATGTTCGTAGCTCAATTGACATGTTTTGTACAAGGTCTTGATCGAAAGATGATCATACTTCTTTAACTTAATTCTTCTACGCAGTGTTTTTTCTCTCACTTGAAAACATATTTAAGAAACTTTAATAAACGAGCTATAATATCGACAAAAAATTGCAAATAATAAAGTGACTGACTGGCTAAAATGCATGAAATAGCTGATTTCTGATAATCGTATGCATAAATCTAATTGATTTACATACCGGTTCAAATATTCGTGCAACAGAATCCCACGGTACCCTTCTTTCGTAAGAAATACTTAACGATGGGACATAACCAGGAATGGCGACGCGAATCCGAGCTCCCCTGTTATTAGGGCTAACTACATAAGTAGTATTTTTTTAAATAATTTAACATTAACCTTATTATTTTCTTAGTGTCAATGTTTTCCAAGCCGCCTATTGCTGGCCTCTAACGTGACTTGGTTTTACGACTTCCATCTTGGAAGCCGGAACCAACGGCTTAACGTGCCTTCAGATTCTTCCGAAACACGACTTCCTATCAGATTGGTCTGGCCAAGGCAATTTAAAAGAGTTTGTTTTGTAACTGTCTTTGGAGCTTTACAAATGGATCCCTGTATCTACAAATACGGTTAACAGACCCAATACTTACCTAACCACCTATCTAACGGCAACCCACATGATGGGACGAGAAGAATTAATTTGTTTGACACAAATAATATCTAAGCACCTTAATTGGGGAGAGCAGTCGCTCGTAATATCTAAGCACCTTAATTGGAAAGAGCAGTCGCTCGGCTATCGAAAAGTTTTGTGGTCAAATGTCAAATATCACTTACGACAGCAGTAATCTTTATATAAAAAATCGGTTTTTCTAACCTTATTTAGAATTCTATTTTCAAATATTTCTACAGGTTAGGCGTAACCACAGGTACTGCCAATCCTATTTATGATGGACGTCGTCAAACCCAACCGCAGTTTACTTACACATTTGCGTGCCGTTGAGAACTATTCAGTTAAATTCACTGTAGACATTCCACGATGACCGTACGACTTACGACCCATTGTGCTGACCCTCCACAATGTAGCACCGGACGGCCGACAAAATGCGCTTGTATACTGACCTTACACGAGAGGGCCGTTACCAACAATGTGTTGGAAATGTTCTTGGGTGCAGTGGTTCAACGCATTTCGCTCAACTGCGCTAAAACAGTTTGCAAACGAATGTACTGTACACGACGTGCATGGTTGTTTAAGTTTTGATGCCGTATGTATACATGTCGTGTAGTGCCGGGCCTCATTTTTCTATGGGTGTCATAAGATGCGACGAAAAGTGTAATGACAGAAAAGTTGCAACGACTTCTCAGTCAACCCACTTGCCAAGCGTGGCGATTTGGCAGAATGAGGATTCTAAAGGAGGCTTTAGGAGAGGCACCTGTCCAGCTGTGGGCTGATACAGGCGGGTGAAGGTTATTTTGACCACGGCGGAGTGGCGTACACACCGGTTTTCAAGGTGTCGCCTGCTCTGAGGTCCCGGGTTCGATTCCCGGACGGGTTAATGTGGTTTTTAACATTTTCTCTGGTCTGGGTGCTTGTGGTACCTACCTTCGTTGTATCAGATTTCCAAAATACGAGTGCTTTAAATAGTCACTCAAATTGGAATTAGAACAATGTATCTGATGTTGTCCACATTTATTGATTTATTTTTAATGCAAGCGTGACTTATACTCATCATTGTCATTGATTATCAGACTAATTTCCATTCCTTTGCATTCTACGTGTACCTATGCCATATTTTCAACTTTTTGATACCACTAAATTTTCTTCTATCCCTTCTAGGTTTTCCGAAGAACATTTCACTTCTTGTTCTCAAACATCCAAAGCCAAAATATCGTGGACATAGGTACCACAGCAGTTTTCCTTATGCTAAGTTACTTTTAATGTTCTTTTAGTCATAATTTTTATTTATTTACTGAAGTTGACTACTGGTTAATTCATTTTTATACTTAGGATTACAAAATAAGTTACCTGCTTAAAGGTCAATTTTCGTGAAACTTTCGATGAAATATTACATCAATCTAATACACAGAATACATCTTACACAATGCCAAGACGATGCAGAAGCTACAAACACAATGGTGATCGAATGGATCGAAATCGATTTGCCAGTCAATTGACAATAAACATTCCGTCCATGTAATCGGACAAAAAGAGCTACACGGTTGATTCGCTCGGATAATACTTGCTACAGTAATCGCTCGGCTACGGTCACCTAATCTAATAAGTGTAATAAGCCCAGTAGCCATCTACTGTTACCATCATGCATGCTGCATGAGGCAAGACAAGAGTCAAGGCCGAGGCGGTCGCGTTACGGACATCACTGAACCAAGACAGGCGTGTAAAAAACGGACAGTTAAGATTTAGCAGCTACGTTTGTGTCTGATTATTTGAGACGGCTTTTAAACATTTAAAATGAACTAAAACTTTATTCCGTATTCTTTTAAGAATACTTTTTATGCATAAAAAGTTGAATAATACCGTTTTATTCATCTCGGAGCTACTTATTGCGAAAAACCAACATTGCTTAATTATTTTAACTAGACTTGACGACCTTGGCGGAGCGACACACTGGTTTTTAAGGTGTCGCTTGCTCCAAGGTTCCGGTTTCGATTCCCGGATGGGTCAGTGAGGAAAAAAGGACTTTTATATTTTCTCGGGTCTGAGTGTTCATGGTGCCTTGTTTGTTTCCTTATTCCACAAAACAAGTGCTTTAAATTTTTTACTTGCTTTGGGATCAAAACAATGTATGATGATGATTTTTTCCACATTAATTTATATATTAAATTAAAGCGGTTTTAACTCGAGTTTGAACTTGCTATTTTTGATATGATTTAGTATTGACTTTAATTGCATTAAATCTATAAATAACTCTTTCATTTTAATATACAGTACTTGCATATCATATTAAGGAAACCAGTTTATGTATATGTATAACATAATAATATTGTCGTTTGAGAGCACTCGCCTTTAATAAGCCCAAATATTTATTAAGACTGTTACCAATTTTTCCTAAAATTGTGAGTGTGTCCAGCCTGAAGAAGTATAGTAAATTTTTTTAGATATCTTTAAAGTAGACTTATGATTGCCTCATTTTTGTTTTATTGTATTTCGTAGTAGGTTTTACTTGAATCATAGATCGTTCGACCTCGATCAATCATCACGGCCCGTTAACTCGTTCAATTTCGCTCGGTTTGACTAGACACATAATTTATTTAGTGAAGTGGTCAGTATTTGACCGATCAATCAGCATCGCGTGATGCTTACCACCATGCCACAGACGTCAAACTTATTTATTCGCCTCTGAATGTGTACCAACCAAGTCAAGGTCTGCGAAAAGTAAACAGATATATACTAGTAGTTGTTATGACTGACAGTGATTTTGTTTAGATCGTGCTCTGTAAAATACGTACCTACGTCACTTTTATATTCTACCCATAGTAGTTAGGTAGTGAGGTAGGTAATTATTCCAGGTTTCTGCCGTGTACATTTTTTAGGGTTAACTAACACCCCTGTAGTTTCACCATAATATCTGTAATCTGTATGTCTGTCTTTCCGTTCCCGGTTTATTCAGAGACTACTTACTGAAAAGCTATATTCTGGCATGAATATGTAAATAATTACGCCGTCGAAAGTTGGGGATGTTTTTATTGTTGGAGTCAAACGTGTGTACAGTAGCTTCTACAGAATCCATAAAAGTTCCAAAAGTATATATTATTATATCCTTTAAATTTTGATCCATAAAATAAACAAACAGAATACTACTAATAAAAGAAGGAAAAGGGCAACAACCCAAAATACGACCTTTTCTGCCATCATCATTTCTTACGATCTTCAAGTCTTCATAAAAATGCAAACAAAACAGCTAAAAAAGCTTGATTTATGGAAAAGGGTTCATGAATAGGTATCTAGTATATAGTTTTATCCCAAAATGTTTTAACTGGGTTCATACGGCTCGAGCAACAAGGCTGAGTTTCCACGGAAGTCGTTCTGGGTGTAATGGAGATGAGCCGACCGTGAATTGACCAATCACAGCGCTCGATATCTGTGATCTTATTATTTTGCGCACTGTGATTGGCCAAATATTTTCCCGCTTCTTTTATCCAAATAGAACTTTTTTACTTTTATTTATTATAAAGGTTCAGTAAGGAACTTATATTAATTCAAGTCAAGTTAGTATTTTGGCGCCGGTATGCAGGAATGTTATTCAATTATTTAGGTATACTTTTTGTATACAAAGCTGTTTAGTAAATAACTCTGAACAATAATAATTGCAATGCTATTTTCATGTCCGTTGACGTATATTTAACGTCAAAATGAGCAGATTGACGTAACCTTTTATACGTGCACTAAATTACCATCTCCGAGAAAAATAACTAGCTTTATCCTTTATCTAGATTATGGTCCTGTCAAAATAGTAAATACCTCCTCCTATTTTTAAGTTGGCATTTTAGTATCTTTGGCACCGATTTTAAGTTTTAAACTTGGTGGTAATACTACTGATATATATTTTAATATTAAACTTAACCACTTAAGATATACAAATGCTAATAATTACAATAATGATACATACTTAGGTACTGTTTTTATTATATATATATAGATAACTATATAAAGAAGTTTTTATGTCTATTCGTTGGCAAGCTTACGTGCTTTGACTACTTTATCGATCAATTCAATGACCATAAATATTGATATTCAAATAAATATCATCGTATACAGATCGCGTTCGGCCTCTATAGATTCAAAGAGTTGCGTGCTCGCCGCTGGAGTAGAGTGATAAGGCGCCAGCTCAAACAGGGTTGCCACTAAACTGAGTGGCGGTTCAGAAATATCAGATCCTAATCATAAATCGTAAGTTATGTTCGTGTGTTGCCGGAACATAAAAAGAAACGTACAACCAATTCTATAGAAATGGCGTACTGCCAAAAGAAGACGGGTAGCAAAATATTCTCTCCACTATTGGCTGCCAAGCGTATAGCAATACGGAGAGGCCAGCAGTGGACTGAAATAGGCAGATGATGAAACAAAAAGTACCAATAATTATTATCTTACCTAACATGAACCCAGTATCCTATTAGAAAGTTCAATAGGTACTGAGTAATTTCTAAAGTGAGTATATTTTCGATTCGAAATAGATAAAGCTAGCTTCCCGATCGGATACAATGAAAAAAGGCAATCGATTCACACAATTGTCAAACAGGAACTTGTACATCTAAAAAAATTCTGTGAAATTCAGGGGGTACCGCTGAAAATCAACGTCGTGAAATGTCTACAGCTATCACGACTAATGCTTTAACACTTTTAAACTACTTTGCTTTTAAGTTTTTTTTTAAGAACTTTCTGTATTCTTGAATTAATTGTGTCAAATAAACATTTCTTTCTTCTTCTAAATCCCAATTTGAATGTTTAATTTTGAGCAAAATATTTAGTAAGGTACACGTTACTAAATATTTTTCTCAAATTTAAACTATAGGTATGCATTTCAAAAATATATAGGCAGCCCTGGTTTAAAAGATAAGATAGACAGATAAATTATCCCAGCAGTAGATACGGTCTAAGTAACGTTGGTCGCGCCTGGATAGCGCTAATCAGGACAGAGTTAATTAACTAACGGATTGCGGGTGACACTTGCTTACTCGCTGCCTTGTTGTGACATCGCCTTTTATAAAACTCAAATCTAGCTGAGCTATCAATAACTTAAAAATAATCTGCTGTTAGTTCTACTATGTTTTTCTTTTTAGTTTCCTTCTTTATTAAAACTGTAATATACAGTATAAAAATTAGGGAAAAAAGGCTTCCTTACGAGTTCTTTGCAATCATACACAATGACCTAAAATATTATTTTTACAACCATAACTATAAAGAAAAAACAAAACACGGTTAAAATCCTATGGATATTTTAACTGTGCGAAATGAATTGTAATTAAGCTTTAATTTTCAATTTTTTTTGACTTAAGCAATTTTTTAATTATATAATGTAGTCAACAAACAAGGTGAATTTAAATCACACAGTTGATGGATGGTTTGTTGAAAACTGCATTTTGTATATTCTAATCAGAAAGCCCAAGTGATCTTATCTATTATACCGAGTGAGTACTTCTATATTCCCATTATAAAGCTTAAAGTGGCAAGTCTAAGGTTTATAGACCATAAAACTATATGAGAACATAAAACTTCCCTACAAGAAAATGTAGAGTTAATCATTATTTCATGACGGTTAATTATATGGAATAATGTTTTCTAGGTTTCCTTCACTTTAAATGAGATCCTGTTTTAACAGTGTAAATGATTGCGTATTTCCTTTATCAGAGGAAGGCTTGCTACACATTTATATGATAACTCTAAAATTATAGTAATATTAAATATATTTCCCACAATTATTATTAGAACTAACTTAAATTTCATAGGCACTAAATTAGCTTGAAATTTATGGAACGTTTTTTAAAATTTAAGTAAGAGTAAATATACCAACGTAATCTCGGATACCAACTCCTCCACACTATCTGTTTTCAAACCGTGCCATTATTTTGGGAGTGTGTTAGTGCCTTAGTTCATTTGTGATGACTTGATGCTACACTGTCTTGCGTTTTCATGAATGTATGCCGCTTTTGGAGAAATAAGGAGGTATGCCTTTTGGGGCACATTGATTGCATTCGTAAATCTAGTTTACCTTACTCACCATCCTGCAATGAACAAACGTGATGGGAATTTTAGTGCAAACCTCCTCGTCTAAATAGTATCAAATGTTTGTACAAAGTGAACTGTATATTTAACAATTGCATAATTTGTTACAGACACAATCACGAGTGGCGCTGTCGCGGCGCCCACCTCCACACGCCTGCTGATGACACAATAAATTGTGATGCTGGCAAGAACAGGACCCTACAGGAAACTGCGTCCCCGAGGACGGCGAAGGACGTTGTCACCCCCTATTAATTAGTTACTAAGTGAAAGTGCCTAAATCGCTACAATGGTGGGTAACCGTCGAAACTTGATATTTAGAGTAAGCATTGTGATCAACATCGCTGTGTTGTTGTACGCGGCGATGCACCTCTCCGGTAGCAATGGATCGGGAGTGGAGTGGGTGCCGATAACAGTGGATGGCTCTGAACGGAGTGCAGAGCTGCGGTATCTCAACAGGGAGGAGTTCCGCAACGTTACCGAAACGAGACTACCCGATTCGAGCATGAAAAATTTTGAAGAATCAACCTCCCAGAAAACACCATCCACGATGCCCAGTACAAATAAAACTGCGTCAAGCACTACATCGATTGCTGAATTAGAGAAGAAACTGCATGATACATCGTCCGAGGCCGACATGACCAACGAAACACTGGACATTGTAGACGAGAATGCGTTGTCGGACACGACCCTCTCCCGGCTCCGGTTCTTGCTCGCGTGCAACGACAGAGACTTTCTTCCTCAATATCTGCAACGTGGTGAATATTGGGTGTTAAAGAATTATGTGCGCGCCGATCACGGAACAGTGTTGTGTCACGAAACTATCACCTACACGACACACGCCGGGTTCGAGTTCCTGGATAATGTGCAACCTCTAGTCGAAAGGTAAGACTATAACATAGTGTATTACTACCAGATAAGAACAACAGGAGTAATACAATCCCGCTTAGGTGTATACTTACGTAACGCGTAAAGTTTTTCACATAATTTAATATAACGTTTTCTGTTTTACGGTAAATTATTTTAAAAACTCTAATAATACTTACCTTCTATTTAAGGATTTGAATGACTAGTACCTGTAGATATGCGTACAATAATCGTTATAGCTTTGTATTTAATTTTAAAAAGGATGCGTCATGGTAATAATTCCAAAGCCTGACGTAATCCGTGCGTGATGCTTAAGCCGGAATTTCTAATGGCCCTTGGATTTTTGCACGATCGATGTCTAGCGTATACCTAGTATCAATATGATCGAATATTTAAGCGTATCTCGAGGTCAGGGTTATGAAAAACTCGCACGTTGTAGAACGTGTACGAACGCAAACGAATTAAAACCAAACAAAACGCAAAATCGAGACGCTACAACTCTTAAATGTTATCGTATTCATGAATGGACAACTTTCGTTCGGTGATCTTGACAGTCCACTTCCATTTTTATCGAGTGGATTGATGATTTCACTATGTTGACGTTTTAGTCGTAAGATCGACGGTAGAGAGCGTTTTTATGTGTATTTGCCACTTATTTTTATCCATCAACTCCTTGGTTATTTCTTACTTTTTGTTTAGAACGAGTTATAAAAACTTTAACGTTTGGGCAATTTGAAAAATATAATTTATTGGTTACGCTACGAAGCTATCTTAATTGTCATCTGTATTTTAAAACTACTAGATAAAAACTTAAGAAATATTGGGCAACTGTCGGATCACGCTGAGAAAGTTTCTTAAGAAGCTCCAAGCAAAATTGTTAAGTAATCCGTAACAATTGCACATATCTGATCATTCAATCATTTTAGATTTCTGTTATGCAAGTTTGCGATCTAAATATTGTTGGTTGGCTCATAATGACATCTTTGTTTAAACGATCTCCATTGCTGAATACTAATCACCAAAGTTGGTAGAGACTTTAGGTACAGCTACCAGCTTTTTTTTAGAACGAAAGTTACAATTTATAAACTTATAATACTAGAATGTATAAAAAGGTTGCAGGTAAAAGTAGTAGCTATACTCTGTTTGTGTACATGTGTATCTATCATAAACAAACTTTTTAATTAGCGGCACATAACACATGTGTACATTATTACTGGTATTACATTACCTACGACCGTGTGGTATGTAATAATATATCTCCCTAACAATTTAATAACTACAACCTTGACGAGACGCAAATTCATTACTTGTTTAAAAAAATACATATAATCTGTACGAAGTAATTAATTTTACTATGGGAACTATATCGAAATCTTGAAAATGATCATAATGAAGTAGATGCCTAAAAATTACTAACGACTAACGTTACTAACTGACTTGCATGTTTTGACATCACCTTATATTAATCACAAATTCGTTACTATGGAATCATTTAAGTTTTGAAATGTAGAAGCTTTTTAAGCAAACCTTAAATATCTATATATCCTCCAAATTATTATAGTTCTATGTACTTCACTTATCATTAGCGTTAATCTTTTGTATTCAAAAAATATTTACTTCATACAAACAAGGAAGTTGTCACCTCTTCAGTGACACATACAAATATGTAGTGATGTTCTGAGAAATATGTGGCCATCAATAATTGTTTAAAAAACAGTCTAAGTATGGCTGTTCTTTAGGAGTTATTCAATCCCGCTAGACAATCGTATCGAACTGGCACTGTCATATATGTCAATGTAAAGCTTTAACAATATAATAATCGCACTATACTCGTACATTTTACAGATCAGTCGTGACGCGACACTAAGGCTGTGGCTTATTGAGAGCGACTGACATGTAATTAAACAAAACGTTTTCATTAGATAAATTGATCTACACAAAATCTATGATCACCTCTGGATTCCGAATATAGCACCAGCGAAACTGGCATAAAAATCTAATAACACCAGGAGAAGACTTCTTTAAACCATTTGCCTAATCTTGCCAAAGCATTACGATAATTGCAAAATTTTTCTTTTGAAGGTAAATTTTCCTTGTGATCAGATGTAGACTAATATCCAAAGCAGAAAAAGTTTCTACATCTACAGCCTACTGCTGATGATGATGATAAAATGATGATGATATTATCAGCAATTCAACATAGAATATAAAGTAGTAAAAGCAAAGGCATGATGTTTATAAGTAAATTCTGAAAATATAAATATTATTAAGGCATTATCATTATGCAGGTAGCATTAGTAACATAGCTAAATCATTATACTCTAAATGTATGGTACATGCATAAACAATGTATAAAATGAAAAACTAGATACATAATCAGCGACCAAAAAATGATCTTTTACCAAATGAGCGGCTCTAGAACATATTGTTGCACTTTCAACTTAGTAGTATTGGGTAACCTAATGTCATTCATTTCCATTATGGGAGGTATACCATATGACAACAGCTACGTTGAAATGCAATGGCGGACCTTTTCAAGTGTCATTTTTGTATGGGATTCTGTAAGGAGTGCATATAACTTTGTTGGTCATACTATACTACACTGGTTATATGCGCATCGCTAACACCGAGCCACAGCTCGCATGTTGTACGTACTCTATTGTAATGTGATCGACAGAGATTGCAAACGTAATGACAGCCGTAAGAAACGCCAGCCACGCTCTGGCCGCGGCTGAATGTGTGCTAGGTCGATAGTCAGTGGGGCAATAGAAAATAGAGGGCAACGTTCACTCTCTGGTTCATTTGCCTTTATTTCTTGTCCTGGACCAAGGTCACATTAATGTTTTATATCATACAAGACTATCACTGAGATCATGAAATGAACTCACTAGGTTAGTTTTTAATAATTTTAATGTGATGAATTATTATGTCTGAACAGATATCTCGTAGGTACAATAATGCGCGATTAGAAACTCATTATTATAGTATCATCATTTTAACAGGTTTGTAGATAACATTACTTATTACTAAAATATGCCCAAAAAAGACAAGCAATTTGGCATTGTCTCGACGTTGCTATTTATTAGTTTGTAAAAAAAAAACAGAATATACAAGGAAAAAAATACAACGATGGATAATGCAATTTTACTATTACGTGGGTAACACTGAAAAACTTTTGGAACTGGCCAGTTAGAAACATTGCTAATGAAAACTACTTTTGAATTTTAATTTTAGAACTCTTTATTAACTTAATGTAGTATTATTGCATTCATTTAGTATTATTGTCATTTGTTTTTGTAAATTGGCGGCAAATCTAAAACTCTTGTTACACGTGAAAATGAACCTAACGCGAGTAAATTTTCGGTCAATGATTTATTATGACTTTCGTTGTGGGCTTACTCAACAACAAAGCTATTATAGGCTGCGATTAGCATTTCTTAATGAACGAGGTAACGAGTTTAAACGTGGACGTAGCAATCTCAATAATGATCCGCGTGAGGAACGTCCTTTAACAGCGACTACTGCAGATAACATCAGTGCTGTGCGACGCATGATAGAGGAAGATATGAGAGTGACCTATCAGCAGATACGGGCAAGCCTAGACATTGGTATGAGTCAAGTTCAAAAAATGTTACACGAACATTTAGGTGTCAGGAAGCTTTGTACCAGATGGATTCCCCATACTTTAACCGACGACCAGAAACACCTTCGCATGGACTGGTGTCGCCAAACGTTAGATAAGTTCAACGGCGGTGACTCAAATGCTGTATTTGACATCGTCACAGGTGATGAAAGCTTGATATATTGCTACGAACCCGAAACCAAAAGACAATTAGCTCAGTGGGTGTTTCCTTTCGAGGATCGGCCAACTAAGGTAAAGAAAGGATGAAGTCAAGGAAAAAAGATGATTGGTCGGAAAGGTCATTTCGCGACAGTTGTGCTAGAAGATGGAAGGACAGTTACTGCAGACTGGTATGTCAATCGCTGTTTCGCGCCCTCGAAGCAGGATCCTCCTTTACCACGACAATGCTTCAGCGCACTCCGCATAACGATGGAACCACTGTTTTTCTCAGTGGTTCCATCGAATGCGACGATGTGTAGAGAGGAACGGATATTACTTCGAAAAACAATAAAAGTATTGGCAACTTTCTACATTAAGCCGTTTTTTATTTTCTAAACATTTTCAGTGTTACCTAGGTATCCAAATAATAAAAAGCTTATGTTTGAAAGGCTGTGGTAACTTGAATTTAATTATAGAACCTTTGCCCTGCAATGAGATGATTATAGGCTGTTACTTTGTTTTTTTGTATAATATTATCACACTATTTTGATTCGTTTTAAGCAATAAGTTTTCCGCACTTCTTCAATCAGTAAAACATAGTTGATTGTGTATTATTTGACGGAAAACTTCTGGACTTATTTCGTTTCGCTCGTTGTTTAGGTACTTCAACGTCACTGTTGTTGTATATTTTTACTTTACTCTTATAATCAAAAACTTGTTAGGCAAATTATAACTATGGATTGTAACTCGAAGATACATTAATCAGAATCTTCAAGCCCATACGACAAGTCACAACACTAGCACGTATTTTTTTACCTTTGAGCAAAACCTCTAAGTAGACTAATTACACAATGATTTGAGCTATTAAAATGGCGTCCTTCATGCTAACATATTAGTCGCTTGACAAACTTCCACACCATCTCATAATGACGACCTATTGTGTTCATATTACAACATCGCAGTGTAGGTATGCTATGTGCAACCCAATAAGAATGTTGTAACGAGGGTTTTATTTAAGTGCCATAATATTTCTAATAAAATAAAATCTAGTGTTTTTTTTTGGTTGGAAAAGTTTGAAGTTTACTCGTATATCGTCAATTTGTGGCGTTGTTAACCTGGTAATATTAATTAAAGAATTTTGTCTTATTGAATTTAATTTTTAATGTTTTAACATTTGTCATGTATTTTATTTGAATATTTTTGAGTGTTGTATGCCTCCTGAGCGTTTTTGCTATTATAATATTAATCAAATAAAACGTTTTCTTAATTGGATGTTGTATTTTAAGTTTTGCATCATTATTACACTTAGTTTGACGGGTTTATTACCGGTTTGACGACAGACAAAAAAACTTTCTTGTATGCGCTCGTATTTTTAACTCATCAGTTTTTATTATTGACATGATAATTATGATATAACGACATACGTTTTCTGCAAAAGACAATTAAAAAAAGATTTTAAATATTTTGTGTCGTGATTCCTCAACAATTGATTTGATTCAACAAAACGGTTATAAATATAATAAAGGTAGCCTTAAGATTTTATTCTATGAGCTAAGGTTTTATCAAGATCAAATGTATACGACATCTTAATCGATAACAGGCTTTTCCCTTATCATTTTATCTTGTTCACCTTGCATATGGATGTTGATAAGTTCTAAACGATGGTAGTTATTTATGTTACAAGTACCATTGCCCTCGTGTTTATAAATAACCCTGTATTACAAGATTGCAGTAAACTTGACGCGGTTATTAATAGCTAGCTGTATGAGGGGAATGTGACTTAAGTAATCAAATTGTGTAAGCTCTTATCCTGATATTTTTATTAATAACTTTGTCATAAGAGTAAAGGATAACCAGTTTTGTAAAATAATAAAAATTCAAGTACCTTGGTAATTACGTCAATGTTGTAATACACTAACGGCTCGCTTTTCCAAACCTTTTATCTACGACAGTTTCTGAGGTAATGAATATATGGTGAAACACTTAACCTAACACTTCTTATGTATATTAACTGATTAATTTTGATTTATTGGATAAATTATCATTATCTCCAAACGATGGCCATTGGCCTCTCCGAAGAATCTCCACTACCATTGGTTCTGTGGCTCTCTACGACCAACGCCAGATCTTCGGTCCGCTCGCGGTGATGGCCTACCCACAGTAGTACTGCGGAACTAGTGTGCGGTGGCCATTCCAGAACTTTCTGCCCCAACGACTACCGATTCGTTTTACTATGTGTCCCGCCCACTGCACTTTAATTCTTCGAGCAATGTCGGTTAATATAGTTCTGCTGCGGATTTCCTCATTTCTGATTTCATTACGTAGGAAAAAACCAAGCATTGGTCTCCCTATTGCCCGCTTTTCGACCTTGAGCTTTCTTAGGAGACCCATGCTAAGCTACTATGTTTCAGTTGCACTGCGGTAAATTGGACGTAAAGACTTACATCTTAAAACACTGCGGTAATTAGACGAGAAGATTTTTCGCAACTTCCCGAACGCTACCCATCCGAGTTGGAATCGACGAATGCTCAAAATAGAGAAGAGATGTTTATGCTAAAATTAATTAATTAGTGTAACACCGCGAGCGTATTCGTTAGCTTCTTAAGAGCTCCATTGGGATCTACTTAGTTGTTTTGTTATTATTAAGCGTACCATTCGCAAAAAATACTGAAACTACGAGAAAGAACTAAGAAATATGTACAAGTATGTATTAATGAGAAATTACGTACCTATTCAACGTCATTGTTAAGTAGTATAAGTTTTCAGTAGGCACTTATAATTTTAGTCAAAAATATATGAGGTTCCAAAAAAACTTATTCTACGATTATCAGTAATCGTAGAATCATTATTTTGTTTTTGTTACAAACAAGAAAAAAGATCAGTGGCTTTTTCCTCCTTTAAGGCGTTAAGTACCTACCTTTGTCTATTTTTTAACTAATTGTGAAGTATGAGTACGTACCTAGTCAGGTAATCATAAACGTTGTCCCGATGCAAGGTTAGAGGACAAACTGTCTAATATTTCAACAAATGTTGTGTAAAGGCTCATCCACATATACCTACGTAACATGTACTTAGCTAGTGTTTTATGATATGCTTTTGTTTAACGTTTTGGCTTTATAAGGTAGCTTTCGTAATGTAAGGGCCTATAATCATCCCACTGCAGGGCATAGGCCGCCATCATTGAATTCAAGGTTCCACAACCATAAAGGGTTCAGGCATTATCACCACGATTGTCAAATGCAGGTTGTTGATTACAATCCTTTCTTTTGTGTCGACAATTATTGAACACAACAATATAAGAATCTATACTAATATAATAAAGCTGAAGAGTTTGTTTGTTTGTTTGTTTGAACGCGCTAATCTCAGCAAGTACTGCTCCGAATTGAAAAATTCTTTTTGTGTTGGATAGTCTATTTATTGAGGAAGGCTTTAGGCTATACATATAACATCACGCTGCGACCAATAGGAGCGAAGCATCAGTGAAAAATGATGCAAAAATAATCGAATTCTTATTAACAGAACTTGACGCGGACGACGTCGCGGGAAACAGCTAGTTACTGTAATAAAACGATAGACATTAAATTGTAAATAAGGTTGCCAAACAAGCGATGACCGGCCATCATGCGATTAAAAATTGTAAACTCTCACTCACATTCAAATATGTATTTTAATTTTTAAATAATTTTTGAGCTCATTTACTTTATCACAATCACATACGAAATTCTTTAACAATGTGAACAACTCTTTACACATACCGCAGCAATATATCATACAAATGACCTCAGTGTGGCTACAGCGAGCCTGCAGTGGTGATAAAACATTATCAACATTATACATTTAGCACATACATTCGTCAAACTAACGGACACGATTTGTTCGTGTGATAACACAGCTTCACCATCAATCTCTTGCAACCGAAGTCAAGGTATAAAAGGATTAGGTACTCAACATTGCAACAATCTCTACTCTTGAGTGAACTTTAAAGCAGCTGGTTTTGAACGCATCAGCACTATTTATCATAACGGCACTTTGATGTATTACACTTACTCGATTTAGCACTAGCTTCATTAAGCGGCGACTTAGGCATTTATGGATTTTTATAAATGTTATTGGAAACGTAAAGCTACATCTTAAGGACAAAACTCTACAAAGAACTCGTCTCAAAAAAAAAATATCATAGTAATCAATCGTTCATCCATCATTGACCCCCAAAAAAAGTCTAGTAATTAATCTTAATTAGTAATCTGTGATAACAATGGAATGGCTAAAAACCTTCCTTCAATATTTTTTTTAAGATAACCTTGATAATCATACTGTCTTAAAACATGCAAAAAAACATTAAAGTGACATTGTCAACTCTACCTTTATTTATTTACACAGCAAATTGAAGCGATTGTCAATCGAATACTTGATTAAAAGAAATAAATTTAGATTACGAGTATAATAAAAGTTATAATATTTTTATGACATTGCAGATTAATCATTTCTCTTCATTGGTCGAGGCGTGCTACTGAAAACAATAATAGTCATAGTATAGTAGATCTAACGGATGAACATAAATTTATCTTGATTATAATTTCTAGCTTCGGTAAGTTAAATGGACTAAGAAAGTTCTATGTTTCAAAACGTCATTATTACTGATGTTTGAATCTTAATCGAAACTTAAATTGGAATTATTTATCAATACGGTACTAATATTTATTCATGTGGTAGGTACTACTTTGTAATTGATCATCTCAGTTGACGACCTAATGATTGTAAATACATTAAGGAAAATTATAGGGATATCATTTTAAAGTTCATATTTATGTATCCTCACTGTATATAGGTGTCGTAAAAGGGAACTTAAAAAGTATTGCCAGAAAAAGACGGGCAGCAGCGTCTTGCTTCCGCCATTAATTTCCCAAACTGCGATCACCATGAAAGACGATTATGGGAAAAGCCTCCTTTTGTAGAGACCTGTGTCCAGCAGTGGACTGAAATGGGCTGGTGATGATGATGATGTACGGAAAATAAAAATCAGCCAGTTTATATTTCAGTCCCGCTATAAGTTGCTTGAACCTTCTACAATTTATTGCTATTCAAGCGACAAATTCTTTGACACCACACCAGCAAACAACGATTAGTTGGCGCTGCGGCCAACTAGAGCCCAAAAATTTGAAAGTCAAGGTTGTTGTTCATTGGTGGACCGCGTGGTCTCGTTGTCATGTTGCGCAAGAGTAGAGCAGTCCGATATCGCCGGACGCAGCGATACCGGGGAACACTTCCACTCGCGCTAGAGTTTCCAAACAATACAATTTGCGTGGGATGTCCGGAAGAACAGTTTCACAATTATACTTTTTAAAATATTTTTTAAGGATGAATCACATTAATTTTTTATGTAATCAAAAACAACAAACTAATTAATTAATTTTCTTTTAGAGAGTGTCTCTACTGCTTTACTAATGTAACAAAGAAATAAAAAAGTAAGCTTTTTGTTTTCACACTCAACGTGCTAAATCCAATAATATTTATCTCACAAGCAGAAATAGGTACATGAAATATCAATATAAAGTAATGGTGTTTGTGTAAGATGTAGGTATGATATAATAATGGCCTGTACTATAGGCGAAACAGGTATACTTTGCCACCTTTTAATAAGAATATGAACAATTACTATGAAAAAAAGAAAAATTTACGGATTTAAATCACGTTTTGAGGGATATTGTATTTTGGCTTATCCCGACGTTACAATCTTTACAGCGTTTGTTGTCAATTATTTCTTCAGATGTGACAACAATTTACAAATAATAAATTAATCTTTAATTCAAATTAAAAGGTTGCATATTGTTGCAATGTTTGAACATAGGGCAATTCCTAATTCCAAAAAAAAACAAGATAAATGGTTAGTCTAGTGCGCACTGGCCTCGATTTTATACGTTGAACACCACTGTCCGGATTTACGGATGAATACGCGGGAATATGAAGCACTTTCATGTTTTGTAGCATAACATATTGTTGCAGCAATCTCAGGTTGCAGTGAAGATACAAACTTGCTTTGATAAAATCAGTCAACAAGTCTTGATTCGATAGATAAGTAAATGACGTGACACTTAGAACGTACAATCGAAGAATTTGATTGATTTGATTTACGTATTTTTTCCGGGTTTTAAAAGATCTTGCGACTTCTTCTTTTCGTATAATATGACTTTCCTTCAAGTATAGTATGGTGTCAGAGTTTTTCAGGTCGCCTATTACAAGCCACTGACGTGACTTGTTCCTACTACTGCCATCTTGCGACTGAAGTCGGGACAAGGTTTCACGTGCCTTCCGAAGCATGACTATGGAATAGAATTTAAAATATCGACTCCTATTGACCCAAGGGAATGGGAATCTAGGAATAGGAATTATAATATATACACACCTACACCGCACCACTACACAAACCGTTCGTATTAGTTGGTATAAGAACAGAATAGATGTGGCCTTCAGAATTAGCTAAAGACGCAGCTATTTCATTTTCTTTACACTAATTTCGATACACACATGTTCGTAATTAGATTCGGTTAAAACTGATTTCATTTCACACACTACGAAAACGAATGCCGAGGTAATAGGTACGCATTGCGAAAACGAAATGCGAGTGTTATCTCTATTGGCAAATTAGAAAACGTTAGCATCAATTTTGTATAGTAGAGTGTTAAAAAATAGTTAAAACCGGTTACTACTATAAATCGTTACCGTTGCTCAATAAACTAAGTAATATACTCGTATAATTACCTACTGTTTAAAGTAGGTACGAAACATGAAGAGTTTTTCCTGAAGTACCTACCTGACTGGACTTCCCAAAATAAAACACAAGCCCAAAACTCAACCATATAATTAAAAATAAATACCGCAAAAGCAATCTACGGGTGTTCCCAATTCCGCTCAAGTAGTGCATGATCAATTCAGACCAAAAAGTTCGCTAACACGAACCTAGTGACGTCACGCCAAAAATAGTCCACCATTAACGGATGACCTCGAATATTTTTACAAAAACTGACCGAGTGCTCTTAATTAAATTACTGCTTTATTCACACCCGATCGGAATGGAAGAGCTCACGCAACCTGTGTATTGGTGCCGTCGAATATTAGGCATAGTTATGTAAATTAACCGGTCCAAGTTATCTCTCCGTTTTCACAGTGAAAAGTGAAAATGTGCGACACGACATTCGACAGCATTGACTTAAGTCGCAGTACAGTGGATGTCGAGTCAGAGAGTCTTACACCCACTTTGTAAACCTTATGTTAAACAGTAAAAGATGCTTCGGTTTAACTATGGTGTTTATTAGATTTTCATTGAACAATCATATTGTCTTTCGTTAAAATAGACGCATGTAAGGATAAGGAATTGAAATTAAACGTGCTATAACTTAGACTTTGCATTCTTTTACTATCATAATTAACAATCATACAAAAATTAAGCGTGCAAATGAAATTGCGGACATTTCTTATCAAGTTTAGTGAATGCGTATTCTACTTTAAATCTAGATCATCAGAACAAACTAATGATGACTCCGCATCCCTAGTTGAATCTCCCAACGTCCTACTACTGCGCTAATATTAGGGGTTAAAATATGAAATTGCCGTTTTATTGTAATAGGTTCTTTGAATTGACATAGAATCTTCATGGTTTGAGATTTTCGAATGAAACTTTTTTCACATGGTTTCTATGATGTTCTTCTTTAAAAATGTGAAACATTTGAATATCGACTTTTAATTGTTTTTGTTATTTAACTTAGACAAGAAAGATGGATACTGCGAAAATTCGAGTGATTTTTGTATACGAGTTCCGACGCGGAAGTAACGCGGCAGAAACGGCCCGCAATATCAATGTTGCGTTTGGAGAGGGATCTGCTAATAAACACACCGTGCGATTTTGGTTTAAACGCTTTCGTGATGGAAACTTCGACTTGAAGAACGAGCCACGAGGAAGACCGCCCACACAGGTGATTAACGATGAATTAAGAGAGATGGTGGAAGCCGATCCTAGTCAAACTACCCAGGAATTAGCGGCATGGTTTAACGAAACCTTACCCAAAATATTGACTCATTTGCGTCAAATCAATAAAATAAAATAAAAACTAATAATGGGTGCCTCATGATTTGACTGATGTGCAGAAAGAAACGCGTGTTGAAACTTGTGTTGCCTTTTTGAATCGGTACAGAAATTAAGGTATATTAAATCGAATTGTGACATGTGATAAAAAGTGGATTCTTTATGATAACCGTAAAAGAAAAATGCAATGGCTGACCCCAGGTCAAATGCCACAACAGTGTCCTAAAGCAAAACTTACCAATAAAAAGGTAATAGTAACTGTTTGGTGGTCTCAGCATGGTTTTATTCACTATAGTTTTCTCCGATCTGGTCAATCTATAACGGCAGATGTCTATTGTGCCGAACTCCGAACAATGTTGGCAAAACTAGCAGTAAAACAGCCCCGACTCATGAATCGATCTTCACCATTATTGCTCCATGACAACGCGAGACCTCATACAGCACGAGAAACCGTTTTGACCCTTCAGGAACTGCAATTAGAAACCATTCGACATCCTCTGTATTCGCCAGACTTTGCTCCAACGGACTACCATTTTTTTCGTGATTTGGACAATTATCTACGTGACAAGAAGTTTTCTTCCCAGGAGGCAGTACAAAATGCTTTCACACAGTTTGTGCAGTCTAGATCCTCAGAGTTCTATCACAAAGGCATAAATGACCTTCCTATTAGATGGCAGCAATGTATAGATAATAATGGTAACTATTTTGATTAAATAAAGTTGTTAAAAATTAAAAAATAAACAATTTTGATTTTCAGTACAAATCGGCAATTTCATACTTTAACCCCTATTACTAGGTTATCATCTAAACCGCTAACCATTGATTCGCATTTTGTCTTTAAAGTAACGAAAAAACACTTTCTTTAATTATAAGCACTTGCTCTTAAATAGCGAAAATCAGTTGGAGCTAGCCTTCTATATCTAACTCAACTGTGGAATTGGTTTAATAGCAAACTGTAAAGCAAACAGACGGAATGTTGGCAATTTAAATGTCATTTTTTTCAAGGTAACGATCACGTAAGAAGCCCCCCATTGTGTAAACTCATAGGTAGCTACTTTTACTTTCAAGATGTGCGGAAGCGTGTAATAGAAATGGCTAATAAATAAGAGGTGTGAATTCTTGAAGAGACGGAACAATTATTGTTAATGATGTAATTGAGTATTATCATGACATTAATATTTTCCCATTCCTTGGTGCATCTTATAATACGTGTTTATTTATTTCGATCTTGCATTTGTTTTTTAAACGTAGCGATTTCTTTTATGACTACACATTAATTGTAGAGTCATAAATTTTATTTGTCACTATCTTGTAGTGTATTGTGTATTTAAAAAACACCAGACCACGCCTGACATTTAGTCATCTTACTTACTAGTTTGGGGATTGGTTTAAAATTATTTCTTTGCTGGTCGTCTTTTTTGTAGCATTATCTCTATACACCTCTTGGGATGAAAATTTGTTTATAAAAACAGTCAGCTCCCTAAAAGTTTTGCGTAGTCATTAAAAATATACTTAATTTTTTTCAGTCCGTTTAAAAAAGTGAAAACAACGGCAATCTACACACCCAGCTATAAAGTAGCTAGTGCCCAGTATTGCATTGTTAATTAACAATTCAAGGGTAACCGAAATGCTTAGGAATTGATTTTTTACGGTGACATTAATAACTAAGTTATGTCGATTAGATTAGTTTAGCCACTTTACCTACTTTACACTAACAAACAAACTGTTTGAATCACTAATTTTAAAATTTTACGTAATTATCAATATTTTTAACTTACATCATTCTCAGTTGGCTTCATCAAAATGATTACCTAATTGATTTATATGTAGTAGAAATAGGAGTGAGAGGCACACTATTGATAACATCGAAATTCGTCCCAACCGAAACCACTTGGCATGGCTGGCGAATTGGCTACCACAGTTTGGTCAATTGAAGAGCATTTTTTGTCGCCTCTTACGACACCCACAGGAAGAATAGGAGTCATTCTCTTAGTAAAAAAATGCAAAAAAAACGTACAAGGTGAGTAATAACTAATAAAGTGCATTGTAGCATACCCACTACATAAGCAGCTTTATTTTTTAAACAGAAAAATGGGGAAAAATAAATTAATAGATATTAATAGCCTTTATTAAATATCGTTGTTCTGAATAGGTATTATTTTTTGATGAAAGTGATTATGGTGGGAATAATTTCATCTGAAATTTCGGTGCAAGTGGTGAAATTTGTGAACATTGTGTTCATTCAACTAACAAAGGACCATTAACATATTTAACTCATATAAAACTAGGGTAGTGCTAGTGCTAGATACGATATGAAAATCATAGCACTTTCTCTTACTGAATTGGAGTTATGGCCCTTATACAGATTGAGGTGCAAGGGCAAAGGTCAGCCGTACTGCATCAATGTGAACTGTGTCTATAGATAGTAACCACTATTTGTAATACTTTTCTGATTTATCCATACCAAATACAATTAAAGAGATGTGACCCCAATCTTTTAGTGAAATCTGTTTTTGTATGCGATACGTAATCATGGGTTAATAACCTATGATTACGTATTATCAATTTGATAATTAACTGATTATCAATTTGATTTTATCTAGAATACTAATAGAGTATACGCAAGAGCATTCCCCCGCCTCAAAAAAGGCACTTTTAATAATGATTGCGTGTAAATATTAATAAATTTTAAAGCATCGTTCGTAGTACTTCACTGCAATGGTCTAGGTATACAGAGTCTGGGTGGCATCGCTTTTATCTTTCTTTGTTTGCATGTTTATGAGTTTATGACCACTTCAATGGATTATTGTTTGACGAACACAGTGTCTTATATGGTATGCTAAAATAATCTTTTGATACTTAATTTATGTCTTATATCTTTCTTTAAATATCTTCAGATTATTATATGTAGTCACCTCACCTTACTTAGCAATATTATTGATTGCTCGGAATTACCATCATTTTGAATTACTTAGTATTTTTTTTCAATACAGCATTCAACAATACAAATATTTGAACAGTTTGTGTTTGCATGATAAAATCTTATCTGACGCAGGCTTGAAAAATAATATTTTCCATGTGATGATGATGACTGAAGAAGACAAAAACAGTTCTCAGTTTGACGCATTTTTATAATTTACAACTCATAACTTCTCTTGTTGTGGGTCGGTGCCAAACCAGCCAATATCGACAGTCGACATACACCCCCTCATGATTGGTAATATGCTACCGTCAGGTATATTTTTAATATCTAGTTTTTATTAACAATTAATTCAAAAGTAAATAAAACAAACCATTACGTTTTTGTATATTATGGTGATAGGTATGTGGTATACACAAGACACAAACCCAGAGTCAAGTTAAATAACGAACATACATATTCCATTATCCCTTTTTTATTTCGCGCGTTCGGACTCCACTTTCTGAATTTAAAACTTGCTGCATTGCGAACAGGAAAACATTCAACGATTTTCACTTCTATCGGCTAAACTGCCGCGAGCCGCTGCCTCAAGGGTAAAGCTTATGATGTATTTTAAATCGTAACACATCGTGATAAGGTAGTAATCTCATTGATTGTTTATAGATACGCCACACGTGGGGTCTGTTACTCAGTGAGTACTCGCCCAGGGAACCAAAACCGGTCCTATCGTTACCCATAACGCGCTATGTATGCCACGTGTACCGATGCGATGCTTATAAAACTTACCAGAACAATTTTAAACTCTAAATCGATAGCAATAAAGGTCACGAGAACACACCATTAGGCTACAATTATTTTGTTCACTATACAATAGGCTGTTGTAATAAACTGCGATAGTTAAAAGTTATTTCATTTTGAGGTATAATGCGATGTATTTATCACCTAAACTTATCCAAAGGATATAATTAAATGTGTGTAACGATAACATAGTAAAACTAATCAATTAAAGGAAAAATCTAACGACTCGTGTTAACATAGTTAATGTTAAATTCGATCATGGTAATAAAATATTACGTATCGCTATGGCCAAAGACTCGATGACACGCCTTCAAGTCATCTGGAAAAACCGTAGCGTAGGTTTCGCGCTAAAACACACTTAGTGAGAGCAGTGGTCTTCCCTATTTTTATGTACGGAGTGGAATCGTGGACCATACTAGCCAGAGAAAGACAGAGAATAGACGCATTCGAGATGTGGTATTGGAGGCGAATGCTAAGGATACTTTGGACAGCCAAACACACTAATGTGTCTATTCTATCACAACTGAATGTCAAAACACGTCTGTCCTCAATCTGTTTAAGTCGCGTAGGTACTTTCATACTTTGGCCACATAATGCGAAGAGGAGGCGAGTGCCTTGAAAAGCTGGTCGTTGGTGAAATGGGAGGCAAGAGAGCTCGAGGTGTTCTGACCAAGTGAAAGAAGAAACCTCCTCAAGCAAGTTTCATCAGGCGGTGAGAGCAACGATGGACCGAGACCGGTGGAGAAACTTAATAAAAACCGGTGATCGTGAACCTCAGTAATGAGGGATCGATTAGAGAGAGAGAGAGAGAGAAAAAAATATTATCAATATTTACAATCTGCTACCAAACCTGTTGGATAACTGCTTTTAAGTTGCCCTAAATTATGTGGGTGTTACGTAATCTGGGACAGGATAAATTCCTTGCGACGACGTCCCTGCAATAAACACTTAAAATACCGGGAGACTTGGCTGATAAAAGATCTGTAGACTTCGCCAGACGTAGCGTGAAGATATGTAAACCGAATGGTAACCGCAAATAGAACGTAAAACTAAGGAGTTGTTTGCGTGAGGCCCGACATTGAATAATGAGAACCTACGAGATGGCACGAAATTGAAGTGTTTTATTTTAATGAACGCAGTGTAGGTCAACCGCTGTACAGACTGCACTAATAGACGCAAAATTTTACACTCGAACTTGACCTTTATGTTGAGTACGTTAAAACACACGTGAGATGCACGCACCATCACTAATGATGTAATGTTACCTGAAAACGGACTTGATTGATTTTAGAATGCAGGAAGTCATTAGACGCATGAAATGTTTATTACCAGTCTCTCGAATAACCATTCCGCATACAGCATGTAGGAAAATGACGGTAACTGTAATTTAGATTAGCAACGAATGTAAGCGCTGTGGAGCCGGCTATTAGGCCGCGACCACATGTAGCTCACTAACGTGTAATCAATCAACGTTACGCTGCGCCTGCGCCATGCACATCGATATTATCTTATTTTGCTTTGCTCGAAGGACTTGTCCACTTACAACTACAGGAAAAAAGACTTCTTTCATTGTACTCAGTTTTTCTGATACGTCCCTGTATTTACGTCACCAATAGTAATTGCTCTCGCCTTCTTCGGCTCACTGGGTTTGTCACAATCAGACGATATTAAGTATCCGTTTCAACATCATTATCAACCTATGTCAGTGCTAGACAGACACAAGCCTCTCCAAAATAATGATTTAGTTATAATCACCACGACTGGCAAGCGGGTTGGCGAACGCAGTTTTGCCAACGGTGGAGAAAAGACGCTGATGCTCATCTCCCTCTGGCAGTTCTTTTGTAGTCGCCTTTTACCCATAAGAAAAGAAGGGGTAGTGCTATTCTCTTAATGTGACGCCACCACACGACACAAAATCCGGTATCCGTTCAGATTCTTTGACTTCTTTGAACTCAGTCCATTCATGTGATATTTTTTTCATAAGCTGATTAATGTCGCGCATTCAGTTCTGCGCTACTTAAGACTAGAAGGCAGCGTGCGTAACTAATAAACATGCACGATTTTATTATTACTAGATACTTTAATAAATACCTCATACGACACAAAACTCTTGCCATTGTGTATTACTAATATAATTTTCTAATATATTTTAGGTAGAATCGGTCCACACTGAAACATTTGGTAATTCCATACCTACAACTTAGCCCCAAATTTTCTGCAAAATACTCCCATTAACAATCATCAATAATGATCGTTACGCCCTAATTACCAAACACAACTGAAGATCGTAACCTTATGAGCATTTGAGCAGTTTTATTTTGAGTTCAGCTACTCAGTATTAAAATTTTCTATATTCTAATAAAACAGGTAAATACGACCTTTGGCTGTATTTTGTGTGATAGCAGGTCCTTGTCCTCATTATGAGGTTATCGTCGCTCGGCTTTTTATACAAACTTCAAATATTGAAAACTAGTAAACCGATACCTACTAACAAACTTGCCATTCATGAACATGTCAGACTTGTCTTAAAAGTGGTAAGTACACAACTTTCTTACTCCGCTTTGTGTATAGTAAGTGATACTCGTACATAAAAAAATATGTCATTATTATTAATGTTATTCTAAATCTTTTCGAAGCCAGATGTAACCTCACCCTTACATCAGTGGGTATCGGGAGTTCCAGTATTAAGTTGTTAACATCAAGTTCAGCTTGCACTGAGGCATCTTAACATGTGTACTCGCTCCTATTACACCGTACTTGCTTGTGAATGAAGAATTTCTTTCCGTTATGCCTTCATTGAAACGTATGATGAGTCTAATGAAGCAGTAAATTATTTTGTAGCTTATTCTTGTCTTTTGACTTAATGCAAAAGATAACATTTATAAATATAGGTTTTAGTAATAAGTTGTAGTACAAAAATATTTATTGTAATTTAAAAAGTTCGAATCGGACTAATACACAAAAGGTTCCGTATTATCGTACAAGTTTGTGTGTCAGCATTAAGTCTTTTACTATCTTTTTGTATTCAACATCAGAAGGTGCAATAAAGGAACTCTAGCTAAGGTAGCAGTGGCGTAGCGTGGGGGGTGCAGAGGGGGCCATGGCCCCGGGCGCCATACGAAAGGGGGCGGCGAATAAGGTATTTTTTTGGGCCATGTAACCAGAAATGTAGCCACTATAAGCAGATTTATTACCCTATCAACAATACTATCGACTTCGAACTCACGGATCAGTTTGCCACATGTAATTGCAATCTAACCTTCTTTGCAATCTAATCTAACGATAATTTTTGTATGTTGAAAGTATTTCATCCCGGACAGTGTTCATCTTGCTTGAGATATTGATGGATCTCATTATTTGTGATTAGCCATGGCACATAAGATATTGTTCGAAGAATCATATTTTGCATCCTTTGCAGAATTGCGATGTTAGAGTTACTTGCACTACCCCAGAGCTGTATTCCGTACAACCATATAAGGATAGGATAAGGAACATAACTAAAATATTACATTGCATGATTAAGAAAAAACCGCTTAAATCACGTCTGCAATGTTACGTATCGAAAGCAAAACTGAAAAACTGAAAAACTGCGTAAGGTATTAGAAGAAAATAGAGCTGAATTTGTAGACGGAGCTCTACAATATGCTAAAAGTTTATGTGAAGAGCTTGAATTTTTCTTTAGAACCCCCAAGAGAAATCAGGAGAAAGCATATTTGGCGATGCCGCGATGGATCTGTGGATGGGGTGGTGGGATCTACCTCCTAGTGGTCCACCCTGGGCAACGGCATCTTTGGTTTTTTAACTAATGATGACGGCTAACAGATCCCTCTGCGGTGGTAGGCTTCGTAAGAGGCCGCCTGGATGCTACCACCCTCCTGCCGGAGTCCAGCGACAAACAGTTTTTCTGTGTTCCGCTGATGTGTGGGAGAACCAGTGCCTCTGGGTAAGCTCGCTCCATCTTAGGTTTCTTCTTAACCGTATAGTTAAGTATGTAGTCAAGAGCAAGCCCATTATTTATAAAAAAAAAGACGTTGGGTTATCGTACAAGAACGAACTGAGGCGAACAATGTTCACTTCAGTAGACAGAGTAATTGCTGAAATTCGTGATCGATTCCAACAGCTGCAAAATCTAGCGCAAAATTTGCCTTTTTAATGCCGGCTGTAATGCTGGGCTCAGAAGAACTTAACCTATATCAAGCTCCTCGGGACATAAATACAGAAGAGTTCCAACATGAGCGCGCGCGTCTACGAGTTGGAATAAATACTTTAATTCTTCTCATTATTATTTATTGCCATATATACCTAGCGTTACATAATAAAGTTTAGACATTTAGAAAAATTAAACTTCCTGTGGGTTTCTTGCCCCATTGCTTCGCATATATGTATTTTCCTTCTGAAGCAGTGCGTGGTAGTTTATTTTGACTTGCAATAAGATGTACGATTCAATATAATATTTAAACTTTAGCTTAGAATTAAAGTAGAGGGCGGCGGATTTCCGGTCGGCCCCGGGCGGCGAAAAGCTACGCTACGCCACTGTAAGGTAGGATTGTATTAACTATTTTGAGATTTCATACGCAATAATGTACGTACACCATACATAACTGTTACAGACAAACTTTTTCATGGTATATTTTTTGTAACTGAGTAGGTTTGGATGAAATCAATCAATTAGTAAGGCCATGAGAGATTTGTCTATATCATGGAAAACGGAAACATTTATTGCATGAAGCCCCGTCAAGTCATCATAATTACTACAATCAAGTAAAAGACAGAATATCATACTTATCCATATTTGTAAAGCCGTAATTGCTAACAACTACGGCTTACATATACTAAGTAGGTACTTATATTTCCTTGTAATATCCAACTCTTATGTTGTACAGTTATAAATTTTAAGTGTAAAATGAACAAAATCTCTACGTGTTTCAAGTCAAGATTTTCGCATAATGTAGTAAAATAGCAAATACATTTATTTAACAACTGTTTGCTTCAAACCTCATTGTCATACTCGTGTAATCACAGATGAAGCTTTCGATTGGTTCTGTAAATCAATAACGACACAATTATCAAATAGCGTGAAAAAAATTGCTAGACATAACAACAGCTTAGGGAAGCTAGTATTTAACGAACTTGGCAGCAAAACATATTAAAAATAAGAAACAAAGTACCTATAATTTGTAATCATTTATAGTTACCTACAGTTTATAAATATGCAACTGATTCTTTACTATATACAGTTAAAGTACAAGCCTTACGATAGATCATTAACTGAAAGAACAGTGATTTCATTGTAATATTTTATCACGTGTGAAATATCACGTGACTCCTATGTCGGTTATCGTGCGAGGCTTTGCGGTCAACCCAGATGAGCGGCAAGTGCAGTCTCTATTACGGCACAGCACCTCCGTACTGTTACCCACACTGTGGTCACATGTAGGCCGAAATAAATAAAACGTATGTCGTAGTATTATTAGATCAGTAGGCCTGTCTATATTAATCGCTTAAGTTCAAAACGCAATATTCAATCAGCAATGCAATTTTTTTCTAAAATAAATGTAATTTAAAACTTTCTTATTAGTTACGTGACTCTAAATGTGTCAATGTGGAGGCATCTTAAAAAGAGATATAGCTTTTGATTGTATGTATGATAGCTTTAAATATACAAACTGTTGCTTTTAAAAGTCTATTTCGATGTTTAGGCAACATCTTGGAGAGGTCTTTCTATACCTTTTCAAAGTATTCTGAGTTCGTAATAAATAATATAGCTTCTGGGGAATTCTTTAACTAATTGCTCGGGAAATTGGTGGGCAATAATGATAACTAAGTATACAGTTCGTTATCCCGTTTCATCGGTAGCCCGAATAGCAGTAACTAGTAGTTTTCATTGCATAGATGACTTAATTGGATGATTGTGCTAGATAGAAATGCTCAATTATCTGATGCATTTCTGTACACTATTTAAAGTTAAAGACAAATTATATACATTTTACGTTATTGAGATCAGGGGAGCTTGGTTGAATGATATTTGACACAATGGATGGTTTCCTGTAAATTGTTTCGATTTGTATACTTAGAATATAATTAAAAGGTCTTGTTTTTTAAACTGTTCAGCGTTTATTGCAGGCAATAAACAAAATCATAGTTGTGGTACTTAGGTAAGTATATATATATATAATTCAAATTCTGCTGTAACAAACTGGACAGAACACAAAGGACAACAAAACAGTGCAGTCTTTATTATGCTCATATGTCGTAGACATGTAAACCTAAAAATGTTTTTCATATTAATTAAAAAGTGTGTCCCTTGTGCATTTGAAAGTATTATATACGAATCCAAAATGGTACATATTCTGCGTATCATCACATTGCAGTAATAACATAACTTACTTCTATTTTTGTATAAAAAATAACCTGCAAATTAATGTATGGCAAAATATTATCCCAGTTGTGAAAGTTGCCGTTAGAGCAGTGAAATATATTACTGAAATATAACCTTTGATTACCGGCACGATTTATTTTGCTTTTAGTTGGCAAGCTGCCTTTATTTATTTAATGTTAATGAAAAACCAAGTTAATTTACGTAACCAAGCGTTACCGCACAACAATTGGTACTTAGCTCCCAGGAATAATAGTATTATTATCCTCGCTGGATATGGCAAACATTTATATTTTAAGTAGCTGTTGCCCGCGACTTCGTTCGCGTCAATTTCTGTTATTATGATCGCGATTATTTTTGCAACATTTTTCATATGCTTCGCTCCTATACGTCGCAGCGTGATGTTATATAGCCTAAAGCCTTCCTCGATAAATGGACTATCCAAGACAAAAATATTTTTTCAATTCAAATCAGCACTTCTGGAGATTAGCGCGTTCAAATAAACAAACAAACAAACTCTTCAGCTTTATAATATTAGTACAGATTTATAACACCAAATAGGTCTACAGGCAAGTAGTTTGTATATGATAAATAAAAATACGGTTTACATCTATATTAATATTATAAAGCTGAAGAGTTTGTTTGTTTGTTTGTTTGTTTGAACGCGCTAATCTCTGGAAGTACTGGCTCGATTTGAAAAATTATTTTTGTGTTGGATAGTCCATGCCTCGAGGAAGGCTTTAGGCTATATAACATCACGCTGCGACCAGTAGGAGCGAAGCATCAGTGAAAAATGTTGGAAAAAAATTCGCGATCTTAAAAACTGAAATTGACGCGTACGAAGTCGCGGGGAACAGCTAGTAATAAATAAGGCTTTAATTCTAGCGACCGACGTTTCATTACAATTGAAAGAGCAGATAAATCGCCACAACCGCTTTTGAAACAGGAACTAAAATTGGTATATAACGCGTTGTATTTAACAAACTCTAGGACAGGAAAAGCTAAAAAAAGTCTAGGAATTGACTGAGGAAATTATACATTCTTCCTACTTTTTCTGTCTATACCATTTACAAAAAAAAAACATAGCAAGTTAATCTGGTAACGCTCATTCGCATACTAAGTTTTGTCAAAACTATAGAATATCACTTTGTTTAAATTCTAGCAAAAAGGCTGCTATAACAATTCTACTTTTCAGCTTTTGTTATCGAAACCATTATAAAAATTTAACTTTCAATAGATGCCATCGATCGGAACTGGCCGTGCCTGTAACTTTGGTTTGGTCATTGTCACTCACTGACGCGTGAAGAGTACAAGGACTCGCCGACTCGTACTTGAATCAAGGATGTTCATAATCGTCACGCATATCAGCCCTTAGCTGGACATAAGCCACTCCAGAAGGAGGCTTTGCCATTATCACCATAGCCAGAAGAAGACGGGCAGTAGCATCCCTCCATTGTGGCGTAAAAAATGCGATCAATTGCCAAGCTAAGCGATTGAAGAGAAAGTCTCCTTTTAACTAGCACGTGACTCATATGAGCTGATGTTAATGGTTATAAGGAAGTAACCACCTTAATAAATACTAGCTGTTGCCCGCAACTTCGTCAGAGTCCATTTCTGTTATTATGATCGCGATTAAGAAGTTTTTAAAAGAATATAACCTAAAGTCTTCCTCGATAAATGGACTATCCAAAACAAAAATAATTTTTCAATTCGAACCAGTAGTTCCTGAGATAAGCGCGTTCAAACAAACAAACAAACTCTTCAGCTTTATAATATTAATAGCTGTTGCCAGCGACTTCGTCCGCGTCAAATGATATGAATAATTTTCCCCGTTTTCGCAACATTTTTCACTGCTGCTTCGCTCCTATTAGTCGCAGCGTGATGTTATATAGCCTAAAGCCTTCTTCGATAAATGGACTATCCAACACAAAAATAATTTTTCAAATCGAACCAGTACTTCCTGAGATTAGCGCGTTCAAACAAACAAACAAACAAACTCTTCAGCTTTATAATATTAGTATAGATTATTAGTACAGATGGAAACGTTGGAAGGGCAAGGGCTCGACGAACTTATCTTTATAAAATCGGGGAAGTTCTAAAGAAAGGTCAGGTCAACAGTACCCTAAACCGGCGAGCGTGTATGAAAAGATTAATGAATGTGGATGAAGCGAAAGTAGTCTGTAAGGATCGTAGCAAGTGGAAAGATGTGGTCTCTGCCTACCCCTCCGGGAAAAAGGCGTGAGTGTATGTATGTATGCTTAGAATAATAACGCTTTCTAAGTATGTATGTATGTAGTACAGATTAATAAAGCCGTCTACACAAACACACCAATACATGAACGATAACGACTCCATAGGATTGCACTTACTTAGGCGGCCCGTACTCTCCTAAAGACCAGCTGAAAACTGAGACACAACAGTCTAAAATGATATAATAATGTTTTTTAAGACGTCCCACGCTAGGCCACACAAAGCCATCTTAGTCCTTAATTAAGCTATCATTATGTAGCTTGGCATATAGGGAACCTTTCGCCGTCTTTATTAATACGTGTACTTAGATCATGAATAATGATACAAAAAATGTAGGTACGCACTTATATAAAATCAGCCATGTATAAATTGAGTTATCATCAGTACTGTCACTGTCACTGTTACTGTCATTATTACTGTTTTATAATACAAAACAATATTAAAATCATTAAATTAAGTTTTTGCGTACTGAATTAAATTTTCCCCAGTTGGTGCGTAAATGAATGAACTTTATTTTTATCAACGTCTCCCTTGTTTGAACATGTTAAATAATCCTATATTCTGAACATTTTAACTTCAGCACATATTGTTATCGTGTCACCCACACAGTAGGCAGATAGTGGTGTGTTTTTAACAAATGTTATCACTAACCAAATGCGTGCATAGAGGCAGAACAAGGATGACACAGTACAAGTAAATAAAAATATATAATAATAAATGGAACCTTAGGAAATGTCGAAAATCACTTTTTTTCTACATTGACCTGTCCGGGAATCGAACCCGGGACCTCGGAGCAGGCGACACCTTGAAAACCGGTGTGTACGCCACTGCGCCATGTAGGTCGTCAAGTAACAGCGTATTTGGCACTTGTCATCATCATCGCATCTTATCATATCAACTCACTGGTTGGAAAGCCCCTTGCCCTTGGCCTAGCGCGTATTATTTAAGGTGTAGCGGCATTTATCGCGAGTATACCTTATTTTATTTGCCTGACTTACCATGTGTTTTTAATGTATATTCATTTTATTGGAGTGCAATCATAGAGTCAAAAAAGTCTGCAAAGCTTTGTTCGGCTGCTTCGGCATGCAGCTACGTATTTTACCGCATGGTGATGGCACGCGGCAGTGTGCGGCGTGCGCTAGGTCTTTTATTTTCCATCAATCGGAATCGCCTCCGACATACTAATGATTTCAAACTATAAAAATATTTTTCAAACAATATTAGATTGTTTAAATACCTGTCCGTATTTTTGTATCTGAAATAGAAAAAAAATAAGAATGAACGCTCAAGTTACTTAAATTCGTGACATACCTACCTTAGTAATAAACTTATAGTATCTAAAAGTCACGAAATTTTGTAAGGCAGTCTTTAATAAGTCTTCAGAAAGTGAATTTATATTTTACAACCTTAATGATACCAAAATGTA
This sequence comes from Anania crocealis, assembly GCA_949315895.1. NCBI lineage: Eukaryota > Metazoa > Arthropoda > Insecta > Lepidoptera > Crambidae > Anania > Anania crocealis. The sequence continues at coordinate 19,934,039 of OX438880.1, read as the reverse complement.
TTTATGCTAATAGGTAGTTTGAATTTGATTAATAATTGCCAAGCTGCTCAAATAAACAATGTTCGTCACGCCTGGTGGAGACCAAATGAGCCGTGTTATGGAAAATCTATCAAGGTTATTTATGTAGTGCTTGTCCCCTTCGATAGCAAATTATTGGTTTTGTTTAAATGAATATAAAAATAAAGTCGCATCACCTCTTTTTGTCTCATGGCTGCCGTAACCTACTAAAGGAGTACAGAAAAAGCCGGACAGCAGCGCTGTCTCTCCACTGTTGGTCAAATCGTAATCCCACCACGCCAATTTTATTGTGGTGATAATGGCAAAGTCAAGCAAACGGGAATTTACTTTAAGCATTTAATACGCGGAAATCATAATAAAAACACAAAATGAAAACAAAAATTTGGTATCTCGAACGGAGCTGGCGACACTTTAAGACTGCCTACAGAAGGTATATTTTATACGTATTCTGATTCGGAAACAGCTCTAACGATTAAGATCAAGGTTTGTATTCAGATCTTTGAAATCTACCTATTGATGTATTTTTTGTTAAAAACGCAATATACAAAAAAAAAACGAGCTCTATCGTTATTTCAGTAGTTAAATACTCACACCATTTGTTAATAAATGGTTTAAAGAAACGGCATCAATTATTAAAGGGTGCGTACAAAGATATTGATCTAACAAAAATATTTTCCCGACGCCCCAAAGAGTCTACGGCAGTAATAGGTATACCATATAGGTACATTGCGCTTAAACATCGAGTGTGGGCGTGTTTGCTCCATCACTTACTACCACGTTACTAGTTAGCAGCAATATTTGTTCTACTCCTATATTGATGTTATTTCTAGTTCACAGGGTTGACTTTTCAATATTTCAGCACAGTAAAAAGCTTATCAACCTGACAAACCTTTTTAGCAATTATTTTGGGCTCTATCTAAAGGATTTAATGTCTAAAATTGCTTGAAGAAATTTAAAGTTTCATGATAAATTACATAAGACGCCAACTGTACTTACTTAGTCTACTTACATCTCTTCTTTTCAAATTGTGCTTTATTAAGAGGAAACACGGGCGAGAGAATTGAAAAATAGGTATTTGTAAAATCTATTGCTGTCGCGCAGTGCCAAACACATTCACCGCAGAGTGTGATAGAGACAACTGCTTCTTGGACCGAAAATACCTACTAAAAACACACCAAATCAACGTTTCGTAGTCCCCCGATTACTTTTCCAAAACTAGACCGATTTAAATACTTTTTTCATTAAAAATTAAAGAAAGGCTTTGGCCGTGTCCGTATGTTTTCCTTTTTTTCTAAATTTTAGCCAAATTTGTTTTCTGGATGTTTGAACACAGCGGAAAATCTGGCGAATTTTTGAGGGCTCATATCTTTTTTATTAATTAATTTATGAAAAAACAGAAAATATAAAACATGCTAATAGTGGCCACAGATTTTTATGATAAAAATTATTGCTCTACTGGCATTATCCAGGGAGGAAACAGGGAACTACGTTTGTATGGAAAAACGGCCGTGGTGTTTCCTCTTAACTAATGGGAACTTAAGTGTAGGCGAAGTTTCCCAATACAGGTAGGTTATGTAAAAATAGGCTAAAAAAAGTAAGTATATTTGTTACTTGGTTTTTTATTCTACGATTTTGTAGCATCCAAACTTATACATACCTACTTACAAAAAGGACCGTGCCGATAATGGCTGACAAGACAACATTAAAAGAGTGAGTAAAAATACTAAATATATTTTTTTTTCGTAAATCTATAATTTATAAAGCGAAATAAAGAATAGTACAAGTATGTAGGCGAACCCAAAATGTGTGCCAATATAATACTAATACTATATTAATATATACGAAAGCATGGTATAGACAACGGCAGGTCAACCTACCCAAAAAGTCAAAGGTCATTGTATTGATTTTTAACTTTAAGTCCAACAAGTAGAGAACAATATTAATTGAGAAAAATTACAGTTTGTGGTAGGTTGACGTGCTGTTGTCTGTACTTAAAATACCACTTGTCGAAATTTTTAACATCTGTCTAGTTTACTCGAACAAAACAAACAAGTCACCAGCCAGTCTGTCGCACCCTCCAGAATTAACCCCTGCACGATCGAAATGTCTACAAAACACAACTACATAACCTAGGTACAATCCCTTTTACACCCTAAAAACCTTGGTCCGTGGGGATAAAGACGAAAATGTTGGGCAAAATGTGCGTTTACTGACAGCCCTTTCATGTCTACAGTGATTGAAAATCTGTGGAAGGCGAATATTAATTTTCGAATTTGCTGTTCAATTTATATTAGGGTTAACCTGCAAAAGGTAACTAATATCCGTATGCACATGTAGTAGTATTATAATGTGGATAACACATACTATACATACTTACCTAAACTAGGCTTGCAAAAAAAACTTAGTATCATAATTATTTATAAAACGACTCATTACTAAACCTACACACATAGGTACCTATTATTATAACCAACATACACATTCAAGTTACCTATGAGTAATATCCTTCATAAATATTTGTAAAAAGGAAGGGTAATTACTAATGTCAGTCAACAAGACATTTTCTCAACTAACAGACCAAATCATGTTTTAGACTCAATAATGATTTAATTACAGTCAAGCAAGGACTAAATGCAGTAATTATCTGCGTAAATCACCAACATTGCCCTTCTAAACATACGACCATTGTTGGCGCCACAAAGGTTAAATTTTATCATATCCTATTTTACTTCGTCCAACTCTAATAGCCTACTAGATATTTCCTATCCGTTTATTACATAGCTTTTATTTAAATAACTTCGATTGCAAATAAGTAACAAATTCCAAGCCAAGGTAATCGAGATAGCACCGCATAGTTGTAGCATGTGATGTTGAATAGAAATCTTCATTAAAATAACACTTACGATGTCATTGTGCACCGTTGCCTCCTACATACTCGTAGCATAATGCAATAATGTGGTATATTCCATGTAATAGTTATTTAGGTCGTCGCTAAGGAATTATTCGAATCTTTCCAGACGGTAAGTGGACAGCCCACTAACATTTAGACATTGTTGTGCAATCTGTTATGTCATTAGATGCATCACACTAAGCGGAAGATTCGGATTACCCTATAAATGAACGCTCATATGCAACGTGTATAATAATTTTCTATCTGATAACACGATTTCATATCGAACGTCAAAACTAGTACCACCGAAAACTTCCATCGACAACTTCCTGGCTCCTTCATCAGATTAGTTTATTATTATTACTAATATATTGTCATTAATTCTAATTCCATCAAGCAAGGGAAGATCACAATGTTGACTCAATTGATAGCTTTTTTCCAAAATAGTACTGGTACAATAATAATATTACTAAGTGACGAGACTTGCAAAGGAGATGTCCCATAATAGGCCCAGACATAGTACACCATTTACAAAAATCAAGAAAAATTTACTGTTTCTGGAAAAAATACATACAGGGTGAAATTTTAAGCACTTTCCAAAATTTTTATAGGCGTTCGGTATCGTATTTAGAGCCCATTTATGAAGTAAAAAATGTAAATCAAGCTTTTACGCGAAAATATTTTTCGCAATATAGTTTTCAATTTTTACGATCCTAGGCCTGATAGGGTATAAAGGGAAAATCAAAAACGTATGAATAGTATCGTAATGAATAAATGAAATGTGAATCCCGTAAAAAATGTGTTGCTAGACGGCCGTATCAAAACTTTTAGATTTTTTGCGGACATTTTATAAGTGCTTTATCTTGACATTTTTGTACTGGGCCACACCAAAAGAAAAAATACGTCATTTGTTTTTTGTCTCGTAGATTGATATATTAAAATTTGGAAGGTGGTTAAAATTTTATCCTGTATAAATTTATATAACGTATAATTTAGTGGTTCAAAAATAGACAAGATCGAATAATTTATCAAACTCCATAGGCATTCCAAGATGGCGTCAATCTAAAAAAACTTTGAATTTCAGTAGCTGTCAGATACCCCTTGTCACTTTGGCATAATCATTCACTTCAAGTTTTTGTTCTGCTTGTCGTGTTTTAAATTTAGTTCATTATAACGACCTCATTTTCGATTTCTGGATTTGGTATTGATCGACACATTACTTTCATAATATTTTTTGTTACTACAGCAAGCGATGGCACGCACTCGACTCCTAGATGCGCGATTATGAAACCAAAACTGACAGACGTCATCAAAATGTCATCTTCCACCATAATGGTTTTGTTGTTTTGTATTGCTATTTTCTTACTTAACTCTTTATTTGAACCACTTAACGAAGCCAATTTAAAATAATTGGATAATAACAAAATTTTGTAGGTGTATTGGTCTATCTTTTGGTGGGGTGTACAGGTTCTGGGCCTGGCCTCCATACAATTTGGGACATCTCCTTTAGCTTTTAAAAGTTTAATTAAATAAAATATGCACTACTACAAATGGGTATGTTATGCGGCTCGATTCATATACAAAGCTATAATAAGTACATAGAAAAATATGCTTATGAAAAACCTTTATGAAAAAGCCAAAAGTGTAAAATCGGCTCATGGCCATTTGTTTTTAAATATTCATCATCATCATCAGCCTACGGCAGTCCACTGCTGGTCATAGGCCTCTCCCAAGGCACGCCACTTTTCTCGGTCTTGAGCTTTGAGCATCCAGTTGCTTCCAGCCACCTTGCGCAGATCGTCGCTCCATCTAGCAGGGGGCGTCCAACTCTATGTTTGCCCATGCGCGGTCTCTACTGCAGAACTCGATTACTCCATCGTTCATCAGTTCTGCGTCAGATGTGACCAGCCCACTGCCACTTCAGCTTGCTTATCCGAGTAGCTATGTCGGTAACTTTGGTTCTCTGTCGAATTACTTCATTTCGGATTCTATCCCTTAGAGATACTCCAAGCATAGCTCTCTCCATAGCTCGCTGAGCGACTTTTAGCTTGCGGACCAGCCCCATGGTCAGTGTCCACGTTTCGGCTCCGTATGTCACCACGGGTAAGACGCACTGGTCAAAAACTTTTGTTTTTAGGCTTTGGGGTATGAGCGACGAGAAAATATGACGTAGCTTCCGGAATGCCGCCCAGCCCAACTGAATCCTTCGATCGGTTTCCTTCTAGAAATTGTTTCTGCCTAATTGCAGGTTTTGTCCAAGGTAGACGTAATTGTCGACGATTTCGAGAAGTACTCCATCGCCAGTTATCGGCCCGGGAATGACATGCATGTTGAACATGACTTTCGTCTTGTCCATGTTCATACATAGGCCGATGCGTCGGGAGGATTCATTTAGGCTACTCAACAATACCTGGAGTTCCTGCAGCGATTTCGCAATAACAACAATGTCGTCTGCAAATCGTAGGTGTGAGATGTATTGGCCGTTCACATTGATGCCCAGCCCAGTCCAGTCAAGTGTCTTGAAAACGTCCTCCAGTGCGTTGGTGAACAGTTTTGGAGATATGACGTCTCCCTGTCTCACACCCCTCTGAAGCCGGATTGGGTTTGTTTGACTGCCCTGGATCTGAACAGACATTGTGGCTGCCTTGAACAAACATCTCAGCACTTCGATATACCGGCAGTCGACTTGAGATCGCTACAGGGACTCCATAACAGACCAGGTTTCAATAGAGTCAAATGCCTTTTCGTAGTCCACAAATGCTATGCACAGGGGCTGATTATACTCCTCCGTCTTCTGTATAATCTGTCTCACTGTGTGGATATGGTCTACGGTACTGAATCCTCCTCGAAACCCGGCCTGCTCCGGAGGTTGAAACTCGTCAAGTCTTCGCGCAATTCGATTCGTTATGACTCTCGAAAACAACTTGTAGACGTGACTCAGCAACGAAATGGGTTTATAGTTTTTCAGAAGTGTTTTGTCACCCTTCTTGAAAAACAAAACCACAATGCTTCTGTGCCACGCCCCTGGGGTTCTCCCGGATGACAACACCGAGTTGAAAACACGCTGAAGCTCTAGTAAAACAGGACGTCCCCCTGATTTTAGGAGCTCAGTCGTGATTCCATCTTCACCCGGGGCTCTCCCATTTTTAAGTTGTCTAAGGGCCATCTCAATCTCTTCCGGGCTAATTTCTGGCAGCTCGTCGGTGTAGTGGCGAGTCGGTGGTGCTCGCGGGTCACTGAGTGTGGGTGCAGGTTGTGGGGCGTGTATGGCGTATAGTTTACCGTAGAAGTCTTCGGTCTCAGCAAGAATTTCGGACTTGGACGTGACAATTAGGCCTTCACGTGTTTTGAGTTTTGTCAGGTGGCTCCTTCCAAGCTGCTGCGAAAATACCTTGGAGCCTCGATTACGCTCTATCGCCGCCTGAATAAGAAGCGTATTGGAGCTTCTGAGGTCTTTCCTTATCGTTTTCCGCACCAGCCGGGTAAGAACCACCCGCTCTTCGGCATTTGTCGTGTCACGTCTTTGTGCCATTAAAAGTTTCGTCTCTACTGAGAATCGAGATTCCCGGCCCGTACGTTGCCTCTCACATAACCTGTTACCCTCTTCTCTTATGATATTAACTACGCCTGTAAAGTCCTCATCAATATCTGCTGTAGGCAAAAGGGCGTCGAAACGGTTTTTAAGCTCCAGCTCAAAGCGTTCGGAGCCAGCTATCGACTGGAACGGTGCTGGTCGGAGCGTGGACTTCATCAGACGGGTTCTTTCTAGGTTATAATCGATATCCAGAGTGCCTCGTACAAGTCAGTTATCACTTCCAGTATTAAACCTATTGATCACTGAGACATCTCTGAATATATACCTTTTATCCGACATGATGAAGTCGATCTCATTTTTTGTGACTTTGTCGGGGCTGATCCAAGTCCACTTCCTTTGGGGCTTCTTTTTAAAGAACGAGTTCATATCAAATAGCCCTTCGCTCTCTAAGAAGTTCACAAGCATCTGCCCCCCTATTGTTCCTGTCTCCAAAGCACGTATTAATTGCACTTATTATTAAGTTGCTAAAATATCAAATAAAGTATATAAATAGCTGTTTCATCTTAACTGACTGTCAAACATCTGCAAAGATGTTTCTTTCGGGTGTTAAGGGTGCAAAATCCTAACATTTGATAAAACAACGCTGGCTCACAGCGTAAGAATATGCTTGAAAAATTCGCGCCGTGTCGCAGTGTCTCGGTGGCCTAATGGTATGGCGCCCGCCCGGCATGCGAGGAGATGCGGGTTTGAGTCCCGCCTGAGACAAAATTTTTCAAGTTTATATACTGATAATACATGATGTGTTCAATACATCTTGCTCTTTGTCAGTTAAAAGAGAGCACGGTTAGTCTGAAATATGCAGTAAGAAATTACACGCAAATCGTAATGAAATGTCAAATGCCGACTAATGTAGATTTTGTGACCTAGAAACCCCGTGTGGCGAGCCTCACCTTTATGGCGGCGCCATTTTTCTTGGCCGCAAACAGGGGTTGAAAGAAGGAAGGTTTTCCCCTAAATCGATAATTCATTTACTTACCCAAATGCATAACGGGTGCTAGGTTTGACAATAAGTGATTGAATTTTGGCAAAACATTATTACTCCAATTACCATAATGTAGGTTTATACTTAATAAAACGTAAATTGATTATTTACAGTTTTCAACATTTAGAATAGAAAATATAATTTATAAATAGAACAAAATATATTGGTATTGAAACTCGTACAGGATAAAATTTTAATCACTTCCAAATTTTAATACAACAATCTACGAGACAAAAATCAAATGACGTATTTATTGATAAAGCCTACAAAAATGTCAAGATACGAGTAAAGCATGCAAGCAAGCAGAAAATGTCCGCCAAAATTCTAAAATATTTGATACGGCTGGATACGACCTTGTAACAACACTTTTTTAGCGATGCGCATCTCATTCATTCATTTCATAAGTTGTTAATTTTCCCTTATTACCTTAACAGGCTTAGGACCGTAAAAATTGAAAACTATTACGAAAAATATTTTTGGGTGAAAACTTGACCTAGGTTTTAACTTCATAAATTGGCTCTAAATACGATACTGAAAGCATATTAAATTTTTTGAAGGTGATGTAAAAGTCATCCTGTATTAATCAAAATAGAATAAAAAGTTTTTGACTGTCTTAGGTGAGACTCGAGCTCACAACCTTAATAAATATTTCGAGACTGTTTTTGAAAAAACATATGTTTGGCGCCACGCTTTACAATCAGCAAATATAGCAGTAGGGATGGATCAATCCATTGCAAACAAATGTTTTTTTATTTATAGTACCAGTAACCGATGCCTTAGATAAATACTGGATCAGTGGAACATACTTACTCTACCAAGGAAAAACTTATTTACCTAGCAAAGATAGGAACTATATTTTTGAACCATAATATTTAAAGCATGCCATACTAAACAAGGTTGGTAGTACCAAATAGTGCTCAACCGGTGGCAGAGGCGTAAATGTCGTAAGTCACGCGATCCGATTCCCCTCGCCTCACGGCATATTGATTAACACACATACCTATACAAATACAGAGTTCTTGCACCTGTCGCCATCAGGCATCTCACTTGAACTTTAAATGTTAAGAATCCGTTGTTTATGGTCGACAGATCATTGACGATGACCTGCCTGATTACTTAACAAGAGGTATTTTCCGTTACCATTCGTCGTGTTCCATCATGAAACAATCTATCTATAGTAGTCATTTTTCAATTGAATTTCATCTCCACGCCACATATACCGTGATTAATTGAATGATTGTTTTGGGGTGAACCAACTCTGCCGGGTATCACAAAATATTGTTCATTAAATACATTTTGTTTTTGTTGCAGATGGATGGCTCCAGTGAGCTTGGCCATTCACGCGCCGGGTGCTGATGTGATGCCGACGGTGAACAGCATCAGATATCTCCGCGACTGCCTCGGCAACGATCTGATCCGGCAATTTGTCACTTTCCATGTCTTCTTTAGTAACAAACACATACCTTCTAAAGTGAGCATAACATTTGTCCTTTTAAACGAATATTACTCGTACATTAATTTCGCACTTAACACGATTGTCTCGTTATCTTCTCGCTTATCATAATCATAGTTCATATAAATCCTAAAGGCATAGCGTAAATACCCGAATGTCAAGTCAACGACCATACAATTTAATGTTCCGTATCTATTGTTCGTATGTGCCGTGTAGTGCCGGCACATAAAAAGAATAGCACTACCCCCTCTCTTCCCGTGGGTGTCGTAAGAGCCGACAGAGGGAAAACTGCCATCAGGAGATGGGCAGCAGCGTCTCCTAGAAGCAACAGGCCATACTGCGATCGCCAACCCGCCTGCCAAGCGTGGCGATTATGGCAAACCCCCCCCCTAAATATGAATACACCGCTAAGAATTCGGCCCCCAGTCCCCGGCGGCCCCGCTAGTCCTAGCTATGGCAGCAGCTATGGTAACGGCGGGGCAGGGGGTGCTAAGAATCCCCGGGTAAGATCCGGCTGCCAACAACGACGACTCGACCTGGCAACATATAACACGCGCACACTGAGGCTTGACGCGAAGCTCGTAGAGTTGGAAGAGGCAATTGGTAAGTTACATTGGGATATCATTGGGCTATCTGAAGTCCGAAGAGAGGGGGAGGACTCGATAACCCTAAAATCCGGTAACTTACTATACTACCGGGAGGGCGACCAACAGTCCCTAGGTGGTGTCGGGTTCATCGTCCACAAGTCCCTTGTCAACAACGTGATTACTATCGGAAGTGTTTCGAGCAGGGTAGCGTACCTGATACACAGAATATCGAAACGATATTCGCTGAATGTCATTCAGGTTTACGCTCCGACCTCAAAACACGACGATGTCGAAGTGGAGGCTATGTATGAGGAGATCTCTAAAGCCATGCATAGCTTTAAAACCCACTACACGGTTGTGATGGGGGATTTCAATGCGAAGTTGGGGCAACGTTGCGGTAATGAGTTGAGAATGGGGAAATTTGGATTTGGGCAACGGAACAAAAGGGGTCAGATGCTGGCAGACTTCATGGAGAGGGAGAACCTCTTTATGATGAACTCCTTCTTCAAGAAGCCCGTAAGCCGCAAATGGACCTGGATCAGCCCGGACGGTAAAGTCAAAAACGAGATCGATTTTATCATGTCAACGAAGAAGCACATATTCGATGATGTCGCTGTGATCAACGCTGTTAAGACAGGAAGCGATCACCGCATGGTCAGAGGCACATTGAATATCGACGTAAAGCTTGAAAGAGCGCGACTGATAAAATCCACGCTCCGACCAATACCGGCTCAAATTCAAAACCCCGAGTGCTTTCAGCTCGAGCTTCAAAACCGTTTCGAAGCCCTTGAGAACAGCATCGATGTGGACGATCTATACAACATGGTGGTGGATACTGTCCGTACGGTAGGGTCTAAGTACTTTAAAACCCGCCGTCCCAAATCAAAGAAACTCTCCAGTCAGACTCTCCTACTCATGGATCAGAGAAACGAAATGAGGCTACAGAACTCAGCGGATGCCCATCGCTATCGGCAACTCAATAGACAGATATCTAAGTCTTTGAAGAGCGACCTTCGTCAATTTAATACCCGACGTATTAAAGAGACCATTGAGCGGAACAAAGGCTCCAAAGTGTTCGCCAGAGATCTGTCTATTGGGCAAAGCCAATTGACGAGGCTGAAAACTGAGACAGGTAGCATCATTGCGTCAACACCTGAAATCCTGAGGGAGATTGAGAGTTTCTATGGACAGTTATACTCCACGAAAACACCTGTTGAAAGCAAGGCTAAAGACCCTAGAGCCAAGCTTACCCGACACTATTCTGAAGATATCCCGGACGTCAGCCTGTGCGAGATTAGAATGGCTCTCAAGCAGCTTAAAAACAACAAGGCGGCGGTTGATGACGGAATCACAACAGAGCTCCTTAGAGCGGGCGGTAAGCCGATACTTAGGGTCCTCCAGAAGCTCTTTAATTCTGTCATCCTCGAGGGTAAAACGCCAAAGGCATGGGGCAGAGGCGATGTGATGCTGTTCTTCAAGAAGGGTGACAAAACTCTCTTGAAGAACTACAGACCCATTTCGCTTCTGAGCCATATCTATAAGTTGTTTTCGAGAGTCATTACGAATCGTCTCACTCGCAGGTTCGACGACTTCCAACCTCCCGAACAAGCCGGGTTCCGAAAAGGCTATAGTACCATAGACCACATTCATACGCTGCGGCAAGTTATACAGAAGACCGAAGAGTATAACTTGCCACTTTGCTTAGCGTTCGTGGACTATGAGAAAGCCTTTGATTCGATTGAGACATGGGCAGTGCTGCAGTCTCTCCAAAGGTGCCAAATAGACTACAGGTACATCGAGGTACTAAAGTACTTATACCAAAACGCCACCATGTCGGTCCGATTACAGAACCAGAGCTCTAATCCGATCCAACTACAGCGAGGTGTGAGACAGGGAGACGTTATTTCTCCGAAACTGTTCACAGCTGCGTTGGAGGATATTTTCAAGCTTCTGGACTGGAAAGGACGCGGCATCAACATCAATGGCGAATACCTAACACACCTGCGATTTGCCGATGATGTAGTTCTTATGGCTGAGACCTTGGAAGACCTGAACATTATGCTAGAAGATCTCAGTAATGCTTCTCAAAGAGTGGGTCTTAGGATGAACATGGACAAGACGAAAATCATGTTAAATGCCCATGTTGCACCCGCTCCAGTTAACGTTGGGAACATTGCACTCGAAGTTGTTGACCACTATGTTTACCTGGGACAGATAGTCCAGTTAGGTAAGTCCAACTTCGAGAAAGAGATCTCTCGTCGAATCCAGCTCGGATGGGCAGCGTTCGGGAAGCTCCGGCATATTTTCGCGTCCGAAATACCTCAGTGTCTCAAGACGAAAGTCTTTGACCAGTGTGTGTTGCCAGTAATGACCTATGGGGGTGAGACGTGGTCGTTTACTATGGGTCTCATAAGAAGGCTCAAGATCACCCAGCGAGCAATGGAGAGAGCGATGCTTGGTATTTCCCTACTCGATCGAATCAGAAATGATGAGATCCGCAGGAGAACTAAAACAACCGACATCGCTCGAAGGATTGCATCGTTGAAGTGGCAGTGGGCGGGACACATAGCGCGGAGAACCGATGGCCGTTGGGGCGGAAAGGTTCTCGAATGGCGACCACGTACCGGACGACGTTCCGTGGGCAGGCCCCCCACAAGGTGGACCGACGATCTGATCAAGGTCGCGGGAAGCCGCTGGATGCGGACAGCACAGGACCGATCGTTGTGGAGATCCTTGGGGGAGGCCTATGCCCAGCAGTGGGCGTCGTTCGGCTGATATGATGATGATGATGATGATGATCTATTACCCGTGAATCTGTTTCTGTTGAGAAAGGAGAAGCAATGACTAGACTTGCAGCATCAGACTAGGATAACTAATTCTAATGTGCGTGTACAATCTTGACGGTTTTTTAAAATAAATAAGAAAAATGAATGCTTGGGTTTCGAAAAAGTGTTTGTGCTGAGATTTGAACTAAGGGTGTGATAGTTAATCGACTCCAGAACTACCACTAGCTTAAAGTTCATAAATAAAAGCTAACCAATAGGACAGCATAAAACCACACCTAAACAATTGTTTGCTCCAACCTACTTCACCTTCGCATTATAAGCTTCCAAGACCATAGTCACAAAACAGAACTATTCATCGTCAGTTTAGCAAAGCTTATAAAGCTTTGCAAAAAATTGCCCTGACATAATAGATAAACTAGGCATGGGCTTCAGCCCGCTAACAATAAGTTATCGTGATTAATAGTAACGACTCCACGACAGAATAATTAACCTACTTAACTTTTTTGAACATTATACCAAAGGTAGACGGCAATAAATAGCCCAAAGTTCTTTAGGTAAGTTTGACGAGTTTAGTTGAATATTAAGAGGTATAATTTGATTTAACGACTTGAGTTTCTACAGTTTTATTATACCAAAAAAGAGGCTTAAGAATCCTGAAAATAGTGTTTGCGAAAGTTTAGATGGATATTTGTTACTTACTCACGCCAATATTATTTTTTACGATTTATTACGATTAAAATTAATTCCAGTCTATAGCATGGATTAGAACGTAGGCTACTTTTCATCCCGCAATAGTAAGGCTGCGCTCCCACGTCCCATCTTTTGTAGGGGAAATATGGAACGTAGGTACTGATTGCAAATTCCATCGTGGTGATTATGCCAGCACCCATCATTGCTGTGGTAACTTGAATTCAATGATAGAGGCCTCTTCCCTGCAGTGGGTTGATTATTGGCTGTTACTTTTACTGACTGCAATTGTGATACACACGTACTACAAGAAATCGGTCTAAATGTATAGGCTGCTGCCTACTATAGAAAAATCGACCGAACTGTCGGTCCTGCAATAAGTCTGATGTGGGCGGGCAGCTTTACGATTTTAATAGAATTGTTCAAAACCAAGATACGACGCGCACGAAGTCGCGGGCAACACCGATACATTACAGCCAGTACATTATAATTCAGAAAATCTGAAATGCGCACGCTTGCGCATACTTAGTTGCATAAGAACAATCTAAACTCGGCGAACATCCCTGATACGCTACAAAAGCAGGGCAACCCCATTAGTACCTATTCTAAACGCTTTGTTTGTACGTAGACGTAGTCCATTGTATTGTACATAGTTAAGTCAAATATTTAGCTGATATAGTGTAATATTATGTTTCCAGATTCCAGACCCAAATACATTTCTGAACATACCATACAATTGCACAGTCCAGCCGCCGTTCGTTACCATTAAAGCTAATGAAACTTACATGAAGCAAAAGAACTTGCTATACCCAGTGAACGTGGCTAGAAACATCGCCAGGGACTCCGCATTGACCCACTACATACTGCCCTCCGACATAGAACTGTACCCAAGCCCATATCTGGTTCCCCGATTTCTCAACATGATCGCAAGAAACGCAAAACCGCTGAATACCTCAACTAAACCTCGAGTCTTTCCAATAAGCATATTTGAAGTTGACGCCAAAGTTCATGTAAGTATAAGTCATTTATATGTAACGAGTTTGCCTAATTCATCGTTGTTTTTAGCAATCTTCTGCAGACATAAAATAACGCTGGCTTACTGAAATAGGTCATCCAATTTTGCATGCTTTCTTTTCAACAGTCTTAAAAGTGATTAATAATAGTAATATTTATTATTTGTTTCAGTTTTGAACCATATTTGTAAATATAGCTTAATATTTATTACAAAGATTTATAAAGGAAATCAAATACAAAATTTAATTTAATTAAATAATAACAATAAAAAATAGAGGGTTTATAAAATCAGTTGAGAAATTTTAACGTTCCATTCATATGCAATAGAGTCCAATGCCTTTGAATGGGACAGTCAAATTTATATTTAATCACCTCGAGGATGCTATATAATATTTGTGCTCTTCAGTAGCCTGCATTGCATCGACGATTAAACTTGACACTTTTTTAAATATGTTGTATGTGTCTATTTAAATGGTCATTCGCGTGTTGCTTTATTAGATCTATTTGTCTATATTCAAAACGATCAACCAATAATCCAAATAATTAAAATATAAAGACAGCGGACGATAACTTGAATTGTATTAAAGGAAAGAAAGTTTCAAGTCCGCATAATGAAATAATGCGCTTTAATTTATCTACTAAGCGAGTAAATTTTAGAAGGTAATTTACGTAACATTTTCCAACTTTCAGGTGCCATCAACAAAGACAGAACTGCAAGCGATGTTGGCCAACAAAACCGCCATACCGTTTCACAAGTTCGTGTGTCCAAACTGCCACAACATACCGCAGCGCCAACAATGGATGAGCGCCAAGGAAACCAACCGTAAGAATCCAATTACATTTTCACAGCAACGGAAAATAAAGCTATCGAAACAATGCATCTGCATTCACATGCCTTCATATCAATATTCAAACAATCTCATAAGATTAATATTCCCAATGCTATGGTTCCGATTGATAAAACTGTTCATTAAAGGCGACGAGTACTTACGCTGCGTGCGTACTTGAATATGTTAGACTCCTTATTTGATGTTGAATCAACGAGGCATTACCAGTCTAGACATGGCAATAAAATTATCATAAAAAGTAAACATTTATTACCTACGAGTTACGACTCTGGAATTGCTGAATTGCACCTTCTATAATTATGTATATGGCTTTCAAAGAACATTAATCTCATGATAACACAATCATAATCGTTACAAAGTTGACGAATCTCCACCCGTGCGCTTTTATTGTCGTAGGATGATGGTAGAGATCGAGATGTCTATAACAAAAATGTCAACGGGTGGTACAATCTTGAAGACGGGGACGCGACCGATTTCGTCGGTGGCAATAGCATAACACTACTTGGCGGTGATTCAGTTGCAATTAATTGCGGGTGCCGTAGTATTGTGGGCTATTTATGCCGTCTGCAGCATGGCGTTTGAGTCGTATGGGGCATTCTAATTGCGTATTATGGTTCAACGACCGCGCTACCCGCCCGTTCCCAGACGCTTGGGTCTTTCTTAAGCCAATTTGCAAAATCGAAAACTCTGCTCCCACCCTGCATCGGGATTGCATCCTGCATAATTTCCGCAATTTCATATTTGATTCAGTGAAACTGCTACCGACAGCGGTTTACTTAATTTCCTCCTTGAAAAAATAGAGCAAATAGGCTTCATATAGAGGAAGAAATCAGACAAATGTAGGTACACGATATACTTTTAACTAAGAAAAAGTGACTTGTACTAAAGTCCCGCTTCGTACTTAATTAAACTTCAATAAATTTTACTTCTTATAGTAACAAACCGGGTTTAAATTTATTAAGCTATTGCATAGCTTCTATCGCGGGCCTTGAGCGTGGAGACCGAATCCAGAAATTCCGTAACGAAAATAATCTAACACCCACACCCACACACTCGGAGCGAGGCACGAACGAACAATTTTGAATTTCCGAAATTTAAAAGAATTTAGAAGAAAATAAGGATTTTGACAGCATGGTTGCCTATGGTAACCATATCTGCCAAAATAACGGAAAAATTTAATTACGAAAGTCAAAATTAGAAAATACATAAAATTAGAAAATTATTTATCGCGGGCTTCTATCGCGGGCTTTGAGCGTGGAGACCGAATCCAGAAATTCCGTAACGAAAATAACCTAACACCCCCTCCCCCCTCCGACCGGCACAGCGGTGATACTTTTTAGTTTTATAATTGCATATGTTGATAAAAAATGCTATGCAATAGCTTTACCGCGGCAGTCTCCGAGTGCCACACGTCTTTTTTATTTTATGTTATCATAATAACTGAAATTTATGTACTTAAATTTTATTTCTTTTCAGAAATGGACGTATTTCACGTAGGCAAGCGACAGGGAAGCTTTGTTCATTGGGAGCCGATCTTTATCGGGACTCACCAAGACCCCTACTACGACGATCGACTCAGCTGGGAAGGAAAAAAAGATAAGATGACACAGGTATGTAAGAAACTAGCTTTAGAATACATTTCACGTCACATGAGTGTTTATTGTAAGAACTATTTTGTTTTTAATCTACTTGCTCTTTTTGATCTCCTGAAATTCCCATAAATGTTTGAGTCCTTAGTTGCCTATTTCTATTGTTTTTTATTTTTTTATTTCAGGGCTACGTTCTTTGCGTCAAGGACTACGACTTCATGATCTTGAACAACGCATTTCTGATCCATAAGCCCGGTATCAAACACTACGTCAGAAACGCAAAGAGAGACTCGCTAGCCGGAAAACAGACCGCATACATCAAAAACATCATCATGCCCGAACTCAAAAAACTATATGGAACTAGAAATGGATGCGCACTGTGACGAAAACATAAGGTTATTAGGATTCAAAAGAAATCGTTGTCCTAACTAAAGGCTGAGGTTCAAATCAGAGGCTATTTACGAGTCGGTAAGACCTTAACCGAAAACGCTGCAATCGCCGAAAATCGATTCAGATGATGTCGGAAATACCGAAACTTTTTCAATATGTTAAGGCCCCAATAGCAATGTACATTGCGCTTACTATACATAATCAGGTTACAGGGTGTATAACCGCCTGCCTTTTATACGAAAATTACTGTTTAGCTTTTTAGAATGAATTGAAACATATCATATTACTAGATATGGCTAGATTTGACCAGTTTTTACTCTAATGTTATGTAAATAATAATAATACCCTAACATAAAGTGTGTGGTATAAGTTGGTTATACACTGCCATTATAATGGGTCATAAAAAATATTTGCTGCAACACATAATAGTGTTTAGAATATAATATTGTGCAGTCATGATATAATCAAAACTCAACTATTTTGAAAATAGAAGTATTAATGTCATTCAATATGACCGCTATACTTGCCCGTCGTACCGGTAGCAGTATGCAACTTTTATTTGTGTACGGGTGCGCGGAAAGACTTTAAACTGAACGCAGCTACCCTCGCCAGCCACGAGTATTCTGCAGTTAACCGTGGCACATTATTACTGTCACTACAAGCGTAAGGACTGCTCATACTAGGTAACCACCTACATGCCTGCTATTTATTTGAACAAAAGTTAGAAATGGCCATAAATACTCCTAACCTAATTGTTGTACGCCAGCTTTGATGTCTACTGTTCATATGAATATTTCTGTCAGAATAGCCTGAAAATTACAAAAGTATTTTTTATTGTGTTAAATAAATATAACTGTTTACATAATATGCAATAAAGTCGTCCATATTATTGTCTAAGTCAATAGCGTCATATATTTTTTTACTTTGGATATTCAGAGCTGCATGTGTATTTTAAGAGACGGGAAAGATTTAATGTAATAAAATGTAAGCTTCCAAACTCTGAATTTGAAAATCTGCACCTAAATTTAGGGTATACCATTTACCAAATATTGTACTTTTAACGATTTAACGTTAACTTTATATAATGCCTAGCATTATAAGCTTATGAGACCGAGGCCTTATTAAGTCAATAATAATAAAATCATGTATCACATGTGTCATGTATGCATTATTCACCTTTTCCAGCGTTCATTAAATACCGTTTTCTTAGACCTAGGGCTAAGCTATAACTGAAAGCAGATTCAATCTATTCTTAAATTTAAAACAAATTATTTTTTAACGGGTAAAGGAAGGAAAGATTTCCCACTCCCCGCAAAGCATAAATTATGTAACTGGTTTATAGTCGGTGCTAAAAAACGAATCAAATTGTCTTGCTGTGATGTGCTTACGGACTGTTAAGCGTTCATGGTATGGCCCTTGAAGAAAGCAAATGTTTTAATTATAAGACTTCAAATGAAGTTCATTAGTTCTGTCATAAAAGAGGTCAAATCATTGGATTTTATAAACTTACTAGCTTTTTAAGCATCTGTATTAACATATCAAACTTATAGAGTATGGCTTCTAAGTTTGTAAAACATTGCACATTTCTTACTTTAATGTTATGTAAATATTACTTATGGATACGTTAAGTTAATATGATAATTCGCGTAATGTGAATTCTTTTAATTTTACCTATCTCTATCATATTAAAATCAGTTATTAGATTTTTTACAACACTTACAGCATTTCTTCAAGATGCTATTACTTTTACGTTTAGATGTATTCAAATTACAAGATAATCTTACAGATTTGTGTGCTTTTTCCTTTAAATTATTTCTTAGTTATTATTTGTCTATTTAAAAATGTCAGTTGAAAATTAATCGTTTTAAAGGGTTAAATTATGTTTACATCTTTATAAGATGGAACAACAGTATTTTATGTGTTTTAAAACAAAGTTCTGCTAAAGAACTTCACCAAAGAAACATGGGCCTCCGTTTATTTTATAAAAACTAATTTTGGACTCATAGTGAGTCAATTGGTGAGAAAACCTTAATGAGTTTTCGTATTTCCACTTCAGAAAATAGTACACAACATGTATAAATGAAAACTTATTGGAATATGTTATGAAAATGATATATTATCTATTATCCATTCAGTTATAAACCCATGTTTTTTATTAATTTATAATTATTAACTATCAAGAATTCCTGAAATGCATTTTGTAATGTAATAAAACATGTGCCTATTGTAATCGTATTTAACACACCTACTGTTATAAAATATTTTCTTAGAAACACTATGTTTGTCAATGTCTACAAATTAATACAAATTATTAAAACGATTGTTTTCTTGTCTTATGTATCATTTGTATTAACTTGCTAATAGAAAGAGTTTATGATTTGTAACTAAGTTGCAATTAATAACAATTTAATTCAGTTCATAACTATGCTGGATTTTAAATTTTAAGACCAAGACACAGAAAAAACGTAACCCCTTATATTAATTATTAAAATTAATTTTATATCGATTCGCAGAAGTAATATGCACTTATCAACATATTTACTTTGCAAAAACACAAAATCGTTGTCGCTGACTGTTGTGTCATCACCTGATCATCTTTCTAAGTAATCATCGGTACTAAAATGCACAAATCTCGAACCAATTTTTATAACAATTCTGCGTTGACAAAACATACGCCGTGTCAGAATACTTAGTTACTCTTGCGCATTCCTGAACTATTATCTACTTACTTACACAGTATTGAGAATCCTGTTGTAGTTGTAAATTTATATGTAGAGACCAAACTACTTCTCAATAGATTATCCAGTGGTGCGCAAGAGGGCCTTATTAAGAAAATGATTAAGTATAACAGTATCGCACACATTAGTGTGATGTTGAGCCTTAAGGTATAGTGATACTCTGTATAAATACAATATTAGTGTTTAAACTCACCACGTTCGATTTTTAGGTTAATTATTTAATTTTTATAATTTCTTAGTCTTATGTATAAATTAGTTACTATTGATTCAATCATTGTGATGTAAAAATATTATTTTGAAATGTTACATATACTCTATTAATATTTTTACATTATAGTCAATTATGGAATGTTTTAAACATTTTATTGTAATATAGTTTCTCTATGAGTATATTGTTAAGTCCATGAGTATTCTTAATTACTTCTTTAAAACTGTAATATTTTTTTAAGTTATGGAAATATTTTCGGGGTTTGGTTATGGCAAAAGCATGTGGTGAGTTTTCACTGTCGGCACCAAGGTTCACGAAGTGCCTCTTAGTAGTAAACGCATATTATAAAAGTCTTTCAATGTGATCATTTACGAAAATGTATTTATCGAATAATGTAAGTAGCGTAACTTTTATATCCGCGATTTCATAAAAATCTACAGGTATGTAATCGGTCTAATATTTCAAATAAATGAAATCTTATTTCTGATGTTGCACATTTTATTTTGTTTATTCCTGCTTTTTAAAACATTAATAATAGTTATTAAATAATTCCTAGCTACATAACTATAAAAACAAAGCACGAACCCATTCCTGTGAAGGTTAACCCAGCATTAAGTCTAAACACATTTCCTGCGGAACGTTTTCTGTAATAAGGTCCTGGGCCTGGAGGATAATGGCTATCAGGCGGTCTACTAGAGTCTCTATACCTTGCAAACTCATCGTAAGTGGGGATTCTGCTAGTTGTATGTGGCGGATCCGGAATTCCTGGGGTACTTCGCTTCTCTTGGTCTATCGGTTTCTCTTTCGTTTCGTCTGATTCTGTTTGTACCACAGCATCTTTTGTATCTGGTTCATTTAAAACTTCTTTGGATTCTTCTGTCTGACTTTCTTCTCGCCCATCATCTCCGTTATTACCTTTAAGTTCACCATTAGACCATGAAATTGACCTATTCAGAATACTACTAGGTATGTTTTTTGTAATTGTTGTAAAATGACTTAATCTCGAAGAAAAGGATTCTACGTTACAAGGAACTTTATTTATGAAAGTAATGTGATGTTGACGAAAAAATATCGTATAGTTTTTACCAAAAATAAAAATCATAAATAGGACATTGAGAACGCTTACGTAGGAAGACATTTCCTTGACATTGGACATAAGTATATTCTTAGAGTATATTATTAAATTTTAATGTCTTTTGTGATGTAGGTCTATGCACGGATTTAAAATGTAGGTTCATGGGTCTATGTCACTTGATGTCACTCACTGACAAAGTACCTAATCACTACGTTTTTCTGTTATTATGAAGAGTCTAAGGAAGAGTCAGAACTCAGAACCAGTAAAAAGGATCTTTTAGGAAAAATAATACTTAGCTAAAGATCATGAAATCGCCGTAATAAGCAATTATTCATATTCATTATGTCAGCCAAACCCAAGCCACGCTATCACTACAAATCTCCAGAACTATCGGTTTCGCGATTGGTTTCGCGTCTTAATATGATTTTCGGGGCGACATCCTATGACTGCCATTACCAAACGAGTGTTTTTAAAAAAGTTGATTTTTTGCTATGGATAACACGAACCTGCTAATCTAGAAAGTGAGATTTAGTTTTCTTTATGACCTAATATAATATGATTTAATATAATTTATTTGACGTCCTCCTTGGCGGCGTGGCAGGTTTTTTAAGCTATTGCATAGCTTCTATCGCGGGCCTTGAGCGTGGAGACCGAATCCAGAAATTCCGTAACGAAAATAACCTAACCTAACACTCGGTTCGAGGCACGAGCGAACAATTTTGAATTTCCGAAATTTAAAAGAATTTAGAAGAAAATAAGGATTTCGACAGTATGGTTGCCTATGGTAACCATATCTGCCAAAATAACAAAAAAATAATAATTACAAAAGTCAAAATTAGAAAATATTAAAATTAAAAAATTAAGCTATTGCATAGCTTCTATCGCGGGCCTTGAGCGTGGAGACCGAATCCAGAAATTCCGCAACGTAAATAACCTAACACCCCCCACTCCGACCGGCACAGCGGTGATACTTTTTAGTTTTATAATTGCATAAGTTGATAAAAAATTCTATGCAATAGCTTTACCGCGGCAGTCTCCGAGTGCCACACGTCTTTTTTTTACATAGTCTGTCTGGGTCTTTCTGGAACCTTCATTGTTTCTGATTTCTACAATACGAGTGATTTCAAGAGTTACTCACTCTAAGGATCAGAACAATGTATGTGATGTTGTCCACATGTATTTATTTATTATTTATAAGATATTCTTTTATGTAAGCATTTTCTCCCATACAAATCAAATTTCCAAAGCAAAAGCAAGCAGATGCAAAAGTTTTAAAGTATTTGAGCAAAGTAGCATCTTTATGTATAACGTTGAGCGCCGCGGCGAGCCTCAAAGAATACCTATATGTATTTCATAGTATTATACATTTTTTGGATCCTGAAAAGAAACTATGACAACAACATTAAAAATACAAATATATATATTCTCATAATTACATTATGTCTTGTTACTTGGCAGTACAAACTTAAAAGATAAATAACTATTGATAGGATTGTAAAAGAAACTGTGGGTATTAAAAGTAGTTTTGGTAACCTAACTGCTAGCCGAGAATTCCAAAATTACGGTAACATCCCAGACGGCTGCTCCTCTGAATGCCGATGAGCGTAGCCTGAGATAAGGAAGTTGATCTGCAGACAGTACGTGCAGTGCATACACAAGGAAATCCAGGTTTCCCCGTATTTGGCTCAAAAATATTTTTTTATCGTTCGACAGCTAACTACAGTTATCATAATGGCATACTACGTAAGCATGGTTCAAAGCTGAAGAAGCAATACTCGCGCTAGTACAGTTTAATGTGTTGTAAACAACTCTTTATAGAGGTAAAAGGTGCTGGACCGAAGACCTGTTATGTACGAGATGTTTCTTAGCTGTGAATAATAAACATGATTCTGTGACACGGATGTAGCAGTCATATCGAATCAATTAGGTATGTGTTTTGTATCCAAAACAATCGACTACGAATAAAAAATAAGGGATTTTACAAAAAATGCTGATGACATCCGCGTCTTCTGAACTCTATCGATTTATCCAATTATGGTGAATCCTTGACTTTCAAATAACATTGAGCAGAAAATTAATTCTTTGAATCTTAATCTTAAAGGTTGATTGTTGAATACATTAAAAACTACTTTATTAGACGATGGTAACTATACGCATCGCATAAATCACAACTTTTTTGAAATCTAATTATGATCTTTAACTACTATGATGGATAAATATAATCAATTATACTTAAATTTAGTACCTATTATTTTATATGTGATTATAGTCTCCCTTGCTGGACTTCAGCCTCACCAGGGCGATTTTGCCACATACCTAATCACCACGCTTTGCAGGAGGATTGGAGACTGCAGTTTGACCAAAAGTTTAAAGAGAAGACGCTATTGTCTCTTCTAGCTCTGTGCTGTCTATATTCCTTTAGTCGCCTCTTCCGACTCCAATAGGGCGAAAAGAATGGTGCAATTATGTTTAAGATTGTCATTAAACTGAATTATTTAGAATAAGTTAAAAGGAAAAATAGGCATGATTTACGAGTCGTAATCTTAATTAATATGTCTGTAGTTCTCTGTTTTCTAATCATATTTCTTTCCCTATGTCTGTAGTTAGTCTATAGGTAGTCTATAGCTTGATTAGAATGACAGTTCTTACTGAAAGATACGACGTAACTTTGTACCAGCGTCACACAAGTGAAACACATTTGCTAACGAAAAAATGTTGGTAACTGGCGTGTTAAGAATATTTTATTAAACATTGCTGTACATATTAATCAATTTAATAATATAAAATTGATATTTTAAGTTAAAAACATTAAAATAATCCAGTCACAAAAATTACACCTAACTTTAAAAGACGTCTTT
Organism: Anania crocealis; assembly: GCA_949315895.1. Lineage (NCBI taxonomy): Eukaryota > Metazoa > Arthropoda > Insecta > Lepidoptera > Crambidae > Anania > Anania crocealis. Next base: position 19,910,321 of record OX438880.1, on the reverse strand, counting down.
ACAAGGTTACGTCATTTTTCATAATCGCTAGTGATGACGTATAATGGACAAATCGAAACCGACAGACTAACAATATTTCAAAATAGAAGTAGTGTAACATAAATGTTAAAAGTGATTAAATGAGCATTGGTTGCTGCTAAGAACATCAAATTGCAATTATTGATAGTTTACGAAAAATTATCAAATTTATTAGATTCTTTCTATATGCGATAAATAAACTAATTGATTTTCATGATTGTTCCGATTATTCTGATAATGATCACGATACTGACTTACTGTTAAGTCTTAATATGTCTGAGTTTCGTTTTATTTAATTCGCCATAACTGTGTTTTTTTTGTTTGATCAGTTGAGTCAGTCCCATCACTAGTTACCTCAGTTTGACAGGTGTCGTTCAGAACGACACCTGTCACGTTCTAATCCAGCTATATTAAAAGGACTTATAATAATTTTCTCATGGATTAATTCATTAATTTTTACATGGAATAAATTCATAGCTTTCATATACATTTGATTAAACTATTTTAAAGAACAAGTTTATTTACCACGTTATACATCATCCTACAAAATCATTATAAACTTTTTGCCAATATTACTGGCGTACTAGGGTTAAAGTAATCTTAAGGCCGATACTTTAGTATAGAAATGTGGTGAGGTAATTTATTGTTAATTAAGTTGCATACCAGCATGCTCGGCCGTAAATAACGTGTTACGTTCAATAAACGTCTATCCAATTTGCTGGAAGGGCAGGCATTCCTATTATTCCCGTCAATCCAGGGAGTTCCATACGAAAGGAACCTTGACGTCCTGAGAAGCTAATTAATTAACTATTCGTAGGTACTGAACAAAAAGCAACGAAGAAGCTAATCGTAGGAAGGTACTCTTTAAATTCATTAAAGTCTTAGTCAGAACAAATTTGATAAATAATAAATAATAAATCTATACTAATATTTTAAGCTGAAGAGTTTGTTTGTTTGAACGCGCTAATCTCTGTACTGGTTCGATTTGAAAAATTCTTTTTGTGTTAGAAAGTCCATGTATTGAGGAAGGCTTTAGGCTAGGTATATAACATCACGCTGCGACCAATAGGAGCGAAGCATCAGTGAAAAATGCTACAAAAATAATCGCGATCATAAAAAGAGAAATTGACGCGTACGAAGTCGCGGGGAACAGTAATAAATAAATGTGGACAACATCATATACATTTTTGTGATCCCAATTTGAAGTGAAACAAATGTGAAACAACGAAGGTACCACAAACACCCAGATCCGAGAAAATTTAAAAAAAACTACATTTTTATACATTGACCCGCCCGGGAATCGAACCTGGGACCTCGGAGTAGGCGACACCTTGGAAACTGGTGTGCACGCCACTCCGTCACGGAGATAAATGTTATTATCTATACTAATATTATAAAGCTGAAGAGTTTGTTTGTTTGTTTGTTTGTTTGTTTGTTTGTTTGTTTGTTTGTTTGAACGCGCTAATCTCAGGAAGTACTGGTCCGATTTGAAAAATTATTTTTGTGTTGGATAGTCCATTTATCGAGGAAGGCTTTAGGCTATGTAACATCACGCTGTGACCAATAGGAGCGAAGCATGAGTGAAAAATGTTGCAAAAATAATCGCGATCATAATAACGGAAATTGACGCGGACGAAGTCGCGGGGAACAGCTAGTTACATATATTGGTATAGGTATATTATACGTAATTGACAGTATGAAATACTCTGAACAATTATATCACTATATGCCATCCAGAACCGAGATTCTGGCAACTTAGGGATATTAACAAAAACCTACAGCATTAGATTGATGTTATTTATTACTTTTTTTTTGGTTAGGCTGACACCGTCTGATTTTCGCACCCTGGCGCCGAACTGAGTTGAATGTTCTGTTAGCAGAACTAGTGGAAAAAAAAATCCCATTAGTTCTGTCAACAGAACTAGTGGGAATAAAGGATTACTGCGGATATGCGCTTCTACGCTTTTTCACTGACTGCGGCCCAATTATAGGATATTGAAAGGAGACGCTGGGAAAATTAGGTGTAATTTCCTCTGGTTGGCAGGACGTGAATAGATAGTCTTACTGCCATCATTAAGCCTAATTGTAGAGCTGATTACGACTAACTTCGATTTGCGCTAATAAGCCCTTTATAAGGCACCGTAAAAGCTCATTTTAATGGCGTTAGGAATCGGAACAAGTCGTAATGGGACACTTGATAACTCAATTTATTAAAGATAGAAGAATAAAATTGTAACTGCCATATAGGTGGGACTTGAACCACAATTTAACTTTAAGTGGCGATTTATGACGTTTCGTTGTTGTTTTTGAAATAAAGAAAAAAAAATTTTTAGTACTATTCGTGAACGAACCCAGTTTGATTAAATATCATTTTCAGCCTACATCAGTCCACTGCTGGGCACAAAACTCTCCAAAAAGAGGATTTGACATTATCGCCACGCTTGGAGTTGGCGATCGCCTAACAGTGGTAATAAGAAGCTATTGTCCGGTCTCTTTTGGCGGTATTTCCCACGAAAGAGACTACATATTTATTCTGTGCTATTACTTTAGCCTCTCACGACAACCTATGACATGACGGATTGGTGCTATTTTGTTTTGGGTTGATATAGCATGTTAATGATGTTATTCATATTATCCTGTATAAAATTATTTACGGTAATTAGCTAAAGTGATAAATATCCAGACCGATATCCTTCCACATACACTCAAGAAATATAAAGATCTAATATTTTAGTATTGTATGTTTAAATATTTATATGTTCAGACAAAAAGCAATTAAATGGCGTGCTTACTGCCAGACAAGGTCTCTTGATAATAATAGAAATATCTAAACTGTGATATCTGATATAAAACATCTTTGAATTTTACAGTTTTTGTGTTGATTATAACGGCGATTATAATAGCGGTAGCCACTCTTAAGGGGTTGCCATGTAATAACATGATTAAAAAGAGTTATTTAATTCGGGGTTTATACCATGTACCTTATTTATTATGAGTTTCCGATATTTCGGCACTGTTGCAAGCGCCATGATCACGGGAGAAATCATGGTATAAACCCCGAATTAAATAACTCTAGTGATAGTGACCATTAAAGTTTAAATCAGTATATGATTAAAAAGGTTTAATCTTTGCAAACATGCCTACAAGAGAACGAGAAATACGACGGTATCATACTTGCTGTAATCTATTTAGTCTGATTAAACTAGTTTAATGTCGATTTTTTTTATGTACCAATAGTAGAAGGGGGCATTACCATATTTCTAATACAGCTGAGACCAGCTGAGGGTTCTTCATCAGATACTTCAGACCTTCGATTTTTGACATCAAATGAAGCGGCCCACCAAGTTGAATATTTTTTGTAAAGGCGGTAATATGTCGATCTCTAATAGTTTGGTTGGGCTCTTGTGTTTTCTAATCAGGGTCACCAGGTACTCCAGATCTTCGATTATCCTAGTTTTTATAGTTTTTCCTTTATTTGGCCATTAAACCCTTACTCTGTACCAAATTTCAGCTCTCTGAGTTTATAGGAAGTACTAGTTCTATTTTGATGATCATGAGTGAGTGAGTGTCATAAATGCAAAACTTTGCTTTCGCTTAACTTCGGAACTAAATGTCCTACACACTTCAAATTTTGGATTTTAAGTATGTGATTATAGCTTACTGGATGACGAAAATTTCTGCGTTCTGGTCTTATCCAGAGATTCTCAAATAGGGGCCAGAAAATGCGGCGAAATGGTTCCAGTAAAGGATGGTACGGCAGTGTTTGCTTCGCGCTCGACTTGGCGGGGGCACTGCCGTACCCCCCGATAAAGGATGGTACAGCAGTGTTTGCTTCGCGCTCGACTTGGCGGGGGCACTGCCGTACCCCCCGATTGAGTCTACTAGTTGGACTTAAAGTTGAAAATCAATTCAATGACCTTTAACTTTTTGGGTAGGTTGACCTGCCGTTGTCTGTACATTTAATAAAGTGCCAGGGGTTAGTAAAAATAGTAATAAAAATATTCTAAGTTATTCAGGAGAACCCTATGTGATGATAACCATTAAAGGATGTCACAACAAACTGCATTTCTTGATCAGATCAGTTTTCCGCTCGCACTATTTGTCGATATTATTACTCTGCCTTGGTCGACTGGTCTAGTAACGTCATTAAATTAATCAAAGCACAAATCACCGTGTGTCTTTGAATGTACATATATATAAGTAGTTGTGAATGCTGACCATTTACTAAGTTTTGTTTTAACCTAACCTAACTTCTAACCTAAGACCATAAGATTTGTGTCACCGCAAATGCACGCAATGCTGTAAATACGCGATAATATAGGTATCCGTTTTCAACCATTCTTGAAGGTTCAAAAATGTTATCGAATGGAAAATTATTTAGCTATAAATAACGTTGATGCAGTATTTTGCAATATCATTGGTAAAACGCCGGTAAGATGAACTCAAAACTTACCGGCTTATACTAGAAACGTTGCAATCATGTTTTATTTATTGAGAGAAGATTGATTGATTTGTTCGATTCTATTTGCCGCATTCATCACCACAAAGGTGAGTCCATAGTCATCTTGAAATGTCACGCCCTTATTATAAAATTACGTGTAAGTTATTTATTATACCTAAACGTATAACTTTTGCAACGAAATATTTTATATGGATTTAAACTAATTTATTGTAGTAGTACAAGAGAAAGAAAAAATACGATTCTTGAATTTTTATTTTATATTAGTCAAGTTGAGATCATAAAAGTGAAACTCACTTTATGAAGCTTTTAAGTACTTACCTATACCTATTACGCCTCAAAAGGTAGTTTCATTAGATCAAGCAAATAATCAAGTTGCTATTAGGTACATTTTGCAAAAAGCTTGAATAAAAGAAATGAATTAAATCGGTATTTTATCTGAATAGGTATTTGGTAATAAAACATAGGTTCATCGTGCGCTGCGCTCAATCATTGTCAAATGTCGACGGTTGTCTAGGAACAATTCTCGACGCTGTAAATACTAAATCACAATGAAAGTGTTTTGTTTTGTACAACGGGATGATGCAATCCAAGAACATGCAAGTAGGATAAAGCCAAACGTAGAAGCCAAACGCCCTAAAGGCTCGTGACGCAGTGTTTTTAAACTTAAAGCTATTGACTATTGACTAATTAATTGTTTACAAAAAGGAGAAACAACAAGAAACAAAACTATTCTTCTGAAACTAATCCGCAAGCTGAAATAGAATTTTTCAGTTTAGATATAATATAGATTGGCATTGCAACAGTGAGCTTCTTAAGAAACATGTGCCTCTCCAAAAGCACGACTTTGCCATAAGTGCCACGCTTGGCACCTGCCAATCCACCTGGATTGACGATCGTATAGAAGCCAATGATGGGGAGAAAATGCAGTTCCTGTTGCTGCCCGTCTTCTCGTAGTACTGCTTTAGTTGGCTTTTACGAAACACGTGACATAAGGGATGATTTATATTAGACCGGGCCATGTACGGGCACCCGGTCTCGGCCCGGCCCGGACACGGACCGGTCTAATATAAATCGTCCCTAAAGGTGAAATAGACCCAAAACTTACATATTAGGTCCTTTGGAAAAAGGGGGTGGAACTTTTCCTTTGTTACGTTGTTACCGGTAACACCCCGTTGGTCTAGTGGTTAGAATACCGATTCAAGATCTCGGGGTACCAGGTTCGAACCCCGGGTCGAGCAAAAAAAGTTTCGAATTTTCGAACATTACTCGGCTTTGTGATCACCAACCCGCATTTTGCAAGCGTGGTGATTATGCCAATACCCACCATTGCTGTGGTAACTTGAATCTCATGATGGACGCCAATTCCCTGCAGTGGGATGATAATAGGCTGTTACTTGACTTTACTTTTACTTTTCTACTATGTATAAGCCATATGGCAAAAACATACATAACAACAAATATTCGTAATGGTCATAGAAACACTTTCCTTGCGGGCTATGCAACCCCCATGGCTTGTTTGTAGTTCACCTTACGCACCTCTGCAACAGACGTTCTTCAATAATAAATGATGCATGGCCGTTATGTAAAATCCGTCTTTACTGTCAGGTAGAGTCATCGACGTATTCTACATCAGCTCTAGGATGAGACCTTTCACAAGAATTACACGAATGCTAACCGTGCTCGACCGAAACACACAAACGTACAGTTCTCTACATTTATTATTACTTGTATATATTAGAGACTTCTTGTAAGTTTCATCACTCTCTTCACCTCGGCGACTGATTTAACTTAGGCGATGTAAGTTAATTTTGAATAGGTATTTGGTGGCAATTCATCATCAAACTAATCAACTCGAACGAATCAATGACTATACATCACTGAAATATTAATTAGTCATCATCAGCCCTATATCATTCTTCTGTTGGACATATTATTATACGAATAAGAGAAATTTGCTGTAATTGTAACGTTTGCCAGTCCAGTTTTCTACTAACTCGAAGAAGACTGAAGAGTAATAAAGTCTTTACGTTACCTACTGTCCATATTATTCTGACAGATCTCCTTTTATTGCTTGTAACGATATCAACATGCCGAGACAGAGTGCTGCCATTATATTTTAAGCCGTCACGATTTGGACAGTGAACCACGATTCAATGAGTAATATCTGTCAAAATTTGTTACCGTAAGGAAAAAGGCATATTTTTGCACCAGACACTACCAAAAAGCTCTATCGTCAATACCGGGTCAGTCCACCTGATGTAACCGAGGTGCGGCCAGGTGAGCCCTGCTTGCGACACCCGGTCTGTCCCCAAGGTCGAGACCCCTCGAACCCACGCCACACCATTCAGTGTCTGACCGAAGCTTCGTGTGAGCGCACTGGTTTGAAGTACCTGAAATGAAGGCTTTCGTGATTTTCGCGTGCGTGTGCGCCGCTGGTGAGTTAAGATTTATTTTATTCAATTATACTTAGACGTATATATGAACTTGTCTTAGTTGAGTTTTTGAAAAATAACTAACATTCGATTGGTTATTGAAATCCTGTTGCATTGATTTGATCGATAAGTAGATGAAATTATTTGGATCTTGTAAATATTTAAATTTTGTCACGGTATTTATATTTTTCTACTGCTACATTTAAATACACTTGATTTCAATCTCTTAAACAAAAGACATAAACCTTCTTTAACTTTACTTTTTTTTACTAATTTTAAATTTATGAAAAATAAAGTAAAAACTAATAATATGATTTTAAACAATTAGAACATACATGTTTAATGCTTCACACTAAAGTAAAAACGAAGTAATTATTTATCTTAACATTTACTAGGGTAAAACAATTGCATACTCAAAATTTTATTACGCATAATAGGTAGATGTAAATTATCGAAATTTTAAATACCGTTTTCATGATTAAAGGTTGACACTTAGTAAATACGAAATTTATCATGGTATTAACTACGGAAAAATAATTGCACACTCTAGAACTTTATTACGCAAAATAGATGTAGATTATCGACGATAATTTCAACATAAAAATGCAAATTGTTCTCGGATTTACAAAGATTGCTTCATTATAAAAGCTTCGTTAGCTCGCGATCTCGTTATTGCATATGTAGGTATATCTTATTTATATGCACAAATCATATAATGTTTTAACTTAACATTCTTAAAGTTATTACTGAATATTTACAAAAAAAAGCGAAATTTTAGAACTATGGACATCCCACATAATGTGAATCAGAGAAAGAAAAATCACTTTAAATAATTTTTGCATTACTTGATCCAAGAAATTAATATAAAAAGAGAGCTTGAGAAATGTTTTGTTTTAATTTTTATTGCCAATATATTATAAGGTAGGTGATACATTAATTATCAAATATCTTTTCATTTTCAAACAATTCATAATTATTATTACGATCAAACTGAAATACAATTAGGACCTTAAAACTATCCCCTTTAGATAACCTGCAGATAATGGTATTGTGTACATACAATTAAATTATGTTCATGTTGTTTGTTTGCCTCTGTTTGTCTTATCCAAGTGAACATAGCGTAATTAGGCAAGTGCTAGTTAATTAATTGCACGCGTCGCTTGCTCATAACAATAGACCTTATAGTAACTTAAGAACAGTAAATAATTAGTAGTCACTTCTGAGTGGTACCTCATTTTTAAAATATTTTTTATTAATATTCACAATCATTCTAAATTTAATAAATTATTTCTAAATTTGGCAATACTTAATAGTTTATATTACGAAAGATTGATGTCATAGACAAGAACGAAATGCTTTTCGTGCTATTCATTGCGCTACGAATTCGTAGCAAAGTAAGTGGATTTTGTAGGTTATTAGCATAATCTTTACTAATATTATAAAGCCGAAGAGTTTGTTTGTTTGTTTGAGAGCGCTAATCTCAGGAAGTACTGGTTCGAATTGAAATAATCTTCTTGTGTTGGATAGTCCATTTAATTTTATCGAGGAAGGCTTTAGGCTATATAACATCACGTTCAGACCACTAGGAGCGAATCAACAGTGAAAAATGTTGCAAAAATAGTCGCAATCATAGTAACGGAAATTGACACGGACGAAGTCGCGGGCAACAGTTAGTTGCTAATTTTATTAATAACTCACAATTTCATAAACGATGTCGTCTGTTCCTACTCGTATGCATCATCATTATCATCAGCCCACGTAAGTCTCCAAAAGGAAGATTTTTCCATAATTGCCACGCTTGGCAAGCGGTTTGGCGATCGCCGTTTCGGCAATGGCGAAGAAGACGCTGCTGCCCGTCTTCTTCTGGTTGTTCTCCTAGTCGCCTCTTAGAAACCTACAAAACGCGAGATTGTCTGTATGTTATGTTTCTACGATTAAACAGCTGAAGCTATTTTGATTTGGTTAGTTAGGCAGAGACAGGATATAGTCATTACCTATTCAGAAAATGGTGAAAAGGGAATGTAAGTTTGTAAAAGGAATCAATATTTTGACAATTTGGTAATGAAATTGCGACTGCGATAATTTAAAGTACTAAACTTTAAACCGGGTGTCGAAAATTCAATAGAACCGGGTGGCGTTATTTAACCTAATTCCACGCGGGCGAAGTCGCATGCAGATACTAGTAGTAAATAATTAAATCTAAAAACAACTGTGGAAGATTTTATTCAATACATAATCACTTGACCTTCCAACTTAGTCGTCGTCAAGAATAAGTCAGCTTGTTATAAAAACCTGTGCAAACCACGCATTTAGCATTTTTATTTGCATGTCTACCACCTCCACTCTTAAAGGAAAAGCGCATCAAATTGTACGTCAGTGTTTCAAACTTCGCGACTTGTGTTTTTATGACAAACAACCTAAGAACGTAGTATACTCGTATATTACTCATGGCGTAGGTATAACTTGAATATTAATACAGCCGTATTTTCTGATGTTTTTTTTTTGCGTAGCTTTACTTACATCAAATTAATCCATTTTATGTGTGATTTCGAAGCAAACATCGAGATTAATCTTTGAAAAAATTTTGGATTGACTACTTAATTAAAAAAAATATTAATTGCCCTTGTCACATGGAATGTGTACCTACGTACCTATAAAATTATTATAATGCTTTTATTACAAAGGCTTAACATTTTTGATCTAGTTTTTACGAGGCTTTTGCCTAATTTGTTATGTCAGCCTCATCAATTCTTAAACTATATAGCATATAGTAATTATATGCTATAGTGTAAACCTAAACCAAAGGCCAAAAAAGACGTGAATATCTTATTTGTCAGTACATGTTCAGACAACAGCACGTCAACCTACAACAAAACGTCAAATTTTCTCAATCAATATTGATGTCTACTTGTTGGACTTCAAGTTGAAAATCAATTCAATGACCTTTAACTTTTTGGATAGGTTGACCTGCCGTTGTCTGTACAGACTTTTAAAAGCTGATATCGATGCATGGAATCGATTCTACGCGTTTGATATCTTTATGCCTGCAATAATGCCGCATTGCGGTATGGAAATTGTGCATTTAATGGCAAAATCTACATCTTTTATAAGGCACTTTTTCTTAGAGCTAAACTATCACCAATACCGATTTGAATACATGGACGATCTAATTTCGCGATGTGATTAGAGTCTACTATAGTTACAAATCTTGCTAAAATTATAAATCCGAAAGTCTGGATGAATGGTTGTTATGTAATAACACCAGAACCCTAAACAGGTCTGGTTGAAACTTCACACAAAGACAGACAATAGGGAAGAGCATTACGCTACTCAAAATTATCCCGATAAAATATTCGATTCCTGTAAGTATCACATGTTGTTCTTCATATTGAAAGGCTTCGACATGATTTTTGCCATAGTGGTGGTTTAAAGGCCCGGGGGTTATCCGCAAACGAAGTCCCTAGCAAGTATGTAGGTACTAGTTACTTATTTTAAATTCATTTTTTTTATTGATAATTGGCTCATTATTTAACCACGCCAGAACAGCCCATGGAATCTAGATGACATTGGGAAAAGGAGATATATTAGATCATGAGAAAATTTTTATTGTTACGCGGGTGGCGCGCATTTCGAGTACATTGCTAGCTTTATTTGATAGATCACTCGTGCTCACTATCATCTATCATATATAGCCTGCAATGTAGGTGAAATGCGTGCCACCCGCAATGCAGACCCGCGTGACAATAAAAAGGCCCTTAGGATAGTTTAAACTTATAGCTTCAGACGTACGAAGACGCGCGCAACAGCTTGTAGGCGCGCCTTGTAGAAATAATTAGGTACGGTCGGCCAAGAGTGTGGTCTATCACCCTAAGGTTCAAAATCATTCGAGCGTTTTAGAAAAATAGGGTTGATTTTCCCATGAAACATTTTTCCGATAGCTACTAATACCATACGTCATAAATCCATGAATTCAACCTTATAGGTATTCTTCTGACACATTAAGTTTTGACATAACTGGTAGGCCACTTTCTTGGCCGACCGTACTAATGTCTGAACATACTCGAAAAACTTTTATCTTTTGTATTCTAAAATGTCATTAGTGTATCAAACATCAATGAATCCATTGCATTGGAGATATCAAGTTAATGCCTTTTCGTTTTTATTCTCGTATCTAAATATAAGATAAGTTTAGTACCCACCTATACAATTAACGAACTGAAAATGATAAGAAATTAAGAGAACAACTTCTTTCTGCGTTAAGTTCCTACTTCTCATATTTACATGCAAGCGCAACCATTTTAAAATCTTTTTTCAAAGTTTCAAGCAAATAAATTGTTGTTGTAAACCCAGCGAAAGGTGGTGGGCTTAAACCCAACTAAGGCAACTTTTAAAACCGTTAACGCTATCACATGGCATGACTGTAACAAAAGTTTTTCAACTGTTCATAATTTTAGACACTTAAGAATTAAAACGTACTAGTTATAAAGAAGTTGTAAAGTAACTATCCGGCATTCAATCACGTAGTAGGTATTTTACTGTCGCAAATCATAATACTGACCTTGGACAAAATACCTTTAAAACGTATGATTTATTCCCGCAGCGTACGCGCAATTCAGCTCGTTCGGACAGAATACACAAAGATCGGGTCAGTCTCGAAGACAACAAAGTTCCTTCGATAGCCAACCGCAAGTGGCACAACCAGCCATCAGCCAAAGCGCGGGTTCTTGTAACGAGAAAAATGAACGCTACCCCATTGGTGGAAGCTGCGACCGATACATCGAGTGCATCGTATGTTGGGATTTTTAACCTTTAAATAAGAATTAGCACTCTTTATTGAAAACAACATCATATACATTGTTCTGACCCTAAAGTATGTAACTATTCCAAGCAGTTGTTTAATGGAAATTGGATTAAATTAAGGTAGGTACCACAAACTCAAAGACCCGAAAAAATATAGAAAGATACTTGTTTTCTAACATTGCCCCGTCCGGGAATCGAACCTGGGACCTCGGAGTAGGCGACACTTTGAAATTGTGTACGCTACTCTACCACGGAGTAGGTATAACACATTGAAAACTGATGCTTGAACGCCTTCTTTGGTATGATTCTGATATCCTTGTAGGCCTACATAAAACGTACGACCATTATTACCCAAATGATGTGGTCAAACTATGAGTCAATTAAAAATTTAACTTTGTGACAGCGCCTACCTCATAATACGATAATAAGTATTTAATTATAAGTCATATAAAAATAATAGGCATAAACTTACTGCGTTAATAATAGATTATTGGCTAGCTAGGCTAAAATGTATTGATACTTTTGAAAACTTTTGAGTGAAATTAAAACGCAAAGGGTCCAGGCTTCTTTCATTGCATTTTCTAAATTGGCATTCGCTTGAGTGTGCTAGATCACAGAATTTACAGAATATTACTTACCTCGTCACAAGATCCTTATTCCATACCTCTGTGATCTGTTTTATTAATTTATCAATAATGTAGGCAAACTTTTAGTACATTATTAATGATTCCAACCTGCTAGTAATCTCATTGGAATCCTAACCAAACATTTTAAAAATACCCATTTATCATTTTATTTTCACAGAACGGAACAGCCGAAGAGAAACTCTGCCCGGACGGTCTCAGGTTTAACCCCAACTTAAACTTCAACGTGTATCCCTGCCAATACCCCAACGACTATCAGTGTCTGGAACGTTCCTCGCTGCGTGAGTAACATACCAAATTATTTCGATCGACGACCATTTGGATCAGCGGTAGTAAACGCTGCTTCTGAGCCATGGGTCGCGGGTTCGATCCCCGCACAGTACAAATATTTGTGTGCATGAACATGTCTGTTTGTACTGGTCTGGGTGTTTTCTATGTATTATAAGTATGTTTTTACAAAAAAAAGTATATAAGTAAGTTTATCGGTTGTCTAGTACCCCATACGACAGGGTACTTAATAGTAGCTTAATTTGGGACTAGATGGCTCTGTGTGGCCCAGTGTGGCATGTCTTAAATAATAAAATATATTTAAAAAATATATATATATATTTAAATATTTTGTTAAACCTAGTTACAATCCTTTACCACAATCGCTCCTTAATAGAACTGCTTTATAAATGCTATAGATACATCGTAGATCATTGATTTTAAAAGCTTCACGAGCTCCAATTTTCACTCAATTCACTTAAATTAACTACGACCAAAAATAGAATTCAATCTCATTTGTACAAATTACGGTTAAGCATTACTACTTACTTAAGGATTGCCCGGCCTAAACTGTATTGTGTGCATTTAAAAAGCTTTACATCATAATAATGTTACTTATGGAAGTTAAATAGCTAAAGATGCTAAAGTTATTGCCAGAAAAAAATCAGGCAACAGTGACTTCTCCTCACTTATTTTATTATTATACATACTTATATAAAATAGTAAGGTATACAAACAAAGTCCCGCAAAACTGTTTACACACTTTGCCTCCAGAATCTATGTCGAGATACACCTTCTGCAGAGACTTGCGTCCAGCAGTGTAGGAAGGTACTGATGTGTGCTGATGATGATGATGCTGGTCACAGTTAAACCAAACGAATACTAATTCAAATCGCTTGTAGGTTAATTCTGTTGTGTACCTAAATACCACGAAAAATGACATTACATTGTTCTTGGAAGGTTTCCACGTGGTTACTCTTTAAAAGGTTTACGTTTAACCAAATTACGGCGCAAAAGGTCACATTAGCGCCGCACAACAGCCAAAGATTACAGGGACGTTCTGCATTAAGTGCGACAAAAGCTTATATTAATACAAAATTAGCACATGGTAAATGCAATACAATTGTAACGTGTAGTGACAGAGATTCGTGGCCCGGGTACTGATTTTATGTACAGACGTAAGACATGAGGGTGCGGCGGCGTAGCCAATAACTCTGTCTTATGTAAATACTTAAAAAGTGAGTCAACAAACGTTGCAAAATATGCATGGCATATTCTGGTGTTGACGATGTTGATATCATCTTAAGTTTTGTCGACTCAAAGTATTTTAATTTTTTCGTGTAATAAGTTTATTTTTACAAAAATATGGCTATTTTGGTAGACTGTTAGCTAAGTTATATTCCAAAATCTAGATATTCATGACTCAATAATTCTAACATTTCAAAACACACTAAGCCTGTTTCTCTTCCTTGTTTTTTATTACCTATACCTATCCACTAGAATTAATCGCTTGTATTTTGTTTTAATTTATTCTTAAATGAAAAACAGTCTTTAAAATTGCGACTGACAGCCACTTAACATTTTTCTTATAAACATATTGACATTATTTTGCATTCGTAACTCTGTCAAGATTTCTCATAATGCATCCAAAGTTTACTTAGGATAAGTAAGATACGTTCATTGCAACACCCTTTTTACCGCACCACAGCGAAAAATGGATTGCAATGTTACAGTTCATGCATGTTTTCCGTCTCTTGATTCCATGTCAAATTATAACTTAAAGTATGTGTATAATAAAACACATTTTCGCACACTTAGCTGGGATATCTTTTCCTTGTTAACCGATAGCTCGACGTGTTAAGCCACCATTTGGGTTACTAAATTAAAAACATGTTACAGAACCACCTCAACCCACCGACGACTGCCCCAATCAGTTCGGATACTTCAAGCTGGGCGATGCAAAGAACTGCAGCTACTTCAGAAACTGCGTGAACGGCGTCGGCTACGACATCACATGTCCCGACGGCTTGGCCTTTAGCTCTGAGAGTTACCGCTGCGACTGGCCTGATGAGGTCGCTGATTGTGATGCCGAAGGTTTGTCGACTATCTAATACACGTATTATTTATATTATATCAAATCATCACAAAGTAAGAAGTTATAAATCATATCTTCTAAGGAATCAAAATCAACGAACGAATTTACTGCAAACACTGGACAATATAAAAAAGTCATTGTCTATATTTGTCCGTCTAGAATCGAACTCAGGTTCTTAGAGCTGACATTGTCTTGTAAACCAAAGTGATAACCGACTGGACCAACGGCCATTTCCAATAACCTATCTATCTTCAAATTTGCCATATCGGAGATAGAAAACAACTTCTGTCTTTGTTTCTCTGGACGGCAAAAACAGACATAGAAACGGTTTCCTATCTCCGATATGCCAAAACTGAAGATAGATAGGTTATTGGAACCGGCCGTAAGATCATTAAAATTTATAATCTAATCTGTTTTAGCAACGTGATACTCGTATTAAAAATAACGGACTGCCAAATACCTATATTTTTTTTTGTTTACACATCTGACCCAATCACTATAAAGTGCTTATATTATTTCAGCCTTCCTCGGTTTCCGATGCCCAGAAATACCTATCTCCAAAGAACTCGGACCACCAGCTGGATACAGATTTTACAGGTAGAATAATATTACTATATAGTTAGTCATAAAACGCTATTTTATTTAGAGAGAGTAATAGTTGCATTGGTATTTGATTATTTTAATGATCTAACTGATTTCCATGATCATTATCTAATATTGGATATGACATTAAATTATAACTGTTGACCTTAAAATCAGGTTGCTACACTGGTATTTAAGTAAAATTTTAGCTTAATAATAGCGGAAAGCATTTTCAGACTTGATCTCCAAGCTAGAAATTATAATAGTGCTAATTATTATGTTTAACTAATATTTAGTGATTTACATATTTAAGACGTGAGAACTGGTTACCTAACGACCGGTCAGTTGGTAAATGTCAGCAGATGAGCGATGACCTTGCCTTATGTAACCTCGTTATTAGAAATGCCAACGATTGCAAAGACGACCTATGAAGTTTGTATGATTTTATTGTAAACACATTCTCCTTGCGCAATACAGTACGGTAATACGACTCCTGATGTAGCTTTCATTAACTTAAGCAATCGGGTAGGATTTCAGGTTAGGTTGAGACTGAAGATAACTTTTTCTTCTAGCAGAATTTAGGTCACATTGCTTTGTTTAACATTGTTTTTAAATAAAACATCAAGGTAAAATCAGAATGATTCTAACAAAAAACATCTTTAGATGCTCTTATTTACATTTTAACTGTAATGTTTCTTGGTGAGCAACAATTGCTTTGAATTAACAAATATTAATGTAATGCCTCAACAGACCAATCAGGAATTTTAAAATCATTTTGAGAATCACAAATTTTTATGACAGTACTAATATTTCTTATTTAATAATAGGTCTCCTTTTATAGGAGAGAGACCCATGCTCAACAGCGAGCGTAAATGGGTTGACACTTTACTTTTTTTTTTGCTTTTTATTATTACTCCTAGAAAGTAATATCTTTAAGAAAGGGTCTAAAATTTTGATTGATTGAAAAATTTTGGGCAATTTATAGTTACTACCTGCATAAATAGACACATAATCGCTACAATGTCAAGCCCTCTATTGATCACCAATGATACTTACGATGGGGTTATGTATAAAATTCAAATATCATAACGCAAGCTTGCATCTTCCAGGTCAGACATCAACTGCCAGAAATATTTCCTCTGCATCGAGGGTCGTCCGCGAGCTCTGTCCTGTGGAGGCGATTCAGCATTCGATGATCTGACTGCCACCTGTGTTCCTGCTGATGAAGTTGACGCTTGCCCCGCCGAACTGAGGGCAGCAGTCGCCCGCGCCAGAGAACAAGCGAAAGAAAATCTTGCCCTAGAACTTTCTCTCAACTCCCTAACCCCGCAACAGAAGCGAAGACACTAGACCTTTTAACGTTTTGCCATTATCTGCCATGGTAAAGACGTCCATGTATGTTTTCTACGTCATAGTCGAGTCATTTTAGTGTAATATGCCAGTTACCATTTTGCCAAAAATATATCTTACATTTAAGACATGACATTTACACACATTTTTGATCGTGTGCATAATAATATTATGTTTAACGATTTACTCTAGAGGTACCTACGTGATACGGTAATTGGTGCTGTAATTATGACATGGCACTCTGTTATGAATCTGTAATATATTATTTTAAGGAATCCCTCTCATTAGGTATCAAATGATAATGTGTGTTACCATTGATTGGTAAAATTCTTAGTACGATACTTAATTGTTAAAAAAATAAAATACTGTTAATTAATATCGATGTTTCAATTACCGCTAACCACAACTGTTTAAGTACATACCGGTAGCTAACGACATTTTCTAATGAAGAAGGCTAATGGTACCACGAAACCTATATAATTCAATTGCATTATCTGATAGAATCATTTCTCAAAGTAGTAGCGGTGTAGTAGAAAGTACTAAAAAACAAAATGCTACGATTTGTGTGTTTGCTTGCGGCCTTTGTTGCAATGTGTAAGTATAACACGAAGTTAGTTTACATTTTACAAGTAAAAACAAGCTTAGATTTTGTTACTAAGTTTTGAAATCAAGTTCTGTTAAAGAAATGCAAGAAAAGTAACAAAAGATACTAGAAAATATATGAAAACCACCTCACCCAAGTGCAATTCGGACTCTCGGACGAAGGGTTCCGTACCTTCATTGTAGTAATTATTTTTGAAGTGAATATACATATAAGTAGCTATTAACTTACTTATGTGAAAATTTCAAGTTTTTTACTGTTCCGTTAATAATATAGAGCAAATTCAAGTTCGTTGTATGGGAGCCCACTTAAATATTTATTTTATTCTATCTTTGGTATTTGTTGTTTCCATTTTTACCATTTGGGTACCTACGGTTTCAGATAAATCAGTACAAAGTATTCAAATAACGTTTGTTTAGCAGCGCCCTGTTGGTCTAGTGTTTTAAATACCAGACCAAGATCTTGGGGTCCCGGGTTCGATTCCCGGGTCGGCCAAAAACAACGGTTCAAATTTTTTGACATAGCTCGGGCTTGTGATCTCTTAATAGTCGGCAAGCGTGGTGATTATGATGCCTATACCCATCATTGCTTTGGTAAATTGAATTCAATAATGGAGGCCTTTGCCTTGCAGTGGGATAATTATAGGCTGTTACTTAACTTTTTTTACAATAACACATTTCAATAGGCAACGGTCAGGCAGCTGAAGAACGGGATATCATCTGCAAATCCCGGAACGCCTTCTACAGCGTCGACGGCAACTGCGATGCTTACATAGAATGCCGGGTGAGTTAGAATTAAAAGTAATGTTATCTTTTATTTTAAATCGTGTACTTACTTCGTCGCTGATTGCTAATAAGTAAATATGACTTAGATTAGATGTTCTGATTTCCATAAAATTATATCTGATAAACCACACAAAAACAATTCCTACAAGGAAAAGAAAAGACTATGTTGCCCAGTTAGGACTTCTCTTTATTCGATAAGAATAAGCTTAAAATTAATCATATTTAAATAAGGTTTACATGGTACAAAAATATATAAATAAGATCACTAACGCAAAGCATGAATTTTGCTTCAGACAAAAAAGTTCTATAGCAGCACAGCTCTGATGGATTTGCAACCTCATTTAGTTTCATTTATAAATTTAATGACGACCGTATTCTTTTCCTATTACTTATAATCCTTTGTTATGTTTCAAAGATATTGAATAATCTAGAATTATCTCACATTATAATACTTGAATGTATTCTCATTTAAGATATAGGTACTCAGGTTCTCTAGGATGATAGTTACAAAAAATTTTTTTAAACATTTGACCTGAATCGTATGTTATAGGAAATAGTAAAAATATATCGCTCCTACTATGTATGAACCGTAACCAGTTGATGGAAATATAATGTAAGCGATTGTTATTTGAAACCTACTTAGCATGATGTGATGCGTAACGTATTGCAAAAACAAAGATAAACTAAGCTCGGGGAATGCTAAGAAAACATCTTACTAATGCTATTGCAATATGTTATTTTCATACAACCTGTTACGGCTTGTGATGTAATCGATTGGAGATGTATATCTGGTTATTGTAAATGATCTGCCATAAAAGGCACACTCAGGACATCCATAAATAAAACAATAAGAAATAGTTCAAGTATCTACATGTACCTAATCGATTCAATTTAGAAGAAGCACAACACTCAGCCTTTTATAGACATCTTCTTAAACAATTTAGTGGTTTAGAAACGCACATCTGTAGAACAAGGAAATTCATTCATTAACACGGGATATTATCAAGGCAAAGAAATTCCCTAAATTCATCGAGTGCGCATGTTTAATCTCAACTTAAAACAATTTCATCGACTCTAATAATGCCTCAGCCTTTAAGAGAACTAAAGGTCATGAGTTCAACTCCCAAAAAAAGCGTGAAAACTTTTTTTTTCATAGATTCTATCTTTAATGTCACTTCTGCTTCTCTTCACTAGCCAAGCATTTTAAGAATTGTAGTTAGGTATATTTAAATTTTCTATAGCACTGTAGGCTGACATTGCAAATTTATATAATTCTCAGGATTATAAGTCAAAGGAAATGCAGTGCCCCGATGGGCTCCACTTTGACCCCACAGCGACCTGGCCTAACTACCCCTGTGGCTACCCCATGGAAGTTACATGCGCTGGGCGTGGAGCCGCTCGTAAGTAACAGTTTTTGTTTTATGAAATCGTTTACTTTTTATACAAATAAATTCTTGATACAGTCTGTACTATTTATCTAGAAATTAAATCCTATACTTAGGTTACTTGGTCAGTCACGTAACTTGCCACTGGTAGGTACATTTGTAAATGCAAAGTATTTCGTGACTACCTGCATTCTAATCGTTACTGATTTCAAATTTACATGGGCATAGATAGTTCTTTAATTTTTTTGGTAAATTTAATAATTTTGTATCAGTTGAATTTTTACACTTTATGAAGTTAATCAGTACCAATCTTTTTATTTCTGTTATTAAGTAACGATCAACTTCTACTATAGAAAAAATACCGGTATCATTGTAGCAATCATCAATAATTTTTTGTGTTTAATTAACGAGAAATTAGGTTACGTAGAAAGTTTCAAACCTCCTACGAATCCCAATAAAATCTACTGTTCTCTATACATATATTTGGTTGAGTTTGTATTAACTTTGCTATATAAGTCCCTGTAGGTACGGTCGGCCAAGAAAGTGGTTTATCACCCTAAGGTTGAAAGTCATTCGCGCGTCAGAGAACAACAGGGTTTATTTTCCCATGCAAATTTTATATATTCTGACAGCTACTAATACTAAAACGTCATAGTCCCTCTCGCTATTTTACTGACACAAACTGGTACACCACTTTCTTTGCCGATTGTACCTAAAGTAACTTACTCTCTCAGAAAGTGTATAAGAACATTTGAATGAATTCCTACGTAAGATTTTACCTTTGGGTCTGCATTCACTGAAAAGTATTGTAAAATAATCTTGGTAAAATAATACTTGATCAGCCGTTTAGGATTAGAAAGACTTAATTTATCTTCATACGCACAAGCTTTATTAGGACAAAATTAGAAACATATTTTTCTTATTTTTTAGAACCTGCCATCCCCACCCCTGATTGCCCTCATCAATACGGATTCTACCCATCTCCCAAAGCCACGCCTCAGGATTGCGGACTCTACCGCATGTGCGTAGAAGGCAAAGCCATCGAGATGTCCTGCCCGCCCGGACTTGCCTTCAACCCTAGTAACGCCCGTTGCGACTGGCCTGACGCAGTACCCACTTGCAATGCTGAAGGTATGAAACTATTACAATAAAGCTGATATCGACTTTGTTTTCGTAGAATAGAATTTGGCCTGCATATCAGGCATTTTTGTTGGAAAATCGGACCTTTGTTAACATAAGAGGGCATCTTGTGTTGCTTAAATTTTTTTAACGGTGTTAAAACACTGGGGCCATTGTTTAAAAGATACAGATGATATTTTTTTATGTCCCCGATAATGAAAATACTTTGTAGTGAAATAATTAAAATCATATTATTAATTTTAAATTATTTGTGGGCATAAAGGCTATTCATGATCTTAAACTTTATTGTAAATCTTCAGTAGGAAAAAAGAGAAACATATTTTCCTAATTATTAAGTGACGCATACTTTTGACAACAATTTACATATTTATACACAAACTTACTACTAGTATATAAACTTTACTTATTTTTCAGCTTTCCTTGGGTTCACGTGCCCTGCGATTTCGTTAGGTGAAGATGGAGAGCCTATTCAGAAGATCATTAACTATAAGTAAGTAAAATTTTGGAACTATTAGACAGCAATTCATTATTTCATCTTTTATACTCTATCAGCCTAATCATTATTTTTCCAAACGCTTTTCCCCACCAAATATGAATGTAGAGACATGCTCGATTTTTATGTTGACCCCGTTATAATCTTGATAGAATTGTAAGTATTAGTGAGCTAAAACACAGGTAACTGACCAAAGTATACAAAAATTACAATTAAGTCGACATGATACCAGAAATGCAAAAATGACTAGACTAGTAGTATTCATAGTAAGAATTCAACTTCAATGGTCTATACGCCACGCCCCATTGTCTAAATAAATAAACAAAATAATTACAAAAAAATCTAGTTGTTAAAATACCAGGCCAAGATCTCGGGTCCTGGTTTCTATACCCAGGACAAGCACAAAGAGTTTCGAATTTTTTAATAAAAATTGATCTGGGTTGTGATCACCAACTTAGCAAGCGTGGCGATTAGGCCTGAACCCATCATTGCTATAGTAAATTGAATTCAATGTTGGAGGCCTTTGCCCTGCCGTGGGATTTATGAAAGCCGTTGCTCTACTTTTCACTTCTTTTATTGGTCTTGTTATATTATATACCACTGTCAGTATAATCATAACTCATAAACACACTGCAGTAAAATCCAAACAAATCTTTCAGGTCGCAGTGACCACAAAAAACAAATGAAAGATAATTTTAAGGATCTAATCTCGCGTATACATTTATATTATAGCTAATAAAAAAAAACAAGAATTACCGCAATTATGCGACTGATTAACACGCGAGTTTAAATTATTAAACCTATCTTTCATTCCAATGTATAGTTTTCGCGTAAATTCATAAAAATAGTACACCGTAAACCATTCTGTGTTTCAGATACGAGGGTAACTGCTACGCGTTCTTCTCGTGCGAGTTGGGTCACGCTCGCTTGCTGATGTGCGACGCTGGCTACGCCTTCGATGCCACCACGGGCCGATGCGAGGATGCTGACCGTGTCAAGTGTTAAGACCATTGCTACTACTTTAGGTTAATCAAATAAATGATTTCTACGGCAGATGTTTTTTTTTATACTGATTTAATCTTTCATGGTCACTATCACTAGAGTTATTTGATTTGAAGTTTATACTATGTTCCATATTTATTCAGAGAACAAAGAACAGTTCTCCCGTGATCATGGCGCTTGCAACCTCTTTGTGTTTGCAACAGTGCCGCAATATCGGAAACTCAATAAATAAGGTTTATGATATATTGAAAACTTTCAATTTATAAAATGTCAAGAGTAGTAACAACATTTTTGAGTCAATTGTATATTTATGTTTGAGGATTTTGAATTTGAAAAAAACACTAGCAATTTAATTGCTTAAAACAGTTTAAAAACATGTAGACAGATGCTTAGTATTTAATGTTCTTAACCAAATATACAGTAAACTCAAAACTACTGAACCGATTTTTATGAAATTTGGTCTAAGTATAGATTATACCTCAGATCATATATAGAAATAGATATGAAATGGGGGCGTGGCGCGTGCGAACTCGACATGGGCAAACGGAACAGACGTGTGCGTCGCGACTCGCGACCACACTATGTATCCAGCTAATTAGGTATGTAGTCCGATCCGAGTATTATCGATAGTTTTATCGATAGACGTGACTGTTTCATGAATAATGTCGTGTTTAAAATTTAAATTGTAAACCTGACTTGCCGTTATTATAAACCAGATAATTTATTAAATAGAGGTAATATCATACGTAACGTGGTAAACATGTAGTTTAAATAGATAGTAACTATTTGATATTACTATACATTGTTTCAGCTTTCCAAGTAATTATCATAATTATAAAGGAAAAATGGATAAATGCCACTGGCAGAGAGCCTAATTGGTTTCCAGTAAATTTTTATAATTTGTCATTTAGGTATTCACAGGCATAGTAGTGTTTATGAATCAGAATCTCTTTTAATTTTAAAGTTTTTAAAAGTTGTTTCTCTGTTTATTTTTTTTTTATCATGATGCCTTAATTAATAAAGCGCTTTGGAGATATTTGAGGAGATGGGAGACACCTTGTATAAAAAGAGAATTCTACTAGAAAAGTTTTACATTGCCTAGGTGCAGAAATAGTGAACCCAAAAAAATAACATCTCCTTTTCTTCGATAAACTGAAATGGCTACCATTTTTTTTTTTCTATCTAAATAAGTTTTCTTTTTACGAAAGCTTTATAAAAATGTACAACAGATTTCGGCAAACTTATTAGCAATGTCACCTAAGATTATCGATAGTCTCATTGACAGTCATTGTCACTGCACTAATTTGCACACACCAAATGACGCATTGTGTATAAGTGGTAGCCGCTGTGATTGGGTGCATGTTTGTGTGCGCACCAATGAGCGTTGTAAATTGATTTAGTGTGACAGTGCGCCAACAGTGTTATTGTAGTTGCGTTGCACACATAAATAATTCGGTGACGCAGGTTCGCTAAGGATTTACGAGTAATTTCATATCTCCTTCTTTATATGATCTGAGGATTATACCTTGAGAATATTCAAACCAACTACCAACCTAAATACGAGAAAACACAATACAAATCACAGGAATTTTGTGTAGTTTAGTGTAGTGCCTTACTAAAATATAATAGCACAATTCCTTTCAGTTTTTAGAGCCAGTGATAAGCAACTAAGGTAACTACTGCCAGAAAAGTGCAGGCAGTAGCTACTTAATGGCCAAACTGCTGTTGCCATCCCATCAGCCAGGCGTATCGATTAGTGAAAAATCCTCATTATGGAGAGGCCTAAGTATGTCTATTAGAGAATTGAAGTTGTTGACTGAAGTTAATGATGATCTTCTATTTATAAGTGCTGTTGTTATCCTTAATAAATGAATAAAATAAATAAATAAATCTTACGACATACCTAAGCCGGGACCAATTGCTTAACGTTCCTTCCGAACCCGAGTCTAGGTACTCAAAAATCGTCAAGGGGTTTCTAAAATTGACCAGGCTAAGATCAAACCCTGGACCCTAGTGTAGTAGGCGGGCCACGGTACCACTAGACCGACAAGGTCTTGCCTAGACTTATCAGGTTGAAGAAAATCCTAGAGGAATTGCGCACATTAAAAAATCTTGTTAGCAGTTTAGCACGTAATGTAATAGGGGTTAAAGTATGAAATTGCCGATTATTTTCCCACTTTTTATTTTGTTTATAGCTTTTAAGTATAGTCGTATTATTGCGTAATTCTTTTTGTATTGTATCAAAAACTAAATAAAGTAACTTTTGACTAAAAAAAAAATGCAATAGTCTAGCTCTAGTGCCTATTACTTCAAAGGAAGTCGTTGAAAAGACCTCTTACAATGTGTCAGCTGACCTTCTTGCTTCAATTAAGTATATTTGTATTATATACTTTGATTTTCAGAAATTTAAATACCTTAATGCGTAGCTTTATAACCATCTAACTTTAAACTTTAATTGCATCGAAAACGGTTCAGGCATTTTTAAAAAACAAAAAAATTGTTTGTATGGAAAAATTACTATTCTCGATTTCGTCCATACAAAACGGCAATTTCATTCTTTAACCCCTAATATGTGATACTAGCGTGTCGTGTCAGTGGCGGGTGTGGAAGGAACCCTTCCTGCCTGCTGCCTTTTGCGTTGATGCGGATACAGCGGACCGGTAGTCGAAAACGATTCCCGCGGAACCAATCTAGGAACGTGGTTCCTGCCGGTCACCTATATACTATAATAATATTGTAAAGCTGAAGAGCTTTGCTTGTTTGTTTGTTTGAACGCGCTAATCTCGGGATGTACGGCGTTCGAATTAAAAAAATATTTTTGTGTTTGATAGTCCATTTATCGAGGAAGGCTATAATTAGGCTATATAACATCACGCTACGACCAATAGGAGCGAAGCATTAGTGAAAAATGTTGCAAAAATAATCGCGATCATAATAACAAAAATGACGCGGACGAAGACGCAAGCAAAAGCCAGTGCAATAGGAGATAATGTATAAACAAACGCACCGCACCACACCAAATAACTAAGAGAGGTAGGTAGGTACGATATCTTCCAGACAACGTTTAGGTTGTTAACACAATACAGAATTATGGACCAGGGACTAGATTATGCAACTCCTGTGAGGTATACTGTTTTCTTAAGTTAACGCGAACACTATAGGTACATTGAAATAAAAGGTATTTAACCTTTGAAAATTGTGCTAAAACAAAGGTTTATAGAGCTTTGTCGGTGCTCAAAAGCAGTTACGGTCGTTTAAAAATAAAATAAAATAAAATAATCATTTATTTGTTCGGACATGTGTAGGTACATGGTAAACAGGTGATTAGGTCATCAATGATGGTTTCAACATGCCGCACCGAGACGGTGTACAAATTAAAAAATATACTTATAAAATTTTAAAGAAACAAATGAAATGTATCATTTCAGTCAAAGTAAATGTCAAAACTGTAATTAAGGAATTATTCAATATATTAGTATGTTAAAGTCAAATTTGAATTATTACGCAATTGAATAAATAAAATTAATGTAAATAAAATTGTCATTCATGAAATCGGTTATAGTGTAATAGCATTTTGTTATAAAGAAATTCTTTAATTTGATCTTGAACTCATTTAAATTTATCATTTTTAATAACAAAGGGAGCTATTGTACATATAGGTATAATCTGGGTGTCATGCATTAAAGAAAAATATTACTGAATCACAGTAGATTTTAGATGATCAATAACTGACAATGATAACCCTAAATAAATGTCCTATAAATAGTAAACCTCGGATAAGTAAAAAAAAAATTACTTGTTGGAGCGCTGATTTACCTAAGCTGTCTTGTATCGTTATAGTTATCGTTATAGTCTTGAATAGCGCCATCTTTTCCTAAGAGTTATAATAGCAATAAAAAGATAAATTACCACCCGAAAAAGAAGAGCAGGTAGCAGGCCAGCGTCGTCTCTGCTTCAGTGGCCAAACTGCAATTGCCAAACGTGGCGAATATGTCAAAATTTGGCATTTGCTGGAGCAAAGCACTGTAATGGGCGAATGATGAGCACCCTTTAAAAAACATATATTTAAAAAAAACTATAGTACCCTACTATAGTTTTTGAACTATAGGAATAGTAATTAGTATTAATTAGAATGCACTATATAGTTGACCAGTCACCAAAAGCTGACCTGTGGTGTATGAAAAAGGCGCGTACTGATGGTCTGCGAGCTGTCAACCCTTTCGCGCGCTTTTCCAGCATTTTCCCGCGCTAGTCAGGAAAAAAGCAGCTGTCATCAAAATTGAGTGTTTTATTAAATATTTCATAATATACCTAACTCTAAACTAACTAATGTCATGTAGTAAGGAATGCGTTCCAAGCGCTCTACTAATATTACAATAATTATTAATAAATAATTCTTTCAACTAATTTATATTTATACAGAAATAAAAAATTAATATATACAGGATGAAATTTTAACCACTTTCCAAAATTTTTGTAGGCGTTCAGTATTGTATTTAGAGCCCATTTATGAAGTAAAAAATGTAAATCAAGTTTTCACAAGAAAATATTTTTCACAATATAGTTTTAAATTTTTACAGTTTTAGGCCTGTTTAGGTATAAAGGTAAAATCAAAAACTTATGATTAGTATCGTAATGAATGAATGTGATGTGCATTGCGTAATTAAAAAACTAAAAAACCACGCTTTTAAAACAGATTGAACTAAAAAATTAAAAATAAAACTGTAGTAATCAATTGAAAAAATCATATTATTGTACAAAAAGCGTGGGGTGCTTGTTATGATATCCACAGATATAGTAAATTATTGATAAAATATTTACAACAATCTAAATCAAGCCCCCACGCTTTTTGTACAATAATATGAATTTTTCAATTGATTACTACAGTTTTATTTTTAATTTTTTAGTTCAATCTGTTTTAAAAGCGTGCTTTTTTAGTTTTTTAAACTATAATTTATTTTTTACTTTTTAGTTTAGTTTATAAGATTTGATTCCTTCTTTACCGACTGTAAGTCCAAACCTATGCAGAAAACATAATTGATACAGATCGCGCGCTAGCTCTATCTCTTTTACTCCCTCTTACAGAGGAAAACTGGGAAAACTGTTATTAAATTATTGCATTGTCATCGGTCCTTGATACGTGTGCAAAGTTTCAAATTAATCAAACTTCTGGAAATCGGTCAAATTTATGCTCAAAGATTCCATTACATACATAGATACATAGATAGATACAACCCAAGCTAATAAAAGCGTGGTAAAAAAGTGTTGCTAGGCGGCCGTATCAAAGATTTTTGGCGGACATTTTCTAAGTGCTTTATTGTACTGGGCTATACCAAAAAAAAACATACGTCATTTGTTTTTTGTCCCGTAGATTGATATATTAAAATTTGAAAGGTGGTTAAAATTTCATCTTGTATATATGAGCCTAAATCTAAAAACCTTAAAAATATAATATAATTAAAGTATATTATTAAAAAGTGTCCCTTTAGGCAAGGTTCCGAAGATACTGGCAACGTTTCCCCTTAACTTTTTGCTATTTCCTTAAAAAACCTAATAGCGCTAGGACCCCACGGACCAAGGGTCTCGACACCGAATGGGACAAAATCATATTCGGAGCCTCGACCCCTGTACCTATATAACTCTTGTAACACATATACAATATGACTACATAGTAAAACAACTAAAATGTTAGTCAGTTCGGCAGCAAATAATTGTGAATTTGTAGTATAATTCCAAAACTGATAAGGTGTACGATGTCATAATAGGTCTTTACCTATGAAATTGCCGTTCTGCAGTACTGGCCATTTCAAAATAAAATAATTTTTGTTTGGCTAAGAATTCTACTTTCAAATTAATTTTATTTTAATAACATGGAATTCTTTTTCCAAAAGTACTCATTTGTTTATTGATTAGTGTTACATTTTCAAAGTTTTTCAATTTTTTTCGTCATCATGGATGTGTTAAAAATTCGAGTAATTATGGAATATGAGTACCTACCGTCGCGGTGGCAGCAACGCGGCACAAGCGGCACGCAACATCAACGATGTTTATGGAGCTAGCCAGGGTTGGAAAAAAAACCAGTATTTTTTATATTTTATAAAACAAACAGTTCAAAATGTTTAAAACATGTGTTTCTTTTTTTGTTGTTTTTTACCTTTATTTAGGTATTAATTACAAATCAATTATATCGAATAATAATCCATTTAAAAACTATTTCCTAATTCACATTAGTAAAAATTTATTAACAAAACGATAAATATTTAGTTTTTGTTGCGTATCTGATAGTCTGATCTAATTATTAAAAATTATAATAATTATTAATTAATCAATACAAAACACTTAACATACATTTAAAGGTACTAAGTACCTACCTATACTATGTACCTTACTTAGTTACTAATTCTTTATTAAAATTGTCACTATTTGTTTTAAAGTAACAGCCTATAATCATTCCACTGCAGGGAAAAGGCCTCCATTATTGAATTCAAGTTACCACAGCAATGATGGGAAAAAACGCCCCGTAGGTCTAGTGGTTTAAATACCGGGCCAAGACCTTGGGGTCCTAGGTTCGATCCCCGGGTCCCAGGTTCGATCCCCGGGTCGGGCAACAAAAAGTTACGAATTTTCGAACGTTGCTCGGGTTTGTGATCACCAACCCGCATTTGGCAAGCGTGGTGGTTATGCCAGTTCCCATCATTGCTGTGGTAACTGTTTGTTTTAGATTAAATAAATTACTTCAAAAGAACATGTTTTAATTTCAATTCCAAATAAAGTTTTCCTTATCTTATAATTAATAATTTAAATAAAAATACAACAAAGTTCAACATCTAAATTTATTTTAAGCTATTCCTATCCTACGTATTTATTCGTTTGGATGTATTTCCATTTATTTTCAATTAAAGGTAGTTTTAAACCCTGTTTTTTTCTTCATGTTTTAAGCATTGTTTAAAACTTGTTTTAAACTGTGTTTTGAAACACTTAATAAAAAAACATGGTTTTATTTCAAACTGTTTTAAACACGTGTTTTAAAACAACTTGTTTTAATCATGCCAACCCTAGAGCTAACACTACAAACCAACGCACCACCTGTTATTGGTTTGCTCGCTTCCGTTCTGGAAATTTCGACCTGAAAAATGAACCTCGCGGTCGTCCGAACACTGATTGACAATGACGATTTAAAGGCGATTGTGGAAGCTGATGATACACAATCTACGGCTGAATTAGCAGCAGCTTTCGACGTTAGCATCAAAACAATATTGATCCATTTGCGTCAAATTGGCAAGGTAAAAAAGCTTGACAAATGGGTGCCCCACGAACTCAATGATCGCCAGCGCGAAGGACGCGTCGAGACGTGCCTTGCACTGCTCAACCGACACACAAATGAAGGCATTTTGAACCGCATTGTTACCTGCTATGAAAAATGGATTCTGTTTGATAACTGCAAGCGCTTAGCAAGTTGGTTGGATCCTGGTTCAGCACCTAAACAATGCCCTATACGAAAACTTACCCCTAGAAAATTGTTGGTCACTGTTTGGTGGTCTAGCGCCGGTGTGATTCATCACAGCTTCTTACCAAACGGGGTGTGCATTACTGCAGTTGTGTACTGTGAAGAACTGAACACAATGATGGAGAAGCTGGCGCATCTCCAACCAGCATTGGTCAATCGCTCGTCTCCGCTGCTCCTGCACGACAATGCGTGACCACATACTGCACAGCAGACGGTCTCCAAGTTGCAAGAACTGCGGTCGGAAGCTCTCCGTCATCCGCCCTACTCACCAGACCTAGCGCCTACAGACTAGGTACTACTTTTTCCAGAATTTGGATAACTTCTTGGCGGGACAAAAATTCAATACCCGAGAGGCAGTACAAAATGCCTTTGAAGAATCTGTTGCCTCCCATCCAGCTGATTTCTTTAAGAGGACATCAGTAAACTGCCACTGCGTTGGCAAAGTTGCATTGATTAAACATTTTGCATAATAATATAAAAGGCTCCATTTTTGCTCACACCTTGAGCTTATTTGGAACATTAACGTCCTATAATCCTCTTAACTTATAGCTTTCCAGGCTTAACGAGATGAGAAAGAAAATAGGTAGGTACACACATAAAGAGCTTAGAAAAACTGAAATGAAAAATCTTGCCTTAATTTTTGTGAGAATTCGGATTTGAATAAATAAATTTAATAAGAAAATAACTTTTCTTCCCTATTATGTAACGTAAGAATGATTGTGTTGTATAGTTGGATATTAGAGTTCAAAAGTAGTGTGAAAAGTAAAACATAAAATAAATTACACGAAACAAACAAACAAACTGAACCATTTAATAAAATATCGTTTCTTAAATTGATCTGACCTCGAATTGAACCCGGGAGACATGCGAAGTTTGTGTTTCACCATGGTTTCACCACATCACTAACCCAATCGGATAAATGGATAGATTTACTAGACAGTAATATGATTCAAACTTTGCTAAAAAAAAACTAATTTTTAGGCTGATCAGGGGTTTATTTCAATTTATTTCCAAAATTTTCTCAGGTGGGTGATTACTTCGATTAATACAAATAAAAAATACATTAAAAAATTTTTCATACAAAACAGCAATTTCATAGGTAAAGACCTAATATTACGAGTATAACATGCGAAAGTTTCTCCTATTTAATTTGTTGAAGTCTCCTATTGGCTACTCTATGATTGATTAGACTACTTTAAGATTGATACGGGTTGTTAGGTCCAATGCTTGAAACCAAAATCAGCCAATTTACTCGTATGTAAACATATTATAAAAATAATTACAATTCTTTGATTAAAAATGTCGAATGCATTACATATTTTTTAACGCACCATAGTATGCATATTTTATGCTAAACATACTCACAGGCTGGTTTCGGCTTATTTCTGATACCTAACACGATAAATATTATGTCCACACTATACCTATATTATTTAACGCAAGTTTTATTATATAAAAAAGAACTCATTACGATGTTACAAAAATACAAGTAGGAAAAAATTACATTCGTTCCATTTTAGTTCAGATAACAAATTTTTTGTTTAAGTTTATTTTTTTGTAAGTATACTCTTTCATTAGGCCACTAGGATACGTCAAAGGCGTCCTTGGAGAATGGAAACTGCGGTAGACAGACAACTTTAAATTACCGACGAAATGAAAAAGACACAATTGGTTTTTAATTGTTAGCGACCTAGAGATATTTAACTACAGGTGACCCGTTACATTAGACGATCACTTCTTGATGACAAACAAAATTAATTTAGATTTAATACTGATAACAACATCGTATAAAATATTCGAGATTTTAAAAGACAATATCAGTGTGTAATATAGTGCTTGTGAAGTCTAGGACATTCAATTAACATCTATTTTAGTTTAAAAATATTAGAATACAATGTTATGGGTGAAATTGTTATGTGTAATACTGGCACTACTATCAGAAAATGGTAAGGGACAATGTCCGTGCTGCTAGCTATTTTATTGTTAATACTAGTAATTATGCATCAGCCACCAATGTATTGTTATCTTCAATTTATAGTGCAAGCTGCGGACTCTTACTTTGGGAATAACAGAAACTGGAATTTGAGACGGCCGATAGCTCTACAATCGAGACCGAACCCCGTCGTTAACCCTATTCATACAATTCCGAAACCGCTTCCTCAACCCATTGAAGTAGAAAGCATCCATGAAGATTTTCCCGAAACTACAGTATCAGTTCCATTAGAGACCAAACCAATTGATAATTACCATAATCAGCCTACTATTCGCTCTAATTATCGTTTGCTTCCGCAACGAGACCCACTTCCACTTCCATCTACACCCGAAACTTCTGTAATCGGCATCGCAACAGAACCAACCACAGTGGATCAGTTCCAAACAACATCCTTGTACACCAACCCACCTGAAATACCGACTGCTGATGACATAGAAGTTATTAAAACTAGACCACCTACGTCAAATCCATCATTAAGACATTTCTTAATGCCAAGACCCCTTTCAAAACCTGTGCGGATTGAACAACCACAACCTACAATAGAAAATGAAATAACATCAACAGCTGCGCTAATATCAAGTTTACCAACAGTTTCCCCAGATACTACAATAACAATCATTGATAACCCGAGGCCTGAAACAACAGTGACTTTAGTCTCACCAGAGTCCCAACCTACTACTATATCTCCAATAACTGAGCCGGAACTGATCACAAAACCTGAAGAACCCGAAATTGAAATACTCGTGAACACTCCCAAAGAAGAACCTACATTTGTGAACCCTACAGTGCTAGAAGAAAAACTAGAAGACAATCCAGAGGTGGTTGTAGTTGAAGAAGAGGAACCTATCCGTACCGTGTCTGGTTATGCAGTAGTAAGGAACACAAGACCAATAGCTGTGATCCCTATAAAACGGCCAGAAATCGGCAGCCGTCCATATAGAGTTCCCAAACCAGTTGTGTCATCTCCAAGACCGACGTTAATCGTAACACTACCACATTATGTTAAACCAACACCACCTAAAGTGATAGAATCAAAGCCAATTTTAAAGTCAATTTTACCATTAAATCCTGAACCAGAGTGGACTACGCCAGCGCCAAAACAATTATATGATTACCAATGTGAAGAAGCTGACGGTTATTATGGCATTGCAGGAGATTGTGATAACTATGTCGAATGTAAGGTAAGCTAGAGCATGATGAGAAACGTGATCATATAGAGACCTCCCCCAATATTTAATTGAGCCGAAACTTCAATCCTACTAATATCATAAAATGCGAAAGGTTGTGTGGCTGTATAGATGTTTGTTACTCTTTCACGCAATAACTACTGAACTGATTTTGATGAAACTTTCCAGTAATGTAGCTTAGAGTTCAGCAATAATAATATGCAATGTATAAGTAAGTAGGTAAGTGGTTCTTGTGGGAACACAGCATTACAGTTAAATTTTGTATGAAGTCACATAGACAATAGTAGGCGCTGTAGATTGGTTTACATTTCTATTTTTTAAGCCTATATTATGTGTTTCTCTCCGAACCCAATTTTGGAACCCGCGCAGACGAAGTCACGTGCAAAAGCTAGTTTTATTAGAAAGCAAACAAATACAATCAAAGGCCTGCTTGAAATATATAGGACGAGTAAATAATGATGGACAAGCATACCAAATTGCTTATGTTAAACAAGTATCATTTTAAAATATTTGTGCTCGCGTGACTTATCTAGCTAATTCTTTCTTAAAACATGGCTTTTCCTAGCTCTTTACTGAACCATTGGATTTTTCCATTATATTTTTTTTTCAGAAATACGTAGCAATATTGTTATCATGTCCTGATGGTCTTCACTACAATCCTAGAGCTCGTTGGCCTGAATATCCTTGTGGATATCCTTCAGAAGTAAAATGTGAAAGTAATTCAATAAGACGTAAGTAACAAGACATTTAATGCGATTAGGTACTAATCAATATTTGGGAACTGACGTTCAATAAACTATCGATAATGTTAAATCTGCTCTCAAGTCTACTCTTGTGAAAAATCCGTCTGCAAGTCGGCTAGAAAGATGAAATCTGAGGCAGTAGAATTCTGATTAAAAATTCTTCGAGATCCCCAGCCGTTAATTACTGACACCATTTCAATGATGCATCTAGGTTACAGAAGAATAATTACTCGTATATTTCTTTCATATTTCAGAGGTAGCTCACCCAACCGATGAATGCCCTCAACAATACGGATTTTACCCCATGCCAGACTCCGACTGCAGCAGATATATTATGTGTCAAGAAGGAAGGGCATTCATAATGGACTGCCCACCGGGCTTGGCATTTAGCGTTACAACCAGCAGTTGCGATTGGCCTGAAAATGTGCCGTCCTGTCGTCCAGATGGTAAATTACGAACAAGTACTTTAAGTACTAAAACTCACATATGAAAGAAACGAAGTGATTACTTTTCAACGCTCTCTTCCATCTGATAGTCAAGTAACTTACCGTATCAAAGACTAGCATTTTTTTCCAATACGAACTAAATCCATCCCCTTAATGAAAAAATGGTTTCTTTCCCATAATAGTGTTCCATGGATTCACCTGCCCCGCACCTGCTCTGGAAGAAGACGGTAGTCCATCAGAAATGATATTCAAATACAGGTAACAATAAAAAGTATCTTGCGATTCCAATCGAAAGTAAAAAAATATATTTGTTTTCAAACTAGCTTTATAATTTTAACATCACGCGGTAGTGAGGCAAACCTCTCACTTATATTAAAACACACAGCGACAGAGCTGCTAATCTACCTTAGAGGGTAAATAGATGCTCTATTCATACTATCATCCAGGCAGCGCTTTGAAATGAATTCTAAAAAATATTTTTTCACGATTGCAGTACTCCTTCAAAATTACGAGTAAAACTTGTAATTTTACTTATTGTCGGTCAGCATTTGATTATATCATAGATAAATCTAGGGCACGTACAGGGTATACTGTACTCTAAGCGTTTTCAAACCCTTTACTTAGAATATATTTGACTCAATCTTACAGGTACAGGGAAAGCTGCAAAGAATACATAGCGTGCCAGAGGGGGCACCCACGGCTGCTCAGGTGTGATGCTGGGATGTCCTTCGATGAGGAATCTGAAGTATGTGTCGACTCTGACTACGTTAATAATTGTAAATACTGAAAGTAACTTCAAACTTAGCAACAACTACTTACCGCCTAGATACAAATAAATGATCACACAATAATATGATTATTTTTTTGTTTAATTACAAACTATGTGCCTGGGTATAATAAAACCTAAACAAAAAAGAAACTAATTCACCTACTGATCATCTATCTTTTCTCATCTGTTTTCTCTGTACACATGATTAAAGACTAAACATACACTGGCAATATTTTTAGACATGAGCAAGGCGTTTTTACTTCGTATCTCATAATTGTTTTCTTAACAACTCGCAAAGGTATTGGATAAGCGTCATGGATAGAAATATATTTATCGGACCGTCAGCAGCGTATAAAAAACACCCGGCAATCTCGCAATTCAAAGAAAATATATTCCTCTTCCTACTGCAATAATCGTTGTGGTGTTTCCCAGCCCCAGGGCAGTATTTGGGTCCTTGATTATTTAATTTATTTGATATTTTAGCAACTTAATTGCACTTATAATATCAGTATATAAACTTGAAAAATTTTGTCTCAGGCGGGACTCGAACCCGCATCTCCTCGCATGCCGGGCGGGCGCCATACCATTAGGCCACCGAGACACTGCGACACGGCGCGAATTTTTCAAGCATATTCTTACGCTGTGAGCCAGCGTTGCTTCATCAAATGTTAGGAGTTTGCACCCTTAACACCCGAAAGAAACATCTTTGCAGATGTTTGACAGTCAGTTAAGATGAAACAGCTATTTATATAATTTATTTGATATTTTAGCAACTTAATTGCACTTATAATATCAGTATATAAACTTGAAAAATTTTTTTGTCTCAGGCGGGACTCGAACCCGCATCTCCTCGCATGCCGGGCGGGCGCCATACCATTAGGCCACCGAGACACTGCGACACGGCGCGAATTTTTCAAGCATATTCTTACGCTGTGAGCCAGCGTTGCTTCATCAAATGTTAGGAGTTTGCACCCTTAACACCCGAAAGAAACATCTTTGCAGATGTTTGACAGTCAGTTAAGATGAAACAGCTATTTATATAATTTATTTGATATTTTAGCAACTTAATTGCACTTATAATATCAGTATATAAACTTGAAAAATTTTGTCTCAGGCGGGACTCGACCCGCATCTCCTCGCATGCCGGGCGGGCGCCATACCATTAGGCCACCGAGACACTGCGACACGGCGCGAATTTTTCAAGCATATTCTTACGCTGTGAGCCAGCGTTGCTTCATCAAATGTTAGGAGTTTGCACCCTTAACACCCGAAAGAAACATCTTTGCAGATGTTTGACAGTCAGGCGACATTACTGGCCATTTGAAAAATTCAGTTTTTTTTACCCCCTATTTGACGATTTTGCAGCACGCATTCAGTCAATGTTATGTCAAACACCATACCTACATTTAAAAAGTTAATTTATAGTGTCATTCTTCTGACAATAACGAACAAAACAAAAAAGAATTAGCGAAATCGGTCCAGCAGTTCACGCGTGATGCGATGATCAAGGGAAATAGGGATTCATTTTTATATATATAGATAGATAGATTATGGTCCTCTAGCCAGTCTGATGTTTTAGCTAGTAAGTGGTTAATGTTTTCATTTATATTATTGTTGCCGTCACTCGATGTTAATAAGGAAATGTCGTCGGCGAAAAGAATACAGGGCTCCTCCATGATCTTCGGAAGGTCGTTGATGTAGACTAAAAACAAGAGACATCCGACTACACTACCCTGAGGGATGGAGGCATTCACTATTTTACAATCAGAGCGCACGCGTGTGATGAGAATCTATTATAGTATTCGATTTCAACGAGCTGACGCCTATCCTTGAGATACGATGCGAACCATTTATGGGCGTTTCCGCGGATACCTAGGTATATCATATAGTTTGCCCAGCAAGATATTATGTTGTACGCAATCGTATGCCTTGGACCTTGGACATATCGAGAAGGATACCTATTCCATATTGTTTTTTATTTAATAATGTGACAACTTCTGTAATATATTTTATATACTGCTAATATTGTGGAGCGATTTTTTCGAAATCCATTTTGTATTTCATCGAAAATATTATATTTTTCGCAAAATTTAACCACTCGATCACACATTGCTTTTTCAAAAATTTTGGATGCTATTGGTAATATGGCAATAATAGGTCTGAAGTTACTTGGATTTGTTTTATCACTTTTTTTGTAAATCGGTTTTATGAGAGTGGTTTTAAGCAATTCGGGGAAAATGCCTTCACTGAATGACTGATTTATTAATAAACAGAAAGGGAAAGTCAATTTATTTCTCTAAATAAGCAAGGTGGCAATTCGTCAATTCCGTAACTTTTTTTATTTTTAAAATTTATTATTATTCTCTTGACCTCGCGGCAGTCAACCGGGCTAAGAAACATAGTTTTCCGAAGGGTGTAGCACGGGGCGGCCGCGGGCGCTATCAGCTGTTTGGGGACGATCATCAGTGTTTCCGCGACGCGCCGCTCGAAGTCGGGCTGGCCAATAGATACAAAAAGTTATTAAATGTATTTGTAACCAGTTTAGGATCTGAACTAAGGGTATTATTTATATTTAATTCTTTATTACATTTTGATTTTTTATTTATTTTGTTAGTTCTTTCATTTACCACGTTCCACATGGTTTTTACTTTATTACTTGAGGTTTTTATATTATTTTTATAATGTATTCTTTTTGAGCAGTTTATTAGTTTTTTAATGTTTTATCATATTGTTTATAATGATTTCTAAGGACTAAGTTGTTAGATTTTATAGCCAGTATTTTAAGCAATTAACCTCTTATTTTTACATGATATTCTTAAACCTACAGTCAACCAGTATTTTTTTAATTTAGATTTTAGTTTAAATTTACGTTTTGGTATGCAGTTATTTAATAATTTCATTAATATGTCGTTAAACGTATTATAGTTTTCATTTAAACTTTTGCAAGGGTTTATTATTTCATTCCAGTTTAATAAGCATAGTTCTGATTTGAAGTTATTAATTTGCTTTTTATTATAAAATTTTCTTTAGTACGTCTTTTTGTTTTTCTTTAGTACGTCTACATTATAATATATACAATATCATAATTACTTACATAAACATAATAGCCTAACCTAACCCTTAACTAACCTAAGTCATTGAAATGTATGGGTGGTTTATACATTTCAATGATTACAGGAGTTTTACGCGAGAACGTGGATCAGAGTCAAATAGGAGCGCCTTTCCTTGTTTCTCACTTTAATTTGATATCACTGACACATTATTATAACAATGCCACCACTTTATCACAATAATCGCCGCTTAGGATAATTTCACAAAATTACGAAACAAAGTCCATCTTTCTCTTCTCATTTCCCGCGCAAAACTCATTCAGTATACAAGTAGATCGTTGTTGTTGTTGTTGTTTTCTTCACCCATTCTGGGTAGGCAAATGCCCATACAGCCAATTCTTTAGTAATATTTTCTTTATTTTTGCATTAAAACGTTGATGTTAGACGTTTTAATGCTTCGATGGAGTTTTTGGAGACAGCTGAAAGATTGAAGGAATGTAGAGAAGTCCCCAAGAAAGAGGTGAACGGTTCGCGATCCCGCGCAAAATTCACGGTCCACTTTTCTTGGTTACGACCCATACACCATGTTATTTCACCGAACTGTATATTGTTCACTCGCACGACACTTTGTTTCGCAAAATAACACCACTTTTACGACGCAAAAATCACTATAAACAATAAAAATTCGATAAAATAAATGGACTCCAAACGTATCTCACGAACTCCCGCCAAAAACTCCACAAGTAGATCGTTGTGTTGTTGTTTTCTTCACCCATTCTGGGTAGGCAAAGGGAAGTATGCCCATACAGCCAAGTCTTCAGTAGATTTTTTTTATAGTTTCTTGATCTTTTTGTTCATGTTCGGCTAGAGCCAATTCTTGTCTAATCTTGAAAAATCATAAGGCAAAGAGCCAAATCTTATATTAATATTTCATGCGTCACAAATGGGATTTAATGTCATTTCCGAAGTTTTCAATGTCTGAATCAATATAGGTCATAGTCCGGGATTATATTTCTCCAACAGTAGAAACAATGAAATCGTAAATGGGTTTAAAATTTTCTGGGCAAGCTAAGATTTCCTGTAATGATGGCGGGATTTGTTTGTGTGTTTTCATGAGCTGGTCTATTAATAAAAGTCGCTGAAGGGTAAAAGCAGGGCAAGTAAAGAAAATATGTTCCAAGGTCTGATCTTCTTGTAAGGTGCAATCAGTGCATATTGGGGATGATATTAGGCGCATACGATATAAATGAGCTTTAAATCTGCAGTGTCCAAACCTTAGTCTATTGATTGTAATGTAGAATTTCCTATGAAGATATGTACTAGATGCAGCAAACCAGGGTTTTCGGCCAACTTCTTGGTTGATACTAGCATACCAGGCTCCCACAAGTAGATCGACTCGACTGACAGTCCGATAATTTTTTTTTTCTTTAGTATTTTTTAACGGCCTCGGATACTTGTCCATACAGCCAATTCTTTAGTAATATTGTCTTTATTTTTGCATTAAAACGTTGATGTTAGACGTTTTAATGCTTCGATGGAGTTTTTGGAGACAGTGGAAAGATTGAAGAAATGTAGAGAAGTCCCCAAGAAATAGGTGAAATGTTCCTTGCCCTTGATAATTAGTTTTATTTAAGTATTTATTTCTCCAAAAGATTTTGTCGTGTCATCTGCCGTGCCGTGTGAGCCCATCAGTGGCAGTAAGTAAAAAAGAACAAGTAAACAAAATCTGAACAAACATTTACATTTTTATGAATCAATCCCTGACTTAGTTACCTATGTGATTCCTTACAGTTTCTTTCTTAAAATTGTTAAGTTACCATTCATTTGAGACGCTAACTTTAAGAACATGAAATTTCTCCGGAAACATTCAAGATAAATGTCGACAATAGTATCGATAAATTTGAGTCAAGCTCTAGCGTACATGTAAAATATTTCGATGTTTTAATTATCCACCAAAATAATGTAAATAATCAATAAATAGAACTTTGGTCCGGGTATCGATCACACTAACCTAAAACTAACCTAACCTAACCTATTTCCAGCGCAATCGTTTTTGTCACTAAATGTATCATATTCATAGTCAGCTGTTTAGCATTTAATCCCTCAACCCCCAGGAGGCACTCGGGTGCCAAGATAACAATTGATTTCAATTGTGTCTGGAATAACTCACGATCGAGGGATACGACTAGAGATATAGTTTAGACTTGGACCGGAGTTCTGGGATTCCGCAATTCTGTGGCTAAATGGTAGTTACTTATGTAGTTATTTAAGCAAATTTACAAGATCAAATTCAACAAAAATAACGCGTTTTTACGATGACGACTTTCTACGTATTTACCTGAGAAATGAGCATTTTTCTGGATTATTTTTGTGGTTGACACCACAGGCACTCACAGAACATGTGACCATTGTTAAATAAAATTGTATTTACTTTAAATAATCTACGATGTAAGAAGTAATTCCATAAAATGTTAAAGCTTCTATCGCACTTGGCACTGGGTATCACTGCGTCAATCATGACAGATCACAAAATGAAAATATTAGTTTTCTTTTTCTATCTTGCTAGATTTCCATGAGGTTTTCTTCTATCTCGCAGGCTTTGTCCGTCTATTATATTCTACGTTTATGGGAATTACGGTCAAAGTGTTTAGTTTTGTTCCTTGAATACTTTTCCGGTAGCACGTCATTTCATCTAGAAACAGCAACTCTAAAAACTGCCATATGCTAGTATAGGTATTATACAATGATGTTAAATTATTTAATCTACACCAATGATATTTAAAAAGTATAGATAGGTTATGCCCTTACAAAACTATCGAAATATGTGTGCCGCTTGCGAACAACTGCACACATGCGTAATTCTTATTTTGTCCTTGTCATACTCGCGAAAAGAACAATTTTACTTTCTCTTTCATGGATTTGAAAAGACGTCACAATTGTGACGTTTTATGGACGCATTTGAGAGCGCATGTAACATATCTATTACTTTTTAAATATCATTGATCTACACAAATAATAATTAGTGTCCATGATCTGAGTTACGATTCCCGAAAATTAATGGCAACACTGAGTTTGAAGGTAACCAAAAATTTTGTGAAAGATAATTATTTTATCCAAAAATGCATAGGTTTATAATATAACACAATTGAATGTTTATGTCAACCGACAAGAAAATAAACCAAGCAAAACAACAGCTCATATAACGCAACTATAACCAAATAAAGAAAGGAAATTAATCTATTTATAATCCGCACGGATTTAAATATTAACCTGGATCGAGTACTTCTATATCTCATATTTTCAAATTTGCACACTAAAACGATAGCGCTAAGATTACTTTTTCTCTGCCAAATGGAAAAGTGTAACAATAACAATCATCAAGTTTAAACGGCCTATATCTGTAGTATCCATGAAGACTCATACGTCATGTCAATAGATGGCGCTGCGTGTACGTTGCCTCGCGGCTAGAAAGCGATTTTCCCTGAGTACTAGTAATGCCTTCACCCTTTGACTTTTATGTCTTATCGTTATAAGTGAAACGCACCACAAAGGCTTTTACGCTAGAAAGACCGGGTTGGGCTTTCACTAGAATCTGACTAGACGGTCACTGACCCTTTTTGTGTTTTGGCACTAGGCTTCACGCTTTTACGAAAGTAAGACGTGTTGCTCGGTCCATTAAACTGTACCAAGACGAAATAGATATACCTATATTCTTCATCATCGTGTTTTCTTCGTGGTGACGTCATACCTACACTTCTTCCCGTCCGCACTTCACCAACCCTTATTACAATCTGGCGACCAACGGGGGCCGAAACGACCCGAGATACGTAGTAACCAAGTACGGCCGGAAGACAACGTACGTAGATAAGAGTACTTCGAAGAGCAAGATGAGCTTAAACTTATCTCCTGACCAGTTCCGTGAACTCATCACGACCATCGGCGACCAGCAGCGGCGCAGCGGCGCTACCGTCACTTCGTGTCCGGCCTCTTATAGCGGCATTAAGACCTCCGAAGCCGTGGAAGCTTTCCTGGCCGCTGTTTGAATATTTAAGAAGGCCGAAAAAATTCAAGATTCTGAAATACTAGATGGACTGCCACTACTACTGCGTGATGAAGCTGCTATATGGTGGCAGGGCGTAAAGGAGAACATCACAACGTGGGATCAATTTGAACAGTACCTACGAAGCAACTTCGCGTCTAAGAAACCAGAATATCTAGTATATCACGAAATTATCAGTGAGAGGCAAGGCAATGAGGAGGACACCACTACCTTCATCGCAAAGAAGCGCATGCTTTTCTCGCAGCTATCCAAAGCAGAGCAACTTAAAGAAAAGCAGCAAATGGACTTGGTGTACAGCCTTCTTCACCTGAGAATCCGAGACAAAGTGCCACGTGACAGCGTTAACAACTTTGAGGCATTGTTGCGTGACGCTCAAAATGTCGAACATATCCTCGAAGAACAAGGTCACCCAATTCCAACTGTTCCAACAAGAAAGGTTCATGGCCAAAAATCCCAGATGCAGTTATTGCGAGAATAACGGCCACACGATGGAACAATGCCGCAAAAGGAAAGCAACCGCTTTAGGTGAAGCCACAAACCAGAGAACAGAAGCCACTACGAGTACCACCAAGCAGGAACCGGCAGAAATGCACAAATTATCGTGTTATGGTTGCGGCGCACCTGGCGTCTACCGAAGCAACTGTCCATCATGTAGCGAAAACAGTGGCAAGCCGACAGTGGACAAAAAGCTCAGCTTCTGCGCTGTCGATGTACAAGTTGTTACACGTGCGCGGCCTACAGTGTTTATTAATGTGAACGGTATAGATGGTTCTGCCTTCTTCGACACCTGTGCCAAGGCCAACGTGGCATCATACCAACTGTTTGACGCACTAAAGAAATGTAGACAGGTGTACAATCATCAGAACGTTTACATCACGCTGGCAGACGGAGTCTCACGCTACGAGAGAATCTTAACGTTTAATGCTGATGTCGGAATTTGTGGACGGACAATTCGCACGAATTTCATGGTTATGCCTGACTCTACGGATAACCGCACATTGCTGGGGATAGGTTTTTTAAAAGAAGCTGGCATCCAGTTAAACTTGGCACAGTTTACATGGGGTTTTGAAAATAACCCGGGAAATGTGTATGGACTTTACTCGGAGGATTTCATTCACTTTCCAGAACCGGAAGTCAAGTCTCCTCCAAGGATAGTGAACTTGGCAGCACTTTCGCCTGTTGCACCGAAGACAACCAGGTTGTTACAGAATGACGCAAAACCTACGCCTGTTAACCCCGA
The DNA here is from genome assembly GCA_949315895.1 of Anania crocealis. NCBI lineage: Eukaryota > Metazoa > Arthropoda > Insecta > Lepidoptera > Crambidae > Anania > Anania crocealis. The sequence continues at coordinate 19,867,270 of OX438880.1, read as the reverse complement.
GTCCAGACGTACAGCCGATTTGCCCACAGCATCTGCATCAGCAGGTTATAAGCTGATTCCCATTGATATTCCCGGCACCCCACCACATCTAAAGCGAATGCGATCAACAATTTTCGATGGCTATTCGCCACGCCTTCAATACATGATGGAAGATGCAGTTACCAATGTGGATCTCGGCATCGAAGATGAAACTTTATCTCCATCCTTTAATAGTTTGTTCCCTGATCCCCATGTATCCATAAACTCTGTAAATATTGAAACCACTCTTACTACTGAACAATATGCCCAATTAGACTGTTTACTGGAAGAGTACAATGATGTTTTTATTTCAAAGAGCACACCAACATATGTTACTGAGCATTGCATACAGACTTTAGATCATCCTCCAATTTCAATGCTACCATATAGACTGTCCCCTTCTCGCAAAGAGACTCTTAAAGCTGAACTAAGTAAAATGTTGAATGATGGAATCATTGAACCCTGCTCCTCGCCTTGGGCCGCTCCCATAGTAATGGTCCCAAAACCAAATGGCACAGTCAGAATATGTGTAGATTATAGGAGGTTAAACGCAATTATTATTACTATACCTGACGTATACCCACTACCGAGAATTGACGACCTACTTCATGATGCCACCCCTACTCCGTATATGTCTGCTCTAGATCTAAAAGCTGGCTACTGGCAGGTGAAGGTACGAGACGAAGATCAGGAGAAAACTGCATTCATTACACCCTTTGGCATATATAAATTCACAAGAATGCCGTTTGGTTTACGCAATGCCCCTGCTACCTTCCAACGGCTAATTGATAGATTCCGTATTAGCCTAGATCAGGTTAAACTGCTGGCTTACTTGGATGACCTGATTTTATTCTCTTCTGATTACTCAAGTCACTTATCTGATCTGAGATTACTCTTTTCGAAAATGAGAGAGTTCAACTTAACCGCCAATCGCAATAAATGCCGTTTCTGTTGCTCGTCCCTGAAGTATTTGGGGCACCTAATAACTCCAGATGGATTACAAATGGACCCTGAAAAGATTTCAGCTATTTGTACCTTACCGGTACCTAGTAATCTCAAACACTTGGTATCGTTCTTACAAATGTGTTCATGGTACCGCCGTTTCATTAAAAACTTCTCACAAGTTGCCGAACCTTTGACGAGACTGACAAAGAAAAACGTTAAATGGATCTGGAATAGTGAACAAGATACAGCCTACAATGAACTTAAACAGTTACTTACCACTGCACCTGTTTTGAAGCAAGCCGATTCTTCAAAACCATTCATTCTTAAAACTGATGCGAGCAACAAAAGAGAAAAGAATATGTGGACTTACATAGACAGGGTGACCCTGGTTATGACATTGGTGACCTAGTCATGGTCTCCTTGCATCCAGTTAGTAAGGCGGCACAAGGCATGAGTGCAAAGTTTGCACCTCGTCGTGACGGACCTTATGAAACATGGACCCTCCTCTTATGAGATCGCTAACCCACAGCAACCTGACGTTTCTTTGGGAGTTTATCATAGTTCAGCGCTTAAACCTTATAAAAGTGCCACGCTTGATCTTCCCGAGCCAGCGCAACCCCTAAAAATAAGGGGACGGCCAAAAAAAGTGGTAGTAACAGATAATAAGGGAACTTAGAAAGAGCGTGGACGTGGACGACCTAGGAAGAATGCACACTAACACAAACAAACCTAGTCCTGTCTTCCTCGTCGAGGCGACTACCGGAGACAGAGGGGGAGACTGTAACAATAACAATCATCAAGTTTAAAGGCCTATATCTGTAGTATCCATGAAGACTCATACGTCATGTCAATAGATGGCGCTGCGTGTACGTTGCCTCGCGGCAAGAAAGCGATTTTCCCTGAGTACTAGTAATGCCTTCACCCTTTGACTTTTATGTCTTATCGATATAAGTGAAACGCACCACAAAGGCTTTTACGCTAGACATGGGCGTTTTCGATATTTTACGATAACCGTTAGGCAACCGATATTTAGTTTTGATATCGATATCAAAAACAGTTTTTTTGATATCGATAAAATAAAATTAAACCGTATTCATATGCTGTTTAGTTCCATTTTCCTTTGTAAGACACTCGCTTCGCTATGTGACATCGACCGACGACTCAACTTCTACAAATTACGCAATATACAAATTGAACCTAATTACTAATAAACTAATAGCGAAATTCTACTGAATAACCAAATCACCCGAGCATTCCCGTTGCCGCGCCGGTAGCAATATTCGCTTCATCTCTCTTACACCGCCTTAAGTACGTTTATAGAAAAGAGAAGGAGCGCATATCATGATGCGTTGCCTACCTTATTACAAAAGTAGGAAAACGAGCCAAGTGAGATAACTAAAATAGTGTCTAGCAAGTATGTTATGGAGAAGGGTGTCCACGCTATAAGTAATTTATGATAATAAGTTTTTTAATTTAGAAATGACCGGGTTTTTTTTTACTGTCTAAAATTGCATATTTTGATGGTTGATGTTTAATAATGATAGCTTATTATTTAACCCTCAAAATGTGTGATATTATTGTGTAGTATGATAATTATTTATGATCCAAACATGAATTTAAATACTAATTAAAAATCATTAGTTTAAGCCACTGCTGGGACTTGAACCTGAAACCTCAAAGTGTGAGTCAAGCATTTTTGCAATTGGGCTACCACGGCTCATAAATTATTAAATAAAAATATTTAGTTAGACTCTTACCGTAGGTATTTAAAATAAAACGGATGGATTTTACTCTATGCGTATTTTATTGCTGTACAGGATGCCTAAGGAGGCTGTTGCAGGAAAGTGGAAAGAAACCTGGCAAAAAAATATTTGTTACCCACCAATGACAACAAAATTTTATCCTCGCTTAAAGGATATTCCTCATCATCCAGTACAATCTCTCACTACTGAATCAAGAGTCAAGACACGAACTAATTAAAAAGTATCGAAAACAGATAATTAAGCTTAAGATTAAAAACGTACGCCAACGAATATGCTCTTAAAATGACGGGAAAAAACTGACGATGCGACAACGGCTGCATATAATAATTTTATTCAATAATTTTTATCTATATTATCTATACTATACTAATATATAAGGGTTTATCTATACTAATATATACTAATATATACTACTAGTTCCCGAATAAAACACATGAACACTTTTCAATTGAAGAGCAAAATAACACATCCCGTTTGTTATAATGTACGACCCTGACCTTGTTCGATCGATACACGTGCCGCTTCTACTCACATTCGCCCGCGCCCTCCGCCTCGAAGGCGCGAGGCGCGAGCGACGACACAGACATCAATCAAATTAGTCCGCCAGAAAAATTCGAAGCGACAGTATGTGCGCACGCGACGCGTAATTGTTATCGTAATAATGCCGTATGGGCTTACCGGCCAAGAGTACCTCAAAGCGGGGCAAATGGTGCGGACGCAACAGCTTTACGCCGCGCAGTACGGGAGTACTGTGCACGTACACACCGTACTTGGAGCTGTGCAGCGGCACCGGGAGTCTGGAAGCTTCCAGCCGCGCTTCGATGTGGGTCGGCAACGACACCCAGTCCGCTTGGAGGAAGACGTGCTGGATTTTATTGAACGTCACCAAGTGGCGAGCACCGCAGACGCAGCCCGTGTATTTGGCGTAAGCCAATATTATGTGTGGCGGCTCCGCAACGAAGGCCTCCACCCGTATCTACCAGCACGACGGCGCGCTTCAGCCTACGAGTACGAACGTACTTGGACGAGGCGTTCCAAGGCCCCTGGATCGGCCGCAGCAGCGTTATGCGCTGGCCGCCACGTTCACCTGACCTGACGCTGCTGGAATTCCACGTGTGGGGTAAAGAGAAGGACTTAATTTGCACCGTGGAATAGTAACGTGTCAGAATTGTAAACGCGGTCGATGTTAAGTCAAGTGAAGAAGATGTGCTCGTTTCAGTTCGAAGGCATTGCCTGGACCGTGCTAGGACGTATTTATTTACAAGTAGAAAGCCGTCACGTCCAATATTTAATCTAAGTGGTGTAAAAATGTAAATATGACTTGTGATTATTAGTGTAAATATGACTTGTAAATGTCAATGAATTATAATTTTAAACACGCCAGGTTAATACAAAAATAATAGTAACCTTTTCCATACCTTTACCTACATAATGATTTTACGATTTGTATTGGCTTGTCAGACCAAAGATTAAAAAAAGTGTGATGGAAAGTCTTATTTCGTCGAAGCGTATGAACAATTACAAATCAATGCTAAAGAGTGTTAATGATGTGTTGTTTATTTACCTATTATATTAAACTTAAACGAAACTGTTTTATTGGATCACAATACAAGTATGCCTAACCATACTCATCATAATCTACAAGTAAGTTCCTGTAAGTGTTATCTGCCAGAATACTTCATATTAAATTGCATACTTTATTTTAGTTACTCGTTGGATAGTGCTCACTTAGACACTATCATCACATGAGTAAATATTATTTATTCATGTGCTATCATTTTACGTCATTTCGTATTATTCCCTCAACCCCCAGGAGGCACGCGCGTGCCACGATAACAATTGATTTCAATTGTGTCTGGAATAACTCACGATCGAGGGATTAAGTATCTGGCATAATTTATTAGCACTGCCCAGAACTTACTTGATGATTATAAAACTGGTCCTTACTCATCAGCTGTTTAGTCATCAATAGATGGCGCTGTCCGCTTTTGAATCGCGCTATAACTCTCTTTTTTTGGAATAACTAATTGATTGAGGTGTCATAGACCCGGTTTCATATTTGATAAAGTAAATTAAGCAGTACTTACTACGTAGTGCTTGCTCGAGACAGGTACCTAGGTAAATGAACTCTTACTTCTCTCCCCACGCTTCGCGCACCGCGGCATTAGCGCCGAATGCCTATGAATGAGGTGTGGGAAGAGTAGGGCATTGGAATGAGTGAGACGGAGCCGATTACATTGAGAGTTAGACAGGATGCTTTTTAAAATAATTATTTCTTTTGTTAGAAAAAAATACATTGATAACTAGCCATATTTTGTTTGGAAAAAATTATAGGGATATTTTTATTTTATATAAACAGAGACTCGGTGTAAGTCATGTCATCTGAAAGAAGGTGACCTTATATAAAGCTGAAGAGTTTGTTAGTTTGTTTGTTTGAACTCTCTAATCTCAGGAAGTACTGGTCCGACTGGAAAAAATATTTGTGTGTTGGATAGTCCATTTATCAAGGAAGGCTTTAGGTTATAGAACATCACGCTGCAATCTATAGGAGCGAAGCATCAGTGAAAAATGTTGCAAAAATAGTCGCGATCATAATAACAGAAATTGACGCGAACGAAGTCGCGGGCAACAGTTAGTTTCTAATATTTTTATTGTCATTTATTTCTTGTTTTATTTCCTTTGGTCCGATTCGGTCCTAAACGAGTTTACTACCACTTCAACTTAATGATCCACTGTAACTGTCCTATTCCACAATAGTAAAGAACATACCTAATTAAATGAAGATAAATAGCATGGGCTAGCAGGAGACTATTAGTGCTTAAAATCCGTTTTAGATAATTTTTAATACAATAAGTATTCATCAATCCAGTAAGGCTATCCGAGATAATAATATTTTATGGACACCGTATTAGAAAAGGACGCACATCTACCTTCGAACCTCTATCTCGGCTCTTTTTTTTTGAGACACTGCGCAGTCCAGCTTTAATCCGATTATCCGACAACGGTTTTTTAGTCAAAAATTGCAATCGTCGTTTATGTCGCAAACTATAGTGTATTTTCAAAAAATAAATATATTTAAATCGATTATGGCAGAATTAATATTATATTTTATTTAGCACATGATGAGCTTTTTTAACGTGTAGGTATAGGTACGTCGTAAACATTATTTTTCAAACTGAGATCCATTTGTAAAATTTACAGTGTAAATTTTGTTTTGCAGTTAAAATGGTTGGAGTCAAGTTATAGTTAAATAATTGGAACATTCGATAAATTAATTCGAAACACCAACTAACCCAACTTAATTTAGATTTAGATTCTCAAAAACCTTAAAAACCTCAAAAACTTAACTCATAATGATCATCGACTAAAATGTTTTATTTTTCCTTGTAACTTTGATGAAGTATGTTTCGTCTCATGTATTACATCCATTAGTGATTGGTCAATGGGTAAAAAATCTGTCAAAAATCCATGAGTACACCAATCAAAACTTGTTTGTAAGTTGTGATTAAAAATGAGTTGTCAATGAAAACATATATACGTTTTTCTGCGAAAGGAGCGCGGTTTTGGAGCCAATTTTTAATTCAATTTGAATTTTTAGAGTCTTTGAGAAGAAGTGGTGATACTTTATTTGCGTATCAAATTCATTGACTGAAAGAATATGGTGCCCACTGGTACTTAGTACTGTGTGTTCCACGTGTGTTGGATGACGAGGCAGACTGAAGCGGCGGGACATTCCGCTAGCGCAGCCCTGACGGCCATCGCCCCAGTTGTACCTTCGGTTCGGATCGAAGATTGCGTAGTCGTGCGCTCGGCCGTAGCCTCCGAGCCCATTTTTATAAACCTGCCCTCGAACAATGGAATTCGAAATTCGAACAATCTAGCCTACGTCGAAAATCATGTCATCAAATAAAAACATTTTAGAGATCATGAAAAGTTCGCTGTGATTTCTAAACAAAATGGAAGATTCCTACATAATTGCTAATTTCCACACACTTTGCCGCCTATGTCTTAGCAAGAGCACTTTCACAGTTTCAATATTCGGCGCTGCTCCTGATGATGAGGCTAGTGTTGCTTTAACCTCCAAAATTGCGGAATGTTTTGAACTACAGGTTGGTTTTACCCATGTATTTTACGTAAGTTAAGTGAATGTTATGTCATTTCTAAAAGTTACTCTATCCTTTGTCAACAGATAGACCCTAATGATGGGTTACCTAACAGAATATGCTATAAATGTCTTTTCAAGCTTGACAAATGTTGCAAGTTCAAATTGCAATGTATACAAAATGAGACCAGACTTAGACAGATCACAGCTAGAGCAAATGAACTTGATAATTCAAATTCATCTGAGGTAAGTGCATATAACTACACCAACGCGCAAGATTTACAAAAACCAAAGCCCGAAGAATATATTGTGGAAGACAGTGTTGTAATGGTTGTTGACCCAAGCCTTGACTATGATTCTTCAGAGGAATCAGAAACACCTGAGCCTGTAGATAACGAAGTAACAGAAAGAAATAATACACCAGAAGGAGATCCAATGCCAGAGTCTTTCTTCAAAGCAGTATTTATGTGCGAGTACTGTGATCAGGCCTTTGTTTCACAAGAGAAATGTAAAGAACATGAGCAGAACTATCATGACCCCAATCTCCCCTATAAATGTGTGGAATGCAGTTTAGTGTTTGCTGAACGTAGTCAATCTATTCAGCATACTAAGCAAGTTCATGGTAATGACAAACCTTATCACTGTCCAGAATGTGATAAATGTTTTGGACGTCGCTCAGATTTAAGGAAGCATTCAATTGTCCACACTGGAATAAGGCCTTATCAGTGTCAGTACTGTTTAAAGAGCTTTTCACGAAATACCAACTTGAGTAAACACTTACGAATTCATGCTGGCACCAAGCCTCATGTTTGCCCTTTGTGTCCTAGGAGCTTTGTTGCTAAAGGCGATCTCCAACGGCATGTGCTAGTCCACTCTGGCATGAAACCTTATGCTTGTAAAAACTGTCCATTGACATTTGGAAGACGCGATAAGTTACTGAAGCATGAAGTGTGCCATGCACCTATCAATCAAAGACACAAAAATGAATATGAAAACACTGATGCAAATGACATGGTTGTTAATGTTAATCCTTTTAGTAACCTCATGACTTCACCCACCCTTAACTCTGATTCAGCTCATGGTGATTATGATTTACCAAGAGTTCCAGATCACATTTCTGGGGAGAGTAGCTTTGTGAATCAAGTTAAAAACCCATCTACTTCAGGTAAACAAATTCAGAGCTCCCCTCAAAAGCCTAAAACACTGGCTAATAAAAATAGGCCTAAAAATATAAAATGTCATCAATGTCCTAAGAGGTTTTCTTCGTTGGATGCATACAAAACCCATGTCTCAATAGCACACATCGGATCCAGAGTGTTTCAATGCAAGATATGTTTTAAAAAGTTTGCTCGGAAAAGAGAGCTAGATCGACATGCAGCATTACATACTGGCATGAAACCTTTCTCATGTAGTCAATGTGATAAGAAATTTACTAGGAAGGATAAGTTGGATAAACATGAACAAACGCATGAATGCTTGGTTGTGAATATGCCTTGCATAGAATGTGGAGCCACTTTTGAAAAGAAAGCAGATTTAGTGGCCCACATCAAATCTCATTTTACTGATAATTTTGATGATAAGAGTTCAGAGACTGAAATTAAAAAAGAAGATGAACCTGATTTCCCATTGGATGATAATTTTTATGACATAGGTACTTGAGATTTAAATTTTGGCATTGAACAAATAAATGTCATTAAAGATATTATTTTCTGTTCCATTTAAGTATGTACTTAATAATACATACATAAACCTTGTATGTTTATTACTGTCTAGCTATAAAAATTTTCATAATTAATATTTATAAAAGGCCTAAACAAAATAGGGTTAAAATGACACTGAGGATTTAAATATTCCCACCTTTCTTACTGCCATGCTAATATTTTAACTGTGACGCCCAAAGTTTAGTAATAATAGGCGATCTATGAGAATTTAAGTAGACATAAGTATGTATAACATATAATAAGTTCATGATTACTACTTACTAAGCAATGCACAAAACTAATATGTATATCTCGATTAAATTGTAGGTATTATTATTATATAATAATTATGTCTAATTGCAAGCTCCTAATTTTGTAAAAAGAATACTCAATTTGAATATCTATCAATGCTATTGCACATCAAAAATTTTTGATTTTGTTGTTTAGAACAAAATTTAAATGTTTGAAACAAGTTAAAATTTAATGTTTACAAAAGTCATGTTTTTATCCAAAATCACTGTTATCAGCACTAAATTGTTTTTTTGTTCGGTATGTGAAATAAGTGATTAGTTATGTAGCTAATAAAGCAGTTATTTTTTATAGTTAACAAAATCTTAATCAAAATTATTCATTAAAATTATAATTTTGTCTAGTTTTGTGTTTTATTTGTACTTGATTACAAAAATTTGTGACTAGGCAAGTTACAATACAAATTGTAATCTGTATTTATGAATGAATATTGAGAAGAAAATGTCAATAAAGTGGTCTTGATTTATATTGGTAGCAATAAAGATTTTTATTCTGTGATAGGTACTGTTAAGCAATTGTTTGTTTTTAGGCTGGTAGGCTTAAATTTAGGTAAATTAGGATTGGAAAATTAATATGGTTGAAAATAAAAGTAATTTTAGACTGATTTTTTTATTGTATTGTGATCTTAACCAGCTAGAGGGTTTGCATGAATAGTAACTGATGTGATTCTTGCTTCAGAAAGTGGCCGGAATGTCTTTGGGTTAACAGGCATTTTCTCCAAATCATCAAGAGCTTCAAAACCATCTATTGTCCTAAAAAAAGAATACAATTTTGAACAATTACAAGGATACATTGATAACAAGTCAAATAACCTAGACCTAGAGACATTTTGATCAGAACAGGTGATAAAATAAATACCTACTGCAAATGCGGGTTACTTGGGCCCAAATTTTAAAAAGTTTGAAATTAGTGCTTTATTGACCTTTTGGTATTTTATGATCGGAACTCTTTGTTTGATTGTTAATCCCTCAACCCCCAGGAGGCACGCGCGTGCCGCGATAACAATTGATTTCAATTGTGTCTGGAATAACTCACGATCGAGGGATTAAGTTGCTAATTAATCCCTCGATCGTGAGTTATTCCAGACACAATTGAAATCAATTGTGGCACGCGCGTGCCGCCTGGGGGTTGAGGGGTAAAATAAAAAAGGCCAAGGCCAATGTAGCATTAAAACGTACATTCAAAATTTTGAGGGACAAAGTAACCTAATCATGCTTAAGTAACCCGCATTTATGGTAGGTATCTAAACAAAATTTTATATTCTATCTGCAATGGCTTGACATTTTGGATGTTTTAGTATAGAAAAGTAGTGTACATATAATAAAGTTATCACCTTCCAAACATTGTGTATTTTAGATCTAAATGAGGTTGTTCACCATATGAAAAGAAGAATTGGCTTCCATTTGTGTTAGGTCCATTATTTGCCATACTAATTGTGCCTCTGACGTTATGCTGTAAATAATAGCAAGTATAGCTTTATTATTACATAATCAAAATTATAACAGCAGGATAGTACAGTACTTCAGTTATTTTTTTTACAAATCATGTACCTTTAACTCTTCTTTGAATTCATCTTCAAATTTTTTTCCCCAAATCGAGGTGCCTCCTTTGCCAGTTCCAGTTGGATCTCCAGTTTGTACTATAAAACCCTAGAAAAACAATGCTTCATCAGATTTTAAACAAGTTATTTTTCTTTGAAACTTTATAAATAATATGAAACTATCGATACATAAAACTCATGCAATATCGATAAAAAACTTAATTAAAATTGTATATCATGACATGACAGACGAGGACGTATTACCTTAATATTTCTATGAAATAAGCACCCATTGTAATAATCACTAGCACATAAAGCAAGAAAATTTTCGCAAGCTTTTGGACACTGCTCACAAAATAGTTCAACTTTAATGTCGCCTACGTCAGTATGCAATGTTACAGACATAATTTATTGTCCTGTATATTTATGTTTATACGTTTAAACGGATATCGTTAAAAATTGAGATTTTATTCCGCGGTCTCAATTTTTTTTTTTTTTTTTGAGGTTCTGTCAGGTTCTGTTTTTTTTTTTTTTTAATTGACGGACCTATCACTGAAACCCCATAATGTGAGCCTGTGAGGCTTTAATCAGTTAAACCGGGCAGAGTGTGGCGAGCGCTGAAGGCGCTCAGCCTAGATCCGCCACGCTAGCGGTACTCCGGTGAGGCTTAGGGCACTGCAAGGGATTGTGTCGGCCGAAATGAAAGGCGGGACCACGCACCCGCCTCCGACGGGTGCGGTGTCGAGAACTACTGTGTTGTGCAGTAATTGAAGTGCTTAAGGCGGTGTTGGCTGTTGTGACATACGCGATGATCGGATCGTCGGGGTCGTTCAGCACGTGCCTGGGCCGACGGCGTCGGAAGGCGACATCCCTCTTGGGGGTGTACGTGGCGGCTTCCGCTATGAGCGGATTGGGGTGATTCACTGCCTTATCGAAAAAGCCTCTCAAAGGCTTCTTTCATATAGAGGGCAATGGATTGGATCTCGAGATCTCGGTGGATATTATTGTTGCGTACGAACCACAGGATACCCGCGGCCCGACGCAAAAAGAGATTTTGAAGTGTTTGAAACTTCTTAAGGAGGGACGGGGCGGCATGAGCAAACACCGGACTGGCGTAAGTCATCACGGGGCGGATGCAAGTTTTGTAAATTGTCAACTTATTTCTAAGCGACATTTTACTCTTGCGGCCGACTAGGTGGTTTAGTCGGTGCGTGTAGAACTTCGCTCGGTAACAGACGCGATTGATGTGCGATGCGAACGATAGTCGTCGGTCTAAGACGACACCTAAATATTTGACCTGCTTGACCCATGGGATCCGCTGGTCGAATAGGGTGAAATGAGTGTTGTTTTGTTGTTTTTGTTGTTGTTATTTTCTTCACCTATTCTGGGTAGGCAAAGGGAACTATGCCCATACAGCCAAGTCTTCAGTAGAATTTTTTTATTGTTATCACGGAACAGAAAAAACCAGTGGAAGTGCTAGTACCGCTGTCGCCAAACTCACACATACAAACGGTAAATAATACGTTGTACTACTAGTGAACAATGGTTTTGATTTGTCGTTTAGCTCCTATTCCAAATTGGCCTAAATTGTACAAAGTGCAAAAACAAAACACTACTGCGTTCTGCACAATACAGTTCATTTTGCTATAGATAAAATTAAGCATTTAAGACGTTTTGTATTTTGAATCCACCAGCTTCGATTTCAGAAAAAGTTCAGCTATTCCACAACATGGCAGGCAAAATTAGGAAAATAACTTTGCACTGTAACCTACTCGAAATAAGGTTGACATTTCCTTAAAACATTATTTATAACGCTAGTCTAGCCAGTTCGGTGACACATAATATTGTCATTATCGATAGATTGGACCCGATTTTGGTTTGTTTAAAATGTTAAAGGATACAAAGGGTATTGTTATCTATTGTATAAGGATAATCCTGGCTAATTCAATAATTGACCAAAACTTACTAAGATCATTATTCTTTACCTACAGAAATTGTTTTCCTTTTTTTTTTTGCGAAGTTCATGCTATTGTAAATAATAATGCGCATGAAATAATGTTCGCGTCTTATTGAAATTAGAAAATTACAATAATATGTATGTAATTTATCCTACCAAAGCAATAGGAAGTAAAAAAAATTAACAAAATGTTTTATGAAACTGGATTTAAATACAACCCGATGACACAAAGATAAACTCATAAATACACAGTATAAGTTACAATTTTAGCAACCCTTTATTTTGGTAAGGGGTAAAAATCATTAACGTTTATTTATTTTTGTGAGAATTTTAACACATAAGCAGATATATCGATATCAGGTTTATCGAAACCTGCTATCGCATTAGACTACATCACTAAATGAGTAGCGAACAGTATTTCAGAATAAGAAGAGAATATGTGTAATCCAAAGCAAGCTTTATTTCTGAAGTATCATGATTGATTTTAGTTTGAAATTTATTTAATTTTTAATTAATTGAAATCAAACAAGATTTTATTGAAAAACTACGATATTGTTGCTTAATTTTGCTTTGCACTGCAACATAGCACAATAAGGCATTTTCGCTGTAAAATTACGTAAACAAAGAATTCCGCAGGACTACTGACTAGGCGCGATGTCGGAGCACGACTAAGGTCGAGTATGCGTAACTACGCTTAGTAGTGGCACGCGGGTCCCGCCTACTTCGCACTTCCACTTGTTTTTTTCTGTTCCGTGATTGTTATGAAATGAAAATGAAATTTAATGAGATGAAATGAAATGAAACCTAACCTTAGTCATTAAAATTTATGGATGGTTTATACATTTCAATGATTACAGGAGTTTTACGCGAGAACGTGGATTAGAGTACGCTACATAATAGCATATTTTGGTCACTGCACTGCTATATTGTTATATTAACAAGACCTGTAACACATACCCAAAATAATACAAATAAATATTTTGATTTGATTTGATTTGATTTAGAGTCAAATAGCAGCGCCTTTCCTTGTTTCTCACTTTTATTTGATTTATCCTATTCACTGACACATTATTATAACAATGCCACCACTTTATCACAATAAATGCCGCTTAGGATAAATTATTTATCCTAAGCGGCATTTTGTTTCGTAATTTGTGAATAATTCACAAAATTACGTCATCTGCGTTGACACATCTTTGGGTGACAGTCACTGTCAGACAGTGACACCTTTCAAACAGCATTCGCGGCATATTGTTATATTAATTAACAAGACCTGTAACACATACCCAAAATAATACAAATAAATATTTTGATTTGATTTGATTTGATTTAGAGTCAAATAGCAGCGCCTTTCCTTGTTTCTCACTTTTATTTGATTTATCCTATTCACTGACACATTATTATAACAATGCCACCACTTTATCACAATAAATGCCGCTTAGGATAAATTATTTATCCTAAGCGGCATTTTGTTTCGTAATTTGTGAATAATTCACAAAATTACGAAACAAAATCCATCTTTCTCTTCTCGTTTCCCGCGCAAAACTCGAGGATCGTTGGACATGTCAATTGTCAGTTTTGTCAGGTAGGTAGATTTTTTTTGTGTATTATTCCTTTTTTTGCTTGTTTGTTCCTTTTGGAACCGGCTAAGGTCTTAGACCATGCTGCTATGTAATTAGCAGGAATTCTACATTCATAATAAAATATCATAAATACATACATAATAACTTAACCTAACCTAACTCTTTGAAATGTTCCTGTGATCATTGAAATGTTTAAACCACCCAGTTTAAATATTTCAATGATCACAGGAGTTTTACGCGAGAACGTGGATATCCTAGTGAAATTGGATCGCATTTCCTTGTTTCTCAATTATACAGAATGCAATTTTAATCACTTTCCAAAATTTTTATAGGCGTTTAGTATCGTATTTATAGTAGAGTCTATTTATGAAGTAAAAAATGCAAATTAAGTTGTCACCCGAAAATAATTTTCGCGATATAGTTTTAAATCTTTACGGTCCTAGACCTGTTAAGGTATAAAGGGAAAATCAAAAATTTATGAATTATATCGTAATGAATGAATGAGGACGCACTGATTGAAGAGTAATTTCGTCTTGAATCATTGTGGGATTGACGATGAGAAGACTCGACGTAGTTAGTGATTACTTTTTTGGTATTGGTATTGGTAACGAGCTCCCTTTTCCGCATTTAGGCTCCACTTGGCCCATTATGCGTAGGGGGGATTAGGGTGGTTAGTCCAACCACCCCAACTCCTTCCAGAAGCACAGAAGTCTTTTAGGACGTTCACAGGCTTTTGAAAGGGAACTCGGTGTGCCGAGGATAGATGCCCGGTGGGTGGCTACCCCTGTGCATTCTAAAATCACATGGGCAGCCGATTCTTCCTGTTCCAGGCAGCCTCTACATAGAGGGCTGTCTGTGGCACCAATGGTGAAGAGATGTTTATTTAGGGGGATATGTCCAGTCAGTGATCCCACTACACTTCGAAGGTCACTTCTGTTCAAGGTGATTAAGTTGCGAGTCAGACGCGGTGAAAGGGCCGGTACGGCCTCTCTGGACTGTCTGCATTTGCTGATATTGGCCCAGCGGTCGTTGTGTTTGACTAGGGTTTGATGTCGCAGCCATGACCTGTATTGGTTGAAGGGGATAGGCAGGTGTAGCCTGGGGCCGAAAAACAAGTGACACTGTTCCTTATGGCAATGTCCTCAAGGGCCAGGTGACACTCGTAAATAAGGCTGGATGTGATGATGTTGCTCTCCAGGGCTTTGAGAACCGCCATGCTATCAGAGAGTATGCGAATGCCGTAGTCAGCAACCTCTCTCTTCTTTATGGCAGTGGCAGCCTGGATTATGGCAATACACTCGCATTGGAATATCAAGTTATCTTTACCCAGCTAGATATATTTATGTTTAGGTCCATCGAGAATACTCCGGCGCCTGTACCTGATTTGGTTTTGGAACCATCAGTGTAGATTTGGACCTCATGTATTCCCGATGTGTCTGGATTGTTTTCTAATAAGTGAATCCTATATGATTTGTTGAACACATAGATTTTCGGTGTCTTATCACAGGGTGCTTCTAGTAGGGGAGTGGATTTTAGTCCTCTGTACCAGATATCGCTGTGACTATTCGTAAGATTTTTCCACAGGCCTAGATGTTTCAGTCTTGTGGGCGCTATGGCTGCCTCCTGCTGCACGAAAAGGTCCAGCGGTGGCAAGCCGAGTAGTGCCTCAAGGGCCACGGTTGGGGTAGTTTGCATACATCCCGTGACTGCACAGCATGCAAGTCTTTGGAATTTTTCTAATTTTTTCACCCCTGTCATTAGTTTGGTTATGGGCCACCAAACGATCGCGCCGTATGTGATGATGGGTCTGATCATAGCTTTATAAAGCCATAGTGTGATCTTGGGAGATAGACCCCATGTTTTGCCCATTAGACCTCTGCATTGCCAGAAGGTTATGGAGGCACATTTAATTTTCTGTTCGACATGTTTCCCCCACAGTAATTTATCATCAAGTGTGACGCCCAAATATTTGACTTCATTTGAGAGAGACAGTTGTGTTCCGAACAGTTTTGGTAGTTTCAGTTTGAGTAGCCTTATTTTCTTGGTGAATAGGATTAGCTCGGTTTTCGCTGGGTTAACCGAGAGATCATGATCTATACACCAAAGTTCTACGATCCTGAGAGCGGAATCTATTAGGTTACATAAAATGTTCTCAAAGGGTCCGCTGATGAGTATAGTTAGGTCGTCAGCATATCCCACCGTGAAGTAGTGTTTGCTGTTGAGTTTCTCTATGAGTTCATCAACAACAAAGTTCCACAGAAGCGGCGACAAGACTCCCCCTTGCGGGCAGCCTTTTGCCACTATTCCTCTGGTAGTATTGTTCACGGTGAATCGTATGGCTCTATTTCTTAGCATGCCGTCGATCCACCCCGCCATGGTTGGGTCCACGCCATGTCTACACAGTGCCCGTCCTATGCTGGTAAAGTTAGTTTTATCAAACGCCCCTTCAATGTCAATAAAAACACCTAGGGTCGATTGTTTGTGATTAAGAGCATACTCGATTTTATTTACTACGGTGTGTAGGGCCGATTCGGTGGATTTGCCCATACTGTAGGCGTGTTGGTTTGGATGTAGGGTCTCGCTTACAAGCACGTTAGTCCTTATGTCCCTGTCACAGAGTCTTTCCAGCGTTTTGAGCAGGAAAGATGTGAGGCTGATGGGTCTGAAGGACATCGGCTGTGTGTAGTCGCTTTTGCCGGGTTTGGGGATGAATACTACCTTTACTTCTCTCCATTTATGTGGCGTATATCGGAAAGCTAGGCATGCCCTGTAGATGGTGACAAGGTGTGTCACCAGCTCGTCCGCACACCACTTCTGCATACCCGGGAAGATGCCGTCGAGGCCTGCTGATTTATATGGGAGGAAGGTGTTGATTGCCCATCTTACTTTGTCGTGGTCGACAATTGCTGTGGCGGTTTTCCAGTCCGAGTCCTGCGGTCTGTAGTCCGTTATCCCAGACCAACCTGTGTCACTGGTGATCCGGCAGCCGGGAAAGTGGGTTTGGAGTAGCAGTTCGCAGGTTTCGTCGTCTGTGTTGGTGAAGCTGCCGTCTGGTTTCTTAAGATTCCCTATGCTGCGTTCAGGTCCACGCGTCAGAATCTTTTTCACCTTGGCGGCCTGATTGTTGCTTTCTATATCTTCGCAGAAGCGTCTCCAGTGTTCGGTTTTCCTGAATCTGATGCGATTCTTAAGTAAGCGTTGTGATTCCTTGTATTTGTCCCAGTCTTCCTGCTGCCTGGTATTTTTAGCTCTGTTGAACAATTTCCTTACCTTATGTCGCAGTCTCTCGAGTTCGGGCCCCCACCATTGGTATTTACCATTGGTTCTGGTCCGCGGTACCTCGAGAGGGTAGGTTTGCTCAAAGCAGTGGTTTAATGATTGAGTTAGGTTATTGACATGTGCATCAATGTCCGCAGTGGACTCGTACGTTGCAGGAATACCTACCAATTTCAGACTTTCCTTGGTCAGGGGCTTGTACCTGATGCGGTCCATCTTCCGCGGATTGCGTCACGGTGTAGCAGGAGTGATGTACGTGTGCAATTGATAACGGATCCACCTGTGGTCGGAACATGAAAGTTCATCAGATACGTGCCAGCCCGACACGTATTGAGAAATATTTTCTATTGCCAAAGTGAGATATATGATGGTCTCTGCTTGTGCTGTAATAAACGTCGGCTTGGCGCCTTTGTTAAGTATTACAAGATTGGTAGTAGAAAGATAGTTTAAGAGTTCCTCACCTCTATCATTGGACTTATCCATGCCCCAGACCATAAACGTATGTCTATGCCCCAGACACCGTGGTGCGCGTTGCTGTCCGTGGAGATGATGAGTTCCAGCCCTTCCTTCTCGCAGTAGGTGACCAGTGCTTCCAGTACTGGAGTGATTACTTGCCCAGTGGTAGTTTATCAAATGCTGCCCAACCCAACTGAATTCTTCTGTTCACCTCATCCTCAAAGTTGTTTCTACCTAACTGCAATGTCTGCCCAAGGTACACGTATTTCTTAACATCTTCGAGCACGGTGCCGTGCATCGCAATCGGTCGCGGTCATAGATTTAATATATTAAATCTATGGTTGCGGTAGTACAATGACATGTTCATTGAACATAACCTTGGTTTTATCCAGGTTCATTCGCAAGCCGATGTGTACAGACTTGACCGATTGCGAATTTGACCATAGGTACGCGAAGGAACGAGCCAGGTCATTCAGCATCTGTTGTAGGTAAGGTTGTAGGTCCTGCGACGTTTCTGCCCTAATGACGATGTCGTCTGCAAATCGCAAGTGAGAGTTTTCGCCATTGATGTTGATGCCTCGTCCTTTCCAGTGCAGCGTCTTGAACATATCCTCTATTGCATTTGTGAACAATTTCGGTCCCCTTGTCTCACTCCTCGATGCAACGGTATAGGTTTTGTTTGCCGATTCTGTACTTGGACGGACATGGTGGCGGCTTCGTAGTCTACTTCGTAGTGAAAGTCTTCAATCAGTGCGTCCTGCCTGTCATGACATATGGAGCCGAAACGTGGACACTGATGGTAAGGCTAGTCCACAAGTTTAAATTCGCTCAGCGGGCTATGGAAAGAGCTATGCTCGGGGTTCCTCTTAGAGATAAAATCAGAAAGGCCGGCAGAGAACTAAAGTTACCGACATAGCCCACCGGATTAGCAAGCTGAAGTGGCAGTGGGCTGGCCATATTGGCCGCAGAACCGACAACCGATGGGGTAAACGAGTTCTTAAGTGGAGATCGCGTCTCGGCAAACGTAATGTAGGACGCCCCCATACCAGGTGAAGTGACGATTTGCGCAAGGTGGCTGGCAGGAGCTGGATGCGGGAAGCCGAGGATCGACCTAAGTGGCGTGCATTTGGAGAGGCCTATGTCCAGCCGTGGACTGCAATAGGCTGATGATGATGATGAATGAATGAGATGCGCAACGCATAAAAAAAGTGTTGCTAGGCGACCGTATCAAAAGTTTATGTTTTTTGGCGGACATTTTCTAAGTGCTTTATCTTATCATTTTTGTACTGGGCTATACCAAAAGAAAAAATACGTCATTTGTTTTTTTTTTTTGACGGACCTATCACTGAAACCTTATATGGAAGGCTTTAATCAGTTAAACCGAGCAGATTGTGGCGAGCGCTGAAGGCGCTCAGCCTAGGTCCGCCACGCTACGCCGGTCGTCCGGTACGCCGGTGCGGCCGAGGGTGAGGCTCGCACCGGGGCCCATACTAGCGGGCGTGATCGGGCCAGTGTGGGGTTGTTTTTTGTATCGTAGATTAATATATTAAAATTTGGAAGGTGGTTAAAATTTCATCCTGTATATGCTATGTATAATACTATGTACAAAACTAAGAAACAGGTCTATCTTTCTCTTTTCGTTACCCGCGCAAAAAACCCTTAAGCGTAGACGCAATTCAAAAATATTATCTACTCTGAAAATTGGGTTGTTTTATTATCACCACGTATACTTGTTCAGTGGATATCACTACCACCGAACTGTATAACCATTCAAATGTCCCATGGTACTATCATCTTTCATATTTGTCAGTTCCTCCATTTTAAGGAAACTGCAGGCTATGACGTCACTTGCAAGTAAACTCGATTGAGTACAACAAGTATTGACTATGATCATAGTATCTTATCTGTGCTATGATGTAGATTATTACAGTTCAATCAGTGTTATTTAAATACTTGTCTAGGATATAAATATCAGAATTATTATTAGGCTTCTGATAGTGACACTGGGATTTATGGCAAAGATTTTAATGCAATGTTAATAAAAAAACTTTATTTTAATTTTATATGACATAGTTAACGTCGGCAAAATATATTGTTTTGCTTTATCAGTTTATTTAATTAACATATTTAGCATTAATTACCTCTGACTTACTTTTTATTGTTAACACGTTTCGGGACACGTTTTATTGTTATCACATCAACAGACCTATTTAATTATCCCGAAAGGGTTAATACTTATAAGTAAATTTTATATATACATGAACATTGAAATATTAATCACACAGGATATCTTCTGTTGATTACGGATTTACAATAAGCAAGCCAGGGCCAATTTATTTGTAGACACGAAATTTCAAGTTAATTTATTTATTATTCACTTCCACCAGCTCGTTCATTTTGTCCTGCGTGTGGCTCGTACGTGTTGTCATCCATTCCCCTATCACCATAGTTTCCAAGTATTCTCTGACCGGTGGGATCAAATGGCGATTTTACGTGCAGAGATGCTTTATATCTTTTCCCCATAACTTCTATTTCGTAGTCTCCATCGGTCAAAAAGTTCTTTGTAACCTCGGAACCTTTGTTGGTAACATATCCAATCCCTATAGGTTTGTCTAGATAGTATCCATAATCGCCTCTTCTAAGATATCCAACAGGCTCTCTGTTTCTATATATGGCTTCTTGACCAAATATTGCTACCTAAAATGTACAAATTATATAAATTATAAACCTATATTTTAATTAGAAGGTTTGTTGTAAAAATAGTATATCAAAATAAAAACTTGTCGTAGCTTATAAATGGCTGGGCCATTAATCATAGTATAGGCATTATTACAATTTCGAATTGGTTTTTACAGGAGAATTATTCGATTCTGTTATAAACTTGCATGGTCACTATCACAGAATATAAAAAACGATAGAAGTAGTAAGTAGGCGGGCCCCGCGTACCACACATCGGCTACGGGTGGCGCATATCATGTTTTCGCCCCCTTTTACGCGCTTCAGACGATCACAGTTGCTAGAACGTATTGACGTTGTGCTATTCTGACAAAAATCTTTAAATATGCCGACCTGAATAGTATTAGAGTGCAAAAACACAAGCATTAAAAAGAATTTATCCAAAGGAGGCATGACATACCATTTGTAAGTAATATTATATCGTTATTTTAATAGAAGTTATAAATTTTGCGGATAATAACAATCCTTAAAAAGTACAACCTAAAACCATTCCACTGTCCTTAGAGATAAGGTCGAAACTATACAGGGTAAACTCGAACTATTTTAACCACCTTCCAAATTTCAATGTATCAATCTACGAGACAAAAAACAAATGACGTATTTTTTCTTTTGGTATAGTCCAGTACAAAAATGTCAAGATAAAGTACTTAGAAAATGTCCGCCAAAAATCAAAAATTTTTGATCCAGCCGCCTAACAAAACTTTTTTTACGCGATTCGCATCTCAATCATTCATTATGATACTATTCATAAGTTTTTGACTGTCCCTTTATACCTTAACAGGTTTAGGACCGTAAAAATTGAAAACAATATCGCGAAAAATATTTTTGGGTGACAACTTGATTTACATTTTTTACTTCATAAATAGGCTCTAAATACGATACTGAACGCCTATAAAAATTTTGGAAAGTGGTTAAAATTTCATCCTGTATTTTGGTAATTACTTATTTTTGTAATGTTTCAAAACGCTACTCATTTAGGGATGTGGTAAAATATCGATAAGTTAGTTATCGATACTTATAATTATATATGACACATTAAAAAAGTACAGCTTATAAAAAAGATTTATAAATTACTTGTTTTTTAAAAATGTAAATAAAAAAACTGAAAAAGTACAAAAAAAGACGTGTGGCACTCGGAGACTGCCGCGGTAAAGCTATTGCATAGCATTTTTTATCAACTTATGCAATTATAGAAGCTATGCAATAGCTTAATTTTATAATTTTATGTATTTTCTAATTTTGACTTTTGTAATTAATTTTTTCTGTTATTTTGGCAGATATGGTTATCATAGGCAACCATACTGTCAAAATCCTTATTTTCTTCTAAATTCTTTTAAATTTCGGAAATTCAAAATCGTTCGATCGTGCCTCGCCCCGAGTGTTAGGTTAGGTTATTTTCGTTACGGAATTTCTGGATTCGGTCTCCACGCTTAATGCCCGCGATAGAAGCTATGCAATAACTTAAAAAAATAGTAATCTATGAAAGTACTAAGTTCCAAAAGGTCATTAAATATACCGGGTCTTTGATACATTGTGTGCCCAATTTAAATGGCTTGCAGCGAGAACCTTTGTTTCCTGCCTTAATTTTTTAAAATCTTATTTTGTAGTCGTTTTTTTTTTGTATACATAAGTAATAAATTGTTTAAATAAATCAATACTCGTATTTAATTAATTCAATCCAAACATATACGGAAAATGGATTGAAGCAAGATTGAAGAAAGAAGTCATTAGTAATTTATATTTTTTTGGGAAAGATGTTAAGTTGTAATAATTAAGAAGATGAGAGAGACAATGTTAAACATAACGCTGGGTCTCTTATGTTGTTATAACATAAATATCGACACTTACAAGTGTCGATATTTTTGTTATGATTATCGTAACTATCCCACCCCTATTTATCAATAGTTTTTAGGTAGCATCTATCGTCGCGTAGCGGAACTATTTGATAGTGAATAAGAGGCATCTAGTGTCGGGTAGCGGAACTATCTGACAGTTAAAGTTAAACAATCGCTACGAGACATTCTTAGTGTGCGTGATAATGTGATTTAATCACAAATGTGTTAGTTTGGTTACACTGGTTTCATACAAATAGGAGAGGATGCTACTTCTACTCGTTTTTTATGTTCTGTGGTCACTATCATATGAGTTAGATGCTTCGAGGTTTCTTCCATGTTTTTTGTTTTGAGTTTTCGACATTTTGGCACTGTAGTAAGCGCCATGATCATCAAAGAACTGCCATCGTGACGCTTGCAACAGTGTCGAAATATCCGAAACTAATCAGTAACAAAGTGCATGGTAGAAATTGGGAAGTATTTTAGTAACAGAATCAATCATTTAAGTTAAAAGAGCTTCTTACACTAAGCATTTCTAGAGTACTCTCTAGCTAGCAAGCAACACATGCGCATTCGCATTCATTCTACAACATCTATGTTGCATGCAGCACTAGAACCGACTTGGTTAGAGCCTCTTTTCACAAATTATCTTATAAATTAATCAAGTGTGTAAAATAAAATTATCTTACTTTATCCTCTAATGTGAAAAACGCATATTTCTTTGTAACGCCATTTGCCCGTGCTTTAGTAACATGTTCATTTCCAATGTATTCACCGCCCTTTCTGCATGCGAATCCTAGGTTAGCTTCGACTGGGTTGTCGTCGCTTCTCAAGTCAGCGTTCCATAAATGGTAACCTGTAATATAATAACACAGTTTTCAGAATAGGCAATTGTAAACAGGTTTGTATGGATCCTTCCCGTTATATGATAAATGATGGTGTGTTAAAACTTAGTCTATAACATAAGTGTTGAACACTTCAGTTAAAGCAACAATATGCTCGTATTAGGAATACACTGTTGTCTGTATAAATGGGATAGGGAGATAAGCGCTGACACGTGTCCGAAAGAGAGGTTTTCCTAAACTTACACATGGGTAGCAAGTCTTAGGCGCATCATGTATCTTTCGGCAACACGATAGCCCGACACTCGCTCGGTTAATCAATGAATGCTAATCAGTGTCGTTTCAATTCATCATCATTATCACGTAAAAAAGTGTTGTACCACTTTAGTCTATATGGCAATTTTATTTAGATCTGTTCAAACGTCCTAATGTGATTTAGTAACATCCATTTTTTCTTTCGCATTTATAATATTATTGAGAAGTAATATAAAATTATAGTTCTTGAGAAAATGCATTATCAAACTTTTTTGAAAGAAATAAACTTGTTAAAAAATTTGAAATACAACTCCTTGTTTAAACATATTTCGAAAAAAACTATTAAAGGAATCCTCTTTTTAAGTAATAAATTTTTATCATCAGAAACTAGAATATTAAGTCTAATTACTCGGTACCAGTAATTAAGACTCAATATTCTGGTTTCTGATCGGAGTTATTGACCTTTTTCAGCACTAAGAGAGGTCAACGCCCTCCAACCAGCGTTTCTGAGTCCCTTTGCTTTACTCAAGGTCCTGTAGACTTGTATGGCGTGCGACGAGGGCACGTGGAGTTCCCAGCCGAGCTCGCCAGACCATCCGACGCGGAGCGCACGACATGTATACGACTTATTGTCCGTGTTAGGCGCTTTGGTCACGCGAATGGACCGGTGTGTATACGTGGGGAATGCGTCGTTTGACAAGCCAGCGTCGGTGAAGCGCTGTAGGATGCGCTGACTGGAAGTTCAAGTGAAATACATTAGTAAATAACAGCCTATGATTATCCCACTACAGGAACAAGGCCTCCATGAATTCATGTTAAAATAGCAATGATAGCAGGGTAGCAGGCACAATCACCACGCTTGCAAAATGCGAAACTGTTACCCAACCCGGGGATCGAAACCGACCCCGAGATCTTGGCTCGCTATTCAACTAGACTAACGAGGTGTTTAATACAATTGTAAGGAGTATAAACCATAGATTTAATATACTGCTGTTAGATTGGCAATGAAAAGAGACAGAATATAATGCAGCTATATGATAGAACGAGATAGATCACAAGGCCGTTCACGTACACGCTAAGAACCCGTAGTGTTTTTCTGAGTTCTGACGTCTGTCACGCGCAACACAATATTCCCTTTAGTTTTACTAGTTTCATTTTTATTATTGTAAAAAAGTGTCGAGTTGATGTATTTTTATTATGGTTACATGTTCAGTACCTGGAAGTTACTCATCTAAAAAAGGGAAACAACAATTGTACATTTCACACGTCAACACACAATCGCGATTATGAGCAGCAAAATGCAATGTTTCAGAGGTTTGACTAAAATTTTGTATACTTATTGATAGGGCATTTCATCAGAACGAGGATTAAAATTCATATGAATTCAATGGGGGCTATCGCTAGTGAATTTGCCACTAGAGGCGCTAGTGTCGTGTGAGGTCCAATATCATTCACTTTGTACTGGTTTTAGCGGAATTTGTTTCATAAAATATCGCAAATATGGATTATTTGGCGATTAATGTGAAGGCTTTAAAAGCGGAATTAAGAAAAAGCGCAAAAATAGGCGGCCTCAAGAGAACTATTTCAGAAGTTAGTTTGTTGATATCAAGATAGTTATTTATAAACAATATAACCTTAATTAGATTCAAGATATAACACTTTGTTTCGGCGCCGGCGGTTAAAAAATAAGTCACCTGCGTCAACGTAAATTGTGTCGATGGAATCGATATCGAAAGCAAGCAGACAATGCAGTACCTGCACTATTTATCTCGCGCACATACTCACTTTATGCACACTAGCGTAACCTAGTTTTGGTCTCGTTTTCAGGATTCAATTGCCAATCTATCATCTATATTAAATCTATGGTATAAACTAATGTTTCATTTCTTTATTTTAACTATATTGGAAAAATAAATGAGAAGACATCTTCTTACTTATTTTTTCCAAGTTATTTTGTACATACAAAAGGTGGAATTAATGCATGGCATTATCTACCAATCAACCATTGAGCTAAACAGAAATGTTTTGAGTGCGGTTCGACATTTAAACTATAAATATAATGCCAAAATTAAGAGAAAAAAGTCTAGAGCAGTAGTTTTGATAAACAAGACAGCTACAATATGCGTATAAACTATATACTAGTACAAAATAAGTACAATACTATGTAAATAAATAATAATACAGATGGCGACGACTGTAATGGAAGTAAGATTCATGATGATGACTGCATTTTACGTCAGTTAGTAGTCAACATTAAATGACAAGTGCAAATAATTTATACTATAATGAGTACCTACACCTTCGAATACTGAAAAAAAAAACTGCTGTTTCTAACAAACTAACTCTCTACTCTAACTAAACCATAGTGGATAATGTGTCCAAAAGCATAACCACTACACTTGGCAATTAGGCGAGTAACCATTTAGTCGGCATAATCGAGTGTTTGTTTGAACCTACCTGTCCGGACCCTGAACGCTGAGGATGCAGAGCTGTTTAGTGACGTCTGTGATGTTCGCTCTCAGTTTGTGCGTCTGGATGATCCGCCGCAGGTGCGCAAGAGTGTGGTGGGCGTTAAACCCGCTCGTAACTACGTAGTAACCACGCCCCTACAGGATAGACCAAAGTAAAAAAAGTTGTTTAAAGATTTGAAAATTTACTTGCTTGAGGGTCTGCAATTCAAAGTGTTTTTATTAAACACTCGATGCTTTTATTCGGATTAAGATAAAACGTTTTTAAACTTGAAAAAGTGGAAAGTACTCGAACGTTTTACAGATACTAACTTTTTGAGTTAATGGAAACGAAGTGCAAATTGTGGGCGCCTCGCGGTAATTATATCGCCATTGTAGCGCCAGGGGTGGCTTAGCATTCAGAAGCAAATTGAAAAGTGAAAAGGCCTCTGCACTCGTTAAAAGTTTTACGTGGTCTGTTTATAAATGTTCTGTGTTCTCACTTTTGCAGCTTTAATAAAGCTTGCATACGTAGATCATGCGTGGAGTAGCCTTTCGGAACGAGGGATCGATTTCACAACAGATATTTACAATTTGTCAAAATATTTTTAACATGATCCAGTGTAGATTTTGGTTTACTTTTGGTATTAATTATGTTCGGTAGTTTTTTTTTAACAAGTAATCAAGTATTTTCATGGCTTTTAAGCCCTGCGTGATATCATCCTTACTTATTAAGTAATATAAATGTAAATGTATATAAGTTTTTTTATGACGCTTTCACGCAAAAACTACTTAACCGATCATCATGTTACTTTGTACACATTTATTCTTGAAGGTATTAGAAGTATTAGAGGAAGGGGAAGAAAGGAGAACCATTATGTATTAAGAAGTGTCCGTCGAAAACAAGCAAATTAAGGTGGCGCTATAGTCGCAAGTGGAATTATATAAGTTTTTAAAAATTGAGCCACATATTTTATATTTGCTAAATTACATTTGACTACGTAAATTGTTGAGATTTTCAATATTGCATATTTCTCAACTACGGAAGTCACAAAAAATATTAAATTGTTAAATCCAGCACACTTCACTTTGTTTATAGCCGCTATATTCATATCGTTTCCTAAGCTAAACTAGCACCATTTCGGTGAGTCTTCGAACTGTAATTTGCTGCTTACAGGTGGACACTTTGTCAACTTGTCCCCCATACAAGATAGTTCTCCTTTCTTCTACCCTCCATAGCTAAATGAAACATAAAATTGACGGATTGACTGTCCTCATACCATAGACCATTATTGGAAAATTCTAGCTAATCGCGGTAAAGGGACAGTAATTATTTGTGGCAGAGATAACATAAGAAAACAGTGACTTTTTCACACTCAAGGTAGTTTTGAATGTATTAGTAAAGATGGTTCCTGTTAAATTATTACATAAACTTAGTTCATACCTTGAAGATCGGCTCGTGTAGTTGTCCGCTGCCTCCATCTAAAATACTAACGGTGACGTCTGCCTCTACTCCCCCCTTTTCATTTAGCAGTAGAGAATAGACAACCCTAAAAAAACAATAGACATTATTTGTGTTTTCTTTATTTTGCTAAACATGCATCTTACAGTAAAGAGCTATGGCACTTATGTAAGTCACATTGATCAGATTTATGTTTTTAGCACCGGGCTAGAGGTTTGATATTTATGTCTGAAAGGAGAAAAATATCTAGGTCCAGAAATAGATAGATATTTTCCCTATTCCGACATAAATTCAAATGAATATTGTTATTAATCATTGAAATCATAATTCCTGTGAAATTTTACGTTATCTTAGGCCTAAAAATCTGGGTTGATTTAAACTATTTGAATCACGTAACTTTAAAATCAATAAACAGTAAGTCAGTTGAGTACGAAATTTCATGACGTCATAGTTTACTATTGCTATACTAAATCCATGACAAAATTTCAGCTAAACATAAAAAGTATGACAAATGATCAATGCTTCAAGTACCCAAATGTTACACTTCCGCATCATAAGTACATGTGACAGTTCAATAATTAAACGCTAGTGATAGGATATCAAAACGAAAACGAACGGTAGAGTAAGACACAACTTACCTGTTTTCATTTCTTGACAAATCAGCTGTAAATGCCAAATTCGCTGTTCGTTGCGCATCCGGTCCAGTTAAGTAGAACTTTCCGTAGTAAGACATGTTGAATAACGCGGCTGCGTTCCTACACGCCAATGCTTCTGCACCAATCTGAATGACACAATATTTTCACAATGATGAAAAAAAATAATTGTAAGAACAAGTTTTCATTTAAATTTATGTACGAGTGCACTTTGAGAAATTTTATATACATTATTTTGGGCCTATGTTTCAGTATTTTAATTTGAAAAAGTCTACAACTTTAGTTACACGTGCTAGAAGTATTTAAAAAGTCAGAACATTTTTCAGATATGCCACACTGGGCTACACAGAGCCATTTAGTCCCAAACTAAGCTATTACTAAGAAGCTAGTTGTATTTGGTAGGTACTAGACAACCGATAAACTTACTTATATGTCGCGTCCTGATGATAGCGCCACTGATCAAGTACAAAAATTTATTATATGTGCTTTACCAAAGATACTTTATGTTGGTAAAATTGTACAAAACGAATTGTTTGTATGATGGCTCACTATACAACACCAGCCAATCAAAATTAAGATTTTGTTAGTTATGCTGGTCAAATATTCACTTCCAGGAATACCGCGTTTTAGTTTGTTTTGTTGGAAATAGGCATGATGTAAACCAATCATAGTTCTTAGAATTTGTTTTATAATGTTGAACCACTATATTCATTCAATAATTAAGCTTCAGAAAAGTTATTTTATAAAGTGGCAGCATTGTAACGAATAGCCAATCGGAACTGGTAATAACTTTGTTGTGGTATTGGTAACTTTTGAATTATAAGCCAATCACATTTGGAATTATTGCTGTTATCCAATGAAACGAAAGGAAAATAAGTTTTGATAGTTGGCAATATGTAAAGTGTTAGGATTGGTGGAAACGCAAGCTTTGTGCTTGGGCATGGTCCTTGGCAGGGGATTCTAGCTATAAAAAGGAGATCTCGCTACAGTTACAAGTTACAACACAGTTCACAGTTTACAGTTTTACAGTACATAGTTTACAGTATACAGAAAAAAAAGAAATACATCAAAAGTGATGTAATGTGGAGTAATATATTGTCGTAGCAGGTAGGTAGATAAAACGCCGACTTACAGTTTAAACGTCTATATTATCCGGTTCCACAATAATGTTTCTCACATAAATATATAAAATTTAGAAGGCACAGATTGAACAAGAAAGTACATACACACGCGAAATATAGTTCAGAGGACCACAGCGATAGATTTAACTAGAAATATATAAGACGGAAGAAAAGTATATAAGCGAGAAAGCAGATCGATAGCACAAGTATTAGCTAAGGCAGCGTGCGCTCCGCGTCGTAGTTAGATTTCGACTCGTGAGACCGGTGCGCGAGCGCTGTTGTTCGCGCATCTAGCACATAATCTTTATGTACGAATGTTCGCTAGGGAAACGGCGCAGTCGACATTTATATCGATGTCGATATATCGATAAACTGGTGCACATTGACTACCGTATTTTAGTTTTTGTGTATATATTTATTATGTAGCATACTAATATGTAATTTAGATTAGAACAAATAAGTTTATTTATAAGTATATGTAGTATGAAAATTGTGTAACTTAGGAAAATAATGTATTCTAACGTTATAACTAAATGTAAATAGATAGAATTATAATATTTGTAAATAGTTATGTGTGTGATGTGTGAATGTGAACTAAGTGTAGGATGGACGCCTACAGTGATATTTGGTGTGAGAGCTCCTGCCAAGTAACTTGCCTGTTTCCATGTTCTAAAGTCTAAAGTACCTATGAGTGTTAAAAGTGAAATATTGTAATAAAACAAATTATAGTATTAAAACAAAAAATGTGAAGTGTCAAAGAAAGTTTTATTTTAAGATGTCTGATGAACCGGAAGACCAACAGTTACCCGCTCCAGTATCCCCAGCGACGACATATATATATATATTTTGTAAATATATACTTATATAATACATAGAAAACACCCAGACCAGTACAAACAGACATGTTCATGCACACAAATATTTGTACTGTGCGGGGATCGAACCCGCGACCCATGGCTCAGATGCAGCGTTTACTACCACTGATCCAAATGGTCGTCATTGGCAGTGCTTTGTGATGCACAATTCATGCGATGAAACGGATGCCTTATACTATACACTTTAGGGTTCCGAAGTCTACAAAGAAACTTTCAAGTTTTTCCAAGTCCGTATGTTCCTCTTCTTATCGTGTGATTATCGTTTGAGGATGAACTGTTGTAGTTTTCCAAGTAGCAGTCTGGTGGTATCCATCGCGTGACAATTTGGACCCATCTATCCGGGTGCATTCTACACACATGCCCCGCTCACTCCCATTTAAGCTTTGCTGTCTTTTCGCCTACATCTGCTATGCCAGTGCTGGAGCGTATTGTAGTATTCCGGATTTTATCAATCCTTTTAATACCCAACACGCTCCTTTCCATAGCTCTTTGGCAGACCTTAAGTCTAGATTTTTGACTTTCGGTCAATGACCACGTTTGCGCTCCGTAAGTAAGTACGGGCAGGATATAAATATCAACGAGTTAGCGTTTCAGTGATATTGGAAGATCTCCCTTCATATACGCTTTCATGAACCAGAAGCTCTTCCAGGCGTTATCGATACGATGACCGATCTCTTTGTCCTGCCTGTTTTCGAAGGAGACTATCTGGCCTAAGTATATGTACTCGTTAACATACTCCATTCTCTGCCCGCTTACCACTAAGTCGCTTTCAGCGGCGTTGGTCATGACTTTAGTTTTTGACCTATTCATCATTAATCCAACCTCAAGGCTCGCCTCGCTCAGCTGTTCGAGCATTGTTTCAAGTTCTGATGATGTATTGGCGAAAATAACTATATCGTCGGCAAAGCCGAGGTTTGTAAGTTTCTTTGCCCCAACATTGATATCCTTCGTTCTCCAGGGATCAACCAACTTTTTAAATACCTCTTGCAAAGTACTGGTGAACAATTTAGGGGAAAGTGGATCTCCTTGCTTGACACACTTTAGTATTGGGAATGGTGGGTCAGGTGCATGAATTTTTATGTCTGCTGTACTTTGTTGATAAAAGAGCCGTAAGAGTTGTATGTTGGTGGGGTCAATATCCTGACGTTCCAGTGAGGTAAATATATGCTCATTTTTAAGGCTGTCGAACGCCTTGGAGTAGTCGACAAATCCTAGGAAAAGTGTTTTATTGAATTATTTACATTTTTCTACTATTTGGTTGACAGTGTGCAGATGGTCAGTTGTAGAAAAATGTAAGCGGAAACCAGCCTGTTCGGGGGGTTGATGTTTCTCTAATTTATGGGCAATTCGATCCAGTATTATTTTTGTTAGTAATTTATAAATATGGATAATTATACTTATTGGCCGGTACGTGTTGATGTCATGTTTGTCACCTTTTTTATGTAACAAAATAATGTTGGAATGACATAATTTCTGAGGTAGGGAGAAAATTGTATTAAAAAGTTTTGTAAGGTGAGGTCGAAGTGCTGGTTTTCCTAGTTTGAGGACCTTAGTGGTGACACCATCCTCTCCTGGACTCTTATTGTACTTCAAACTCTTAATGGCAGTGTTGACTTCGTGTTCGCTTATAAGGGGAATGTTGTCACCGCAGCCGTACTCCAAGGGAAGGCTGTCATTTGAGTTGTCCATATATAAGGTTTTGAAAAACTCTGTGCATATGTTTATGATTTCATCACGGTTACTGTGTCTCTTCTTCCTGGAATCCTCTAAACTTCTTATCCAAGTCCTGCTTCTATTTTTTTTCTCTTTATTTATTTGGAACTTTTGCCTTACAGGCATGCCAGCTCAGCATCATATTGAGAATCGACATCAAAAGAATTTTCGATGCTTAATATTTTAAAATTGATTTGTTAACTCTAAATTGAACTGTTCATAATTATTTGAAATACTCGTAGTTTGCTGGTAAATGTTTTATGCGTTTTTTTAAAAAGTTTCACCCTCTTTAATTTGAAATTAAATTTAATCGTGGCTCTTCTTACATTGACATCGTTTACAATATTGCTGTTCAAAGCGAGTATATAATCAATTTCGTTTCTGAATCTGTGAGATCCAGGTCCACCTCCGATAGGATTCTTTATTAAAATAGTTATTAGCTACTTTGAGACTTTGCCTAATCGCGAAAGATAGTAACCTAGTTCCTCGAGGGTTATGCTTTCCAAGACCGTGGGGCCCTAATACTTCGGAGTTATCTGTTGGTTGTGTGGTTCCGATTTTGGCGTTGAAGTCTCCAAGCACTAGGGTCCACGTTTCTCTGTGTTCATCGCAGGCTCTGTTTAAAATATCGTTAAAATATTCTACATCCTTATCACTATGGCTGGAAGTCGGAGCATACGCCTGGACGAGGGTTAAGTATTTGTTTCAAGTTAGCCGTAATTTCAAGGTTCAGAAAGAGTTGCAACTTGCAACTCTTTCTAAATACCCTACAAACTCGATGAAGTTATTCTTCCACCTCTTGGATACCAAATATCTGACTCCGTAGAATACACCATTGTTGTCTTCTTGTGTTTGTTCTCCATTTCTGCGTACCTCCGACATGCCTACTACGTCCCATTTGATGTCTTGCAGTGCGTTTTACAGTTCAAAGAGGCGGTCGTCTGAAAGCAGCGTCTGAACGTTATATGTCAAAATGAAATATTCGGTATCCGTTTTATCGTAAGCTTTAGTCGTTTGACGGGTAATCGATTCCGCCGGAGATTCTTCGCACCCACGGTTCCAGGGGTATCTCCACTACCGTCATTGCTAAGAGAGCCCCTGTCCGCCGGGAAATTGGGGCCGCTGATTTGAATGTACTGGCATTTGTTTGGGGAGTTTTGGACCATAACCCACCACGCTGGTCCAATGCGGGTTGGTGGGTGTTTGACGACAGAGCCTCGTTTGTTGTTCAGCAGGATGCACCACGTGCAGGTGAGGTTGACTTGTATTTTTTAGGTGTCATCAAAAATCCCTTGCATCCATCCAAGCCCATTATGTATAAAAAAAAAAAGGGTGTCTAAAGCTGCATTAGCAGGTTCGTACCAGATTTCAGATATGGCTGGGCAAGAAGAGAAACACGAGTAGTGAAGGTGAGTGTTGGTACGTCGGAAAGGGGCCCTTTTGATTTACACCCGTGTCACAAATCGAGCTTCTGCCGGAGTCTTTCTGCCACACGATGGACCCGGCACCCGCACGGTGAATCCATGGAACGCTAAGAAGTTTGTCTCGTCTCTCTGAGAATCCGCCTCTAGCGGGCCATCCTGTGGTGACGGCTGAGTGATCCCTACAGCGGTGGCAGGCTCCGCAAGGGGTGACCTAGGGCCTAATTCGCGTAACCGAATCGCAGTTCGATCGTGATTGAATTGGACGATTTAGACATTTAGCCCATAATAGAACTGTCAAACACCTGTCGTTCAATTACGATTGTGATACGATTTGGTTACGCGAATTAGGGGACTGGCTTGCGACCACCATCCTGCCGGAGTCCGACGCCAAATTGCTGACAATTATTATAAATAGTGACCGAGTTTCTTGCGCTGCTACTTCTCGGCACTAGCCTAGACTTGTTCCAAAGCAGTGGTAGGTTTGAATGTTAGGACGTGTAATAGCGCCTCCTGGGGCCCATTGTTTGGGGTTGGGGTTTAGTGTGAAGCCAAGATGGGTGTGCCATCATCAATAAAATAAAATAAAAGCTAAAAATAGAGATTGAAAATACTTACAAGGTCATGGTGTTTGGAAAACTCAAATGTATGGTCCCCTTTAAGGATTTCCTCGTAGCGCTGGTCAATGTTTCTGGGGTAGTCGTGAGTGCCACCCCAGTCGTACTGTTGAACTCTTATCTGCAAACAAAAGTTTAGGCTATTAACAAAGTATCGCTTAATCCTTGAACTATGGTAGAATGTTTAATCGTGACTATGAGTATCTTAATGCATTTTTACCATTAATAATAAAGAAATAAAAAAAGCTGGACGCACATACACAGACTCAAAAATGTCCTCACCAAATGAGCACTTGTTTGAAAGTTAGCATTTGATCGCTTGGTCAGTACACATGCTGCAATGTTTGTTTAAAATTATAAAAATAACACGTCCATGAGACATATTTCGATAAGCTGCATTATAATTCTTATTCCTTTTTAAAAAACCTCAAATGTTTAAGCAAAAAGGAATTTAAAAAACTTTAAGATATTTTTAATTAACTAGTTGTTCCTGCCAGACTTCGCTGTGGCACATTGTGATTGAATGGTTTTTTTTTTCGCAGTCGCGGATAAATAGATAAAAACAATCCTTGATGCGGATTATATATCATGCTAAAATTTCAGCTCGATCGGTGCAGATCTTTTTGAGTTTTTGAAGCGTACACAAATCAACATAACATTTATATATATATATATATATAGATTTTTGATGAACTAACTTAATACTTAACTTCATTTGACAGTTACTTAAATTAAATTTAAAAACTTTAAAGGCCTAGTCATCAATAGATCAATTTCGAGAAAAGCCTTATTTGACAAAGGATCCCCCTTCTGTAAATTAACTACATAGAACTTGGAATCCATTTTTTAGTGTTACCAATTAAGCCCAGCCAGGGTGGTGGATTTTATAATACATAAAATTCAGTGGCACCGGTGCCGTGTGATGCCGGCCAAAATAGAATAACATTACTCGTTTCTCGTTTTACAGGTATCGTAAGAGGCGACTTAAGGAGTACTGCCTAAAGGAAACGGATAGAAGCGCCATCACCATTGACAAACTGCTACGGCTACCAAATCTGGCAATAGTGATAATATTATCCTTTTGGAAAGTTGGAAAGACATATGTTCAGCGTGTCTTAGTGTTGATAATTAATGACAAAATCAAAATATTTATTTATTAACAAGTCACTTAGTTACAATAACTGTGACGACGACATACCTGGTAAGGAAAAAAACCCAGAATTAAGGAGTCACCGCCCCCTTTCAGACATAAGTTACATAAGGTAAGCTAATGACAATGTGCGTGTGTGTAGGACAACGTTATGTGTGTGTATTACAACTTTATGAGTGTGTGTGTATTACAACTTTATGAGTGTGTATAACAACTTTATGTGTGTGTGTAGTACAACTTTATATGTGTGTGATGTACTAACCTTTTCACCCGGTAAGAAAAACGCGGGCCTCTCCCATCCCGCTCTAGCTTGCATGACAGCCCCGTCATCCACCAGTTCCTGGTGTAGGGCGTCATGGCTGGCGTCTCTACCCGCAAGCGGTTCGTCGTGCGGAAACACAATGTTGTAGTTCCGAACGTAAGCCTCGTGGCTGCTCTCGCGCATCCAATGTGCGCGGGACATCTGCCCGGGCGTGAAGCGACGTATATCGAAGGTGAACATGTTGTAATGCGGCCTGCAGGTGAAGGATTATCTATACTTAATATTATAAAGCTGAAGAGTTTGTTTATTTGTTTGAACGCGCTAATCTCAGGAAGTACTGGTTCGAATTGAAAAAATATTTTCGTATTGGATAGTCCATTTATCGAGGAAGGCTTTAGGCTATATGACATCACGCTGCGACCAATAGGAGCGAAGCATCAGTGAAAAATGTTGCAAAGATAATCGCGATCATAAAAACAGAAATTGACGCGTACGAAGTCGCGGGGAACAGCTAGTTTTTAATAAAGTGTAGTAATGTGAAAGTTGGTAGTACAGTTGTTTTTATGTGATTCCAAAAAACAGGTGTTTTTGATAGTTACTTTGGGATCAAATTTTAACTTAGACTTCTGGCGATACATCGACACAAACAACGATCAACTCCGTGCAGTACTTATTTCCGCGTGATGCGTGTACAAAACTTACAGACAAGACTTGTTTTGTCTCTATTACGATACGAGTTCTTCTTCAGTGGTATTAATGTGATAACATAGCCTGTTACAGTTTTTCTATACTTATAAAATCATCGGTAAAAATAACACACGTGGATGAGCTAACCCAATTTTAATACTTTTTCACATCATTTACAAAAGTATACCTACTGATTTAAACTTTCATGGTCACTATCGTACCTAATAATTAGTTATTTAGTTCGTTTCGTTAGTGTTCTTCCGCGATCATGGCGCTTGCAACAGTGCCGAAATATCGGAAACTCTTAAAAAACAAGGTACGGGGTAGAAATCATTTACAAAAGTGTTCTGAAACAATATTCAAACTGGGATTTGCTAGTGTGAGGGTTGATTTTATGTGAAAAATCGCTGGATATATCTACTGTATATTGGATTTTCATCGTAAATAGTTATACATAACAGGTCAAAATAAAAGACAATGATAAATTATTGTCTTATAACGACTTTTAGATAATAGTGCTAAATATACGTCATTATTGTCAGTGAGTTCAGCAGATAACCTTTGAATGCGAGTGACAGCTTGTAAGAGTAAACGACCAGAATCGAATATATTGCCTAGATATAGATAAAACGGTTATTCACCTTCCAGTGATTATCCATTCGGCCATTTGTATGCCGCAACCAGCTGAGAACATCATACCTGCTGAGTTGTATCCGCAATTGTGGTACAACCCTATAAAAAAAAGGAAAAAAACCTCATTATCATAAATAAGTATTACTTATTTACAAGCAATGTTTATGTTTCATTACAGTCTGTGAAATAAATTGTACTGATTACAGTAACAGAGGGTAAAGATATAATACATTTTGCAAGATATCTGATTGTTTGTTTACTGACCACGCCCGAGTCTCCTTGATTTTTTTTCAAGACAGACATACTTTATGCCAAAACAAAGTGACCTTTTGTTTGTCTCTAATTATTAACTTTAGCAAAGAAATAACATATAATAACGTTTAATTTCCCGTAAACGTTTAGATATTGAACCCAGATATTGTTCTCATCGTATTACTTATCTTTCAAAGATTGTCTGGTATGAGACTACTGTTACAGTCGTTAGACAGTTTTACTTCAAGAACGTTCGCGCCCCACCCCTGCCTTCCACACCCAAGTTAATTTAGAAAATATCGTATCCTAGGTGGATCTGACAGGAAACGAACTCCTGACAATTGCATAGTAGGCCTAGGCTAGGGCTTACGTAGTCAATAGACTCGGGCGTTACTTTCCGAAAATCCTTAACTAAATATGGATTTTGAAAATTATGGAGCGCAGCGAAGGCGACAACATCTCCTGAGGATGCTACGTGAAGTGGCGAAACGTGGTGTTGGGTACTAATAATTGCATTATCTGTACTGCATGCATTTTTGAGGGAGGGCGGACGGTTTTCCTGCATGAAATAGTGCTTGCTCATTTAGAGTTAGTGTGGTGAAGGTACCTATACCGGTGTTAACAAGCGGAAATCAATAACAAAATAATTTTAAAAATCCATATTTAGCTTGGGTAGTCGAATATTCTACGATGCTTACCAAAGACATTGGGGTCTTCTCCCAAAAGTGGTTTATGATCAGGCGTGAACGACTCGGGTCCACACACTGTGCTCTTAATACCAATCTGGCCGAGTTTGGGACAGAGTGTTGTCGCACTGGCCATGTGTACGCCAAATACATCCCAATCGAGTTCGTATAAGTGGAATTGAAGATGGTCTGGCACCTTGCAACAAAGACAATGTATAATGCTGAATAGAGGTCGTGTCTAATTCTCAATTATGAAAATGTTTTCTGCAGGTTTTTAGTGGGTTAAGTAATATAGTTGTATAAAGTGCCATACATGGAACTGCAGGGTCAAATCCATACTATTACTATAAATGCGAAAGTGTAGCTCTCTATCTGTCTCTCTTTTACCGCTTCACACTTAAACAGATGAATTAAATTTGGTGTAGGGATACTTTGAGTCCCAGGAAAGGACTTTGACTAGTAAGGGGTTGTATAGGGAATCTTTTTTTTAAATTTGGTATAGAGATATAGAGCAAAAAAATTAAGCGAACTTTAAGTAGAGCAACATAAACAGAAGTGATGTACACGCGGACGGAAAAGCGATCAGAGAGCAAACAGAGAATCTAATTACCTGATCCAACATAATTGGATTGTTTTCATATCCCCCAATGCTGCAGGTTTCTCCTTGCATTTTAAGATACAAGTCGACGTCATGGTCTCTGACGTTAGGGCAGCCCCGGATTTCTGGTATCGCTTCACAAACAATGTAAGCGTGCTTGAACGGTATTAGCGGAAGGGCCGGGACACCGGCGAATCGCGCTACTCGTGGGCCCCACGCTCCTTAAGGGGTTAAAAAGGTTTTAACACTGAATATAGGATTACTTGAATAAAAATAACGATTGCTTTAGGTGATACTCATACCCACAACCTTACACTTACCACAGGGACTGCTAAACATTGCACTGCTAAGAGCTTATTTGTTACCCGACTGCATCAAAAGAAGGAATATTTTGTAATTAAATGCTACTGACGAATGGATTCGTCATCACAACTGTGTTGGTAGCTAAATGGTCAGAACATAAGCCTGATAAGCGCAAAGCTGTGGATTCGAGTCCTACCTAAGGCAGTCGGAAGTTTTTTTTTTTAAGGAATTTCACTTTCGACATCTTTGAGTTATAAACAATTTAAAAATAAAAAAGCATGAAAAAATGCCTATAATTTAGAAATTTAAAATCATTCAATCAATTGCATTCAATTAAAATTATTAGATCACGAATAGACTCTTGCGAAAAAAAAAGCATACTTTCAGAACTTAAATAAAGAAAGAATGGCTGTATCATTCATACAATGAACATTACGTACCTCCACAATTCACAACACACTTGGTCCTTATGAAACCTCTATCTGTGTGGACGCCAGTCACTTCCTTATTCCCGAGGATGTTGTGGGCGTAATGAATATCCAGTACTGGACAATCTTCGTATACCTGTTGATTTTTGTTCTTACTTAATCCCACTATCTTAGTCAATATCATTTAAGGGGAATCACCCCTGATCTATTTACTACGGAACTAATATCGAAATCTTTTGTATATGGAACTAATTTCTAAATCAAAAAGAGTAAAACCTTTGTTTATTAAATTGTCGATAAACACTTTCGACTATTTAAAAGAAGAATAAGCTATATAAATATGAATAAAAACAAATTTAATCTATCATCCAGATTTCTACAACTAGGCTCACCTGCTAGCTACTATAGACGAATACTTACGTTTCTTTGAGAGCTTTCATACAAAGTTTTTTTCTCTGAGCTTTTTTGCTTGTTTACTGATTTAAAAATAGCTTTTGCAAAGTACCTTCTCAAAAGTTTCAATACTTTTTAATTCATCGTAAACATTTATGAAAATCTACTAACTTTGCCGCCATTTTTCGTAGCCACTTTGACGAGCGCATTGCAAGCCATAGCGGGATCGATGGTACCATCTTCTGAAGCGTAAAGAGCCATTTGGAATACAGACGGTTCCAGAAGGGGGAATATCTTCTGCGCTTCTTCCGGGCTTAGAATTTGACTTGGGATTCCCATGGCATTTCCAAGTGTGTGCAACCTCATGTATTCTTGTGTCCGCACCTGATTTTGGATGGGAATATGAATAATGATAACATAAAATATTCACCAATTTTGTGTCACTGCCAAAAAGAAATATTTAACAATCATAATACACCGACTCAAAATAAGTGACTCATTTGAATTACTTACGTTTTTTTATTTTGTAGTAAAAGTTTTAACTGAAACTTGTTTTCAATTTTTAATTGTTTTGTGTCACATTCTCATACAAACTTAAACCGTTATTAGGTAATTAAAGAAACATACCTAATCGTACCTTAATAATGACTACGACAACATTAATTACCTTGCTCCGTGATATAAACATGCCTCCATTATTGATCCACCCAGCATAATCTTCACATTCATTAGCTAAATTGCTGTAAATTCTTCTCGAATCTTGCAGCAGTCTAACTTCTAAGTCACACGGTCTGAGAGACCAGACCAAGCCTAAAAAAAAACAACTAATACAAGATGAACTCTTTTAATTTTTTTTTTGTCAATCAAATGGTTCCTAACATCTTCTTTTCTAAAAATTGTATAGGATAGTTTTTGTTCTTGGAATCGAATGAGTGGTGGAAGTGTGTATGTGGATCGATATTTTCTTGATTCGGTATAGAAAATAACAGATAGCAATTGCAACAAAGTTTAAGTGATATCTTCGTAGGGTGATGCAATTGGGAAGGCAATATAACCTGGAGTGCGAGGTAGCCGATTCCCACGCGGACGAAGCCGCAGGCGAAGTGCTAGTTTAAAATGAAATTGTTCGTTTGAAAATATCTATCGCAATAGAAAGCATTTTTAGTAGCACACAATAGAGTTCGGGGAAGCCCTTAAATTGGCGTCAATCTATCAATTGACCACTTTACGTCTATTGAACTTACTTGCCCCGATAATATGAACTCGAACATAGAGTTCGCAAGAGCGGCAAATTCAGTGTGGACGTGCATTATTGATCAAATACAAATATATAAAACAAAAACAAATAGTTGCTTTTACCGGCTGTGTGCCATGTAGTTCCACTAGTAAGCTTTGCCCGTTCTAGCAGGACTGCATTGACGCCTCTCTTAGTGAGCTGGTACAAAGTATTACATCCCGCTATACCACCACCTGCAGAATTAATTAAAGTAAATGATGCACAAGAAATTAAAACATAAAATATATTGTTTTCTAGAGAAATAAAGAAACAAAATAATCTCACCAATAATTACAACATCAGCCGAAGACACCACTTCAGGTTTCGTAGACAATAACTTTTTATGTGTCGCATTGTTTAAAAAGCTAACCGCTTTTTTTCGTACGGTCACGTCTCTGATTATTTTGTACATATTGGCGCACTGCTAAATTATATCTACGGACATACACTAAACCACGAAAACAATGTACTCCGCCCGCGGCTGCAGGCCGAATGTTGTTGGATACTTATTACGACAGTGGCGACGTGGACTATATTGATAGACATAAGTTGTTGTCACCCATACTAGTTTAAACAGGGATGGATTCAATCGTAATTGCGAAAGTGTGTCTATCTGGCTCTGTTATCTCTACCCGCTTAAACCGCTGAATTGATATATGAAATTTGGTATATTTTGAGTTTCGGGAAAGAACATTAGGGTAGTTGTTATCCAGGAAGTCATCACATAGAGGGAAGTAAAGGGGTATTTTTTATGGCAAATAAATAAATTCTAAACAGTTTTGAATAAAGTTTGTTATGGAGATAGATTGATACTCGGACTGTAAAGAGTAATTTAATCCCTCTTAGGTCCTTTTGTCTGGAATCAATAGTTCCTCAATTATTAAGTAGGAATCTCTCAAATGTATAGAGAGTTATCCTAAAAATCGTCCCTTAAAGGAATAGTATATAGTATGAAAATTTTAATGATCTCTAAGAAGCGTATTATAACGCGAAATATTTAGAGGCGCGATATAACGGATTTCTTAAAAAACAAGGTACCTAGCTAGTTTAATTATTTAAAAAAATGGATACATTATAAAAATAATGCCAGTATTTAAATACATGAAAAACAATAACTAATGGTGATGATCTTTTGAATAAGCCACTATTAATCAAATATACATTAGACAGCCTTTCGCAACAATAATTGAAATCCCAATATTTACGAAACCGTAAACTGTATCATGTTTATCACTTTACAAGTTTACAAGTTTAAGTTTAAGAACTTCATATCAATTGTCAAATTAAAAATCAATCAAAATCACTAATTAATCATTATGGAGTCATAGTGATCATAAATGAATTAGTATTATACTCTGTAAGAGTACTACTAGCAGAGTTATGTTGTACCCTTTAAGGGCCATGATAACGGAGGTTATTTTAATTTTGTCATTACAACTAGGGTCACCGGACACCAACCAAGTAAGAATCGCACTACAAGTGTATAACTTCACGTGCTCTACCTGTAGTTTCCACTTTAATTCAAACCTTTCACATCTTTATTTTCTTGTTACTTATAACAATGAGTTTAGAGTCCGGACCATTTATTATCATCTCAAAATACGATCAGTCAAAGTTCAAATACTCACCTTATCAAATCATATTTTGCTTTCGGTTATTTTATTTTACTTGAGATTTTATCTGTGCATGTATTTATCATATTATGCTTATGAGAACCAGATAACACTGGTGATAGCTATAAATAAAATTTAAGAAAAAAAAAGAAAACTGCGAAATAATTATGCATTTATTAATAATAATTTTGATACATTATAATACGTAATCTGCTATGTTTATTATATTTTTAATATTTACAATATTTCAGTACTCCTAAACTAATGAAACTATAAATTACAATTGTACATAATAGTGATATTTTGTGGATTTGGTGTTTATACATATTATATAAATTCAGGAATGTAGAGATAATTATGTAACCATGTAACCAAACATGGCGAAGATATTTTTTGGCAATTTGGTATTTTACTAGCAACCTATAAAACAATAGGAAAGTGAACACAATCAATCAACAGTCTGGGATAACTATGTTATAGTTATTAGCTTGAAAGTCCTCTACATAATTATCTTATTTACAGATTCGGATGTATTTAATTGTTATGATATAAACATAGATAAACAATAAAAACTACAAACACAGTCCTATACAATAATAACACTTCAAAATGTTCGCGACTGAATCACATGTTGTCATATTTTCATACCTGCCATAACAAAAATGCATACCTGCCATAACAAAAATGCAAAAACAAAAATTCAACTTTACATACATGATATTATGGTTGAACGCTACTTAGATGAAAGAGCACCGAGAACTTTTAGTGGCACTCATTAGGTAAGGACGTTTTTCAGTCATTGATTGTATAATATAGTTTTTCATTGTATATCTTTG
Organism: Anania crocealis; assembly: GCA_949315895.1. Classification (NCBI taxonomy): domain Eukaryota; kingdom Metazoa; phylum Arthropoda; class Insecta; order Lepidoptera; family Crambidae; genus Anania; species Anania crocealis. The sequence continues at coordinate 19,824,530 of OX438880.1, read as the reverse complement.
GATATAAATAAATAGGAAAAATCGAAGCAACAACGTTTTAATATGTTTAGTAAAATATGTCCAATCCTTAAAATGGAAAGTGTTTCTAAATGCCTACTTCTTAAATGTGCCGTGTAGGGTTAAACGGTTTTTCGTTATCAGTCTAGTTTTTGTAGTTTGATAGTTAAAATGATAAATAATTGCTGAGAGCGATGACTAACAGTCAGACAGTTTATGGAGTGGTACAGGCGAGATTGATTTTTGATCATAAGCAGATTTCAGCTCTACATGGGTAGAATGGCTAGTAGTGGTTCCCAGAACTTATGCCAATGTATTCATATTAATTCAGACTGAACCTATTCCTGTTTTCTAGATTTCTCAAACATGAGGAATACTGTAAATGCGGGTACTTTAGCCCTATTAGGTACATTGGCCTTTTGGAATTTTATGATTGGAACTCTTACAATGCTAAGTTATTAGAAGTCTTACGTCTAATTAAGTTAAATATAAAAGGCCAAGGCCAATGTAGCATTAAAATGTACATTTAAACTTTTAGCGACAAAGTAACCCTAATATGGCTAAACTAACCTGCATTTATGGTACTTATAGAGCTCACGGTACTCTCAGTGGGAAGCCAATCTCTCAGCCATTTTTTTTAAATTATTAACCGCGCTAAAAAATATGAATCTACTTTCTACACAGAGTTAGCCTACTTTCTGTATCGTTGCTCCATTCAGCATGTGAACACGGTTGGTGTAACTCGATCGAAACGTCAGGCAATAAAACGAGATTTAAACGCGAACATACTTCATGTTCGCGTTTAAATCTCGTTATACATTTTTAAGTAATGCAGCGCAAAAGTTTGAAAAATAGTCAAACCTAAATCTATCTCAACAGTTTATCAATCAACTTAATAAAACAATAAAATAGTCGTACATTAAAACAATAAATTTAATACTCAACTCAAGGATCTTTTTAACCCACTGAATAAATGCAACTTAACAAATTAGAAAGTTATGAATATTTTAAATAGACAAACATTTCCCATTCAAATTTCTTTATTTATACAAAGTAGTTACTTTGTTAAATATTTCGTATGCCATTACACTTACAGAGAAGCAACAGTAGCTTCTTGAACATTTATCATTGCCAACAAGTATGCAAGGTTCGACTTAATACTATTCACATTCTAATATAATGGCATCCACCACAAGTTCGACGCAGCGAGAGATGTACACTAGTATGTGCTAATACTCGATTTTGCGCCACTACCTGCAAGCCAAATATAATATTAACTAAGTTTTAATGTAATGACGAATAAAGTAGAGTTTGCAAACAGAAAATGTTTTTAAAATTAGTTCTGCTGAATATTAAAGACGGTCATCGAGTTAATGATTCAATTAGCCTTTTTCCTAGGAAGATTTTAAAAAGATCCGCTAGGGGCACCACCGGTCAATGTCTTTCGCTGAAAGTTGCATAATCTTTCGTAATCTGAAAGCAGAGATATTGTAAAGCTGTTTAGTAAAAGTGAGGTTATTTTGCAATCTCTTACTAAAGTCTGACCCTATGTGCAAAGATATTGCCCAAGTACCAATGTTTATTATATTAAGCAGATAATTATATACGAGTAATAACTCATTTCATTATCTCATTCGTAAAAATGAGTGCCTAATAAACGCTTAAACATTTTTTCCCCATGTTTACATATTTCAACCAAAATACATGGAACTGTCAAGTGACACTGTCATTCCAAACACAGACCAAAAATACGAGACTGATGAGTAATCGATAAATCCATAGTGCTACTATTTATGAGTAGAAAGCTACTACCTCTGGTCATTTCACTTAACTAATATTTTGTTAGTTTCACTTACATGTTTCAGACATGGTGCGGACTCGCCAGTCTAGGCGGGGTGAGGCCGAGGCGGTGTTGCCTGGCCGTGTGGGCACTTGTGACTATTTATGAGTAGAAAGCTACTACCTCTGGTCATTTCACTTAACTAATATTTTGTTAGTTTCACTGGTTCCACTTACATGTATCAGACGTGGTGCGGACTCGCCACTCTAGGCGGGGTGAGGCCGAGGCGGTGTTGCCTGGCCGCGTGGTCACCCGCCGCCGCCGCTGCAGCCGCTTCTAATTGAGCTCGAAGGGCTACCAGCTCTCTGGTTCTTTGGTAAATTGGATCCTGTAGGCATCATGAACAACGTTAATGGACTAGTCAACGGGTCAAGAAGCTGCATTAATGTATGTATTATTTTTACTTTACGTCTGGATCAGAGAGTGTTTTCTGTTATAAAACTCTTCAAAAAACATAACTTTACAATAATTCCTTGTTCATTTGTTAATCCTATTAACTTTTTTCCTAGGAAGAATTTTAAAAAATCCTCTAAGTGCAGCGCTGGTGGGGGGTACATATAGTTTGAATTCTCTATTGCAAAAGTGCAAGATCATTTTGTCCGGGATTTAAAACGATGGCTTGCATGTCGTGGCTTAACCGTGTCAGGTAATAAAAATATCCTAGTTGAAAGGTTAATTGGTTCATAAATTGTAATAGATAATACAAACCAAATGTAACCACCCCCTAAATCTTCCCAGAAAAATGGCTAATTCTCAGTTTTCCTTTCATCTCCAATACTCTCAAAATTATCAAATTCAACTATTCCAAAATATTATGAGTAAAACTGTGGGATTCAGGTTTGCAAGCAATTCCTCATTATTGTGGCGCAACATGTGACACGCAGGCTGTTAAGCCTTTAACTGCCGAAGTACTAGACACAATAAAATTTTTATTGTTTGGAGGTCACCGGTGACCCCCGTGGCGCTCAATGTGTTAAGCAGCGTTCAAACCTGTTGTACAACAGTGTTAAACATATTTAGCGTCACATACGCAAGCGAAAGCGGGTTCTTAAGAGATCTTCGTTCTTCTTGCCGGGCGAAAAAGTTTTTTACCTACATCATGAATCATCATTATGATCCCTCATCAGTTTACTGCTGGACATAGGTATCTGCAAAGGGAGGATACTGTCGTAATCTCCACACTTGGCAAGTTTGTTTAAAGGTAGTGAGAAGACGCTGCTATCTGTCTTCTTGCAGTACTCCTCGCCTCTTACGACGAGAAAGGATGATGATATTCTATTTTATGAATATAGGGACTTATCTGCATGTACCTGTTGCCTCATAGTAGGGTTCCATCGACAATACAACGCCTTCCACAGCTTGATAACCCTCAGCGAAGCCACCGGCACCAAAACGACTTGAGGTCGGGAGTATGGCGTGGGAGGCGTAGTCCCGAACGAAGACGGGCCCCAATATAACGGATTTAGGTATAGGTCTTGGCGGCTATTTATGTAAGACCAGAGGGATACGGTCTTCGATTTCACTTCTGTAACAAGAAGATTTTCATTGAAATCGGTTTTCAAAAACAGTTTACCAAGTTACTATGTATAGCCCGAACATACCTAACGACACATACATACCCAAACTAAAACACACAATCTTTTGATGTATCCAACTCTTATATATTAATACCTATCTCTATCTGTATTAATTTTATTACTCCACTTGTGTCATTGTTAATAGATTACCAAATTACCTACTTAGTATTGAGCGGAGTGGGCCTGGTGACCTGTATTAGCAGATTTTTTCTTCTTAAAAATCTATCATAGGCGCCAGCTCTCACAATGCTGATTAGTAAGTTATGATAATTCATAATGTTTAATACCAGCCTGTACCTTGAGAACCTGTACTAATTTGTTTGTGGGAGAAATAAATAAATAAATTAAATTTAAATTAAACTATAGAATAGCCAAGTAATTTGTTACGATTGCAGACCCAATGTCTTACGAATTTTTTATAAGCTTCTTCCTACAACTTTGCTTGTATGGCTTTCTTTTCCTAAAAGCAAGAACATAATATTTTCATACATTCAGTTTACATAAATTTTAAGACCTAAGTACCGGCCAGCAAAAAAAAATGGTTCGTATGTTTAAAACTAGTCATTTTGCACAATGGTTAATATGGCACCAAAGTTGTAGGATTGCTGTGAGCCAAGGTATTAAAGTTAGTAGATTCGTCATTCTCATAGATATTAATTTCTGAAAGCTGGAATTTTACCATTTACCAATTTTTTTGTAGTTCATAAACCAGCCAAGTGCGAGTCGGACTCGCGCACTGAGGGTTCCGTACTAATTTTAACTTCTTTAGGGGTCCACTTACTTCCACTTAGCCAAAATACCACAATAATAATTGACTGCAAAAATAATTTTGTTTTTCATAGTGTTTGTATAAAGGACAAAGTTATATTTGCGGTTGTTAAAAATGCTACTTCAAAAAAAAGAACCGGTTTGGTTTCGTTCAAACCAATTTTCGTTGAAAGTATTTGTTAAGATCTACATTATGTATTTTTTTCAAAATTTTCACTTACTTAGTTTTAAAGTTAGAGGGGGGGGAGCCGGGAGACACCCATTTTACCACTTTGGAAGCGCCTATCTTCCAAATGTTAGACTTTTCGAAAAAATGGTTCTAAAAACCTCTATGTCATTTTCGAAGACCATAGTTACCCCATACGCACAGGTTTGAGTAAAAAAAAAATGTTTTGTTTTAGTTCTATGTATGGGAAGCCCCCCTTAAATATCATATTTTTTTATTTTTTGTATGAAAATCGTAAAGCGGTCAACAGGATACACCTACCTACCAAGTTTCAACGGTGTAATGCTAATACTTTTAAAATAAAGTGGCGATGACATACGGACGGACAGGCAGACAGACATGACAAAACTATAAGGGTTCAGTTTTTTGCCATTCGGCTACGGAACCCTAAAAAGGCCAATGAAAATATATGCCGTTTGGTATCCGAGCTCTTGATATAAGTTAAATAAAGTAAATCAACTGCCAGACTTACAGATAGCTTACAATATTATCTAACTAATCTGGTACGAAAATACTAACCTTCTTTAACCCTCTCTCGTTCGATGTTAAACAGGAACGTTCCAAAGCGGCAAGTATACAGATGGTCGACAATCGTGATCAGCAAAAGTTCTGTGAACTCGAAAGCTATAGGGAACTGTTGTTATTTATGCCACACGCAGTCCATCCACTGCACGAACCCTGGCGACCTATCCGCGTCCGAGTGACGCTCGTCTCCGTGGCCTATACGCTGTCAAAAAACTAAAAACTTACCCTCTTTAACCCTCTCTCGTTCGGTGTTAAACAGGAACGTTCCAAAGCGGCAAGAATACAGATGGTCAACAATCGTGATCAGCAGACGTTCTGTGAACTCGAAAGCCGTAGGGAACTGTTGTTGTAGCTGCCACACGCAGTCCACCCACTGCACGAACACTGGCGACCTATCCGCGTCCGAGTGGCGCTCGTCTCCGTGGCCTATACGCTGTTAAAAAAAAAGTAAACTGATCAATACTGCTTTAAACAATTAAGGAGTCCAATAAAAGTATATCTATGCAGCGGGAAATATTAATTGACTTAGAATAATCAGTTTTCCGAAACATTCTCAATACTAAATAATAATAATAATCATTGCATTCCATAGGTTACAAAAGTCATTACACTGTTATGGCATCCCTATGGGTCCATAATTATATCTACCTATTCAATGATGGAATTATTATGGAAGCACATGCTTTTTCACAAGGAAACATACTGCGTCTGGATTTAACGCAATTACCTATCTTCGTATTGAGCATACATTGGTTTATACCATAAACGTAGAATATAATAGACGGACAAAGCCTGCGAGATAGAAGAAAACCTCTTATGGAAATCTAGCAAGATAGAAAAAGAAAACAAATCTTTTCGTTTTGTGACCTGTCTTATTTGACAGGGTGACATCCAGTGGCATATGCGATATAAGGTTCAACATTTTATGGAATTATCTAGTACATCGTAGTTTATCCAAAGTAAATACAGTTTTATCTAACATTGGTCACATGTTCTGTGAGTGCCTGTGGAGTCAAGCACAAAAATAATCCAGAAAATTGCACATTTCACAGGTAAATACGTAGAAAGTCGTCATCGTAAAAACGCGTTATTTTTGTTGAATTTGATCTTGTTGTTATGTTGTAAATATAAAATTATTTCAATCCACTTGTTCATTTAAATATTTTGTATAGATAAAGTTCTGTATTGATTATTTACATTAATTTGGTGGATAATTAATTCATCGAAATATTTTACATGTACGCTAGAGCTTGACTCAAATTTATTGATACTATTGTCGATATTTATCTTGAATGTTTCCGGAGAAATTTGATGTTATTTTACGTTTAGCGTCTCAAATGAATGTCAACTTAACAATTTGAAGAAGGAAACTGTAAGGAATCACATAACTAAGGTAATCTTGTTAAAAGTCAATAATCAGGGATTGATTCATCAAAATGTAAATGTTTATTCAAATTTTGTTTACTTGTTCTTTTTCACTTACTGCCATTGATGAGCTAACACGGCACAGCAGATGACACGGGAAAATCTTTTGAAGAAATAAATAAAGAAAACTAATTAACAATGGCTGTTATTTTTTTTATTAATTAAAAATGTTTATTTTTAAATTATATGTAAAAAATATACCTACTCACCGGGCACATTTATCTGCCCACTATTATAGTTGTAAGAAGTGAGGGCGGTTAGGTATGCCGCAAAGTAGGTGCATAATCTCGAGATAAAAACAGTGTGACAGTAAACATTATTTTCCAAACGACAAACTGCAATTATTATCGATAGTCTAAAAATGTTAAAGGTACGTCACTAGTTAACACACACATTGACAAATCAAAACTGGTCACGCATTAACGGGCTGTCAGTCGATCTACTTGTATCCTATATCTATGGTTTATACAGTTTATTTGTAATTGATGAGGGTGATTTTTCAAGACAGAAAAAAATATTTTAAAAGAAATTGCCCAAATCCAGTACTCTAAACTAAAATTGTAGTGTCAGGGTAGTACACATGGCAAAAAATAAATAAAAATATTTTATACCTTTTCGATATTTTCTATTAAGATTCATTTCGGGGTTTAGTTTTTTAAAAGAATTAGTTATTTTCCTGTTTCCGTTTGACTTCTCCTTGACATTTCCGCCATAAGGCTAGGGAAGTTTTGAAATACTGTGAAAATAATCCTACCCGATTATGATTTAAAAAGTCGTCCATAAGATTTATCATAGATAATAATAGGAAATAGTTTCTATCTCTGTTTTTGCCGTCCAGAGAAACAAAGACAGAAGTTGTTTTCTATCTCCGATATGCCAAAACTGAAGATAGATAGGTTATTGGAAATGGCCGTTAATCGATTAGCCATTGCACATCGGTTAATGTCACATCACTTACATCTCATAATGACAGTGACATCAGACATTATTGGTGTATGTGTATGTTTGTTACTTTGTTTTAATGAGTTCAGTTGAGCCATTTAATCCTCCGATAAAAAGTATATTGTCGGTAAATATTTTTCGTATTGCCGTGATTTAATATTGTGATAAAGACAGGACTTTTAACATATAAAGTGTGATGTGATTCAACATGGCTTCTGTTCGTAGATAGCAATGATATTTTGTAGACGGTGAATCAACAAATTTTTGTTGTTGGTGTCAAACTTCAACCTTATCTAGTCGCAATAAGAGTACATTTTCCTTGACATTTTATAACCTCCAAATAAAATTATTTTTTAACAATATCTTCAAACTGCGGAAACGAAAATAAATATAATTTAATAGGTGTGTTAAACCTAAATTACATAAGCAAATGACACCATTTTTATCATGATACAAAAATCTTTGGGTCAGTACATTCGTCCATAGTTATTTGGGCAATCACTTTTTATTAACCTAAAAAAAATATCGTCCGGTACGCGGAAGGCTGTTCGTTTAAATTCCAACTATAGCTTGGAAAAAAAAAAGGTTGATATAAACCGATTTTTAAATAATTTTTTTTTTTCAAGACCGCGCACGCTTTTCTTTTCCGGACGCAGAATAATTTGGGAAGTAATGTAGATAATTACCAGTTGAAACTTGTGCCCGAACGAAAGCCACTCCTTTTCTATTAGCACTTCAAAACCTCTCAGTGTTCGGTAGTATGGGTCCAACATTAACATGGCTAAGGCTGTCAGCTGAGCAGTGCGGTCCCACCCGTCAGAACAGTGCACCAGAACTGATGTTTTGTGATTTTCAACCTGTTAGAATAGCAAAATTGTGAATGGAAAATGTTGACTCGGCATAGGCATATGACGTTTTTATTATGATTGAAGTTATACATAACAGCAGGACAAGACCTGCTTCTGTATCTCTAGAATGGGAAAGTTGTCAAATGTCACAAAAAAAACCTATTGTTTTAAAGAATACCACAGTCAAGTAATTTTTTCATTCACTGTTTAAAAGTAGAACACATTGTTACATTTTATTTCTCATAACTTTAAAATGATAAATTAGGTAGTGGGTTGAGAAAAGCGTGAAATTACCTTATTCACGTCTTAAAATATTTATTAGAATTATCTAAAAAACAATGCCAAAGGCAATGGCTACTCATTTTTTAAAATCATATAATTTAAATCGTTTTAATAGTTTCTAGAAAAACACTAACCTTATCCACAATGCGTACAGCACCCGCCAATATGCATTTAATATGTTTCAACCAACAGCTGGCCTCTATTCCACTGAACCATCTGCAAGAATTAAAAAAAAAGAATGTTTTTTTTAAATGTGTATGTAATGTAATGTAATAGCCTAAATTAATCCACTGCCGGACTGTCTCTTAAAAAAGGAGGACTTTGCCATATATGGCATTTGCGCTTGGCAGGCAGGTTGGCGATCGCAGTTTATGCCAATGGTGGAAAAAGGACGCTGCTGCACGTCTTCCTTCTCGCTCTACTCCTTTAGTCGCCTCTTACGACACCCATAGGAAGGGTAGAGGTGGCACTACTCATTAATATGCCGAAAATCACAGGACAAATAAAATGAAGGTTTTCATAAGAACAGAGTATAAGTACCTACAACATGATAATTATGTATTTATTTTTATCAACACTTTATCAGGAAGAACTTTTTATTTTTCTCTTACCTGGTTTGATCAATTTGCGGAAAACATAGCTCTTTCAGTTTTCGTAAGCTCTCCCTCATCACGTGTATGTTATGGATATCAAGAAACACAAGTTCAGCATTTTGGTATGCATCTTCTGATTCATATCTGTAAAGAAACATTGGTTCTTCATGAGAAAACAGTTATTTACAAATAAGGTCAAGCCCATACCTTAAAACACCCCAAGCTTATAAACCTCTACATATTTTCCCAGTTTACCATTTGACTGTACTTCGATGCATTAGTATACCTAAAATAGATTATCAACATCCTTTCTTGTCTTAAGGGTGTCCATAAGAGGCAGTTTAAGGAATACTGCCAGAAAAAGAGGAAGGCCATTATTGACCAAACTGCGATCGCCAGCGTGATATTGTGGCACAATCATTTATTTTGGGTAGGCGAATGAAATGGGATGGTGTGATCTGATGATGATGTACGACAGACATAATATGGGTACGTATTTATTCCTAAGGCAGGGAATACAAAGCTTTTTTATCAAGCTTAAATTAAAATGTACGGCCTTTTTTTCTTGTACCGTTTAATAGGAAAAGGGAATTCAAAGATGGTTGACTAACTGGCAAAAACATATTTAGAGGGTTGCACATGAAAAACGATTAGGCATTCTCAGTTCCCCGTGTAACGATTATTCAGACACAATTTAACATCGCATTACTGACATGTTTTTTGTCATTTGATCAACCTCCTATAGTAAAAATCCCTTTCCATGTTTTGGGGGGACATCTTACCCGCCTCCTTTAGCTTTGTTGGCAATGGCGTTCGCACTGGGACGGGCATCCATTATAAACAGTTTATGGGCCTGAGCATTGGCGTCCATTATAAGCTGGATGTAGCGTTCATCTTCACGGCTGCGTTTACCGCTCACCTGAAATAATTATGACGTATAACATGAAAACGGTATGGATATTTTAATTAATTTGCCAGCCAGCCAAGAGCGTAGCTGTTGCGTTGCGCGCGGGTCAGTCTTATTGTGACAAAATGATGAGCAGTAAACCTAATATTGTAAGGCAATAATTTATAAATATAAATATTTTTTTAGGCACCGCGCTCTGCCGCAGTCCGTGGGACAACATATGGCACTCGCGCGCCAACGGTTTGTCGTAACACGTTAGTATACAAACTGAGGTTAGATAATCGCCTAAATGCGTACGACAAGCTAGTGCTGCATATTTTTTTAAGCTAAGGTGCTAGGTTAGTGGTATAATTAATCACGGATTTTATAAACACAGCATTAAGCCGTTCTGACGTGTTTCAGTAACAAGCATCTACCATAACTTTTGCATTAATAATGTAAGTAAGTAGGAAGTTTTAGTATAGTAGTAGTATGGCTAATGATGACGAAATATTTGTCTGATTAAATTAGAAGCTCACTCAGACATGTGAATTCATTTGATACTAACAAATTGATCATTCAGTCTCAAAATATTTCAAGGTCAAGAATATTCTTGTAGTATTTTTTTATTACAGTGTCGGTTATTTATTTAGAACTACTAGTGGACCCCGCGAACTTCGTATCGCCCCAGAATAGTTTTGATTTTGACGTCTTAAATGTCGTTGTCATCAAATATGGCGTGGTTGGTATGAAAAAATATTAAGAAGTGCAAATTTTTAATGTTAACTTACCAGCCTTTTTAATACTTATTATCCTATTCCTGACCAAAACAAACCCAAAAACACCAAAATCATGAAAATCGGTCTAGCCGATCTCGAATTATAAGTGGTGTAACTAACAAGACTTTCTTTTATATATATTATTATATATAGATAGATAGATTATTGATACTTACATCTTTATGAATATGCTTAATACCAAAAACTGACAGTACAGTGGAAGGTGTAAAATTTCTAGTAACTTCTAAAATACTGTAAGATATGTGTTCTTTGTATCTACTAAATTATTTTAAGAAAAACTACTAGTATGAGGATCTGACCAAAAAATCCGACCACCTTTGACAGCCGCAAGTACATTATAAGTAGTGGTAAAGTTGCTCCATCGTAGGCTTCTTTCAACTATAGGGTTCAGTGTGAAAGAGCAAGCCCATCAACAATTTAAAAAAAACATAGTTCTCATACTTACCCCCACCAGTGGTTGGCTGCATCGGGTGATAGTAGCCTGCGAGCTAGGGTGTATCCACGCTAACACGGGTATCCTACCACGCGACCTGAAGGCAGCCACGGATCGAAGAAGTTCATCGTTAGCAGCCGCGGGGACCGCCCACACGGCTGGGTAGCTGTCGCAAACCTCATACTTGTCGTTGATACGAGTTATGCGCCACATGTCATTGTTGACACCCTATGAAAGGTAAAAATAATTTAACATAACTTATATTCAAGTCATTGCTGACCACCACGCAGTGAAAAGTGAAGTGTAAAATCAAAATCAGTTAAAATCAGTTTTATTTCTGCAAATAGGCCCCAGGAGGCGCTTTTACACGTCCCAATATTTAAACCTACCACTGCTTCGTGACAAGTCTGTATTGTCAGCCTCATTTTAAATAAATTTTTACAAGGTAAGGTATTTTTTACAAATTTTAAGCAAGTACGAGCTGGGACAATTTAATGCCATACATTTCTATCATTTAAATAATCATTAACAGTGTGATAGCCCTTTTTCATTAAGATTACTTTGACATTGTTTGTTTGTTTGTTTGTTTTGTCTGGGCTTTATCCGCACTTAGCCTCTTTATTGGGCCATTGTACGTCGTGTTCCCCGCCTTCTACTCCAACCATCCCAGGTGACTGCAGAAAGCCAGAATCCTCCCCAGGTTTCCGCAGATTTCCGAAATCGATGTTGGTGATTGAAGGAAGCGTGCCCGTTCCACGGCCACACTGATACACTCAGTGAGTACGTGTTGTGACGTTTCATCTGCCTCCATACATCCTCTGCATAGGGGGCTGTTTGTGACACCAAGGGTAAATAAGTGCTTGTTTAGGGGACAATGACCGGTAAGAGTACCTATTATTTTATGGAGTTAGTCCCTTTTTAGCCTGAGCAGTTTGCGGGCAAGCCGTTTTGAAGCCACTGGAACGGCATTCTTGGTTTGCCTGCAGCTGTCAGTGTTGTTCCATACTGTTGTATGTGTTTGTTCAGTGTTGCTTCGGAGCCATGTTTTTATTTGAGCCTGGGGTATAGGCAGTAATAATTCCGGTCCATATGCTGTGGCATATGCACCCCTTTTGGCTAGTTCATCCGCTGCGTCGTTGCCTAAAGAGTTGCTGTGTCCCTTTATCCATTGCAAAGTTACGGTGTTTTTGTTTGCGATGGATTGAAGTGCGTTGTGACACTCCAGTAATTTGACATACGATTTAAGTTTATGTACAGGGAGTTCAGCAATACCCTGTGGTAATTTGTTGAAAATACGAATACAATTTCCCATGAATGATTTTCCTACTTTTCGCAGTCTGAAGCCCGGAACGGTGAGTTTATTTTTATTTCTTGTATTAACCTCCTAAGACCCCTTGTACATATTTTTGCACAAAATGAATGTCGTCATTCAGTCCCGAAGATTGCAACCTCCATAGTGGTGTAGTCCCAGCGTACAAAATTTTGTACATATTTTTAAATTGACCGAGACTTCTTTTTTTTAAATCAGTAGACAAAATTTGGCAGCTACGCGTCTACGGACAGGTTTAGGGTTTCATTTCGCAATGCAACCAACATAAAAAAACAAAAGCTGTCAAAATAATTTGTGGGTGTCTGTCGAAGATGGCGCATGGACAGCGAAGAAGTAAGTTTCAATCAAGATTTACCTAAGCAATCGTGATTGTTTTGCTAAGATATTTATTAATTTTGCTTTTTAAAATATCCTACTAATCAGTTTAAGTTGTTCTTTCATGGGAAGCTTCGAAATAAGCAAATAAAAGTATCATATTTTATTATGTACAATTTTTTGCACTCCAGGTCTTAGTTCGCATTTTAATTTGTTTAAATTTTTGCACTTTCGGTTTTTACCCTAGTTGATCTAACTGGCGGTTGGTGCTATTGGCTAATTTCCTTTTTTTTTGTTAATGCTTTACAGATCTCAGTGAGAAACCACATGTTTGATTTATCAACATCCAACGCTTGGATTCACTATCGAAAAACTGAAAGAGAAAGGGGTGTACCGACAATGGAAAATGGATCTAACAGAATTAATAATAGAAAAAAACAGTTTAGAGTCAAAAGAAGCTATTGAAGAGGAAGAAAAAACACATTCGCGTAAAAGAGGCCGGCCAGGGATACAACTGAGTAAATAAAAGGCTGATAATAATTGTGATTTAATCTTTAAGATGCTGCTAATTTAGGAGTTTATTTTAGAAGAGTTTATTATTCCTTTTTTGTTTTTATTATTTATAATAATACTAATACTGTTTCTAGAAGTTTTAATTCTTATTTTATTTAGCATCTAAGTCATGTGCAATGTAATAAATAAATAAATATATAAATAAAAAAAATTGTTAACATTCATATTTCGAATAAATAATTATTTAAAATGTTGAATTTATTATTTATTGCGCTTAAAGATTTTATGGATTGAAACCGAATGTGCAATTTTTTGTACAAAAGATGGCTGCTTTAAACCTTCGCCATTCCATTCCAAAAGACACATACAATTTATAAAAAACATCAAAAGATCAAAATTTCTAGTGTAAAAAAATATAAAACAAAAACAATGTCTGGGACTGAAGGCCAATATTTAATTTGTGCAAAATATTGTACACTGGGACTTAATCACTATGATTTAATTTTTTATCTGGGTCTTAGGAGGTTAAAATTGTGTATGTTACTTTTCTTAAGAAATAAATGTATGTTCATACGAACGTAAATAATATTCGCGAGAATGTAATAAGAAGATACTGTAAGTATATTAATCTCTTTGAAGAGCTCTTTCAGCGAGTGACGGGGTCGAAGGCCATAAATAGCCCGTACAGCACGTTTTTGCAATATAAAAATTGACTCAATATCTGCCGCTGAGCCCCACAACAGAATTCCGTATGACATTATGCTATGAAAGTAACTAAAATATACTAAAAGACACAAATACTGGTAGTGTTGTCTCCTTCTTAAGTAAATCTGGTTATTATCTATGTATACATCGATATAAGAAAATAGATGCAGATTTAGCGTCAAAAAAGTGTCCTAACTAAATGTGCATCCATTTTACATAAGAGTGCACTTTAAGTTCAACCTAAATCAATTTAATCAAAACAATGTGACATAAATATCCTTACTATTGCATATCAACACAATTTGGCTGGATTATAAAGTTGACACTGACATAAAGTCAACATCAATCAATCAATCAAGGACAGATTTAGGTGTCATTTTTGTATCGGAGTGCATGTGATATTTTAAGCATAATGGAGTGAACAGAAATCTTAGCCTCTTTATTGGTCATATAGAATCCAGTTGATATAAGTAATTAATCATCAATCTATCATCAATTTATTTTAACGAAAGTTAACTTGCCATGACTCAACCACTTTTAAGAATGTATTTTTAAGGCTAGGTAGTTAAGTAGAGGCAGTGTTTTTGAGTTTTTAAAACCCATCTAAAACATTTAAAACAAAGTTTCATAGTCAAACTAAAATATTATCCACAAACTTTTACCGTATTGTGTAATTTATTGTTTTAAGATAAAATATATTACATACAAAAATATGCAAAAATTACTACATAAACATTAATCTAAAATTTACCATTCTCCTGAGGTCAGCAATAGGCTCGTAAACATGCCAGCCATCTTCAGGGAAATGCTCAGAGTAACTGAAGGCAAACAATGGCAGTCTATGTGATAAAGGGAATGCAAGTTGCTGCAATTTCTCAAATATACCACGCCTAGAATGATTTTCTTGTTTGTGTGCGAACCGCAAGTTTCTCATATCCTGCAAGAATAACAAAAAGAATAGAATTTCCTTTACTAAATATTACCATTACTTAGATGTCATTTTCAACTTACCTTACAAAATACTTCAATGCCATATGAATTTTCTCCTTTAGATGAAGCTCCTCCAACTTTTTCAATACGAGATACCTATGAAAATGAGAAATTATTTTATTATGAAAGTATACCCTAAGGAACCTCACCAGAGGAAACTTATGTATGTCGGGTAAAACACTTATAAATAAATAAGAAGATGTATTTTGTCTTGCAATAAATGAGTAAAATACATTTGCTTCTTCATTTGTCTTCTTATCCAAAGTACACAAATATTTAGTGACGATGAAGAACAGTGTTAAGTAACTATGTCAATTGAAAAAGTCTTAAGGGTTGAATGTGGACTACAGCACTCTTATTTATTTATATGTTTTGTACCCAGCATACATAACAACAGGTACTAAAAAAAATTTTAAAGTGGAAAGCAACCATGTTAGCTATAACTGTTCTTACAACACCAAGAGGAACACTGAGTGTGCACTGTACAGCCGCGGCATCTAGTGGTCTGAAGTGGAGCTGATAGTTAGTGACTTTCAGAACTCCTCGTATCGGTCCATTAAAAGGACACAAGTATGTAACATCACGCGCCACACTCATCACCTTCTCATTGTCTAGCAACTGTATATCACCGAGTACATGAGGCTGAAACAATTAAAAAGTAGTGATAACAAATTAGTCTTTAATAAGTTTTTAAAAAGATGCAAGAAAAATCATACTGCCTTAAAGATTTCTGGGTGCTGCCTTTTACTATGTATACGGTTAATAAATAAGCAAATATGAATAGTTCGCGTATTATTCATAGCGAAACAAAATTGAGTCACAGGATAACTAAATATTCGTTTAGCATTGACTACTAAACTAAAATAAGTTAAGCCTACAGGAAGTGGCCAGTATGGTAACTAATAAAGCACTCTGTAAGAATAAAATTAATCCATATAGGAAACTTACGGAGTCTTGTCCGTGTTTGGAATTCAATGAACTTGATTTCGAATCAGAATCCAGCGAGTCGGAACTCGCATTTTTAGACAGTGAGAAATCTGAACTTAAGATCTCTGAACTATTGTGTTTGTCCATTATGGTAATATGCCAAACCAAATATTATGAATTCTATAATAATAATCTCTGTTGAATATACATGTATCTAAATAAATTGATTGAATCTGAAAAGTATGTACAGCAATAAGACTGTCAAAAAATTGTCATTTTTTATTTTATCCCGTCTTCTGTCAAATACAGAGAGAGAAGTAGAAGTCGTCCCGTTCTCGGGACAGGCTAAGACATGAGCCATACTGCCTGGTCTTTAATTCTCTTGATCTAATACACTTACATAAACATAATAGCCTAACCTAACCTAAGTCATTGAAATGTATGGGTGGTTTATACATTTAAACTTCGAGCAACGCGGCCTTCCGTCCCGGAAGGCAGTAGGCATAGCGATTCTATTCTATACAAAAAGTTCTAGCATTTTTTGCGGGGGGAAATGTGCACACAAGCGCAGGTTCGCATACTCACATACAAAAACAACACTGTAGTGACGACACTCACACACAAAAATTCAACAATTCAGCAACAATTCGTGTACGGATAAGTTACAACTCACACACTGCCCCGTTTTCAACGTAAATAATAATAATAATAATAATAATAATAATAATAATAAGTTTATTTCCAACCCTTAATAATAATTACATGGGTATTCTAATTATAAAAAAAAAAAACCTTTTGGTCACACAAACTGGTTACTCCCCTGACCTTCAAGATAGGAAAACCTGAGTTTTGAAGGGTCAGTGGTTCGGCTCGCATTGACTTAGCATTAGGTAGGTACTTGGTATACATACTTAAAGTGTGAAAAGGTACTGGAATATAACAAAAAGAACAAAATAAAGTAAATTAAAAATTAAAAATAAAAACGAAAACTTCGTGTGTGTGAGTGAGTGAGTGAGTGAGTGAGTGAGTGAGTGAGTGAGTGAGTGTGTGTGTGTGTGTGTGTGTATGTGTGTGTGTGTGTGCGTGTGTGTGTGTGTGTGTGTGTGTGTGTGTGTGTGTAAGAGTGTATGTGTGTGTGTGTCTGTGAGAGAGAGTGTGAGTGAGAGTGTGTGTGTATGTGTGGTGTGGTGATTGCGTATGCGGGAGATTTACCATTCTAAAAATGATCTAAGACAACAAATCCTCAGTGTCAAGGTAACTGCAGCTCTGTAGGTACAAACTTATCTTCTTTTTAAGCTCGAACCTGTTTAAATTATTTATTTTTAATATTTTATCAAGTTTATTATACAACCTTGCGCTTAACTTATGCAATTGTTTATTCGCGAAAGCAGTGTTGGTGGTAGTTACAAGACAAGGTGGTTTAGGTCGCCGTCTAGACTCAGATGAACACTTAACCGGTACAGTCGGATGTAGCCACTGAATAGTCCGGAGGATA
The DNA here is from genome assembly GCA_949315895.1 of Anania crocealis. NCBI lineage: Eukaryota > Metazoa > Arthropoda > Insecta > Lepidoptera > Crambidae > Anania > Anania crocealis. The sequence continues at coordinate 19,807,113 of OX438880.1, read as the reverse complement.
TATAATTGTCTTACCGAGAGTAGATTGCAATCTTTATACAGTTAAATATGAAATAGAGTTGGACTTAACTGTTCATGTAGCAATATCGATATTTTTTTTCTGAAGACGGAATAAAAGTAACAAAGTGAAACATTTATTTATTAGTAGAATCTTAACAAGTAACAACTTTTGATATTCAAATAACGATCGATTTTGATGTTGATTTTTTGTGTTAGATTTGATGGGTACGAAACTAGGACGAAGACTTAATTTTATACCGCTAAGAGCTGATGATTTTATACCGCTATCGCTACAAATGAGCTGTTTAGAGGAGTGACACCATATAAACCGTGACACGACATTTAAAAATATTAGAGGGATGGGAAGGACTGGAGGGATTGGAGGTATGGGTTGAGGGATGGGAGGGACGAACTCTGCCGGATCCGCTTATTATGGATTAATAATGAATTTGAGAATAGTAAATTACGTATCTGCGTGAAAATTAGTGATAAGAAGTTCATTGGTTCTCAAAATGAATTAATTTTGTGTAAATTAAATTTGGCGAATGCAATTTTTTTCAATAAAAAGAAATTCTGGTGTCAATATATTTTTCCATGATTGATCTTGCAAGTAAATTTAATAAAAGAAAAAGTTAATAAAAAAACAGAGTTTAAATGATTACATTAAAATCATTTCTATATATTTCAATGACAAAGGAAAAGAAACAAGTTACACACAATACATAATAAAAACCGGCCAAGTGCGAGTCGGACTCGCGCACGAAGGGTTTCGTACCAAAAAGGCCAAAAAAACGGGCCCCCAATTCCGCTAATTTACAAATGGCTCAATAGCATCGCAACTGTATATTTTGACACATTTAATATGGAATTAATGTCAAAATATACGATTGCGATGCTATTGAGCCATTTATAAATTAGCAGAATTGGGCCCCTGGTGTGTTGTATGGGAGGCCCCCTGAAATACATATTTATTTTATTTTGTTTTTAGTATTTGTTGTTATTGCGGTAACAGATATACATAATTTGTGAAAATTTCAACTGTCTAGCTATCGCGGCTCTTGAGATACAGCCTGGTGATAGAGCGACGGCAGACGGACAGACAGCGAAGTCTTAGTAATAGAGTCCCGTTTTTACCCTTTGGGTACGGAACCCTAAAAACTACTAACTAGAATGATTAAATCAAATAAAAATAAATTATTACTATTATGTTATTACTATTAAAGACTTTCAAACTTAATAACAGAAAAGAGATTTTACATCACACATAAAACCATATCAACAATTTTTTGTCTAATGTGATTAAATATATTATATAACGTCGTCGTCGATAACCACCACACTTTATCGACAAACATTATGTCATGTGAAAGTAATAACATCACTATGTTGCCCAGCGGCAAGAAATCGGATTTATCGCGCGACCGATCTGAAATTTGCACGGGCGAGCGGACCTGATGTTGTCGAACAAATCCAACAACTATTCAAGAATAAAATATGCGAATTTAGTGTTTAAATGTAATTAAATGGCAATAATACGATACAAATTTACTTATATGTGAAATGTAACACCATCATTATGTAAACTTGATGTTGCAAACCTCTTTTTATAACAGAAAACTGAGCAATTCGGCATTTTTAATACGGCAGCGTTCACTTGCGCGACTGGACTCGGTCTAGGAAGAAATCTGAGCGCAACTAGTTTTTATAAACGCTAATGCCCAATTGGGCTTATACTTTTGACAGAGGGGAAACGCTTCGTATGGCTACTCCCTTACGGGACGGAAGGCCGCGTTGCTCGAAGCATTTAAATGATTACAGGAGTTTTATGCGAGAACGTGGATCAGAGTCAAATAGGAACGCCTTTCCTTGTTTCTCACTTTTATTTGATTTATCCTACTCACTGACACATTAATAAAACAATGCCACCACTTTATCACAATAATTGCCGCTTCAGATAATTTCACAAAATTACGAAACAAAGTAAACAAAGTCATCTTTCTCTTCTCGTTTCCCGCGGAAAACTCTCTCTGTCAAATACAATCAACAAACAATCCGTGATATCTTTCAATTCCTCATACAAGACTCTCTCTCTATTATCAGTCATATTGTCTATGAGTTGAACATAACTGGTGTTACAAGTTTAAGAAACACTTTAACCTAAACCTTTACAGAATCCGGCAACAGAAAAATTGCCATGGAATTTTATTACAAACAATCGTTACTTGGCAACTGTTACTTAGTGCAAGTTATTTGTAATTAATGATAACTTAGACGTTTGATCAAACTTAAATATTATAACAACCAACGTCGCAACATGAAATTAACAGATGTCATTAATAATAACACGTTTTTGGCTTATAAACAGCCTGAAAGACTAGAAACAAACCGAAAAGTGAAATCCGAAAACTTAGAATGGGATTACAATCATCCGCAATCACTCGCATCTTTGTGTATTGAAAAGCTAAGTGAAAATTGGGCAGGTAATAATCGATTATCTAGACTGTGTGTTGTGAACAAATTTAAATATCATTAAAGCTTAACATGAACTCGAGATTTGGTTTCGATTTGGTACATAATATCACCTTAATGGTTCACATTCACTCTTCACCTTTTTTGAAGATTTAATTTTATACTTTTGTTGGCTTTTTTTATCTATATCTATATATATAAAAGAAAGTCGTGTTAGAACTACTTATTACTCGAGAATGGCTGGACCGATTTTTATGATTTTGGTATTTTTGAATTTATCTTCGTCAGGAATTATTAAAAACATTGGGAAGTTAACCTCTCGATTGTTTGTAATTCCAGACACAATAGAAATCAATTGCTATCGCGACCGCCGGCGGTCTTATGATCCTGTAGGATTTAATGTTAAAAATAAAAACCTATTTCTTCATACGTTTTTCCAATCACGCCATATAAAGACGTCAGAATAAAATACTATTCTGAGTTGATACGAAGTTCGCGGGATCCGCTAGTTATTTAATATCATCATCATCATCATCATATCAGCCGAAGGACGCCCACAGCTGGGCATAGGCCTCCCCCAAGGATCTCCACAACGATCGGTCCTGTTCTGTTCGCATCCAGCGGCTTCCCGCGACCTTGACCAGATCGTCGGTCCACCTTGTAGAGAGCCTGCCCACTGAACTCGTCCGCTACGCGATCGCCATTCAAGAACCATTCCGCCCCAACAGCCATCGGTTCTCCGCGCTATGTTTCCCGCCCACTGTCACTTCAACGATGCAAACTTTCGAGCGATGTCGGTTGTTTTAGTTCTCCTGTGGATCTCATCAATTTAATATATTGATGATAAATTGAAGCTTTAATAATAATAAAAACAATCGAGGTATTAGAGTGATGAAATTATAGTGCATTAATCCCTTAACCCCCAGGAGGCACTCGGGTGCCACGATAACAATTGATTTCAATTGTGTCTGGAATAACTCACGATCGAGAGATTATTACAAAACTAATAAAATCTATTAGATTTTTTTTTTCAGGATACCCTAAATTAGAAAATTTTGTGGCAAAGGATCGTGAGCATTTTTTGCGAATACTCAATACGGACGTACCACTTCAGATATTGGTAGATAATATAAAAAGCGATATTTTCTGGAAACGATCTTACTCTTCAAGATGGACTGATTCTCCGATAATATTAAATGGTCGAAAATGGATAAATATTTATCTAGAGCGACATTATGCAGACATATTAGAAAATTTGAACCCACGTCACTATGATCCTGAGAAGGTATAGCCACACCTGGTTTACATCAATTTTATTCTGGTACCTACAAGTATGATTCGTTGCGTAACGTGCAAATAATATAAAATTTCAATGAATTGAACACAACCTAATGGCTGTTTCAGATATTCAAACACAACTTTTTATTTATTTAAACATCACATCTCAGTATCAACCATAATAATATAATATAGTTTTTAAACGGTTTTTGAAGCAATTCAAAAGCTAGTGCGTATTGAAAATACCCTCCCTTGATTATTATGACGACTGCTATAATTTGGTCTCTCTTATAGTATAATACACAATCACTAAGGTTACCATAATAAAACCCAATATGGAATAACTTTTTACGCGTAAGAACATCACAAACGATTTTATCAAATATTTTCTAAGAAACCAATATTGCTAGGGCCATTTTTGTGTGAGCGAGAATTAAATATTGAAAAAGTGTGCTAACGACATTGATTGGGCAATAAAGTATTGAGCATCAAGTATTGGTTGATACTTAGAAACCCACCAATTAACGAGGCAGATAGCGCGAATATCTATTACTTTTTATTTCATCTAATGCTAAGCCCATTGGCATACCCAGCAACAGGTGTGATACAGGTGACTCAATGCTCGTAGCTACCTTCTGCGGCCTTCATGATATGTTGTACTAGAATTAATTTTTTAGACGAATGTCAATCAATCAATAGTTAATACAGGGTGTAACAAAAAGCCTAACGAAGCGTCAATCCTCGCATTCGGTTCATCAAACCAAATCGTATGTAACAAAAAATATGGCTGGCAAACGACTTTTTTTTTAGGAAAAAATAAATCAAGTATTTATTGCCCGCTATGTAGCGTGTACGAAGCACTACATACAGACGAGGATTGTGACCTAACTTCATACAATGGAGTGTGGTGTGCGGGAGGGTTGCTCTCTCTAAAGCGTTTTTTATGAAAAAGTTCTAAAAATTTTCAACATTTTTCTAAAGAAAAAAGTTTAGTAATAACAAACAGAAAATTTTCATGCAGAGATCTTGAAAAAAAAATCACTTTGACCCTCAATATCTCAGTAACGATTCATTTCCCACGTATAGTTTCTTGGAAAAAAATGATCGTACAAGATTTGACTGTAACGTCCTTATTGAATGGACATTACAAAATATTATCTCTCTTTCCTGTTAAAAATTTCATAAATGATAACCACTAATTACCATTTATCTTATGTTTATGAGTTAACTTGCTTACTTGAGCAAGTGATTGTCACAGTTGAGTAAAATCATAGGGAAAGAAATATGTATATTTCTTTCTCGTAAAATCTAAAAATAATAAAATCTTAAAACTGCAGAAAATAATATCATAGGTTTTCAACAGGTTAATACTTTAGTGAAACTATGCGGACCTTACATACAATCTCTATCTATTCGAAGTTTAGTACCCTCAGATATTCCAGTACAAAGAACAACATCACCAGAAATGGCCGACCTTATTACAAGTCAAAGGTCAAATGGTAACAAAACGGAGATCAAACGAAATAGCGACAATTTATCACGAGGTAACAGGTTGCAACAATTAATTATTCTTTGATTGTTTTGTTAATGAAAGAAATGTTTAATGTATTCTTTATTGCTTTATTTTAGATCATATTTCTCTACATGCTGCCTTAGGAAGCTTAACCAATCTTGTTGAGTTGCACATAACATACCAACTACGAGGCATAAGTGTTAATTATCGAAGGGACCAATTTCAATTTACAAATAACGATGCAAAAAATTTGTCCCGCGGCCTGGAGAAGTGCAGTCAATTAAAAATTCTTAGGTATAAGGTCAATTTAATACGCTCTAATTAAATATCAAGGAACTACATGATCTCTTTATCTTTTATCTTTAAGGGTCACTAGAAGTGACATGAATTGCCAAAGAGTTAAATACATTCTTCGTGGACTGACTGACCACGAGCGCTTAGAGACACTCGATTTTAGTCATTGCAAAATATCTGACGATGGTGCAGCCTCAGTCGCAAAATTTATCTCAAGACATGAAAACTTACGGAATCTCCTCTTGACGGACAACATATTTGGTAACTAAATGTCACGTTATGCAATTTTTAATGTCAAAAGGAGTTGTCCCAAATTGTATGGAGGCTAGGCCCAGAACCTGTACACATTGCCAGAAGTTAGGGCAATATACCTACAACACTTAGTTATTATCCAAATTCTTTAAAATGGCTTCGTTTAATGGCTCAAACAAAAATAAACTTATTAGAATAGAAATACTAAACAACGAAAACTATCATGGCGGAAGATGACACTTTGATGACATCTGTCAGTATTGACAATTTTAAAATAGCTTAACTCGATTCGAACAAGTGATATTGTTTGCTTACTTGTGCTTGTTGTATTAATAACAAACAAAACAAAGAGTTTTAACTTATGTAATGCCTAAAGGATATACGAGTATATTTGCGAAAGATATAATATTAGCTTTTCTCGTGAGATTATGAAGAGTGACAAAACTTGAAAAGAACGGTTATGTCAAATATTGACAAAGGAAATCTGACAGCTACTGTAATTTAAGAGTTTATAGTTTATCTTTTTTTTTGTCAAACGCCATCTTGTATGCCTAATTAAGAGGGATATTTATAAGATTGTATTTATTTTTGAGCCGCTAAATTATACGTTATATACAGTTATTTGTATTTTTCCCAAAGTCAGTAGATTTTTCTTGATTTTTTAAAATACTGTACAATGTCTGGGCCTATTACGGGACATCTCTTTTGACACACCTCAATTTTTATAATTTGCGTTCGAGCCATTTTTGATTATTGTGGAATCACATTTTTAGTAAGAAAACAATACTTGTATGGTATATTTGCAGATAGATTAATACTTGGTTAACTTCTGTTGTTTTTATTATCTTACTTAGAAAAACTACTATGAGTTTGAAAAACAGAAAAGTAGTTATTAAATTATTCTTCTAAAAGGAATTGACCTTTTTTTGCTAAAACTTGTGTTGAAAGCTTCCGGATTAATGGTTGCGAATCATCATCCGATGTGTGGTACTACGGAATGCTATCGCCTAAGAGGTAGACCCAGAAAGAGATGGTACTATGATTTGATTTATAGATAGGCAAGGGATTGAGAGTCATCGGTGATCGACGGAGAGTGGATGAGCAGTTTGGGTGACCTTTGCTCAGCAGCAAAAAAAAAATTTAAAAATTTACAAACAATAGGAAAAATGCATTATTAAATCAAGCGCTAAAAATCTATCGTTTTAGTGACGTTCGAAACTTGTATAAGTGAGGTTATATCATGCCTTGTGAATTATAGTTTGTGCTCCAATGCTACATTCAATCGCGTGAAGTAGATAACAAAAAAAATATAGAAGTGAATTACCAAAACGGCTATTGCGCAGTGGCATGGATTCATAATAAATTACTGATCAATAATACCATTAATCCTTTTTTTTTTTTTTAGGACCAGCAGGAGCTGAAAGTATATCACATGCACTTAATCATACCAGTTGTGGGATACGAAATTTGGATTTAAGGCTAAATAACAAACTTGGTTCCGAAGGTGTAGCTCATATTGCAGTATCCTTAGCAAGAGGCTGCAATCTCACATCGTAATATCAAATGTCATTGATTTTAAAATCATTTTCACTTAAGGTCAACTGTAATCAAAAAAGTTTGGCGAATTTTAGTTTAAAAATTTTAAAGCAGAATGTCAAACCTAGAATATTACCCTTTTTAGAGTAGTAATGAAAATGTAATTCTATCAATGTTTTCAGATTAAACATATCTGGTTGTGGTATTACACCTGGTTCATTGACAAAAGCTCCTGCTGGAGTTTGGTCAGCTACAAGTGCTGAAAATCCACCTACTTGCGGTGAACTTTTAGCTAGAGCGATTGGACTGGTTAAGACACCCTTGAGGTCACTGGATATCAGTGTCAATGATATTGGATTTGTATGTTTTTAAGATAAATAAATTTTTCATTAGATTATTGATCATAGTAGCGTAGACTGGTAAATCAATAGTTATAGCTATATTGTTAACTTATTAAATGTACCAACCGACTTATTAAATGTACCAACAAATTTTATGTAAAGCGCTTAGTTACGTAGCAACAGCATTATTTACGACGTGGAACTACGGAAAACTACTCTGCTCGTGGCACGCCATGCTCTTTTTTTTACCCAACTTATAACAACGGTGGTGTGGTACCATTTGTAAATCACTTTTTGACGCTTGTTTTCAAAACAAAACTTACGCCGTCCGATCACAACACGGTATTCAACGAATTCTGTTATTTTAGCCTAGTGACTGCACATTATCAAATGCAATATGCTTAAGCTATATAATTGACATTAATTTAAAAAGATCTGGTATGGGCTCAGTAGCCATGGCAATAGCTGAAGCGGCTGCTGCTGCTCAGAGGCTGAGGAGAGAGGCTGAAAAAGGGATACGATTTAGGAGAAGCGCAGGCAGAGTGGTCCAAGCGCGTAGAGTAGCAAAATGTATGAATATAGGTTAGTACCTGATTCATCAGAGTTGATACATCAAAAAATTATTTACATTGCTTTGGGGTTAATTTTTTTCTTTAACATAAAATAATCGATGAAAAAAAAAAAAACATATGCTGACATTGATTAATCGATATTAATATTTCTTCTTATAGATGCTGATCCAATACTTTTGGCTCAGCAACTGTCTGCAAGGCCTTCAATTGTATCTGTTGCATCAGAAGAAGGAATGCATAGCATACTTACTCAACCATTACCATCTGACTTTGGTTTCGTACCTGCATTAAAGGTATGTTACAGCCGTCGATAATTAATTATTATAATTATAACTTCTTTAAAATAATGATTATGTTAAATTTCGCAGACTTTACCTTCTTCACGTACATCTTCAATTACTGGCCCACCGACATCAAGGAGATCAAGTCATCATACCATCTTGGAACCAGTTAAGGTAGAGAATTGATGTCCGCTTAAATCCACATACTTCCAATAATGACAATTACTTTTTAACTGTTATTTTATTACAGGAAGTACGTCGAACGGCGCTTGTCAGGCGTGGATCTGATGGTTCTTTGCTTAAATCACGAAATAATATGTACGAAAGACACATAAAAATTTTCGTATCTAACGAAAATGATTTTGATGATTGAAGATAGATTATGTCATTGTTTTTGAACTGTTTATATGCGAATAGCGTTAAAAATAAGTGTAAAAATAAGTACAATAAACAATATTTTTACCCTTAAAATTTGTACTTTTTTCCCTAACAACATTAACCATAAACAAGATCACCGGGTTTCCTGTTTCCGAACACGAATGAACGAACGAATGAATAATTGTCATAATATGTCATGTCATCAGTAGCAGTCGGCCAGCAGCCAGTCCAGTCTTTTGAATGTCACGTACGTTACGTCAGTTTGGTAGTCAGTCAGCCATGTTTATTTCTTTGGAATGTGTTTGGAAATGGTGGTAGTGAAGAAAAATTAAAGCTGTGGAATTATTACAATAAAAATATTGTTAACGACTGTGAAGTGTAGCAAATGTGTTTTTCTGTGTAAGTGACGTGATCTTGTAACTTCATGAAAATGAGTTGGGGCACAGAGCTTTGGGTAAGTTCCTTTTTATCGCATTATGTACGTTCGTTCGAACATAGGTAACAAGTTTTTTATTTTATTAGCAATGTTTTAATTAATTCACACTCTTTCGATTGAAAATGATTTATGTCCATGTCTATAATACACTGTACAGATGTTTAATTGAGATCTTGAATACTTTGTAATTGCCAATCTTCACTTTCACTCCCATGTTTTAGTGAAATTAGGTAAAATGTAACTAAAAGCTTTCATTATTAACTGTCGCTTTTTTAACATGATAAAAAATATGATTTTAACAGCCGCTTCCTTTAGCCATTTTCATATCAGGTTTTCCATCTTTATAATGTAACAGGATAGCAAATATTAGTCAACAGGGTAGGTGATTGAGTTTCGTTTTTTGATTTGTTTATCAGAGTTACAAGCAATTTTATAGGAATAAAACAATTATAATTAATCTTTTGGCTGGCGTTATCATCAATAAACTACCTGAAATGGTATGAATAAAACTAAATTTTAATCACGCACAAAGGCCCAACTTAAGAGGCTAAGTGCGGAAAATTCAAGTCCAACTAACTAACTAACTAAACTACCTACCTTTTTCAAGATTTCAATCGTAAATTTGAAATTGAACATTGGTATGTCTTGTGTCATTAAATGATCAAATATTTCAAGAAAAAAATCAAAGTACAAAATTTTTTAATTGTTTTAATGTTGTTCATTCAGTAATATGACTTTTGTTTTTGTCTTATTAGTGACTAAAAGTATGAAGCTGTCCATAATATGGTTAGTTTTAAGTGAGACTACTTTGATTATGGGCTTCTATATAAAATCAAAACAATCTTCTATGTAAAATCAAAACCTGTACATAGATATTACTGAACTCCCTGTAAATAAACTTAAATCATGTGTCAAAGTAATTTTACTGAAAAAGGGCTATTATGCTCTTAATGATTATTTAAATGATATAGATGCATGGCATTAAATAGTCGTTCTTGTACTTGCTTAAACCTTTTGTAAACATTTATTAAAAAGAGCTGATACATAGATATTACTGAACTCCCTGTAAATAAACTTAAATCATGTGTCAAAGTAATTTTACTGTAAAAGGGCTATTAAGCTATTAATGATTATTTAAATGATATAGATGTATGGCATTAAATAGTCTTAGCTCGTACTTGCTTAAACCTTTTGTAAACATTTATTAAAAAGAGCTGAGGCTGACAATACTGACTGAGTTTCTTGCGCTGCTTCTTCTCGGCACAAGCCCAGACTTGTCCTGAAACAGTGGTAGGTTTAACTATTGGGACGTGTAAAAGTGCCTCCTGGGGCCTATTTGCAGAAATAGAACTGATTTTACTGATACAACTACTTAGTCACTGATACAACTACTTACTACTGATGCTTAGTCAGTTCACCAGACATTTTAAAGTATAAATTCCTCCTAAATAACTACATTCATGTAAAACACCTAGTAATAATATTATAAATGCGAAAGTTGAATGTTTGTTACTCAATTATGCAAGAACATAGAATAGAATATACGGATCACTTTTTCATCATCATCTTAATTTATTTTTATTGGCATTCAGTATCCTATTAAGAGCCCATTTATGAAGTAAAAAATGTAAATTAAGTTTTCTCTCAAAAATATTTTAGGCAACATAGGTTAGTTTTAAATTTTTACGGTCCTAAGCCTGTAAGGTCTGAGGGGTATAACTTAGCAGAATATCTGGGGTACCCTTGAAGAGGAATACCCTCAGAAACCTAGGTTCTGCTACGTTCTGCTACGCTACAAAAGAAATTATAGAAAGGGGGAAGTTAAGGGAACCTACCTCCCTATAACTATTCCCTAAAAATGAAATAAAACACAAGTTAAGATTATATATTTTGACGACCATTTGGATCAGCGGTAGTAAATGCTGTTTCTGAGCCATGGGTCGCGGGTTCGATCCCCGCACAGTACAAATATTTGTGTGCATGTACATGTCTGTTTGTACTGGTCTGGGTGTCTTCTATGTATTATAAGTATGTATTTACAAAAAAAAAAAAGTATATTAGTAAGTTTATCGGTTGTCTAGTACCCATACGACAGGGGTACATAATAGTAGCTTAATTTGGGACTAGATGGCTCGGTGCGGCCCAGAGAGGCATGTCTTAAAATATTATTATTTATTATTATTTATATACAGTTATTAAATTAAAAAACTAAAATTAAAAACTTAAATATAATCACGTAACTTAATTTTTCTAAAAGTCCCAAAAGTGGAGGTTTGATGATAGAGGTGGCCCGGCGGTCGACCACGCCAGGACCCAACTGCACAGCGGAAGGGAGGTGGCCCGGCGGTCTGCCTGACCAAGCCGGAGCCCAGCTGCGCGGGATGGAGGTGGCCCAGCGGTCTACGTGACCGCCAGGGTCCAGCAGCACTGAATGGAGAAGGCCCGGCGGTCTATGTGACCGTACCAGGGTCCAGAAGTACCAAATAAATGTGAGAGGAGTTTACTTTTATGGAGTTATCACAATTCAAGACAAGTCTACCAATCCGAGAGTAATATCACTCAAAGCCAAGAATAGAAGTCCAGGAATTCACTTTTCAATTTAAGTATCACAATAATTTAGAACTTTTTTAGGTCAGTGTTTAGAACATTTATCAAAAGCTGAGAATAGTGTCTGAAAACAATGTCTACTGAAAGCCGAAATGTAAACTAAACTGATTGACGTGCTCGCCCGACAAGGGCGAGGCACGATCGAACAATTTTGAATTTCAAAATAAGAATATAAAAATTAAACATACCAAAAAGTTTCTAAACAAGAGAAGAACTGAGATACGCATCACGTAAAAAAAGTGTTACTAGGAGGCCGTATCAAAAATTTTAGATTTTTGCGGAAATTTTCTAAGTGCTTTATCTTGTCATTTTTGTACTAGGCTATATTACCAAAAGAATATATACTCATTTGTTTTTGTCTTGTAGATTGTTGTATTAAAATTTGGAAAGCGGGTAAAATTTCATCCTGTATTATAAGGAAATACCTAGATCTTGACCAAAATTTTGAGTTGGAGAGAAATAAGACTGGAATGGCACAATAGATTAGGCTACTGATTATTTCAGTTTTTCGGAGCAAGGGATCAACATGGATCATAAGTTTCAAAGTCATGGTAGACTGCTAGTATTATTTTAAACTGGTAGTAAGTTTTCTATACCTACATTAATGTCACATGTACAATACATTTTTATCTCAGGGCTGGAATTAATATTGTTATGTCCATTAAGATAACGCATAATACAATCTATCTATTTACATAAAAATTTATTGCTGTTCTTTAGTCTCGCTTAAACTCGAGAACGGTTGGATGTACCGATTTGGCTAATTGTGGCCTTTAAAATTAAATATTTGTGGTAGTCCAGGGAAGAGAAAATATGGAAAAATTGCGAGGAAGATAGTAAAAACGTTAATTTCATATTCCCATATAAAATGTTCTACATCAAATTTTTCAGCTATTTTAGCAAAGGGTCAGTTTTAACGTTCTTAGGATAGGTGATACAAAGTACACCCGGACATCTAGTCATATTATTACTCATATATTAGGGTTTGAAGTATCAAATTGCCGTTTTGTATGGACGAAATCGAGAAAAGTCGTTTCTCCATACTAACAATTTTTTAGTTTCTTTAAAAACGCCTGATCCGTTTTCGATACAATTAAAGGTGAAAGTTAGATGGTTATAAAGCTACGCATTATAGTATTTAAATTTCTGAAAATCAAAGTATATAATACAAATATACTTAATTGAAGCAAGAAGGTCAGCTGACACATTGTAAGGGGTCTTTTCAACGACTTCCTTTGAAGTAATAGGCACTAGTATTGCATTTTTTTTTTAGTCAAAAGTTACTTTATTTAGTTATTGATACAATACAAAAAGAATTACGCAATAATATTAAGTAATAATATAAGTATAGTCACTTAAGAGCTATAAACAAAATAAAAAGTGGGAAAATAATCGGCAATTTCATACTTTAACCACTATTATGTTTGGAGTTCCAAATATGGCCAGTAATTCATTATAACTGGCTTTGCTATAAAATGAAAAGTAGGTATATTGTTATCTGTTACTTATCATCACCTGAAAATTATCTATATCTATATATCTATATCTGTATATATATAAAAATGTATCCCTATATCCCTTGGTCATCGCATCACGCGTGAACGGCTGGACCGAATTGGCTTATTCCTTTTTTGTTTTGTTTGTTATTGTCAGGAGAATGTTCTTATGAAAGAAAATAATAAGAAAATTGCGCGGAAAATTAGAAAATTTTAGGAAACTTAATCACCATACTAAATTATTTGTAATGTGACCTTAGCACTTTTGAAAATTTAAACTTTTTAAAATGTAACATTATGGCGTTTGACATAACATTGACAGAATGCATGCTGCAAACGGTTACAATTTCCAGTGCGGATAGCATAAGCATTTGGGGGAGGCCTATGCCCAGCAGTGGGCGTCGTTCGGCTGATATGATGATGATGATGATGATAGCATAAGCAATGTCGATATGTATCTAAAAAATTTTTTAAATTATTTATACCAATTTGAAATCAATATTCATAGTTAAAACAGGACAACGTCTGTCGGGTTCGCTAGTCATTTATAAAGTCTATGGGTATGATGCCCTTGGGATGGGTTCCTTTGCTTAAAAGGAATCTATTCAAATCATAGTGCTCTTTTGGTTTTTTTTGTTTATAATCTTTGAATTAGAATTTAGAATCTTAGTTTTATGTTAGGATTACACAACTACCTATAAATAAGATATGTGATCCAACTGGTTACTTATAGGTACTTAACCTTTTTAGTGAAATCTACAAAAACTAGGCAGAGATTGTACCTACTAGGTAGGTAAATCAATAACACTAGTGAACATGACAATATTGCTATACTGGCTTAGCATCTACTTTGGAAGACAATGCATACTAACTTTATTACTGGGTAACATTTTAGCACATTCAGCACAAGAAAAGATTGATTAAGTTAGTGAAATCAGGTATTTTTTTATTTAAGGATCTTTCTCTATGGAATGATGTATTAATGAATTACAGGCTACATTTTTATTTTTTTCTCTCCACAAATATGCATACACATAAAATGTTATAATTTTTTTTTCTTCAAATCAGATTCATTGGTCTATGACCTCTGAAATCTTGTCTTTTTGTGTGCTTTAATAAATTAACTTCTTAACCTTACTATCTCTAATATCTGAAAAGGTACCTAAATGCTAAATAATAATTAACAATGAACATTTTCACTGTCACATTTTTTATTTTATTTATTAATCCCTCGATCGTGAGTTATTCCAGACACAATTGAAATGAATTGTTATCGTGGCACCCGAGTGCCTCCTGGGGGTTGAGGGATTAGTTTATTGTGTTACTATCAAGGAAGTGTCTGGTAATTCATGATGCATTACCTTTCGTGAAGACTATCATAGGTATCAGACCATTGTGCTTACGTCACCATGTCGTGTCTCGTGACTAGTCGACACGACGCGACCGTTTCTCATGTTCGATATTGAATTTGAACATTATCAGTCAACACTGCATGTACCATAAATCTACTTTCAATTGTACCACATTTCGCTTTATTTGGCAAATGTTAACAATGACACAGTCTTTGGGGATCTAACGTAGATCTGAGCTCTTGGTAGACATACTTAATTTGATTTCAGAAACAATTATATCCCAGATTGTTTGTTAGAAAACTTATATACCTACCTAGGTAATAAAATTTCCAAATTATAGCATTATTATTATAATCCCTCGATCGTTAGTTATTCCAGACACAATTGAAATCAATTGTTATCGCGGCACGCGCGTGCCTCCTGGGGGTTGAGGGATTAATTCATAAATCATCAGAGGTCATGGTTACTTAGAACCATGTAGGTACTACTGACACAATACCTAATCTCTATTTGTCTAACTTCATATTCAAGTCCATATAATGTTCTGCAATTAAACCGGTTAGTTTGAAGGTCGATTGAATTTCATCCAACACTTTCGTCGCTGTCTGTTCTATTAAAGCTAGGTAAATGCTTTACTTACACAACGTATTCAAACTTCATCGTACCTTGCATAAAAATACATATTGAATTCAGATTCAAGTCATACATAAAATCGCAATCAGACCGGCGCGGCGCAAGTCCTCAACTCTTCATTCTCACTTGGTAAACAATGCTCCATACACATATCAAACAATCAATGCCCGCCATACTTATTGTGTGTTAATCTACAACCGCTGCCAACAATTAGATCAATAGACACTTGGAATGCATACATTCGGAGATTCATCGTTCGAAAAAGAAAAAAAACAATGTTGTTAACGATAATATTGCAATCGCCAGTGTGTGAGAGTGATGCCTATTACCACAACTAGCAAGTTTAGTCCACCAATGTGCAGACCTCTTGCAATTATATGACCACATATTTGCAGTTCTGAAATGGGATAAAAAATATATACCTAATGTTTGAGTTTTGTCAAAATTGCAGTTAATATCAGTATTATAATATAATTGCAATTAAATTGCTTAAATATCATTAAAGTAATGCAGTTAATGTTACTTGAAACATTTCATTTTACGTTATTCATTTGCTGCGCACAAAAAATGACAAGCAGAAATCCCATCATAAGATCGTGAATCAAACAAAAATGCATATTATTAACTAGTGCATCCTGAGAAAACTGAACACCTGCGTACACTAGCGAGAGTGGTCAGCGTTGGCTTGGCAAGCTGCAAGGCCGGTGGCGCGATGGCGGTCCGCATTCCGTTCTCGCTACTTTGGAAATGAGAACATTTGTTGCCTACGTAGCTCAGTTCACATGCACCAAATAACCTTATAACATGTAACAATATCCCAAAAATTGTTGTATTCTAATTCCGTTACAGCTTAACTTCTCAGAGCAGGTTTCACAATTGAATTATCGAGGCTCGTCCCTGAACTAGTTTGCAAAGTATTTTGTAATACGACCTGCATATCGGTTACAGTTGGATAGATATGACGCCCAGCATAAAGTGGGTAGGTACGTAAAGCTGTTGGTCGCGCCGTGAGCTTCGAGCTTCATGCAAAATCAATATGAACACTCGTTATTTCGTTATTTGAAACATGCTAAGGTATTTATATTTTATTTTTATAATTGCAAAATTTAGGTTTTATACTGAAATTCAATTCCCAAGCAAGATTTTGTATTAGTGTTTGTAACCCATAAAATCTTTATTATTATTAGTTAAACTAGCTGTTGCCCGCGACTTCGTCCGCGTCAATTTCTGTTATTATGAACGCTATTATTTATGCAACATTTTTCACTGATACTTCGTGTGATCGCAGCGTGACGTTATACAGTTTAAAGCCTTCCCCGATAAATGGACTATCCAACACAAAAAGAATTTTTCAAATCGGACCAGTACTTCCTGAGATTAGCGCGTTCAAACAAACAAACAAACAAACAAACAAACAAACTCTTCAGCTTTATTATATTATTAGTATAGATTAGTTAAATAAATTAAATATAATTACGTCATAATTCAATATATCATGTCATTCATGGCCAACGGCGCGGCGGCGGCGTATATGTGCGGACTTTTATTATTTTACGCTAGAGTTTTAAGCTCCAGACTAAACCTAGTCTGTTAATTATTAAGGCTACATAAAATTGTTAATTGATAATCGAAAAGGAGGAAGATAGGTAGACGTAGTTATTTGACTTTTAACTTAAATAAATGACTACCTAACTTAACAATCATGCATGATTGCTGCCTCGTAAGAAATTAAGATACAGTTACATAGATTACTTTACCTGTAGTAAGTACTACTACTAAATATTCCTGTTATTGGCGATGATTAAGCGAATCAAACTGAGAAAACTACAGTTAAGTACTATCGACCGACGTGTGTCTGTCTAGTTTCGGTCAGTGGGTCATTCATTAGTAGCACTTGAACCTATTTACAAATCATTTGTCATGATTAACTTCATAAATGATAAATCTATGAATAGACGCTAAACTTGAAACGCAAATCCTAGTTGACATAATTTGTACCGTGTTTTTAGGTTTATTAAACCTACCGAAAAGCTTATCTAAACTATTATTAGACTATTCTAAAGTAACAGTAAAAAAAAGTGATAAATGAAAATTTTATGATGATGAAATTTTATGAGTATTAAACTTAAATCAGTTATCTTTAGTTTTATTTACTTTAAAAAGTGTGGTACCTATTTTAGATTAAGAGTCAAATCATTACAAGATAGAATCACCCACGTTCGCTTTGTGGGTTGATCGAAACGGAAAAAAAGGACTTCGCTTATTATGGGTACCTACTCTGATGGAAGATGATCTCATCACTTAACTTTGTCTTGGCGTTATTTATCACAAGACAGGTTTGATTCGTAAAATATTTTAGATGTTAACTTAAAGTTTTCATTTAGGTACTTACCTACCTACCTTACCGTACCTTTGTCACTTGATCAAATTCTTGTCCTAGACCTTGTAAGATAGAAAGTTAAAATTAATTTAATTTGTTAGCAGAATTGATAATGAGGGTGCGGTTTTACAAAATGCTTTTGCCTAATTGTACTAGTCTCGGATTACCATTGGGCGCGATGTTTTAGTGTCTTGATGGCAACACAGGAGTGGCCTGCTCGTTTTGTTTATAAGTTTTATCGTTCAAGGTCCGATTCCTCTAATTTAAACAGTCCGTGGTTCTCGATCGATTGTATTAATTTGGCTAACATCCAGCTCACTGGCATTATTTGCGATGCAGGCGCGCGCCTCATTTGGCGAGTGGCAGCAGGTCCACTTGCGGACTCCGGCGCCGAACCGGTTCGACCAGAATACACAGGGCGGCTTCAAATAATGACTTTGCGTCTAAAGCTGCCAGAGTAACATTCAATTCTATTGACTCATTCGTAAGGTCTCTAACAGTATTGTTATGACCAAACTATACGCGCATGTTGCGCTGAACTGTTTAAGCATCCTGGAGCTGTATTATTTTTGAGTGCCTCATACGTACCTCGTGTTTCGCCACCGTCCTACGCCATCTCCGTCCGGGCTCGTGGGTCGTTGTTGCAAAACCGGTCAGCCTCATTGTAATTTTAGGATTGCTTACCTAGAGTGCGTTAGGGATACCGTATTATTTTAAACCTGCGCTGTCAGTCCATCTGACTAACAGAAAAAGAGTTGAAGCTCTTGAACTGTAAAAGAAAGTTTTATATCTGAATATCAAAGAGGAACTTCTCAAATCAGTTTTACAAAAGCCCTAACGTGCCTAACAGGAATATAGCAAATAATTCTCATTGGGGAATTCGTTTATTGAATTGCTTTTTTTTATTTTTAATGTAACATCAAGCATCAAAGTTCGTGAAAACCAATTTTGTCTGAGAAATAAAAAACAGTTAATCATACGGCGACCAAATAAAGGATATGCAATATTACAAACATCTATGACTCGAAGTACTCTTCCTATACACATCCTATAATTTCCCTTGTAGGATTCGCTGGTTGTTGTTGCTCGTAGTCGTACCACTAGCCCAGACGGTGTTATTATAATAAACTCGCACAAAGGATACCTACCTAGGTAGGTAATTGAAATAAAATAGGACTTTAAGGAACACTCGCTGCGCTAGTCCGACTCGTGCACACGTATTTTATCCGTATGAGAAAAATTTGCAATTTTCCTCATCCTTAGTTCACCATTATCCATTGCAATAAGTCGACACGAATGAATATTCTCGAATTTATGATTCTTAAACGAAAGAAGTTGTATTGGGAAAGTTAACGTAAGATGTGCATATTAAGAGAAAGTGTATCCAAACGTAACGATCTTCATAAGCTGTGTTATGGAGTAAAAGAAAAAAATCGAATCCATCTGTTGAGCGAATCGCATATTAGGTATGTTCTGCAAGGAAATTTTTTTGGGCCATCAGCACAACCAGAGACTTATATTCGCTACTGTAAAACAGTCACTTAGCTCGGATAAGAGATTTTCATCATTTTCATTAAGCAAAAACTCAGCGAACTTATTACCAAGATTAAAAAGTCGAATGTTAAATGCGGAATGTAGTGCCGGTATTAATCGTGGAGGTAATTTTTGTGCGATTCCTGAACAAAAATAGAACAGCTCACTCTTGCTATAGATATCGTAAGAAGCAACTAACCAGCGCCATCACAAGAAGATTGGCCAATGCATTGCCAATCGTGGCTATTGACAAATTCCTCTTTTTTAAAAGGCTGTGTCCAAATGTGGATAGATTTAGGCCGACGTTGTGATGTGATGTTAAACACAAGGATGACGGGTATTCACTACGACAAAAGAGGCTTCGTCCCAAATCTACCCGATCCCATCTCTACCCGATTTAAAATTACCTAACAAAAATTCCGTCTCTACCCAATTTCATTTTTGCTCATAGAAAAGTATGGGTACAGTTAAAACGAAAAATTTTAAAGTTTTAGGTATGACAAAATGTTTCAATCATGATATTATTACGATTTGGATGTTGTTGTTACGTGATTTGTTTAAAAATATTAGGTATTTATATTTACCTATATCATTTTAAATGTCCGATTGTTCTAAATGATGATAAAAATGTTGATGGTTAAAAAAATCGTTGAAAGGTTTTTCATTTCGACTGTAATTTTTATCATATCGGGGAGAGTTGGGATTATTTGTTAGGTAATTTTAAATCGGATAGAGATGGGATCGGGTAAAGTTAGAACGAAGTCACAAAAGACTACTTGACTCTTTTTCGAAGTAAGTCTTAAATGATTCTTTATTGCCTGATGATAAGAAAAAAAAAAATATACCTACCCGGTATTTTTTAGTAAAATAAACAACCTGACCTGTTTTACATTACCGCAACAATACATAAACTTTGCTATATTTGATATGATTCAAATAGCTTATCGATTTCCATTGGATTGGTCATTTAAAGGATGATATTTTTGTTCATTATAGCCAACCACACATTCTTTCAATGTGTTGTGGGTAATGAACATAAATGGGCAACATAAAGGTTAAGAGTAAGAGAGTACTTGTTTAACTTGTAATTAAGTGTAAATAATTGTTGCATACCATAGTTAATGATGATAGCCCAATCTAAGTAACGTGAGCGATGCAACCTAGCGGTGTAAGACAGGCTGATTTCCAAATATTCTCACACAGCGAACTTCATTCGCTTTGAGACGTAACCGCTTGTTAGTGGGACCCTGAGAAATCAACGCGGGCTTCGCAATTCGCATGGGGTCTGTAATGTAAAGATCCCTGGCAATTATATGGTGATGATAATGCAATTAGTCCGCCTGGTGTGCGTATAGCGTGCGCTCAACGTTTTTTATATCATATTTTTTTATTCCCATGCACTTGAATTAGTATTGTTATGGGTGTGTGGTTGAGTGTGCACAACAATGCCGCAGTGTTGAACTCTGCAAGAAATGTTTGGCTTAGTGCTCAACATTACAACATAGGGCAAAATTTTAACACACAAATGTTTTAGTTTATATCCTTGAATAAAAAGTTAAGCAGTCAAAATTTTTATTCAAGGAATTGTATGAAGGTCAATGTCTGTTACGCAATGGAACCTGTTGTTGAAATTTATTCAAAAGGCGTTAAAAGCGAAACTAACTCACTTCGATATCTCCTTGAAACGTGATTTTGCGGTTTGCCATTCTCAATCAATTACCTAGTTATTAGATAAAAATGTAAATGAACCTTCGAAAGCGGAGACAGCTCATGACATAACGTTATTATGAATTAAATATTTTTTTTAAATTATGAAACAATGATAATCCATTTGATTGATTGATTACCTAATCGCGGTGTTAATTGCGTGCGTAAACATTTTAAACACTCTTTAGCAAATTATAGATAACGGTAGATATCTGCAAATAAAGAAAAGCTGTTCTTGCAAAACCGTTAGTGACGCATTGAATGTTAAGCTTGAAACAGGAAGTTTAATGTGTGACAAGTCTACTAACGAGGTGGGTTAATCACACTGCTGCGTTCTTCAAGTTTATCTTGCAGTTGCAACCCCACAATGTTGTCGTCATCTAGTGAGACCGTCATTGAGATGGATCGAATTACTTTCCTGAACACCACGTTACAGTACTTGATAGAGTTTGTGTACTAAAGGTAGTTGGTATTATTACTTAGTTTAAGTCACGTAGAATTTTGGTCCTAATATAATAATTATAACTAGCTGTTGCCTGCGACTTTGTATGCGTAATTTCAAAATTGAATCTATCCCATGGTATGGTAAGCATATAGCATTCCAATATCATCATCACCATCTCAGTGCCTAAAATTACATTCACATTTGACCCGTTATCGTATGATTGTTTGGATGGACGTTTGTTACGAGTAACAAACTTTCGCATTTATGTATAATTTTAGTATAGTGAGATTGGTAAGATTTTACTTACATACATATAACATGGCGAAGATATTTTGTGTCATAACTTAAGGAAAAATATGTAGGTATTAACACTAATATATTTACTCTTTTTATGATAATTAAAGTCTTCTTAACCGATGGCAAGAAAATGACCATCAGGTATCATAACGATTAAGTTTATTTGGGGTTGTAATCTAAAACTGTTTTTTTTTAAATGAACTGTCTGTAGTAAACTGTAATCGTTTAAAATGCGGCCGGTAACGTGTTGATGGGATGCCATATGCACATGTATGGCATTGCCAGATTTCTCCTCGCGGCATCGCGGCAGCCAGTCGGCACGTGTTCAACGCAGATGCGGAAGCGTGCCTTTCTTTCATCGATAGGAATTTCATTTGCTCGCGCTTCTGTTTACTTATTCGTACTGTACTCTTCAAGTTCGAGGTTATTCACTCTTGCTCATATGGGAAACGCTTTATTTATAAAAACTAAAATTGGTTGGATGTTACTCGCTACATTATGATTTTAGAATGATAATTAAGAAAAGAGTTTGCAGAAATCGTACTACTGAAAAAGTCTACATAACCGCTCTGTCATTTGATAAATAACTCAAGATGGTAAATAATAAGGAAATAATGACTTCATAACAACAATTACTAATTTTGCTAACGATGTTTTCCGATTTGCCAATTACAATCCATAAACATGCTAATGTAGGTCTTGTTTTGGTTTCAGGTGAGTAGCAAAATTACGTAAGCCGCTGCACGCAATTCACTGACTGGTAACGATTCGTGATTCACTAATTCGATATCACTTTGCATACTATCAATGCTGAACTTTGTTACTTCCTGTTTATTTTTAACTTAAAGTTAATATAACTGAAAAATCGATATAATCTTCAAATATTTTATTTATGCTTCCGTCTAGTGATATCTCCTGTGAGCCCTCTCTAAATTTAGAGAAGTATATTATTATTATTATGTTGGTCATTGTCCAATCACGGGACTATCCCGGACCTTTGGAAGGCGTACGAGGGGCCGCAGCCAACTCGCAGAGGCCCGTTAAACAACATTTATCTAAATGATGTAATGTGACACCAACCGATAACCCCCGGTTAATGCAGGACTATTGCAGAAAGTGGATACAAAGGATACTGGGCTATGGGTTTGGGGTGCTAGTGGACTGGGTTACTGGGACTATGGAAGGACTATGGCCCCTGCCTGACCTATGTGTTACTCACACGGATAAAATGGCAGGGGGTGACTCGCACAATCGTTTAATGGGCCCCCGAAAACGGCCGCTAGCACATAGTGACGTAGCGACAAGGGGGCAACATAGCCTGAGGTGCTTGAGGATGAGGAGTGGAGAGGTATGACACGGCTCTCAGGACAATCCCGGTAATCCGTTCAAGATCCTTACAAGCATCTTACTGCAATACTTCCTACCTCCGAGCATTTCTGCTCTAGCGACTCTCCACTCAAGCCGGCCAATGAAGGCAAGCAAGAGGTAGAAGATATGTTCCTCGTTAGTGTTCACTCCGGCTGACCTATGAAGGCAAGCCAGAGGTGAGGAACAGGGATACTCCCGGGAGCAATCAGGTTCGTGGGGTCGCTACTGCCCAACAGCTCCCCACAAGCTGCCCTGCGAGGTTATTATTATTATTATAATTTATTTATTGCATTGCACATCACTTAGATGCTAAATACATAACATGGGTAAGTAAGTATATAACGTAAGTAATATGACGTTACATAAACGGCATATGTAAAATTGATCAATGTAATCGTCCATGGAATGCATCGATGCCAAGGACCCTTTCGTGCCGTTACGATGTTTACCGAGTTATTAGCCTCAGGCAGAACATCGATTTCCTGTTGCTTCATTCCAATCGTTGCACTGTTTAAACTATTTATACTTAACCACTTTGGATTGATGTAAAAACTCTTCCACTCAAGCTCAACTGAAAAGATTTACGATACATACACGAGTATGTACGTACAACGGTCAAGAAAACGGATAAGTCGTCAACCAATAAAAGGCTCGTTCAACAAGGGAATTGATTATTTCCACATCTCGTGTTCACAACCGTGAGACTTCGTTCGATAAGTCAGATTGATTAGATAATAACTTCCGTGATATCTGCTAAATTTATCAATACGATAAATAATTTGTTTGTTTCAAAATACATAAATCTACATGCTCGATAGTCTATGTATAAATTTGTAATACTTATTTAGTCACATTCGCACGCTTCTCATGGCATTAAATTTCGCTCTTTCTTCACATGTTGTTTTGTAAGAGGTTAAAGACAGAAGACCGGTCGTTTGCTTGATGTGTTAGGCAACATAGCTAAACGATGTTTCATTGGGTTTGTTTTTCTGTCTGATTGTTTATTAGGTCAGATATAAAATCAAAGGGACGATAAGATTCTATAATATTTTTTGCGGAAACGGAAAGGTACTAAAACCTTTCCTTTGATAACCCAAGGTCGATCGAGTAAATTTAACTACCTTCAGAGACTCATTCGTAGTCGCAAGTCGCAACACCGTCAACTATAAAGATAATATCTCTATATAACGAATGCTTCTGAGTGCGTTGATCTTATCTAACGTTCATATTGCGTGATGGGCTACATACGCGTTCGCATATGATGGCTATGATTTAAAAAAAAACCGACTTCAATGAACTGAATAAATAATAAAATTATGCTTTTCAACGTCATTTGACGTGTTGTTTACTCACATTAAGCTGACTTAATTTAATGGTGAGCTCTATGTATGTCATTCATTTTTCACGAAAAACTAAGTTTATTTAAATTGTGTAGTAGGTATGCATGTAGAGTAAGGTGAATATTGTTGTGTGATTATGGAAACAGCAGTTAAAATATACTATACACACATATATAATACGCTCATTGAGTTAAAAATTGAATTTCTAATTAATGAGAGTAGTAGGTAAAAAATACATCGTTACGTGTGACATTCTTTAGTTTTTAGACCAACAAGTAAAAATATTCTACGCTGCATAAAAACAACTTTCGCATTATTTGGTGAAATTTGAGTACATCGTGATAACGTTAATTCTCATACGGTGCGTTTTAAATTGGTCTACCTGCTGTTGTTTGTCGAGTCGTTATAACCAGTAGCGAAAGTGTCTGCTGGAGTCGATGCACGGCCGGCCGGACCTCCCTTCGCAAGTAGGTGATGTGTCGCGCTTCAATCGCCTCGCCTCGTCTCACCTCCACCGACTCGCTTTCGTGGAATTTCTCATGTTTATGATTACTCCACAACCCATACGTGCCCGTGGCCGTGATATGGAGCCGAGATCAACTGCTCGATACGCATTGTTAACGGCGATCTTTCTTGAGAATTACTGTTCAACATCATTAGGAAACAGAAAATTTAACTCATTAGCTGACGTCATGCTATGTGCTGTAGTGAAAGGTGTCTTGGGTACAAGACAAATTGTTATTCAATAAGACACAAATCATGTCATTGGACATTTGAATTACCTTCTCCGACAATTTTACAATGGTTTTTGTTGAATTAGAATATAAAGGTTTATTAATAAAAGATATACCTATATAGTAGGTATTTGTTTTGAAACGAGTTGAATATCAGCCGTTCTCTCTTAGTTATAAATTATTTCTCTCGTTTCACTTACATTAATGACAATAGCCATGTGCTTGCTTGGCAGTGTGTATGAGCACTGGGAATTCCTCTTAAGGTTATGATTGTGCGCATTCGCGTGAGAATTTGAATTTGCCTTTGAACAGTGTGGTGAGCGCAACTCTGCGCGATACGTGCAGCTGCATAACGATATTATATTTCAAGGCTCTGCTGTGAAAGGAAGCGCTATAGCGAATTGAATATTATCAAAGATTGCAGAAAATACCATAAAACTGCTTTCATTCTATCCTTTTGCATGGGTGTTTACAAAAACATAATAAAAACTGGGGGAAATATAGTCAATGCAAAGTTCTTGATAGCAAGTGTTTGGATGCGTCACCTGTTGGTTGGTGCATGTGCTTCGTTTTGTGATTCAGACGTCAAATACGTCATTGAATGGCTTGTGTGCCTTCGTTGGTGCATGCACGTAGCATTCAATACTTAAATAGTGTTGCTACCGCACCCTTTGCTCTCTCGTTTAAAATCTCTCATTGTGACTGTAAAATCGCAGCGCTTTCTCACGTAGTATGTTTTGCGACTTGCAATGATTTAGTTTGATAGTCTCTGTTCATACTTTGGTTATAAGAATGTTGTTTATATTTTAATGCTCACTTTATCATCATGAGGCAACAAAAATTAACAAAAAGAAACTTACATTTATACTAGGATTTTCGCGTTTGTATTATAGACCATGTTTTCCCTTCAAAACGACTAATGTCAATTTAGTTTCGTATTTTTTAATTGGAATTATAAACAAAACATTCTTCTTTCGCACTTAACTTGGTCAAGATTTCAATTCAAGACTTGGAATCATTATAAACACCTGTTGTTTTTTATTTATTTGTAGGTTTACGAAGATATTATTTGCATGATGCCTGCATCTATACTTTAATAAAACAATGGTTATGTTTTGTTTATTTAAACTGATTTTATTAACAATTAGCGAAAAGAACTTTGGTTTACAAAATTAGTTCAAATGTAAATGTATTTATAATTGTTTTTAACGGTTAATGTTCTGATCGTTGTCCCGTGGGAATCGTTGAGCACTTTAAATCAACACAACGCTTGTTTGTTATGAACTGACTAATGCTTTAAAATGTCAAGCACCGTCTCCTTTCGTTTATTTCAGACCCAATTTTAGCTTGTTTAACGTTTTATAATGTTCCTGTTGTTAATCTGGTTAGAAATACCAATCGTTTTTGGCCGTTCAGTCATCATAATAATACAGGCGCCTGCGCAACCTAAAATAGCCACTAGTGAGAGTTTTCGGCGAGTGTTTACGTCAGTTGGGGGCCATTTGGGCTATGTATCGCTGTTAAGCTGATTTATGTTTGAAAGAAATATATATTTATTTCTGAATATTAATTCATTACAAACGTTTCAATTGATATTTCAAATTATTCATCACAGTGTTATGTTCTTATTAGACGAGTTACATCAAATTTTATTTTATCAAGAAACTATATCTGTGCTCGTCCATTCTGTTCTTGCTTCATTACTGTGGCTATTAGTCAGCTAACTATTTCGCTCAAAAACAGATAGGAAAACGGTCATTAGCCCATGAATGAATGTTGTTTGCTGTGACCGCGAGCTACCATGAGCGAGCGATGCACCTGCCGCGGTTGTCGCCCGCGCCCGTTGCGCCCCCTCTGACCGGTCCCACCACCGACGCCGCCCGCGCCCGCTCGACTGGAAAATTATGCACATCTGCTATTCACAACATCACCACAACCTTTAGGGTCTGCTCTACTCTAACCTAATAGCGGCTGTCTTGTAGAATGTTTGCATATTTGCTATTCATCTTGCCTTGTTTGAAATGGAATAGGAACTTTGTTATTATATTTTTTGTAATTCTCTCTAACTAAATGATTACTTAATTAGTCGAAATGTTTGCTCCGCCATCAGAATTGTATTTATGGAATATTTTATGTGCCCATGATGCTGATCGTTTTGAACTAAACAAAGAAGTTAAGCGGCCAACCTTGCTCGAACAAATATCCAGTAATAGTGACGTGCACATTGCGGCGTCAATAACAGTGGACTCTTGTGGATTGTGCGCGGTTGGCGCCGTCGAGCCGGCGTCAGTACCGTCACCTAACACCATGACTGTGTCCACTAATCCCGTTTCCATTACTTCCTTCTCAGTTCATTTATAGAACATTGCATTATGTATCCAATTTATTGCGTTGCTTGCAGCAGATTAAGGGACCTTCAACTGCGTTCAAGGAATTCATTAAACTATCATCCGTGCTTATTATTTTTATTTTTTAACACAATTTGTAGAGATTCGAATGCAAATACACCTCGAATCGGTGCATGTGTAAGTACAATTTAAACGAACAAAACTGCATTCAATGCACGATATTCGTGAATTTCTTGAAATCGTCTTTTCTTGAAATGTTTGCTTTCCAGTTATATACATAATTATATTGCTTACATTTTTCCACGTGAAAGCGGAAACGCGTGTGTCTCAACAATAGCTTGAGGCTCGTGCGGTGCCACATACTTACTGCACTCCTATTGTAAGCCATTCTGAGAATTCATCGGATATGTACTATACTACGTAAAACTTTTAAGTATTGTATTGCGCTGTCGGATACTATTTACTTTTGAATCCAATTAACATTGTCTGTTTTATAAAAACTTATAAATTACAGTTGGATTGCAAACCTTAAAAATATCCTCGTAATTCTATCCAAATAATCTATCCAAATATCTCATGTTTATTACTTTTAAGATCATCTCTCAGCTGTTGCTGTTGTCCGTGCTCAAGGGCCTAATGAAAAAATGTTTACACTTCAAAAACTTGCCTCGGCTCTATTTCATTGCCCAGTTGCTACCCTTCGGAAGGGATACGTTATCTAAGGGGCTACTAATCTAATCAGATCCCTTAAAAGGGGCGTCTATCGACTTTTATTCTAGGTGTTGCACGTACCTTGATTATAAAGTATTGTTGTGAAAATTTACGATTGTAATGTTGTAGTAGTATTTAGACGACCATTTGGATCAGCGGTAGTTAACGCTGCTTCTGAGCCATGGGTCGCGGGTTCGATCCCCGCACAGTACAAATATTTGTGTGCATGAACATGTCTGTTTGTACTGGTCTGGGTGTTTTCTATGTATTATAAGTATGTATTTACAAAAAAAAAACAAAGTATATAAGGAAGTTTATCGGTTGTCTAGTACCCCATACGACAGGGTACTTAATAGTACCTTAATTTGGGACTAGATGGCTCTGTGTGGCCCAGTGTGGCATGTCTTAAATATTTATTTATTTTATTTATTTATTTATATAAACTTATTAACAGGAAACAAGCCCTTTGTGAGCTAACAATGAGCAATAGAATGACAAAAACGTTTTTTTAGTAACCAAGACGGACACAATACGCCCGCGGCTGTCTTCGTCCGCCTTCCCACGTAGTTCTATGCTTTACAATACCCATCATTGTGGAGCATCATTTTGATTATATGACTGACGAAAGTTATGATCTTTCTATCCACGATATAAGTCATTAGATGGCACTTAAATTTTATTGTTTCAGAATGCATGATGAAGGTTCAATTCGAGTTAATGGCGGTTGTCACGTCATATCTCTAATTTAATTGAACACAGTAATTATTGCCGTTATAATTATTTTTTATGACGTTATGTAACATAATGCTATAGTTCGGTTCACTTTTAGAATAGAGATCATTGCGTGTATAGAAACTTAATAGCTCACATTGAGGTATTATTGACTTCTATAACCATGAAATTGTTTGACGAAATGTGATATTAACACCGAATTTAATCGCTTTTTGCTATATATACGAGGCCAACGACCAATGCGACGTGATCACGATAAACATATATTTTTATAACAAAAGTTCTCCGTTTCCCGTGCAGACGGGATGCGTGCATGCCGCGTTTCGTCGTTAGCGGCGTTGACTTCCCCTGAGCCCCGAGCGGCTCCTGGACCTGTTCCACGCCTCAGATTAACAGTACTGTTTTTATTTATCTGCCAACAACATCGATGTACATAGTTTCAGCAGTCATAGTACTGCACTACATCTTGTTTTATGTATACTACTAGCTGTTCCCCGCGACTTATTATTATTTTATTATTTACACTTTTTTGCACATGTAAAATCAAGTACAAAATGGCGGACTTAATGCTAAAAGCATTCTCTACCAGTCAACCATTGGCCCAAACAGAAATATCACAGGCGGTGCATCAAAGAAAAAGAAATAAAAAAGCAATGCATCAATAAAATAGAAGAATACATAAATAACAATAATTACTTACATAATATACCAAAGATAATATAATATCATAATAATATATACATAACTACTTACACATAATATAATTGTACACATCACACATGTCAGAGAAGATCGATAGAGAAGGAGAAAAACTTATTCAGAGAAGTGGCTCCTCAAAGCCTTTTTAAAGGAAAATTTTGTTGTAGATTTTCTTATTTTGGAGGGCAGTCCATTCCAGAGCCGTATAGCTGTTACCAAGAAAGAGTGAGACATGAAGCCAGAAGAATGTCGAGGAGTAAGTAACTGAAGAGAATCATCAGAACGGAGGTTTTTGTCATGAGAGGTGTGGAGAAAGGACAATTTATCTTTAAGATATGATGGAGATTTAGGGTCAAAAAGTATAGAAAAAAGGACGCACAGAGTACGAACTTCCCTGCGCTGTTTGATGGGGAGCCAGTGAAGCTGGGAGCGAAACTTGGATACATGGTCATACTTGCGAAGGCCAAATATTTATTTATTTATTTATTTAAAGACAGCCAACAAAGCGTACACAGTTACATTCTTGTGCATAAATAAAGTAGATACATTTTATAGTGTAGCCTTAATTAAAGGCTGCCATGGCATGCATAACTATAAAATGTTAGTCATTGGAGACAATACAAAATATAAAATTAATCACAATTGTTTTAACATTGCCTATATCAATGCTAACATTGTAAACAAAATAATTCTTCGAAAGATACATTACTCTGTGCATAGGTAATAACAGTATCCTTCTGATCTAAAGCTCTTATGCTAGAATATGAAGCGTATGCAGCTATTAAGAAGACGATCCAACTTGTTGAGAAGGTCTACAGAGAGATTAGAGCAGCATACATCTCCATAATCGATAATAGGTAAAACCAGAGACTGCACTAACAAAGTTTTTGTACATGAAGGGAGGAAGTGCTTGAACCGATAGAGTGCTCTTAGAGTGCCAGTTACCTTTTTGCTTACTTCTTTAATATGCTGACTCCAGCACAAATTATTGTCTATGATAACTCCTAGGTTTCGACTTCGTCCGCGTCAATTTCTGTTATTATCGCGATTATTTTTGCAACATTTTTCACTGATGCTTCGCTCCTATTGGTCGCAGCGTGTTGTTATATAGCCTAAAGCGTTCTTCAATAAATGGACTATTCAACACAAAAAGAATTTTTCAAATCGAACCAGTACTTTCTAAGATTAGCCGTTCAAACAAACAAACAAACAAACAAAGAAACTCTTCAGCTTTATAATATTAGTATAGATTATTCGTAACCATAGTATGGTTTAAATAAAGATGTCATTATCCTTTTGGGCTTCAACGCCGCTGGTATAAGAGAAATGTTAATAAATGAAAATGTGTTTCTTATGAAAATACTTACACAATTTACGTTCAAAAGTAAAGTTAATAGAATACATGCTTTACACCGTTTCCACATATTTATCATAGTTGCGGTTTTCAACATTAGGTCAATGAAGACTTCAAGCATCTGTACCGTAACCACGCTATAGGTTTTTATTATACCTTTGTTTGCGACTGGTTGTACATCTTCATGAGAACGCCGTGGTCATTCAACCGGAGCCCGTGTCCCCCTTCCAAAACGATTTTGAAATATACAATAATATTTATTATGGTATAATACCCATTGTAATAAAATCGTTTTGCTCTATTTGTTATTTGCGTCGGACTCGGACATTATTATGTGGTTAAACGTTTGGAGTCTGAACTTTTTAATAATAATCTGAAGCAGCTCAAGTGTAACGAGGTCGGTTTGTGCCCGAGCCTATAAGCACTGAGTCTTGTCTGTCTGGGACTGGGATTCATAGGCTCAGTATTAAAACTTTTCAGACATCGATCCTGTTAAAAAGGCTACCCTTACAAAGTTATAGCCAGACCAGCTCGAGTCTAGTTCAACCAATTAATGTTAATTCTGGATCTAGTATCTTATAAAAGCAATCATGTTTCACTCACATTGTTAACTTGCTACAAATAAAATAGAGTAGCATTATTGCTAGTGGAAATAATTTGAGAATGGTTCAATACGAGTAAATCTAATGAGTTCAACGTTTTCACTGGTTCATTGTTTATTTCCCCAATATAATCCAAAATTATTTACTCAAATTAGTTATTTTGCAAGATTAAATAGCATGTTCTTACGTTAGAATGATCATCGTTATTAATAAGACTTATTATGTGTCCTCGTGCTTTCTACCCAAGCGAGAGCTACTTTCCCAGGCGGCCTTGGTCTTGGACAGTTGTCGATACCGGGTTACTTTATGATTATGTTAATAGTTCGTAAAAATTGCTATTATAGTAAATATATTCACAAATATTAGAGTTTTATCAGCTTGTCTAAATTACAACCTTAAAGGTAAATGTTCATATTTGGCCTAGCGTTAACATGTCGCTACCAAAAAAATAATTTAACCAATAATTATTTTATAATTAAAAACAGGCATCCTTCTTTTTATTTTTGTGACAATCATCCTTAAAGAAAATCAAATTATTATAGTAAACACGTTGACTATCCCAGCATCCGGTTTGTAATTCAAGATTTAGTGCTGCCAAAACATAGTTTACCAACAGTTCATTCCATAAAATCGATATGTGTATCCTGCGCGAATGAAGAGTATTACTCAATGTTTATTCGTTCTAATGATATAAAAATATGGTTTATTTACTGTGGCCAGCTAACATTACATTAAAGTGTTCATAAACTAGCATTTTGCTAAAAAATATTAATAATAAGATTATGCAATCGATTCTTCACCGTTCATTTTCTGTTTTATGAATATGTGTGTGGATAGCACAAAGCAAAAAAAAAGTTAAATGTCAAACTGTCATTCGCTTTGTATTTTTATATCGTGAGTGTTGTTTTTGTAAATTCTGTATCGGAGACTTCGTTTTCTCAGTACGGGCTCTGATATTTCTACTTCCAACGACTCTGACGCACTTTCACATATTAAAATCGCATTTTGTTAACAAATCTCGCTAAAACGTTGACCGAGGCTCACCTTTGTTGTTGTAAGTAACCTTCTTTTAGCAAATGTTAAAAAACAGTTTTTAAGGATTGTTATACAAAATAAAGTTTATATTTTGTATCTTCCTATTATAAACTAACAATACAACTACAACAAAAACGCTCAATTGCTTGTCCACGCTAGGCCAAAGCCACTATGGTAAGTGAGCAATGTCCTTTGTTCCGATTTCCGATCATAGGTTTTATTAAATAAATAAAAAAATAAGTATGACCTTATTATGTATTTTTTTCATGTGAATTTCGTTTGTATTATAAATCAATTTTTGTGACAAATTAAGCCGTTGTAAAAATAAAGTAGGTATTTAATAACTTCGTTTAATGATAATATTTGCAGACAATTGGCATTGTAATTTTATTGACGCTACCGCGTGATATCAATGTCAGAAAACATACATTAATATTGTAATGCATTATTAATAATTTTATTTATCTCTTACTTTTAACAAACAATAAAACAAATTAAAAACGTCAAAAAGGAGGCTGTGTTTGATTACTTTGATGTCGTATTGATTATCTGAAGTATTTCGTAGGCTACTCACATTCTGATAGCATAATCTTATTTTGTATTGCATAAACGTGCTAAGAACAAAAGCGCATAGTCAAAAGTACCAAAAGTGACTTGTTGTAAAAAACCGTACGTGCCTGAAAGAATTAATTTGACTTAAGCCGACCTATGCCGGGGCACGTTTTGTTTACTTAACTAGTTTTAACGAGGCTATATTTACAAGCGTCTATTAAATGTAACGTTTTTTTTACTACACGGCAATTAATATTCACATATTAATTTCTGGGCGCTGATTACTAAGTCTTCTCCTACTGACAGGTATTGTGCTATTCTAAACACAATCCAATGAATTACACTTTTGTTTCTCCATGACGTGACATTTATTTTACACGTGAAGATGAAAGTGGAAATGTTACGTGTGTCGCAAAGGCGTGCCGAGCATTGATATGTCGAAAGTGTACCTACGAAAAAGAAAGTGAATAAATTTAATACCAAATGTTGAAATTGCAAATAGGTAATTAACTAAATTTTAAAAAAGGAATAGAAAATTATTAAATTTTTTAGCCAAGTCATCGAAAGTAATTTTAAACCTGACAAAATTTAATATACCTAATTGACGAACTAGTTATTTAGAAATTCCTTATTTGTGTTTCACTTCTACTATTGATAAGCGATTACTGTATGACATTGGAAAGAGGGTACACATTGACACGCGTCTAGCCGCAAATACACTAGCTAGACGTTGAGTCACGCAGGGTGACGCAGTCAGGGGCGGCTGCGCCCCGCCGACGTCGCTTCAGCACCCTGTGACGTCACGTAAGTGAGTCACGCCGACCGATTTTATTTTTGTCTTGGGGTGAACACGGCCCAAAATAAAATTGCGCATCTTAACTAAAGCCCGAAAAGGAGAGTGTTTACTTTTTGTTTTCTAAAAATACACGTATTTATATCTTTGTAATGAAATTAATTTGGTTTGTCCTCGTCTGATCAAGCCGCTGATAGGTAGTTCAGTTGCAAAATCTGACTGACATCGTTCTTTGAATACTGATGACGACCAATCAGTTTTACAAGACTTACGTGTAAAGGTCAACTTTGATGACGTATTTGATTTCATTAATTAGGTTATTAGTCAACGATTTAGCATGACGTTGATTCATATATTTTTTAGTAGAAAATGGAATATTACTGGCATGGAATTTGCTAGAGAGTTTATCATGCTTAGCAAATTTGCTAATCGTGTAAAATTTGATAAAAAATACAAGTTTCTTCATAATTTTTGTTAGTGTTGTAGTTCCGATATAATATCTAATGACATCGCTCAAATCTCGATTAGCATATTTGTCGTTTGTAATCGTAACTGCAACTAGATATTATAATTTCCAGGAAATTGTAGATATTGATGTCTGTTGAAACATAGTTGAAGCGGTTATGAAGAAACTTATGATGTAGTCCAGTTACCGATATTGGAAAGCATAGATAAACTGGGCCGGCGACGATCATGTTAGTTATCGACATTTAAACCGTGTCACCTGTTGGGGTATGTTGTGTAATGTAGCAGTGTAATATAATTACATAAGTAAGAGCAAACTTGTACGGTATCTGGCCACAGCCCCAATCGTGCATTGTGCAAGCTCAGGAAACACCCCCGTTTCACTTGTCGCTATTATTATACCGGGTCAATGAAGTTTATTCGCACTCTCGCTTTTAGTTTTTAAGAGCTTTGTTATAACAAGAATTAATTTACCGGCATAAAAGTACCTAAATAAATTCTTAACACCGCGATACACTAAGCTTGTCGACTTTATTACAGTAGAAAATATATTGCGTCTAAGATTGTAACGTGTATGGTACGGAAAATAAGTTTTTCTAAATTTTACTAAGCTAGTTGGGTAACAAATAAAATCCACAAGAATAGGCAACTAATAAAGTCTCTGACATAGCTATGCTAGTGACTTCTTTTACACAAAACCAAATATCTTTATTGCCCATTTTGGCTCAGCGGACGCTAAAATTATTGTATTAAAAATTATTTTAAGTAACCTATTAATATGTATTAAAAATACTCCGTTAATTCGAGATAGACAGATATTCTGTAAGCAGTCATTTATAATTATTAAGCAGCGCGCGTATAAATTAACACAGATTATTCCGCGTTATTTATTGGAAAATGTAATTCGGTAGTGTACAGTACCATAATTTTTTAAGACAATCCCTAGCGGGAGATGGGTTGATTCAGGCTTGTTTTGTACGAACAGTACCGCGTATTTTATACATGTGCTGTATTTTAAACAACGTCATGTTTATTGTTCTAATAATGAGATCATCTTTGTTCATTCTCGTAATACCTACAATTATTATTTTTGGTTTAACACGGTCTAAACTATATTTAAAAAATATATTAAGATACTAGCTGTCCGCTTTAAATTCGCACGGGTTACGAACTGTAAAAATAATGATCCTACTACAGTAACGTAAATGTCTTTTGTTTTACTGGCTTACTTCTGTTTTTAAGTGAGTGCACTTTTTATATGGAGATTTTTCAACCAAATTTTAACTTTTCCTTCATACCTTATCCTGACAGTAACAAAGATTATAAAAAAAATATCATATCGTCGCAGCCGTTCTGAATTGACGCGCGCACATTTGTAAGGATTAATGCCGATATGAAATTTACATACTGATCAACCATTGAACTCATACTATTTATTAACATATTATGTCCAGTGTACATTTTCCGTTAATCCAACCTACATATTATATTACATCGGTTTCAGACTTAATTCTAATCCCAAGGCTACTAAGAGAAAAACTAGATCCTCATTATTGCTTGTAATATACCTAAACAGTATTCCTGACAATTGGGGCATGAATTTATGTATATAAAGCAGGTTTATGTAATGTAGTCTATATTTATTATTTTATTTAAACCGGTTTCCGGCTACAACGGGCTCCTTAAAATTATTTTAACTTTCGCAATGACTGCTATTTCTAAACCAAATTCAGAACAAAGTTAACTGGTGATAACTCATATTATATCCTGACGACCTGTTGAATCAGTGGTAGTAAACGCTGCCTCTTAGCCATGGGTCGAGGGTTCGATCCCCGGACAGTACAAACATTTGTGTGCATGAAAATGTGGCTCTGTGGCCAGTGTGGAATGTCTGAAAATATTTATTATTTATTTATTTTATTTATCCTTTCCAAAGTCTCGCAACTATCTTCACACTAAATATCACCTAAATCGGTATAGCGATTTGAGTGTCAAAAATGAAACGGACAAAGTTAGCAATTCAATTAAGTGTCGTGTTATTTTTAGTCAAGCTAGGAAAGATAACATTAAGATTAACTACCTAACTCATTTCATCAAAACGACACATCCTTTAGACATAATCTTGTTTAATAAAGTCAGATAAAACTTAGGGAACACGAAAACGAAATAATGCCACTATCTGCATTTCTGAGAATGAAAGCGTGTGGAATATAAAATAAAAATATTATATCATTTAATGCGTAATATTTATGGTACCATCACATTTTACTACCTATCTGCATGATTTAGTAAACGAATAACTCTTTGTTTAATTTTGACATGGCAAAAAAATAATAATTTGACGTAAATTTCATTGAGGTTGAATTGATTATCAGACTATGTAGCGCTTGTGTTAGCTGTAACATAATATATGTGATATATATAAAAGTCAAAGTTATTAATTTAATAAATAGTAATTTATGTAATTAGTTTAAAACATACATTTAAGACGGTGTACGACAAGCACAAGTACAAAAATGTTTTTCGAAATATTTGTTATTGATTATATCAAAGTCACGTAATCTTATCACGGCAAGCGTGGTGGGTATTATTGTCTGATTAACGAACGATGAGTAAATGAATGCTAATCAGCCGAGGCCAGGGCTAGGGCGTTCCTCCGTGGTGACTCACTGGCCGAGTCCATCGATTGCTTTCGTCCGTTGCGACGATTCCGGTATGAATTTGCAATCGACAGTGATGCATCCAGTGGCGGAAATGTTCAATGCGAATTGCGAATCCGTGCGAAATGTGGTGCGAAAGGTCGCAGGTCTCATGATCATCACATCGAATGTGCAAAGCAGTGCGTGCGAGAGTCGAGGGCACGGTTGTATTGCTAATGTGCTATGAATTAATTAATAAACATGACATGTAGTTCTGTTCAGCATTGTGAATATCCAAACATAGCGGACGAAGACATTCAACGTGATATCTTCTTGAGATATGGATATTGTGTGGATACTAACAATAGGTGTACTTTAAATGCCATTAGAATTTTCTGTTCTTAAAATTAAAGAAATGAAATAAGTTTATTCGTAAATATTTGGTGTTTCAAGTATGAAAGTTCGATATGCTTTGTCCAGATTAGACATTCAAATAATTTCAAATAGTTTTATAACTTTAGACAACACTAAATATACTATTTTATATCTTTAAAACAATCATCAATGAAATAGGTGTATCTGTATGTGTAATGTATTTTAATAAAAATAATGTCAAAAAAACAATAAAAATAAAATAAAGATGAATGTTTAAAAAAAAATCTACTTGTGCAATTTTTTACTTAAAATTTAAATTGATTTCATCAGTCGACTATGGTTATTTTAATAAAAGTAGAGCACATCAAGGAAAACATAAGAATACGTTAATGTTACCCGACACTCGCTGCTATACTACTTCCACGAGTGTGACATTGGCATTCATGTGAGACGTCGATACTAAGAATACAAGGTCATTTGCGATACTTGTTGACAATTTTATAATACCTACTTACACTACGAGACCATAATTTAATATGATACGAGTATCACTATTATTGTTGCTATCATAAAGATAAGCTTTTAAAACGGAGGATTGCAGTTATTCCGTGGTTAAACTTATATCATCATCACCCAAACGACCACTGCTCAGCATAGGCCTCCCGCAAACTTACAAATGGATAAGATTTTTGCAACAGTGATAACAAAAAAGCTGACTAAAATACTTCGTAATTACGTGTGTGTTATTTATGTTAGATGAAACTCTACTTTCTTAAGCCCTGTCAAGAGTTATCTAGTAAGATGCGAAAGCGCTCCGCAGTAATAATAACATATAGGTTTGTCCAGTGATCGGTGTGATTACACTAATGTTTGGTTATCGCACGGCGCGACATGTGGCAATTGCCGGCTATTGACGACGCTGGCGCGCCAGTCCACGCTGTAGCTATGCATCAACAGTCAACACCGTGACAGGTTCAACGACATACCTGCCCCGTTTGCCTAATGTGATACTGGTACAACGAAGATAGCGCGTCTTACTAATTGCTTGTCCATTTATCCGGCCGAATGATAACATGCAAAGGAATTTGTAGTAGAATAACAATTCTAGTTTGTTTTGTACACACGACACTTGGATTGATTTACTGTGCCACTTACCTACCTTGTATTTTCATTTTTATTGATCACTAAAATTGTTGATAATATTAAATTTACCTTAGTATATAAGTTTATACAATCATAAATAAACCACAGTTAACAATAAAGACGGTGTCCGATATTGATTGATTGAATTATATTTTATTGGTTACTACTTTCCTAACTTTTAAGGAGTAATTTTATTTGGCAATAACTGGAAATCAACACAGATTTCGCTGTTGGCACATTAAAAAATATAAACATAAAAAATAAAATATATTTAAACTTAAAACCTAGAATAGTCAACTATTGAAACAAATTATTTTTTAAAGGTGTACCTACTATGTATTATAAGGTATTAGTTACATTTCCTGTTTTTTACTACGTTGTAGTAGTTTCATCACGTGTAATAAACCTTCGACAATTACGTGTTGTATGTAGGTACCTAATTATTTTAGGCAACGGGCGCGGTACACATGTCGGCTACCACTTGATTCGTGGTTTGCATACAGATTGTATTCCAAGTCCGAACGTTATTACGTGTGTGCATTCCATTCTAACGATTCGACGTAGGTTGCGCGGGCGCCGCCCATTAACGTCTTTTTAACCTCATACAACTGCATGCCAAACTGACAAACTGGAACGCATTTGAAACATTTAGGTAGTAGTAATTTATTCTACGTAATACCTATTACGCAGACGCAACACGACTTTGTAAATAATGTGTCGTTTTAAAGACTCATTGAAAACAATTAGTAGGTATTTTTTATAAATACCAGTAGTTGTAATAAACTTACTATAGGTCAAGGCCGCTGTGCATATACCGCCGAACGACCTACAAGACGAGAGACGTATATTTATTTGTCTTTCCATTCGCATTCACATATCCTCATTCTGTTACGGTCTAAGATATCTATAAAAAGCTAGAGATTAATAAAATAACTGCCTCAAAATGGGAGTGAAATTTACGCAGCTTTGCTGTCCGGTCGACTGCTTTTCCAGCTAACTTAGCTATCTTGGAAATTCTCCATTTAACCAGTGTTGTCTCATCGTGTTTTTAATGTTACTTTGTTGTTATTTAAATACAAGTTATTTTATAAATGCATATTCTAGGTAAATGATATTAGCATGTAATGATAAGGTTTGTCACTGATTTCAAAATTTGATACAAAATATACAAACATAATTACCAACTATGTTATTCGAATTTTAGTCAAACATTCGAATAACATAGTTGGTTCTAGCAATATCCCAAGATTTTTTTATGTATGCGGAGAAGAATATGACGTTATATTACAATACCATTTTGTATGTATTTAAAGTAAATGTCTTCAAACTTTGATCTAGCATAACTTCGTAAATTTTGGTCATATGATTAATTTATTTAAACTTTGTTTGTTTCGTTTTTTTGAGGTCACCATACATAAATTTAAAGACAAATTTTATATCATGGCCTAAAGAAGTTTATACAAAAGTGTCGACGACGACGCGCACCTAGATAGGAGCGCATTACTATTACGAATTAAATTATGAAATAAATTGCCTCTCAGGCTTCTTGTCATTAACATTCCCACTTGTTCTACAGGATAAGCTTAATGACTCCAGATATAGCACCGGTTTTAATAATCTGCAAAGTAAGTAATTGCCCGCCGAGCTGTAGTCCGTACCGAAACATTCTTTTACGGCTGCGTAAAATATAGAGTTGTCACCGGGCCTGTTCTCCCACGTCCAGTCGAGTTGTGCGCTCGCGCATTGGCAACATAGCAGCGTTGGATGCTGGCCCAACGGGTTAACGAACTGGGCCACGCCGGGGACAACATATGGGCCATTTTTTTCGCTTACAACAATAATATTCGTAACCGTAGTAATCAATACCATCAAACAATGATAAGATATGACACGAATATAACTATCGTTACAAAATCTCCATCAAATTAAACATTACAAATTATGCAGTTCATCTCTAATCATCCAAATATCTTTGTAATTGCTGATCATAACTAGAAATTAGACCTACTGCAACAAAACTAGAATGACTGAAATAGCAGAAAGCCGTTATGAGTTCTAACAGGTCTAATATTAACCAGAGAGCCATTACATCCATTGACCCCCATTCTCCAGCTAGCACACACTTCCCATTTATTATTCCTTTATTGTCCCACTTCGCTTTATTCGTTCATCAGCCATTCAAAACTACATATTATCTGCTACGTGATTGTGATGCTTACCATCTTAATTTCATATGACATGCTTTAGATCGAAAAGTGTGGTCATACCTAAAAATAATATACATCTCATCTTTATCGCGATTTTAACGGCTTTTGTTATGTGTACAGTATTCACACAAGGGACTCTTTCTACATAGAGACTGTTGTTTCATATTAGGGGTTAAACTATGAAATTGCCGTTTTATTGTAATAGGTTCTTTGAATTGACATATAATCTTCATGGTTTGAGGTTTTCGAATGAAACTTTTTTCACATAGTTTCTATGATGTTCTTCTTTAAAAAAATTTGAATACGAGTTCCGACGCGGAAGTAACGCGGCAGAAACAGCCCGCAATATCATCGTTGCGTTTGAGAGGGATCTGCTAATGAACGCACCGTTCGATTTTGGTTTAAACGCTTTCGTGATGGAAACTTCGACTTGAAGAACGAGCCACGAGGAAGACCGCCCAGGTGATTAACTATGAATTAAGAGAGATGGTAGAAGCCGATCCTAGTCAAACTACCCAGGAATTAGCGGCATGGTTTAACGTAACCTTACCCACAATATTGACTCATTTGCGTCAAATCAATAAAATAAAAAAATACGAAAAATGGGTACCTCATGATTTGCTGATGTGCAGAAAGAAACGCGTGTTGAAACTTGTGTTGCCTTGTTGAATCGGTACAGAAATGAAGGAATATTAAATCGAATTGTGACATGTGATGAAAAGTGCATTCTTTATGATAACCGTAAAAGAAAAATGCAATGTCTGACCCCAGGTCAAACGCCACAACAGTGTCCTAAAGCAAAACTTACCAATAAAAAGGTAATGGTAACTGTTTGGTGGTCTCAGCATGGTGTTATTCACTATAGTTTTCTCCGATCTGGTCAATTAATAACGGCAGATGTCTATTGTGCCGAACTCCGAACAATGTTGGCAAAACTAGCAGTAAAACAGCTCCGACTCATAAATCGATCTTCACCATTATTGCTCCATGACAACGCGAGACCTCATACAGCACGAGAAACCGTTTTGACCCTTCAGGAACTGCAATTAGAAACCATTCGACATCCTCCGTATTCGCCAGACCTTGCTCCAACTGACTACTATTTTTTTCGTGATTTGGACAATTATCTACGTGACAAGAAGTTTTCTTCCCAGGAGGCAGTAG
Organism: Anania crocealis; assembly: GCA_949315895.1. NCBI lineage: Eukaryota > Metazoa > Arthropoda > Insecta > Lepidoptera > Crambidae > Anania > Anania crocealis. The sequence continues at coordinate 19,765,053 of OX438880.1, read as the reverse complement.
AAAATGCTTTCACACAGTTTGTGCAGTCTAGATCCTCAGACTTCTATCACAAAGGCATAAATGACCTTCCTATCAGATGACAGCAATGTATAGATAATAATGGTAACTATTTTGATTAAATAAATTTGTTAAAAATTAAAAAATAAACAATTTTGATTTTCAGTACAAATCGGCAATTTCATACTTTAACCCCTATTATTTTTTACACTTAACCTTTGAAATAATCGGGTATTGCTATTGAATTGTAAACTAGTAAGTTTATCCTACGGACGGACAGCGTTATTGAGACAAACATCTATCCAAAATTTCTCATTTATAATATTAGTTAGTAAGATATTAGTTAGATTAGTGAGATTAATAAGATCAGGAAGATCAATGTTTTTAATATGACAGCTGCAGAAGAATGCACTCACATTCTTGTGTAAATAATTTATCAACCCAATACGTTCAAATTTCTAATAGACGTGTCAGGTAGTCAAAAATTCAGTTGGTTTGCAAAATTTTACATGTCTGTACTACACGTAGAAGGAAAATTGTGAATAATGTTTTTAAACTTGAATAATAAAGTTCGGAAACTGAATTTGAAATGGTAACAAGTGGGAAAAAAGAACTACTTTAACATGGACTTGTAAATTGACATTTATAGTAGGAGGACAATTTTTAATATCCTGAGTCGTTGCACTGTGAATACCTCGTTGCGAGTCAAGGGCGATTACCACGCGCCGTACGGCAAGTACGCGTCGCGTGCGCATCTCCTCACGCAAAACCGTGCCCCGGCTCACCGCGCTCGGTGTGATTGGGAAAAGTGGAAAACCACTTCCACGCCCTGTTTGCTACGATAATAAATCTATAGTCATCTTTGTGCTATATTTTCACGTAATGTAAGAAATTCTATAACAATAATTATTTCATCAGTCTGTTAAAATTGTACTTAAGTAGTTATCATGTTATTGTAAAATTATAATTATAACCAACAAAAGACGGAAAGTTATAATAAAACTAATTTATGATAAAAACAACTGATACAGCTTTTTCCCATTATTAAATCGTTACCAATTATAAATATAAACCTACAAATATACTTAACGCAGAAAAAGCCAGTAACTAATTAATAAATAATAGTTTTAAGAAATAATAATGTTATTAATTATTATTAGTAACACTTAGTTATCTGCACTCCGTCAGAGCGCTTCCCGCCGAGATGACCTCGTATCGTTACACATTTCCTCTTGAATTTTGTAATGAATAAATGACTATGATACAATGTATTAACCAATACGTATTCTTTGTTCGCAGGATCAATATGATAACTTAGCCGCCCATACACACAAAGGAATTGAGTTTTTAGACAAATATGGAAATTTCGTTAAGGAGAGGTGCGCTATAGAATTAGAATATGCAGGAAAACTCAGGTGAGAGCGCTGTTTATGTAATATGTGTGTGTATTGATGTTATCATTGTTATGCTGAATTCTCATGAATGAAGAATATTTGTGAATACTTACTTAATAGAATTTCAAGTAGGTAGATACCGGTTTATACTATATAAAATCGTTTGGGTGGCTACTACATAATCTATTTTGAGTCAATTATAATAATTTTAAATATTGATGCATTATAAATGAATTAAAACAAAGAAACAGTTTGGCCTAGTGAGTGACCACTGCAGCCAATTTATAACACATTAAACTCATTTCAATTAGGTATATTACCGACTAACATCGGATGAACTGTGTTCAAAAACATGTATCTTTTTTACAGGAGGCTTGTCAAAAACTATCAACCAAAAAGGAAAGAGGAAGATGAATACCAGTAAGTCATGTCCAGATTAATTTATGTATAATTTTAACTACCACTCACTGTAAACATAATGGAACGTTTGGCATGAATTCAACTCGATAATATGTTAAATAGGTTTAATTTTTTTGTAAAAAATATTGTTTTATACTACTTCGATTCAAATTCAAATTCAAATATTTTATTTCAGTGACTTAGTAACTATTACAATTTGTATTATGTGGGAACTTCCCTTTAGACGAAACATCGTCTGTATTAGGAAGATGGGAAGAACCGCGCCTCTACTAAATTACCAAGGCATTAGTTATAAAATAAAAATAATTATAATACGCGCGCGTCTGGGTGTGAGTGTGTGTGTGTGTGTGTGTGTGTGTGTGTGTGTGTGTGTGTGTGTGTGTGTGTGTGTGTGTGTGTGTGTCTGTGTGTCTGTGTGTGTGTGTGTGTGTGTGTGCATTGGTGTTCATGTGCAAATGTGTTGGTGCGTGAGTATATTTGTAAATCATGAGTGTTTGCTTTTGTTGACATATTGTTTATCAGGCATACCTTGATTCATGTGTTATCAACTCGATGGCCAAGTTTAATTAGTCAAAAGTAACCAATTAATTAAAATTAGTAGGTCATTTTTATTTTTAACGTTATGTACACTACAACAACTATGGATTTTCTCATCTAAATATTCATAATTAATGTATGTTTTCCTTATGATAGCGGGTAATTTAGTTTTAACGACGTGGTCTAGTTTGAATACACGAAGTTTATCATCAGCCCACTAATGTGGGCTGTGTGTTGTTTGATTAATGATTAATCAGCGGGAATGGCGCAGTTCGGTCAGTGGTGGATATGTCACCGTAAAATTGTGAGATCTGTCAGTTTACAAAACAACACGTGAGTGAGATTTTAAATTACCGGTGGATTAGGTTAGGTTAGATTGTAATCCATCGACGTTCAATTATTAACTCCCGAAGTTTACAATTTTACGGTGACAGATACCTTTAAATCGCCTCTAGCGACATCATAGTACGAAAAAGGGTGGTGACTTCTGAAATATATTTCTTTCGTATGTTGGAAGTACAAAACCAAAATTGATGGAACTCCGTCGGCTCACAGGGTGAAACCTTGAATAAAATGGTCGACACAATGTCTTGGTAGTTTAATTAGTTATAGCAGTCCCCCGGTAAGAGAAAGATTGTGGGTTCCAGTGTCAACCAATGCGGAAATTGTATATACAATTGACATCAGCAACATAATCGCTTAAATAACAGTTTACAAGCATAAGTTCTTAGAGCTGTCTGTATTGGGATAACCTAATGGCGAAGACCCAATTAAAAGCGGTTATTGGCTTTGAAAGTTTAAGGTCACGCGTTCGATATACCCGGTTGCCTATTTCTAAATTGGCCTTGAGACTGGGTGTGCTCATGGGATAAAATTGTTTGTATGTATGCTTATTCTTCGTTTTAGACCATATTCGTATTAGATTAAAAATGTAATTAATGACTTAATGGTGATGTTTATCTACAGATACACAGCGTGCAAAGCGTTCAGATTACTCCTGCAAGAGCTGGGCGACTTCGCGGGACAACGCGAGGTGGTCGCGGAGAACCTACAATCGAACGTGGTTCGGGAGCTGCATTTACTCGCCAAGGAGCTGCGAGAGGAGAGGAAGGTAGGACAATGTTTGTTGACACTCAGTGTTAGGATCAATGCTTATAGTTAAGTAGCTCACTTCAATTAGTTGATGTTTAAACGCAATTCTACCACAATTAGTTGAGGTTAATCTAGATTTTCATGCCTTTTATAAAGTGTCACTCAAAGTAATGGTGTATTCGAATTATCATTACTCGTAGTGAATGGGGTCAAGTCAATCCAAGAAGCAAAAACGTTATCAAACTTGTTAAGACTGTGTATATTTCTCAACAAAAAATAGAACAGATTGTATATGCACATTTATTTTTTTATGATGTTTTTGTCATAGGTTAATTAAGCAATATATCATTGTGTATATCTTGATCTGCCGTGTTCCTCATCATCAGACAAAAATGTTATTGTTGTTGATTCTATGATTATTAAGATATGCATACTTTTACCATCATCGTGACTCGTTTAAATAGTGTCACTAAGAATAATTCTGCATTACAGCTAACTTTCTACAAACGTAAATAAAGTAGCGGCAGAAGTTAATACTTGAAGCTTCCATCCTGTTGCAATTTTATACATGGTGCGTAGAAATACTCAGTCGTAAAGTAGAAGCCTGGGCCGGAAAATTACGGCGTAAATTCCGTCGCGTGTTCCCTTGCTTATTGTGCGAAAGCTCGCCAGGAAACCGACGTTTTATTTTTCATTTTAATGACAATGTTTTACCTCTTTTTTCTGTTATTTCTGCATTGATAAAGTGGTGCAGTGGCCACTGAAGAAAAAGAAGCGTCTCAGATAGATACATATTCGGCGTTGTTGGGTCATATTAAAAAAACCGGCCAAGTGCGAGTCGGACTCGCGCACGAAGGGTTCCGTACCAAAACAGCCAAAAAAACGGGTTTGTTGTATGGGAGCCCCCCTTAAATATTTATTTTATTTTCTTTTTAGTATTTGTTGTTATTGCGGTAACATAAATACATAATTTGTGAAAATTTCAACTGTCTAGCTATCGCGGCTCTTGAGATACAGCCTGGTGACAGAGCGATGGTCAGACGGACAGACAGCGAAGTCTTAGTAATAGGGTCCCGTTTTTACCCTTTGGGTACGGAACCCTAAAAAAATGGCGCAATGTAAAGAGAGGCGGTAGTAAGCCGCATTTATTACTGTACTTGGCGGACTTGAGATCGTCGAACGATAGCAAATAACGTTATGTAAATATTTTATTATAAATCCGCTGGATGTTGATCTACTTCATCCATATGTTCCTTACCTTTGTCGGGATATGCTTGAATGCCCATGCTCATATCCGGCGAGTCTGATAATTACTTCGAAGCGATCTGACCTTTGTAACGAAACTACCGAGGAGACGAATTGGATTATTTGTATTATGCTTATACTTCTATTATCGACATGTGCATTTCTTCAGGTTGACACGGCTTAGCGCTATTATAGAAATGTGGGAATATTGTATTTAAACATAAAAATAATCATACAAGTTCTGAATTCACATAATTTCTTGCGTCAAAACAGTGGCCCCGTATTTTCCGGATTCCATTTTGCCATGATGATAATAAGTTTGCCCGTATTAGGAATCCTATGAACTGCTAATCACCACATTGTTACAGTAGCCTGTAAAGTTTTAATTAGGGTAAAATATAACCAACTAGTTGGCCATATTCTAAAACGGCCTATCTAGAGTCTGCTAAAACGGCCCGTTTTTTACTCGTATTAATATACCTAAATTTAAATCTTTACTGTTATTATTTTTTATTAGAAATACAAAATCAATTTTACAATGTACTTTCAGTGCAATTTAGAACAGGTTAGGAAATTAGGAACCATTCGTTCGATACATTAACTAATTGGGCTTAGATCCAGACATTAAACAAGTAACAGAAAAAAGAAACTCAAAAAATTGGCTATAATTAAGCTTACAACTCACATATTGGAACACTTCTCTTGACTTAATAACAATGAATTATAACTTAGTACCAGATATAATTTTTTTTTAAAAAAAACTTTTATATGACACGAGAAAGTTAAAATAAATAAAATTTCTACTACACTACAAACGAAGAATTAAGATGACAATCAGATAAAAGAAGGCACTTATCATAAAAAAAAGCAATACAGTGTGATTAGAGCATGTTACTCTAATTATTATAACCTAAAGCAATAATCAGCTTGGCCGACTAGTCGGCCATTTCGTAGCCGACTAGTCGGCTAGTCGGCCAGAGTGATAGTCGGCCCATCTCTAGTTTTAATGAATAAAAGATAAGCTGACAGTATTCATCTATAATAATATTATAAAGCTGAAGAGTTTGTTTGTTTGTTTAAACGCGCTAATCTCAGGAAGTACTGGTTCGAATTGAAAAAATATTTTTGTGTTGGATAGTCCATTTATCGAGGAAGGCTTTAGGCTATATAACATCACGCTGCGACCAAAAGGAGCGAAGCAACATTGAAAAATATTGCAAAAACTGGGGAAATTATTCATATTTGAAGGCTTCCGTTGCGTGCGCTGCGTAAACGATTCAAGTTACCTAAAAAAATTTATGAAATAATTATTCCTCTTTATATGATTTAAAAAAATGTTCGCGACAGTATATGTATATCTATCTTTTAAGATTGACTCACTATAACCTTTTTTATGGTAATCAAATTTGGTCGAAATTAATGCATTATTGCCAATTATTTGTCAAAGAGTTTTATAATATTAATCCTTATTCAAATGAATGTGTGGTTGATTAAGAGTATTTAATTGTGAACTTCTTAATCGCGATCATAACAACAGAAATTGACGCGGACGAAGTCGCGGGCAACAGCTAGTGTAACATAAAGGTGTTATGAGTCAGTTTTGGTCGTTTGCTTGTACCCGTGCATTTTTAACCCACTGACAAACGAAGCCAACGTTATGTATGTTTTTTATTAATTAAAATAATCTTAAAAAAATTAAATAATAATTGTTACATAACGTGGGCTTTGTTTGTCAGGTGGTGAAAAAATGCACGGTGTATATGTATAGCACCAGTAGAGTTTAATTTGTTAACCGTCAGTATTAATATTGTGTACTGAATATCTTAAAGAATTCCAGTTAACTATATTGTGACCAAAACAAGTAACATAAAATGAAGTAAGATAACATTAATATTTACAATATTAATAAGTTTTTAATTACACCGATAACACCAATACCAAATAATCTAGTATCATACTTTCTAAGTAGAACTTTGTGGTCGTCGTTTGGATTAAGATGATGATATCACACCATTCATAAGCTTGTGCTCATAGCCAAAATACCTGCTACTGACGGTATCCGAATGCGTAAGAGTTGTTTTTTTTTGTCCAGAGCGCAAACCTCTAGACCGAGTTAAACTAAGTACTTGCCTAACTAAGTAAATGTATTTTATTTGCAGCAACACCTGAACGAAGGTGCGAAACAAATGGCTGTGCTAAACTCGGCGATAAGCGCGCTGGAGCGAGCGCGGCGAGCGTACGAGCGCGCCGCGCGGGAATCCGAGCGAGCGCTCGAAACCTTCCAGAGGGCAGACGCCGATCTCAACTTGAGGTAAGAAACTAAGCATTTAATATTTATCAGGAACTAACGGAATCATTGATAAACAAGCTAGTCGTCCCGGCTTTTGCACGGGTACACCAATGAAAAAAATGCATGCAAATGGTATTTTTGTGACCTTTACACACTTTCATGTGAATATTGCAAAGACATTTTTGTTTCAAACATAATAATAACTAAATACAAACCTTTTGATCACTACAGACAACAAAAAAGAATTATCTACGAGTAATTTGGTGCAGCCGATTGGTGGTTACATTCATTTTTATTTATATGTACCTAGTCAGGTCATAAGTTCTGTCACATGTGTAATATGAAATAATTTAAACATGTTTATTATTTATGTAACCATTGCAAAATGAACTTAATAAAACATAGATTCATAGGGTAATAAAGTTTATTCAAAATGACCCCCGCGATTTTGAATACAGGCCTTCAATCTGCGCGGCCAGTCGTCTATCGCAGCACGAACGAGGTCATGTCAATATAGGCGGCTGCCTTAATCAAGGATGCCTTGAGTGATTCCAAATCAGGATGAGGCTTTGAGCTGGCCTTTTCCTCCAAGTGTTGCCATATCTTGTAATCTTACTGACTCAAATCTGGACTGGAGGAGGGCCAGTCTTCGTGCCGGATGAAGTCGATTTCACGCGCCGCCAGCCAGTCTTGTGTGCTTTTCGCTCTATGAGCTGGCGCAGAATCTTGTTGGAATACCCAGTGCCTGTTATTAAACATGGTATGAGAAACAGGTTCTTGAGGACTGTATTTTGATACACAACCAAACCATGAGCGAGGATGGAAAATGACCTCGTTGGACACGCGGAATACGGTAGCTCGCTTCTTCACTGCTGTGTGCGTACACCTTTTCATTTTGTTTGTTGTAGCTCTCTTCCAAGGTGAAAATTTTTTCATCCGAAAAATGAATTTCCCGATGCTTTTTTACCGCGTACCGCTTCAACAAAGCGCGGCATCTCTTCAGTCTCAGGTCCATTAAACGAGCGTCCTAACGATGTCCTGTTTTTCTTCGATATGCCGTATGCCCTAAGTCTTCATTTAACACCCTTTTCACCGTGGTCCTGCTCAACCCCATCTGAAGGGCCAACAGTTTCTGCTTACGTATGGGATTTCTTTGAATTCGCGCCTTCACAGCTTTCTTGACCTGTCATCTACACTAGAGTCCTCATTGTATCGTTTTATGGTACGATAAACAAATCTTTTGGTTATATTCAAATTTTTCAGAAAGTCGAAACTCTGAATTGGCTCGTAACCGCAACGATGCAACGCAATAACCGCGACACGGTCTTCTTTAGGTGTCCACTCCATATTTAAAAATGAGGAAAATTCTAAAAAGTACACATTTTTATTTTCATGAAAAATTCGAAATTCGAATTCAATAAACTTTTTTGTGGTAGAACCTGTACACCCCTCCAAAAGATAGACCAATACACCTACAAGATTTTGTTATTATCCATTCTTTTAAAATGGCTTCGTTAAGTGGTTCAAATAAAGAGTTAAGTAATAAAATAGCAATACAAAACAACAAAACCAACATGGCGGAAGATGACATTTTGATGACGTCCGTCAGTTTTGGCAGTTTCAAAATTGCGCATCTAGGAGTCGACTGCCATCGGTGGCTGTAGTAACAACAAACATTATGAAAGTAATGTTTCGATCAATACCAAATCCAGAAATCGAAAATGAGGTCGTTATAATGAACTGAACATTTAAAACGCGACAAGCCGAACAAAAACTTGAAGTGAATGATTATGCTAAAGTGACAAGGGGTATCTGACAGGTACTGACATTTAAAGTTTTTTTAGATTGACGCCATCTTGGAATGCCTAATGGAGTTTGATAAATTATTCGATCTTATTTATTTTTGAACCAATAAATTATACGTTATATAAATTTATATGTATTTTCCCCAGAAATTTTTCTTGATTTATGAAAATTGTGTACTATACCTGGGCCTATTATGGGACATCTCCTTTCTTTGTAATCTCTATATTAATTACACTACATGAAACGACATGGTTTGTCCTATCAATCTACTGAATTGCTGGCTTTGATGAGCATAAAGAACTTGACTTTCATGTTTATGTGTTGTTTACGGAATTGACTTCATTCAAACGATTACAACTAGACATATTTAGGTACTGGCATAATCAATTTTTGTAATTAGTTAATAATTACGGCTAATAGTCCAGTTACTGCACAATCTTTAGCAATAGAACGGATGCAATTAAGTTTGATTGTGTTATAACGTACTTAATTTAAAGTTTTTCTAAAAAAAAATCGTTTCTATTATTTTATATGCCCAGAAAAGGTTTTTCTGGACTTCGGATAAAAGTTACCCTATTGCTTTGTGGTAGTACTTATACATTCTTGATAGTTGTCATTGTCTAAATACTCCTGTTAAATACACAACAAATTTTATTTTAAGCTAGCTAACCGCTCTGGCTTAACGCGCGTGTAAAGATGTTGTCTTTTATAAAATTATCAAAAAACAATATAAAATAACCAGTATAATCCTTCCTTTTCATAAAAACTCTTGCGTTTAAAAATATTTAAAGTTTAGTTAGCGCACATAATGGTGTAGACAGCGGGAAGTGACTTAGCTTTATACTGAGTTAAAATGCGGGGAGTCCATAATTAATTGATATTACTTTATATATAGTTATAATAATTGTACATTTTGCTGTTACGCTGCTGGTAGTTTTTATGACACATAAAAATAAATACATACAATGTCTAGTGCTCTTACCAATGCTGGTAAGAATCTTGGCAAGAATATACGTAGGCGTGGACGGACGCGATAGACGTACATCTAATAAAGATAGGCAGTGTATGTTTTAGATACGAAGAAACTAGAGTTAAAACCATTTACGGACAAGTATGCTGAGCTAAATACACACGGAAGAAATACTTGATTTGATGAAATACTTGCGTGATTAAGCGTCAGTGAATATTTCAACATGAAATACGCATAGCATATAAAGTAACGCTATTGACACGAAATGCAAAATGTCAAAATATGAAGAATATTGCATGACTGTAGTCTAAGGCGGAATTCAAATATGAATTATTACCTTTTTAGTATTCCTTTTCACAAATAAATGCAATAGGCAGTAAAAGCTTGTGGTTAGCTGATAAATTAAAGCAAAGTAAAAGGCTACCAAAATCTTTCTTCAGTTTTTTCCTGTCTAAACTTGGAACAAATTTTAGAAAGTCTTAAAACTTGTATTTATTTAGAAACAATTTTTTCCTTTACTTGTATGGAAAATCTCAATTCCTTCAAATATTTTCAGTCGAGCGGAGGTAGAAAAACAAAAAGCGAATATGAAACTCCGGAGTCAGGCGTGTGAAGAGGCTAAGACGGAATACACGGACCAACTCCGAAAGACAAACGAAGCGCAGCGGCAGCACTACGAACAACGGCTTCCACACGTTTTCAAACAACTTCAGGTAAATATTATATACAGTCTTCAAATAGGTAGTTTGGGATCCAATTTTTTGGCATTTGTACTTTAGTTTCATTATTAAATTCCGTGCGCATCGCTTGGTATATAAGAACGAGTAATCGACCTATCTTCATCAACCGTAACCAGAACCAGATACTATCGGATGATAAATTGGCCAATTAATTTCGATGATTTGCACACTACAATATTTGCATTCGCTAAAATTATGATTTATTCACGAGTTGTAAACTTTCACTTTTGGAATTTAAGCGTAGTATGACTCATGTATAGCTTTAAACATTGCATTCGGTGAAATACTCTTGCGGGGCGCTCAATGCATCCGACTCGTGGCTGCGCTGGCCCGGTGCCAACTAGGTCGAATGAATGAACCGCCAGAAATTGTAAATCCCACATGTTTTGTTTTAGTATAGCATTTTACTTGAACAGACTTTTTTTATGTGTATTTATTGTTATTGTTTTCTTATTTCAGGATCTAGACGAAAAAAGAATAAAGAACATAAAAAACTTCATGTTGAGTTCGGTAGATGTAGAAAGAAAAGTTTTTCCTATTATTATGCAGTGCCTGGAGGGAATGGAGCAGGCGGCTAATAGTATAAATGAAAAAGAGGTAAAACAGCATTTTATTCATATTATCGTATCAACAATTAATCGTCATAGATAAGACATGTATTTTTATTATGGTTATGCAATTCTTGGAAACTAATCTTTTTTCTTGATTGATAATAACTTTTCATTATAAAACGATGATATAGTTATCTTTTTATCAAATGACTGTCATTTAGTTATGGTATTGTTGTTTTTAAATTGAAATGGTATGTAGCTTTTTAGACAAAAGCCTCGTCCCAATAGAAGTTTTGAAATAGGTTCGCGACTTCTAATGTTTTATTATCATTACAAATTCTCATAGCACAACCCAGGGTAGTCTCAAAGAGGGCAGTGCAAATGAAGTTTTGGTTACAGTTTACTCAGTAAAACAAATGATATTATTATTATCATCAGTAATTTTAAAATGTCGCTTAGCAGTTTAGTTTTACCATTATTTTTTATTTCCATACTATGTGTTTTCTCGCCTAACGACCTCACAATACAACACAACGCCTACGATATCTTCACCTTAGTTTACGATTTTCATTAAAATCATCATATTGAATATGAGTAACTGCGTTACAAAATTAGGTTTCTATACAAACATGTTTATCCCAATTAATACAGAATGAAATTTTAATCACTTTCCAAATTTTAATACTTACAACAATCTACGAGACAAATACAAATGACGTATTTTTTCTTTTGGTATAGCCCAGTACAAAAAATGTCACATCACCTAGAAAATGACCGCCAAAAATCTAAAATTTTTGATACGGCCTCCTCGCAACACTTTTTTACGCGTTGGGCAACTAATTCATTAATTACTATACTATTCATAAGTTTTTGATTTTCCCTTCATACCTTCACAGGCTTAGGATCGTAAAATTTAAAACTATGTTGCGAAAAATATTTTCGGTTGAAAACTTGACCTACATTTTTTACCTCATAAATTAAAATGTCACCTGTATAAACATGGGACGAGGCTTTTATTTACTACAAATCTAAAATGTTTCTAAACAGTAATGGGTTTTGCAGGACACACAGTTAGTTATAGAAAGGTATAAATCCGGCTTTGTGCCCCCTGAAGACTTCGCTTTCGAAGCGGCGGCGGGCGGCGACACAACAGACTCGGCGGCGCCGCACCACCACCACAATCACCTCACAGCCGCTCGAGGAACAGTCTCAGGGAATAGGATTAAGAAGAGGGGAGGATTACTGTCCATATTCAGCTCTAACAAGGTGAGAATGTACATTTTGATCTTATCAGGTGAAATGATTGTTTGCGAAACATCGGTATTTTTTACAACACATACATAAAGATATATATTTTATTGTAGAATCAACTCATATGAGAAGTTATGTTCTAATTAGGGTTGTACCGACTAGTCGGTAAAGCCGACTAGTCGGCGACTAGTCGGCCCGTTTTTTTCTCGTATTAATAGGTACGTGGGTAACACTGAATATGTTTAGATGTTTCTAACTGGCCAGGTTTAAAGTTTAGAACTGGCCCGTTAGAAACATTGCTAATAAAAACTTTTTTTTTAATTTCAAAATTAGAACTCTCTGGTAACCTTATATGTAGTATATTGCATGCATTCATTTGTCATTTGTTTTTTGTGAATTGGCGGCAAATCTATAACTCTTGTTACACGTGAAAATGAACCTAACGCGAGAAATTTTCGATCAATGATTTATTATAACTATTGTTGTGGGCTTACTCAACAACAAAGCTATGATAGGCTGCGATTAGCATTTCTTAATGAAGCCCCATCTCATGCCACTATTTACAATTGGTTTAACGAGTATAACAGCGACTACTGAAGATAACATCAGTGCTGTGCGACGCATGATAGAGGAAGATATGAGAGTGACCTATCAGCAGATACGGGCAAGCCTAGACATTGGTATGAGTCAAGTTCAAAAAATGTTACACGAACATTTATGTGTCAGGAAGCTTTGTACCAGATGGATTCCCCATACTTTAACCGACGACCAGAAACACCTTCGCATGGACTGGTGTCGCCAAACGTTAGATAAGTTCAACGGCGGTGACTCAAATGCTGTATTTGACATCGTCACAGGTGATGAAAGATGGATATATTGCTACGAACCCGAAACCAAAAGACAATCAGCTCAGTGGGTGTTTCCTTTCGAGGATCGGCCAACTAAGGTAAAGAAAGGAAGAAGTCAAGGAAAAAAGATGATTGCCTCATTCTTTGGTTGGAAAGGTCATTTCGCGACAGTTGTGCTAGAAGATGGAAGAAGGACAGTTACTGCAGACTGGTATGTCAATCGCTGTTTGCCTGTTGTCTTGGAAAAAATTCGACAGCAGCGCCCTCGAAGCAGGATCCTCCTTCACCACGACAATGCTTCAGCGCACTCCGCAAAACGGACTGTTGAATATTTGACTATGGCAGGTGTCGAGATAATGAGTCATCCGCCATACATTCCTGACCTGGCGCCCTGCGACTTTCATTTATTCCCAAGAACTAAAGATAAAATTCGAGGTATTCGCTTTACGAGCCCTGACGATGCGGTGAGAGCGTACGAAAATGTCATAGAAGAGACCCCTAAGGAAGAATGGGCCCACTGCTTTTCTCAGTGGTTCCATCGAATGCGACGATGTGTAGAGAGGAACGGAGATTACTTTAAAAACAATAAAAGTATTGGCAACTTTCTACATTCAGCCGTTTTTCTAAACATTTTTATTTTATTTTGTTTTATTTTGTTTTTATTCAGGGAATCAACAGCGATACATTGTGTAAGACATCTTAGTTAATTTAAAATTACAGCTAATTACAGATTTCCACACATTTTCAGTGTTACCTAGGTATACCTAAAAATTGATGAAATTGAAATCCTAACTGTTATTTTTTTTTTTATTAGAAATACGATATCCATTTTACAATGTACTTTCAGTGCAATTTAGAACATGTTAGGAAATTAGGAACCATTTGTTCGACACATTAACTAATTGGGCTTAGATCCAGACGTTAAACAAGTAACAAAAAAAAACATACTCAACAAATTAGCTATTCCTAATTAAGCTTATAACTTACATAAATTGGAGCACTACTCCTTGACCTAATAATAATGATTTAGAACTTAGTACATACCAGATATAAAAATTTATAAAAAACTTTTTAATGTGACAACAGAAAGTAAAAATAAATAAAAATTCTACTATAATACACACAGATTAAGATGACAATCAGATAAAAGAAGGCACTTATCATAAAAAATGGCAATACAGTGTGATTAGAACATGTTACTCTAATTATTATAACCTAAAGCAATAATTGGCTTGGCCGACTAGTCGGTCATTTCGTAGCCGACTAGTCGGCCCATCTCTAGTTCTAATGGTTTTATAGCTGATATACAAAAACTTGCTCTAAGACTTCAACATTAAAATACCTTTTGTAACGCATGAAGCTTAACTTTTGAAGTTTACTGTTAGTTGCTGCACATAAAAAGCAGCCTAACTAATAGTACTGGAACTAGTTTCATACATCATGGTTATCAGATGACTAGAGTTGCTCGACTTTATCTGACCAATGATTGGCAGTTGTAGAAATCAGTGGAAAACTACGCCAACAGATTAAAAACCCCGGATTCGATTAGAACAACAAAAAATGAGAATGTTTCGGCATTAATATTTAAAACATTCTATTTTTTGTATAAGTTAAAAGCAAACAAATGTCTATGTTGTATAAATATCCATGTTTCGTATTATTTTGTTTTAATAAATGAAATAGAAAGTTTACAGTGTTATTAGGTAAATATTGGTATGAGTACCTTTTGTTTTATTTTTATTATTCTTATATTATTTACATGAACGAGCATTCTTAACGGTATAACATAATTTTCCGTTACATATTTCTTACATAATATATATTTACGTAAAATATTGTGTAGTTAGATTTAATAGATATATCAATTCAAATTTATGTCATTTATTTTCAAGGTTCAGAGGTCTATGTGCTTGAAGTGATTGGCTTCAATAGAGCTTTATTTATGCTATGACTCCATTTTATTACCATCAACATTTTACTACGCATGCTTTGGAAACATTTTACTACGATATTCAAAATATTTTAATATTTACTACATTCATATTTTACTTTTATTGCCTATTATTTACACAGCTGGTGTATACTCAATGCTACGTAACGTATTGTAGACTTGGTGATTCACTTTCCCCTCGCGAAAATTCATTGAATAAACACCAGTTTTGTTTAAATATATTTTTTATTTTATTATGTAAGTTGGAGGTACTAATTTATTTTTGTCTGTTATCCCCCGTTCGATCCCCACCTAACATGGGTACACATATCAAACAATCGTTATTATTGGCGGCGCTCGGTGCATTGTCGCGTGGAAAAAGTAAGTCAGTGTTTTTGGGGATGAATGAAAGGTGTCAGCATGACTCATTTGGCTTATTTCCATACTATAATACTGTACCATCTGATTTTACAACTTTTTGGTTTTATTCTGTTTTACTAAGTTTTATAAAACACAATCATTACAAATAATCTGTCTTATCACGGCAACACATCTTATATTTGAATGCAGAAAGAAACATGTTTTCTCTATACTAAAATGTTTAGTAAATTGTAGCATTGTGTGTTATTGTGCCAATGAAATGAAACACTTGTGTTGTAATATTTTCTTTCTCATTCACACATTTCTTGGGCTACTATAAAAACAATGTATAAGTATTAATTGTCAAACTTTTAAGTACAATTTCATTCGCTAAATTGTTTTAACAAAACTGTTTACATCTAGGGTTGATGACAGCACCTTTCAATTGGCAAATTTAATTCGCTTCCACCGCGATATCTTAATAGATTTCGTATCAGAATAATTCTCTGCCTCAGCCAAACTACGCCCACTGCTGGTCTTAAGCCGTGTTGAACTGCCTCAAAGGTATCTGATAACCAGTAAAAGATAAATTCGTAATTTGCTTTACGGTATTTTATGATTAATTTTATACAAAAAAAAAAAACTATGACGTGTTCAGTTGTCATGAACATAATTTTTTAACTAATATTTTTAGAAATTATCTATTTCTCGCTTTATTAATTCCAAGTAACATGATTTCAGGTTATTATAATTTAATTACGAATATAAAACAACAAAAATGCAAATTAGAGTTGTTAAAATAAATTACATAGGATAGGTGCAATAATCCAAGTGAACGTTCAGCGTCCGGCAACGATCAATTTAAATCGATTCAATTAGTGGCTTGCCGACTCATTAACACTTCGTTGGTCTACTTTTGATCATAATATCATGTTAGATATTTAGTGTTTGACTAGTGCACATAAAAACACACTCAAAATCTAATACTTAGTTCGTTTTGCAATTCATGTCAGAATAAACGTAGCCCAATAGTTTAAATAGAAGGCGTGTAGCTTAACATCCCTCAAATTGTAAAATCACAAACAAAATACTCCTATTTTCCCTAGTTTTTGAGTTTCACCATGGCTTTGACGGACCCGCCCGCAGAGGGGTGTCATCCGTCTTTATTTACCATTTATTTAGGGCTGGTATTCACCTTAGATGAGAGGTTCGGATTGGAGAGGATTTGTGTGATAAAAGGCCAATTTTAAAGACTAATCTCTTATCATGATAAAACTAGCAGTGTAAGTAATGAATTGGGAGGTTTTTGAATCCAAATTACCAAACTGGGCTAAACGAAGTTACATATTAATTTGTCAGAAACTGAAACCAGTGTCACGATATTTACGATAACGTAATCCACGTTGAGTTGTTCCATCCAGTTCTATTCATCTGTATCAAAAAGGTTAAACATTTTTGAGTGTGCATACCACGCTAGTCGTTACTATCTTTCGTAAAGTTCAAAGCATTTAAATGTAATGCAAGATGAACATGCTCTTCTGTGCTTAAGAACGCATACAGTAGTGTATGGGACTTTGCTCA
The DNA here is from genome assembly GCA_949315895.1 of Anania crocealis. NCBI lineage: Eukaryota > Metazoa > Arthropoda > Insecta > Lepidoptera > Crambidae > Anania > Anania crocealis. Next base: position 19,748,041 of record OX438880.1, on the reverse strand, counting down.
AAAGTTTAATATGACAAGACAGTATACTGTTTTTCTAAAGTGCATTTAAAAACATAGCTAAGGAATAAGTTCAAATTAAATATTAATGAATATGTTTCTGTATCTTTTATTTATTGCAAGATTAAACAATAGGCTCTCAAAAGTAAAATTCCTGTGGACCATTTTTTTAAAATTATCTTGCCTAATATTTCACACGTTTCCTCTCTTCACCGCACTTCTCGGCTTTGGTGGACGCCAGCCCTTATTGTTGTTTGTTTGTCCCCGTGTCTCGCCCGCTCCCGCTAACGCTTTGACTACAGAAGATTGTCGAGGCGTGCAATTCGATCAAGGTCAGTTCTGCGTGACAAACACGGTTTGGTAACAATCGTAACTTTTATTGGTCATTTTTCGGTAATTATTTGGATTTGTGAGTGACTTTGTCAAGGTTTTGTACTTTTCAATTGTTAGAAGCATGCAAACGTTCTAATTAATGGACAGGCTTGTGTGTGAGAAGGTATTATAATTTGTCCTTGAATTGGATTAAAGGACGTTCACTGATTAGATGTTTAATGATAATAATGGTGTTTTTTTACTGGTTAATGATGCTTTGTTGGGGTAAAACCGTTACTCGTAGTCATTCAATGATAAACATTGATCATAATTTTGGTGTAACTGACACTGATTCGGTCTATATTAATGAATATTTTTTACTACAGCGGTATATTACTGTACAAAGAGTCTTTATTTATTATAATTTAATAAAATTGATATGTTATAATAAATATGTGTGTTAAAATATAATTAATATAATCTAAAACAAAACTACTACTAGGTCTTCAATGTGACCAGTAAAAGTTATCGAAGTGAAACATCGGCGCTCTGTGGCTTGGGTAACTTCACATTATGCTTGCACGGCTTTCTTTGTTTTCAGCGCACGCACTTATACGAGTATACTGTATATTTGTATATAAATTATCTGTTATAAACATGTATCTATATTTATTACGTACTAGTGACTAAAACGTTACAATAAATATTATTAATGACGTTCAGACTCATTTATTATTTTGATAATATAAAATATTGTGTGTATTTATAAGTATAACTAGTAATAACGAGCAAACTGTTTAATTCAAATACACGTAAAATTAATTAAAATATCACATTTACTAATATACGAGTATAAAGAATTAGTAATGATAGAAGTAAAATAGTGAGTTTTAGTTGGATTGGGTATAGGATTGTTTGAGTGAGGTTTGCATAATATGTTTTGGCTGTGTGGACTGCTAGATAAGCGTGGTCGGTTTGGTTTTCAGAACAACATGTCGATGGATGGAAAGGAGGATTATTCAGATTTGCCACCGAACCAAAAGAAAAAGAAACTGCAGGCCAAAGTGCATGAGTTAAGTAAACAGGTAAGCATTGTGGTTTCTTTATCTAAGAGTAAAACTGGTTTTAAATTCTATATTATTTTTTGGATTATTCATATTTAAAGTTTGACTACCTATTTACCTTTGAACAATTTTAACATTAGTATATAAACTTGAAAAATTATGTCTCAGGCGGGACTCGAAACCGCATCTCCTCGCACTGCGAGGTTCGAGTCCCGCCTCCCGCCTGAGACATAATTTTTCAAGTTTATATACTGACATTATAATTGCAATTAAATATTATTAATTAAGTGCAAGCTGTCCTAAAAAAAAAGAAAATTAGGTTTAAGGAATGGCAGAAAGTTGCAGATGATGACGAAAGAATGAAAGATGAGAAAAAGAATAAGTACATAGAAATGAAGAAAAAAGCCAAGAAAGTAGTTGCCGTGGCAAGGGCAAAAGCGCAAGAAAAACTCTACTGTACTCTAGATAGTCCTGCAGGTCAAAAAGATCTCTATAAACTTGTTAAGGCCCGAGAAAGAAGAACAAGAGATTTAACACATGTAAAATGTATAAAAGATGAAACCGGGCAAGTTCTCGCTGACGACAATGAAATAAAAAAACGCTGGAAGGACTATTTTCAAAAATTAATGAACGAGGAGAATGAATGGAGTGGGGAACTAGAGAATGCACCTATTAACGTGGGATTAGTAAGGGAGATTAGTGAAGAGGAAGTGGAATGGGCGGTGAATAGTATAAAAAGAGGGAAAGCCGTGGGACCTGATGATATACCAGTGGAGGTCTGGAAGTTAGTAAGAGCAGAGGGAAGGAAGTGGTTAACTTTATTTTTCAATAAGTTGTTGCATGAAGAGACGATACCCGATGATTGGTGCAACAGTCTGTTGATACCAATCTTTAAAAACAAGGGGGACGTGCAAGAGTGCAACAATTATCGAGGAATAAAGTTAATGTCACATAGTATGAAGGTTTGGGAGAAGATCTTAGAGAAAAGGTTGCGAGAAGAATGTGAAATTTCACAGAACCAGTTTGGTTTTATGCCGGGTCGGGGTACGACGGACGCCATCTTTGCCATTCGCCAAATGTGCGAAAAGTACAGAAGTGCACATAAAAACCTACACATGGTGTTCGTTGACCTCGAAAAGGCATACGACCGAATACCTCGCGAGGTTCTGTGGTGGGCCCTTAAGATCAAAGGTGTGCCTGGGAAATACCTGCATTTGGTTCAAACCATGTACGGCAGATGCAGTACTCACGTCCGATCCGCAGCCGGGACAACTACGAGCTTCAATGTGACTGTGGGCTTGCACCAAGGTTCAGCGCTTAGTCCTTACCTCTTTCTGATGATAATGGATGCTCTGACATCGGACATACAGAGAGAGGCCCCTTGGTGCTTGCTATTTGCCGACGACATTGTGCTTGTTGCTGAGGAGGCCCAGGAAGTCCAGGACAGACTGGAGGAATGGCGACAAAGGCTGGAGAACGTTGGCCTAAAAGTCAGTAGAACCAAAACAGAGTATCTGTTCTGTGACTTTGGCGGTCTCTCCAGTTCTTTGCCAATAAAACTTGACGGAATGTGCTTACCAGTCTGTTCCGATTTTCGGTATCTCGGGTCTCTCGTACAGAACGACTGTAATATTGATCGGGACGTCAGGCATAGAATCAATGCAGGCTGGATAAAATGGAGGCAGGTCACCGCAACAACATGTGATCCACGGATGCCCTTACGGTTAAAGGGTAAAATTTACAAATCCGTGATTAGACCTGCCTTAATGTACGGATCGGAATGCTGGGCTGCTAAGAAGACGGATGAGAAGCGAATGCATGTAGCAGAAATGAGAATGTTAAGATGGATGTGTGGGGTTACCAGAATGGATAAGATAAGGAATGAATATATACGAGGAAGTCTGAAAGTGGCACCGATTACCGAGAAGATGGTGGGGCATCGTCTGTCTTGGTATGGTCATGTAATGAGAAGGGAAGAAAGTCATGTAACTAAAAGAGTGATGAGTATGAATGTGGAAGGCTGGAAGGGAAGAGGGCGACCGAGAAAGAGATGGATGGACTGTGTGTAACAAGATATGAGTGTGAAAGGTGTGGATGATTCAGTGACGAGTGATAGAATGGTGTGGAAGAGAAAAACATACTGCGCCGACCCTAGATAAACTGGGAAAATGGCAAAGAGAATGATGATTATAATTGCAATTAAGTTGCTAAAATATCAAATAAAGTAATTTTAACATGCTTAAAAAGTTAGCATCGATTACGATTTAAATGAAGTTTTTAGCATAGTGTCTAAATATTCAAACGCATCATGTTTCACTTTTAGGTGGCACAAGAACAGGCAGCAATGGAAGGCCTAATGAAAATGAAAGGTGTATATGAAACAAATCCTACTTTGGGAGATCCAATGACGGTTGAAGGTAAGGATTTTACTGTCTCTTTTAACAATAGATCTTCTTTCACTTTTTCTTTGTTTAAAAATAAGAAGAAAGTGTATAGTAGTAGTGGATAGTAGTAGTGTAGTAAGTCGTAGTTAATATTAGTATTGATACTATGCTATTTAAATAAACTTGTCTACCTTCCATTCCTTAGGACAACTGAACGAATGTTGTGATAAATTGAAGAAGTTGCGCACGCAACTACGGAAGTATGAGGAATTGTTGGCCGAGGCGAACAATCAGGTCAGCGCGCCCGCAATGCTGCACCCCGCCGCCCGGACCAACGGAGCTGCGCCTACGCAGGCTACCAGGTAACATATTATTCGCTTGATAACGTTATTCTCATAAGAATAGGAATAGTAATATTTATTTGATATAAATTCCATGTATACATGTGACTATGTAACAGAGTATATAGAGTATATAGAGTATAGAAAATAGGTATAGAAAAGAGTGTAGAAAATCAGCTGACAAATTTTTCTGATCCACCGATATGCATTAGGGTCCGATGCCTCTAAAATGGCACCGTAAAACTTATCTTTGACTTAAATTTTTAATCGTTTTGGTAGTAAAGTAAACATTTTTACTTTGTCAATAAGTGTCTGAATCGCGTCAATCACTTGTTTCCCTGTTTATTATTATTTCATTGTTATTAACTTGTATTTGAAGTTATTCATTTTAACTCATGTTTTAAATCTAGGCATGCATCTATTAGCACCTCCGTTTTATATTAGTTTTAAAGTAAATACAATTCAATATTTAGAAATTATTTAAAATTAAAACATACTCCGCTCAGATTTTTTTTGTGAGTGGTGTCATCAAACTTTTGATTGCAATATCGTATTTTACTGAGCGGGTGCCGGGATCATCGCTTTGCCGAAAAACGCAATAGGGCTTGCGACCCAGGTGTAGACTGTAGGTTTTGGAGCCTCCTTAATGTCGCGCGTCAGACCTTTACTGCCAGACTGACGCCTAAAAAGTCGTAAATTTAAATATCGATACTTTTTATTAAGAGATCCTTCTCTACCCAGTGAGAAGGGTGTCGTTGGAAAAGTCTTTTAAAAATATTGTGGGTCTGACAACAGTATTTTGCGTTTCAGAATTGAATGACGTAGTTTTAATGTGCAAATTTTTGTCAGAGTCAAGTATCCCTCAGCCAGCTGTAGGTCTATCTTGGATGAATTAACCACTGGATATGAAACGCAAAAGCGAATGTATGAAAACATCATTAACCAATTTCTGCGGGGCGGGGGGAGATTGTTGTGTCAATTATTGACATTTAGTGAGTGAAAGTGTCGATATTTTTATATCGATATGTGTTGAACGAATGAATGACCGAATCTTATGCTAAATGTTTTTTTTTTTTATTACCAAAACAAAAATTACATTATGGGCATGTTTAATTAAGTAAGCACAAACCATTAAACGAATAGTCGCTTACGGTTTTTTGCGTTAACATTAAAACACTCTGGTGTACAATGGATACCACACATTCGGTGGTGTTTTGTAGGGATCCATTTTGCCTCTCTTCGGGTGGCTTCAACCCACTTTGTTTTACTGAAATTACATTAATAGGATGTATTGTAATAAAATATGAAGTTTAAAATTTTTAAGCAAACTTGTATTTTAAAGATTAAGTACTTTAATCTACTCTAGAGTTAATCATTTTATTTCAAAAGTATTTATATTATAAATTTATTAGTACGTTTATCGATATGATTTATCGACAATTGTCAAGCACAGTTAAAACTAAATTGACTAGGGAACGAATGATGAACGTACGATAATCCTACCGAATGAAGTATGCGTCATCTTGTTGATTTTGTAGTAACTGACCACTACTTTTTTAAATGGCAATGTAACTTTTCTTTAGGAAAACACATTTCACTATTTTAAGAAAAATTAACAGCTTTATTGGGATAAAAAGTTACTTACGGATGAAAAGAAATATTTTTTGTCTTGCCGCTATAATTTTTACACAAAAATACGGCACATTTACCCATTTTTTCCGACAATGTTTCTCACCGAGCTCTGAAACCGCACTGACAAGACGTCACATGTATGTAAGTGAGGCTAAAAAGCCCGCTTCGTTGTCAAGGGGGCACAAGCGAAATTGCCTGACATTGCGCGTCCAGTGGTTTATTCATCCAAGAGTTCTATACTCACTGAACACGAAAAGAAACCCATAAATCATATCTTTTTTTTTGTAAAAGACCCCCAAACTTATTACAGTATCGGTTCAAACAGCGAGTCCCTATCCCGGTCGGCGTCTGAATCGTCCGTCAGCACTGGAACTGGTGCGGCGGGCCCCGGCTCTACTTGCGGGCCTAACGGTCGCGCGGCGGGGGGTTCCCCCGAATCAGGCCTGGGAGGGGAGATCGCGGCGGCCCACGCGGACCACACGAACGGAGACCACGACCACGACCACGACAACGAGCACGACCACGAATCGGACTTTGATTATTACTACGAACCGGATCTACAGCCGCTGGGGTACTGCAAAGCGCTGTACGCGTTTGAAGGTAAGCGGAATTGCCAATAGTAGGGCCTATAAATCAATCCATAGTTTTCAATTTTACGGTCCTAAGCCTGTTAATGTATGAATGGAAAATCAAAAACTGAATAAATGAAATGCGCATCGCGTAAAAAAAGCGTTGCTATGGGGCAGTATCAAAAATTTTAGATTTTTTGCGGACATGTTCTAAGTGCTTCATCTTGACATTTTTGTACTGGGCTATGCCAAAAGAAAAAATACGTCATTTGTTTTTTGTCTCGTAGATTGTTGTGTAAAAATTTGGAATGGGATTAAAATTTCATCCTGTATTTTGTCATGTTATGTTGTATTGTGTTACGTTACGTTGTATTGTATTGTATTGTAGCTAACGGCACAGGCTCGACGATGCGCATGGAGTGCGGCGAGCGTCTGCTAGTGCTGGAGACGGACGCCGGCGACGGCTGGACGCGCGTGCGGCGTCAGCATACGCGCGAGGAGGGCTTCGTGCCCACAACTTACATCGCCACTACGCTCTATGCGGACGCGCACTAGCCGGTCGGTATTTTAATATATAATAATATGATAAGATATTATACTCTTTATTGCACACCATACAGGATTTTGTCACATAAAATACATTTGACGACCATTTGGATCAGCGGTAGCAACGCTGCTTCTGAGCTATGGGTCGCGGGTTCGATCCCCGCACAGTACAAATATTTGTGTGCATGAACATGTCTGTTTGTTTGTACTGGTCTGGGTGTTTTCTATATACATATTATAAGTATGTATTACTAATTTGGGACTAGATAGCTCAGTGTGGCCCAGTGAGGCATGTTTTAAATATTTATTATTTATTTTATTATTATTATTTGAAACTACAATTTAGGCGGTATTTTGTTCATAGGAAATGGAATTCGTCGTCAGTGTTCCACTCTGCGAACATGGCGGTCAGGGCAGCCCTAACTACCATCTGCAGTAGAGATTTAAAGAACTTGAGTCCCTTAGTCTTAATCTTCTATATATCTATGTATATAAAAGAAAGTCGTGTTAGTTACACCACTTGTGACTGATTTTTATGATTTTTGTGTTTTTGGATTTGTCTGTGTCGGGAATAGGATAATAACTGTTTAAAACATTGGAAAGTTAACGTTAAATAACTAAGAAACTGTATTGCTTCATACAAATTCCAACTCTGCCTTATTTTGATGACAATGAAAAATTAAGACGTCAAAATCAAAGACTATTCTGAGGCGATACGAAGTTCGCGGGGTCCGCTAGTATATCTCTATATATAAAATAAAGTCGTGTTAGTTACACCACTTATAAGTCGAGAACGGCTAGACCGATTTTTCTGATTTTGTGTTTTTAGATTGGTCTTTGTCGGGAATAGGATAAATAATATAAATTAAATCATTGTTTAAAAAATAAGGAAAGTATATGCCTTGATGCTTGAGCAAAATGCTCCAACGACGCCATATTTGATGACAACTACATCTGAGACATCAAAATAGGCGATACGAAGTTCGCGGGGTCCGCTAGTAAGTAATAAGACTTGGCTCAACTTCACAAAACTCAGTGAACTAACTAAACTTTTGAAGTCTTGAGTCGAACGAACCGAGCTTCAGTCCTTTCACGAATTCTGGTTATTCTGGTTACAAATATATCCCACAAAATAAACATTTAATCATATTATGGCCTGCTTTAAAAAAGATGATTGAGATGTTGCGATCAAGAGCTCAATACAGAATTGAGTTCTCTAGTTTTGGAGACTTGTTGTATTGAGTCGAGTCCTGTAATTTGTGAGCCGAGCTCAAGATTTAGGACTCGAAAGACTCGAGTTCTTTACAACTCTAACTTTGAAGGCCCTTTTATTTTGGACGCGCAAAGCACTTTAGGTCTTTTTGGTGGATATGCTCAAGAGATTGCACGTGTATAAAGTTTTAAAGTATATCTTGAAAATAATCTCCAGAACTCTATAGAAAATATTAAGATATTCTAAGGTCACTGTTATAAACTATAAACTGTTCTAAAAAAACCTTTTATTTCAGATGCGGTACCACTTGGCCCGCTCGCACGCGGCGTTGAGTTTACACTGCCCGCTGCGCTGCGCAGTGATCGAATCTCGTTCGTGTCGGACTCTTGTCGTGTCGTGACTCGTGATCGTGTCGCGGATGCTCCGGGTCGCCCGCAGCGGCCCGCGGACTGTGCTGTGTGCAATCGTCCCGTATGCTATGTTACTGATAATATCTAGCCCCTAATTCAGCTAACCAAATCGTATCACAATCGTAATTTAATAGCAGGCTTTTTACAGTTCTAGTATGGGTTAAATGTCAAAATCGCCTAATTCAATCACGATTGAACTACAATTGAATTAGCTGAATAAGGGCCCTAGTGTTGCGTCTTGTAGAAAATTATTATCAATATTATAGTGACTTATTTTTCACAAGTCGACGACCGAACCGATAGAATCCTTACGTACATTATATCGTTATTGTCGATGTAAGTGTAATGGCCGATGTTCTCATAATGTAGAGGAGATTTTGCCGTACACTTTAGGTTAGGTTTAGATAGACTGAGAGATTACTTATGATGCTATTGGTAGAGAACTATCGACAGTATTATTCACGATTGTTTTGACACTATTGATATAATTTACAGTCTTGGATCTGAGGCCTTACTCCGCAACACAATGTCCGTTATTCAAATCCATCTGTCCCTTTCACTCATACCTATGTATTAAAGTATCTGAAAGAGACAGATATATCGGTAAATACAAGCTTCGTGCTGCAGAGTAAGGCCTCTTTATCGTCGGACCATCAGCTCTGTGAGTGATTCGTCAGATCAGTCGATAGATTAGCAACACTTTAACACGTGCATACACACTGTGGCCTCTATAGTAACATATATTTTTGCTATAATTTATCGTTACGGAAATATTAGCATTATTTTTTTATCGTCTCTTTGTCTATAATTGTTCAGGCGGAGGCCGTCGGTGAACAAACGAAGAAATCATAATAACATTCCATGATCTTATTTATTGTGTATATTGTTGGCTACTTGTCATACATATTTTCATGTATGCCGCGTGGCGTCGTAGTGTAATATTATTGTAATATTGTGTAACACGTCTAGATCTTCATTGTGCCAGCTGTTTATGGATTAAGGATTTTTTTTCGTACTTATTAATAGTTATACTCTTGCTTTTATGTGATTCTGCCATTGCATTATTGAAATTATAGCAAAAATAGGTTATGAATTATTAAACTTAGTAACTGTGTAAAATATGTAAACTTAAACCTCAAATTTAAATCTGTAGTATGTAATTGATACTGTATCCATTATACAATGTATTATAAATATACTTACGTTACTTTCCATTTATGTACTATTGCTAGCTAAATTAATATTGCTAGCTAAATGTCGTAACTAGCCAATGCTATTTTCTGATTATTTGCTATAGGCGAAACCGTATAGTAATGTATTTATATATACAGCCAGGAGACGAATGAACGGACGCATTTGAATTTGAATTTTATATAAAAATAAATCTATATTGAGGACTTTAAAAACGAGTTTTATTTAATTAAACCTTTTACGCTCACTGCTCAGAATAGGTACTATGTGATATATTGTTGCTGTCAGGCAAGTGCTCTTTAGATGTTACAACTGCTGGTAAATATGTTTTAATGTAGTGTTTTGTTTCTTATCTTTTACAAGCTGTTGCCCGCGACTTCGTCCGCGTAAATTTCTGTTATTATGATCGCGATTATTTTTGCAACATTTTTCACTGATGCTTCGCTCCCATTGGTCGCAGCGTGATGTTATATAGCTTAAAGCCTTCCTCGATAAATAGACTATCCATCACAAAAGAATTTTTCAATTCGAACCAGTACTTCCGGAGATTAGCGCGTTAAAACAAACAAACTCTTCAGCTTTATAATATTAGTATAGATAAATAAACTACACCTTAATTAAACCTACCTACAATAAAGCTTCGGTTCTAATAGTTCTACGCCATTTATAGTCGTAATACTTACCAAACTTTTGTTGTATCCAAAACACAATTTCAAAATTGTGTAATTAGTCGCAGAAAACTGTTATATTTATTGAAGGCAATGAATTAATAATATACTCATAAAAACAATCAAATTGCATTCGAAAGAAATCAAGGTCTTCATTATAAGTATAATCAAATGATAAAAGACGTCCACAAATATAAAATTACGTTAACAAGAGGTATTCACAGGAAAATCGGTTTAGTAACTAAACCTAAATAGTAATTATAAAACACCTTCACGTTGCGTAGTTTCTATTCTTTACGATAATCGCGAAAAAAATGGAATGCCAGTCCCCAGTCATAAACCGCAACAGTGAAAAACCGTTGTGACTCTACAGGAGCTGCAGTATTAAACCATACGTCATCCTCCGTCCATATTCGCTAGATTGATTACTAGTCAGTCAGTGACTAGTATTTATTATTTTCCTGATTTTCATTACATACTTTCAGCCAATTTTTATTAACAAGCTTTCACACCGTTCCCAAGAGTTTTATAGTGAAAGCATAAATTAGCTTCAGATTATATTGTAGTGCTGTATAGATAATGGGACAAATATTTTAATTAATGTCTTAGAGAGAAACGAGTCTTAAACTTTTTAGTACATTCTGAAATATTTTGTCCATGCCAAATTACAAGTTTCTGGTAGAAATAGTGAGATTAACCGCAGAAGGGTAAATAGAACCTGGGCCGCCTTAACCCTGCGCGGCGGCGGTGCAAATGTTGGTTGCGGGGGCTCTAGGCGATCGTCTTATTTTTACATACATAACTATTCTTGCAATGTTAAACGTAATACAAATTTGAATAGAGTATAAAAATCATACATCTGTCCAAAATTTTGCATTCGTAATATCATTAAGATATAAAGAGCAATAAATTCCTACAGCACAAGAAGTCTGATCTTCACTCACTGCGCGCCGTCGCCCAATACCTACGGTATGCCCCGGTATACATATAAATTTGAAAACCCATGTGGTAGTTCAAATCAAAGCTACAGACAATGTAAATCCCAGTGATAGTTTTCACTACATAACAGCTGAGATTCGAACTCACGACCCACCCTGACAATAGTTACCTAGTTTTAATGCGCCATTTCTCTTGGTTAAGGAATAGAACACACTTGTCCTGCAACAGTGGTACGTAAGTCAGATATTGGGAGTAAAAGCGCCTTCTAGGGCCTATTACCAGTATGTAATGAAACTAATGAGCAGAGCCTGATAGAGATTTTTCATATTTTTCAATCACATTTATCGCTCAAAGATTTATCCAAGTTAGTTTCATTAACCATTTAGATAGATAGATATACTCTTTATTGCACACTATACAAAAAAAATATGCTTAACTTGGAAAATACATCAAGGACTGTACAATTCAGGCGGTCTTTTCCCTGGTAGCGATCTCTCCCAGACAACCTTCAGGTAGAGGATACTTAAAAATAGATAGAGAGCAAGGTGGCAAAAGAATTTCAGAAATGTGAACATTACAATAAAAAAGATTAACTGTGTGGACATTAAATGTCCACATTTTGTCGAGCTTTTGTGAAAGCTCTCCATCCTAAACTAATGTGTTATTAAAAAAATACTGCAATATTCAGAATCGCACTAATGTACTTTTGGAAGCAGTACCTATGTAATTAATTAGGTAATTAATTTTTACAGTAACAAACTTACCGCATAATTTTGCTTGCATGAGACGTGAGGTGTTTACATTGCGCAGCATAGGCTGCTCCATTGGCCGAGTGCACGCCTTCCGTGTCTCGCCACGCAATGGTTGCATAATACAAGAGATAACTAGCTTATTACTGAACAACATCCAATACAGCTTTTCTGAACTGACCCACTACACCAGTCACCATGGATACAGCAATGAATGCTGCACAAATCACTGAATACGAACCAACAACCCTACAATGCAAAACATGGTAGCGCTCGTAACTCCCAAGCTAAAACGAGTTTTGCGGGAATTGTAGGTACGCCATCCAGAGGTCGGGGATTGTGCAAATATTTAAATGGTTTTCCTGCTCCGGCTGGCGAATTGCGTAACACACGTAATCCAGGTCCGTGAACAAACATTTTTAAATTTTAAAGGTCTGAAAAATGCACACTTACCTACATACTGGGAGATAGAGAGTCAGTTTGTGTTAACAGTGGAATGTCCTTCGGTTGATTGTGCCCATTTCATTCATTATTAGGAAAGCTCACATAGTACACTGCTGTAAGCAGGGCTATCTTAAACTAGGCTGGGGCCCTTGGGCACACAAGAATTTGGGGCCCTTTTGGAAAGTAAAAATAGCGATTTATAATTTTTTTTTGTACTAAGTATGACCATTTATTATAATTGATGACTGATTTGTAAAAAAAATGTAATGTGCCCGACAAAAATGTTTTGATAATAAATGTGTAAGAGAAATTATCGATCCTTCGGGGCCCCCTGAGAATGGGGGCCCTGGGCACGGGCCCCGTGTGCCTTTATGGTGAAGAACCGTTTTCATTATTCCCCATTGGCTGTAAGCACTCTAAAAAAACAAAAAAGCCGTTATTGCTACCTAAGTTTGGTAGTCGATGATTGCAGTTTGACCAATGTTGGTGGTGCTTAGAACTCTTTTTTAAGCGGACACAAGTTTTTCAAGACTTATTCTATTTTATAGAGATAGGGTGAGCTAATGATCATGAAATGACACATAAGATTAAAAAAATATTATAATCTATTCAGAACGTGAAATCGAAATAGTCCCGTAGCCAAGAAGGTAAATGATGGAGACAAGCATTTCGTAACGAAATTACACCGTAACCACCGTATCCGTAAGTTCCTCCAGTACTTAAAGAAGAATTACCAAACAAATTCCATTATTCAATATATTTAAGTCCTTCAGCGGTATTAAGTTTTGAATAGACATAATTATGTCACACATTATGTACATAAAATTTAAGCTCAATCCTTATGGGGAGACCTGAAAATTAAGTGATAATAGTAGGATTAAAATATTTTTATTATAAGGAGAATATTATTGAATTATTATTGATTTTTTTTAATTTGCTTTTGAAAAAGGATACATTGTGGTGGTCAATATAAAAGCATGGTTCAGCTTTTTCAGCCATATAGAAATAGCATGCAAAATACAAATTATAATTAGGTATGTCAAACTATTACATTTAGGTAATTAAAGTTTAAATGTCGGAATTTTGAATAAAAGCATCTATACATTCATAATATCAATTTAAAATTTATGCGTATGTCAGAATTAATAATAACAAAACACAACGACACAATGTAACATAGAAAACAATAGGTCAATACAATTAAAACAACAAAAAGTACTACACTGTCACATAAGGTTTAGGTATTCATTTACACTGTAAAAGCAATGTCCATTAAGCCATTTGTAGAGGGCACCTTTAAATCTACTAAATGGTAAATCTTTTATAAACTGCGGTATTTTATTGTATATGACCATACACATCCAGTAGCAATTCTTTTTGTAACGAGCACTCTTTGGTATGATTTCGGAAACCAGTCTATTGCCATTTCTGGTAATAAGTGTGTACACCTCTTTGGCCTGCTTGAAGTAATGCATATTTTGTTTAACAAACTTAGCAATTTCAAAGATGTATAAACACATGGGAGGGGTAGAATTTTCATAGAAATGAATAGCGGCCTACAAGGCTCATCAGGAGCGGTGCGACATATTGCTCTTAAACATTTTTTTTAGACAATGAATGCCTTATTTACATCATTGCTATTGCCCTAAATTATAAGTCCATATCGCAGAATGGACTCAACATAAGCGAAATACGCAGTAGCAGCTGTATTTTTTGTGGCCACTTGGCGCAGTTTGTAAAGGGCGTACGAAAATCTATAATTTTTTTTGCAAACGACTTCTACTGGATTTTTCCAGTTTATTTTTTGATCTATCCATATACGTACCTAGAAATTTTAAATTGTCTGTACTTTTAAGTTTTTGTCCTTCGAAATTAATGTTTATAGTCTGAAATAATGTGTCATTAAAATTTATAAAATATATTTTGTCAAGATTTACAAGTAGATTGTTCCTTTTTAACCAATTTATTATTACTTGAATTGTATTATTGATGTCATTTATATGGTCATTTAATGTCAATTTACGATCCTTAGTCACTATTATCATATGTTTATAGCAGTTAATGTCAAAAAAGTTTTAATTTATTATTTTGAGAATAAGGTGGTAGTCCTTTATTCGTGGTGAAAAATTTTTATTAATTTTTACAAACATACTAGTGGTCTGAGCTATACTCAATGGTCAGAGCAGAGCTGTCGCCCGTTAAACGGAAGGTCGTGGGTTTAAGTTCCACCTTACTAAGGGAGTCAAAATTCTCATTCAAGAAATTATATTCTCTAATGTAAAAAAAAACTGTATTGTGAGTGTGGTGTGGTACCTTCGTTGTTTCTGATTTCTACAAAACAAGTGCTTTATATAGTTACTTAGGTACCTACTTTGGGATCAGAGCAAGGTATGTGATGTTGTCTACATAGATAGATAGATAGATAACACTTTACACTAAACAAATAAATTACAAAGAAGAGAAAATGTACAAATAGGCGTATGTAACATTTATTTATATATTATTTTATACCTAGTGCAGCAGCCTCCTCTCCTCACTGTTAGCTAAACTGTGATCTCCTATTGGCCATGTCGTCATGTCTGAACTTAGTGAACTTTTTATTAAATTCAACACATAAGAGTGCTACGCTTTATAAAAATAAGTATAAAACGGTTGTTATGTTTCATACAATTATGTATTTCACTATTGGCTCTACAAATAAGTACCTATAGTACGAACTCATAATAATAACTTTAATATATATTAAAATTTCGCTGATGGTTAAAATGTGATCCTAAATAATGATATTATAAGTGTGAACCTTTGATAAATGATTGTTGTTCAACCACACAAGAACAGCTAAACATTATTTATAGGCTTAAAAGTAGGTACATATGATACTTTTTATCCCAGAGAAAAGTACAGTTTCTGTAAACAAAATCAAAATATTTATTTGCATTATTTTTTAATTCTATTTGTTGTCCTTCATACTTTATATTGATATCAAATCTCGGAGATTGGTATGTTCGAAACTGCATTATTTTAGTTTTATCAACATTTACTTTTAGGTTATTTTCGTTTAGCCAGTTCAGTGCGTTTTTGATAGTTACATTAATTTCATTTTCTAGATATTCTTTATTTTTAGCTGTGGTAATGAAGGTTGTGTCATCGGCACATAGAATTGACTTATGTTTCGTTATATTGGGAAGGTCATTAATGTAAAGTATGAATAAAATTGGCCCCAATATGCTACCTTGTGGAACATCATATTTGTTTTCCCTTAATCCTGACCTGTATTTAACATTTTTTAGTTTACCACCAACATTTTCCATTTTGTTAATTTCTACACACTATGTCCGATTGCACAGGTAACTTTTGAACCAGTCTTTTACAGTCCCTCTAATACTATATATTTCTAATTTATCTAAAAGTGTTTTATGTTCTTACGAAATCGAAATCTTTGCTCATATCTAAACATAATGCGACTACTGGTATTCTTAGATCGAGACTTTCAATTACATTTTGTTTAAAGTTAAAATTAGCCAAAGTTGTATTATGGTTCCTGCGAAAACCATTTTGTTCCTTTTTAACAATGTTCATTTTTTCAATGAAATCAGTGAGTCGTCATTGTACAGCCTTTTCAAAAATCTTAGAAAATACCGGTAAAAGGGCAATGGGCCTATAAATTGTTCGGTATTTTTCTATCAACTTTTTTGTAAAGGGGTTTAATTAAAGATATTTTTAGAGCTTTAGGATAGATACCTTCACTTAAAGATAAGTTTATTATGTGACTCAAGATTGTGGCAATAGAAAGTGCAACTAATTTAATGATTAAGTATAGTGGAAATATCGTCGTATCGTAAAGATAGTTTTAAATTAAAAATTCCACGCGAACATAGTCACGGGCAACACCTAGTCATGTATAATCGGTGATGAGCTACTCAGTCAAATAAGATAAGTCACTTTAATAACACTATAACTAAGACTATAACAAACAATTTTCCTACATTAATAAAAGTCTATGTCTGAAATGTCAGCTGTCAGACCCAAGACGATTGTTAATCGCACCTTTAAACATAAACCGTTACTAAACAAAACTATCAAATTTTACACGAGAGCCAATGTTAAAATTAATCGTCATATTTTCTTGCTTCAGTCCAAGTGCATTGAACTTAGTGCCCTTATTTAGCGTCTTAATGATAAATATTTATTTACTTTACCATATTCAGCACAACAAAATAATATATTTTAATAAAACAATACAATATTTATTTTTTTATTTTTATAGTAACACTTTAGCGTTTATTTATTTTTTAATAATGGTAAATAAGTTCAAAATTTCTATATGAGTGATGGACCTAAACAAAAATTCCAACTAGTACCTTGGTTATTTGTGTCTTGAATTACTTTTGAGAGATGGACAGTCGTGAAATACTCGTACCTATAGGTAACGGTAACAGTACACATTCTGGATCATGATCGGCATAATCAGCGAAAAAGTTTTAACCTGACTTAGAAGTACCTACTAGGTACTTATGCAGTTAAAGTTGATAAAGTCGAACTTGATGACGATGAACATGTAGATGGTTCTGAGTTATATAAGCTTGATCCTATTCTGTTGCTTGTACCGGGTATAATTCCGTTTTCTAGAATTGGCTCCGGAAATGCAGAATCAATAGAAGTTCCGCTATTATCTTAATTTGACGAAAAAAACAATTACACTTAAATAACTCAGAAATATCTTATCTGAACGAGATCGTTCTTGTGCTTAGTATTCATTAATAAAATAATGTATAATTCAGGACCTTCAGATACTAAAAACTCGTTTCTGTATTCACGGCTGACAAAATCTGTGATCCATATACGGGTTATTCACCAACTGGACACAAGAAGAGACTGGGCCTACGTGTCCAGTTGGTGAAACTTAAAATTAATATCACTTATTATTCCGTCATCTGGACACATCAAGATTTTTACTTAAGTTATTTAATTTAAATTTCACCATGTGGACACGCGTATAGATCCTGATGTGTCTAGGTGACAAAATAATAAGTGATAATAATTTTAAACCTCATCACCAACTGGACACACGTGTATCCAGTCTCTGGTGTCCAGTTGGTGAATAACCTAAGTATGCCATTATCTGAAGCAAAATATATTGATTGATATTGAGAAAAGATGCTCAAAACACATAAATAATAATGTTGCACATGAATTGATATGATAACTTGTATACAAACTACAACTGTACTATTACTGATTTTCGTAAGTATTTTTTGGCTAAATAAATAATAAAAATAAAATATCTTCTAAGATCTTGCTCAAAAATGTGTTGTGGTAAACTACAAACTGCTACTAACCACAAAGGCACACTATGGCAATTGAACATTATTATTTAATTGACTTTATTTTTTAATTTAATATTTATTTATTTGAATAAAAACACTTTATAATAACAGTATTCTATAAACATGTCAAAAATATAGAAATAAATGGAGATAAAATCAAAAGTAATATTTTATTGATCAAATTTATATAGCATATATTTCATTTGAGTAAAAGTCAAACTGTCTCTAAACAAAAAGTAACATTTTGTCATTAAAACGATAATATTAATCTATTTATTTCAACGAACAAACAAAATGCCTTCTTTTCAGTCTCACTGCCGTGTTTAAACAAATAATCACATTATTGCGCTAAACTTTCGTAATCTAACTTCGACGAACGCGTATTCAGTCGGTATAGCCGCGATTTTGCATTTAGTTCATCGATCATTTTTGATTAGTAATGGTAAATATTGAACTCCATCTAGTGTATAGAGGCGAAATTTGAAGGAAGTGTCAAAATGACCTTAAAGGTTACAAAATTTTAAGATAGATGGCATTATTAACTCAATTCACGAAAAATTTCATTTAGTAACGGTTTATAAATAAAGGTTCGGTTTGTTGTGTTGTTTTGGTTAAAAGTTTAGACATGACCTTTTAGACATAATGAAACTTAAAGCTATTTTGAGGTATCTATGTTTTATCAGGTAGGTATTCGTTGTAAATCTAGGTTATCTATACTGAGCCTTATTATGTGCAAATAAAAATAAAAGGCAAAATATGTTGCTAGACGTGAAACTCAATAATGGTTGGACAATTCGGTATTTTTTTTCAAAAAGGTACTTAATTGTTCCAAAAAGTTCGAGGAACTACATAAAAAAATATTGAAAATAACCTCAGAAAAATAAAAAAAAAATTTTCGTATTCTTGTCATTCATTCATCATATAAATGAAATTTAAAAAAAAATACGCTGAAAGCAATCGAAATGTTTTTGAGTTCACTCGACAACAGCTTGTTAAAAATGAATTGTAAGGAAAGATTAAAATTTTTGATAACATTTCCACTAAAAGAGCGGTTTTAATTAAGTAATTAACGCCAAGAAGGATCTCACTGAGCTAAGCATTGGATTTAAGAAAGTTACCAGTCTGTATTTTCAATTAAAACTTTATGTTTTCAGTATTAAAAGCTTCTGGACCATCACCAGATCTTTACTTACATAAGTAGGTAGGTAAATACTTTTGATTATTCTGTACATTTAGTCTATATTGTTAAGATAATATGTATATGAGTAGTCAAAATAATAATAGTGTTGAAGAATTGCTGAGAATCAGACTCGCTGGCTGGTAAGTGGTAATGAAAGAGAATTATGACCCGCATGAACGTTGAATACAAAAAATAAGTAGTTGGTGTGTTAGATATTTTTTGATATCGTAAATAGGCAATCAGAATGCATTTAGGCATTACGACCATTTTAATACAGTGTAAAATTTGCTTTAAGTAATATTATCATTTGCAATAAGTTGATTAGGTGAATAGGTAGTTAGTTCCTCATTTTTTCAGATGTATTGACTTAATCGCCTCGAACTAAATATCTGATGTTTTTACTTTTTTCACAGCCTTTTCGAATATCCATTAAGAAGGGCTTTGTAAACGCAAAATAAAATGCTAAATAGCGACAGTAGAGCAGTTAATTCCAAGTCTGTTGAAAGTCTATTCTAAGGAAATGGGAACAATGACACTGTTCCGTTTGTTTGATTTTTGTTTTTCTCTGCTGTACTTAAATTGCAAAATGTGCGAATATATTTTGAGAGTAAGTTTTTTTAGACTGGAGCAATGTGCCAGGATGACCTACTTATCACATCTACCCTATCAAATGAAATGTATAATTTTAATAATATTTAGTATTTATATCTGTTTCTTTAGTTCAAATTATGCTTGATTTTACTATTTCCAAGGTAACGGAGACTATTAACGAAAATAACGTTGAAAGTTTTTCTTATCTGTTAATACAGGATGTATTTTATGATTATTAGCTTTAAATTTAAAAACATCTGATCCAAAACCGATGTAATAATTCACTGAATACCTAAAGAGGTATTCAGTGATTGGAAAGATGAATGACAAAGATTGAAAACACAAGTGATTGATGGACATTAGTAATAGGTATGAACATTAAAATAGACATACTGAAAGCCCAAATAACAAACTGATAAAATCCTAGTTTGCCAAGTATACATAGCTTGATATGAGCACAAGGATAGGTTCCTCTTGTAGAGGATAATATTATACCTCATATTGTAATGATAACATAAGAAAAATTCAATCCAAAAATTCTGATGTCACGGTTCACACTAATAGTAGGTAGGACGTAGGTAGGTACTACATTTCTTTCCCTATGGTACTACTCATTGTGACAAAATCTTTAGATGCTTTCTACTCGTAACTGCCACAACGAAAAAATACAATATAACGCTTCAATTGAATTTCACTGCGTTAGGTTTTCGCAAAATCGCATGTGAATTTTATCTAAAATTCATCGAATCCTTCCATCTAGAAACCAGATTCATTGAATATTCGATTGCGTTTCGGATTCGGGCACCCAGTTAGGTAACCGAAGTGTTTCGCTACCAGGATAACGGTTACAACAGAATATTGACAAAATAAGGTGATTTTGTGTCGTAATACCAGTTCAAGTGTGAAATAATTACACTTGCTTGTAATCAGTAGTCATTAAGTAAAGGATATGAGGTTAAAACACATATATTTGAAAATTATATTCTTTAATTTATAAAGTGACC
Organism: Anania crocealis; assembly: GCA_949315895.1. NCBI lineage: Eukaryota > Metazoa > Arthropoda > Insecta > Lepidoptera > Crambidae > Anania > Anania crocealis. The sequence goes on along the minus strand of OX438880.1, from coordinate 19,727,480 downwards.
TTTATGCTAAGTTATTTTGACCTAGAGTGTGGTAACATTGCTGATGCCTACTTATTTATAAATAGGTTAGATGCATATCTAGAGTGTTATAATTCAACAACATTGTTATGAAATTCCAAATTTCTGTATTTATTATTTCTTTTCTGTACAACTTACGCTTTAAGTATAATGTAAGTAGACATTTATGGGATTATGGAAAGAACAGATAGAATACATTTATTTAGGACTCTATCAATTACATATAAGTAAGTACCTACTTGACAACATTGGGTTAATGGTTTTTACCAAACAAAGAGCATGCCATAAGCCGGATCAGATATGTATCAGATAAGTAGGTATAACATTCTTGGTACAATACATCAAAGAATATACGTATTATGGAGATGTATGAAAAGTAATACCGGCTCCGTGCTCGGGGGAAGGAATACTAAAGGCCTATAATTTGTCAGCACGCTGATATTAGGACGCTCGCGTCATCATCTCGTTTCTTTGTTATTCTGCCCTCACCCAATTCCACTTAATGAAACTTCTGTGACGTTCAATTAATTTAATTGCAAATAAAGGGTTGGAGGCTCTTTACGTACTATTTGGGTGCGTAATTACGTGTGAGTCACAACAAAGATGAAACGGACATGAGTTTGTTGGGCAATTCACGCAAAAGAGTTGATGGGCGCGGTTACTTGCGCAAATGTGTTGTTGACATAATAAGTGGCAAAAGTTAGGAAAATTCGAATAAGTGATATTAATTAGATGTAGCATACTTTCATACCGGTCTGGTGGCGGCGAGCGCGCAGTGTCCGCACGACTGCCGACTCCGACGCAGCATGCGCCCGCGCCTCTTCGATTCGCCTTTTGATATTAATGTGTTAAATAGGTAATTATACATTTTGAGTAAAAAAAATAAAGTTACAGTATCAACGAACTGTGTGGATTTATAGAAGTGGTGTTGAGTACACTTATTTTGTTCAAATACCAGGATTTGACGCTTCTACATCAAAGGTTTGTTTATTCAAAATATTAAATTTTCATAATTTTTATTTTAGCCGGATTTTTTTTTCATTTTCAAATTTAAATTGTTGTGCAAAGTTGCAGTAGATAACATAAGTAGGAAATAAATTACAAAAATATTGGAAATTAATATGTTAGCAGCAAGTAAAATACAAAAAAGTAGAGACTAGAGAATCGTGTAAGTAATCCGGCTGCGGATTAAATACTCACGCACACTTTCCGCATGACGCGGCGGCGACGACGCATTGAAACTTTACCTTACTAAATACTTATAGAAAATAAATTAAATACTATCACTTAAAAAAAATTGTGAATAAGTTAATCGAACGCAGTAGATACCTATTTCTTTCTAAATAAGTTACCCAAAGTTCTAACTGATTAATAGGTTTCAAAGCTTAATATTAACTTATAACTTCATTACAGTGTGTAAAAAATATTTCGCTGATATCAATTTTTTTATTACATTTTTCTAGTACCAATATTAAAATTTATTTGTACTACATTCATCAAAATTCACGTAAATCTAGTTTTATATTGTTAAACCAAAACATCATAGGTACTTACTTTATTCACAAAGCCTTCCGTCGCCATAGCTTAGGTATTCAACAAAAGCTGTATTTATGAATATATTCATGGGAAAAGAGATTGACTTAATAATCACTAATTTCTATGTAAATTACATTCGACTGGTTATTTATTGCATCAGCTACTTCCACGCCAGCCTTACGTGTAAGTACATAGATATTGGAATCCTATCATGATGATGGGTCTTACGAATTCAGAAGGATTGACCTAGAATCGAGGAAACTTGCCTCACAACTAATATGTTGACATTGTGTAATCAAAAGAAACCACAAGTGCCGCTTGAAGTTATTCAAGTTTGGCGTGCCTAATGGTTACTTGACATCCAGCTTCTTGGATACTTAGGCACTGCAATTACCAGTAGTTTTTGAACGGTTAGGTACCTACTAATGACCACTGTGAGAACTGTTCACCGATGTTTTGTAAGAACTATGACCAATCAGTTGGTAGGTACATTCCGGCACATTATTTTTGAATTCTGTTATGTTTTTATTGTTTTCAAGAATTGGTACGATAGGTGCTTGTCAATTTTCAGTCCTGGCTGAAAAATAAATGCATTACACACCTCGTTGGACCCCGTAATTGAAATATTTGGAAGGCTTGAAATTGAAATAGCAGGCAAAGCGTATAAAAAGTTCGAAGCACTGGGAAAATATAAATGGTTAGTGGTGGAAAATCAAAGATCTAAATAGTTTGCTAAAAAACGTAACAGAATTCAAAAATTAATAACCAAACATTATCTTACACTATATAATATTATAAAGCTGAAGAGGTTGTTTGTTTGTACGCGCTAATCTCAGGAAGTACTGCTTCGAATTGAAAAAAAAATGTTGTGTTGGCTATATAACATCACCCTGCGACCAATAGGAGAGAAGCATCAGTGAAAAATGTTGCAAAATTAATCGCGTACTTACATAATAAATAACAGAAATTGACGCGGACGAAGTCGCGGGCCAAATGTGTCTCTTAGCTAAGTGCCATACTGTCACATTGTTTAGATACCTACAATAAAGGACGGTAAGAAAAAATAGTGAAAAACGAATAAAAAATAAATTTAAAAATAAAACTTAAAAGAAAAAGTTCTGTGACCATAATTAATTGACGTGTTGTGCTAGGCAGATTAGTTGTCGGCTATACCTGTAACGGTTAGTAACGGACGGTGCCACGGACAAGATTTATCAACATCATATCCGTTGGTAGTTGGTACCTGTAGTACCTACCAACTAACTTAATATAAGGACACGATTATTTTTATCTCCATCTTATGATGTAAGTTTATTTTGCGGCGTTTCCAGAGATAAGAGATACATTTAAGTTTAAATCATAAGTGTTATTAAAACATAAACCTTATTCATATCACGAAGAATTGAGCAAAGTGCTTCGAGAGCAAACATTCTGATTGCATACTGATAAACACATTAAGTTTCAACGTTGTAAAATTAACGAAAGTGACAGGCTGTGAATAAATAACCTTTTGAATTTGACGTTCGTGGAGCTTATTTTGTTATTCAGTGAAATTGGTTCGCGAAATTCAGGTGGTTTCATCTAATTATGCGACAGGAGGCTCAACGAATAATTAATTTTGCAAATGTAGTTATTATTTCATGGATATACTCGTTTATCTTTAATGCATTACAATGTTTTTTTAATTTATTTACTTTGAATAGGTTTTGGAGTTTGGACATTTCGATTCTTATTACTTGGTTGTAATTAATTGGAAATTGTTCAAAACATTAACAGTTTTACTTAGAATATTTCAATTTAAAACCTCGTAACTAACTACATACTATTAAAATAAGTATTAGTTAATTTACGATAAACAAAGTTTTTTACGTATTTAAGTCTAATCTCAATCTGATTGACTGAACCTTATTTGAATATTAGTTTATGACGACACATTCTATTTAAACTTGGTCTTGGTCAATCATCATTTTCACTTATTTGCCTCCCTGCTACCAATTTCAACATAGGTATTCACTTATACATTACGCATTAAGAAGCACTTCATAAAATCATAATGAGTTGTTACAAAGTTATATAAACTAAATTGCAAACTCTATTAGATGAAAATTAATTGCACAATAAGCGGCAAAGTGAGTGTAGGCATGTCAGTTGTTCATTGTAATTAATTCAATTTAAGAATAAATTATTTCACAAGCTAATTATTTTTGACGGTTGAAAATCAAGAGTACCTACGGGCTTAACTAGAATGCGCCAAATGACACCCCAACTGTCATAGTCTCGAAGGAGTTAACTTAGTTTGATGAACTCAAATACGATAAATGATTGACACGAGCAACTAATGAATTTTGCTATGACCGTCACCAATTATACCTCGATTTTGAAAATTGAACCCGGTACTTTCTGAGCTCCTGGCGAACTATTAATAAATGACAAAAATCTGTTCTTCATATTAATATTGGTATCTAATATAAGAGTATTATTATTCCTACTACTAGCATATTATCTGGAAAAGACTTTAAAAAATAAATATATCAATCGAACCTTGACAGCTATTGTATAACCATGACATTAGATAGATACGGTGTAATCTAACTATAGCGATGAGAATAAAATACACAGCTCAATAGCCTATTATTTCGTAATCGTCGATTTAATATTCAGCGCACCATTATTTCGGCATTCATTATAATGCATGCGGTAAAAAGTAGGTAGTGTTTATCATAACCGAGTTAATCATTGCCGCGGAATCCAGGCAAAACATTGCGTCGATGAATTGCGTAAAGGAGCACAAAAGAACCGGTCCTGATTACCGCTCCATTTCAGACGGCCCCACCACTGCGGCAAGTGGCAAGCGGCTATGCACGCCTGCTGGGACATTCACGCTTGTCCAACTTTAAAGGACTTCAAACTATTCAAACGAAGGAACGTCCAATTGAATGGAACATCGAAAATTTGAATTCTCCCTTGGCACGAAAGTTGTGCTATAAATAACAATTTTATTACTGTAACATTATAGGCACCTGTGTACCTACAATCTCAGAAGTTTGCCTACTTAATATCAGCAAAGAGAAAGTCTTGTCCATAGACCGACACTAGTATTAATTAATGCCAATTTGATTATCAAGTTCCGTTGTGTCATGAGGATGCGTAACGCAGCGTTACGTTTATAATTCGAGAATGTCGCAACCTTAACCTAGCGTGGAAAGCTTCTCTTGATCCGGCCTGGCCCTCGAAAAAACAATATTGACATTTAAACAATCGATAGCAGTCGTTGATCGGTTGCGAGAGGCCGCGGTGAACTTTCACCGTTTGTTAGTTTTGCCGACAGAGATGTCACGTTGCGTCATTTATGTGACTAACAAGGTGTATCTACAAGATGTAGATTCTACATCTTTATGTAACAGTAACATTAATTTGTTTTTCAGAATCGTTTTTTTTTTAATGTTTTACGGCTTTGGACGTTGTCCATACCGCCTAAAAGGATTTTCACGTGTCTTATATTGTGTACTAGCGGACCCGACAGACGTTGTCCTGTCTTAATTTTAAATATTGATTACGAAATGGTTTAATAAAAAAAGTTCCCATTGTTTATTACCAAGAAGCTTAAAGTTTATTACTATTATGCTTTGCAACATTCTTTGTTGTTTTTTTTCGGGTGGGTATATAAATAGTTTAGTTGGTATTCCGACACGGTAACAGGAGACATATTACTGGCCATGAGCAAAATTCAGTTTTTTGTTGCGACCTCCTAATGCCTATTTGACGATATTAGCAGCACGCATTCTGTCAATGTTATGTCAAACGCCATACATTAAAAAAGTTTAAATTGTCAAAAGCGATAAGGTTGTCTTAAATTTTCTAATTTTCCGGTCAATTTTCTAATTTTTTTCTTTTATAAGAATATTTCCCTGATAATAACAAACAAAACAAAAAAAGAATTAGCGAAATCGGTCCAGCCGTTCATTTGTGATGCGATGACCAAGGGAAATAGGGATTCATTTTTATATATATAGATTATCATGTCGGATAGTATACAGGGTGTTAGGTAAATGGCATAACAAGCCGAAACCAGCCTATATTAACATAAAATATGCATATAAATACTATGGTGAAGTCAGAAATCTGATAACATCATTACATTACATTAGCTAAACTACCTAGAGCTTTATTGTTTCGCCTTTTTATTCAATTACCTTCCTCTTAAAACCCACTGGTTTATCATTTACTCCGTAAAACATTTTGTATTCAAGAATGTTCCGTTTTTTTAATTTAAAGAGACATAGCCCCACAAAACATGGAAAGAGGTTGCTTAGCCCTAGGTGAGTACTAAGCATTTTAAACAAATTTCAATATTCAAAATCAAAATTAATTAATTTAGAAGTGATTATTCTTGAAAAAGTAAATAAAAGCGATTATTATTATAAATTATCACGAAAGTGTAACAATTAAAAACGATAAAACTATTGTAAGATACAAAAATATATTTGATAAATCTTTTATTGACTACTACTTGTAAAAGGGTGTTGGGTATCCTTTAACACTAAAACTACTAGACCAGGCAAGCATTCCCTTAATTTGATGGCGGTTTTATTGCGTTTCTTCGGTCGGAGTGGATGAGGAGGTGATCGCTTTAGTGAGTGATGGCAGTCGTTACCCGCGCTTGTCTACTGCCCTTGCAATGAATCATTCCATTAGACCCAGGAACATTGGCCCAGACTAAGGTCAGATGCCTCACCTTTTTACGTATTCCTGGAATGGATAGGAGCGAGAAAGATGCTACACCGTGCTTTTTAAGTCGTCTTACAAACGATAACCAATTTATCTATGCCTGTTATTCACTTCTTAGCAGTGTTATTTTCTTTTTATCGCTTATAATAAGCTCCGGTAAAATAAAATAAATAATGTAAGATAATTGTGACCACTCTATACATACAAAATGTTTTCGATTTACGCATTTGCAAGATCGGATGCGTCGGCAGCAATTTTTGTATTCTCCACTAAACATAAAAATTTACTTACATCAATCGATATTAGTCCACTTTTTGCTAAAAAGCCTTGCCATTATGTTGTAAAATACTCGTTTCGTAAAAAAATCTGAATAGGTTAATACAGTAAATAATTACGCGTTTATCAAAAAAAGGGTATATAATTAAGAATTTCCTCTTCCCTAAATACAGGGTAAAACTAAACATACGGTACTGATACTACATAGGTACTTATTGAAATAATAAGTATGTAGTTTTAATTACCTAAGTTTTTATTGAATGAGCTTAGCGTTAGTAGCAGGTACCTGCTTAATTATGGAATAAAAGTGTTGTGACTACACAATGCCAGCGTAGGTACGCGTTTTTGCTAATTAAATTGCAAAGCTTATTAGTCATCAGTACTCATTAGATTAATGTGCAACCTTACGTGTTAACTATTGTGTTTTTATTTTAATATTTTTATACCGATGGAAAATAGAGGCGTTTCACAGTTCCCGTATATGTTTCTGTTCTGCCTTTTCGCATTACTTTTTAAAGGGTTATCATTTCTGTTAATAGTAGTCAATCAGTTACCAAACTTTTAATCTTGTTTATTTACTAGAGAAAGGCAATTATATCATAAACAGCTAAGCCAAAAAATGTGGCGATGGACGAGTAAAATTTTTAATCGTCCGTGTTCTTATGAACCTAAATAAATTGCAAATAATAATATTCAGGGAATTGTGTTTTCAACACCCATTCAAACTTTAGACTTAATAATATCAGCAAGATATCAGTAATAATTTTATTAAGATTAATAAGATTGTAGCGGAAAAGCCTAGGTTAACTAGCGAGGCAACGCAGCCAGGCTTTTTCCTCAGGAAAGCGATCTCAGTCAGATATTTTATTTCTAGATTTTTTTCTATAATTAATATCTAATATTTAGTTCTAATATTGTAAAAGTCTTTTTAAAATTATAACAATAAAAGCTATACTACTTTTGACAAATATTATGGTTACCTGCGGTAGATGCTTATGGCAACATGGTATTTAAGAAAACAGATTACTTAGTTATATACTTGGGAACTCAAATAAAATTGTTTCAATTTCCGAATAACTCGGGCCTGTAATTTAATCCAGATATTTTAACGGTTCAGATGAAGACAACATCTAAAAAAATAGAGAAGCAATCTATTATGTCAGCCCGTATTAAGGCTCGGATACAATTGATGGATCTAATTATTTTTGCTATCATCTCTGAGAAATTGTCCTCTTAGATACTCGTATAACATAGGATTATACGTCAAGAAAAGATACAACAACGAATATATGGACAAATAGACTCAATGGCGTTTTATGCTTTTCATTATAAAAGCAAGTAAAAGTATACCTTGTTATTGTCCTAGAAGGCACAATTATGAAATGATAGAGATGTATTATATTTTCTTTAACCACTTAAGCGGAATCGTGTGAAGTGGCTGCACCGGATGGACGAAAGAAATCAAATAACGTCTGAATATTTACGTAGTTATTGTAATGTCTATCTTAACACTATCGAATATTTATTTTTGATTTAGTAAAATCAGGATATAAATATGATCCCTTAAGCAAACCGTATTATTTCTATGTTGATTTTATATTTCGTTATACTTAGGTACTTAAAAAAAAAAAAAACCATTATTTATTTAGTTACCTATCTTAATCCCAAATTTTAATATTCCAAATATCATAAACCCGAAAACGTTTGGGAATTTTTTCATAATCCCGTTTTTTAAAATTCCGAAGTTTTGTTTGCCATATAATCGCAACTCCGACTTTCATTTGCCCATTTATTAATTTGTACGAAGTTTAAGAATCCAGACGAATGAGTTCCAGGCACACGAAATCTAAATGCACAAAATCCAGATGACCGTAATCCATATGCACGAAAGCCAGATTTTTTAAATACAGTTTATTGTTATCCAGACAAACAATATCCAGATTTTTGAAATCAAGATTTTTTTAAATTAATATGTACGATATCCAGACAAACTAAATCCTTGTATTTTAAATCCAAAGAGTTGAAGTAAAGATGAATGATGGATTGATATAATTTTAAATTACATAATTTTGAAACGTATAACAAACGATTGAGCTAAAATTAATTAATAATAGGGGTTAAAGTATGAAATTGCCGATTATTTTCCCACTTTTTATTTTGTTTATAGCTCTTAAGTATAGTCATATTATTGCGTAATTATTTTTGTATTGTATCAAAAACTAAATAAAATAACTTTTGACTAAAAAAAAATGCAATACTAGTGCCTATTACTTCAAAGGAAGACGTTGAAAAGACCCCTTACAATATGTCAGCTGACCTTCTTGCTTCAATTAAGTATATTTGTATTATATACATTGATTTTCAGAAATTTAAATACTATAATGCGTAGCTTTATAACCATCTAACTTTAACCTTTAATTGCATCGAAAACGGTTCAGGCTTTTTAAAAAAACTAAAAATTTTAGTATGGAAAAATGACTTTTCTCGATTTCGTCCATACAAAACGGCAATTTCATACTTTAACCCCTAATATAACAACCTTAAATATAACATTTATGTACGTGATATATTGATTAAAACAAATAGCATTTATTTAGTATAATAACATTTAGTAAATCATTCATTTACGATAACATTCTTTTTATATAATATTTAAAAGATAAAATGATTGCTTAATATAAACTCCAATTTATATAAAATACTATTGGAAGCAAACATTTTAATCGAGCATGTGTGTGTGGCCACTGTTCTAACCTAACCTAACCTAGAGTCTACTCTAGGTCCTAGACTCTGTAAAAAAGATTTTTTTGTTAATAGTGTAGCGTAGTTCAGTAATAATTCTGGAAATTGTTAGCATGGGAAACAAAAAAATAATATTATGTATTGCAATAGTTTAGCTGGAACACGATTGTATGGGAACCAAATAAAAAGATTATGAAAATCTGGCAATAGTTTATCAGGAATATGATTGTATGGGAACCAAATAAAAAGATTATGAAAATTTGGTAATAGTTTATTTGGAAAATGGTACGATGGGAAAGCAAAAAATAGTATTCTGAGAATCTAGTATAGCTATATCTGGATGATGAGAAAATGGGAAACAAAAAAATACTTTTTGAAAATTTGGTTTTAGTGCATCTGGAAATTGATTCATCTGGGAAATTAAAAACGGAATTTTAAAAAGTTGTTATTCATTACATCTGTCTTTTAAAAGTTCTACCAACCGTTTTCGGGATTTCGAGATTTCAATACCTTTATACAGCGATGGCCATAAATCCCATACGACTTTATCACTATCTCACGTAAGAGTTTAGTTAAAACTTTTTTCATCGAGATATACGTAAAAATAATAACGCTTATCAATGAAGATCGTGGTGTATAGTACCTACCAATGACCTTTTGCCTAACTGCTACAGTATGCACTTTGTTGCGTATAAAAATCGTTTCAGGTTATCTTCCTTCTTAACTAACAACAGAAACACATACAGCCAGAAGTGATTTACAAAAATATTGGTTTTTAATGTATCCCAATTTTTCGAACACTTTATTTATCGTTTATGGTCACGAGTAGAATTTTATCCGAAAATACATTAAAGATATGAATAAACCCAAGCTAAGGTATCCGCTATTTATCATTCGTTTCATTTACAAACATTTAAATTACAGGTATTAAAAATGGAATAAAAAGATAGATAAAGAAAGAATAACTAAGAATTATTTGCTAAAATCACAGTCCGAAAGTTCATAGATAGATCGTTTGTAACAAATAGATTGTTCGCAACAGAAAATACTGTATAAATTTCAGATGATTTGTGTAATATTAAATAGGTACCGCGCGTTTCTTTTAAGCGCTTTGGGACGGATGATAAATTCATACTTGCCTTGGGAAATCTGTACCTGTATCAATTTTTTTGCAAACACGCAAAATGGCGGTCTTTTGAAGTGATTCCGAAGGTATCTAGTTAATTTGTATAGCGGCTACGAAATTATTTAATGTCAGTGAGTTGTGAACTTAAAAAGGGCTGACAAAAATACATAAATACATGAAAGTACAGTGGCATGAACATCAGGCTGCACATTTTTATTGCAAAATCGCACCTATTACAACGACATGAGATTTTGTCATCTGCTCGTTTGATCTTTTCAGTAATTAGCTATTAGAGCGTTTTATTTTGTGGAAATCAGAAACGGTGAAGTACCACAGATACTCAGACCCGAGAAAATATAGAAAGATAGATTTATATGTTTCTTATTGATCGTCCGGGAATCTAAACCGGAACTAAGAGCTCGTGGCTCCTTGAAAACTGGAGTCTAAGCCAGTCGACCACTGAGGTAACAAAGGTCCAGAAACATGTAGGTATCATAACTTTGTAACCTATAATAATAAACTTACCTAGGTACTGATAAATATAATGATCCGTTATGCGTTTTACCTTTGCCAATAAATATTTCATTTCTTTATATAAGACAAAGTATTGTTGTAATCATCGAAGTATTTCGGTACTTAGGTAAATAAGACGTTTCGTAGATACATAAAGAAACTGAGTAGTTTTGTCTTTATTTATTTCCCCGAGGACACAATCACTCTTGTTTTGTACCTACCTACACAAACGTAATAACTGTGATGGATACCCCGAACAGATCGCAGAAGTACTATTACTTCTCTACCAAATTGAATTATGCCGTTCTGTAACTTGTGTTTACTTATTTGAAATATCTTCAACTAGCGCCCTGCCTGCGACTTCGTCTACTTTGAATTCGAAGGTGCCGGTTAGATCTTAGAGGTATTTCAAACTGTAAACTAAATTGAGAAATTATTGATTAACCCATACTTACTTTCCAAGTATTTTTTACTCTCTTAGGGCTTGTCTTTATAAAATCTTATGTCCTTTTAAGGGTTTAAAAATATCTTGATTTTTTTCCTAAAATCAGTTGAGGAATTATTAAGTCCACCATAATAGCACACCCTTTGAAATCGGTTTCGCTTTTAAGTCTATGCGTGAAAACGTGACAAACTGACAGATAGAGTTACTTCTGCAGTAACAGTAGGTATGGATGCAAACTACTCTATAAATTGGTTTATAAAAGGTCCTGCAACGTATTTGTGACCAAACAACATGATAGCAACAACATTTAACTGGTTTGAATATGGTCAACACCGTAAGTAGACCGTGGCGTAAATTTAACATACGAAGGTCTGATTAATTTGTTGGGTTTATGTGATCATTAGCCCAAATCATACAGATGAGTATCCGCGGTAAACGTAGTTACGAGGTTGTTTTGCCCGCACCGTAATAAAACAACCCTAGATTTTTCTGACTCGTTTAACACGCTACGACGGAGGGCATAAACCGAATACTGCGAGATACTGTGGACATGCCACAGAGTTTTTAAAATTCTAGAAATTTGATTGCAAAAAGTTATGATATTTATGTTATCTATAAAAAACTTGAAAATTCACTCAATTCACATGTCGCCTTTAAATTATCTCCGAACGTGCGTAGTCAGTGAATATGTCACATAGATGCTCGTAGCTAAAGTGCTACGACGTAGCCACAATATCCGTAGTATTTAATGTCAACATTTTGACATTTTAATGTTCACCTAATTATATTTCACATTAATTTACGTTATAAAACGCCAATCGACACAAGATGAACTTAACGCTCCGCCCGCTGCTCTGTCCGCTTGGGAATCGGCTATATCGCATACCCAGTTATATCGCGTCCTCGCGTAAGACAGACTATGACCCACCATCTTCGCGGTAACCAGTGCCACTTTCAGACTTTCTATAGTCATTCCTTATCGTGCCTATTCTTGTAACCCCACACATCCATCTTAACATCCTCATTTCTGCTACATGCATTCGCTTCTCATCCATCTTCTTAGCAGCCCAGCATTCCGATCCGTAAATTAAGGCAGGTCTAATAAAGGATTGTAGACATGTAGATAATATCGAAATGAGATAATATCAAGCAATGAATAAATATATATTCATACACACTCAAACACACACACACACACACACACACACACACACACACTTGTACTCTGTTTATGTGTTCGGTAATGTGTAACATTTACTTACCAATTTCATTTAATTAAGTTCACTTAGTGTTGTAAATCTAACTTGAAGAATACTAGGAAGAGCGAGGCTTTCCCAACACAAGTATCATTCGATTACATTCTGGGAGGCCCCGGCAATATATTTGTAAAAGATTTACTGAAATAAATACACTTTTATTTATTATTTAATTATAAATGAATTAATATATTTAGAAAAAGCAATCAAGAAAAATATTGATTGTGTTTTGTCTTCTTAAAACCGCTTAAAAAAATTGTTACGAAATAATACATGTGTATCCATGACTTCCTAACAAACCGTGCGGCAATCCAAGGCACGTAGCATTATTTGTGAAGCCATGTTTCCTGGCCCAGTGCTTATTGAGCTCGCGGTGTGTTAATGATAAACAAACAATCCTAATTTATCTCTCACTAGTGGGTTATAATAATATATGTATAGATTAAACAGAGTGTGCAAAAATAAATATCTCTTTTGACGTAAAATAATAGTGTCAGTTGTTTCTTTAGCTATGATAATATCAGTTAATCTATATTAATATTATAAAGCTGAAGAGTTTGTTTGTTTGTTTTTTTGAACGCGCTAATCTCAGGAAGTACTGGTTCGAATTGAAAAAATATTTTTGTGTGGATATATATGTATATATAACATCACGCTGCGACCAATAGGAGCGAAGCATCAGAGAAAAATGTTGCAAAAATAATCGCGATCATAAATAGAAATTGACGCGGAAGAAGTCGCGGCCAACACGGCTAGTTGTGCTAAACTAATCCATGTATTTTTTATCCAGGTGCATTAGCTTGTATGCAGCATCTGTTTTTATTTTTCTATGTTTCTTCATCTGTATTATAAAATTACACATTCTGACCGTGTCTTGAAACAACAGTATGAAATTAAATTTAGTTTTCTCTTATGTATTGCTAGAAGTCTAACTTAAAATACACGCTTCATTTTATGAATCTAGCAAGCGAATAAATTCACAGGAAAATGCTAGTACATAATAAACATAGTTTTACCCGCTGATTACGTGATTTAAGGAGTGTCCTGTCAGTTTGGACATCCTGTACGTGTGCTTGTTATGTTGACGGTCGTTAGGTAACGGTTTAACATTGAACAATGTTTTTTAATAACAGATTTGTGTGTAAACATAACTTGTTGAAATGAGAAAACACTTGTTAATGTTTTCTCATGTTTGAAGTTATTTATTTAGGACATATTGAAATTTAATTACAAGTGATGTAATTGTTTTCTTATATTTATTATTTTTGTGTCTTTCTGATGAGTTTACAACTTTTTTAAATAATTCATCAGTGAGTATATCTATTTATTTTATTTCTAAGTAATAGTATCTCTGCGCTTGTCTGTCGAAAAGACACTTTATGTATATGTGATATTTATACTGAGTAGTATTATAATTTTTTGTATTTTAATAAAGTTGTATAAACTTTTTTCAGCGTAACTAAATAAAAGGTTAGAACAGTTTTTGTAAAAAATATTTTTGTTTATAAACCTCTCCTGGTTTAAATATTAGGGGTTAAAGTATGAAATTGCCGTTTTGTATGGACGAAATCGAGAAAAGTCATTTTTCCATACTAACAATTTTTTTGTTTTTTTAAAAACGCCTGACCCGTTTTCGATGCAATTAAAGGTGAAAGTTAGATGGTTATAAAGCTACGCATTATAGTATTTAAATTTCTGAAAATCAAAGTATGTAATACAAATATACTTAATTGAAGCAAGAAGGTCAGCTGACACATTGTAAGGGGTCTTTTTAATGGCGCGAAGATGGTGGGTCTTTTTTTTTTTAGTCAAAAGTTACTTTATTTAATTTTTGATACAATACAAAAAGAATTACGCAATAATACGACTATACTTAAGAGCTATCAACAAAATAAAAAGTGGGAAAATAATCGGCTATTTCATACTTTATCACTTGTTTCTGTGAGATGCGATTGGAATAGACCACGAACTTTTTGAGAATTATGACGGCTACATTATTCATCTTATTACTTTCGCCGATACACCTACCTGCTACCTACGTAAGATGCTGTAGAGAATCCCACTCGTACTCTTATTGCTTTTTACTTTTTGATGAAATCTGAAGGTGAATTTTCTTTCTGATCGTTGAATATTCATTTTTCTTTATGAACAGTTCTGTTTTTTCAGCCAAAACCAGCGTTTAAAAAAGTGTTAGAATTTATCTTTAGTTTTTACAAATCCAATGTGGGTTACGAGTGGATATTGAAATAAAAATACTGATCAATCAGACTCAATAACCCCAAAGTATTAAGTATTTCGTGGTATCAGCAGTATTTTTTATAACAACTTAATATGAAGTTTTTTTAGTCGTGACTTTGCGTAGCAATTGTTAGAGAATCCTATGGGTTAATAAAAACTCCTTTATTTATCAAACGGTCGATATCGTTGTGCCTAATACGTAAGGATAAAACTCATTGTTACGAACTTTCATCATTTATAAAATCGTATGGACAGTTTTCCGGCGCTGTCAATCGCTTAAAACTGAATTCAACTCGTATTTTATGTACAGACAACGGCATGGCAGGTCAACCTACCCAAAAAGTAAAAGGTTTTCAACTTTAAGTCCAACAAGTAGAGCTCTTTTTTTATAAATAATGGGCTTGCTCTTGACTACATACTTAACTATACGGTTAAGAAGAAGCCTAAGATGGAGCGAGCTTACCTAGAGGTACTGGTTCTCCCACACACCAGCAAAGCACAGAAAAACTGTTTGGCGCTGGACTCCGGCAGGAGGGTTGTAGCATCCAGGCAGCCTCTTACGAAGCCTACCATCGCAGAGGGATCTGTTAGCCGTCACATTGGTTAGAAAACCAAAGAAGCCGTTGCCCAGAGTGGACCGCTAGGAGGTAGATCCCACCACCCCAAAATGGATTGAGAAAATTTGACGTTCTGTGGTAGGTTGACGTGCTGTGGTCTGTACAACTAACAATGATGATATATCAAAACATCGATTCGATCGACTGACACCGTTTTTTAAAATTAAAAAACAATAAAATGTATGCGTGGTCGTCATCGATATTTTTATATTCCATCCATTGACATAACTATCATTGATTGACACTGTATAGTAAAAGTATTCTATAAATTAAAACTGGTTCTGTTTAACCGAATACTTTTAGCAAGAAAATTTTAACTGAATGATTATAAAACAGTCAGTGCATTATGATGATTGGTGATTCATTGTTTGACACCGTATTAAAATTGATGGCTTATTTTGTGTTCGTTAGCTTTTAAGAGATATCGCCTGAGTTCTCATTTATTTAACGATTGTTTGTAGAAGGGTGCTGGACCTGCGAGACCGCGGCCTTGCCAGCCTTTATGAAAAATTCATTTATAATAATCAGAAACTCCCATTTTGACCCAATTCAATTAGTTAACACGGCTTTAATCTACTTTTGATTAGATTATGAAACATGCCTGACTATAATTTTTACTCTCATAATTATGTTAAAGGCTCCGTATAATACGATGACGATGTTATCATGTGAAATAATCTGTCACATATCATATTTCCCATTATTTAGTTATATATTGATCAATGTTTAATGGAGCAATAAAAGAGCTCGTTATTTTAACATTGGTGAGTTTTGCTTTAAATGATAAAACCGTCTCAAATAGTTGATTAATATGTCTAGAGTCTTAGCTACGAACTCGCAACATTATATCAGCACCATTAACAACAGAAATCAATTTTATCGGTGGTACATACAACTGAACATATAACATTAATTTTCAGCCATATTTTATTTAGGGTTTATGGTTGTGGTCATAAAACTTATCAACCTATTAGTTAAAATATGAAAAATATTTTCCATCTTTCAGTTCCAGTTTTGATCGTAGCTTTTTTGTCAAAGTGGAAATTTAAAAAAATCTATGTTATTTCTATAGCAAACGGACAAATTTCAATAATGTAAGATGCATCTAATTGACACCTAATAATGTCGTCATTGGACGTTCTCCTGAAAAACGTCTTCACCGAATGAGCACACATTGAATATTTGGGTGGTCTTTTATCTTAATTACAATTCTTATGTTATACAGTTGAAGTTTTAACCACTTTCCAAATTTTAGTATAGCAATCTACGAGGCAAAAAACAATTGACGTATTTTTACTTTTGGTATAGCCCAGTACAAAAATGTCAAGATATAGCACTTAAAAAATGTCCGCCAATAATAAAAAAAAATTGATACGGCATCCTACTAACACTTTTTTTACGCGATTGCATCTCATTCATTCATTACAATACTATTCATAAATTATACTTTATTTGATATTTTAGCAACTTAATTGCACTTATAATAACAGTATATAAACTTGAAATTTTTTTGGTCTCAGGCGGGACTTGAACCCGCATCTCCTCGCATGCCGGGCGGGCGCTATACCATTAGGCCACCGAGACACTGCGACACGGCGCGAATTTTTTTCAAGCATATTCTTACGCTGTGAGCCAGCGTTGTATTCATAAATTTTTGATTTTCCCTTTATACCTTAATAGGTCCAGGACCGTAAAAATTGAAAACTATATCGCGAAAAATATTTTCGGGTGACAACTAGTTTCACATTTTTACTTCATAAATAGGCTCTAAATACGATACAGAACGCCTACAAAAAATTCGGAAAGTGGTTAAAATTTCATCCTGTATACGCAATGTAGAATGGGGGCTATCGCTAGTGAATTTGCCACTAGAGGCGCTAGTGTCGCGTGAGGTCCAATATCATTCACTTTGTACTGGTTTTAGCGGAATTTGTTGCATAAATTATAATTTCTTTAATTTACCTGCTGGAAAGTGATCCCCTTCGTAAAATATCGCAAATATGGATTATTTGGCGATTAATGTGAACGCTTTAAAAGCGGAATTAAGAAAAAGCGCAAAAATAGGCGGCCTCAAGAGCAACTATTTCAGAAGTTAGTTTGTTGATATCAAGATAGTTATTTATAAACAATATAACCTTAATTAGATTCAAGATATAACACTTTGTTTCGGCGCCAATCGCCTTTGACAGCTATACCTCCGGACCTCAGTCTACAGTGGCGCCAACTGGTGAGCAAAGAAACGGTAGTCCCCATTGCATGCATTATATACGCAAGGTTGATGTGACATTGTTTTATGAAATCGTAATTAGAATTCTGTTCCTTCTGAAGTGTTAACAGTACTCTTCAAGTCTTCACTGATATTGTAATAGAACAAAATAGTCTACTCTTCCAGTGATCATATTTCCTTAAATTAATTCGGAATACCATTTAATTCTTGGCTGGAAGTTGTTTACATTGTCGTCTCCCATTGTATTGAATTGTTGTCCTCTCCAGTTCAGTTTGCTACCATAAATAAACATATTGTCTTTAGCGTGCAGCTACTGTCTGTATCACTATTTATTTTGCAATAACACAAACAAATCGGCTTGTTTACCAAACGTGGTAAATTTTGTAAACATTTTTCTTTCTCTGTTAATAGAGTTTGCCAAGAAACTACTAGTATTGTTTAAAAAAAAAAGGCCAAAAAATGGATGAAAAATATGAATTCGACAAAGCATGTTTGTGCATGCATAGCCTATTCATTTCATATTAATAACCGAACTGAATTTCAAAGCACGTAGAAGCTTCTAATAAATAAGTCAGTTATGTAGACTGAAGGCTCTTTAGAGGTTTAGTACAATCGCGAGCGACTTCGTGAGTTAAAGTCCATTTCACATTTGGTAAGTTATGGGACAAATATGATGTATTCTTTTTGTGGGTACTTAAACTGCCTAAAATAGTTTATATAGTTTACAAAGTTCACAGTAAACTTTGTATGAAATTGTATTGAAACTTTTAGAAGCAATTATAATTATACTTTATTTGATATTAGCAATTAAATTGCTATTATAATATCAGTAAATAAACTTGAAAAAATTATGTCTCATGAGAAAAATTATCCCGCCTGAGACATAATTTTTCAAGTTTATATACTGATATTATAGCAATTATTATTGCTGTAGTAAATAGAGATTACAATTCATTCATTAATCTTTTTTGACTGCCTTAGGAGGTCTTGCCTGATGGGTCTATTATGGTCTATCTAAGGCAACGGAAAAATTCAACAACAGTTATGAAATTTTCACAACCAAAAACAGATATAAATATATGTCTATTAATATTAGGATAAAATGTAGATTTTCGACTACGTATATGCCGATTACAAAAACATTTATCGGTAACAATAAATCGATCGATCGCAGTTCCTTATGCCTTTGTTTTGCCTAGGTATAAATGTGGTAGTAATCAGAAAAAGGACTATGATTTTTGATTTTTACCACATTTATACCTGACTGTCGTTCCGGTTGGCACTTAGTTGTCGAAGTAGACGAGGTATGGCTTCGTTTAGTAATATTAACATCTTCGGTGTTCAGTGTTTCTTGTATGAGTATTTGCCTCGAAGTGAATTTTGCTAGTATTAAACTCGTTTTAAGATCTTGAGAAATTTGTATTCTTAGTTTATAAATGGTGAAATTTTATTCGGTAAGTTATGAATTGAATTACAACTGAGAAATAACAGAAACTAGAATTAATTTGAATTAAGTTTATGTAATTTTATTATTTTAATCATGACAGAGTAGTCGTTTTTATTGCAATCACGGGTATTGTATAGTAAGTTTTTATTTTGTCTATCATTGCTTAATAATACTTTGTTTCTACTGTCCTCTACCTGAAGGTTGTCTGGAAGAGATCGCTCTCTAGCGATAAGACCGCCTAAATTGTACAATTCTTAGTTTATATCCTGTGTAACATTTAATTTGTTGGTGTGCAATAAAGAGTACCTACCTATCTACCTATCTATCTATCTTTGTGATTTTTATAGGAGATTTAAAAAATCGGAATGGGCTCAGATGTGAATACCTATTATTTGTGTAAAGTGCAAGAGCAACTGAATTTTACCAACAAAAGTCTTTTAGGAAAAATATATTAGCTTTATCAGGCACAGCCGAAGTAAATATAAATTCATTGTTAGCTGTGACCCGCGATTGAATTTGAGGGAATAACCAACTGCGTCCTCCCCGCAGTTGTGCATCATAATTGCGAGCATCCTTATGCATTTAAACATTTTAAATTATCTCATCCATTATTTAAAGCAACGGAATCTTTTCAGCAACATTTTTCATTGATGAGCCGTTCCTACTTAACTTAGCATGATGTTATAATATAGCCTTCCTCAATATCGAATTTTCGAGCACATAAATATTTTTTCGATTTAATCCCTCAACCTTCAGGAGGCACGCGCGTGCCGCGATAGCAATTGATTTCAATTGTGTCTGGAATAACTCACGATCGAGGGATTAACCTGTAGTTTCTGAGCGTAGGTAAGATAGTTTCATATCCAAAAATAACAAAGTTATGCTTTTGTAAATGATACAAAAATTTATGTCTGAAGGAAAAACAGATCCATTTGGAAATATTTACTTTTTCTTTTAGCGTAGCAAGGCGCGCAGTCCATTGCAGTGCAGCCACGATAGATACTTCATTCCACCATTCCATTTTTTCTTTTTTTCCTTCTCTTTCATTTTCTTCTCTTATCGTATGACTATTATAAAAGGTTTAGTTCTTTTACAAATGATTTTCTACGTAGATTAGTTCTGACTTTCAGAGAATATAGTGTTTTTTGGTGAAGTATCCTCAATGATCAATCTTCATATCAGAGGTTTATTACAATAGTTTTTATGAGTTGTAATTATATTCAGAAAGAAGAATAAGCTCACTAGAGCTATAAACAGAGGATATAAAAGACACCACTTTAGAAAATGTATATATAGGATAATAAATTGTGAAAATGGTTATTGGATTCGATAATTTTTCCCGAATTCGTAAATTACTTAAATAGAATGCTGTCAATTTTATTATTTACCCCTGAATAAAAAACAATTATTTTTATATAAGGTACCACAAACATCCAGCTCTGAGACAGTAAATAAAAGTGGCTTGAAGCTAGCGACATGTCATTTTGAAAACCGATGTCAATGCTACTCGTACATACTCGAATTGTAAACTTTAATTGAATTATTAATTGATGAAAATCATTTTCACGATACTTTTCCTGTACCTTCACTGTAATGTAAAATTTATTTTGAAATGTTACTGCTATTATATTATCTATAATTTCTTTAACATCTACATACTTACTCGTACTAACTATACAAATATACTGATACTACTACCTACCAACAATAGCCCGATATTTAGACCACATTACAGACTGTCCAACGCATCGTTGCGGCTACACAAATGTATTGCCGCTTGCCGGCGACATTCCTATATCTGTCTGTCTGGTTGGTTGGCACGATGCGATGTTTTTGGCGTCGTAGCTCAGTTATAGTAGTATAGCATATTTCATTGTACCTAGTAAGTATAACAGTTATATTAATGCTCTTTATAGATACGACATTTAAAATAAAACATATAACTAGATGATCGCAATGATACAGCATCGAAGATTTTACATCTTTTTACAGCATAGGTACTATCAAGACATAGACTTAAAGTTACACATAAGTGATATATGCGGGTAGTTTGTTGTTTTTTATTAAATTATTTTACTTAAAATGTACTTTTTTCTGTTTAACAAAATAGATTATTAGTTTGAGTTTAAATCTTTATAACTAAAGTTTTGCCGATTGACGAATTGCAGATTGAAGTTGTTTTGTTAAACGTGTTTTATTCCGATGTCAGAAAGTAAACAAATGAAGTTCATCATCATCATCACCACTAATTACAAGTCTATATTAGTAAACGGCTGGACGCAGGCCATCAAAAAGATTTTGCTATAGTTGCCAGGAGATTGCAGATAAGTCTTTTTTTTGCAGTTCTTTTTTAGTCGCCTCTTATAACACCCATTGGTAGAGAACAGGTGGTGCCTTTCTTTTTATGTGCCGGCACCACTCGACAACAACACGAAACTCAAAGTTTTACAATATAACGTTTACAAATTCTATTCACAATCTAAAACAAAGGAAAAATGTTTAGTGAAAATTTTATCGTTCAGTCACTGTACTCCGCACAAAGCGACCATTCACGCACAGACATGACCGCGATTGCACCTAACCGCAGATCCAACCGAATTTCTGAATTCGTCATAAAGTTCCCGCAGATTTACATTCTGTACAATAGTCACTTTGTAGCTATAAAACGAACAAGCCATGATGATGAATACCGTGGCAAAACCAGTGTTGTAATATATTTTGTTACCTAATACTTGTCTATGCGCTTATCGTTACACAGTTATGCACACAATTGACTTTGAAGATAAATACTGTTTAAATGTGAAGTTTTGTTTAAAATGGACTCTTGTGTCTAGTAAAGATACATTTCGTTCTAATACTCTGGTTTATGGAATTGTAGGTGTAGTTTGCAAAAGTTTCGATTTATCTTTTAGATATGTATTATCATTATACAGTACAACAGTCAACTTTGCAAAAGAAGGATTTTGTCATATTCGCCAAGCTCGAGGCCGGCGCTCGTAGTTTGGCCAATCGAGGAGAAACAACGACGTCGCGTTGTGCAGATTCTTAGAGGAGACCTATATCCAGCAGTGGGCGTCGTTTGAGATGATGATGATGATGTAAATGGGACAATCTCAACTGGGAATCTATAAATAATAAATCTTTATTTCTTCACAATAGGCTTATTATATAACATACAAATAAGGCGTTAGACCAAAATATACCGTATTGTGAAGACTGGTGCCTGCAGTAGATTCTGAAAGAATCTGTATTATATAGGTCACCAGGGTTTCACTCGACGGAACATTTACAAAGGCCTGCAAGTTACTGCATAGCTAATTATGTTGGAATTTTTATATTTTTCATTATTAACTATATAGAGAAAATAAAATAAAATGAAATGTAAATGTTAATGTGTTTGTATGTGTGTTTCGTGTCTATGTATGCATGTATGTATGTATGTATTGAGCGAGTGGAATCTCTTTGTGTACCGATTGGTGTTATTTAACTAGCAGCGATTCAGAAAGCTTGTTGTTTCAGTAGATGGGTGTCATACCAAGGGAAAGAACTTTAGGATAAGGGAAACATAAGAGGAAGTAACGATATTAAGGTTTTAATAATTTTTCTGTTTCTTCATAATTTAATGTTTTAAGAAATGTAACTATAGATTGTTTGCAGTGGAATCTAGGAAGAGGATATATATTCAATATGGTGTTTAATTTATTATAGAGGTATGGTCCTAGGTAATTAAAAAAATGGTGGGAATGTTTAGTGTGAAATTTGATACTGGGGCACACTTTTTTAGGCCTTCGTCTATCGTCTGACAGACTTCGTTGAAAATTCAGGGTGGAGTGTGTCTATAGTAAGGAGCTGGTACAAAAATAGCGCCTTATCTTTTGGGGGTAGTACGAGGAGGCCATAGTACAATGTGACCGTAAAATTGTGAAATTTATCAGCTCACAATTGAACGTCGATGGATTACAATCTAAGCTAACGTAACCCACCGTTAGTTTATATTCTCACGCGTTGTTTAGTAAACTGACAGATATTACAAATTTACGGTGACATTACCACTAGAAGATGTCGGTAAGCAGCATCTTCTCTCTATCTTGGGTCAAACTTCAATCAGCAACCCCAAGAGTGAAATTTTCCTTAGGGAGAGGTCTGTGTTTACCTGCGAACTTATATAGGCTGATGATAATGTACTACCTATCGATCCTACTTACAAACTAAAGTATTACTTCTGACAACTATATTCCTGTATGAAATCAATTTAGGTAATTCAAATCTTTGAAAAGTGTTTTCTGTATTCTTGAATTAGTGGTTATAATCCGTTTTAGAAGCATTACGTGTGTATTTATTTCTTTTCTTTTTGTAATTATTTTATAGTTGTAATGATATATTGTGATACATTTTTCTGTATCTGTTCTGTGATTGTGATCATTAATTTACTTTTTTCATTAAAAGGTTCAAATTCAAAGGCCTAAAACTGAGGTTATTTTATAATAAAACCAAAGCATAATTAGTAAATCCCCGACGTTCGTTACGAGATAAATCCATCGTAAAAAGTTATACGGAGTTGTAAGCGCAAATTAAAAGTTGATTGTTTTTGCTTTGCTTGGATTTAATTACACGCATAACGCGTAGTTATATTATAATTATAACATTAATGATTTCTTAAAAAGCTGTCCTTGTATTTGTTCTACCCATACTTAAGTAGTTTTTAACTATTCTATATTAAGGTATTAGGTACATTAATTATTTACAGAATATTAGAGACGCTGACTGCAGCCGATGACCTTGAGCAATAAATACGCCCACAAATTTATTCGCCTTTGAATTTCTTTGCAACGCGCGGCAGCTATCACTGTCGATTCCCGTAGGAGTGACAGAGAAAAAGCGCATGGAATAGAAGGGCCTAAGTGCCAAACAACAAAATTCGTTGTGCAATTTAAAATTGCCATTTTATTAAAAATCTAAATCAGCCATTTGCTTAAACAATATGTAATATACAATATAGCAAAATTTTATTATCATTGTTATACGGACTGCTGAGAAAAATGGTAATTTATGTATTTTCAGAGGCTACTTTGAGATTATTTTCTATCGAGAAAAGTTTTTAGAATCGTGTTTTGGAAACAACCACCTAGTCAAGAATATGATCAATTACAACTACATAGAATTTGGCAACAATACGAGCCATAGGCTTAAAGCAAAACAATCTTCATTGAGCTGAATTTGGCTCATGTCAGCGTCTTAATAATAACGTAATAATTAATACATATTAAATCCCCGTCCCGGCTTTGTACTGTTGTAGACAGCTAGAAAACTTTAAAGTGTCAACATAAACTTAAAAGAGATTCACATCTGTCTATAGCTATGTTCGGTTGCGGATTAGTTTTGTTTAGGAAATCTGTAATTTGGTGGAAATAAATTCGCTATCCCGCTTACTTGCAAAAACTATATAAAACCGAAAAGCAAAAAACAAGCTCTACGATCCTAGAATTCAATTCGTAGGTTCCCCAACCTTTGTTCCCACATTCACCAACCAAAGAGATTGAGGGTTATGTTGAACTGGCCACGGCCGGTCAAACGAAATCAGTTTTATTAAATTGAATTGCACATTTAAGTCAAATAGCTTAGATATTACATATAAATAAGAACAAGGTGAACTTTCCCGACTCTAAGTAACTAAATGTTGCTTCTAACTTAATTCATTTTTTCAAATATTTTCCTACATTCAAGCCACAACAAACAGAACGGAACTCAGAACGGTTTCAGCCAACTAGTTGAAACCGTTCTGAGGTGTCAGGTGATGGTTATAACAGTAGTAACGGCCTATAGGAAATCATCACACTGCACAGAAAAGAACACCATCATTAAACATTTAAACAAAACAAGAGTTTCGAATTTTTAAATATTGCTCGGGCTTGTGATCACTTACCTTCATTTGGCAAGCATGGTAATTATGCCTGAACCCATCATTGCTGTAGATGATACTTAACTCAAAAGAAGTGTAGTGCAGCACATTTGCAAAGCATAGTTATGATAGAGCTGAATGAAGCATTACCTAAGCCAAAGAATATTAAACAATCTTTGCGCTTATATCTTTTATTTTATAGAAATAACGCTCATTATTCTTTCAGAGCACGACGCCTCTTCGTTCCAGATTCATGTAGTAAAACATCCTTTAAACAATAGCCTCTAATTGCTGTGCCGCGCCGACTCAGTTTTCCTTAATCAAGAAAACCAACCACGCTCAAAATATACCTACTTTGACAGGAAATTGCAAATACATTTATTAGCTTTAGTATTAGGTCGCTGGTTCTTTGCAATGCTATGCCGGTTCGCTAGTTCATTGTTTTTTAGGTTACGTAAATTGTATGCTTCTAAGCCTTAGTATGTAGGAAAATTTCAGTTTAAGATGATTATATCAGTGGGAATTGATCACCGACTCTTTACTGTTCACTAAGCGTGCTATCTGTTTTCCGAACATTAAAATGAGCAACATTGTATTCTTTAGTACCTATATTATTACTACTTACGTGCTACAATAATTCATCTGTGGCAGGGAATGCCTAGATTAAACCACACACCGTCATCCATGTCCCAATTAATTCACATTATAAGACACGCAAGTTGCCCATCAATCATTTTATATAACATGCTATACAAATGAATATTACACTTATACTTTTACACTTTAAGTAAAACATCTATGTTTTGATAAACAAACAAAAAATATTACGGAATCTTCCATATTGAGTCTTTGCATGAAAATCTTAGTAAAATTACCAAAACAGTTGGTTTTGGTAATTTTACATTTCTTCTCTTCATAACTTCCTTGTGTCCTGGCGATTTGGTGGAGCCAGTAAATCTACCATAAATCGTCGTTGATTATTAATAGGAAACGTAAGCAAAACTTTCGCACATGTATACTACATGTTATAGCGCATTCTACTAATCTTTTTGTAGAGGATATTCGGATTTCTCGTACTATTTTTTAATTACGTTTGATGTTAATTATAATAAACTACTATCCCAAACCAAGTAGGTAAGTACTTGCTAGAATCGCGTTCTGCGGTATCAGTATTTGGTTTTTAGTCGAAAAGCATTTCGCGTTGGAGACCTCTTTTGTTTTGAATTTGGCAGTCTCCTCTGTGTTGTTAATCAAGGGACCCGATTGTTCACAGCTATTGTCTCTAGCCCTTTTGGGGGCACCTTTAGTGCAACAATGGCAATATTTCACAAATTATGCGGGTCCGGTGTCCTTTGTAATAATAGTAATAATAACCCCAATTATGACCTACGCCCTACACTGTCGATAGAAGTATTAAATTTCAGGAGTATCCGGTTACTAAGAGAAAAATTTAATGATCATCTTCTTGACTTTAGGAGCAAATTGTTTGGGGTAGTTTAATTGCTTTTAGCTTTAGCTAATTATAACGAAGTTGAAATTAAAATCATACAAATATAATACAACGATAGGTATAGTAGATAACAAAATATTTTTGATGGTGTAATTATAGATAGACGAGTAATAATATTTTATTAGAGCATTTTAAATCCATAACATATTAAATTACCGTATTTAATAAAAAACAGTATAGTGTATTGTATGTTAGAAAAAATAGTAGTAGTACTAATCCTTTAGATATATGAAAATGAAAGAAAGAAATGTATCAAATAAAATGAGACTTATAGCTCAGCTGTTACTACAAAACAGCATATTTTCAATTTATTTTACACTTTATGCTTTTTTTGTGTTTTCAATTTAGTTGGAGACAAGAAATATTCAATGAGCAAAACGGAAGTTTAATCATAAATGATATTTTTAATGCATTGCAGCGTTCACAGGCTCTGCAATGAAATATAAGTAAATGGTGTTTGTTCTCCATTGTTATAAAAAAGACAGCTAAGTCGAAACTTGGGTAAGTAGACTATTCACAGTTTGACTAACTTTGTGTCAGTACGTATGCCCTACATATCTGTGTTTGAATAAGTATGATAAAAATATACCTTTGCAGCCGCCTTGTGGTTTATTATAGTTGCTATTGATTTCTTGAATTAGCTACAACCTAGTCTGTTGGTAAGCGACGAAGAAATAAAGACCACTAAAGCTTAATTTTTACTAGAAATGTACTGCAATGCTAAGATTCGGATTGGTTACTGTCAAACTACTAAGGGTTCGCTTGAACTTCATAATCATTATCATCACACTTTAAAGGGGAGGAACTAGGCATGCACCAGTCAGTGAACTGTCACGTAGAATCTAGGCCAGTTGCATTCAGCTCTGCAATCATATCCAGGTCATCGATGTAAGCAGGTTGAACTGCCAACTCAGTCTATGTCTAACAGCAATAACACATTTTAAAGAGTTTTGATGGTCTTATCAAATTAATTTAGTACGCGTTTATTTTTGATAAACGCGTACGACGACACCTTAGTCTGCCCGTGACCATGAAGGCTGTAAAGTGTTCGAATCGTCGGGTTAAATCAAAAACAAATGCGTACTAAATCCGTTAACATATCTTTCATTTCAACGTTAAATAAGCCACCAATTAGCAGACAACGCTTATCTATACTTAATATTATAAAGCTGAAGAGTTTGTTTGTTTGTTTGTTTGTTTGAACGCGCTAATCTCAGGAAGTACTTGTCCGATTTAAAAAATTCTTTTTGTGTTGGATAGTCCATTTATCGAGGAAGGCTTTAGGCTATATAACATTACGCTGCGATCAATAGGAACGAAGCATCAGAGAAAAATGTTGTACAAATAATCGCGATCATAATAACGGAAATTGACGCGGACGAAGTCGCGGGCAACAGCTAGTTGATTTATATGAGGCTGTTTTATTTTTTACGTAGGATAAGTATAATGTTAAAAAAAAATATTTTAACAGCTGTCAACCGTACTTATATACTGTTCGGAGTGCTTTTTATTTCAGTTACTAGCTGTTGCCCGCGACTTCGTCGGCGTCAATTTCTGTTATTATGATCGCGATTATTTTTGCAACATTTTTCACTGATGCTTCGCTCCTATTGTTTGCAGCTTGATGTTATATAGCCTAAAGCCTTCCTCGATAAATGGACTATACAACACAAAAAGAATTTTTCAACCTCCTACTCTTTTTTCCTCCTCTTTTTTCGTCGATCGATTAGGCACACACGTGGAAGAGAGTAGGTACTACTTTCACATTTCTAATTTTCTAATCCAACTGCAAGTAATTTGATCAAAAGGTTAATACCATGTACTTGTTGTTATGACTTAGATATTTCGGTACTGTTGCAAGCGCCATGATCACATAAAAAGTTATTCCGTGATTATGGCGATTTCAGTTTATGGCCAGAGAGTTCAGCAATACATTGTGGTAATTTATTGATTTTCTTATTTTCCACTTTTCGCAGTCTGAAACCTGGAACGGCAAGTTTCTCTTGATTTCTGGTATTGAAATTGTGTACGTCACTTTTTTTAACAAACAAATGAAGGGTTTTGCGGACATAATTATTGTTTTCGATAATGTAAGTAACTATACTGATCTCTTCGAATAGCTCTCTTAGGGAGTCACGACCAAAAGCAGTAAATGGCCCGTACAGCACGTTTTTGCAGTATAAAATCGCAATCATCGCAGGCGAAGACACATTCAGAAGTTATAGTAACTACAACAATTTACTCAGAACACGCTTATGCTATTAATGTTTTTAAATTGTATCAATTCTTCGTGACTGATGTTAGTTTTATCACGTCACGTTAACAAATGTTTAGGTTTTGTAATTTAAAGTACGCGTAATTTAAAATTAATCTATCCTTGTTGTTTATGGATAATTCGTTTCATGAATTTAAGTGAATAGGTTTACTGTTTTCCTAAAACCAAAAATAAACGAGATAATAATACGTAAACAAATCTTTCATTTCAATGTTACTTATATTGAAATGAAAGTCGTTGAAAAGTCTTCGAAACGTTGTGATTACTTAAAATAGCATACGAGTATAAAGTCCTAATAAAGGCGAGTTAAATCCGTAATTACATATATCTTTCATTTTAAAAGTAACCTCTCGTTCGACATGTAAAACAGGCTGCGCTTACTCAGCTTTCTTATTGATCACTAATATCTTTAGGAGTATTAAATGTTAATTTACTTCTATAATGTCACCATAGGAAATAAAACCTCTCATTTAGCTCAGCTATTAAGGAGTTCGAGTATACGCCCCCTAATGGTCCGAGCGGTTATGGCAATGAGGGCACTTTGAGGCGATAGTGTTGACTCCGATTCCATTACCGAAGTAATCAAGGAAAACCGGAACAGTTTCATCTGATTTTAAAGACTGTGCCGAGAAAAATGGTTGGAACTTTTCAGCTCATCTAGAATAGCGATAAGCTTTTAAAACCTTTAGCTGAACCAAGAAGTATACAGTTAGAAAATCCTCGTTATACTTTGTTTTTAAATAACGACGGATTATCTTCAACTTTAACATTCATCGGTCTCTAACTTTTCTAAAGTGGATTAAAATGAATGTGCGAGTGACATCATGACGAGCTGAGTTTGAACTCCCGAAATAAAAAAGTTTTAGTAACTGTCATGGGAAAATTTCGTTAGGATAGAATTGTACACTATTGTACAGTTATGCAAATAGGTACTTTTGGATAGTTTATGTATTGGTTTTTATTAAGTGTTGGTTTTAATTTAGTCTTCCCAGCTTCGGAAAGTATATTTATACACTACTAGTAGTTATTAAATTTTCACGATGCCATTCACAAATATCAGACTTCATTCATGTTTGACTGGTTTGCTAAAACGGCTCAACAGATTTCAATTAAAATTTTAATGAATAACCTGGGGTTTAAATAAAATTTTGTGGGTATATTAATTCAGCAGTAAAAAAAATTAAAGTCCCGCCGCCAATAAAGTCACAGGTATAGCCAGTCTGGAAACACGATTAATGGTACCCCGTAAAGTGATATGTCTTTTTGGAGCGATTCTTACTAGAATTATTATTAAAGGTTCCTCCGATTCACTCCGCCCTTACAGTGTTAGACACAGCGATTTTTTGAAGTGAAAATGTCGCATAAACGATTGAAGGAAAAGTCATGAAAATACTTTCAGAAACTGCTGGATTCACTTGGTATAGGTGCAAAATTGACCATTGTTTTGTCTAATGAGAATTTGATTTACATTGTTGTAGTCGGGTCCAGGCACCTAAATGCTAAATATGTACAAATTAAGTATAACTCAGCAATCGATTTACTACAACCAGAATAATGTTTTTAGACATAATGCAATAACATCTATGTCACTATGAGCAACCAATTGATAAATCAAATCGGTACAAGTATTTTGTAGTAACTATTTAACATTTAAAATTTATTGTGATTGTTGGTACAAGTAGGTGGGAGTTTATTTCAGGAAGTGAATTTCTATTCTACTTTACGACTGCCGTTAAACTAAATTGAAGTCATGGTTTCGTCCAAACCGAGGCGGAATTTGAAAAGAAAAGGAGAGAAATGAACAAATAAATCTGTTTCGACGTGTGTGAATCTAACCGGAAAGATAAAAATAAGATGTGATATATTTGACTTTCGAATATAATGAATTTCTATTTAACTTACGAGTATTTCGTGATACCTTAGAAGTTTAAGTAAAAGTAAAGTAACAGCCTATAGGTAATCATCCCACTGCAGGGAAAAGGCCTCCATCATTGAATTCAAGTTACCACTGCAATGATGAAAACTGGCATACTCACCACGCTTGCCAAATGCGGGTTGGTGATCACAAACCCAAGCAAAGTTCGAAAATTCGAAACTTTTTGTTGCCCGACCCGGGGATAGAACGAACCTGGGACCCCGAGATCTTGGCCCGGTATTTAACCAACGGGGCTAGAAGTTTAAGCACTTACCCAATATTATTTAAAAATCGAACTTTTTTTAGTATGCCTTAAGCCAAATACCTAACTAATTATCATGCCAGGATAATCAAAGTAAGAAATATGTAAAAAAAATACCTAATTCGTGTCAAACCATTTAAGACGAATCACCGTACCATTACATCATTTGGATCGTCAGAGAGAGAGAGAGAGAGAGAGAGAGAGATAGAAAGAGAGCTCTAATGTTAAGCAACATAGATTTATCGTTAAGATTTTCCATTGCTAACGCGCGTGGAGGTAAGATCTAAGGAGGTGTAGACTCGTTTATGGGCCGTAAAAGCCGCACTGAACTCTCGATGTAGCTTCCTGCTCGGGTGACTGCTGAAATGTGCTCGCGTAGCGTTTGCTGACGTTGCAAATCAGTTTTCAGATCCCACGATTATGGTAAATGTTCAGCAATGCAATTTTGCGTATTTCACGATTATGCGTAAATTTACGTTCTACATACTTCATATAATGTACACTTTACTGTAGTATACTACTTAATAGGTCGTGTGGTGCCAGCATACTAAAATTAGCATAAAATCAACCCTTTCCTTCGTATGGATGTTGTACGGGGTGACTAAAGGCATAGAGCCAGAAAATGGGCAGCAGCGTCTTTTATCT
The DNA here is from genome assembly GCA_949315895.1 of Anania crocealis. Lineage (NCBI taxonomy): Eukaryota > Metazoa > Arthropoda > Insecta > Lepidoptera > Crambidae > Anania > Anania crocealis. The sequence continues at coordinate 19,695,805 of OX438880.1, read as the reverse complement.
TCTGGCTGTATTCCTTGAGTCATACAGATGCAGAGTGGTGATGATGATACAGTTACTTACGTATTAATTCATTAACTCTGCCTTATTTTATGGGACTGCGCCCACGATCGGACGGCATGGCAAGGGATTTTAAGTTGACCAATAGTAATGTATCTTATCTTATAATACTAAGGTTGAAATTGTGATGTTAAGGGCAAGACGTGTCGACTCATCAGAGATAGCTGGATTTCTCCAAACTAGTCAGTTTCTGGGGCTTTACCGAAGTTCTGAAGTCGATTAGTTTTGGGTAGATTTGGTATTTTGCCCTTTGCCACTCGTACCTTTGGCGCGGAGGGGTATCGTTTTCACCGCTAAAAATGTGAGTCGGAATAAGTCCGTAGCTGATTTGGATCCGCAGCCGGTACTACGCATGATTCGCGACAGCCACGAAAAGATAATAAGAGCAAAAAAAGGGTCACAAGTGAAACTTTTTTAACATTTCATATTAAGAACGGGGTCACATAGATAGTCATAGTCCTAGTCACAGTATTTATTGCCACATGTCATTACAAAGATTTTATAATATAAAAATTGTTGTGCGTGTACTAGTGTACACACGTAAGAAGTGAAACTTCTTTATGGCCTTATTTTTCGAAAAATGATCTACATGCAACTTTCCAGAAATTGTTTAAATTGGTTAAATTAGTTAAATTGGTTAAATTGGTTAAATTGGTTAAATTGGTTAAATTGGTTAAATTGGTTAAATTGGTTAAATTGGTTAAATATTATTTCACTTTACCTTTATGCTATCGTCTGAACCAACCGTGGTAGGGGCAAGAAAAAGATGGCGCGTAACCGAAAAATGTGACGCTGAAAATGTGACGCAAAACGTGACGGTAAATTTTTTCCAACGCCGATAAAGAAGTTTCACTTCAATAATCCAGTAACATTGGGTTAGGCGATTTCAACAGTAGGTAAACAATAATTTAACATGGTAGTTACACTATTGTATTATATTAATGTAAGATGAAACTTTTTTACTGAAATGAATATTATATTATTATATTATACTCGTATATATATTATTATATTATATATTATATTATTAAAATTAAAAATTAAAAACTATGTTTAAGGAACCTATTTATGTAAAAATAAAAACATTCATAGTAGGTAGGTAAATAAATAGATATTACATAAATTATAGCGTTTTTGTGTATCTACGCACGGTACGGAGTACCTAAGTAATGTTGTTTTAGATTGGCTGCTTGCGATTAATTTAATTTTTGCAAGATTCAATGTAAAGCGTCGGCAGTTACTTTTACCATTTATCATCATATCATTACCACGTCATCATCAATACCAGCATTTATATCAGTCCACTGCTGGACACACGCGTCTCTAAAAAAAAGATTTTATTTTAATGTAAAAAACTTTAAATACCTATGCAGTGTAGCTGTTGCGAGTAGGTAGATACTGCTATAGTATGTATTTTATGCTCATTATCTCAAATTAATCTCGCGGTGGAGCCTGTGTTCGGACCGTTTTCCAAATTAGTTTTAAATCTGGCATTCGGCTGACTAAACTTCGGGATGAGAGCTATGAAAATTCAAGCTTAGGTTAAAACAGAAAATTCTTGATTAAAGAAATATTTTTATAAGAACATGGTTAGAGATTCTCAGGTGTTTGGACGTTTTTCGACTGTAAAGCTGAGACCGTAGAATAGGAGCTTACCGTCAGCATTCAATCTATATTGTAAACTACGATTTGTTTAAGACCATACGATATAATAACTTTAACTAATCGTAAACCAATGCCACAGCGTCAAAATTATCTATTCCTTTCTAATACCAAAAACTAATACCAGTGGTAAGTATTTGTTTTATCGTTATTAATTTTCTATTCCGGCGCGCCGGACGAATACCACGAGTCCCAAAAACGATGAGACATTTTTCAAATTTTGGTATTCGTTCGGAATAGTAAATTAATTACGACAAAAACAAATCCCATTGGTATTAGTTTTTGGTATTAGAAAGGTAGATCGTCAAAATAACCCAGGAAAATAAAGCGTCTTTGTAGCCGGTGAAAGTAAAGACTCCTAATCTTGGACGAATTAATTCATCCAAGCTCCTAATTAATTATTAAATTTAGAAAAAATGCCGAGTACTCTAAACCGCCGAGCATGCATGAAAAGATTGATGAATGTGGAAGAAGCGAAAGATGTATGCCAGGATCGTAGTAAGTGGAAGGCCTTGGTCTCTGCGTACCCCGTTGGGAAGGAGGCGTGATAATATGTATGCATGTATGTATAGAAAAAATGCTGTTCAGAAAATTGAACTGACTCTTTAATTTCTTCCACAAATTATCAAGCTCTTTTCAAGTTTAACAGTTAACCATTAAGAAACAATAAAGAACAACAATGACCTAAATGATAGTTGGGGTTAGATAAAAGCGCAAATATCAAAGAATTTAATCTACGTAACAAAAGGGGCAGCTTCTGCCTTAGTATTGTTAATTTTATGATTTATTAAAATGTTTAAAGTACAAAGCAAATAACTGGAACATTGTTCAAGGCTTGCAGACAGCTATCGTGCAAAGTTAAGCGGTTTGTAAATTATGTATCCTACTAAAATAGAGCGAAATGTGAGTCGTTATATTCAAACTAGTTTACACAATGTGTCTGTCGCAGTATGATAAAGAAAGCCGTAATATAGTTATATCCCTAGGAATATTATTATATACCGTAACATAGTTATACGAAAGCGATTCATTACTATCTTCGAGTTCAAGTTTAGCGATATAATTTTATTACTAAATTAAGTTTAGTGAAATAATTATAGGAATGTAGTGCAAAAAAACATTCAGGACCAAAGAGACAAGGCTGCCGAGAACTTTTAAAAATCCGTTCAAAAAATTAAAACCTATTCGTCAAAAAAATTGTCTGGCATTGACGTTGAATCTTCAGTTCTGGGCTCTGATTCAGCTTACCAAATCGTATCACAATCTTACGGCCATTTCCAATAACCTATCTATCTTCAGTTTTGGCAAATCGGAGATAGAAAACAACTTCTGTCTTTGTTTCTCTGGACGGCAAAAACAGAGATAGAAACTGTTTCCTATCTCCGATATGCCAAAACTGAAGATAGATAGGTTATTGAAACCGGCCGTTAATTGAATAGCAGATTTTTGACAGTTCTAGTATGGGCTAAATGTCAAAATCACCCAATTGCATTTCAATCGTGATAGAATTAGGGGCCTGGTAGAGATACCAAAGATAGACCGTGGACCATTGGATAAATAGGTGTATTAGGAAAAGTTTTAGAAAAGCGAAACAAAAGTTATAAAGTTGGAACTTCAGTTGGTATCCTAAAAGATTGATTACCTACCCAGAAATGCAATATAGCTAAAAAACATTGCTTTGAATGATCCTATACCAAATAAGGATATTTTGCAGAGAGAATTATGACAAAAATTATCGCCTTTTGGAGGTCAAGGTTATATAAAATGTATGTACCTGTAAAAAATAAAATACACAGTGTTCTAGTAAAAAGTGCGTCTGTAAAAAGCATTCAGTGCTATGTATTTCAAGACGTCATCATTCCACGTCACGTCAAAATAAAATCTAAAAAATACTTTTAAAGAAGATTGTTTTAAAACTGTTGATTAGGTTTAATGTACCAAGCTTTTTCGTAATGAATAATTATTAAATAGGTTTTGTTAATGCTTAACTACAAAATACTGTCGTTTTTACTAATAATTTCAATTAGTATAATTTATTTAGTATTATTGTAACTGATTGCAGGTTACATAAAGTTCATTTTGTAATGAAAAAAAAAACCATTGTATTATTATATTCTATGGTAGATAGTTTAGTTAGAAACGTTACCAGATTGTGACCGTAAGTATTTCACCAAACTTAGTATAGTAATATAATTATATCACTAAACTTGAACCGTAGAACTATATTCCTAGTAAGATAGTAATGAATCGCTTTCGTATAACTTTGTTGCGGTATATAATTATATTCCTAGGGATATAACTATATAACGGCTTTAACTATCATACTGCGATATGTCTACCGTTTCAACATTAAAATGATTATGTCAAAAAATTCAAAAATTCAAAATTATTTATTTCAGTAACAAGTTATACAAAATACATTTCAAGGTTAAGAAACTCCTTTTAAGCAAACATTTGCCTGTGTTATGAGAATCTACTCTTCCATAGCAACCATATCAGGTATATAACTGGGTGAAACACTATACATATAAAATGATAATCAAAAATTATTGTCGTCAGTGCGACATATAACAGTTACCTAGTAAATTAATTTAATTTGAGGATTGATAAAAATCTAAATTTATGGCATAATATCTCATATATAAGTGTGTGTGTTGAGTGTGTGTGTATGTGTATGTGTGTGAATGTATAAGTATGTTTGTGTGTACATAAGTATGTGTGTGTGTGTGCATGCATGTGTGCGTTCGGTTGTGGTGAGTTGCTAAGGTTAGGTAGGTACCTACATAAACACTATCAGACAGCGTCGGACGTAATTATTAATTAATATGTGTAATTTCCACCACTAACTTGGACAATTCTATTAAAATGTATTTTACTTGAAGTCGTACTGGACACAGAGTTCTAACAAAATGGTATTCACAGACTCACAACATTAAAAAAAACAACTACCTAACGTCATAATAGCACTACGATCCGAAATGAAAGAAAAAAAAATGTGGAGAAGGTACCTATCTTAATTATTTCTTTTATTATTTTGTTAACACCTTGTCGTTATGAGTATTAGTACTTATGTCAAATTACAATTTCTAGCTCTAAGAACCTTAGTAATTAACAGCAGACCAACAGATAGAGAGACTGGCATGGAAAAAGTTCTAGAGTTTCTTGTTGACTACAGAACCATAAAAACTAGACATACATCTCGTTTGCATCAAAAATTTTGGCAAGAAACACTAAATTCCTTTAAAAGCAACGCGGGTACATTATAATGGCGAATAACCTACTTTGGAGCCAGCAGATTGGGGCTTGCTTTGTGCTGGCAACGATCCCCTAAAGCTGCGAGAATCCGGAAAAATAACACTTCATAATCGCGTTCTTTACTTTAAAAACTACGAGAAATTTTGCTTGTATTACGAGTACCTATTACACATATTTTTAAAGCCTTTGTACAGAGAATAATATGATTATGTAACACTCATCCATTTACCGAACAAGTCAAACAAAACTGATCCTTGATAGGTAAAAATAACAGATAATAGTCTTATATACTGTAGATTCTTTAGGTATACGCTGTGTGTTCCTTAATTACTGTCATGTTCAACCCCGAGGGATTGCTTTGTATTTTCTTCAACGAAAGTATTTTCCCTGGTATTAAAACCTTCATAACAATACAAGTATTATTAGCGACTCCATTAGCCTGAATACTGACATGTGTTTTTCTTTTTTCAGGTATTCGCCGACAAAATGAATCTGATCCAGTGAATCTCGCATTGTAAATGTTAACAATATGACAATTACTTGCTAGAATTTCAAAAATACGTTTTCCAGAATGGCGACTGGAAGAAGAACAATGTATATTGTGACTGTGTTAGTGTTAGTGAGTGTCGTTGGTGCAAATGTGAACTCTACTAGGGAAGTGGCAGGGTCGAGGATGGCTTGGATGAAGGGTCTACTTGACCACCATGACTGGCTGGAGTTGCTGTCAAAGAGAAGCGTTGACTTGCCAAAACGATGCGATGAGGACCTAAGGAGCTATCTACAGGCGTTGAATGCTGGACAATTATGGGCTTCTAAAAGTAAGTTTAGTATATTATCTAAATTTTTTTTTTACAGGAGATAAATAAATAATAATAACACGTAATCAAAATTTAGGCAAAGAATCGAAGCGTAGGTGATCTTGGATACCTACGATTTACGAGGTTGGAGGTACCTACTCGACGCTTTCTCTTTGCCTTCGCTATAGTCGAAAAATTATTTTGCTCTAGTTATTCATTTGACGAGTTGGAGTGAAATAGCTGCAGAGTATAGAGCACGGATTCAACCGACTATAAAGTTGGTATAAATTCGTTTCTACAATTCATCACATAAAGCGTAGCTATATTAAATTAGTAACTTTTAGAGATGTTATAAGATAAATTTGGGATAGTTAAGACAGAATGTTAACATTTTTAGCCGGGAAACAAATAAAACAATAATAATTAGTAATATAACATAAGATCTTTGAGTCTATGTTACGTTAAAATTAATGGAATTGACTCATTTTCATTATGTAGGTAGAATGTTTTTCATACATTTTATGAGTACATTTGGACATTAGATAAAATACATAACTTACCATTAACTTCCAGAAGACTCGATTATATAAGTAGTAAAATTTTAACAGACCTTTGTAAACCGATCACATCTAAACAATATTACCTAAGAGATTTATCTTTGAAAATAATGGACGAATAAATAAAATTGTAAAGAGAATTATTAATAAATCTTATTTAACTTAAGTATAGCAACTAATATTAAGTAGTCTTAGTTGTACACCGTGCTTTTTGAACCACTTGGAAAACGAAGTCCACGTTATTGGACCATTAAGTACAACATCATGGCAGTGTTATTTCTTTTTTTCATGAGTTTTTTTTTTTGAAAAATGTTAAATTTGGTTCTGCCTTTTAATTTTGTAACACGCTGTGACGCACACAGACGTATTATTTTGCTGCGGCCTTAATGGACCTTACACAGCTATATCTGTGCGTGATACATCATGTTTCAAAATAAATAGCTGAACCAATATTTAAAATATTAATTAAAAAAAATGTTTAATAAATGTAAATAACACTGCCAAGATGTTATACATAATGGTTACATAACGTGGGCTTCGTTTTACAGGTGGTTGAAGATGCACCGTGTATATTGGAATAGAGCAGAAATAGAAAACCATATTTTAATTAAAACATGAAAAACATGCAGTTTTGGTTTGACACAAGGTTTGACGCAAATACACACAGTATACGTTTAAAAGAAGTGGTCATAAATGATTTATTTACTCACAGAAAAGTGACTTCCTAGATACTCATTCATAAGCAGGAATCGGAAAACCCCTTTTGAAGAGTAACCCTATTAAAAAGGAAAGCCTATTGTAAAGGTTACCCATGTGATAGGGTTACCCGTGCTATAGGGTTACCCATTTGATAGGGTTACCTATGTGATAGCGGTAACGTTTGGTTGTGTTAGCTTATTAGTTCGGTAACCTTTTAAATAAGGTTTACAACAAATTATGGGTTGCGCTTAGAAATTAAAATAGCCTAACAAAATTCTAAAACTCTTTATAGGGTAAGCCTATTAAGGTGTTTTCAGTATTGGAAAGCGCTTACCTGGATTAATCGTATTGTTTGGTTTAGCATATCGTCAGGGTAAGCCCGTTGATTAGCTTACCTTTCGGATAGGGTTTTTAAAAACAAGCCTATTAAAATTCCGAACAAATTCCCCTTTAAAGTTAAGCGATAATACACCATTTAGTCACTAAAGGAGATGTCCCAAATTGTATGGAGGCCAGGCCCAGAACCTGTACACCCCACCAAAAGATAGACCAATACACCTCCAAGATTTTGTTATTGTTCTGCTTATTTATCCAATTCTTTTAAAATGGCTTCGTTAAGTGGTTCAAATAAAGAGTTAAGTAAGAAAATAGCAATACAAAACAACAAAACCATCATGGCGGAAGATGACATTTTGATGACACCTGTCAGTTTTGGCAGTTTCAAAATCGCGCATCTAGAAGTCGAGTGCCATCGCTTGCTGTAGTAACAACAAACATTGTGAAAGTAATGTGCCGATCAATACCAAATCCAGAAATCGAAAATGAGGTCGTTATAATGAACTACATTTAAAACGCGACAAGCAGAATAAAAACTTAAAGCGAATGAATATGCCAAAGTAACAAGGGGTATCTGACAGCTACTGACATTTAAAGTTTTTTTAGATTGACGCCGTCTGGAATGCCTAATGGAGTTTGATAAATTATTCGATCTTATTTATTTTTGAACCACTAAATTATACGTTATATAAATTTTTTATGTATTTTTCCCAGAAACAGTAAATTTTTCTTGATTTTCGAAAATGGTATAGTACACCATTTTCGAAAATCAAGAAAAATTTACTGTTTCTGGGAAAAATACATAAAAAATTTATATAACGTATAATTTAGTGGTTCGTCAGGGCCTATTATGGGACATCTCCTTTTAGTGCGAAGCATGGAGATGCTGCTTATTGTTTACATACTAAAGAATCCAAGTTCGCGGAAAATAATGAAACAAGATTTTTTACGATGCGTCGATCAATAAGTATTATTTTTAAAACAAGGATATAATTATTGCACACTAAACCGTAATTGTAAAAGTACTTATATCCCAACAAGGCAGAGAGCGTGACCAAGTAGGAGTAGGGTTTCTCTAAGTTTAATTCTCAATAGATGTAGTTGGGAGTTTGGAGAAGACTTACCTACATGACCCCGGAATTTCGCACTTGAAAGTGCAATATTGCTAAAAACCTACTGCAGCTTAATACTAAATAAGCTGAAAGACATTTTGGTAGTTTTAGAAGTTCAAATCTTTCGTAATTAAATTAATGATACGGTTACATGTTTCATCATGGAATAAATAAATAATGTTAGTGATAGTAGTAAACACTGATTCGTGATTCAACTATGCATGTCTTCTGATTTACCTTTAGCTTTAGTTAGAATACACCCATTGTATTTCCTACTGAACATTACTTGATTGTACAAAAGTTTAGAAAACACAGCTGTGCTATAGAGCTGTGTCTAGTGGTTAAGTAGAGATCAAACTGCACCATAAGTTAAAATTACAGACATAACCTCGCCACACTTATGAAAAGTGTAATACACCAATGAAATCCTATTATATCCGGAATGAGTTTGCACAATTCTGTAACACTTTGAGCTCTGTATTTAATTACCTGTTAACTATTAGTGATATAAGCGCAAAACTGCTGTTTTTATTTGTTTCCGCAACGGTGCAAGCATACTCGTAGTATGTTTTTTTTAAACAACATACGATCGTGATCGTATATTGTTCCAATTTTGTTGTAGTTGCAAATTAAATGAAGTTATTGGAATTTTCGAAATTTTCTACCAAACGCGACGCGTAGATATAATAAACCTTAAATCAACATGCAAAGTTGATTATTTATACATGAGAAAAAAAGAACAATTCATTGAACTGTTTCAATTCAAAAATGAAATACCTAAGCCTGACTAGATAGTAATCCTAAATTTATAAGTTAGTAAATGAATAAAGATTTAAGGCTATAGCCATTTGCTTCAAAACAATGATTCAAGTTAGAGGCAGGTCTTAGGCAAAGTGCTGTAAAGGAAACATATGGGGGAAGCTTACTGCAAAAAGTTGCTACAAATGTAAACTACAGAAATATTTTTAATGTGTAGTCCTATTCAGCTATTGATTTCGTCATCATCGTCAATATACTTTTGAATTAAAACGCAATAGCAGAAAGCTGGAAAGCCCGGTGCTTTCGGTTAATGCAAGATATATTCGATAGTGTGGGGTCGCCGCATGGCATTTAGTGTTGCATAACGCGACGCCTGGGTGTCTCGTAATCACGATGTCTGCACCACAGATTTGTATTTCTGCAAGTCTCTTTACTTCTTCGAACAGAAGTTCAAATAAAAGATAACTTTGTAATTGTAAAGCTTTGAAACAATTTAGGAAACGTTCTCTTTTAAATTCCCTTAAGTTTTGAAGATGGGGATGGTATCGTGCTTCGAAAGGCACGTTAAACTGTCGGTTCAGATGCCTTACTCTGCAACACGAAGCTCGTATTTACGGATATATCTGTCTCTTTCAGATTCTTTAAGACATCGGTATGAGTGATAGGGACAGATGGATTCGAATAAACGGACATTGTGTTGCGGAGCAGGGCCTCTGGCTTCGATGACTAGATGGAAGTCGTTAATCGTCACGTCAGAAGCCGAAACTCTGACACCAGACTATACGTATCTATGAATATATATGACTGCTGATGATACAGAACCAATTTTGATGAAATAATGAATTCTAGTAATTCTCAATTTGCTTTGAATTGAAATCCCCTATTCCCTTATTCCTTAGTCCTTTATATGATATAGCTGTTGCCCGCGACTTCGTACGCGTCAATTTCTATTATCATTATCGCGATTATTTTTGCAACATTTTTCACTGATGCTTCGCTCCTATTAGTTGCAGCGTGATGTTATATAGCCTAAAGTCTTCCTCGATAAATGGACTATCCAACGCAAAAATATCTTTTCAAATCGAACCAGTACTTCCGGAGATTAGCGCGTTCAAACAAACAAACAAACAAACAAACTTTTATAGTATAGATTTTAGCAATTAAATTGCAATTATCATATCCTCCCATGCGGATATGCAAGTTCGAGTCCCGCCTTAGACATAATTTTTCAAGTTTATATATTGGTCCCCTATTGTTTTGTCGTATAAGAATGATTTTTAATTTTATCGGTTCATAGTAATAATCCGATTTCGTTCGTTTTTTATGACGTTTGTTGTTTAGATATTGTTTGACTTTTACAGTTGTGCCTTGACATCGTTAAACTTAGTAATTTACCAAAAAATATTTATAGTTTTTGACATTTTAAGTTATAATGGGGAGTGAAATTGAATATAGGAAAGTTTGTGGTCGTTTTTATTCTTACGTGTCGATGAGGACACCATTAATTACAAACGGCAAACATGACGCTTGAAGAGATGAGTTGGGCATTTATGAAAATATGTTTTAATAAGAAATTGACTTAGGTATTTGATTTCGCAGCCTATTAATAATCGATTGTAGTCTTTTATAACGAGCACTTATGATTGGTTCACTAGTTTTCACACTGGGAAACTCGCCTTGTGTTCTAGGTACATGTATATAGAATAGAGTAAATTATTGAAACGTCGACAGCTAAGCTTTCAAAGATACATTTCCAAAGATAAACAACAGAGTCCGCGGGGAAATCACACATAGCTTGAATAAACAATAGAGCTATATTTTCTTGAGTTTCATGCTATTCGAGCTTCTACTCTTATGGGACAATTAGACGAATAGTTTTCCCAGCAGGTAGATAAACATTTATCAGTAAGTTACCGAATTTTAATGTTCGATTAATTTAATTGAATCACATTAACGTAGCGCAACTATTTTTTACGAACTGAAAGTAAATTATTTTTAAAGAAAATATAACTCATTTCAATTAACGTCGTTGTTAAAAATAAACTTTGTAATTACTTACCTACTGAGTTATTTGCCTCAATTCACGTTTATTGGAAACATTAATTATGTTAAAAGAGCAAAATAGAATGAGGTCGTTTCATTGTTAAACATTGTGATGCATTTTTAAGTTGGTTACAGTGATTAAATCAAAGGCAATTAGCATTATTTGTCTATTTATAATCATGTTAAATAAATAATTTGCGGTTGAGATTATTTAATGATGTGTTATGCAAAAACGTTGTAATCAATTTTATTACGGTTATTTTATGGTCATTTTGTAACGTAATCTAATAGCGTGCACTGAACAACACGCAATCATACTTTGATTGTAATAATTCAATAAAAGTGACTTACATATCATACGAAGTGGAACTTATGTCTGCTTAGTTTCTGAATGAAAATATTTAAAAAATCTAGAGTATTATATTTTATGTTTTGGTGCTGAGCTATCGAATAAGTTTAAATTCGGCTCAGCCATTTTATTTTAAGGTCAACAAGTATTATTGTCAGTATTTATTAGTATCATTATTTGCAGTATTTATTAGGATAATAAATACCTACTGACAATAATTATATACTTGTGTTACACCTTAAAATAAAATGGCTGAGCCGAGTTCTATGTAAAAAAACAGAAAAGGGAGAATTAAAAATACTTAACGAGCATTGCTAACCCACAAAACATTTGTCAACACCAAAACATATGTATAAGTATAGTACTCTCGATTTTAACTTAAAGTTTTTCGGCATTGCCAATCTCATAATTGGATTTCGCCAGATATGCTGAGGACCACCTGCCAACAAAGCGATAGAGTATTGACCTGTTTTATAATTGCGGTGTACGTATAGCAAACGGCTCGTTTACGTCACGTTACGTAAGTACGAGTGGAAAGAAAGCCGCCGGCCGCGGTGGGCCGATCGTACATTACAACTAGGTCGCAGGGTGAGCACCGGCCGGCTTAAGGCGAGGATAGTCGGCGGCAACTGTCTCTTTTCAACTAACACACGAAATGCACTATGAGAAGAGGACGGTGTCTTGATGAAGTAGTGAGGTTGTAGTATGACAGGCAGTTAATTGTAAATTGGTTAACAGTACCTACCTACTTATTTCTACTTTATCAAAACTCTTTCTATGTATCTTGTATCTTTTTTTTAAGTTCATAGAAAACCGCCTTAACATATTTTCTTACATTTGCGGAAAGAGTAATATACAAAATATTAAATAAATAATACAAAAGAAGATTACTTTTAAATGTTTAAATAAACCTTTGGAAAAATGTATTTCTAAATCGCACTCTTTCCGCAAAGGTGCGATATATTTGAAAGATGTGATGTCTATATTTCGTTATAGTTCGATGAAAATCACGCTGCTATTTCTTAGATCGATACAAAACCGACTTACTTGACTTTAAAATCGTGTCGAAATTACATGATGAACTCCATGTGCTACACTACTTATTACTAACTAGTGCAAACATAATAAAATAACTATCAACACGTTAAGGTGTTGGTCCCGGCTCTGTCGCTAGATGGAAATCGTACAAGCAAATCACGTTAGAGACATGTATAATACGCGGCTTAGAAAAGTTTGATAGGTACCAGACTATATTGATGGAAAAGAGAAAAACATAACAATGTTACTGGCAATTTCATATAAAAACATTTAAAGAAAAGTAAATTAAATTGCCTTTTATTTTAAAACTAATCCAAAATTTAAGTAATCCTTTTCGGATGATACCTGGCCATGTCATTGTTACCCTTTTTGAGATTGATTTTCTGAATAAAAGGAAACCGTAAGTCCAATAGGTTTCATTTTATACATGTAGGCTGTGAAACGAATTTTTTCCAATTTTATTGTTTAATTTCAATATGCCGCAGGGTTTAGTCAATATTAATATAAAGTTCAGCCCAAACACCAACGCCGACAAAGATTAAAACAAAACAATGTCGCGTCTAGTGTTGTGAAATAGGAAACCGCATATTGTTGGTAACTCTACGAAAGCTTCTATCCTATAAATAGAACTCTCGTTAAGTATTTCTTACTAGTCGAACAAGTTGAATTAGGAAATCGCTTTAGCCGCCTGCATGAGGTTGCGAAGTTCTCACCCACGATAGCCCTACACTACACCGAAACTTGTTTCTCTCTCGGACCAACACCTCTGGCGCGCATGCGTATTTTTTTGGGGTACCATGGTAATAAAAAAACCCCTAACATTAAACCCGAAAGTTTAAAAGTTTAATAAAAAAACGTTATTGACGTTTTTCCAATATTCTCTAACTAATAGAGCTATACGCTTAAAATACGCATTAAGAAGTGCTGTCTGTCTGTCTGTCCGCCCACAAGATATCGCGCGTATTTACGCGGGTAGAGTGCGGGCAAAAAGCAAGTACCCAAATAAATTTTGTGACCAATGACTGCAATCATTTTTGAGCAAAATGAAATCAGATGTTTATTTACTTGGTAATCGTACCAACACGGCGTAATAACGGTTTACAGATAGTTCGGGCTGCGGAACCCTGTAATGTCTGCATAGATGCCCACTTAGCCAGTTTTTCATTCACTCTCGTCTCGCCCCCTGATCATTACCATCGCTTTACGGCCGCGCATAAAACGTCGGAAGATGTATGCGGCCTAAAAATAAACGCGCATACAAAGGTCACGGCCCTTATGAAATATGCTCTAGATTACGCTCAAAGGTAAAATTATAAGGGTCAAGTACACAATTAAGGAGAATTACGTACGCATAAAAATGTACTCACCCACTCACCATTGCAGAGTGTTTGTGGTTGAGAGTTCGACTTCTTAAGTATCAGTAGAGGGTTACAGATGTTACTGGCTAGTATTGAATTCTTTAAAAGTCAAAAAAATATGTATGTGCAGTTACCATGCTTTATATGTTTTTGCACACATTAAGTAACAATATTTAAGAAATCTTTATTAAATTACTTAAGGTAAGTAAGTATACCTTTTAATTTATTTTATCCTAAAATATTTACACTACAAAATTTAATCTTTTTTGAATAAAATCCTTGCATTAGTAGGTAACACCAGAGTTGTTAACTGTTTCAGACTGTGTTAATATTACTAAGAAATCGTGCAAAATAAAAATAAAATCTAAGTATTCAAACCAAAATGCGCTCTCAAAATATATTAACAAGCAAAAATTACTACATGAAATTGAATATAGTGGTTACAGGTATATTCTACGAGTAGCAATAATAACTTAAAATATAATCTGCCTTTTTTGAGGCTTTGCTTAAAATTTAAGTTGGATATAATGATACTGAATTAAACGCGTTCGAAGTCGCAGGCTAAGGCTAGTTCTAAAATAAATATGTGTTATCGTAGCCTGTGCTCACACAGCTGACACGAGATAATTTATACGCGCACATTATGCGGTCGATTAGGCGCAAGACACAAAGCCGGGTGGCTGCTGGCTCGTCGATCACGCACACTCATGCATGACGATGTATTCGGGCTCATCAATTGACCCTATTAGGTGATTGAACTTGGATGTCACGAAACAAAGCAGCCCTTTGCCCGAAGGCTAGACTATTATTAGTTTTTCGGATAGTAATCATTTGAAGCGTAACGCAAAAAAGAGTTCCAGGAAATAGAACCCGTAGTGGCTGTGACGGAAAATAGGGACATCGCGGCACTCCAGTCACGCGATCACGTGACCTTGACGCAGCCAATCAGGCAAGAGCAAGTTTTTACTTCAAGGCAGTGTTAGTGTTTCGTTTGCGTGCGTAAGTGTCATAAAATCGAAAAGATCTTTGGTTAAACAGTTCACTAGAAGAGTGTATCTTCAACAAAAAAGTCACTTTTCTTGGTAATTATTTATAGGCATCATAATATAATTATAATTATTGCATAAACAGATTTAACTATGAACTTTTATTCTGACGCTAAAATTACCTCATTTAAATAGATTTCAGTTCAATATTTTTAGTACTACATAAATTTCTATAGATAAACCTAATAATATCAGCAGTTAAAGTATGTAAGTAAGTGATAAGTGTCATATATATAATTCGCAATTATCAATCAAAGATGGCACGGAAGAAGTGCAAAACTTTAACGCTCATTTCCCACAAGTTGTGATTTTTGAGTTACATCTTTTTAAGTTTTAAAGGTGCGATATGAGTGGTGGTAGAGAAACACCTAAAATGTCGCTAGCAGTAGTTTATGCTTACATCTACTTGCTGTTAGTTATTACTCATAAATAACATTTGCTTAAATTACGAAGGATCGGAGTGTACCTAATGCTATCAACACTGATTGTAGTTTTTTGTAATACGGTATACATTTACATATTGTTAATATTTTACTATAATAGTAAATTCCACTTGCTAATATCATGCCCAGTGTCCAGCCTGAGACGGTTACTATCAGACAAGCAATGCTCGAACAAATTCCAGACGCATTTTATAGTGTCAAGTGTTATTGAAACACCCTTGGCGTTCGTGCAGAAATCAAAAGAAAAAGTGTCTTTTTCGACCCATTTTGTTCCGTTAACACCCCGGCATCTTGAAAATCGTCTATCGGCCGGTCCTAATAACCTATCTATCTTCAGTATTGGAATATCGGAGATAGAAAATAACTTCTGTCTTTGTTTCTCTGGACGGCAAAATCAGAGATAGAAACTGTTTCCTATCTTCGAAATGTCGAAACTGGCGATAGATAGATTATTGGGACTGGCCGTAAAAGGAAGAAATAACCACTCAAAATTCGGTGTTTGTATAATATAAAGTCTAAAGTTTAAATTGAATTGTAGGGCCATCTCAACCACTTTTAAATTTTACATATTTAATGTACATAGAGGCTTTACATATATAATGTAGGTAAAACGTAGGTAGACAACCTAACTCGCCGGCCCGGGTTTGGCATTAATATGGCATAATTCAACACGAAACGTGTACAAGCTTTGTTTGAGCTGCTTATACGGGGTGACTTTTTGGATTATAGATTTTAGATTAGAAAAATAAACTTTATATGATATTTTAGCAACTCAATTGCAATTATAATATCAGTATATACATTTAAAAAAATATGTCTCAGGCAGGTAAAGCAGATAGGCAGGTATATACTGATATTAGAAAAATAAGTTTTATAGAACAATGGACGGATGTGTTTTATCAAAAATCGTGTTTAAATATAAGTACGATTAATAGGTTTATACTAATTCGTCAGAGATCTAAGTCATAAGCCAAGCCAACAATAACATCTGCAGTCGACATGACATCTTATCAATGACTTTAGACCTTATGCGGAGCACATAATGTTTTAATAATAAAATGCATAAAAAATTCAGTTAGTACAGGAGACCAATGGGGGCTATCGCTAGTGAATTTGCCACTAGAGGCGCTAGTGTCGCGTGAGGTCCAATATCATTCACTTTGTACTGGTTTTAGCGGAATTTGTTGCATAAATTATAATTTCTTTAATTTACCTGATGGAAAGTGATCTCCTTCGTAAAATATCGCAAATATGGATTATTTGGCGATTAATGTGAACGCTTTAAAAGCGGAATTAAGAAAAAGCGCAAAAATAGGCGGCCTCAAGAGCAACTATTTCAGAAGTTAGTTTGTTGATATCAAGATAGTTATTTATAAACAATATAACCTTAATTAGATTCAAGATATAACACTTTGTTTCGGCGCCAATCGCCTTTGACAGCTATACTTCCGGACCTCAGTCTACAGTGGCGCCAACTGGTGAGCAAAGAAACGGTAGTCCCCATTCTACTAACATAAATTATCAAAACGTAAACGCAACAATTTATGAAACGCAACTAAACGTCAACTTTACGTATTCTAATGACAATATTGGCAGCGTTTCAGCTCACCTTATCGATCGATCAAAAGTAAGTTGAACGATTTCCTAAATTCATATTCCACTAGTGATTTGACGTCGATGTCAGTCGATGCGCGCGCAGCCGAAGACCAACGTTTCAACCATAGATATAGGATACAATATTTTACGTTTATGGTTTCAACCGTCAAAATAACCGGTCGAGCTTAAGCTGCTAAAAGGCTACTTTTGTTGGATCGAAAGTTAGCGGTTCAGCTTACGTTTAGATTTCGTTTAGTAAAAATTGTTAGTAGAATACAGTCTTGTCTGTCAACCGAAGTTGACATTTAGTTGCGTTTCGTCAATTGTTGCGTTTACGTTCTGATAATTTACCTACATTAGTAAAATTGGTCTCCTGATTCTGCATCGCTTTTGAAATATTTTTGGTAACTTCGCAAGGGCACAGTGACCCTATATATGGGTACGATCAATCATTCTCTGAATAAGACCTTTTCAATTTACTCCAATGTTTTGGTGTAGGTAGGCATATTTTGTGCGTGCATAACATTGAGAATTAGTACGATACATCTAATTCACTTAGGCCTGCTTTGTAACCAGTCGTGAATTTAACAGATGTACAGTCGAACATTCTGATTATGATTTGGTCATGTAAAAGTAAAGTGAAATCATCATCATCATCATCATCATCATCATCATCAGCCTATAATAGTCCACTGCTGGACATAGGCCTCTCCAATTGCACGCCACTTAGGTCGATCCTCGGCTTCTCGCATCCAGCTCCTGCCAGCCACCTTGCGCAAATCATCACTCCACCTCCAAAGTGAAATAACAGCCTATAATCATCCCACTGCAGCACTGCAGGGAAAAGGCCTCCATCATTGAGTTCAAGTTAACACAGCAATGATAGGAACTGGCATAATTACCACGCTTGCCAAATGGGGGTTGGTGATCTCAAACCCGTGTAATGTTCGAAAATTTAACATTAAGTTAAGAAATATGATAATAATATTTTTTACTAATACTCGTAAATAAGCATTTTTTTTATAAAAAGTCATTGAATCATTTTCTAATAAAATTAGTAATTTTAAATAAATAAATAAATGTAGACAACATTACATACATTGTTATGACCTCAAAATTTATTTAAATAACTTATCTTGAGAAAATTAAAAACAACGAAGGTACCACAAACACCCAGAGATATATTAAAATACTTTATTCATACACTAAACCTATGGGTATGTAATGCTAAACCATCACAGGATCTTCAATTTATGAATATGCAATAGATAACTGCTTCGCAAAGCCATATTCAGTACTTACAGGCTTAGTGTTAAATCCGTGACTATTTGGACTACGGCTATTTTGTTGACACTTACAAGACATACCTTGGTAGCTACAATAGTAGCTACTACGAGTAGTACTATAAATTATTTTTTGTGAAATATTCAATGTTTAACTTAGGTATATAATCTTTATTCTAAGTCCATGTAAAAAGGTCTTAGTCTTATCATTCTGAGATAATAGGTTCTCACGCGCGCACTCACCAGGAATAACTGAATCATATTCCTCTCCGTTGATTTACAAATTGGCTGATAGCATCAGTTTCTTGCCGTCACCCCATAAATAGAACCATCGCTGAGCCCTACTCATTCGTCCTGTACGTGACCAAACTACTGAGATTTTCTCTACGTCAGTATGTGCTGAATTACGTTTTATTCCTTGAAGCGTCATCATCAATAATCAAAGCTCTATTTTCGTCGTTTCTGACTTAATAATATCATTTTCTGGAACACTGAAAGGGTTGTCTTTTTTTAAAATGATACTGCCTCTGTATTAAATAAAAAATATGTTTAAAATTCAGACAGAATACCATTTTAATATTAGAATTTAGTTTCGCGAAAGTTAAGTGTATTCTGACCATATTCTGACGATGACAATTAATTAGAAATTAATTGCACTTTCATTTCCGTACTTCCCCTTACGTAGATACAACTAACTGTCTTTGAAACTGACATAGGTAAGTTTATTACGTAAACTAAGGGATTTACTGCGTAAAGTTTAACTGGCTTGTTACTCCACATATTATGTCTTGCTTATCAGAGCATGACCGTTCATGATATTATATTAGATGTATATGGTTTCATTCAAGTGATGTAACTGAGAGCAGGTGTTATACTCCCGACTCCCGAGCAATCAAACAAGGTCAGTAATCACGTTATAATTAAATCACACGTAGTTCATCTGGTTACCAAGAGATGGCACTTCTGGCTATTAGATCGCAATGTTGTTATTGTTGATTCAGTCATCATCCGTCAACTGCTGGACTTTTGCCATAATCACCACACAATCGCATCGCAGTTCGAATAAAGTCGGAAAGAAAACGTAGCTGTTCGTCTTCTTCAGGCAGTGTTCCTGTCGCCTGTGATGACACCTTTAGCACGAGATGGGCGGAGCTAATATACTTAAGACCAACACGATTCGGCTCTTGTTGTGGATTATGAAGGAAGAATAATGTTAAATACAATGGACAAACGACCTCAAAGATATTATAAAATAATATTTAATAACTGAATCAAGATATTTGTTATTTAATAAAAAATATTTATTCCCTCAACCCCCAGGAGGCACGCGCGTGCCGCGATAACAATTGATTTGAATTGTGTCTGGAAAAACTCACGATCGAGGGATTAAAATTCGTATTTATAAGTTAATTAGAGACTTTTTAGAATGTGTTCTAATTTATAGGCTTGGGTTTAAAAGTAAAGCCCTATCCAAAGGTTTTAAATGAATATTCCAGAATCACGCTCAAATGATAATAAATATTTTAGGCTGGTAATAAAAAGGCCATGAATGAGTGGTGATCAGCCAAATAGGGCAAAATAAGGGTGCGACTGAATAGCAGATAGCCATCGTTGCCATCTACCGCAGTCCGCAGGATATTCACAAAAATGGGCGGAAAAAATTGAGGAAAAGATTTAGCGAGGAAAATAATTTGGTTACTTCTCTACTACTATTTTAGGTGATTGATAGAAGTGCCCACGAATTGCTCACAAAATTATCTTCAAATGCTAAAACAGTAGACGTAACTTATGACATAAGTAAAAGTCACCTTGTTCCGTTTCTTATGAAGAATGTTTTTGTTTTGTTGAGTCAAATAGGATTATTATTATTTAAGGATTAAAATAAAAAAGGGCCAATGCGTTAATTGTTTTAGTACAGTATATCATTTACTAAGTATTTACAATAATAAGGATTAATACTTACCTAAGAGCTGGTGACTTGAAAATATTTTCAAGCTTACTAAATAAGCTAGGATAATAAAATATCACCTGCCCATTTTAGTCAATAGGACACTGATCTCTCCAGATGGTAGATTTTGCCAAAATCGCTACGTTTGACAAGCGGGTTGGCAATGATAAAGAGAAAACGCTGCTGCTATTAAAACTATTTGACTTTTCTAAACAATGATATTATATTAAAACGAAGCATGTAATAAGCACGCGCGTTGAGAAGATTCAAATACGCCCTAATTGGCCGTTTTGTACATAGTCTGCGTCGAGCGCAATCACGAGCGGTAATCGTTTAAAAATATAGCAATCTCTTTCACTTGCGAGCTATTTCAAATCTTTTGTCGTGCTTATCAACTTGTCAATGTTTGCAGTTTTGGATTGCTCGGAACAGATTTAATACGCGTATTACTATGAACGTAACGTATCTATACTTTAAAATTTCATTGTATCTAAATTATCTTCGAGCAGTACAACTTGAGTCGTCTCTTGTGACACTAATAGGAAGAGAAGGAGTGGTGCTATTCTTTTATGCATCGCACGACACCAGAATAAAGCATAGCCATAATAATTCGAAAATTAGCACCAAAGTGTGGTATATGAAAAGTTATGTAACATAAAATATACGTTTTTTATCATATTACATTTTACTAAAAGCAACGTAAGTATCACATTATCTCTTAAAGACATTGAAATTTCGGACGTCAAAGGTTAATGAAGTAAGGTTTAAATCACTGCTGAATTATTCAAGTGACCTACACTTGATCCAATTTCAAATACACAATTATCTACTCTTCGAATTAACATGAAATGATAATATATTATCATTATCATTTATCATTGAAGTAAGCAATTTTCTCAATTAAAATTCGATCATATTGTTATGAACATAAAAAAGTATTTACTCAGTGTCGTAATTAGGAATTTAGGTCAAGGGCTATTAAGCAGAAGCAGGGAGCAAAATGTTAATGTGATATAAAGGCCTCTTTACCAAACCGAGTGTCCAACTGTTCCAAAAATAGAATGAAACCCTTCTAAGATAGGTTTACCTACTTATTTTATTATTAAAATTTTGCATACCAATACTTTGAGATACAAAATTTCACTAAAACACAACCAAATGAGAGTCGGAACGCGAATCAATCATTTTATAAATTATACATACCTATATGAGGAGATAACTATTTTAGGTATGTAATTTAAAATTTATTGTGAAGGGTAAGAGGACCAAAGAGGATGATGGATGGATTGTGTGAGAGGGTGGGTAGTGGGTAGTGCATGACTGGCCGGCCGGCGTACATGAAATATAAACCCTGGATTTAAAAAAAAAACAAGTTAGTGACGTAAAATTGCCAACATTTACCATTTGCACATTTTGCGACAAGCAAGAGACAATAAGAATATAAATCTTTTCTGAGATGATAAATAATCCGGTCCATGAATCATGAGACGTGAATTAAGGCCATATTGTGAAGTTTCTGAGACAAATGTACACCTGGCCATTTCCCTTAGAGAAATTATATTGTTAGGGTTTTCTTTGAATCGAAAAGATTCAATACACCGTTATTTTTTGATAACTTATTTTTTGAATCGGGAACTAAGCCAATGTTTTTTCAATTTCAAATGATTACTTATAAGCTGTAGATACAATTGTCACTTTTTAAAAAGTAGTAGGTATGTAATTTTCCTTAATAATGAAATCCGTAGACAAATGATTGTCATAAAGATATTTCTTTTTCAAACTCAATTCAAATAGACTACACAAGGGTTCATCTACATTGTAAGTTTATAATTCTTGTCAGTATTTTTTTCCTATTTCATTCTTGATCTTCTGATTCAACAGCATAACAATTATTACACTGGGAAACAGTGCTCGTGTACAAGTGCCATACAGCCGTTTACAGCCAACATGTTATTATTATTTTATAAAAATGTGAATATTGAATTTTTCAAACTGACAACAAATGGAACCTGATGTTCACACTACTTCAGTCCGCGCCTGTAATTTATTTAATGTCGACCTCTGTCGCGTGTCGGTCTTTGCTTACATTTAATAAAGGTTGACCTATATCTGCCCACCCTGACTACAGTCTCGGTCAAGCGTAGGTCAATACAGCACACTCTTGTCAGTGGCGTTGGGCTAACAACATACTTAGTAACAGAAAATTAGAATATTGCAACATTAAAACGGTAGCCATGAAAATGAAATCAATATTGAACATTATATTCAAGTTATAACTCTTAAATAGTTGGATAACGTTATGGGCTATTGTCGGTGATTTGTTGTTTAGTCGAATTAGGTGGCTTATTCGAATTACATATTTTGTTTAATTTTCAGTAGCCCGTAAACCTATTTTTCGATCTAGGGGTTGAAGTTTCCTTCATTCCGTTTAATGGAAAAAATGTTATATCGGTCAACCCTTTAAAAAGTTATGCGTAGTGTACCTACATAAAAACCAGCCAAGTTCGTGACGTACCACGCGCAGTGAGGATCCTGTAGTGTCATTTCGCTAATTGACAATTTATTTGATTTAGTAATCACGGCTGTAATTCACATGATCTGTATTTATATTTAATACCTCATATAGAGTTAGGTACATAAAATCACAAATTTACCTTTAAATGGAGATTGTATTTTTTTTATATTTTCCTAGCATTATTTGGTATTAAGATCTTTGTACTTACCCCTATAATGGTCATTAAAAAATAATAATTTCAGTACCTTTTGAAAGTTGATCAACAAATCTTTAACTCAAGCTCTATTTTGCTCTGATAGTATTCCTTTTAATTTCGTCATGCTACTGATGCAATTTTTCACGTACATTCACAATTGCAGGGAGATAGCGTGTTGACTTGATTGATTGTCTTGATTCTAACGAATATATATATATATATTATAACTAAAGACGTCAAACTCGGATATTCATCCGTGTTATCATACATACATAATTATCTACTCGTATAACGAGAAATCACAGAAACGCTAAACCTTAAACAGTAGTTTACTACTAATTAAGCTTGCAGAAGAAAATCTTAAAGCCCATTTGAAATTAATTATAGATAAAGTCACGTCAGTCAACAACACAGTTAATCAAAATTTGCGAGCCATTGTGAATTATGGCAAAATCATCAGTTAAATCTTTTACACGTCCCGATATTTAAACCTACCACTGCTTCAGGACAAATTTGGGCTAGTGCCGAGAAGAAGAAGCGCAAGAAACTCGGTCACTATTGTCAGCCTCTTTCTAATAAAACATATTTATTTTACATTAGATTTTTTTCACATTTCTTTTTAAATAAATATGTTAACATAAGGTACATGCATAAGGCCAGTGCGAGCTGTGACAATTTAAAGCCACACGTTCCTATCATTTATAGAATCATTAATAGTATAATAGCCCTTTTTCATTAAAATAACTTTGATATATGATTTGAGTTTATGTACAGGGAGTTAAGCAATTGATAGTGGTAATTTATTGAGAATACTTTCGTATTCTCAATTTCCCATGACCAAATTACGGAACCCTGTACCCCCACCGGCGCGGCACGTACATACCTACTTGCCCGGTTTTTCTTCTATTTGTTTCTACGTCTGATTTTTAGGTCAGTGGGTCTAGCACAAAAAACTATCGAATTCGAATCGTTTGCGTGTTCGTATCGCCATCGAAATATTTAGTATGAAAACTTAAACAGCGCTCGCGCGGTCAAAACGAGAACTACAAAACAAAGCACGAACTTTGTGTCGTTTGCTTTCGATACGAAAACGATTCGAAGTCGATAGTTTTTTGTGCTAGAGGTACTGGTATAACTATTTTCGACCGATTCTGATGTTTTTCTTTGGGTGTATGTTGAATGTAGGTCCTGTAATCTTGTTTGAACTTGAAAAGAGCGCTTACGTCCTTTCCGTGATGCTGCTTTTCCAATTGAGATACCTTCGAATTCTTTGAAGTGTTTTGCGTTTGTAAATAATTCAACATCCGAATAAAATTATTACAGATAAAAGCGAAAGGTCACATATCACGAAGTATCAAAAATCCTCCTGACGAACAAAGATGAAATCTGGTACGGAGGTAGTTTATAGATTGATTGATTGATTGAGTTAGTAGACGCCTTCTAAAAGCGGATTTTGTGACAGGGCCGGATTAACGAGCTCTAAGTAATCTCACAAGTTTATGAGTAGGAGATAATACTGACTGAACTAAGGGCTCTTGCAAGTTTACATAAAGTCTGTAGGCTTTTATGAATTTGTTTTGTGTTTATTTGGTAGGTCTAAAAATATGTTATACCTATAAAATAATAATATGATGCCATTTTAATTCCAAAAAACTGTACGGTTCCCGAACGATAGTTTCGCGAACCCGAACGATAGCAAAAACAGCAACAGCAGTGTTATATAATTTTATGAACATCAAAATTTATTAAAGCTTTTCCAACGCTCTCAACAATATTTGATATCAAAACTTAAAAGAGCAGTCTCTCGTATAGCCGGCGTTAGTGAGCGCGATTACCACTACGTCACTTTTCTTACTAAGGGGCGCATCATACAGTTTTGGCTTGACTGTCTAAAATAGCTAGATGTCAGACATTAATAAAAAAATTAAAAAAACTTTTTTTATATAACAAACTCTAGTGATAAGCACGACGCTCTGTACATTTTTTTAACTGAGTTGTAGGTAAAAAGTTTTCTTTTAACAATTCACTTTATGTAAGTTACGCTCCTAAGGTATTTTTTTCAACTGACGATAAAAAAATATGAAAGCCCAAAATTATTTATAATCACATTGAAAATTTTCTTTTTATGTTATTTTATGTCATTATAACATCCAAGAGTTTTTAATGTCAAAAATATATAAGCAATAGTCATAAGATAATAAATATATGAAATATGTACCTACTTCAACTAATTAAATTTAATTTGATAATGTTGCAATGCCCTGTACAGGGTGTCACATGTGAAATACTTTTATATTTATTTACCACCTTATATAAGGTTATGTGACACGACACGCAATAAATAATTTGAATTTGAAGAATTTGAATTTGAGAGGAGGTTCTTAATACAAAAGACGTCAACCCTATTTTTCTATCTTTCGGAGTGGATTTTTCAGGTTTTAGATTAATATACTATACAGGAATATTTAGATTAAACGAAAAGAAAACCAGTCTAACTGATTTTTGTACATCACTTAATTCAAAGCGTATCAAGGTTCTAAAAAACAAAAAAAAAACAAAAATTCAACAGATGAACTGCGTGCAATGAGACACTTTTTTGTGTTTTGGTTATTTATCACACGCTTTTCTACAGTATTTTCTTTTTGTTAAAGGGATATAATAGAAACATTTAAAATTGTCCTCGTTCCCAGCCAACCCTTAGGGCCACATCTCTCGAGTCCTTATTACTTGAACCGTAAATTCTTATATTGCACGACAAGCTGTGAATAGTGCGGGTGTCTGCGGGTCGTTCGTATCCCGTTAGTGACACTTCACGCGTTGTCTACCTTTAGGAGTACGCAATTATTTACCGAAGAGCGAACCGTTGTACTGCCACGTTGTGATCTTTATGCTGTGGCATTACCGTGGTGTAGGCCTTTGCCTACCTAAGGATCTTCTTAGATCCTAGTTTAAATATACCTAGGTACGGTCAGCCAAGAAAGTGGTTTACGAGTTTTATCAAAATTTAATGTGTAGGTAAACAAAATATCGATAAGGTTGAACTTACGGACTTATCACCTCTAACAATGAAAGATATCACAGTTAAGGAGTATTAGTATTAGTAGCTGTCAGAATATTTTTTCATGGTAAAATCAACTCTGTAGTTCTATGACATTCTGAAAATTCGCACTAGACTGTCTACATTTTGCTTTCAGAGGATTATGAGCTATTTCGGACATACGGCCAGAAGAGATCCAAACAACCTAGAAAATACCATCATGATGGGAAAAGTAGAGGGGAAATGACCAGAAGAAAGGGCACCATACCGTTGGTCAGTTAAAATCAAGGCCATAACGGGACTTCCAATACACTTGACTTTTAGGGAAACCGAAGACAGACCAGGGTGGAGAGACCTAACAGAGACCACCAACAACAACTTCTAAGTTGGGAACGACCTTTAGCAATGAAGAGGACGACTGTGATGGTATGATGATTAATTCTATGACCCGCGAATGATTTTCAACTTAAGAGTGATAGACTACTTTCTTGGCCGACCGTAGGTATGTTTGTATGATTTTACTGCATATTATCTTCCGGAACACTTTCGACGTACTATAGTATTTCTGCGTCACTGCGTCCTGAAACGTGTTAAATTCCGACCGAAATACATCTGCGAGATCTACAAATCGCAATAATTCACTTCCCAATAGCCGATTAGGGAATAGTTTGTCAGGGAATAGGTACACGTCGTAATAACTTACAGGACTGGGTATTGTGTAAGTGTTTTTTTTTAATATTTCAGACATGCCACACTGGGCCACACTGAGCCATCTAGTCCCAAATTAAGGTACTATTAAGTACCCTGTCGTATGGGGTACTAGACAACCGATAAACTTACTTATATACTTTTTTTTTTTGTAAATACATACTTATAATACATAGAAAACACCCAGACCAGTACAAACAGACATGTTCATGCACACAAATATTTGTACTGTGCGGGGATCGAACCCGCGACCCATGGCTCAGAAGCAGCGTTAACTACCGCTGATCCAAATGGTCGTCAAACAAATAGCATTTTGCGCTTTGAAAAAATAAACTTAATTAAAGCTATAAACTGTGTAAGTACCTATCTGGGGGAGTCCTTTTTCAAACTTGCAAGCTTGCAAACTTGAAGTGTACCCAGAATGATTCACTGTCGTAGAGTGTACGAGGGCGGGTCAATAAGTCCGTGACTTTTGGAATAAAACACAGATTTTTTGATAAACAAATCATTTTATTTTTCAACGTAGTCTCCCTTGAGCTCTATACACTTTGTCCAACGCTTCTCCAATTTTTTTTATCCCTTCCAAAAAATATGATTTGTCGAGGTCCTCAAAATAGGCCTTTGTTTGCGAGATGACTTCATCATTGGAGTCAAATCTTTTTCCACCAAGCCATTTCTTCAGGTTTGGGAACAAAAAGTAGTCAGTCGGAGCCAAATCTGGAGAATAGGGCGGATGAGGGAGCAATTCATAGCCCAATTCATGGATTTTTGCCATGGCAACTGCACATGTGTGCACCCTTGCATTGTCTTGATGGAAAAGAACTTTTTTCTTGGCCAAATGAGGTCGGTTTTTTTTCAAATCGTCATTGAAGCGGTCCAATAAGTTGGCATAATATTCCCCATTGATTGTTCTTCCCTTTTGAAGGTAGTCAATGTGGATTATCCCACGTGCATCCCAAAAAACAGTCGCCATAACTTTATTGGCTGACAAACCCACCTTGGCCTTCTTTGGCGCCGATTCACCCTTAGAAATCCACTGTTTTGACTGTTGTTTGGTCTCTGGTGTGTTGTGATGGATCCATGTTTCTTCCACGGTTACAAAACGGCGCAAAAACTCCTCCATATTGCGATTAAACAACGCCAAACCTTCCTGTGAAGTTGTTACACGATTGCGTTTGTGGTCGACTGTGAGCAAACGCGGCACCCATCTTGCGGAAAGCTTTCTCATGCCCAATTGAAACCACTGAGCCATGCGAGATCCCTACGGCTTCCACAATCTCTTGCACTTTCAATCTTCGGTCGGCCAACACCATATCGTGAATTTTTTCGATTGTTTCGGGTGTAGAGACCTCAACTGGGCGTCCAGGACGTTCGGCATCTTCAGTGCTTTTACGGCCACAACGAAATTCAGTAAACCACTTTTTACCATTGAAATCGATGGTGCAGAGTCCCCATAGTATTTATCAAGCTTAGCCTTGGTCGCGGTAATGGTTTTTTTTCGCAAAAAATAATGCTTAATAAGCACACGAAATTCTCCTTTTTCCATTTTTTCCTCAAATTACTGGGTAGTCTGATAAAAATAGCTGTCAAACACAAACTAACTGACGCAGTAAGTTCAAATTTTGATAGGAATCAACTGACAGATACCTGTTGACAGGAGTAGTGTTGCTTTTTCAGTAAAGAGGTCAGAAATTCAAAAAGTCACGGACTTATTGACCCGCCCTTAAGTTTTTGATTAAAGGTTGTGGATACTGTGGCCTTATTTTATACAATAAACAACCAAGTGCCTGGCGGGTCGACAGTTTGAGACGAAAATTCGGACCAACACAATTGTGCGTGCATTTTTCTTTCAATAAAGAAAACGACAATTTACGTTTTGTATGGCTACACAATGAGTAGTGATGTTGGAAATTCTCCCTTTATAGCAACTCATGTTGTATATTTTAATAAACCGCGTTTGTATTTTTACAAAGAATAATGATATGTTTATAATAAAGTTGTTCTAGTAAATAAATTACTACGCTTCTATTAATTCGCCTAATGTTACGAAACGAGATAAACATTTAAGAAAATTAAATCCACAGATTAAAAGATAAGAAAGAATGTATTTCAGTCTGAACTTTAATTAAGTCTACATTAACTTCAGTATCAAGTTTGGCTGGGATGTTGAACACTTGTTTTCGCTGCAGTGTGAGCAAACAACACGCTAAGATCTCGTTTGCTCGTATCGGATGTTCAATTTCGAAACGGGAAATTGTTTTATTGTTTGTAAAGAAAACCGAGTTTGATAATTTGTGCGGATAACTCAAAGTTACCCTTTTTTTGTTTTTCCTCCATTATTGATCAAAAGAAAACAATTCTAAACAAAAAATAAAACCAAATCAACAGTTTGAAAAAAATAGTCTCTGAACCGTTGCTTTAATTTTTGATGTACCTACGAGTACGTTTTTAATCACCGATGTGTGAAATCTTGGTTCGTTCACATTGTAGGTATTCTTTCCCGCGTGATCTGCAATAAGCGTTATTTTTACTGCTTAGGTTTGTGTTTTTTCGCTACAGTTTCTTTTCAAAACTGTTACCATATAACAATTTATTTTTTGGATCCTCTTGCTTATAGGGAAAATGTGACATTATATGGAAGATAATGCCCGATTAAATGTTTCTTTTTGTTTAGATAACTTTAGCTTAAAGATTCTGTGAAAAAAATCTTGTGTGTGACTGAACATTTTATTCACCTGTGTCTAGGTTACCTGTTTAGAGTAGGTCCACACAAAAATCTTCGAGGATGGTCATTTAATACTTTACTAAACAATACTTAACACACAATATAAGTTCGACTGAACGACAGAAACATGTTTTGTTGAATGCATTGAAATTTTTGCGGGACTTATCATTAAAAATATTTTTCCATCAGATCAGAAATTCAAGTCCACATTACTTTTGCAGGGTCCGATATCTTAATAAGAATCGGTAAACGTATAAATGAAAATTCATAGAACTTTCTCAACAGTCCGGGCGAAGCACGACTGAGTCAAATTACATCACATCTGGTCACTAACCGACAGAACTAGTTTACTATAGTTATGAATGAAAAATGTTCTTGATGACCCACTTGCAGCGTTTTGCTAAGATTACCACTTTTGTATAGCAAGTAAGGTAGTACCTACAAAGAACGATGGTCTGCATTAAGCAGCAGGGCTGGCTGCTTGAGCGAACACGGCATTTCGGTTATGAGATAATACTTTAATGAGTACCTACTAAGTGGTATGCTCTAGATAGGCATTATCAAACTATCGCAATGTAAATTAGGAGTTTCGCCATACCATTTGTGATCAACAATACCAACTTAGGTCAATGTCAATGCTTTTCTCATTAAAATTACACCTTTTGTAATCCATTGACCATTAGTGGTGATTGTGGCAGTGTTAGATGCTTTAAATATCTATAGTTAATAGAATCTTCTTCTTTGTGTCGATGACAAACTCTGTTATACTTTACTTACAGGCCCAGTACTCTGCCACTTTGATGTCATTATCCGTGGCCTCCATTAGCTCCTCCTGAGTGCTGGTAGGCGGGCACGCGGAACAAGATGGTAAATGGGCCATGCGGTCTGCGGATTATAACCGCACTGGTACCGCAGTCAATAGAATAATATAAAGTTCATTATTTCGTCGAAATAAATAATAAAATGGGACAGTGACAGCCTTATGCATGATGAAGCCGTCGCGTGCCCTCGCATCAGGCTGGCCGCTTCTGTGCAGCTGCGGACACTGTTGCATTGTCACGTCCTACACTTTACTTACGAGTTCCGATACGAGTACTGTATGGTTATGAAAATTCTATCATCGCTTTTGATTGCTGGCTGTTATCGTTAACATTTTTATCAGAATAAAATAATAGGTACAATATTGAACCTTACTCGATCGAAATGTAAAAGAATGGGTTCGTTGATATTGTGACCAGCCTTTGGAAGTTCACCTCTGGACTAGGCCTTCTGTTGAGAATGACATAAATGAGATATCAGATTAAAAAT
Organism: Anania crocealis; assembly: GCA_949315895.1. Classification (NCBI taxonomy): domain Eukaryota; kingdom Metazoa; phylum Arthropoda; class Insecta; order Lepidoptera; family Crambidae; genus Anania; species Anania crocealis. The sequence goes on along the minus strand of OX438880.1, from coordinate 19,664,978 downwards.
TAATTACCGCAGTACTGCGCCAGTCAGTTGTTAAAATAGTAAAGCTACACATAATGTACCCATCATTGTTGTGGTAACAGTAGGATGATTATAGGCTGTTACTTTTACACATAATGAAGTGTAATCATAGTTCTACTATTTGATAATATCTCACAGATCCATCTCTAATCAACATTAATTCGGACCTTTATATAAAGGCCAAGGGCTAAAGAGATTGAGCCCGAGTTCAAAGAAAAAATAAATAAATTACCCTCTGATACCACCCCGTCTGGACCGAATTCAATCAAAAACAATATTGTTGACCGTGGATATAAATCCACGGCCTAAAACTAAGTCTAGACAAATAGGGAAAAGTAAAAATAACAACATGATGAAAAATTATAGATCAAACGATAAGTTGTAACGTTGGTTGACTTTTAAAGATTTTTTGCTGCCTAATGCTTTATAATACAGATGGTGGTATAGATTACAGATACGGTTTCGTGGCCAACCCTGAACGCCCAACGGTAAAAAACCCCATAAACGTGTACAGTTGTAAACTACATACTTGAAAAGTTACTGAAACTTCTATGAGAGAATGAACTTTATGATCAATGCTGTTGCTCGCGTTTGCGAAATTATGCCACGGAAACTGTACTTTTTCGTGATAAATAGCTATATGCTGCTACTGCACATAGTTTATCTCTGTGCATCTTTCGTATTCGTTAAGCTACTCTGACGTTATTGAAATCCATTTAAACTTTCGCATTCATAATACTAGGCTGTTTCCCGCGATATCATACACTTGCAAATTTTATTTTAATAGGTACAGGATATTTCAGCCACCTAATCTATCTTCGTGCTAAATTTCATCACAATTTGATCACCCGTTCTAGTGTAATTAAGCAACAAACATCCATCCAAACTTATGAAATTATAATTTTAGTAAGAAATAAGGTTAATAAGATTGATAGGTTCTATTTTGTATCTAATTGACAAAATCTATTTAATAAATCGATACTATACAGGCTGAAATTTTAATCACCATCCAAAATTTAATATAACAATCTGCAAGACAAAAATCAAATGACGTATTTCTTATTTTGGTATAGTCCAGTACAAAAATGTCAAGATAAAGCACCCAAAAAATGTCCGCCAAAAATCTAAAATTTTGGATACGGCCTCCTTGCAACACACTTTTTGGCGATGCGAATCTCATTGATTCATTACGATACTATTCATAAGTTGTTGATTTTCTCTACATACCTCCACAGGCTTAGGACCGTAAAAAATGAAAACTATGTTGCGAAAAATATTTTCGGGTGTAAACTTGACCTACATGTTTACGTTCAAATACCTACTCTGAATACGATATACTTAACGCCTATAAAACATTTTGATGGTGATGAAAAAGTTATTCTGTATTTTAGGTATGTAGCTTATATGCTTAATAGAGCATAAAAACATGTAACGTACATCATGTTGTTAAAGCCCTTCGCAACTCTTCACAAATCCAAGTGTTTTTGTCGCTTTCCTTTGCCAAAAGTTCTCACAAAATATGTCTCATGGAAGAATGGCGTGAAATAATAAGAAATATAAAACACGAGATAAGTGTTGTTGTTCCATCTTTATGAGAAAGCTTTCGAGCTTTCTCAGCTCTCGTTTTCTAATTGTAACCGACAGACACAAATGCAACGTTTATATTTTATTCTGTTTGTCAACACTCCGGTCCGTTCTACGATCCACTTAAAACTAAAAGCGATATTACACTTAGCGGATGGCCCGTTCAGTTTCTGCATTGTAGTCGCGCTGCAAGTAATTTTTACTTATATTAGATAGTTATTTAGGCTAACATAAAATTACTTCTACTTTTATGAAAAGATTTATCTGCGCAGCAAACATGTTCGTACGGAATGAAAAAACCGTATGTTCTCAAAAAAAAAAATTATGAATGACTACAAATATGTTATAAGAGTTTATCATAATCATCAATACCAGTCTTTATCAGGCCACGGCTGGACTCTGGTTTCCCAACAAAGGGTTAGAGATCACAGCTTGGCCAATAGTAGAGAAAGAAAAGATACTGCTGCCCGTCTTTTTGAAAGAAACAAAGAAACATTTATTTGTCGAGACCCAGAGTTCTAAGGCCGATAAAGGTGTACAAAAATAGGTAGCAAAATAAAAACAATAGGAGTAAGATAAAAAAAAGCACACACCCAATACATTAACACAAATAAGTAGGACAGGCCTACGAGTCTCAAGATCCCGGCAGAAAGGCGTCCACCTCAGCATATGTTGTGCGTGGGCACACAACGCTGGTCTTCCGATGGAGCCACCGAGTGAAACACGGACAAAAATAACCAAAAAATATAAAAATAAAAATAAAAAATCTTTTGAGGCAGTACTCCTTTGGTCGTCTTTTACGACACCCATAGAAAAAGAAATGGATGATGCTATTCTTTTCATGTGCTGACACCACACAACATGGACGGAGTTGCATTCCAATATATTTTTTAGTGTCATTAGGTGATCCTACTCATAAGATCCTTGAACCCCAAAGATGATCCCACTAAAATATAAATAGAAAATGCCATTCTTAACAGTCGAGAGAGAAAACAGAAAAAAATGAGTTTGCTTGTATGAGTCATACCGTACTGTGTCAACTATTTTTTATTTATTTATTATCTTTATTACTTACTTTAAAATATTGTTAATAAGACTTGTAATCGACTGACAGATATTCAAAAGTTTGACGCTGTAATTCGCATGAACTGACACGCGCGCGAATTTCGCGTTACAGGATCTACATAATAGACGCGTGCAAATCCCTGGGATGCAGCATGGCACGCGGTAATCCGCTGAATGTGACATGGCTTTACAACTTAACGTCCGTTATGAAACAATAACAGCTGACGTGAGAAATGCATTCTAAGTACTAGTTTCAGTTTCAGGGAGCATGACAAATAGGAGGAGACGTCACGAATGTTAAGCTTAAACAAATTTAGTTGAAAGCACTTACTCGGAAATTATGAATTCATTACGTTACTCAGTTACCACAGTTCCGAGACTGAAGTTGGGACTGACAAGTATATGCATGAATAGAAAGATATTCGGGGTTATAAACATATGAAATCGGATGACAGGAAGACGTGCGAGTTTTTGATGAGTCCAAAACGATAAATTTGCTACTGTGTCTAGTTTTTTGGCATCTTAAGATTGAAGCTATATTTTCTGTCCTAAATAATATTAATAAGTAGGTACTATGCGCCCGACAACAGATCAACTGTCATGAGTCTTGAGTAAGGATTTATGTAGCCTGTAACGAGGAACAGGGTTATTTATTTTGCAGGAACGTCACTTTAATTTGGAATAAGCCCTGTTTTGAGTTAACTCTTTACTTAAAGCAATAAGTGTTCTACTGTTATTCAAGTTTAACTAACAAACTACAATTATAATACTGTATAGCTATCCTCATTAAGATGTAAGTCAGAAAAGCTTAGTCTTGCCCTAATTTATAATATATGATTCGGATTAAAAAGTTGTAGTCATTAATATTTGAGATGTAGGTACCTACTACGTCTAATTTAGTAAAGTTGAGTAACTCATGCTGCGGTTACATATACCGACTATTCCAATAATAATATGCATATTCATTACAACATATTGAGTTTATATTAACTTAATATCTTCTTTTTTCTCAAAATAATTAACCGACGATAAGCGTGAAACAAGTCATCTTTAACTATTTGTTTTGGACGGTAATATTTTTTGAAAAAAAATGTTTTATTTTTTTAATACTGCCCAACCTTTCTAGTTTAACACTGCGAAAAGTGGAAAATTCGTTCATAGAAAATTTCATCAAAGTAAAAAAAAGTAGCTATAAAAATAAATCAGAAACTAACATCCATGATAAATACGTATAGTTTGTTCCGGACGGCTAATTATAGCTTGAGATTAGATTTACCTAAGTAAAGCAAAATATTTGTAGTATAAATGATGATAGTTACGATCAGTTCAATAAAAATTCTCATTTTCATCTAACATAATTTCTTTTTGCTGCGGTAACAAACCATAAAAAATGAGTTTATCTTTTGTAACGGCTCATGAATACCACCATTACTTTCATACATGGGTATAATACCTTCGTTATATTAATTATTTTGGTTACATAATTAAATTTTTGCATATTTTTTCGTCTATTTTTGGGCCGAGGATTATGTGTTTGAGCTTGTAATTAGGCAACGTGCGCAGCGGCCTGTGACGCAATGCGCACCCACTCCGCGCATTGGCGCTTGCGCTTGCGCAAATCGACAGGCATAACGTGTAAATCAGAAATTTCATAAGTAACCCGTGAAAGTAACCGATTCATTTCGCTCACACGCGTGAATATTGGCGTTTTCTTGTTGAACGAGGCTTACAGTGATATAATCCGCAAATTCTACGCACATTATATATTCAAATAATATTTGCGGTGTTATTAGCAATAGCTGACATAGTTTGAGAAAGTTAGTGAACAAGATTGAAGATGGCACAGGCAACGCTTACTAATACTACTACTATTTTGTACATCATGTTTTTCTTGATCATGGACGAGTTAACTTCGCGCATTTTTTTATGTTTATTAAATTTATTAAAATCGCTCTTTAAATTGGTTTCAGCATATCAAATGTTTAAGAATTGCAACCAAATTATAAACTATAGCCAAAATGTCTAAAATACGATCGCCTCTCTTGGAATAGTTTAATCGAACTTGGTGTGTCGGTAGATTAGAGTACAATTTGTTTCATATTAACGACCACATTATAATTTATTTATCCGATAAAAATATACAGCCATGCGGTTCTGTTCTGTCATATCTGACAAGAATTAACCAATCTTCTGCGGGGGATTGAGCATTCTAAGAGTTGTGCAATATCTCTCACTATCGCAGAGTTCGCAAAAGTGGTAAAGTTTGAGTTAAGCATTTGTTAAAACCGCAAAGCTATTTCCCACAGTCGCCCGGGGTAATGGTTACCTTCAATTATGCGGTTGCACACGAGATTTAGCATGACAGGGTGACGAAGCAACAGCTACAATCAATTTAGTGTACTAATGGGATTGCTAAATGCGTAATTCGATGGTATCATCACACGTTGCTGACATCGATCTGTCTAAATCGCGTGTAGAAACTAGATACGCAACTGCGAGTAATTGCCACACACAATTTGATGACTTAAACACTGTTGCCGTTGATTTCAAATGGGTTCCGCCTGAAATTGAAAACTTGATTTTAAATTTTAATATTTATCTGACAAGTTTGATATGCGTAGCATAAGTAAGTGTGCCTTTATTAAATTATCTGCTTGCTTACGAAAACTGATGTTTAGGTGATCATAAGCTATACTATGTAACGAAATTAATAATACTGGCGTTAATATCGACCCGTGTCGTTTGATAGCTTTTTTTGCGCTGATCTCTAACTGTTCCATAGTTAGTGTCATGTTTTTAAAGTTTAGTTTACGTACTTTATTTGATATTTTTAGCAACTTAATTGCACTTATAATATCAGTATATAAGCTTGAAAAATTTTGTCTCAGGCGGGACTCGAACCCGCATCTCCTCGCATGCCGGGCGGGCGCCATACCATTAGGCCACCGAGACACTGCGACACGGCGCGAATTTTTCAAGCATATTCTTACGCTGTGGGCCAGCGTTGTTTCATCAAATGTTAGGAGTTTGCACCCTTAACACCCGAAAGAAACATCTTTGCAGATGTTTGACAGTCAGTTAAGATGAAACAGCTATTTATATACTTTATTTGATATTTTTAGCAACTTAATTGCACTTATAATATCAGTATATAAGCTTGAAAAATTTTGTCTCAGGCGGGACTCGAACCCGCATCTCCTCGCATGCCGGGCGGGCGCCATACCATTAGGCCACCGAGACACTGCGACACGGCGCGAATTTTTCAAGCATATTCTTACGATGTGGGCCAGCGTTGTTTCATCAAATGTTAGGAGCCGGGCGGGCGCCATGGTATGGCGCCCGCCCGGCATGCGAGGAGATGCGGGTTCGAGTCCCGCCTGAGACAAAATTTTTCAAGCTTATATACTGATATTTAGTTTACGTTTTTATTTTGTAAATATTTCTATGTCAGAATACTAAACTACCTACACCACATCGTAATAAGTTATGCATAATCAATTAAAAACAAAACTTTCGCAATCTTCTTCTTATTTGTGATTTGACAAATCGCATCATTACTTTTTTAATGTCGAGTCAAAACAGATACCATTTACTCAGCAACGTGTTCATGGCAACTGTAATAAGGCGTTATGATTTAATGATCGCATCCGGTGATTGGGTCGCAAATCGCGATCAGCTCATGAGAATGGGAAAAGTTGTCCTTATACGCAAAGTTCTTTCGTAATGAAATATGTTAATACTTATACGGCTCTCACTGCTCTGGTATTCGTAGAACAAGGTATGGCCAATAGTCGAATAGACAAGCTCTATAATAAAACAAAAATAATCTTAGGAAAATATTGGTTATGAATGTATATTTTTACTCAATACATTGCTATCGGTACATATCCAAAAACAATGATGAATTTAAATTAATTCTTTGACATTAGTAGTGTCTAGGAACCTAAAGAACAGACACCCGTAACTTAAGTAGTCCAAATAAACATATTGGACATGGACAACATGTTACTTATTATTTACTAGCTTGGATCTTAAAACTAGAGTCTAAAATTAAATTATGTTATAAAATAAAACATGTCTGGATGATGAAGCTTTATTAAAATTGTTAAAATATTTTGCTAGCATGGTCACCCTACACAGTGCTAGCTCGTCGTCATAAATGCAGATACGAGGGCCAAAGAACTCACTTTACTAGATTCTGATGCTCGAGCAAAGGAAGAGTGACAGGGAAAACCTGTGCCGTACTACGAAAACTTTCGCTTGGACTTGGTAACGGCATAAATACTGGACTAGTGCGAGAAGCCGCACGCTGCCTGTAGGTTCCATACGGAGTAATACAAACAGTTGTTTATGTAAAAATTAAATCTTTTAAATCTTTATCGACTACTTTGGTGGAATGGTGCACAGACTGGGTTTCAAGGTTTTGACCGTGGGTCCGGGTTTGATTGCCGGACGGGCAGTATAGAAATAAAACTAAAAATCGCATAGAAAAAAATACTATAATGAAGACAAACGAAACAAAACAAGCTCTACGATCCTAGAATTCAATTTAGCAATGTTGAATGCAACGTGAAATATTTTCGTTGGCCGGTACCTATACTTGAATAATAAAATCTATAACAAATGAGTATTTGAAAATACGTTTAATATTGATCACCAACCAAAGAGTCTGCGGATCTTCAGAAGCGGATTTAACTGAACTAAGCTACGGCCGCTTGGTTGGCGATTGTGACTCTTTATGGAGAGGCCTTTGTCCAGCGATGGATGATGATGATTAGGAATAAATCCTGCCAATTACATGTTGCATGACATTTCCTTGAATATGGAATAGCGTATCTACGAGTATTACAAGCACAGTTTAGCCGGCTTATATCCGGATTCCGGATGTATTGATGCATCGGACTCGTAAACAGCCTTATTGCACATTGCACCAAACGATTGCTGCCACGCGTGAATAATGCAAGAACACTTCAATTAACAGAGGATATTGCCAAATGTTTCGTCACAAGTTCAGTTTGTTTTTATTTTCATGTAATGTTGTCTTAATTATTTTTGCTTTTGTTATACAGACTTTCGCAACGCCAAGTGTTTTGACCTTTCAGTGCATCAACTCATTTTTAACGCTCTAAAATCATTGACTGCAATACATTATTGGGTTTCGTAATGATTAACAATGTAAACGTAAATATAATTTATAACCTTCACAATAAGATTAATTAACAAAAACAAAATAGCAGTAATGTTTCTATCATGTGTTAAATATAAGGTTAAATGAATATTGATGTAAACTGTTTTTTTAGCAGTAAAAATGGTTAAAATTTAGCTCAGATGTTGGAAGTGATAACCAAAGGATAAAATAAATGGTAAAATATATTTTGCTTTGAGAAATTAGTAGTTAGAATCTTTATTCTAACCCCCGTATTTATAAACAAGTAAAAGTAATTACTTGACTACAAGTAATTACTTGAGAGACAATTTGTATTGTATATATTTGTGCCTTATTCAAGGAATTACTAGAAGTTATAACTACCAAAAGTTAGCATTTTAAGCCAAATAATATGACTATTAATGGTGACCAATTTCTTTCACTTAAGCACTAGGTATGAACACTTTAAGTTATGACTTTCTTAAGCAATAAGTAATTACTTCTTTATAAATACGGGGGTAAGAATCTTTATGTGAAGTAACGGCTTATAATCATCCCACTCCAGGGCAAAGGCCTCCATCAATAAATTCAAGTAACTACAGCAACCCATCCCATAGCCATCATTGCTGTAGTAACTGGTAAGAATACTTAAAGAGCAAAGCAGTAATCTGTATAGCCGTACATATAAGCTGTATATACATACAGCTTAGGAAAGGTATAGCAAATAATAAGTACAGTATATTATTTGCTATTCCTTGGAGAAAGCATCGTATCACATAAATATTATGATACTGGTTGATTGAGGAAAACCCTGAAAGTATTTCGTAACCATTGCGTATCCGTTATCTTCGTCACTTAGTCTTGTTTTTTTTCTGAAGATCGAAAGTAGTCGAATGAAGCATTTATTCGGAACTGCGATGTTAATCGCGAACTGGCACGTTGACCGACCGTGACTCGCGGTCACGACAAGAGAGCGTGATAATTAACAGCTTATTATGAAATAAAAACAACAGCCTTCGCTATTGCATGCTTTCCTCGTGGCATTGTAAAACAACAACGACGTTGACAAGGGTCTGGAACGGTATTTAATACCCGCTTTAAGGGTTTGAAATGGAAATATTTACCAAATCTAGACGTGTAGGTACACAAAAAAAAACTGCTTAAATATAAGTTTTTCAAATGTCACTAAGTACTAGTACGTAAAACAAGTACGGACAAAGCAAAATTTCTATATCGGAATGACCGTTTGCAGTCTAATTAAAGAAACAATGTTTCGTTTTTATTGTCATTAGCCGTCCTAAATTTTTATACGTACTTTCAAATATCTGTTTAAAATTAAACCTAGAACTGTGTAAGCGATTTTTGTTTGATTGAGAAAACACCGAGGCGGTGAGATTAGAAAAGAAAGAATAATTCAAACAGGTCACATAATAACAATATTTTTTCTAGACACCCAATAAAAAAGCTTTATTTGTGTCTTTACTTTTTCGACGTAGTCGAGCGGAAAATTCAATTTAACATAGATAAAAGCAGCTTGAAGTTATTTAAGCGATATTATCCTTTGTGTGTCTTTCACGATATTGAGGTGAGGTAGCTCCCTCGTTAATGTGTTGTTGTGATATTGATCGTAATATGAATTGTATTTGTTTCGAACACACATTCTATTCTGAAGACTATACCTACAGGGTCTCAAATTGGATAAATAACAAAACAACTCGAAACGAGACATACTTAGGTTTTAAATTTCATAGCTATGATTTACTTACTGCCGTATGATACTGGTACAAAAGTAGGAAAGCTCCCATTATTCTTTATAGGTGTGGTAGTGCGTGATAAAAGGGTTAGTGCCAAAGGACGGTGTCTGTCAGCAGCGTCTAATTTAGGTATACCATTGCCCAAACCGCGATCATCAACCCGCCTGGCAAGCGAGGTAATTATAGCTTATTTCTTATTCTGGAGACGTCTATATGTACCAACTGCATAATTATGCAGTACCTGATATACCATCCTTGGCTTTACAGGGTATAGTTACTATACTACATTAGTTTTCTATCCCATCCAGACTTGATATTGTCTCAAGAAGAGCTTCTGTTAAGGCCTACTTACATTAATAGTCGGCAGAGGTGTCATTCATATTCGCTGGCTAAGCTGTTTGTTTTGCAAATTATGTAACTTCTAACTATGCAAAAGCTAAATTCGGATTGGCGCCGGGTGGCCTATGGTTCTAATAGGCAAATTGTACTGAAACACAGTTTTGTCTCCTATTACTTTGTTTTGTTAGTTATTGGCATGCAAATTACGCTTTGTTTTCAACCCATTTAAACCAGGCTTTGCAGATGTGGTAGAGAAGTTTTGGGTTATAGTTGTAAAAGAACACTTGTATCTAAGTACCATGGTTTATATCGTTTTTAAAGTTTGAATTATTGAATGGTTTTTTGCTGTGTGGTTTGGATGGATTTTGATTTGATTTGGTATGCAGAACTTAGGAGTTCTATCGAATATCAGATGAAATCTATACTAATATTATAAAGCTGAAAAGTTTGTTTGTTTGTTTGTTTGAACGCGCTAATCTCCGGAAGTACTGGTTCGATTTGAAAAATTATTTTTGTATTGGATAGTCCATTTATCGAGAAAGGCTATATAACATCACGCCGCGACCAATAGGAGCGAAGCATCAGTGAAAAATGTTGTTGTCTTATAAAAAATACAGGTTTTTGGCGCTAAGTTGTAAATCGTTATTTTTTGTTTTAACTTAACCTTGTATGATAGTAGAGTACCTATTCGAATGGAGGAACTTAGGCCCGAGTTCACCAACACTTAAACAGCCGGTAAACAAAGAGTGACGATTAATTTGACACAATTCCCATACAAAATATGTCAAATAATATTTTAAACGCTGTTTAAAACTTAAACGTCTGTTGGTTAACTCGGGCCTTAAAGGGATAAAATTAGTAATAGATAATTACCATAATCATAGCATTTTGGCAACTGGCAACACTGTTATAGTTAATATACGTTAGTAATACTAGAAAGTGTTACATAATTAAATAAAATATAAAATAGACTGACAAATGGAAAACAAATAAATACATAATTTAATAAAAGCGTCGCCCATTCGCTAATTATAAACAAACAGAACATTTAGTAGGTCCAAAACTTTTTTTAGTGTTTTGTTTATGACGTCTTGGCTAATCATTTTTTTTAGCAACAGTTGATGTCATTAAGAAAAGCACATAACTTTCGTAAAATTACCTGTATTAAGTATTTAAAGGTACATTTCAATAAACTTACTTACAGGAATTACAGTAAAACACTCAAACATTCTAATTGACAAATCTTTGTCAATATCATAAAAATTTGTGGTTTCGCGATTTCTACCACGTACCTCGGAACACACATGATTATGGCGCTTGCAACAGTGCCGAAATATCAAAAACTTATAAAAAACAAGGTACAGACAACGCTGGCAGGTCAACCTACCCAAAAAGTTAAAGGTCATTGAATTGATTTATCAACTTTAAGTCCAACAGGTAGTGTTTTGTAGTAGGTTGACGTGCTGTTGTCTGAACATGGAAGTCTCAAAACAACGAGTACCTAGTCGTAGTTCCAATTTAGCGGATCTCATTTTTTGGCTTAGTTACTCTTCCTCAAGGACAATATTTGTTGAGCACAAATACCAACGAAATGTACAATTATATGCTCACTGAATATTAAAACTATTCGGCATCATGTCGAAAATTGTATATGGAATTAAGAGTTTTGTAATAAGTTGATCATGTTGACTGTACACTATATTGAAATGCCTGTACCTACTCTCTACTGAATAATACAGTGGTATCAGATCCTGACTGATTTAAAGCGGACGATCCATGTGTGCATAATTTAGTGGGTGCTTAGCTTTACCGTCTTGTCTGAAAGGATCTTAACTTGCAGTTAAGCTATGAGGCCTCAAAGAGCAAAATGTAGTATCCTATTATACATATTTATAATAAGAGTTGATCTTAGATAGCAATGTATTCAAAGATAACGTTTCCATTGATGACAACGATTGAAGTCTCGGTATAAAATGTTCACAGCTCTATTCCCATCTCTAATAGTGAAATTTTCTTTTCAAATTCGGATGGGAACAAACAAAAAATGTATTGTAATCGGTCAATCCCACGAAAAGTAATACATATGGTAAAGCATTCAAAGTTTTTTTTGCGTCAAATAAGTACCAGTTCCTTACTGTATTTTATTCTCTTGTGATGGTTTTAAGCATTAAGGTGGCAAATAAATTTATTTTAATTTATTTTATATTTATTTATTATTAAAACTGGTAAAGATTTAACTAACTCATATTTACTTTTGTGTAGACCTAATTTATTTTCAAAATGGCGTCGATATCTTTAATATGGCAGCCATAAAACAACAATATTTTGGTTGAGAAATTTTTCATACAACCTAAAGGCGCTCGGGAGAAATGGCTCGTCGGTAACGGGCAATATTTCACGGAATTAATAAATGTAGAAACGATAAATCAGCTAAATGTGCAGCTTTCACGGCGGACGTACAGATTAAAAATATATCCTAAAGCCGTTGCAATAAAGCCCCAAACGTGAATTCGTGTTATTTTGAATATTTCTAAGTAGGTTCTTTTGCACTGTACCATGCAGTGTCCTATTTCTAAATTCGTATGTTACCCATTTCTAATGTTTACCTATTTCTTTACCTGTGTAATTTAAAAAAGAAATTTGATAGAGTAGGTAAACTCGTAAGCCACTGATGTAGTCCAATCATTTAATACGAAATCTATGGGTCACATTGTCAAAAACTCAGAATGTGTATTATAAAATTTTATAAAATGGAAGACAACCCTATAACGTGTTTCACATTTTGTTATTCTAAAATCTGTTAAGTGTTTGCGCCTGATACGAGTAGTTATCATCTCATGTTGATGAATTGGTAATGGGTACTGGTAGTGCGTGTAGGTACCTCCAACTCCTGAACGGATGGAGAATGATTTAAAAAAACCCGTTATCTATAGATATGGTTTTGGATAGATGTTACTTCTTTATTAATAAATTGGCTATTTTTATTTTCAGTCATTTGGGTTACAACTTTTAATAAAAAAAGAGCACTAAGCAAGAATTTCTTTTAAAGCACTTATAAGTGAAAAGTAAACTGCACTAACAACAGATCTATCTGTTTGACATCGGCACCGTACAATACCGTAAAATGTTTGATATAACATCAGTCAGTCTCACCACATCACAATTCTCATTCTAGTGTGAATTTACCAGCGCTTTCGATCACATGAGTAAATATTTATTCATGTGCTTTCGACCATACTTGCGAGCAGTGACCTACCCAGGTCTGACACAATCGGATAAGTATTTCCCTAGCACAGATTACTTTATGGTAAAGTAATTTTTACTAGGTAATAAAAAACACTAAAGTTTTACAAAACAATATCATCAAAACTAAACTATATAAATCGGTCCAGCTAAAACATCTTATAAATAAACCGGTCAAGTGCGAGTAGGACTCGCGCACGAAGGGTTCCGTACCAAAAAGGCCAAAAAACCGGGTTTGTTGTATGGGAGCCCCCCTTAAATATTTATATTATTTTGTTTTTAGTATTTGTTGTTATTGTGGTAACAGAAATACATAATGTTTGAAAATTTCAACTGTCTAGCTATCGCGGTTCTTGAGATACAGCCTGGTGACAGAGCGACGGACAGACGGACAGACGGCCAGACGGACAGACGGATAGACGGACAGACAGCGAAGTCTTAGTAATAGGGTCCCGTTTTTACCCTTTGGGTACGGAATCCTAAAAAGCATGGTTTGTTTATGTCTCAGTCTAGTCTCATTCTGTCTATAATCAAAAATTTAATAGCTCTTGCTTGACTGTACCTACTCTTGAACTAGTACTTACTTTGTAGAAACCAACTTACGTTAGAAAATGTATTTCATTGGTATAAAAGTTGCTCATTTTCTAGGTACGAGTAGTAGGTCAACCGTACACGAAAGCTCGTTTGTGTGTCTGTTTAATAAACGGCTACCAACAACTTTCAGTACCTAAGCAATACGCTCGAACTGCGTACTGAAAGAGCGATTGCAGATTAAGCGTTTTATATACCGCTTTCAACCTTAAAGACTTTTGCCCGAGTATAAAAAAGCCAGAAACATCTTAATGTCTTCATTTTTATTCGTCACTAATTTAAAACTTTGGAGTTGTAAAATTTTTATTTGACAGTTTATGGGAATTTAACGTAATTAACATATCTTATTATAGCTGACGCCTTCGACCTCTTCTGTGTCAATTTCTGTTATTATGATCGCGATTAATAAGTTTTTAAAAGAATATAGCCTAAAGCCTTCCTCGATAAATGGACTATCCAACACAAAAATAATTTTTCAAATCGGACCAGTACTTCCTGAGATTAGCGCGTTCAAATAAACAAACAAGCAAACTTTTCAGCTTTATAATATTAAGTACTAGCGGACCCGACAGACGTTGTCCTGTCTTAACTATAAATATTGATTACGAAATGGTTTAATAAAAAAAAATACCCATTGTTTATTATTATTATTTTTATGATATACCACACCCTTTATTGTTTTTTTTTCTGACGGTATATAAAAAGTTTTGTAATAGGCGACATATTACTGGCCATGTTGTGCAAAATTCAGTTTTTCTTACCCCCTATTTGACGATATAAGCAGCACGCATTCTGTCAGTGTTATTTCAAATGCCATACAATAAAATAAGTTTAAATTGTCAAAAGGGATAAGGTTACATAACAAATAATTTAGTATAGTGATTAAGTTTTCTTAAAGTTTCTAGCTTTCCGCGCAATCTTCTTAATTTTTTCTTTCATAAGAACATTCTCCTGGCCATAACAAACAAAACTAAAAAAGAATTAGCGAAATCGGTCCCGCCGTTCACGCGTGATGCGATGACCAAGGGAAATAGGGATTCATTTTTATATATATATAGATTGATTTCCACACGGTGTTAGAACATCGCTGTCCTAGTCAGCCTGTGGCAACGTCGGTGAAATTTGGTACAAAGATAGATCAGACCTTGACAATAGACATGGGCTACTTTGTATCCCACAGCTAGGCACAGGTTTTCGCCCATTCGATACAACGTGTTGCTCACGCGGGCAAAGCTGCGGGCAAAGAACCAGTTCATTATAAATGTACAAGCTTATGTTAAGTAACGATAATGTGTGCTGTGGTTTCTTTAGGATTGCAATAAGCGACTACTAAAAGTATAACACACAATTTATTAGATAACCAAATTATGTTTTAAATTAGTATGACTAACTGATCTGACAAAAAATAACCCTGAATACAGCTAATGTATGAATTGCAACATATTCAATGTAGGTCATTAATTCTTGTCAATTCATAATACTGAAACCCTGTCATTATACCTGGTGAGCGCTCGCATAAATAAGCTGACCTAGTAATCTAATTACTACAACCTTGAACGTGAGAGCACGCAGATTCATTTTATAAAGCTTAGAGCATTAACACTTCACTGCTGAGTAGCTTCACTCGTGAAAAAAACGCTCATTCCGTGAAACTAAAACTACCACAACGTTTATCGCGCATTAAAGCGTACGCTCCTGCCGCCCATTTGCGAACGATACATATTTGATGGAGTTAAAAGCTAATAGGCACCTAAGTGAAACTGTTATTAACATCGCACGCTATTTCAGAATGTTATTGCCAATGTTAAAATAGGCGATTAACGTAAGAGTATTAAATACAGCGGTATATTTAAGTCATTAGTAAATAAATGTTTGAAAATCTGCTTTAATTCAAACACTTGCTTTGTGTAGACTCAGCAGAGCATAAATATTTTCTTTTCATTCTAATAAACTTTCATACCTAAAAGCTTAAGTTTAGTTTTTAAATAAACTACAGACCTAGTTCTTATTATTCAAAGATAATCTATTGACAGAGTTTTCTAAGCCACCTAATACAGGTCGCTGAAGTGATTTGTTTTTACGACTTTCATCTTATGATAGAAGCTGGGATCTACGGCTTAATGTGCCTTTCGAAATTACGAAGCACTCTGTTTACTGGCCGTTCATAGGAAAATTAAGCATTGGCATCGGATATTGAACTAGACGTAGCTAAACATTCGTTTTTAGACCAATATTAATATTATTACTTTTACCATCTCTTGTACCTAAATGTTTGTAGCCGTTCTAATTATGTTATGAGTGAATAAATGAATATAAATATGAATATAAATTCAAAATGCGTCCGTCTGTTTGTTCTCTCTTCGCGTTTAAACCATACTCAATTTAGAAAAAGTCTGGACTAGAGAAAAGGTACATACGGTAGTTTAATCCAGAATATCATCCGCTAAAGGAATGAAAGGGGCTGGTAATTTTGTTTGGGATATCAATCATTTATCAAACTTTTTTATTGATCTATGGAGTGCCACAAAACCAACTTCCATGCAAACGAAATCGCGGGTGGAAGGCAAGTTCTCTATAATTTATTCTATTTTTACCTGTTTCAGTGTACGATGCGTCGGGACAGTACAACCCGAACATGTTGTTCGGGAACGAGTTCTGGCTGGGCTCCATGATGGAGTGCCGCGACCTGCAGCTGGCGCAGTACTACGAACAGATCCCGCCCTTCGAAGCCGCCTTCTTCGTCATCAAGATCAACATCACCATAGACGGGGACCATATACCGCTGGTATGAGCGACAGTTATTAAATGAGTGGCTCGTCCTAGCATCTACATATTCTTCATAAGCATTTAAATTTCCTCAAAGATACCATTGCTTAAACGATTACGGTAAAAAATGCTGAGAGATACATCTTCTTTTTCGGATACTCTAATAAAGTTATCACTGTAAAACTAAGTAGGTTAGGTACTTCATAATTTAAACCTAATAAACAGTGAAGTCAGTTCTACTCGTATCTAGTATTTTCATGTACACAAATATACATAGTCAGGTCATAAGTTCTGTCACACAATAAAAACTTTTGAATTTAGAATGCTGGCCACAAAAAAGTTTATTGAATTCGAATTTCGAATTTTTCATAAAAATAAAAATGTGTACTTTTTAGAATTTTCCTCATTTTTAAATATGGAGTGGACACTTAAAGAAGACCGTGTCGCGGTTATTGCGTTGCATTGTTGCGGTTACGAGCCAATTCAGATTTTGGACTTACTGAAAAATTTGAATATAACCAAAAGATTCGTTTATCGTACCATAAAACGATACAATGAAGACTCTAGTGTACATGGCAGGTCAAGAAGTGTTCGCCCTTGCTCTGTTAGGACTCCAGCAGTGATAAAAGTAGTGAAGGAGCGAATTCAAAAAAAATCCCATACGTAAGCAGAAACTGTTGGCCCTTCAGATGGTGTTAAGCAGGACCACGGTGAAAAGGGTGTTAAATTAAGACTTAGGGCTTAGGGCATATCGAAGAAAAACAGGACATCGTTTGGACGCTCGTTTAATGGACCTGAGACTGAAGAGATGCCGCGCTTTGTTGAAGCGGTACGCGGGAAAAAAGCATCGGGAAATTATTCTTTCGGATGAAAAAATTTCACCGTGGAAGAAAGCTACAACAAACAAAATGATAAGGTGCACGCACACAGCAGTGAGGAAGCGAGCAACCGTATTTCGCGTGTCCAACGAGGTCATTTTCCATCCTCGCTCATGGTTTGGTTGAAAGTCTCATAATCCCTCGATCGTGAGTTATTCCAGACACAATTGAAATCAATTGTTATCGCGGCACCCAAGTGCCTCCTGGGGGTTGAGGGATTAATGGATCTTAACTGGGGTACATTTTTGTGAGAAAGGCGCAAAAACGAATGCAGTTGTGTATCAAAATACAGTCCTCAAGAACCTTGTGGAACCTGTTTCTCATACCATGTTTAATAACAGGCACTGGGTATTCCAACAAGATTCAGCGCCAGCTCATAGAGCGAAAAGCACACAAGACTGGCTGGCGGCGCGTGATATCGACTTCATCCGGCACGAAGACTGGCCCTCCTCCAGTCCAGATTTGAGTCCGTTAGATTACTAGATATGGCAACACTTGGAGGAAAAGGCCTGCTCAAAGCCTCATCCTGATTTGGAGTCACTCAAGGCATCCTTGATTAAGGCAGCCGCCTATATTGACATGGACCTCGTTCGTGCTGCGATAGACGACTGGCCGCGCAGATTGAAGGCCTGTATTCAAAATCGCGGGGGTCATTTTGATTAAACTTTATTACCATATGAATCTATGTTTTATAAAGTTAATTTTGCTATATATGGTTACATAAATAATAAACATGTCTAAATTATTTTTATATTACACATGTGACAGAACTTATGACCTGACTAGGTATTATAATAAAGTCAATTTGTTAGTATACCACATTCAATAAATAAACAAACAGTTCGACAAACAGACGGACATGGCGGAATTATAAGGTTATTTTCGACTACGGAACCCTAATAAAAAAGGTAGATGTATCTGTGACAAAGTTTACGTTTTATGAATAAAAGCTATCTGTATTTTGTAGACGGTAGATAAAAGTTAGTATCATCATCTAATCAAGTTAGTGCAAAAAGTACGTGAGTGCTAAATACGTAGGCGGTACCCATCAAGGGGACTTAAGTGTTGTTGTCAATGTAGATCTCTCCAAAAACAATACCACAACTAATAAATACGCTCGACTTTGAATGACTGTAATCTCCCAACGTTACGGAACTTTTAATATAAAAGTTTCACTAGTACGCTGAGCGACTTTCTGTCGATATAAACTCTGCCGAAAGTTTAATCTTTGTCGCTGTCCAAAACATACAGTTTGGTGGAGTTACTCTTTGTGAAGCGATCGACGCCATGTTATGACGACATCGTTGTACACTTAGTTTGACGGAGCACTCTTGTACCGAATCTTTGAGAAACTGAACTTCGGAAATGGTTTGTTCATTAGAAGTTTTAAAAACAAGGCACTTTGGCAAGGTACTGTTTGCCTTTAGTAGTAAAAGTTTTGGCTTTAGCGGTTTAAAATCCTTACTCAATAGCTGAAACTAAGCCACTGAGCTTGTTTACCGATTAATTTCATTGAAGGAAATTAATAAAAAAGTGTTTACAATAAATTCAATTGTCGAAAAATAAGCAGCCACTACTTAACTTTGAGTTAATACATGACTGTTGACGGTGAATATTAATTTTCACCGGTCTCTGGCACCGACTTAAAATGTGTGGTGCCTTATTTTACGCATGTGGTCAGGTCTATTATTTGTTATATTAGTCTTATTTCCCGCTTTTCGACAGGTCAATACTTTATACAAAAAAGTTTTCAACCCTATTATTCGATCCTTTAGGGTAAAATTTATTCTGTAGTAGAATAATAAAAAAAACTTATTGTGGTTGTGAAAAGTTCATTTTTCTAGTAAGATAAATATATTTCTTAATTTTGATTTTCACTACATAATTGAAATTTTTGTTACATTGTATAGCTTAAGTCATTGCGTGCATACTTTTGATTATAACATTACATAATGAAGTGTTTACAATGGATGTGAACGGTATTCAGCCGTAACCAGTAAAATTTTAAACGGTATGCAATTAAACGCCAAAGAAATTAACACAGTTAGGAAATTTTTTAATGGTTTTTTTAGATTTATACATCTCTCTCATTAAAATAGTAAACTTATTTAAACAAGTATTTAAACTTGAAAAATTATGTCTCAGACGGGACTCGAACCCGCATCTCCTCGCATGCCGGGCGCGGCGTTTTAACCATTTAGCCTGATTTTGCCCGCCTGAGACATAATTATTCAAGTTTAAATACTGATATTAAAATTGCAATTTAATTGCTTAAAATATCATACAAAGTTTATTTAAACAAGGTTTAAAGTAATAGAGTACCTAAATGAGATGATTACTAAGATCATTTCCAGGGAGTCAGGTAAGTATTATAAGGTAAGTAGGTATTATAAGCCTATTTTACTATCATCATTTTAAAAACTTAATTTCCATACGAGTTGATGAATAATTGAGTTCACTATGGAAATTTTAAATTTATTTTAGCTGTTATATTTATTCGAACTTCGCCATAGTATTTATTATAATATTTATATAAGTATGATAACTGTTCTTGTTCCGGCTTGTAACTATCATTTACCTAACACCCTGTATAGAACATAATTCTAATAAATTCTTACTTTAATAATGATTTTGACAATTCCGGAAACGTATACATAAAAGTAAATGGCGTAAGTTAAACGTCGTCATAATGGCGTACATTAAATGGTTTCAGGTTTATTTAGCAATTATTTACAAAATACAAATAGCTTAAACCCTAGGCCAATAGTGTTCAGTTCAGCTCTGTTTCATTTAAAGGAATCGTGTTTTTATTCGCGTTTGCATTTACTAAAAACGAGCAGTTCTTGGTCGACCAGTTACGTCCATTCTAAGGCCTATTCAGACCTAAGCGGTATTCGCTACCATGTGCGGCAGAGAAAACCCATTGGGTATGTGGTAATGTTACTGTTCACACCAATTCCGCTCTAGCCGCGGAACTTCAGTACCAAAATACACGAGCGAAACCCGCGCGGTAAACAACTCTACCCACAGCGGCAGCGAATACCGCTCAGGTTTGATGCTCAGGTTTGATTAGGTCTTTAAAGTGGTATAAAGTCCTTATCCTTAACTTATGAGGAACAGCTATAATAATATGCTTGTATTGTTTCTCCCAGGGCAGGACGATATTGGTAGGCGAATGCCTGCCCGCGTCATGCGGTGTGCCCGCCGTGGAGCAGGTAGTGAGGGCGGCGGAGTCCGAGGCCGCAGCCGCCGCCGCCGCGACAGGGCTCGCCGCCTCGCTGCGAACGCTCAGCGTTCGGCCCGTGCCAGGCGCGTACGACCTATACGCTGATCGCAAGTTCCAAGCGTTAGCGTGAGTTATTCCTTTATTTATCTCTTTTTTATATTCTAGTAGTCATTCTTCTCCCGACGGTGTTCGGTGCGTAGGGGAGACTTCTGCGACGTTTTCTAATCACAAACGTGACTTCTTCATGCAGCTGTTCTAAACGTTCTAGTAAAATCACTCCTCCATCTTTAATTATGCAAACCTAATAATATGTTGGACATTATTCTCGCAGTAACACCGCAAAATATATGTACCTAGTATAGACATCGTGTATCTGTGTTGTCTACGTTGAAGTTTCTAATAAAAATGTTATTGTCCACAATAACTTGAGAATATAAAATCTCCATACAATACAATTCAAAATACATCAATTCATTAAGAGCCAATCTTTTTGTGAAAACTCATTGCTCATAATGAGGACTGCTTTATACGAGTGGTCAATAGATGAATGTCTTTGAAATTTATTCATACGTCTACAGACTTAAAAATATTTAAAACAAAAAACAGAATTCAAACTTATATTTTTGGGATTTTCGTTTCGTTATACAGATTCAGGGGGTTATTCCCAAACGTCCACGACTCTATTGTTCTTCTATTCCCACTAGGTCCATGAAGTTAAAAAATGTATTTTTAAATTTTCATACGTGAATTCCCAATAGGTCCAAGAGATTTTTTTTAAAGTACAATCAGCAAAAACAACACAAACTCTCTGATATCGAGAGTTTGTGCTATTTGAATCGCCAGAACGACTTTTTTTGGTGAATCGTTATCGTGACTGGTTATCGTTGTAGAAAAGGTCGGTTTAATGTACGCTAATCAACTTAAATAATACGCGGAGATGCGACGTTCTTAGAGTACTTCAAACATGTTTAATTCAAGCAGTTCATCTGTGGCATAACAGATGAAAAATATTCTTTAACATTAAAAAAATACAGTTTTGGTATAATCATTGTAAATCCTCTTATCTTCGACTAAAAGCATAACTTAAGCATTAAAAAATCATAGTTTAGGTATAACATTGTAAGTCATTTTTTCTTACCTAAAATAGGCTTAAACATTAAAAAATCACAGTATTGGTATAATCATTGTAAATGATCTTACACTAAAATAGAATTATGCTTTCAAAAATCACAGTTTTAGGATATCACAACATTTAAAAAAAAACATAATTGTAAAATAATCACAAAAAGTGCATCATGAAATATTCAGGAGTATCAAATAAAACTAGTCAAATAAATTACGGAACTTTTTCAAGGCCACTAAATTTGTTAAGAGCATCGATGATACTTATTAAAGTTCGTTTGTATTTTTCACCGATGATCTTCATCTTCAAATCTTTATTAATTGAATATCTGTTTCGAAATAAATGATATTTTTCATAATACTCGGCTATGTCCAGGAGCGTGTGCAATAATTCAAGTAGTAGTGGCTTTTTTTTTAAATGGCCGTTCTATGTTTTGTGTCATGCCTTTACTAAATTTGTGGTGCGGTGTCGTTCGCCTTCACAGATCCAAATTCTAATTGGTATCGAAGGGTTATTAAGCCAAAAATCAACGAAGTAGTCATTAAAAAGTGTATTTTTTTAATTTCCTGGCGCTATATCCATAATGGCCAACCACCCACCATTCAATGGTATATGGGCCAAAGCAGCAATAATTCTATTTTAGTGTAAGATAATTTACAATGATTATACCAATACTGTGTTTTTTTATGTTTAAGCCTATTTTAGTTATGAAAAAATGACTCACAATGTTGTAGGTAAGTACCTAAACTGTGATTTTTTGATGTTTATGACTATTTTTGTGTAAGATGAGGGATAATTTATATTGATTCTACCAAAACTGTGATTTTTGAATGCTTAGGTCTGTTTTAGTGTAAGACGAGATAATTTATAGTAATTATTCTAAAACTAATTTTTAAGTCTATTCCACAGATAGTCTGATACAATAATAAAGAGTGCTTGTTCATCCAGTCACTTTCTTTTATTTCATAATTAATATTTTAAATTCTATTCCTATACCCAGCTTTTACTGTTGACTGTACCAAATATTCTCATGGGAAAGAAAATGCTTCTTTATTTTTAATGTCGTGGACCTCTTGGGAATCAAAGTATGAACATACGTTTTTTGAAAACAATAGAACCTTTGGGAATAACCCATTCAGGGGATATGATATATTTTTTTGTAGGTAATCCAACCCACTACTAATAGGAATGCAAAACAAATAATGCAACGAACTCATACGACATTTTAATCACCTTAAAAAAAATTATATGCGTTCAGTATTGTATTTAGAGCCCATTTATGAAGTAAAAAATGTAGGTCAAGTTTTCACCCTAAACTATTTTTCGCAACATAGTTTTAAATTTTCACGGTCCTAAACCTGTTAAAAGGTATGAAGTAAAAATCACAAATGAATAGTATCGTAATGAATGAATGAGATGCGCATCGCGTTAAAAAAGTGTTGCTAGGAGGCCGTGTCAAGAATTTTAGATTTTTTGTGGACATTTTCTAAGAGCCTTTATCTTGTCATTTTTGTACTGGGCTATACCTAAAACAAAAAATAAGTCATTTGTTTTTTTTCTTATAGATTGTTGTGTTAAAATTTGGAAGGTGATTAAAATTTCATTCTGTATGATATAGGTAATCTATAATAATAAGTTTTTTCTCTTTGATGTTTCATGATACGTGATACCCAGAATGACAAGAAAATTTGTGAACTGTGGTCGAACTTGCCCACGTCATAATGGCATATCATAAATCGGTTTGACAACAAGAAGCCAAAATACGGCTCAATAATTCACTGTCACGCCATTGAATGAAAACCTCTAGTAAAAGGATGTTTACGCATAAAGCATGTCATTTATTGATAACCCTTCGAAAATTGTAAGCTTTGGATCAAAACGAAATGCGGCAGCGGCACTCTGTGACAAACACTGATCCTCTTTTTATATTTTATGGTAATCGAATCTACATGTAGAGTGACGGCAAAATCCTACATACGATACCTATCACATTGATTTATAGCTACATAATATACTTAAGCTGGCTTAACCCTAGTTTATCTATTGCTACACGTAAAAATTTCCTTGACAAAAGTTAACTACATTCAGATGTTAAGTCTCATCGACAGCATTTACTATATATAATTTTACAACAACAAATAAAAACTATATTTCAACAAATAGATAGCATTAAGCTCCGTCAATTTACATGTTTAGAAAAATCGTTCGTACCCTACTATTCATGCACAACACTATTAATTAAGCACAAATTATTTGGTTTAGTTATATATGATGGCAATCTTATTGGAACAGGAACTAGACGAAGCATGAGGATAGGTTTAGTTTTTTGGAAGTGTCAATTAGCGATAACGGTTATATTACAGTTGTCGTATTGGAAAAACATTCGTTATCGTTAATAAATAGCAGGTTTGTTTGTACAGTAGCAGGTAGATTTAACATTTCAAGTTTTTGAGGCGGCATATCTGACCACTATTTTGTAAAGGGTTGAAGTATTTTATTTTAAGGAAACTACCGAACTACTTTACTCTTAAAAGTTTATTTTTGTTTATGTCTCAGTAAGTAATGTCTAAGCTAAACTTTTCACGCAAAGGAATGTGACTTTAGTGAAGATTTATTATACTAGACACGGGGGCGCAACACGTTCTTCTTTTATGTTTGCCGCGGACCGAGTTATAATGAATGTGAAAACTTGCGGTTACTTTGTATAAATGAATTTAAATAATTTATCAAAGTATAAGATTATTTTGCCTAGTTAGGCTGAAACTCAAGAAGTAGTTAGAAAGCAATTCCATCGTAAATTAGAATCTGTGTTTTAATTTTACAGAAAGTCCTTTTTAAGAATATTGCTTCATTAGAATTATTCTTCTTTACAAAAGTATTAAATAAAAATTTATATATAAAACTACTTACAGGATCTTAGTTACCGAATAGCAGATGAATTTGATGCATATCTTGAGCTCTACCTATTTAAAAATAAATTTCTTATTTCGTGGATAACAAATTTTACGCCGTCCCTGAAACGCTACCAACTACCGATCAAATTAGATTTGGAGGGGCGAGGATGATCATTGATCAGTTTAACGAGTATTTCACTGTCTAGTGAATAGTGATACATGCCAAATACGGGAATACCCAGGAAAACAGAGCGGATAAATAGTTTTATCCTTTATCAAGAGAGAATAAATTGTACCTTATTTCCTGTACCACTGTTAGCAATGCATAATAATTGTGTCACTATTTGTTTATCAAACAGTAACGTTTGAGGTCTTTGCCTAGTGGGATCGAACCTATCAGACTACCTAGATGAGCTTTATTCAATGTCTCAGCATTTCCATATTTGATTATTGGTTAACATATTCGTTCCTAGAATCTACGCAAACACTGAAAAACTAAAAAAAAAAAAATTTTACTAAAAGAAAAAATCTCGGATTTAACTAGCGTTTTATAAGATTTTATATTCCACTAGCTAATCCGGCACACGCTGTTTTATCGGAATGTCGGTATGACGGGTTGGTGGTAGAAGATTGTTTTTTTTATTGTTGAATTACTTATTGATTGTCCTTTTCCGGATGACGACAAATCCAAAAACACAAAAAAAAAATTAGTCCTGTCTTTCTCGAGTTTTAAATGGTGTTATCTAACTCAACTTTGTTTTATGTGTTTATAAATATAGATTTTTATTTAACCTGAGATGCTTTGAACAATTTGCAGCAATCGTGTTTACGTATTGCTAGTATACTTTGATGGGTTCCTACTTAATGACAAAAAAAAACAATTTTAAGTAATTTATTTCATGACCTATGAATGTCGTTAACTCGTTTGATGGTTTAACGGTCAGTTAAGCTGCAATACATATGTCGTGTATTTGCATATGTTTGCTCTGCAAAGTCGTTATAGCCGTCAATTTACATGCTAATGGCTATATAATATTACAACATTGTTTCAGTGGGAACACATTAAGTAAATGTTTGGTTGAAATTATCATGCAATTATGGGCGACGATGATATATGATTCTAATTTAACTCGTGAATTATGTATGTTGTCTGGTATAAACTAATATATAATTAATTACATCAAGGACATCTGAAATGGGATTCCTGTCTAATACATTTATTATTTAAAAATTAAACAGACCTTACCTTGGTAAATTGTTGGCAACGCAAGTATTATTTTAATAAAAGTAATTACGTGAACCTACAAATTGTTCTTACGAAATTTGAAAATGATTTGTTTAATTTTAATTAATGTTACATTGAATTATTATGACCCTCTATAACAGTAACTTGGGTTTTACCAGGTAAATAAGTACATACTCGTATTGAATTACATAACTTTGCCTTTTTATTGTAAATTGTCTTTCATTTCAGGTCAGTGGTTTTACTGGTGATTGTACTGATGGTGCTGGCTTCGTTCTATGAGGGATACCTGGAGAGAAAGTACCGGCTGCTGCATGAAGCCGAAGACCTTGAACTGGCCCACAACGACCTCACCCATAAAAATGTATGCAATCTTTAGGCGTACACCTGCATTGATACTAATACTACGACGCTTCTCATAAAACACGTTATTTAAGGTTCTGTTTTAGTACGGGGTTATTTAATAAGAGTGTTCTGTGTGACTTCGGTTCTGTTTTAGTATCTAGGTACTAACATTGAATTAAAGAAAAATGTTCCCTTTCGAAAAGTTTACGTTATTCTTGCAATTACAATGCAAGTTTCTTATTGAAAGTTAAGAGTATGTTAATAGTAGAATATAATCAATAACTCAAATAAATAAAATAAATTTACTTTTTGAATAGTGAAGGTC
Source organism: Anania crocealis (assembly GCA_949315895.1). NCBI lineage: Eukaryota > Metazoa > Arthropoda > Insecta > Lepidoptera > Crambidae > Anania > Anania crocealis. The sequence continues at coordinate 19,638,438 of OX438880.1, read as the reverse complement.
CCGGTCATATCTTTCTCTACTTTCAAACTTTCAAGTGATATGAATTTATTATTGAATGCTTTTCTTAGTTTTAAGTATTTCAACTCCACGTGTGTATTTATTTCGCACGATAGGTATTCATTTAGTACGTTATATTAATGATCATCTGGTAAATTACGATAGCGATAATTGTCTCTTGATACATGTTTCACAAGGCATAGGTATAATATAATCCCAACACAGATGCTGTTAATAGTAATTTAATTAATACCGCAATTTATCAGGCTCCCAAATGTACATATTCTTATTACTGTAACTGTTCAACAGATTTAATTTGGAATATACAGTTATGTCTAGACAGGCAGTTTTGGCTTTGGCAGACATATAAATCCATAGCGAAATATGCGCAAATTGTTCCCAAAAGCCGAAAGACACACGTCAATACGAGGTTATTGAGGATGTCAGAGCTATTTTCAGATTTTTCTATTTCCTTGGTGTTTGTCCTACAACATGGCTGAGGATTGTTATTATTATGAAGTAGTATTACATACTGTGATAGACCCGTTTGTGTTTTCTATCTAGCTAGAGCAAAGCTTTAGGTAATAACATTGATTGGACGGAAGATTGCTTTTCGGCTTGAATATTTTGATTTCAGACTTTCAGTTATTGTTTCATTAGCTATCGCCTATAATGACTGGGGAGCTCATTTCGTCAAATTCTGTACAAATAACCCCAATAGATCAAATTTAGTTAAGATGTTAATTCATTTTCTTAAAATATAAGTTTTGGTGAATTAATATAGATAAGTATGTTTTAAGTGTGGTAAATTACTCTAATTAAGGTTAACTTTGCTTAGCATACAGCGTATATCAAACTTAAGTAACAATCCCGTGAGTTTAAACCCGTGTATTCGGCTTGTGAGCTGCAGGCTACCCACAAGATAAAGCCGTGTTATAGTTACAACTGCTTTCTTTGTCTGGTCGCTACTTTAAGTTTAAAGTTTGGTATTATGGCGTATGTAGTTTACAGTCCAATAGCGCCGTAGGCAAGAGCGATAAGCTGCCGAGAGGCAGTCTTAGGCATTTGCGTTCCTAAGCAGGATTACAGCGGTCGTAAGCCCCCCTGAAATGTTGCGCAGAACGGTGATTAAAGCGAGCTCGGACAATATGGCCACCTATGTTGGTAAAGGATGACTGCACAGACTTAAAAGAAGTATCCGCAATTAAATTTGCAAGAGAGCAATTTTTTACCTTTTCAGTCGTGATGAAAGTAGCTTCTCGGGTGTATTACCCAAGAAGCTACTTAAAACTACCGTATAATGATCAACAGCAGGCCTAATTATACTTCAAATATTGTAGTTGAAATAGTTTAATGCTAATATTGCAACTTTCACCAGCTACAGCCTATTCTGCTGATTACATGGCATATAATAATGGTCGACTCCAGAGCTCAACTTTCCCTAATCTTCCTCAAATTACCCTCTCTAAATATCAACAATATATATATTGGCCTAATCATCACTTCCTGTCGCTTATAGGATTGCTTCTCACGCCACGCTTACATCATTACATAATTTTGCTTAACTTGATGAAGAGTGAACTTAACACAGTTAGGATGATTAGCCAATTCTATTGTTTCATGGAATGTAATACAATGTGTGCATAATGTTTGCAGCTAAATAACAATGAGCTGCATGCCGATGGGAAGTCGAACGCGGAAAACAAAGACAGAGACCTTCGCAGGGAAACTTGTGGTAAGTCATACGAGACGAATGGTCAGACGTAATGCCTACCTTGAAATACTATAACCCTTTTTGGTGTTCAAATTATTTATTTGTTATCGACCGTATGACTATTCAATACCTATAAGGTTTAAAGTATGATGGGCATCTTTCAACTTTTGACCGCAAGTTATATTCTTTATCAGTTCTGAGCGTGCCAAATAAAATTACTTGAGATGGTTAGATTTAGACAGTACACAGTTTTAAGCAGGCTTTTCAATGCGAAAAATGTGTACTTACTAAGAAGTTAATATCGAACTAACTACCATTTATTCTATTTAGATCCTTATTATATGTTGAAATCAGTAACGCTTAAGACAGTATTAAGTGTTTTTTTTTTAATAATTTGTATCAGTTCCAGCAAGGCACACTTAATTTTACTCAGTGTTTAATACTTCTAGTTTGTGTTTCGTCATTGTTTCTCTCAATTAAGTAGCTTGCCAAATACTTTATTTAAAAAGAAAAAAAACAGAAAACCTTTTTGGCTGTATCTACAAATATTATTAAATTTTGTGAATATAAGTGCCGAAATGGCACTAATGTATATTATATTAGGTAAGCGGCCGCCGTATGCCTGTAATGAAGTTAGTTAGCACACAAAGTCCTGCCTCCAGGGGCCAAGTTTGGACAATCTCTCCCTGGTAGTATACAAACTCACTGTATAGTTTATCTATGGTGAATTCTGTGCCCAATGGATCGTAACTTTTTTGATGCATATGTAAAATAAGGACTACTAACTCATAGACAATAATGTTTGTGTTGTACATGGTTCAAGCCCAACTTACTTAGAAATAACGTGTAGGGTATATAAGATCAAGATTTATTATCCGGACATTTCGGTGACCATGAGCATCACCAATATTTTCATAACCACGACCTAAGCAAGTAGATTAAGTAAATTCATCTATGTTTAAACACACATTCATGTTGCATGAATACCCGTCTTAGGTAATCAAGCTCGCTTCTTTCAAATCTCTCGAGATAAAAATATGTCTAGACTGATGAATTGCAATTTGTTTAATGAAGCTATCAAACTAGTCTTTTGTTTACTCTAAACAAAGTTTTAATGGAATCTTGATTCTTTATTAATCATTCTGACTCTATCGCACGATTTAACATTTTCACTAAATAATGAAACTTTAGATACTTCTATGAGTTGAACAATGAATTTAATCGATCGTCATTGAACGCTGCAGAAAAGAATTTAGATACGGTCAGTGACTTCGCGTAGTTTGTGGGTAAATACCAAAATGACAAAACTCATCATAAAATAATACATACAGGTTGAAATTTTAATTACCTTCCAAATTTTAATACAATAATCAAAAATACAACAATCTACGAGACAAAAAAAAAGGACGAAATTTTTCTTTTGGTATAGCCCAGTACGAAAATGTCAAGATAAAGCACCTAGAAAATGTCCGCCAAAAATCTAAAATTTTTGATTTGGTTTTTACGATACTATTCATAAGTTATTGAATTTCCCTTCATACCTTTACAGGCTTAGAGGACCGTTAAAATTAAAAACTATGTTGCGATAAATATTTTCGGGTTAAAACTTGACCGACATTTTTTCTTTCGTAAATGGGCTTTAAATACGATACTTAACGCCTATAAAATTTTTTGAAGGTGATGAAAAAGTCATCCTGTATAACTCTCTAGTAAAAATGTACAGTCATATACAGGATGTTAGGTAAATAGTATATCAAGCCGTAACTAGCCTTGGCCAATAACATTATAATGTTAACCGTTCAACAACCTTTTACCATTGATTATATTGGTAAGTACCAAAGTCCCCTAAAAAAGTGAAAAACGTTATTAATGGGGACTGTTTCGAGAAACCACATATTTTTTAATAGTTGCACCGAAATTCATGTCTTATTAACAACAGGTATGCTGGCTGAACTTCTTCTATCGTTTTCGATACTGACAAACGGACGCACTATTCTCAGTACGCAGAGACCGAGTGATGGTGCCTTAACTTGTCTGCATGGGATAAGGTAGGTATTCTAGATGAGTATGCTTCTACATAATTTGCAGCAGGCTCGCTTTGTTATTATTTTAAAAATAGTATGGAATTCTGTAAGCCTTGAATTCACCATTTTATTTAATTCAGTTTTAAAACAGCAATATAAATATGATTTCTTTTTTCCAATATCTTATTAATATGTTACTTATACCAAAATGGCTGGCTATTTTTTTTATTCACGCGAATACTATATTTAACTTGCGTTTATTAGGATTATTAATATCATAGATTGTAGTAGTCCCGACATTTCAAAATCTTTACAGCGTTGGTGTTCACACTGCAAACGTCGAGGAAAATAATTAAAATACAAGCTAAAATATCACGACATAATTTAAATATTTTTAATTTCAATGCCCTGGTCTTATTTTATCAAAAGCCAGCTAGTTTCTTATATTTTTAAACATAAACTTGATAACCACTTCGTGTTTAACTTCATCGATCATGTTTTTGTACAGATTTCTATCAGTGTTATGGGTAATCATGGTCCATACCTACTTGACTGTGTTTTTCATTGGAGACAACAAAACTATGCGAGTCGTCACCGAAAGAAATTTCTTGTACCAGTCCGTTGGCAACGCTTCTTATTGCGTCGACACATTCTTTTTCATCGGGTAAGTTCTTTTTACTCATAAAAAATGGTCTAACTATTTAGGCAGTTAGACGGTACGGCTAGTCCACAAGTTCAAAGTTGCTCAGCGGGCTATGGAAAGAGCTATGCTCGGAGTTTCTCTTAGGGATAAAATCAGAAATGAGGTGATCCGGCAGAGAACTAAAGTTACTGACATAGCCCACCGGATTAGCAAGCTGAAGTGGCAGTGGGCTGGCCATATTAGCCACAGAACCGACAACCGCCGGGTAAACGAGTTCTTGAGTGGAGACCGCGTCTCGGCAAACGTAATGTAGGACGCCCTCAGGCCAGGTGGCTGGCAGGAGCTGGATGCGAGAAGCCGAGGAAAGACCTAAGTGGCGTGCAATTGAAGAGGCCTATGTCCAGCAGTGAACTGCGATAGGCTGATGATGATGATGATGATGATGATTTAGTTACTTACTTACCTTGAATGTGTAATATTTCCTCATTATTAAACATAACCGTTAATTTCGCTATTACATATTCAAGCTATTCATTTTCGTTCAAACCGTTTAACTTGAAAGCATCGTCAAAACAATGGATAATGATTTGCGGATAAAATTTAACTGTGCAAAAGGCCGTTTTATTATCGTAAAGCTGATTGAGACAATAATCCCATCCGATTGGGTGATTACAATAAAATCTAATGGCGATGTTTGTTACAGAGATCTTTCTAGTATTGTAGAGAAAAAACTAGTGTCACAATTAAAACCAGCAATTCACTGTAGTAAATAGTAGGTTTAGTTCTAAAGTCAAGCTGTTAACAAATTATGTGTTCTTTTACTACTATATACGTGCGATTTTATACACGAAAAATGTACTTGTTTCTCACATTAATTCCGCAGACTTATTCTATTGTAAAAATGCAGTCTTAAGATTTAATTTATTTAAATATTTGAATACGATAGGGTAGGTTTCCACTATTTATTTTTGTTACAGTGGCTTGCTAGTAGCAGTACTCTTCCTTAGAAGCGAGGATCGCAAGAATGCAAGGAGAGCTGAAAAGAAAGAAAAGCAAGATATAAATAAGAATCTCAATGGATTCACTAACTCAGCGCTCTCGATCTCAGTAATCAGCCAACAGTCTTTTAAGGAAGACTTGTTAGATACAAAAGTGAAAATGTACACCAAGGGAGAAGTGTTGAGGATGGTGAAATCGTTTTTCGTGTTGTTCTTTTACCGAGTGGTAAGACTTACGCCCGCTTACGCCTTTGTGATTGGAATCACAGAGGTGTCACTTAGGTACATCTATAATCAGTCAGTGTTCGACCCTGCCATCCCCGACCACATCACATGCGACCACTTTTGGTGGAGAAACCTTCTGTATATCAACAACTTGTTCACAAACAGGGAGATGTGCATGGTCTGGTCCTGGTATATGGCAAATGACACGCAGTTTTATGTGGTCGGCATAATTCTGTTATTAATTTCTGTCAAGTAAGTGAAACTTCAACTACTAAACATACTTACATATAGGTATCATATAGACTTGATTTTGAATTACCGTCCCAATTTAGCTGGTACTTATTAACACCTTAAATAATTCAGGCAATCTTTTAATCAAACATACATCTAAAACTTTATCAAGCAGCTTAATTAATCACACTAAGTTGCTTTTTTAACTGTAAAGATGTTAGTGCTTTTTTCATAGTCTTAAAACTTTTGATATGATCAAGATTCCTGTTTTCCAGACATCCGAAACTCGCATCGATATCGCTCGGCATGGTGCTATTAAGTTCCTGGGCTACGACCATCTACATATCGGTGTGGCACGAGTACAAAGCGCGGATACAGGAGCCCTTTGAAATGTTCGACGCGCTTTACGATAAACCTTGGTCCAGGATCGGACCCTATTTGATCGGTAAGTCAAGATTTACGAAAAGGAAAATCTTTTGAGGTATTTCTTCAAAAAACAGCTTTACAACTTCTTAAGGCTTTCCCTTGTTGTTATCGGGAAAATAAATTTGTTCTGTGTGTTCGTCCGTGACTCTTTATAACGCTTCGATGTTATAGGATAGTTTAGGGGAGATAAGGCTTTCGAAATACGTGCTTAAAGAGGATTGAGGAAAATTGATGTCATCTAAAATGAAACTACCGCTGGTCGCATTGATAAGGATTTTAGCGTCATGATAGCTGGCCCGTTGAAACCAACATAACTCTTAAGTGGTTGCCGTTTTATTATGATCTTCATCGATGCCGACAAAAAGCTGTACTTTCATTGTAAGTAGGTACATATCGGATATCCTTTTCGAAGGTCAGCGAGCTCATCATAAAGGCTTCCCGCAAAAAGCAAATGGGCGGCCGAACAATTCGATAACTTGCTTGAAGCTCCCCAATCCGAGATATCTTTTTGAAGTTAGGAGCTGTTTATCTGTGAAACGAAAAGGTTTAAATGAATTCTGCGATATTTCATTGTTATCTGTCTCGGTCGCTTTGAGAATATTTAAGATGAACGGTCCATTTTGAACTTCATAATGCATAATGAAAGTTTAGTTTTCAATCATTGGGAACTTGTTATCTCGTAGATGATATACATATATAATTATTTTTTTAAGTAGGTACTGTGAAAATAATTAAAAATAAAATTTATTTTTAATCCTACTGTTACTTACTACTGGTAATTTTCACCTTGAACGAATTAGTTTTTCATTGAGAAGCGAGCTCATAAAATGGGAGTTGAGCTAGTAAATTCCATGAACATTGTGAAGGTACCTAAAGGGACCTATCGCACTAACTCTCAATGTATTTAGAGGGCAACTTTAGTAAACGAGAATACATTTCTTAGGCGAATTAGGAAAGATATTTAAAATGATTGCAAAAAGTGTCTTTGTCGGGAATATGGTACATGCACATTTTTTAGCTAGTTTTATTCTTCTTACAATTAGATACACTATACCTAGGTACCTAGCTGTCTCACTTATCGGAGTAATTGACATTTACTCCGATAAATTTGAAAGCTTATAATAATATTTAGTACTTATGTAGGTGGTACTGTACAGGTGTTACTGTATAACATTTAGCTATAAAATTAAATGGCAAAAGGATAAGACTATGGAACATTTGATTGAACATAAACATATTATTACAGTGAAGAAGGACTAATGCATATTAGAAGATATAATCCAGAAAAAAATATGTATGTCCAATTGGGTCCAATCCTTAGCACATACTGTAGCGACCGATAGGTGACAATTAGGAGAAAAGAACATAAATTATGTATTAATGGAAAAAATATAAAATTAAGTAGGGATAATTTCTATTTAAGCAGGGGAAAGATAGATAGTGCGATATGATTATAGACAGGTACGCAGATAGGTGTGCACAGAAAATAAATACAGTTGTAGATACGTGATTTTATTCGTCTGTTGAAAATAAATATTTGGAAGCGAAGCAAGAATATTGCTACCTATATGTTATTATTGCAAAGTTTTTGTAGTATATCGCCAAAAATCTCCTTTGTTGTGAATTTCCAAACAAGTAATCGTGATTGGCAGCAGGTAACCTATAAAGGCTAATGATTTTATCAATAAATACCAATTTTATGTGCGGCCTGTGTAAATCTTTGATAACTGTGGCAAAACAACTGCATATTATTTATTTTAACACATATTTACCACATACATGCTATGAATTGGCTGAGCATGAAACCTTTGTAATGGAAAATTTAGTTTTACAATGTTATTTTTAGTTAACCGAAATTTTCTGAATCTGAATCTTAAAAAGAAGCTCCATACTTAATTAGACAGATTTTTTATTTTTTTGTTTTGTGTAACAAATATCTGGCAAGAATTAAATATATTGTCCGGACACAAATTTAATTCTTATTAGTTTAATAACTGCGAGTTTGCCCGTGCTCGTGTCACATCGAGTTTAAATGAGAGATGTTCTACTTACGGTTTCGTAATTTAAAGGTTAAAGCTGAAACATTTTATAAAAAATTCTCGATCGTTCGTTTTTAAATGATGAAAAACGAGTGACTTCTGGCAGTATCCTGTACCTTCTGTGAAGAATCTTTGACCCAATCACCTGATCGGGTTGAACTTCGACAATTTTCTGACAGTGTTCAACAACTGCCACTTGAAAAACTGTGATCATTTTATTCTGGTTCACTCAGATTTTTAAGGATATACACGTGCATTGTATGTCACAGTTATGTAACGTATCTAAGTAGGTACCATATAAATATCATTCAGCTCATTATAAAAAAAAAATTTTAGAAAATTAGTTGCAATTTCAATTCCAATGCTTAAGATTTAATAATATATAAATGATCTGCCTTTCCAAAAGGAGAATTTTGCCATAATCACTATTTTTGGCAGGCGGTTTTGTGAACGCAGTTTGGCCTATGGTAGAGGGCACAGACCATGAACATAGGTTAGAAAGGCGATGTAGGCGGGGCAGGCGCGCCACAGAGGTTATGAGCAAATGCATGTAAGTAAGCGCTGTGATTGGTTTCTTTTGACGTCGCACGACCCTATTGGTCGCATAACGTTAAAAGAATTCGCTTGATTGGCGTTCTTTGAACTCTAATGTTCTGTTCTGAGGGTCTTCTACTGTCGGTACTCATTTAGTCCCTTTTCACGACACCCAAAAGGAAGAGAAGAAGCGGTGCTATTCTGTGTACGTGCCGACACACACAGCACACATACCCATCTGATTGAGAACATTACACGAGTTAAAATATTTCATCATACGTACTTACTCTAGGTATTTTACTTATCTACACATAAGAATACCATGCGGAACTAAGTGCTGCTTGCTTGTTTAACTACATCTTCTTTTGTAAAAACACACACATTATTTATCTGGCATGGTGAGTAACGAGGTAGGTAAATCAATTTTGGGTACGGCATTGGCAATAACGCTTAAATTTTGCAAACCAATCGAAGCAATTATTCTATTAGCTCATCAATTTAATAACCATGCACAATCAACTACTGTTAACACAATTCGCTCAATCGGGATTACGCGTTTGTTCGCTATTGACTGAATTGACCAAAAATTATACTAAATGTAAATACTTGATTTGATTATGACATATTTTTTGTGTGTATTTGTGTTTTGTGTATATTAAGTTTAATAATAGTAATGAACACATAATACCTATCAAAATTACCATTACTCTAACCCGTTTCAAGCGATTGCTCCATTTTGCTTATCACCCTCTTTAAATAACAAAGCATTTAGAATAATATAATAATTCTTTCAGGCTTTTAGAACCTCAGTTACTAATAGGCTAGCCATAACAAAAGCCTGAAAGCCTTTAGGTCTTATCGGGCAAGATAATTAGATAGTAATATAGGGTCGGAAATTACAGATCAAGCTCTATGAAGGTATATAGTTATGATTAATTGCTTTGATCAAACAGTAGGTGCCAGAATTTATTGAGTTTACCAACAGTAATTGCTTTTGTGACCGAATATACACATGGAATTTGAATTGTGCTCGTGCTAGATAAGCAAATGCAATTTTGGTCAATCCAGTACAATTTATGCAAACTTTAAAATACAGATTTAGCATACAATTACACTCAATGAAAAAAAACTGTAGAATTGAAATGAAATAGTTAAAATGGCAATGTAAAAAGGTAAGCACGTAGTACATACTTGATAAAATGTATAATAGCGTCATAAATATGCGAATGGTAATACGGTACAAATTCAGGAAAATATATATCAACAAACAATGCAGTCTTTGACGAGATGTCTTTCAGTGTCTCTCTTTTCATTCGTCTGTCAGTCAGTCCTAGCCTAAATTTAAATATGTTAGCACCAAAACTTCCGTAAGAGCTTTCATACCGGGACTAAGAGACTACGCGCGTCATCGAGACGAAACAGCAAGATATTTTTAGTTGACGGTACGACACTCCGGTTGAAATTTCAATGTTAATGTTTCGTAAGCATACCGTGGCATGCTGAAACATAGCATATTTCAGCCTTAGTGGTTTTAGATAAGATTTAGTACTATTCGTCAAAAAAAATCCTTTGCCACGAGATCCTGAAATCGTAACAATCGAAATCGAAACAAAGCTGGCTGAAGGATTAGATTGTTGACACAATCGTAGGAATAATAACTGCACTTGCATGATGGAAAACTCGATAGATCCACCCCAAAACCAGCTTTATGCATAAATAACACTAAGACTAAATTTCTTTGTTTTGCTAGGTATGATGGTCGGCTGGTACCTGCACAAGACGAAATGCAAGGTCCGCATCCCATATTGGCTGGTGGCGGTGGGCTGGGTGGGCTCGCTGGCTATCATAGGAAGCTTGATCTTCGGCATGGTAGACGGCTACTTCGAGGTCTGGCCTACGGCTTTCTACGTGAGCATTGGACACACTGGTGAGTCTTTAGTGAATAAAAATGCCATGCCTTGATCTCTTTAGACAGTCTATAACACAAATAAAAAGCGTGGCTTAATTTTAAAAATAACGGTTTTACTGCTAAAAGTTTGTGGTTGTGTTGATATGTATAATTTAATGACCTATATTACTGTTGAACTTAATAGATCATACGTTTTTTGAAAAAATATAGTAAATAGAACCTATTATAATCCATAGTGGATTCCTATGTAGCAATTTTGTTGCTGAGAAAACAGTTATTAAAATATATGAAAGGATACTTTTTAATGAACATTTTGTTCTGATCTATTTTATTAACTCAGGGCAGAGAACGCAAATAACTACGTCCAATAAATAAATATAAATGCAAGGATATTTATAAACTCATAAAATTACCTTATACGTTATGGTTTATTATGTCCCAAACATATCTTAGTCTACCACCGCTTCAGGTTGATGTAATGGTGCTGTGTTCCGGTATCTTCTCAGTATTTTTATAACTATATTAAATGATTGACATCGGCAAAGTACGAGTATTTACCTAAATGCGTATGTCAACATAGGCATTTTCACCCTATTATACTACACTAGCTGTTGCCCGCGACTTCGTCCGCGTCAATTTCCGTTATTATGATCGCGTTATTTTTGCAACATTTTTCACTGATGCTTCGCTCCTATTGGTCGCAGCGTCATATTATATAGCCTAAAGCCTTCCTCGATAAATGGACTATCCAACACAAAAATAATTTTTCAATTCAGACCAGTACCTACTTCCTGAGATTAGCGCGTTCAAACAAACAAACAAACAAACTCTTTAGCCTTATAATATTAGTATTATTATAGATATTTAACTAGCACCCTGTAAAAGGTAGAAAGTATTTAGGCACTAGTATTCCTATGAGGGTGTTTGCATATTTTGTATATCTACTTATAGGATTTAATTACATCACAATTTAACTCCACGAAGCGTGCTGCTATTAGTGCTTGCTATTTGCTTTTCCGAGTGTAAATAAATCAGTCTCGCTTAACGAGTAATTTGTTCCAAATCCAGTTGGTAATTTCATGTCAGAAAACGAATAAATATTTAACTACAAGTTTTACGACCACTCATAAAATGGCTAAGTGAGTACACGTACACGATATATTCATTTGTTTTTTTTACAGTATAGACAAAATAATGGTTTTGCATTTTTCAGACAGGATCATCCTGCCATTGAAAATTTAAATATGGTAAACTAAAGTTAGTGCGGGTAGTGTGGTGCAGGTGCTTCCTCAAATCAGTGTCAGTGCGGGTAGTGTGGTGAAGGTATCTAGGCCGGTGTTAAGAAGCGGAAATCATTAGCAAAATAATTTTCTCAATCCATAATTAGTTATGGATTTCCGCAAAGTAACGCCTGTAAGTAAAGTAAAGTATAGTAACAGCCTATAATCATCCCACTGCAGGGAAAAGGCCTCTATCATTGAATTCAAGTTACCACTGCAATGATGGGAACTGGCATAATCACTACGCTTGCCAAATGCGGGTTGGTGATCACAAACCCGAGCAACGTCCGAAAATTCGAAACTTTTTGTTGCCCGACCCTGGCATCGAACCTGGGACCCCGAGATCTTGGCCCGGTATTTAAACCACTAGACCAACGGGGCGAAGTAACGCCTGAGTCTATTAATTTTATGGTAAACTAAAGTTTATTTCAAACACGGTAAGGCCCGTTTTATCAACTTTTTTATAAATTCACAGAAACAATATTCTGCCTTTTACTGTTTTCGTAAAAAAGTTATTTTGTTTATACAGGCTGGTCCAAACGGTGACGTCCAAAATTTTTTTTGGATTCCTTACATCCAGGGCTATCCAAAATGTTACCCGATTTTTCTTAGTTTTCGAGATATAATTTTTTTTTCTAATTTTTCTGAATTTTCGGCGTAATCATCTTTAAAAAAACTGTTTCTCCACTTTTTGTTATGTTTTTTTTGCAGTATGTTCCTTATAAATTAAACTTACTTAGATAAAATTATCAGCTAGCTAAGCCTAACCAAAGTTTCTGAAAAATTTACCGAAAGTCAATAGTGTCCGTTCAAGCTAGTCAGAGCTTAATTTTTGAACTGTGTATAAAAAAAAAGTTGCTTAAATTATTTCAAAAACTTCCCGAAAGCCTTAGCTTCTAAAATAATAAATTTTAAAATTTTGGACGTCACCGTTTGGACCACCTGTATAATATAATATCATTAAGACGCTAACTGCAGCCGATGACCTTGAGCAATGAACACGCCCACAAATTTATTCGTCTTTGAATTTCTTTGGAACGCGCCACAGCTATCACTGTCGATTTTCGTAGGAGTGACAGAGAAAAAGCGCATGGAATAGAAGGGCCTAAGTGCCAAACAACAAAATTCGTTGTGCAATTTAAAAATTACCATTTTATTAAAAATCTAAATCAGCCATTTGCTTAAGCAACATGTAATATACAATATAGCAAAATTTTATTATCATTGTTATACGGACTGCTGAGAAAAATGGTAATTTATGTATTTTCAGTGGCTAATTTGAGATTTTTTTCTATCGAGAAAAGTTTTTAGAATCGTGTTTTGGAAACAGCCACCTGGTCGAAAATATGATCAATTACAACTACATAGAATTTGGCAACAATACGAGCCATATGCTTAAAGCAAAACAATCTTCATTGAGCTCAATTTGGCTCATGTCAGCGTCTTAAGGCTTAATATTAAAATTACTGTAATTTCAGCAGAACTATATTTTGAGGGTACAGACCTACAACTTGTTTGATTTGTGATCTTTAACCCTAAAGAGATATTTCCGTTTGTAAGCCCTCTATACCTACACATACTGAGATTATCTTTCCTTTGTGTTGAACTAGAAGAAGAATTTTGCACGAACAAACTTTCTAATAGCACTTTATTTATAGCCAATACAATGCACTCGCCGATGCCATTGTCACTAGTAATACTGTCCTATTGTTACACAAACTCTTGGTGTGATTAATCTGCTCTCATTTTAAATTCAAACTGACTTGACCTTAACCCTAATTCCGCCGTGGTTTCGTATCAAAGGTCCCATCAATTGCTGTCGTCCAATTTTGTCCGTCAATATTGCGATTAATTCTACTTGATGTTGGCAATAATAATTTTAATTCTTCATTTTGTTCTTACAAAGTTATTAGACTAAGAAGGTACGTAAGAAGAAATAGAGATATTGCTAAATCTGAATCACTTTGTCTTGTCCGTACCTATCAGAATGAATAATATTATGCTTGTTTTTTTCTGTAAGAAATAAGACGTAGGTTTTTGAAAAAGTCTGGCCGCGAAATATTTAGAGTTGCACGTCTTAAAAATATAATTCATCTTAAATATATTATAAATGCGATAGTCTGGATGGATGTTTGTTACTCAATTGTCAAAACGTCTGAAGGGATCTGAATAAATTTTGAATTCTGATAGATTTTTATCTATCGGAGACTCTCTGAGATTAAACAATTGATTTGTATAGTAGTGAACATGAAAGTATCTATTTATCTAAGTTTTATGAAATACGTCAAATGAAATATTTAGTAAAAAAATAAATAATAAATAATAAAAGAGCAGATTCAAAACTTTTCAAAAACATCACGTTACTCAATAAATCTTTATCCTTATCAGCCGAGGCTGAGGTGACACGCAAATTTGAACTTCTAAAATAAAAGTAAACTCCTGAAACACAATTAAACTTGTCCCACCAAATTTGCATTTACTTCGTTTACACAACTCATCCGAAACGACGGAACGAGTGAACCCCTAAGCTTGAAATTCCGCAAACGTCTCTCATTACATTGTGAGTAGTCTAACATCGGAGTTTGTGGGATGGATACCCTCTGACATCCTTGGAAAGAAAATTAGGCGGTCCCTTTTAGGTCCTAAGTTGGCTAAATAGACCGGTTTCGCCCGCTAGTGATAGCGTGACTAAGATTAATGGTAGTCGCATGGTACTTACGGTGAATATATCTTGTACATTCTTACCCGTTTATTAGAAACACTGTCGTTACCACGACACTAAAATGGTTACTATATAATTATATACATGGAGTTACAAGAATTGTTTACTTTGTTTTACTCTAGTTAGTTTTAGGTTTAAGAGGAAACACAAGGGCCGTTTTTCCATACAAACGTAGTCCCCTGTTTCCTCCCTGGATAAAGCCAGTAGAGCAATAATTTTTATTACAAAAATCTATGGCCACTATTAGCATGCTTCTATGTTTTCTGTTTTTTCATAAATTAATTAATAAAAAAGATATGAGCCCTCAAAAATCGAAAAAATACGCCAGATTTTCCGCTGCGTTCAAACATTCAGAAAACAAATTTGGCTAAATTTTATTAAAAAAGGAGAACATAAGAACACGGCCAAAGCCTTTCTTTAATTTTTAATAAAAAAAGTATTTAAATCGGTCTAGTTTTGGAAAAGTATTCAGGGGACTGCAACTTAAAATATAAAGGTTTTTTCACTTTGATTCATGAGATAACCTGCAGCTTGCTGATAAACAAACGAATGGTCGGATAAAACTAGAGCTCTGAGAAATAAGGCCACGAATGAGTACGAATGTTTAAAAATGTAAAATTATGTTGGATATATTATTTTACATTTTTAATGTTACGACTTGAAGAGACTCAAAAATATAGAAATTTTAAATCTTCTGATATCTTTTAATGTAAACACTGAGATTTAGTAGCAAATTCGAACTAAGTATCATATTATCGCAGCTATCATAGTTTTTGACAAGCTATTGTTGTGTGAAAATTGCTTACCCAAAACGCAAATACGCTAGGGTGTAGAATTAGGTCATTAGCCGTCGATCATTTTACACGCAACTAGCCTGACCCTAAGGCCCAACAAAGGATAGCTATCCCTTTGATTATTATAGCTCGCTTTTGTGCCACTTCACACTTCAAGAGCACCGCGTACAATTACATGGACCACGTGACTATTGCCGAAGTGAATTATAACAACGGCCTGCGAAATAATATTGCTTCAGGAAGCTCACCCATTTTAACCGCCTACAATATGTACCGTCTTATCGTCGTGGAGCACTCAGCCTAGCTTCATAATTCATCTGGCCTAGTTTCAGATTTCACAATCTAATATCAATCTAATATTGTTAGTCGTACTAACATAAAGGTAAAGGGTAAATGCTACCCTCACTTTGCGCGGTGTAATTAACTTAGGTAGGTGTAAACCACAGAAAGGATACTTGACAATACATGTTCCGTTTTATCAGTATATAAACTTGAAAAATTTTGTAATTGTCAACATAATTTTTCAAGTTTATATACTGATATTATAAGTGCAATTAAGTTGCTAAAATATCAAATAAAGTATGTTCCGTTTTATTAGCGAAGTCTTCGTTTTGAACGCAAATCGTCTGAGTTTGAATCTTAGTTTGGGTTGTTTCAGTTCTCTATGTTAATAAACAAATTTCTTTGATATTTTACTTCGGAAAGGTTATACTTTTCAAGATCAAACGAAGTACTTTTACTCGAGTAAGTGTATGTATGTAGGTCTATCCAAAAATCGTTCCCACAACCAACTATGCCTCGATGATACTCCCAATTACTTTAGATTTAAGATTTTCTAAGGCTGTGATCTTAGTTAGAGCACTCTATCAAACAAGTATCAAAAATCAAAAGGAAAATCGAGGAATCATTTAGTTCTATTCGGGCCTGTCAGTTTATTCATCTCGCGTTCAATTCTGGATATTCGTTCGTATTTGCGTTGATTTTTCCGAGAGTGCTATGTAACAGCGAGATTCACCAATATCTATCCTCCGAATGACCCATTTAGATTTCCTCGAAATTCGCTTTGTTTATTTCTGAACGTAACTAAAATACTTATATTCAGCAATCGATACTGTTCTTAATTATTTGTTTCTTATTGGATATATCGTGCATGGACCTTAGAGATCACTTAAAATTATTGCATCTACTATCTTTATAGGTGCTCAATTGAGAAGTTAATGATTCCCCATGAAAACTTTTTTACCATTTTAAGGGTAGAACTCTAGGACGTAATCTTTCTCTCTAGTCAACTCTTTTCCTATTATCTAACTGTCCCCCAGAGTCTTAAACTATCTCCGTACCCAATTTATCTAGATCAGTTCCAAAATTATTCTACATACAAACTTACTCCCCAGCCATCAAACTATCACCTTATATGTCTTTTATTACTATTTTCAACCCATAAGATCTCTGTGATATAAAACATCTTATATCGTTTTGAAGGACTCATACATCTGTGCATAATTTTATCTACATCAGTTCAATATGCTTAACCCAAATGTAAAACAGACGCGATAGACAGACAAACACAATTTCGCATTTATAATAATAAATTTGTGTGTATTTTCTGCATACATAATACGAGTAACATGTAAGGCTGAAAATAATTTGAGCGTTCAGAAAAATTATATTACATTTCGTATTATTGATTAATCAATGTACAATTGGATAAACGACAAACAGAACTTTTGACATTCGATTTTTGATTTCTCGAAGTAAAGACTGAAATGAAATTGCAATTTGTTTCAGCATGGGGAGTGGCGGTAGCGTGGTTGGCAGTGGCTTGCTGCTGCGGCTACGGCGGGCTCGTAAACTCTTTGCTGTCATACCGAGGGTTCTTACCACTGAGTCGGTTGACGTACTGCGCCTACCTCGTGCACCCGACCATCATGGTCTACACCTGCTTCTTACTCGACGGACCCTTCCACTTGCAGAACTCCACTGTTGTAAGTATTTGTCAACCCCTTGTATGCCAGTATGTGATTGCAGCAGCCGTCTGCGGTTGGAAACATAAAGTTAGACGTACGTAGTGTACTTTTACCTACAAAATTTTTGTCCTATTTGTGGAGGTAATCGAATAGATGAAGAGCATCAATCGAATAATGATTCGTTGTTTCATACTTATTGTATTAAAAATAATGAACATGATTACTTAAAACATAATGAATGTCAGTTTTTATGAGTTTAAATATCAAATATCTAGAGGACTCTAGATAAATGTCCTCCATTTTAAAAATACAGACGATCTAGACGTTCCCATGATCCATCTTTGATTGATAAGTTTTCGCTCACTTTCTGCTTGTTTTATTTACGGACATAATTTATTTAACACGATGCCTAAATTTAAGTCACCATCAAAAGATTAAGCCCTGGAAGGGTTTGTGGTACGATGTCATTTATATTTTTAGCTAACCTACTTTTTACGATAACAGTTAACGGCTTTAGCAGGCATAACCGTAAAGCTTCTATTGTATTGTGTTTATAATTTAGAACTTTGTATGAATGGGAATAGTCAAAGCACGTGGTATGGAGTATTTCTAGGAGACGCTCTTTAATACATGGTAAATTAGAAAACAATCGACAAACTTTAAGGGTCATTTCTGTTCTGTTACTGATAAACATTTTCATATTAGATAATTGGACTGTTTAAATTTTATGAATAATTGTCCATTCCAATTATATTTCGTGTAAATTGAATTTATGATAGATAATTAATGTAAGCTAGGCGGCGTGCTCGTCGAGTAACAACCTAGGGCCACAGCTGTGTACAAAACGCATCTAAATTTTTTACGAATTTCATCTTGCGACAGAAAATGACACCAACGGCTTAGAGTGCCTTCCAAAGAACGACTTAACTGTTGATCTGTGGTATAATTAGAATGTTTTCTTATCTTTTGTCGAGTAATTTCAAATTTATCCTGTCGATAGGGATAACAGTTTTGAAGTAAAGCTTATTTTAGCCTAATTTATAGTTTTCAGTGTCATTATCTTAACATCATCGTGACAAAATCTTCTGTGCTATTTCCCCATTTAAAGTGACCCACATCATGACATCTAAAGAAACCTTTACTTAACTTTAAAAAATATAAGCAAAGGTAGGTGAAGTCGCGCAGGAGCAGCAAGAGTTATAGAGTCTTTAAACAATAGATCTTAGAGGGAGCTTTTAAGAGAACTCTTTATTACGGCAATAAATCTTTCACTTCTCGGCAAATCGTGAACTCGAAGATTACGCCCCGAGCCAAACATGTAAATTAAAGATTAACACTTCACTGTCAGCCCCTGTTTTCATCGCTTTACATATAATTAAAATTCAGAAAAGTTAGGCCAGTTTTAGCCAACTAACCTCTACGTTTTAATATTTAGGTTCAAGCAAGTTTAGAACGTTTTTGGGTTACTCGAAACATTTAAAAGTTAAATTATAATTAGATTTATAAAAACGAAATACATATTATAATGATTCCTGCAGTGATCGTGATCGGACCCAATATCGTTTTATCGTAAAAAACCTATAACACTAAACATGCAAATGTGTAGTCGCGTATAAACTATAATGATATAAAAAAAAATTCGTACGCGCAACACATAAGCGGCTATTTGGCAAATTTTATGTACCTTCTTATGAAAGCCAATGTTTGATAAATTGTAGGTACTAGAATTATTCAAAAAAACATAGGTATTAAAAGTAAGCCGTAAAAAAGTGATAGAGTGTGACAGAAATAGTATTGTACATTGAATTTTTATCTATACTATATTGTAATACCTACCTCTAAAGGTACAAAGGGGGGTCCCCTTACAAGATTACTTTGTGGTACGTCTGCCTGTTCGGCTGACTCTATGTCTAGCTAGACGTTACGACACTTTTCTTCAGCAACACGGAAAAGTATAGAAATTTAATCAATATCAACTACTATGAAATGCTGTGTATTGTGAATCA
Organism: Anania crocealis; assembly: GCA_949315895.1. Lineage (NCBI taxonomy): Eukaryota > Metazoa > Arthropoda > Insecta > Lepidoptera > Crambidae > Anania > Anania crocealis. Next base: position 19,618,929 of record OX438880.1, on the reverse strand, counting down.
ATGATTTGGAGTGATGGGATCTACCTCCTAGTGATCCACCCTGGGCAACGGCATTTTTGGTTTTCTTACCAATGATGACGGCTAATAGATCCCTCTGCGGTGGTAGGCTTCGTAAGAGGCTGCCTAGATGATACCACCCTCCAGCCGGAGTCCAGCGCCAAACAGGTTTTCTGTGTTCCGCTGGAGTGTGGGAGAACCAGTACCTCTGGGTAAGCTCATCTTAGGCTTCTTCTTAAACGTATAGTTAAGTAGGTATGTAGTCAAGAGCAAGCCCATTATTTATAAAAAAAAAGGTAAACGTCTGCATTCTAAGGATATGGCCGTTCATGTCATATCCCGTATATACTTCCTATTTTTCCACAATCATAAAATTCGTAAGAAGCAATATATTTCTTACATTTATGATAAGAAATAATCAAAAAACCCATAAATTAGTTGTTAATCAGTGTCATCTTTCAGAATTGTGTGATGGTACAAAACCCTTAGTGTGCGAAACCCACTCGCACTTGCCTGATTTATTACTAGTGCATTCGTGCGATGCCGGTCGTTGATAAACAATAATAGTACCGAATACATAAATTTTAACTGAATTCTCAAAGTTATAAATATGTAGGTATAAGAGAATTCTGCATAGGAAGTCAGAAAATATAATTTGCATATTTTTTCACAAAAAACTATTTCCATTGTTTGAAACCAGACTTTCTGAGAAAATAGATCCAACATTATCTAAGAACTCAACTGAGAATTATAATGTTTCGGTACTTTTAAACTTAAAAGTACCGAAACATTTAATTTGCTCGATCAATCGTTTCTGGCATCACTTCAGCTTCAGTGTGACGATTAATGGCGCCGGACGAGATGAGCGCGTGCTGGGAGCAAGATAAGTGCTACGGTCAACACTCGCATGCTCGCATGCATAGTTCTTGTCTATGGTTCTACTTCAGTGTCATTTAAAATATACCAAACCTAGATTTTAATCATTTGTGAATCACTGAGCAATATAGCGAAATATTGTGTGGAATAACACTGTGGTCGTTTCCACACTTAGAAATTAGTCTTCTGGTAAACATTTTTTTTACGTCTCATCTCGTCTTTAACATGCTGCCATTAATGAAACTAAAAAAATATAACATGTTCGTGAATTGGGTTTTGATTTTAGAACGATCCCATGGACTAACGTTCCTAGATACAATTTATTAGTTATTAAAATTCTCCTTCAGATCAATCAATTGTCAAACACAATTTATTTTATGCACAACAAAACTATAAAGAAAACCCTGAAGGAAGTTCAAATAATATTCGTCTCAAATATTCATTATTTGGGACTTTTGGTGCTGCTCCCGCGAAACTATGACTTCGCAATGAGCCAACTTTTGAATACGTCTTGAAGTCTAAATGAATTGCCCAGTGAATTTCTCGAGCAAGGAACAGCGCTCGCAACAATTCGACAGCGGTCTGATGTATATGCTGAATAACTCAAATATATAACATAATTATATTAATATATGCATACTATGTATAATGATTCGTAGTTGTATATATTAATATTATTCATGTTCCGGTGAATTTGTGAACTCCGTCAGTTTGTAATGAAAAGTCGACAGATTACAATCTATCCTAACCTAACATGATCTACCGTTATTTTATAATATCACGCGATGTATTGTAAACTAGCGGTTATCACAATTTTAGGTAATAAGTATAATTTGCATTCATAGTTAGTACCTACCTAGACGAATGAATTCTAAACTATTTGTTTGAGAAATGCGAAACGTTCATAGTATGTAGGTACGATGTTTTAATAAAAATATTTAGCGCATCGATATTTTTATTTTGATGCGGGGAGATAGCTTTTATTAGAAACGTGCATGATTGTGCTTTGTTATTTCTGCAAAATATGATTGTAATTAATTAGGATGTATTTAGAAATCATACAAACATATAAGTAATTTTGCCAAGTTCAAGGCGCTTAGCATAAGTACACAATTAAGTAAGTACTTAGTAAAGATATTCATATCGCATTTTTTTACATCTTACTCATATGTGGTTTGAAAAATGTTCTCATTCTGTCGAAAAGCTGAAACTAAATCGACATAACAACTAAATTCTTACCGCCTTTCTCATGTTCCCGAGTCTATATGATAAGGAGAACGTGTTCGATCTTAAGGGTTGCCCCAAATAAATGATCTTTCGTTTCCGGAATTAGCCTTAAATGGTCATTAATATTCAAAGAGTTAGATGATTAGGTATGCAAAATACGTTTGGTTTACTCAAATTAGTGATTCCCTGTTTCTCCTTTCCTAGAGATGCAAGTGGCAATTGAACTGAATTTTAGAGACTATTTAAATATTTCAAGTTATTTAAATACTTTTTTTTAAACTTTTATTTAAAAAAGAACAGAAATTTCTTGGAGTAAAATTTTAAGCTTAGTCCAACAAGCGGTTTTATCGACGACGTTATTTTAACGTTATGAACTACTCGTAGGTAGGTACTACATTACAATTACACCTTATACGAGTACTACTCGTGACCACGAACGCTTTATAGTGTTTGAAACGTTGGGATAAACCAAAATATAATGTAGAATAATAAACGCGAGTTAATCTCAAAATTTTACATTGTATGAAAAAAAAAATACGACTGGATTCGGCTTGTTATACCATTTACCTCAAAGCCTGTACATACTTCTACGGATCTGGGTATTTGTGGTACCTTTGTTCTTTCTAATTTTCACAAACTTCTTGAGATCAAAGAAATGCACATACTTTTGTGAAGTTGTCCACTTTAAGGATTTTTCATAATTGACATAACAACTCTAACTTTTTTTTTGTTATTATTATAATTCTGAGATTACAATACATGCCTAGAATGCATAGTTTATTTTTGAAATTAGCACAAACTAACTTACGTTTTAGGGTTCCGTACCCAAAGAGTTAAAACGAGACCCTATTACTAAGACTTCGCTGCCTGTCCGTCTGTGCGTCGCTCTGTCACCAGGCTGTATCTCAAGAGCCGCGATAGCTAGACAGTTGAAATTTTTACAAATTATGTATATCTGTTACCGTAATAACAACAAATAATAAAAACAAAATAAAATTAATATTTAAGGGGGCTCCCATACAAAAAACGCCATTTTTGCCTATTTTTGCTCGATATCAATAAATGGTAACAGGTAGGCACTACATTAACTAAATTAATGTAGGTATCTACTGTTGTTTACCTAGTCAATGGTAGGGATCCTTTCGTGTGCGAGTCCGACCCGCACTTGGCCGATTCTTATTTTAAACCATACTTACCTAATGCTAATTTATTACCACAAATGAATTATCAACGACGTACTGTAATAGTTTCTATAGCAGTCGAGTAGAGCGATGGAATTTAATATTAGGGGTTAAAGTATGAAATTGCCGTTTTGTATGGACGAAATCGAGAAAAGTAATTTTTCCATACTAACAATTTTTGAGTTTTTTTAAAAACGCCTTAACCGTTTTCGATGCAATTAAAGGTGAAAGTTAGATGGTTATAAAGCTACGCATTATAGTATTTAAATTTCTGAAAATCAAAGTATATAATACAAATATACTTAATTGAAGCAAGAAGGTCAGCTGACACATTATAAGGGGTCTTTTCAACGACTTCCTTTGAAGTAATAGGCACTAGTATTGCATTTCTTTTTAATCAAAAGTTACTTTATTTAGTTTTTGATACAATATAAAAAGAATTATGCAATAATACGACTATACTTAAGAGCTATAATAAAAATAAAAAGTGGGAAAATAATCGGCAATTTCATACTTTAACCCCTATTATAATATGCTCAGTTTCGTCGATATTGCGGCTTTACCACAGTTTTATTACGTCCTGCGGCGAAATGGCGTTATTGCGCGCACCTCTGCAAGCATTTCCTTAGCGATTTGGAGACTCGCGTCTGTTGTCTTTGCACAACACACCTCTAATGTAAAAACGATGTATAGCTATTGAACCATGCTGACAAACTGGCTCTGTTCACTCGTGAGTTTTTCGCTACGTAACGCAACAACTCAAATAAGGTCAAGTTCTTGCATGTCGCGTAGAGTTTGCATGCAAGTGCTTTAAGGCTTTTAAAATGTACAAATTCATTTATCTAAAAGATGGACCTTTTACTTACCGCGACTCTGTCCGATTTTCGCAAATTTTTAATACAAAAATACAAATCTTTCCTATTTATTATGTTTAGTTCAGATTAGTCACTTTTTTAAATGATTGGAGTGCTCTTTGATACCAACATCTTTTGCTGTGGGATCAACTTCTACTACTTGCTACCAATATATTTTGGGATCAACTTTGAATCCACAAAAACGCATTACTTTCGCTCATATTAATCCACTGGTTGTTATGATTTATAAAGGAAAATATGCTTTTTCGGATTTCAATTTTGGTGCTATCAGAATTTGTAATATATACAGTAGAATTACACTCTAAAAGGCGAACTAATAAAGCTTAAGAGATACTCACTTAGATACTGATTTCTCTCAAAGAAAAACTCACCAACATATTGAAATAAATGAAAAAAATATCACACTAATCGAAAAGCAGGTCGGCAGACTATTACAATTATAAGTGAGCGTTAATTTTTCCGTCAGCTGTTCTAGTTCTACCGATCGATCTAATGTATATTTTTTTCCATCTACAGATCACAATATACGCAGGCTACGCAGTAATGGCATTTCTTGCTTCGTTCGCGATCTCCATAGCGTTTGAGGCGCCGGCTGTGCGGCTCATCAGAATCATCAGCGGGGGCCACAAGCACAAGAGCCAGTGATTGAACTATAGTAGTGATCAGTGAGTTCAACGGCCACGCCACGCAATAACTAAATGGCAAACGTAGTGAATAAATATGTCATTATTTTGTTTGTTACGAGATTAAAAAACAAGATTTAAAGTATTTCGATAAAACGACTTTGACTGCTTTGTCATCAAAATAATATAAAGCCATTGAAATATAAAAAAAACAAAAGTGACAATGAATTATTGTATCGGCTCCAGTTTGCAACTTATTAAAGCTGCAAGATTATTCGTTTTGTCATATTATTATTTGGAATACGCGGCTAATGTATGTTAAAAAATAATAACTATAAGGTTGTATCTTACACCCATACAAATATTTGTAAGAATGGGTAGCATATTTGACAAGTTACCTTGGCTGCCTCATATTAAATAGTTAACTTAGAATAAAGCATCATTGTATATACGTTTATATTGTAATATTCATGTCTTATTAATATGCCATGATTTTCGTAAAGAAGTGTTGTAAAAAGCCTATTTTTTCATATTTTTTGTATTTACAACGCCATCACTAGGAAGTCGCATGGATTAAAAGCATTATTTTATGTTATAAACTGGATCAATTTCCTGCTTTGTTTTCATTAGACACGTTTATTGATCAAATACTGTTGATCGCATAATCAAGCATAGTTTGGAGATAATATTATTATAATCCATGCGACTTTTTTATGTGTGGCCGTTTTTACTTGCTCAGTTACTGTAACATGTCTTTGTATAAATGAATTTACTACGTCAATATTCAGTTCATCGTAATATCTTAAGTGACTTTTTTAAGACAGCTCAGTCGCAAGTGGACTTTATTTAAGAACATTAAAGTGAGTCAAAGAAACTAACAACTTGAAAATTTGGCAATTCCTTATATCCATTTGCCTCAACGATGCGCAATCAGTGCTATTGCGCTGGTCCTCGTTAACCCAGATGCTAGGCCGTTGGGTTTTGCCAAAACTTGACAAACTTCTGACCAATTTATTACGTTCACGAGCGATGTTGGAGTTATTGACTAACTAGTCTGTTCACGACGTGCCAAGTTTTTTCTTATACATGTCAAGAAGTTTCCATAGCGAATAATAGGGTTCAAGTGAAAAAAATGCAATTCTAAAACCATTACTCTGTTGTTTCTTTACGTATTCTTTTGTTATGTCAACAGAGCTGCCTCATGCCTATTATTAAGATAAAAAAACGGCTATCACTTAGGTGCGATGTAATCGTTTTTTTTTTAAAGCCAATAGAAGTTTAACATAAAAATGTATATTTGACATGTATACCTATACTTACATTCCGAACCGAAATGTTCCCGACTGACAAACATTGAATATTCCCAGTAACGTTACTTTACGAAATATGTTGGGTAAGGTAAATAAAAACGGCGCATTCTAAATATCGATCATAGTTTACTCTCATATACTGGGCTCAAACACCTTGCGGAATATCTAAGCAGGATATTGAAAAATGTGGCAAATCGTAACATCAATATCGTGATTTAAATTCACGACGCGTTTATAGGCCGCAGTTAGCCATAAGCCGAAACGGAAATAACAACATGGGATGAATATATTTTTTTACGTTCTGTATCAGGATTAACAGAAAACGTGAACGAAAATTGAAATTGATCTTATCCTAAAGAACTGGCGTAAAATCAAAACTTCAAAAATATATTCGAAGTTTAATACGGATAATCCCTCAACCCCCAGGAGGCACTCGGGTGCCACGATAACAATTGATTTCAATTGTGTCTGGAATAACTCACGATCGAGGGATTAATTTGTCTATTCAGCGCTGAAATATTTGTGAACTGAGCAATAGTTATTACCTCTTCTCTTTTTTTTTTTCAACGGACCTATCACTGAAACCCCATATGGGAGGCTTTAATCAGTTAAACCGGGCAGAGTGTGGCGAGCGCTGAAGGCGCTCAGCCTAGGTCCGCCACGCTAGCGGTACTCCGGTGCGGCCGAGGGTGAGGCTTCGCGAAGCGAAGCCTCAGGCTCGCTCGCACCGGGGCCCATACTAGCGGGCGTGATCGGGCCAGTGTGGGGTGCTAAGGGCACCCTACCAAATGGCGAACCCACCAGTGGTGGCGCCGCCGGAACCGGAGATGCCGTGGCATGCCGGATCACGGTCGGGCTCCATTCTGGCGGGCCCGATCTGGGAGGGGGGATCGGACAGCGACCTCAAGGGCGCCTCTGTAGGCTCGGACCTCGGCTTGGGTCGCCGTCCGAGGGAGGGGCAGGTGAGAAGCGGCCAGGCACATGATTGTGTCGGCCGAAATGAAAGGCCTCCGACGGGTGCGGTGTGGAGAACTACTGTGTTGTGCAGTAATTGAAGTGCTTAAGGCGGTGTTGGCTGTTGTGACATACGCGGTGATCGGATCGTCGGGGTCGTTCAGCACGTGCCTGGGCGGACGGCGTCGGAAGGCGACATCCCTCTGGGGGGTGTACGTGGCGGCTTCCGCTATGAGCGGATTGGGGTGATTCACTGCCTTATCGAAAAAGCGTTGAGAGGCTTCTTTCATATAGAGGGCAATGGATTGGATCTCGAGATCTCGGTGAATATTATTGTTGCGTACGAACCACGGGATACCCGCGGCCCGACGCAAAAAGAGATTTAGAAGTGTTTGAAACTTCTTAAGGAGGGATGGGGCGGCGTGAGCAAACACCGGACTGGCGTAAGTCATCACGGGGCGGATGCAAGTTTTGTAAATTGTCAACTTATTTCTAAGCGACATTTTACTCTTGCGGCCGACTAGGTGGTATAGTCGGTGCGTGTAGAACTTCGCTCGGTTACAGACGCGATTGATGTGCGATGCGAACGATAGTCGTCGGTCTAGGATGACACCTAAATATTTGACCTGCTTGACCCATGGGATCCGCTGGTCGATTAGGGTGAAATGAGTGGGAACATTATGGCGGGACGGATTAGACCTCTTCTCTTCTTGCGATCTCTAATGCTTTATAGAGGCAATAAGAGATTTGGACATAGTTGGCTACTGACCAAAATGGCACTCTTGCGTCATCTTTTTTCGTATAAACGACTTAGTAAAAACATTAATTTCACTTCAATTACTCACTTGCTTAGTTGGAAAATAAACAGTGTAATATAATAAAAAAATATAAATAATTTTGACGATTGCAGAATTATTCAGATAAAACGCCCCGTTTTGCGCGTTGGTCTAATGGTTTAGCACGGTTCGGTTGGGAAACAAAGTTTCGAATTTTCGCACATAGCTCGGGTTTGTGGTCACCAGCCCACATTTGGCAAGCTTGGTATCCATCATTGCTGTGGTAACTTGAATTCAATGACAGAGGCCTTTCCCTGCAGATGGATGATTTAAGGCCGTTACTTTACTTCACTTTACTAGATACTATGTGACAGCTATAATAGAAGTCAAAATGAATAATTCAAAGTACCTATAAGCTTACAACGAATGAGTTTACTGCTTTGTTTGATTGACAGTTGTCCCCGAATACTAAAACAGTACTCAAAGTTGAGGGAACCGTTAAGGCCCGTCATTACCTTATTTGAGATCTAAATTCCAATAGAACGCTTTCACAAAATAGCAACAAAATACTACGGAATAAAATATTGCGGAGACCCATATTTGAGTACTCGCCAACAGGTCAGTTTATTCCAGAGGCAACGATTCTGATAGTAATATACTTATTATGTAAATAGCTAAGTTAGATAACATTGTGGGAATGTTACCATTTGTAAATACGTCCAATAAATAATATATTTAAAACCGAAAGACTACTTTAATTTATAGCATTAATCTTTCTTCACTTCCATTAAGTACTGTTAAAATCAGTTAAAATCATTTTTATTTCTGAAAATAGGCCCCAGGAGGCGCTTTTACACGCCCCAATATTTAAACCTACCACTGCTTCGGGACAAGTCTGGGCTAGTGCCGAGAAGAAGCAGCGCAAGAAACTCGGTCACTATTGTCAACCTCTTTTGAAATAAATTTTTACAAGGTTTAAGCAAGTACGAGCTGGGTACATTGAATGCCATACATTTCTAATCATTCAAATAATCATTAACAGTGTAATAGCCCTTTTTCATTAAAATTACTTTGAGATACGATTTAAGTTTTTGTACAGGGAGTTCAGCAATACCCTGTGGTAATTAGTTGAAAATACGAATACAATTTCCCATGAACGATTTTCCTACTTTTCGCAGTCTGAAGCCTGGAACGGCGAGTTTATCTTTATTTCTCGTATTAAAATTTTGTACGTTACTTTTCTTAAGAAATAAATGTATGTTCTTACAATCGTAAATAATATTCTCGAGAATGTATTGTGAAGACACTGTAAGTATATTAATCTCTTTGAAGAGCTCTTTCAGCGAGTCATGGGGTCGAAGGCCGTAAATAGCCCGTACAGCACGTTTTTGCAATATAAAAATTGACTCAATATCTGCCGCCGAGCCCCACAACAGAATTCCGTATGACATTATGCTATGAAAGTAGCTAAAATATACGAATCTTGCCGTTCCAACATCAGTCAATTGCCTTATCTTTCTCACAGCATAAGCAGCAGAAGACATAGTTCTGCAGCAGAACTATGTCTTCCAGACAGCCCCCTAATATTAGGAGCACACCATTGCAAATGAGAGTCTACAGTTATACCTAAAAAGATAGTAGAATCTACAGAGTTTAGTGGGTTATCTTTAACAATTATATGAGTGGCAGCAAACCTTACGTTGGGCATCGTAAATTCAACACATTTTGTTTTATTTGCATTTAGTAAAAGATTATTTGTTGTAAACCAATGCAATAATTTAGAGAGGGTATTGTTAACATCGTCAACTGTTGTATTGTAACTGTTTACAACCTGTGAAATCTTACGAAGCTAGATGTCAAAATGGACACACCGTAGTATGACTAATAAACCTTTTAAAAGTTGTTCAAAGAGCTTAAACCATCAACAGATACAGACCTACATGATTTTTTTCTTTTCTTTTTTTTCTTTATTAACTTAGAAGCTGAAGTGGATTTGTCATATTTGCCTTAAAATCACAAATCGAAAACCAGTGTAAGTGCATACCCCCACTAAAGAACGCCACGCAACATGGCAAACGCAGTGAAGGGGGGATGGGACAGAAAGTTGAAGATCATTTATATAATCAAATATATTGTCAGCGGATGAACAAAAAAGGAATCAGATTGAATATTATATTATGCATTGGGAAAGGTCATAACCACCAATTAAATTAAAATGCTTAAAACTGTTTTTGTAAATCAAATAATTTCAATAGTAAGTAACTAGGTATATGAGTTTAGAGTTACATAGGATATATTTTAATTGATATTTTAGCAACTTAATTGCAATTATAATATCAGTATATAAACTTGAAAAATTATGTTTTAGGCGGGACTAACTAAAGTATACAAAATAGCTGTTTCATCTTAACTGACTGTCAAAATGTTTCTTTCGGGTGTTAAGGGTGCAAACTCCTAACATTTGATGAAACATCGCTCCCTTACAGCGATAAGAATATGTTTGAAAAATTCGCGCTGTGTCGCAGTGTCTCGGTGGCTTAATAGTATAGCGCTCACCCGGCATGCGAGGAGATGCGGGTTCGAGTCCCGCCTGAGACATAATTTTTCAAGTTTATATACTGATATTACATAGGATAGTTGTAAAGTTACATACTAGTAAGTACCAAAATATAAACAGACCTTATGAATACTTAAACCATATACATTTACATTTACACCGAGTATTAAACCTAATTAGCCAGCTTGTTTTAAATCCTTGTGAGTAAAATGAAAAATTAACAGATGAATTAAAATGGCTGGCATGTTACCCTAATTATACAGAAAATTCCAACAAAAATAACGCATAGAATTAAAAGTCCGCCCTTGTTTCACAAATCCTAAATCAGCAAGTGGGGTGAGATTACATACGAGAGCTTTTTCGTCGACGTGCTTTAAGCTCGAGTTGATATCGTTTTGCTAGATCGGCGTATTCGTAATCCTTGAAAGCCTGATCAGTCAACAATCTCTTAAGAATATCCGGGACACACTACGCCTCTTTACGTTATAAGAATGAATCTTTATTGTGTCCCGATACGTGTTAAGATTTGAAAGAACAACAATAATATAATGAAGCATACCTAAGTAGAATTTGGATATTGTGACATGTTGTAACAGTATACTTAGTGTTAGGTAAGTTTGTTAAACGTGTTGGGTAAAGCCTAAAATTAATAGTTTTGGCGAATCCCAATTTTTTTTTATCAAAAATATAATACTCGCAAAATATAACATACTAGTTTTTAATAAGCGTGACAGTTGACCATATTTTCATTTAAATATAAACAAATTGCCAAGATGTAGAAATGTTATATTTTACTTTGTGTCGTAACTTTATCACTTAACGAACTTCTCTTCTATAAATATTTTAAAACATTTATATATATACAAAAAAATGCCAAAAAATATAGTCAATCCTAGCAGGAGTGTTTTATTCCGTGACGCGCGACGACGCGCGAAGTCAGTAAATTGGGGAAAATCGTGATTCATTCTGTACGAGTATAAGCGGACGGAATTCATGCCGCGCGCAGAGGGAAAAAACACGAACATGTTTGTTACAGGACATATCTAGCTAATAATTCAGGATATTTAGATGTAAAAAATATATATCTATTAAAAGTTTATAGCTGCAGTGTACTGTACACTTAATGATTTAAATGTCTATTAATTACTTTATGAGTATATTTATCCATAAGACCTAATAGATGATTTATTATAACACTGAGTGTTATCACAATGTGCAGGTTTTGAACGTTAGTTTTAGCTTACCACAACAGTAACCAATGAACAATATTTCCGTGTATACAACGTGTTCCTTTTGATATCCCATAACTCCAGGGTATTAAACAGACCATGGTGAAGAATCAAATTGCATATGAATTATTTGTCAATTATTAACTTTTTTTTGTTGAATTTTTTCATACAAAATAATTCTAAATAGTCACGACTGTTTATGTAAAACACCATTACCTTGTTATGAATGAACTTTTGAATGAAAACGATTTACTCGTACCTACTTATCAATAAAACACCTACACACGTCAATGTTTTTTACAAGTTACGCTCTCCCGCTACTTTACTACTACTAGTGTAAGTTTGCCAACGTCTCGCAAAACTAAGGATTCGCCATACTGCCGCCGCTATTAGTTTTTTTTTTAATTTAACTAAAATTGATGTTATATTCGAACCTATTGATTTTTGAACCACATGTTCTAGGGCGTTTTATATTATTTTTACCTATAGAACAATACCTTAGAGTTATGGGATATCAAAAGAAATACGTTGTATATTTACCTTTTATTTTATCGAAACTAAAAAATATAAGTTATAACTTTATGCCACCCAATGCCCTATCATCCGTCATGGTTTCTGTAATGTTTGTTAGCTTGTCAGTATATCAGGCTCAATATTATTGTAACTTTTACTCGAATTATTGTTGGTGTCCCATTTCCTATGAAATTCTGTGTAAAAGAAAGAAACCCCTCGTGAAATTGCCAGTCAATACGTAAATTGAAAAATACTACATGTCGGGATAGAAATTCAAGACTTACATGATTTAATAAATATTACGAGCCCTCAGCTACTTATTCGCTAAAGTGGCTACGAAATACAGACTATTACAAACCCTAATGTACTCCGAGATACTAAGAAAGGTAATTCTGACCTACCTAACCTAGTATTTTTACTTTTATTACGTTTTTATTAAGTGAGAATTCTACATTGTTTCTTTATTACGGTTGTACAAATTTAATTCAGTATAAAACATTGCTTTGCCCCCGATTATAATGCATCAACGAACAGGATAATTCCCGAAACTCCCGGCCTTCTACGAAAAGAACGAAAATTGGTTGGCGCGGGCACTCATCCGAGCCGTGTTGTCATCAATCTTCCCGGCTATACACGCTCCAAATTAGATTTTTAAATTGATAGGTTTACAATTCCCTGGAACGGGGACAAATCCATAATTTCTTTCACGAATAAAATTAAACAGGGTTTCATAAAGCGTTGCTAGCTCGGCGTAAGAAGTGACGGACTTATTTTAGAAATAGGATCTACGAACCTGATTTACTAAGAAGGTACACAATGGGGACTACCGTTTCTTTGCTTACCACTAACTTCTGAAATAGTTGCTCTTGAGGCCGCCTATTTTTACGCTTTTTCTTAATTCCGCTTTCAAAGCGTTCACATTAATCGCCAAATAATCCATATTAGCGATATTTTACGAAGGAGATCACTTTCCAGCAGGTAAATTAAAGAAATTATAATTTATGCAACAAATTCCGCTAAAACCAGTACAAAGTAAATGATATTGGACCTCACGCGACACTAGCGCCTCTAGTGGCAAATTCACTAGCGATAGCCCCCATTGAATTATTGCAGTTTGAGGTAACAAGTCATAGTTATGTATGTGAAAAGTGATAAGACAAGACGAAAACCAAACATCGATTCATGCGCTCGCTGAATAATATCTAAGAAAGTTAGTAAGACTTCAGCTGTGTTTTTTAGCTTCTTATTAAACGCAGTCAAAGTATACAATGCCAAATTAGTAATGTTTTAAAATTTAATGATACCTAGCTTGAAGTTCTTGAGTGGAGACCGCGTCTCGGCAAACGTAATGTAGGACGCCCCTTAGGCCAGGTGGAGTGATGATTTGCGCAAAGTGGCTGGCAGGAGCTGGATGCGAGAAGCCGAGGATCGACCTAAGTGGCGTGCATTTGGAGAGGCCTATGTCCAGCAGTGGACTGTGATAGGCTGATGATGATGATGATGATGATGTAATAAAGAATACAAATGAGTACCGGCTCATAGGGTTTTTTTTTTTCAGTAAACTCTTGAGGCACACAAATATCGAGCTTTTTTGTGTACCCACTAGTTTTCAAAGGCGCTAAAACTATTTCGTGGTCATATCCCAGTTCTTCAGCTACGTCGTAACTACTAGTATGTCAATCTTGCTCGAATTTTTCAAAAGTGACTACTGTTTTATCCGTAATAGGGCGACCAAAACCAATGTGCATTTTTGACATCAAAATTTCGGGATTTAACTCACAGACACTGCACCAGGTCCATAAACATCACAATTTTTTTCTAAGAAAGTTAGTAAGACTTCAGCTGTGTTTTTTTAGCTTCTTATTAAACGCAGTCAAAGTATTACAATGCCAAATTAGTAATGTTTTAAAATTTAATGATACCTAGCTTGAAGTTCTTGAGTGGAGACCGCGTCTCGGCAAACGTAATGTAGGACGCCCTCAGGCCAGGTGGAGTGATGATTTGCGCAAAGTGGCTGGCAGGAGCTGGATGCGAGAAGCCGAGGATCGACCTAAGTGGCGTGCATTTGGAGAGGCCTATGTCCAGCAGTGGACTGTGATAGGCTGATGATGATGATGATGATGATGTAATAAAGAATACAAATGAGTACCGGCTCATAGGGTTTTTTTTTTTCAGTAAACTCTTGAGGCACACAAATATCGAGCTTTTTTGTGTACCCACTAGTTTTCAAAGGCGCTAAAACTATTTCGTGGTCATATCCCAGTTCTTCAGCTACGTCGTAACTACTAGTATGTCAATCTTGCTCGAATTTTTCAAAAGTGACTACTGTTTTATCCGTAATAGGGCGACCAAAACCAATGTGCATTTTTGACATCAAAATTTCGGGATTTAACTCACAGACACTGCACCAGGTCCATAAACATCACAATTTTTTTCTAAGAAAGTTAGTAAGACTTCAGCTGTGTTTTTTTAGCTTCTTATTAAACGCAGTCAAAGTATTACAATGCCAAATTAGTAATGTTTTAAAATTTAATGATACCTAGCTTGAAGTTCTTGAGTGGAGACCGCGTCTCGGCAAACGTAATGTAGGACGCCCTCAGGCCAGGTGGAGTGATGATTTGCGCAAAGTGGCTGGCAGGAGCTGGATGCGAGAAGCCGAGGATCGACCTAAGTGGCGTGCATTTGAAGAGGCCTATGTCCAGCAGTGGACTGCAATAGGCTGATGATGATGATGATAATGATGATGATACCTAGCTATGCTCCAATATGTCTATTGTATGCACTAATTTGAAATCATTTATAAGCAAAAGTTTTCTGTTTGCTTATTTGTGTTGGAGATGGGGAGTTCGTCGTATTAGTATTTTCTTTAAGTTTCTTTTCTGGTAATTAGCTACCCTTACACACCTTACTCTTGGAGACACACCGTTATAAGGTCGTGGTGAAATGCTTTTTATTTGATTTTATTAAATTACTCAAAATATGGTATTTAATGCGCGTTGGATTATGGAGTGTCCTATTATTTATACAATCTGTAGGTTCTGGCATAAAAACAACACAGCTTACAAATTGTTTTGAGTTCTTAACACCTGGGGCCAACCTAAGTATAAATAAACGGCTCGTGGCTAACGTTAATTATCAAACATTTTGTTTGTTCTTATTGAAATGTACTTCTATTTGCTTTCAAAACATTGAAATGAAAGATAAAATAACTCGCGTTTATTAGGTTTAAAAACCTTTATTTCGGTATTTGTAACACATAATGTTTAGGTTTATCCGTTTCAAATACTTACATGTTCCCTAAAGTGTTTTTCGTCTTATAGAAGTAGAATGCTTTTGAAAATGTTTTGAACTACCGCGCCTAATTTTTACCGCCTATACTTAATAGTTCTATTCACGCAAAATAATCTAATTGTGTCCGAAGTCATTGCAGTGTTGCCATGGCCATGGTTTATGAACTTCATTGATAGTATGACGGAGTCCAAGCTGCTGGTAATTTCCAACCATCTGCTGTATTATTATTTTTTACTTATTTGCTTCCAAGAGTTGATTATAAATTGACTGAAAGAAAAGCCATCAGCGTCAATTTATACCTGCTGCAGTGTTTCGTATCTACTGTACATTACTGTAAAGATAAGTACTTACCAAGAAGCTTTGATCGTAACAGTATTTGCAAAGTAAAAGCAAAAATTCTGGGAGGAATTCCAATATTAAAGAGAAAAGTTTATGCGTAAGCGAATAGCGAATCAACTATTTGGGAACGCTACGTAATTCGTTTGCCTTACTTTTATATACAAATTTTCGGCAATGGGTAAATTATGTTAAAAAATCTTCACGATTGATGGCGACCTGAAAATATTATAAGTATTAGTATTTATAATAGACTATTATGATATTTTCAGGTCGTCATACATAGGTCGGTATACATGTATATATATATATAAGAAAGTCGTGTTAGTTATGTTGCAGGGATATTATTAAAGCCGTGATATTATAATTTCACTGGTGACATTATAATCGCTAACCTAACCTAACCTAGATTTATTATAATATCACTGAAAAGATCCCGTGACATTATAATATCACCTTTTTGACAAAATCCCTGCGACAGTTACACCACTTATTCGAAAAAGGCTGGACCGATTTTTATGGTTTTTGTGTTTTGAATTTGTATTCGTCGGGAATAGGATAGTAAGTATCAAAAACATTGGAAAGTTAACGTCTCACATAAATCATTTTAATATATTGAATTACAATTTCTCCAACTACGCCATGTTTGATGACAATGACATGACGATACGAAATTCGCGGGGTCCGCCAATAGGTATATAAAATAAAGTCAGGTTAGTTTCACCATTTGCAAATCAAGAACGGCTGGAAAGATTTTGATGATCTATAATTTCTCGATTCGTTTCAGTACCTGCTGAATAGCAGAGAAACTATAATAATATCGCAAATATGATGACAAAATTTTAAATTCAAGAACATAAGGTTTCACATACTACGGCATTTTGATGATGAGACTGACATAGAAAAAATGAGCATACAATAATAACTACTGACAGGTACACCAAAACAAACAAATTCAAACTCTTTATTGCGTGTCACATAACTTACTAGGTAGTAAATAAATATAAAAGTATTTTCCATGTGACGCCCTGCACAGGGCATAGCAACATATAACACATATTAGGTAACATAATAATATGAAATATTATAAGCGGCGTTGACGTACATATTTCATATTTTTATTATCTTATGACTATTGCTCATAATATACGAGTATTTTTGTCATTAAAAAACTCTTGGATGTTATAATAACATTTGTTATTAAAAAAAGTTTTCAATGTGTTTATAAATAATTTTGGACTTTCATAATTTTTAATGTAACTGGGTAAGTGGTTATATATTTTTACTAACATGTTATGGGGACTAGACGTAACTAATTTTAAGCATGGGAAACCTTCGACACAAAAGATTAACTGTTTCTGTTACGAGTATATCTTTATTGAATTTTGGCCGTTTATATTACTATTAATGTGTTCATTGAAGGTAAGAACGTCCGTCACTTACAAAAAGTACTGAAAGTAAGTAAATACTTAGTAGGTACCTATAGATAACACAGGTTTACATCTACTTCCTAGTGGTTCACCCTGGGCAACGGCATCTTTGATTTTCTAACCAATGGTGACGGCTAACAGATCCCTCTGCGGTGGTAGGCTTTTTAAGCTGGAGCCTGGATGCTACCACCCTCCTGCCGGAGTCCAGCGCCAAACAGTTTTTTCTGTGTTCCGCTGGTGTGTGGGAGAACCAGTAATTCTGGGTAAGCTCGCTCCATCTTAGGTTTCTTCTTAACCATATAGTTAAGTATGTAGTCAAGTGCAAGACCATTATTTATAAAAAAAAACTACCAACGCATACAACATACAACAGCCATTTCAGGTCTATTCTGCGGCTAAACCCCGAGACAGTGAAACGATGACAGACGTAAGCTCCGAGAAAGATTGGAAGATAAAGTAGGCACGCGTCAGCTGTAAGTAGATAAGTATGAGGGAGTTGTTAGATTTTATCTGTCGATAAGTATTAAACAAAGTTTTCTTTTCAAATACATGACAAAATAAATAAATAGTCCATAATTAAGTTAATAGAATAGTTTAGTTCCATTTATCTTCGATAGTTTAACAGCTTAATGTATATATAATAGAACCTGGCAGACAAACTGTGTAAACAGTTTTGCGGGACTTTGTTAAACAAATCAGTCAATTGTATGTATACTTATTAATTGATAAATAATAATTATTATTATTATCAAATAGTGACCCAAGAATATGTACAGTTCTTAGGCAACCAAAGAAAAATAATTATGCACCTAAATCACTGAAAGCTATTCATACTGCAAGAATAACCCTGTATTTTGTAATTATCGCATTTTCTCCGAACGAATATTATCTTAAAACTGAATAGCTCTCAAGGGTTTAACGAGCAACCCAAAATCACTCCACCGCGCGTCACAAAACACTAACGGAGTGTAAATTAAATAAGGTAGAGATAAAAAAAAAAGATTTTTTGTATAATTCGCATTTATTTGTTTAAAAGCATTTTAAATTGACATTACAATATCTATTGTTAATACAGTGCATCTCCGCTAGCGTGATGGGATAATAACTAATATTAATAAGCATCTAGAACGATGCGTGCACGCGAGCGCAACTTCCTTGAAACCATTAGTTGGCCCTTAAATTTAGTGTGGGCCAATCTCCAATGATATAGTTGTAACATGTTAAAAAAGATCGGCATAAAATAACTGTCAATACTGTAAATCATCATAGTTCGCCTACGACGCTAGTCCATGTACACTATTTTTTTTAAAATTAATAATGGGTCTGTTCTTGACTACATACTTAACTATACGGTTAAGAAGAAGCCTTACCCAGAGGTACTGGTTCTCCCACACACCAGCGGAACACAGAAAAACTGTTTGGCGCTGGACTCCGGCAGGAGGGTGGTAGCATCCAGGCGGCCTCTTACGAAGCCTACCACCGCAGAGGGATCTGTTAGCCGTCATCATTGGTTAGAAAAACAAAAATGTCGTTGCCCAGGGTGGACCACTAGGAGGTAGATCCCACTACCCCACCACCACCAGTCTCGTATTACATCATCTGCCATAAACCTTCGCTATAGAATCGCAATCTCCAGCTTTTTAAAAGTGCCTGCTGCGTGTGTCATGGTGCAATCTACAGTCCTCACTCAAGTTCTGTGGCAAATTGACCAGGAGGTTATCTTAAATGTTTTATTTTATCTCTTTAGAGTTTCTACTGTTTTATTAGTTTATATCTGCTGTATTTGACGTTTACAGTAACATAGTCCAGTGCCACTTCAGCTTGCTTGCATTGATGTATACTTAGTTAGGTACCTATTACGAGTAGGTAGGTACTTTAGTTCTCAGACGGGTAACGCTATTCCTGATTCTATCCTTCAAAGGATTTAAACCAATGACATACATCAGCTTAATTAATTCAATTCATTGCTACTTAAAGACTATCTAATAGGATGCTTGTAGCTTTTGGTATTTTACATTCTCATGTAATTGGAAAGCATGTTAACATGATGAAATCTGCGGATAATAACCTCAAAATACACGTGATATACCTCTATTCACCCAAAATTTATGAACCTGAATAATGTATCTTGGTGATTATCTTTTCAGGAGCCTTGCGAATAATTCAACAAAATGGGCTCTTATTTAAACAGAGTACCATCCACGCGACTTTCAGTCCAAGATTGTGCTAATTGCTTTGCCGCTTCCGCTGCAAAAAAACCACTCCAGCTGTTAATTAAAGACATTTTTGTTCCCTTAATGGTCGCACAAGCCGTTTCATTACAGGGCCCGATCTCATTGCACCTAACGGCAAACACGATTCCAACTGGTGGCTTGTCACCCCATAAATTAGTTTTACAACCAACTTCGAGGCTGCACGGGAAATTAATAAGCCATTTTATAAGCGAATCTTAGCTACTCATTTAAATTAATTTCAGCATTTAGAGTAGGTTCTCGGCCGAGATAATATTACAAATAAAAGAAATCTCAGCAATTTATCAAAACAAGCTTTTCTGTGGCGCTGTGCTTCTGTTGTGAGGAGGAACCGCATCATTCATTATATTTATGCTGCGTCGAGGGTCTTGAAAATGATGCGAAAATATTTTAACAACACCTGGTACCGAGATTCACATGCATCACTCTCCATTTAGGTCAGAATAAAAACATATGATGTTTGTTTACTATCCCTGATATTAAATTTATATCCATCTCTATTTGATATTGATATTTTAACTTCACTAATAGCCATTTTCAGAAAAAAGGTAATTTGCAGATGTATCACAAAACTTACAAGAAACATTGACTTTTTTTTTATAGAGATTGAATTTCGTGATTCAATTGAAGTATCCAAAGATAAAGTTATGTTGTACTTTGGTAGTTTACTGAAGTTGTAATCAATAAAATGTTTATTTCAATAAATTATAAAAATATATAATACACTAAAACTTTGAAATACATAAAAACACTTTCTTTTGAATTATTCTAGTTTTAGTGAATTATTTAGAACAGAGAGAATTATTGTTATCGAATAATAGTATGATACTATTTTCTTGAGTTTACGCTAACACTACGGGCTGCCCGTGACAATAAACGCTGTAAAATGTTCGAAAGTCGGGTTAAACTAATATAAACTCGAATTATATTCCGTAGCCATATCTATCATTTCAATAGTTTGAAACTCATACAAATAATTGATAAATAGTAATTATCAGGAATAATAGACACATAAGATACACGTATCTATTATCACACAACAAAACAAAACTGCTAAAAAGTACTTTCAAAATGAACATACTCGTAATTATAAGCAAACAAATATTTAAGTTATTAGGTAGCACACTTTCAACAGTTCTTCCCGATTCATCTATATCATTTCGAATTCCATTAGATAGAAACACTGATGCTGATCAGATTTGGGAAATTAAATTAATTTAAAGTGGATTTTCTATTTCCAAGCCGATGGAATGTGAAAGACGCGTACCTATATTGCGCGACTTGCCGGGCTTATAAGACAGTTATCCAAATACAGTCACGTGCGACATGGGATTTAACTTTTCTAATCGAAGGATCTTATCTAATAAAATCAAGATGCACACTTTCATTCGTGAGTACGTTCTGTAATGAGGTTCTCAGGAAAAAAATTGTTAGGCAATTACCTACTTATTGAGAATTTGCAATCTACTAATGATAACGTTTTATGGTTTTTAACACCTTGCAAAGTTACGCGATGTGAGTAATACCTACTATTATTATGGCATAGCTTTAGAAAGAAACCTTATAAAAGCCACAGCATAAAATATCCATTAGCCGCTACGCTAAGTATAACCTAATTGAAAATATATATTACTAATTTCAATTAAAATTTAAAATATAATATAAGAATCACGTACTTAGACGATTAAACTTTAAAGTTATGGATTTGACGTAGATAAATTCGATTTTTGATAAATGATATCGGTTTGTAATAGCATCATTAAATGCTAATTAGAGTAAAAGCCGTAGCACTCAAGGGGTATTACTACTTTGGTCAAATTTGACTTTGGTCAAAACGTCAATTCGGCAAATTACTTAGAAATAACACAAATTGGTAATTCGTCAAATCTTCTTTTCGTCAAATTATGCAATTTGCCAAATACGACATTGGTCAACGTTTGGTACGATCTAAGTTTAGGTACTTAACAGCAACAATCTCTGCTCTTCTTTTAATCTCTGTTCGACATCCTAAATATTTATGTATACAGCATGAAATTTTAACCTTCCAAATTTTAATATATGAATCTACGAGACAAAAAACAATGACGTTTTTTTTATTTTTTCTAAGTGCTTTATCTTGTCATTTTTGTACTGGGCTATACCAAAAGAAAAAATACGTCATTTGTTTTTTTTCTCGTAGATTGATATATTAAAATTTGGAAGGTGGTTAAAATTTCATCCTGTATTTAGATTTATATTTTTTACTGATGAATATCATATTCATCTATATGACATATAATATATCATATAATATGACAGCATTTTCCGCGTAGATAAACTTCTTAGTGCACTTTTCCTGTCATGCGGATTTCAGCCTGCTTGCGAATCTGGTCTCCCTGTATCTAGCCGGCTTGATAGGAAAATAATGTATGAAATAATAAAATTTGGGCTACCCGCGGAATGACAGGAAAAGCACACTTAGAGTTATATTTAAGCGACTGTACATGGTTAAGCGATAGTCGTAACACCCCACTCAAGGAACGCCGTGGAAGGGTGTCGATAAATTATTTATGTGTAAATGTTCCAACTTAAGACTCAAAACACTAGTCGCAAGGTTAATAGGTTCACCGGCTTAAGGGTGTATAAAAGTAAAACAGTGACAGACGGACTGACAGATATAATTTCACATTTATAATGTTAGTATGGACTTAAGAACATCTAACTCATTTTATGTCAATCTTACCCTTTATATCTACCTAAGTAAGCGTAAAATAAAACTTTGGTTAGTTTGTAGATAAAATACTTAAATATTTATGTTTGCGAAATTTTCAAATTATATTTGATCCTCCATTTGATCTTAGCAAATTAAAATCGTAAAGGAGTAGGTGTATTCACCACGCTTAAGTGCTTTTCGCTTCATTCAAGAATGAATTGAGTGAAAATCATTGTTTGCGAAAACTTGGTAATTCTGATAAAAGTTGAAGATTGCAGTCAAACTATCGCTTGAGTTTCCGGAACAGTGGCCCATTGAGTATACGTATAGAGATGTCCACGATAATAATCGATATTATTTAAAAAATGCTGTCTTGTAAGCAGATAATCTAATAATATTAAAATAATCACTCTAATATTTTATACTACCTGTTGGGCTTATAACAAAACGAATTATTGGAAGGTTAGTAGAAAGTCGAAACATTCTCTTGGCGTTTTGGCAATGTCACAAAGTCACAGCAGACACTTGATGCGGGTTGTAGACAAGAGCTAAGCTTAAGTTAGTTTAGTTTAGCTCGCATAGTTAACGCAGTTTTTCATACTTGTGTGCAGACTGCAAACTATGTAAACTTAGATATGTGAGCTAATTTAAATATGCGAAGCTAAGTTTGTTGTGTATGCCGATGCGCAGTTACACAAGCTTAGCTAGCCCCATCCCGCCAACCCCGCATCTTCTTTGCAACATCCTTTGCTAAAGTTATCCAGTGTCTTGTCAAGTTCCAAAGTCTCCATTTGTTTCAATGTGTTGACATATCCAAGCTCCTGTTTATTATTTTTAGATAATCTCATAAATATATAATAAATCTCAGCATTAATCTTATTTTTCAATGGGTAACATATTAATTATATGATTTTTCAGCGAATATTATTAGCTTAGCAACACTGACTGATCTTTCGCTTAGTTCTTGGTGTGCACGTGCATATTTTCAGTTTATCTTAGCTTAGCTTAGCCAAGCTGGCTTAGTTTAGCTTCAGAATAGTTTAGTTTTCGGTCTGCAACCTGCTTGGGACTTATAAAATCTTTCTCTTTGCAACGGGAGTTAAAATAACAGAGGGAAACATCTTCTTTATTGAGCAGCTTATAAGCTTGTCTGCGTTGATCAAGTATGCAGTTAACATTTTTACCAAACGAAACTTCCACTGTTCATTGTTTATCTTCTCATCAATACCTTGATCAAATGTTGGCGATGATATCAATGATTGAAATAATTAATCCATCAAACATAACTATAAAAAAATACTATTTATGAAAAACAGTTAGTCAAAGTTGAAGTATAGAATAAATAAGTAGGTAAACAAAAATTCGCTCATATCGTATGTTTTTTATAATATTATAATAGACATCTCTAAAACGAAATCCCGACCAAACTCGGGAGCTCATTACGTTCCGTATCGTTTCGCTTTATTTTGTTCCGCAACAACTTTTATTGTGTTCGGTGTTTGGATTTAGCCGGTATCTTGCACAAATCCGTGAATGTTGATCTTACCAACTGTCTTAAAACTTTACAATAAAAAAAACTAAAAAAGTATATTATATCAGAAGAAGGACATCTGAGTACATTTTTTAAATTTTGGAAAAATACGTAGTTGAAGTAATTTTTAGGCTCAATCGATGTACCCAATGGTTCTTCTTATCTAATCACTGCTAACGTAATGTTTAAGCATGTTCTTAATTAAATGCATAAGGCGTGAGCATGAAACAAAAAACGATTAAGTACTACAAAAAAAACAGAAACAAGCTGTGTCTAATAATAAAACAGCCAATTTTAAATTGTATGAAGTCTTGTTGATGTCTCATTTTAAATTATCTGTCTTATAATAAGATACGGCTTAAACTCTTCAAAGTCCGCGCGGCAGCCGGTTACCACGACAGCAATAGTTATTAGTAAATAGGCAACAAAACGGGCTATACACGAAAGATAAATAGAGCAAAGTAGAGCAGGCTCTCTCTTGTACTTCTGGGGTACTATTATCATGAACCCCAAAAAACAAGAGAGGCCCTGCTCTATTATGCTCTATTACAAAAAAGCTTTGTTGTAAACCCTCTTACAGACCAGGCTACGCGTTTAGCTATTAAGACTATTTATGGAAACTGGCAGCAGGCGGGGCAGACGAACCGTGAGCATTTCACTTTATTATCTGGATAAAAGCGAACTTTCTTAACTGCACTTTTAAGTAGGATAATCAATAATCAATGGCAATGAAATAGCCATTGTTTTAAATGAAAACGAAATTAGCCATTGATTTAAATATAAAACAATATCTTTAATGATTGACGTTAGTGCCCCAGAATGACTGACCTAAGTGCAGTCGAGTCGTATCGAGCAGCAGAAGTATGAATCAAATCTAAGCACTTATTAATCTGAGTAATTTATCTTGTAAATCAGTAGAACATAATATTGATTTATACTCGTAAGTAGTACCTAAATTTATTCGAATATTATTAATAATAATGTGTTTTAGCTAATGTTATTTGTAATTTTGACCCATATCTGTGCCCATATCTACCCGAATCCTATTTATAGACGCAGACATTACTTAATCAATCTAAACAACTTGGTTTATCCTTTTTTGATATTTAATAACGTTAAAATAATAACGTTTATAAAAGAAAACAAGAAAAATTTAGTGCCGAGTAACTTTAGTACAGTCAGTCAGTGAAAAAGGTATGTAGGTATCATCACAGATAAGATACACTAAAGTACACTTTCATCATTTTAACCACCTTATGACGTTGTATAAAGTCCTACATTCCTCAAAGTTTAAAATTGTATAATGAATTTGTAGGTGTGTATTTCGTGTTGCATAAAACGAAAAATCTTTGTTCCTACCCGTCACGAATGTGAATCAATAATATCTGCACGTTTGGCTGATAGGATTGGCAGTCACGATTAAGCTAATAGTAGGGAGACGACGCTGTTCTTCTCCTGTCTGTATTCCTTGTAGCCATTTACGACACCCGGACAGAACGGGGTGGTGCTTTCCTTTTTTAGTCCAGCATCCCGTAGTAATAAGAATAGATCAGGTGGCAAATCTAAATTTTTTTTTGTGATCTTAATAGTTTATTTTATCTATCTCATCATCTCAGCTTAACATAGCCCACTGCTAGACATAGACCTCTCATAAGAATCTCTACGGCACCGCGGCGGGGTCCCGATACATCTACTACATCCCGCAGCTTTCCGCCAACGTTCAATAGATCGTTCTGTTGTTCTGTTCTCTACTATTGATTCTTGTTGCTCTGTTGAATGTTAGATGCGAGAAGACGAGGATCAACCTAAGTGTCGTGCAACTGGAGGGGCCTATATCCAGCTGTGGACTGCGAGCTGATGATGATGATGATTCTACTATGTGTCCCACCCACTGCCATTTCAGCTTAGAAATTATATATAGTTCTTATACGGTTTTCCTCATTAATAATTCTATCGCGCAGGATCAAGCATTGAGCTGTAGGTACATTACCCGCAGTGCGACTTTGATCCTTGTTATGTTACCTATGTTAACCAACCACGTTTCAGATTTATAAATCATCACTGTCAAAACGTATTGGTCAAAGACTTTCGTCTTGAGACTTTTGACTTGAACATTTTTCGTATCTTACGCTACTTTAACACTACTCAACATTGCATTACAATCCAAAAATTTATCTTACAGACGGTGCCTACACGCGGTAGCATTATGTTACAAAAACGTTCGCAGATTCGTTACCGAGCGATAATGGTCGCATGCTAACATGCGCAAAACTTTACATTTTCGCGAACAATTTACTAGCGTAGACAATGTTCGGTAACTAGAGCCTAACCAGACTTCGCGCTCGTTCCTAGTAATACAACCCTTCAATAAAGTAATCTAACAATGAAAAGTTTTTAAATCTATTTTATAATAAACACTTGAAGTGCTATTATTAACTGGCCGGATACAACTTAATTTGAATACGAAATTGGCTATTCACAGCGCCCAAGAATTGTTTACAGTGAGTACTTAGAAATTTTATACCTTCAGTCGGCTTCCTGATTTAACCAAAAACGTTGTGTATAGTCTTTTACGGAGCACATCGAGACCACTCCCTTTCTTTATGGCATTTCAAATGGTCTATAATACTGGAACGAAGCAGCAAAACTAAATGGATGCTACGAAGAGTTATTAGAACAATAAAATTTGATCGGACGCGTTTTTATTGTGGAAAAAAAACAACTCTGTGAGTTTGAGAGAGTTTTATTAACTGTTTAATCAAAGCGGGAATTCGTTTATTATGTAGGGACCAAAAAAATAACCTCGCCGATTTTTATCCAAAAATACTTAAGTATTTTTAGGGTTCCACATTACAAGCGAAAAAATTATCCCTAAATAAAATTGTTTCCAGATTTTTTTTATTATTAGGGTTCCGTACCCAAAGGGTAAAACGGGACCCTAGTAATAGGGCCCTAGTATTCGCTGTCTGTCCGTCTGTCCGTCTGCCTGTCTCTAGGCTGTATCCCAAGAGCCGCGATAGCTAGACAGTTGAAATTTTCACAAATTCTGTACGAGTATTTCTGTTGCCGCAATAACAACAAATACAAAATAAAATTAATATTTAAGGGGGGCTCGCATACAACAAATCTGTTTTTTTGGCTTTTTTGGTACGGAACCCTTTGTGCGCGAGTCCGACTCGCACGTACTTGGCCGGTTTTATATTACAACTTAAGCAGAACCACGTCTGTTGAGTCAACTACTGAATAAATGTGTTTAATGGGTTTGAAACCCTGTTACAACAGTACCTAGATACTTCCTTGTTGTTAGTAGGACTTGGTATCTATCTAAGACCTACTTATTTTTAATCGAAAACACCAATAACAGCTACATTATTCCGAAAAATTAAATCATAATGAATGATATACAATATTAACTTTATAAACACTTATGTAAGTATAAAGTGAGCAAGCGAAATCCTAGGCGTAGATAACAAGACTTGGCAGTGGTGACGAAGGCAGTCCGTAATAAACAAAGCATTATCTATGGACCCACCCGGGTCGCTTAATATTTGCTTGATACGGAGAAGGTGCTGAAACATGTAATGACTAAACTGAGTGAAGTTGTGGAGCTTCGCAAACTAACGGGCGTACAACAACGCACGCAATATGCGTAATGATCCGGACACACCAAACAACTTCTCTAAACGCAGTATAGTGTACGCGATGTTATAGTACAGACATGAGACATGAGTATGTACTACCAGTTCATTAATTGTGTTGTAAATAAACAAATATTAAAGTTTCAGACCAGTGACCCACGTCAATAGGCCACGTCAGGGTTAAAAAGGCCATCGAGCGGAACAAAGGTTCCAATGTTTTCGCCATAGATATCAAGAAAATTCACTAACAACGAAGCTAAAACCTGATGACGGCAGAATTGTTTCATCTAAGCCTGAAATCTTTAGGGGATAGAGAGTCCCTATTATCAAATTATTATACTCCACACAAGCATGAGCTAGATCGTTAACAGCTACGCGAAAGCATACCCTACACAATACTAAAGCTATCCTGGACCTAGATAAGACTAGAATTAATAACACAAAGAAATGGGCATCAACTTCCAAACCCATTATATTATTGGTCAACTAAAAATAATGTGTCAGCTGGTCAGTGTGTCAGTTTACATTTTATTATTGTTGTGCATGTAGTGATAGCCTTTAAGTAAGGAAGCTGTACAGAATGTTCCACCAATATTGTAAAAACTTGTAATATTTAAGGTGCATGCTTTGTTGGTTGTCCATAAAATAAATAAAGTGTCAGTGGATAAGTCAAGTCCAGAACTATTTTACAACTTGCACGAATTCAAATCACTCAAACTTGGTGGTGTGGCCGGAGCTTAAGTAGAAGCATATGGCGGGAGGCGTGCAGATCGCTGAGCCGTTTATCTGATGGTCCCTCGTCACCCCGCCCTAGAGCACCTGCGTTAAAATTAGTTTCAACATTTCACATCGGCTTCGTTAAACCTCGCATAAAGTACTCGTAAGTAAAGCGCTTTAGAATGAACAAGCAGCATTGCTAAAGCCGCGGTTTTATCTATTTACTTAAAGTTACCGTATTTTCAATTTAGTATAATGTAAAATGTACCTATCTCTTTTCGTCTTTAAGAAAGGAATTAAATAGATTATACAAATTAAGAGGCTTAATCCATGGACAGTGCAAAAAATATAAAATACCATCATTATATTATATGAAATGAAAAGTCCAAGCAATTAAAATTATAAAATAAAGGAAAATAAATTGGCGCATGACCATCGTCTTATACTATTTGTTTAGAAACAACTATGATCACGTTGTATTTCGTTTTTTGTTAGCTATCAAGCATATTTTTCAACCTTTTGTGAATATGTAGGATAACTTATTTATATATTAAATTATAGAGGACCAACATCAACATAACAAAAAAATAACAATCCTGTAATAAGGTACACAAACAAGACAACTAAATATTACCTAATAATGGAACTTCTTTTTTATCGGCTGAAAATATGGAAGCTTAAAACAAATGCAATTCACACAGTAAAAGATTGTCAGTTCTGTAAAGATTGATGGTTTGTCTGTTTTCTATTCAGAATGAAAGAGTGAAACAATACGTGATTCTGCACTACGAAAGTACGAGTGTGGACTGAGAATCAGGTCCACGTTACAAAAGTCATTTTAACGTCTGACCTAGATAGGGAACGGCCTCCGCCACCCTTTGACGGTCGCTGATACGAAAAAGCAAATTGAACATGATAGGGCTTTAACGTCCTCTTTTTGAATTTGTTTGTGTGTTATTTAAAAAACTAATTGTTAGCAACGCTTAATAAAAGGTATACCTAAGGATTACCCCAGATGTATATTCAACCAGATACCTTAAACCTTTGAGGTTCGTATCTTATGTAGAGCAGAATGCTGATCTGTCCATCTAATAAATTATTTTACGAAAGCCCTATAGTATAAATGATCACATAACATTTGTTGTGTATTTATTAAAAAGAGTTACTCGCCAAACAACATTGCTTATCTTAGTTTAACTGTCGGCAGACTAATTAAATATAGATTACGATATGTTAGATGAATGTAAGGGAGGTGCACATACTTAGGTCATTAAGATGTATGTATGGAATATCCTTACGCAAGGGTGGATGTTATCGACGACATAAATCAGGCAATAAATTAACACCAGTGCCACGCCATGGCTTAATTTATCTATATAATCCAGCATGCAGGAGGAGGATCGAATATATCACTATTCAGTAACCGGTTGTGAAACTGCACGTGATTTAAACTAAGGTATCCCTACTCATATATTTTTTCTTACTGTTGGAGGAGCATGCGATAGTTATAGGTACTAGGAATAGATTTGTGATACTAGCTCGCGACGGAGAACCAATAGCACTGAAGAATTTAAATAACATTTAGCGTAATGACCCACAAATGTCAAATTCACTTTAGTCAATTTTGAACTCAAAGTACTAAGTATATAAGTATGAGTTCAAGGCCTGTACCAAAACATACATTTATAATCATATTTATGTACCTATGACACCTAAGCAGGCAGGTTATTTAGTAACTATTGCACATTCAAATGATGTAGCTATTTATTAGACAACTTTGCAATAGTTGTATCAATTTTCTAAAAACCTTTAGTTAACGGCATCTTAATTAGGATGGAGTGAATGGTTCTTCGACAGTGTAAATTAGATCATCTTTTGTTATAATAAAAAGTACCTTTTGTTAAATAATCTAAAATGAGAAATAATGAAAAATATGGGTCTGTCTCAAAGAGATTAATTTTTTTGTTAACCTTTGATGCGAACGGGCCTGGACACACAATGAAATACATTTCTAGAAGTGCGTACAGAGAACATATTTGTAGTTTTTCATTATGTACTATTCCTATTCCTTCTACTTTTGGATTCAAAAAATGTCTTGACTGACATAGATCTAAAGACTTTTTAACATTAACACCAAATAAAAGTTTTCTGAAGATTTAAATTATGTTCAAATGAATGTTTAGATAGGGATGAACTTTTAATACCAGATGTGTGCCAACTACTACGGTTTTTCGGTATGCAAATCCAAGCTGTTTCTTTTGAAGAAATCATTGTTGAGGTTAATTGAGGTAGATAGGCTAAACATGGCAACCCGTAACAACATGCTGGACCGTAGATTCAACGCTGTTATGACGGGGTTAAATAACGATTTTCAAGGCGTTTGCCAGAGTACGTAGTACGTACAATATACCGATTGATCGAAGATTACCCTTCGAGTACAATACTTCTATTATAACGTTATCTAGATGATGTGTACATTCGACCACTTTTGCAGTGCCTCGGGCATGTTTGAATAGATCCAAGCTGAAAGATTGCCGTCACTTCGAAGATAATGCCATTATTCATAAGTAATGAACGAAAATGTCTGTATATATAATGTTAATACTAATATTATAAAGCTGAAGAGTTTGTTTATTTGTTTGTTTGTTTGAACGCGCTAATCTCTGGAAGTACTGGTTCGATTTGAAAAAATATTTTTGTGTTGGACAGTCCATGTTTCGAGGAAGGCTATATAAGATCACGCTGCGACCAATAGGAGCGAAGCATCAGTGAAAAATGTTACAAAAATAATCGCGATCATAAAAACATATTGTATAAACTATATTGTTATAAATCTTAAACTACACTGTTACTACAAGAATTGAGAACCTTAACGAACTGTTTCTCTGTTTCTAAATACTTTACTCCTCAGCTTAGGCTGATCGCTTTAGACTACAAGTATGTAATAGTAACTCACACGGGAGTACAGTGGGGTTATATACTTTTATTGTAAAAGATAATTTTTATGTAACTGTAAATTTTGACTACAATCGTGCTAACGAAATAAACATGCTACGATGCGCTGCGAATCGAACGCGACGATTGATCCCGAATAGCTACAATTACTCGTACCTACCTGTACAACAGATGGAATGTTCGCTGTGAAAGCTTTTCACACACGACAAATCGCAATAAAAGCTGGTATTTATTTGAACCTGAAAGGCTGATAGAAAATGTTAGTCAGGTGTAAAACAATGAAATTTAGAATTTCCACAATTTTTTTAATGAAGTCATTGTTTATTATTATTTTACGAATCACTAAAGGTTAACAATGCTCTTATCCGCAATTACATCATAGAGATATATGTAACAAGAAAATGTATGAGCATTGATAAAAATATACGATAAATTTGTTTTGTCCATGACCTTAATGATAGCTTGTGACCTCAAGGCAACCTGGTTGCGTTCCATTAAAGTTAAAATGATATAATTTTCAGACCGTGGTTATGTCTATTTGACCTAGTCCTTCCTTATCCTACGATCAAGCTTAAGGTTTCTTACAAAAAAACTATTGCGTTTTAACAAGTAAAAACTATTCCTTTTAAAACTTCATTTAGCTAACCAGTGCTGTGTGGTACACAAACAAAGTGAGGATCAAAAGCTAAATGCAATCTGAACAAAAACCAAACTTTAAAACGAGCAGCCCCAAAGCGGTTGCTTCCGTTTTATTTTAAGACCAGTTATAAACTGAAAAAGGATTTAGAAAATGGTTCATTTACTCTGACGGCATTTTTACGCAATTAACAGAATTAATGGTTTGGCGCTATTGTCGAGCTCAGATTATCCGCATTTTCACTTTGTGAAATTTCTTTGTAAGATTAATTTAAATTCATTTAAAAGAATATATGGATTCAACTTGAAATAGCTTACAAAAATGGTATAAAAAGTTTAGACGATTAAGGAAGAAAAGAGCCTAGCAAAGAACGTCAAGTAATACACACTAAATAATAATCAAACTATTAAGATGACCGAAACCATGTTTGACCGAACGTTTTAAAATCAATGTATCATTAATTAAATGTGAAACTATCTACTTGAACTTAACTTCGATCTAGTATCAAGAAATTGCTTTTGCATTGCACAAATCTTGTGCTACCAACTGAATTACTTCATGTCTGTGTAACTTTATAGCTTTACTAGCTTTTTGGGTAAAGGCAGACGCCTGCGTGAAACAAACCATACCGCGCGGGCGGAAACCTTTGCGGAGCATTGAAATGAAATGAAATGAAATGATGTATTTGCTTTTGAAAAGGGTACATTGTGGTGGTAAATATAATAGCTTGGTTCAGCTTTTTCAGCCATATATAAATAGCATGCAAAATACAAATTATAATTATGTCAAGCTATTAAATTATATGATTAATTAAAGATTAAATGTCGTAATTTTAAATAAAAGCATCTATACATTAATAATATTAATTAAAAATTCATGAATATGTCAGAATTTTTAATAATATCAAAACACAACGACACAACGTAACGTAAAAACAATAGGTCAATACAATTAAAACAACAAAAAGTACTACACTGTCACATAAGGTTTAGGTATTCATTCACACTGTAAAAGCAATGTTCATTAAGCCATTTGTAACGGGCACCTTTAAATCTACTAAATGGTATATCTTTTATAGACTGCGGTATTTTATTGTATATGACCATACACATCCAGTAGCAATTCTTTTTATAACGAGCACTCTTTGGTATGATTTTGGAAACCAGTCTATTGCCATTTCTGGTCATCACACCTCTTTGGCCTGCTTGAAGTAATGCATATTTATGTATTTATTTTAGTAAGAAAACCAACGGCGTATTACATACATTAAATTTAACAATGTTCTTAACAAGTAGTAAGGCTAGTGATAGGTTTCCCTTCATTCACAAATAATCCTTGTCGCGAGTTAATAACAAGAACTACATACAAAGTTATAATACATTATGAATTAAACATTCAAAGAGCAATATTTAAGTAAGGTTAAAATTTGGAATAAGTAATAAAATAAATTCAACATACAGAGATAAAAGCAAAACAAACAAATAATAATAATAAAGTAAAGTTGAGTTCTACAATTAAGCCAATAAGAGAAAAAAAAGGTTAAGCCAACCTTGAGTTTAATTAAGTTAAGTCGAGATAAGTTAAGTTATTTGAAACATGCACTGAGACCAGCACTATGTGCTGATAGAAAGTTTGTTATATTTTTATTATTGTTATATATTATTTAGTTTAACAAACTTAGCAATTTCAAAGATGTATAAACATGGGAGGGGTAGATTTTCATAGAATTGAATAGCGGCCTACAAGACTCATCAGGAGCGGTGCGACATATTGCTCTTAAACATTTTTTTGGGCAATGAATACTTTATTTGCATCAGTGCTATCGCCCCAAATTATAAGTCCATATCGCAGAACGGACTCAACATAGGCGAAATACGCAGTAACAGCTGTATTTTTTGTAGCTACTTGGCGCAGTTTGTAAAGGGCGTACGAAAATCTATAATTTTTTTTGCAATTGACTTCTACTTGATTTTTCCAGTTTAGTTTTTGATCTATCCATATACCTAGAAATTTTAAATTCTCTGTACTTTTAAGTTTTTTTCCTTCGAAATTAATAAATTCATAGTCTGAAATAATGAGTCATTAAAATTCAAGATTTACAAGTAGATTGTTCTTTTTAAGCCTATTTATTATTACTTGAATTGTATTATTGATGTCATTTATATGGTCATTTAATGTCAATTTATCATCCGTAGTCACTATCAAAGATATATCGTCATCGAATAAATGTGCATTTGTATTTAGTCACAGCCGGAAGATCATTAATATAAACCAAAAACAACAGTGGACCCAAAACGCTACCTTGTGGGATCCCATACTTATTTTCTCTGCGGTCTGATTCATATTTAAAATTGACATGATTACAGTCGGGTCTATTTATTTCAACAGACTGTTTTCTATTCTCTTGAAACAAAATCGAAGGCGTTCGACATATCAAAACACAGTGCAGTTGTGTACTTATTAGCATTTAGACATGTAAGGGTCTCATTTAACATGTCGAAAACAGCATGTGCAGTAGATTTTCCCCTCTGAAAGCCATATTGACAGCTCCTAATTACATGATACTTGTTCAAGAAAGATACTAGTTGGCTATGCATAACTTTTTCATAAACTTTTGTTAATATCGGCACCAACGCTATCGGACGGTAATTGTCTAATGCTGTTTTTTTGTCTTTTTTTAACAATGGTTTCACTTTTACAAACAAGCATCAACAACGCTGATCTCGCCAGGCTGAGGGCTGTATCTACTAGAGAATCCGGTTATTGCCTATATGCGTATCCTTCAGCCAATGTTGGAACTCTATTAGACACAGAAACTCTCCGTGTGGCGATTGGTCTGCGTGTTGGTGCAGAGGTTTGCAGTCCACACAAATGTCCTTGTGGTGCTGATGTCAGCTCGTTGGGATACCACGGGCTGTCTTGTGCGAAGAGCGCTGGGCGGTTATCGCGCCATGCCTGCATTAACGACATACTCCGACGTTCCCTTGCCACCATAAACGTGCCGGCTATACTTGAGCCGAATGGTATCGTGCGTGATGATGGCAAGAGACCTGACGGTATGTCGCTTATTCCCTGGCGGATGGGTCGGACTCTAGTGTGGGACGCTACCTGTGTCGACACACTGGCGGCCTCCCATCTGCCCGGAACGAGCCAATGTGCAGGTGCGGCGGCGATTAAAGCTGAAAACATTAAGATAACCAAATAGGCACCCAGCACTGTTTCGTACCTTTTGGTGTCGAAACCCTAGGTCCGTGGGGTCCTAATGCACTCTCTTTATTTAAAGAGATTGCTAAACGATTATCTGACGTCAGCGGTGACCCAAGAGCTGGCAGCTACCTCGCACAGCGACTGAGCATCGCAATCCAGCGAGGTAATGCTGCCAGTATCTTGGGCACCTTACCACGAGGACCATTTTTATAGTTTTTTTCCCTTTTTATCTAGTCTGTCTAAGTATTTGTTTCTATGTATGTTATTTTTTATTTATAAGTTGTAAATATTGTAGTTTTTTTTATGATTATGTTAACATAGTATGGTTTAATTAGAGAAATTTTAAGTTTATCGGGAAAAAAAACAGGTAGGTACCATTGACAAATTTACTAAAAATGCCAAGACTCTACCTAATGCTTTATTGCATGCGTTAATGACTTTGGTACAGATGCCATCGTAGCCCTCTGAGTTACTATTTTTTAAAGTCATTATTACTTTATTCAGAATAACCTATTCCTTTTCCTGTCTAATATTATTGTACCAAATTTCATTAAAATCAGTTCGTAGTTTAGGCGTGAAAGCGTAACAGACAGCCAGAGAGAGTTACTTTTTTTATAAACAATGGGCTTTCTCTTGACTACATACTTAACTCTACGGTTAAGAAGAAGTTTAAGATGGAGCGAGCTTACCCAGAGAGACTGGTTCTCCCATACACCAGCGGAACACAGAAAAACTGTTTGTCGCTGGACTCCGGCAGGAGGGTGGTAGCATCCAGAAGGCCTCTTACGAAGCCTACCACCGCAGAGGGATCTGTTAGCTGTCATCGTTGGTTAGTGGACTACTAGGAGGTGGTAGACCCATCACCCCAACATTCATTTTCGCATTCATAATATTAGCACAGTCTATGAATTGTGTGATATTAGTAAGGATACATAGTTACCAAGCAGTTTCATTTATATCCTTATTACTCTCATCAGGAAGTTTGTTTAGCAGGCTCTGGCCACGTTTCGCGAAGACTCCGTTTAACTTTAAAACTTTAAACGCGACCCGCATAATGGCTACAACCAAAAAAGTAAACTCATTTCCTTTCTCACTAGCAACTTCATCCGTGCAACTATTTCGATGACTCATTTCGGAACGTTCTAGCAACAAAAACAGGAAGAACGTTGGAAACATGTTCAAACTCAAACAAAGTATGGACCGTTGAAACCTGGTAAACCTTTGAGTATGTATTTATTGAAACTTTTCACAGTCAATATAAAGTCAAGTACCAACCTATATGTATAATAGTAATCAACGCACAACCGCGAGCACAACACATTCCAATTCTATACTTTTAATTTTTACATTTAATTTAATACAAGATGTACAAATAGTTAATTTAAGTAAAATAAGTCGTAAATAGTTATAATTTTATTAACCTAGTGTAAAAGCTGCAATAATAACGTCCTGAGGAGAAAAAGTCCGCTGACTGGAGGTTTCTTTGCAGCTTGATTGTAACTGAATTAAGGACATTAGAATAATGATATTTTTTTAATGAACAGAACATAATTATTATACGTGACAAATAAATAAGTTATTATTTATTTATTACCTTTGTAATATCCCATAGCCCGGGTGGTGGAGTCCTGGAGTCCTGAAATACAGGATTATCCTAGCTTAGGCTCCAGTCTTCCCTAGTGTTGTGTTTCATGTTACCAAATGGTCTGCTTGTAATATTATTATCTTTTAAAAGAAACACTGTAACATTATGGATGAAAATAAATAAATTATTTAATTTAATATGACTATCTAGCTGATTTCCTAAATCAACGATTCTATTTTCGAGTATATTTATTTATCGCTACTTGGATGGAAACTTGATAGTGAGTTTTTAGCTGAATTCATTTAATTGCTTTCTAAAAATCTACTCTAAGGGTTACAGTAACTCTGGAGCTTCGTCAATATATTGGACACAATACTTTATACATACTTTATTTTTCCTTTGAACTTTAAAATGTTGTGCTCTTTAAAGAGTTACTCCTTTTTTATTAAGTCTTACAGTGTCAAACATTGAATAAATTCGTCGTCACAAAAGATGTCTTAGTATCTCAAAGGGTTAAGGAGGTAAGCGGTTTAGGTCCCACCTAAGGCAATCGATTTTTTTATTCAAAGATCTGTATTTTCAACTTGAAAGTTAGTATTCGGGCAATAATCAATTTTCTTGGCTACTTCAATATCTTAAGCTAACGTTGCCGCGTTGTCTTAATATTCCATCGCATTACTGAAGAATATCTTTGTGCTGGTATTTGCACATAGAAGAAATGTCTTGATACATATTTCATATTCTGACATCGGGATGATGTAGGTTAAGGCCCTTAGGTTGCAAAACGTAAGTGACAGTCACTTATACAGTATTTTTTTTCTTTTATTTCTACATTTTGCGCCACCTACCCTCCGGAGACATGTCTTTGAACATCGTAATCTTTAAGTGGAAAGAAATGTAAGACGCCAAGCTCTGATAAGCCATAGAGAAAATAAATAAATAAAGCATTTTTCATTAAATTAATATTTGGAAAAACAAGAAGCAAGCCAACTAATTTTATGTCGTTTCTCAATAATTAAATTTTCGAGGAGATTTCAGTTTGCATGATAAATTTAGAGAGAACAATAAGCTACATTGCCTGCAACTTCGTAGGTTTTGAATCTGATATTTTCCTACAGGAACCGTACCTTTTTTCAAGATGGAAAATAGTTTACGACCTAATACTTACACAATAAAATTGAGAAGAATCTGTAAAGCTGTTTTGGAGAGTTCGGTAACACTCACAGTGACACGAGAATTTTATTTATTAGATGGTATGTAGTGTAATATTAATAACAAAACTTGTAATTAATATTTTGATATTAAAGATAGTATTTCAATGTTCTCAGAAATGGCTATTGTTCTAGCTCAGCCTCAGTTAATTGGTTTTAAACACAATTAGTCAACCGCTGGAAACGTTCGTTACAAATCATGCGAGTGTAGGCTGTAGCAAGACAGGACTTTGTGCTTTAACCTACCGTTAAGATAATTAATACCTAAGAGAAAACTGGATAATACTCATTCAAGTACGAGTAGATACTTATTTAAATTGCATGCGCCATGCAAGCTTTAAATAAATTCACACGAACTTCAAATCAAGCTGAAAGAGCAGTCACCCAGTCATCGAAGAGTTTGAATTCACATCCCACATTTTTTCAATTAGACTTGCAATTTCATTGAGTTTCGAGTAAAGTCGAGAAACATATTCATACTTTACTTTCAACATACCTTGGAATAAGAGGTAATTAAAAGATAGGTTTCTTAACGGCCGGTTCCAATAACCTATCTATCTTCAGTTTTGGCATATCGGAGATAGGAAACAGTTTCTATCTCTGTTTTTGCCGTCCAGAGAAACAAAGACAGAAGTTGTTTTCTATCTCCGATATGCCAAAACTGAAGATAGATAGGTTATTGGAAATGGCCGTAAAAGATAGAGATATCTAAATAAAAAATACTTACAGAAACGTGTAAGAAAATATATTGTATCTGCAGAATATATTCTTGATGTGATGTTAGTGTACTTAGAAGGTATTAATAGTATACCTATCTGACCTATATTCTGCGAGTTTTTATTTCAAAATATTCGTAAATTTGATATACGGCTTATCGGCTTATATATACGGCTTATATACGGATAATTGATCAACTTATGCAATTTAATAAAAAAACGAAATTAATAGAGCATTAAAATAACAGTATGAAAACACAATGTCAAAATATATAATTTAGAATTCCTTTACTTCTAAAGTTAAAATCAGTAAAAAATCAGTTAAAATCAGTTTTATTTCTGCAAATAGGCCCCAGGAGGCGCTTTTACACGTCCCAATTTAAACCTACCACTGCTTAAGGTAAGGTGATGTTTACAAGGTTTAAGCAAGTACGAGCTGGGACAATTTAATGCCATACAATTCTATCATTTAAATAATCATTGACAGTGTAATAACCCTTTTTCATTAAAATTACTTTGACGTACGATATAAGTTTATGTACAGGGAGTTCAGCAATACCCTGTGGTAATTTGTTGAAAATACGAATACAATTTCCCATAAACGATTTTCCTACTTTTCGCAGTCTGAAGCCTGGAACGGCAAGTTTATCTTTATTTCTGGTATTGAAATTATGTACGTTACTTTTCTTAAGAAATAAATGTATGTTCTTACGAACGTAAACAATATTCTCGAGAATGTATTGAGAAGACAATGTAAGTATATTAATCTCTTTGAAGAGCTCTTTCAGCGAGTCACGGGGTCGAAGGCCGTAAATAGCCCGTAGAGCACGTTTTTGTAATATAAAAATTGACTCAATATCTGCCGCTGAGCCCCACAACAGAATTCCGTATGACATTATGCTATGAAAGTAGCTAAAATATACTAATCTTGCCGTTTCAACATCAGTCAATTGCCTTATCTTTCTCACAGCATAAGCAGCAGAACTAAGTCTTCCAGACAGCACCCTAATATGAGCACCCCATTGCAAATGAGAGTCTACAGTTATACCTAAAAAGGTAGTTAAATCTACAGATTTTAGTGGTTCATCTTTAACAATTATATGAGTAGCAGCAAACCTTACATTGGGCATGGTAAATTTTACACATTTTGTTTTATTTGCATTTAGTAAAAGATTATTTGTTGTAAACCAATGTAATAATTTAGAGAGGGTATTGTTAACATCATCAAATGAACATTTGCCCCTCTTAGTTTTAAAAATCATTGATGTGTCATCTGCAAACAATACCATCTCACAAAGATTATGTAAATAACACGGAAGGTCATTTATATAAATTAAAAATAGCAGGGGTCCTAATACTGATCCCTGAGGGACACCCATAATAAAGGCAGACCCTGAAGACTCAGCTCCATTTATGCAAACCTTTTGTGTTCTGTCCTTAAGGTAAGAACTTATTAGATCCAAGGAAAGCATTGTATTATTGCTATTGAATTACTATTATGTTTATGCATCTCTTAAAACTTGTGCGATGCAAATGGCTATTCTAAACTGTGCAAGAAATAGTTTGTGCAATTAATTCTCACTGAAGCCTGTCGACTTCTCCTTTGCCAATTACGAGGTCTAACTAAACCCGGCCATGGACATTGAATGTGCTCCATTTGTTACATGCCCTTTAACTATCTACATATCAGTTACTGAGATAAATTCGATGAGAGTTTTCTTTATTCAGATACCTATGATTTTAGACCATTTCGTTGTATTATAAGTATTTGACTGTTGATTATTTTTTCAATTTTCATCCTGTTTACTAATTATTAAAGATAACCCACCGTAAAACTTAACACTTAAACGGGATCTTCAATGCACTGTTGGTTTTTAAAGCTAAAATAGTAGACAGTCTGCCCGCGACCACGATCCGTGCAATCGGATTGAAACGTCGGGAAGGTAAATATATTTTACCTTTAAATAATCAACAGTGCATTGACAATCCCGTTGTAGTGTTAAGGCTAAAGTTGTATGTTTTAAGCATCATTTTATTTTACTGATTTTTTAATAAGATTTTTTTATTTATTTAGAAGTACATTCCGTAGCTGATACTGCTATGTAAGTGGTAGTAGTACCAGTTATATATATGTTACGGCCACATACCGTGATATACTTAACAATAATAATGCCTATAATTGTTACAACATCAAAGTGTAACCATAAGATTTATGATTTAGGGCCATATCGAACTTTACAATGCCAGTATGGCATAATATATTGTAGGCAAAAACTACGGTGGCAGTCTTTTTCGCATATAAAAGACGATTACCGCGGTAAGCTTAAGTATAGCGTGGCAGTGGCCTTACTAAATTAAAAAATATATATGATAAAGTGAGGAATCGTGTGGTGCCGGCATAAAAATAGAGTAGCACTATCCCTGCTTTATCTATGGTTATAATAGCGGTTGACTAAAAGAAATACTGCCTAAAGAACACGGGCAACAGCATCTTCTCGGTCGCCTAACAAAATCCTCCTTTTATATCCAGCCGTTGACACATAATACCTACGCTGATGATTATTAATGATGAGGAACCTTGTGCAATCCCATACAAGGAACAGGCAAGCCGCATGACTATAAACGGCTACAGGAATGACGGTATTTTCAGGTATATATTTGTTCATTTAGTGGCTTTAGAATAATTACTATACAAGTTAAGTTGTTGAAATAAATCATCACACAAATCATACAATGAATGAACGAATGAGTGAACTAGGAGAGATAGTTGAGGCCATTAATTCTCGGTTGAGACTCGACTGCTGACTCCTTTGCCAATTACGTGGCTATCGTCTAACGAGAACTGGCCAGTGACAGCGAATGAGTGTAATTTGTTTCCGACGATGAATGGCTGTGGGAACGTTTTATTTAGGATTCGGCTGCATTTGGTTTGAATGCCCTCTAGAGGTAAGATCTAAGTTGGCTTACACGTTCACTCATGTCAAAACAAGAGCCACCATTTATTTAAAAACATTATCCAATGCGATTAGATTAGATTATAATAATTATTACTGATTTTGCACCGACTCTAATTATCAATTTAGAGTCGGTGCAAAATCAGTAGCTAATTTCATGCTTTACGGTATTTTTTGTGGAAAAAATGTTATTTCTCAAACGGTTAACCAGTAAACAATATAAAACGAAAACTGACTCGAGTCATAAATAAAATTGTAGGCCGCCTGTGTGATGAGAATTTATCATTTATGTCCCTCCTGAATTCGAAGTAGGCATTTACAAATTGTCAAACAAAATTAGAAATGACAAAATGGGAAAATTCGCTCCATCGATCAACAAAATTAGAGGCTGAAATATTATTTACCTGTTGATAATGTTAATGGACCTTGAATCAAAGATTCTAATGTGAGTGCTATTTAGATTGGCAGGATTCGTAAACCGATTATGGTAAGTACTTTTCAATTGTAAAATTCAAGGACCTAGATGAATGATTCAATTGAGATAATAATCAAACAGAAACAAAAATACATAAGTACAGACAAAAAAATAAGTTAACGAATAAAGTAAGTACCTATATTTTTTCTTTAATAAAATTCATACTCGTATATCATATAATAATCATATTGTCCACTGAATATCAAAATCTTTTTAAATGATAACCTATCAAAAACATATGATAATATCCTAAACTAATAAGTTTCCCGAAATTACATTTGTAACTTTTTCATTATGAAGAAACGAAAAAGCTAGTCCTTGCTTTTAAATGTAATTTCGGCCAGGTAACAAACGGCTGGGTTAGCCCAGGAAGCTGTTTTACATATAAGCCTCGGAGGAGCCGCTCATATCGTCAACCTCACATATTGTGCCCTCTTAATATTATACAGACTGTGCAAAAATGGGACACGTCTGAATGGCAAGGTATCAGTTAAATAATATAGATAAATGTAAATATAAGAATAGATTAGAATATCTGTACCAAATTATTACTTAATCTATAGAGTTTGCCTGTGATTCCCACACTAGGCTAGGCCTAATTCGTGAGAATCACGTTGATACTCAATACACAAAATGCTATTAAATTTGGATCAAATAGTTTCAATCATTACGATTCAATTTACATATCATAATATCATCTATGCTTAATATTATAAATGGAAAAGTTTGTGTGTCTGTTTGTCTGTCTTTCACGGCAAAACGGAGCAACAAATTAACGTGATTTTTTAAGTGGAGATAGTTGAAGCACAGATAATATAATACTAGTTAGTAGTTAGTAGGTTGAAGAGATGGAAAGTGACATAGGCTACTTTTTGTTTCTTTCTAATCCCCCCACTTCCATAAAATGGGGGGTGGAAGTTTTTATTGAACATTCTGCTATTTTCAAGGTAGAAAGCTGAAAATTGGTATGCGGACTATTTGTGACTAACAAAAAAATCGTGCTTTTTTTTTGGAATTCCGCCCCAACCCCTTAAAAGAGTGGATGAAATTTTATATGGGACTTTTCGCAGTTTTCAAGGTAGGAAGCTAAAAATTGGTACACAGAGTATTTGTTACCAAAGAAAAATACCTGTCTTACTTTTTTTTTAAATTTTTCCCCAGCCCCTAAAATAGGGGATAGAAAATCAGGAAAAGGAAACCGTGTTACCCTGAATTTAAACTGAGCGAAGCCGCGGGCAAAAGCTATTTTTAAATAAAACTAAAATAAAATTATTTAAAGAAGTTAAACTTTTACATAAAAAACATGAAAACTGACAGAACAGAAAAATTTGTAAATTACTTTTTCTACATCTTTTAATATTAACATTAAGTACTTACGAGTAAACACTTTTGACTAACCAGATACCTAATTAGGTAAATTTTAACAAGAGTTTTATAATTTAATACTGAAAAGCCAAAAGTGTTACGAAAATATGCAGTTTTTACGAATTGGCTGGGTGGATTCTAAGGCTTAATTAATTGGTCTACTCTATCTTAGTACTATATAGATTCGCTAAATATACATAATGTATTTTAGATGAAGTTGCTGGTTACATGAATATAATAATAGTTTTCACTTCTTGAAAGATAGGTAATACCTATTTTATTCAAATTGCAAACAATTGAGAATGGTAACAAAATACTTTGATGATAGATAACAAGAGAACTGTTCGAAATTTTACACGTGAAACTGAATTTTGTTGCAGTTACTACTGAAAACGTTTGCCTTCGTTCTGGATATTTGAGGAATAGCAAACGCGATCTCAAGGAGCACTCCATATGAAATGTCGGAGGATTCGGGTATATTTATATGTATGGGCACCCTCGCCACGAAGACGTGCTTCAGATGTGCAAAGACATTAAGTGTAGCCAGCGACCCTTTTAACTTTATTATTCATTTAATTCGATCAATCCAATAATAGTTATCTACTGTTCGACGCAAAAACATAAAAAAAACAGGATCAAAATTATGTTTACTATTTTAGCTTAGTTGTATTTGTCACTTTTCCTTAGTAAAATTATTGTTTGGATTGTGACCCAATCCAAAAAAGAAAATATATGATCATATTTTTTGACATCCTTAATATTTAAAGAACGCCCCGTTGGTCTAGTGGTTTAAATACCGGGCCAAGTTCTCGGGGTCCCAGGTTCGAATCCCGGGTCGGGCAACAAAAAGTTTCGAATTTTCGAACATTGCTCGGGTTTGTGATCACCAACGCGCATTTGGCAAGCGTGGTGATTATGACGGTACACCCATCATTGCTGTGGTGTGGTAACTTGAATTAATTCAAGGCCTTTTCCCTGCAGTGGGATAATTATAGGCTGTTATTTACTTACTACTTTATATTTAATTATTTATTCATAAATGCAAACCGACTGCGGTTGAATATGTCAACGAACTTATTAAAATGACGACAAAAG
Source organism: Anania crocealis (assembly GCA_949315895.1). Lineage (NCBI taxonomy): Eukaryota > Metazoa > Arthropoda > Insecta > Lepidoptera > Crambidae > Anania > Anania crocealis. Next base: position 19,574,724 of record OX438880.1, on the reverse strand, counting down.
CATAACGAGTAAATAATTATTTTAAAAATATAAACTGACTAAAAAAATAAGAACCTCACTAAAAGGTAAATCTTTTCCTTTTTAATTAATCTATTTGCAATATTATTTTAAACTACTACCAACTGAACAGTTTGAAGTTTTCTTAATATTTTTAACGTTAACTATCCAACGCTTCTAAAACTTACGTATTATCCTATTCCAAATTAATTCCAAAATCGGTCCAGCCGTTCTCGACTCATAAGTGGTGGAACTAATACGACTTTTTTTAAACATACCTATAGATACGAAAAAGGGTCACTTTTAACAAATTCCATTGAAAATTAGTTAGACTTCGATAAAGAGAGTTAAGGGACATTAAAATCGACAGCGCGACGCACGTGACCCGACACTCTCTTTCGTATGAATAAATATTAAAAATGACATCTTTCTCATTAGATTTATTACCTATTTACTTTACTAAAGTTGCAACTAAAAAGTAACTATAGTTAGCTTGCTTCTATAAACAAGAACGGGCGATATTGTGTCGGGGTGACCCCGATGGGAGTGTTAAAACTTTTTAACAAAGTTGTCGTTGGAAATGCAATATTTTTAAATGTAGGCACACGGTGGCAGCATGACACGGCCGCCGCGCACAATAAAACAAGTTCAGAAATCCCACCACAGTGTATTTTGTAAAGGTATTGAAAATTGTACTGGTTAAAACTACGATGTTACTTACAGTGAAAGACATTATAGGTACGTACGACGGACATGATTGCTTTTTTAAAAATAAATAGTGTACTGACCTATTATAGCGGAACAGAAAGCTTTTATCGTCATTATCACAGCCTGACATAGGCCTCCCCTAAGAATCTTCACACCAATCACCGCCGCCCGTATCAGTTCAATTCATATTATTTGTAGTTAAGAAATGAAGATTAACTTACAGTATTACACTATTTTTACTGTATACTAAGTAATATACATTCTTACTCACTGCCTAGAAACCACGAAACAATGTACCTACTTCAAAGAAAAAGTACTCCCAATGTTCTCAATCATTGCGTTGCCTAACACTGAAAATGTTTAGAAAATGAAAAACAGCTTAATGTAGAAAGTTGCTAATACTTTTATTGCTTTTCGAAGTAATCTGCGTTCCTCTCTACACATCGTCGCATTCGATGGAACCACTGAGAAAAGCAGTGGGCCCATTCTTCTTTAGGGGTCTGTTCTATGGCATTTTCGTACGCTTTCACCGCATCTTCAGGGCTCGTAAAGCGAATACCTCGAATTTTATCTTTAGTTCTTGGGAATAAATGAAAGTCGCAGGGTGCCAAGACACTACTGTATGGCGGATGACTCAATGGGGACTACCGTTTCTTTGCTCACCAGTTGGCGCCACCGTAGACTGAGGTCCGGAGGTATAGTTGTCAAAGGCGATTGGCGCTGAAACAAAGTGTTATATCTTGAATCTAATTAAGGTTATATTGTTTATAAATAACTATCTTGATATCAACAAACTAACTTCTGAAATAGTTGCTCTTGAGGCCGCCTATTGTTGCGCCTTTTCTTAATTCCGCTTTTAAAGCGTTAACATTAATCGCCAAATAATCCATATTTGCGATATTTTACGAAGGAGATCACTTTCCAGCAGGTAAATTAAAGAAATTATAATTTATGCAACAATTTCCGCTAAAACCAGTACAAAGTGAATGATATTGGACCTCACGCGACACTAGCGCCTCTAGTGGCAAATTCACTAGCGATAGCCCCCATTATCTTGACACCTGTCATTTTATTTTTATTTTTATTTTATTTTATTAAGAAACCATACAGCGTTATAATAATGTGTAAACAGAATAAGATTGTACTACAAATAAGGCCAATTACTAGGTTTCACATAACATACCAATTGTAAGTAGAATAATATTGCTAATATAGGTAAAACAAGAACTGCTTTCGCTGTTAACAAGAACTGCTTTCGCTGTCATAGTCAAATATTCAACAGTCCGTTTTGCGGAGTGCGCTGAAGCATTGTCGTGGTGAAGGAGGATCCTGCTTCGAGGGCGCTGCTGTCGAATTTTTTCCAAGACAACAGGCAAATAGCGATTGACATACCAGTCTGCAGTAACTGTCCTTCCATCTTCTAGCCCAACCGTCGCGAAATGACCTTTCCGACCAAAGAATGAGGCAACCATCTTTTTTCCTTGACTTCTTCCTTTCTTTACCTTAGTTGGCCGATCCTCGAAAGGAACACCCACTGAGCTGATTGTCTTTTGGTTTCGGGTTCGTAGCAATATATCCAGCTTTCATCACCTGTGACGATGTCAAATACAGCATTCGAGTCACCGCCGTTGAACTTATCTAACCTTTGGCGACACCAGTCCATGCGAAGGTGTTTCTGGTCGTCAGTTAAAGTATGGGGAATCCATCTGGTACAAAGCTTCCTGACGCCTAAATGTTCGACTCATACCAATGCCTAGGCTTGCCAGTATCTGCTGATAGGTCACTCTCTTATCTTCCTTTATCATGCGTTGCACAGCACTGATGTTATCTTCAGTAGTCGCTGTTAAAGGACGTCCCTCACGCGGATCATCATTGAGATTGCTACGTCCACGCTTAAACTCGTTAAACCAATTTTAAATTGTGGCACGAGATGGGGCTTCATTAAGAAATGCTAATCGCAGCCTATCATAGCTTTGTTGTTGAGTAACGGCCGGCCCCAATAACCTATCTATCTTCAGTTTTGGCATATCGGAGATAGAAAACAACTTTTGTCTTTGTTTCTCTGGACGGCAAAATCAGAGACAGAAGATGTTTTCTATCTCCGATATGCCAAAACTGAAGATAGATAGATTATTGGGACCGGCCGTAAGCCCACAACGAAAGTCATAATAAATCATTGACCGAAAATTTTTTCGCGTTAGGGTCATTTACCCGTCGTGTAACAAGTGTTTTAGATTTGCCGCCAATTCACAAAAACAAATGACAAACAATGCAATAATATACTTCATTCGGTTACCAAAGAGTTCTAAAATTGAAATTCGAAAAAGTTTTTATCATCAATGTTTCTAACTGGCCAGTTCTAAACATTTTCAGAGTTACCCACGTGTACAGAGCAATAATCTCCTTTTTGTTTTTTTACCATTCGTATATAAAGAACACTGAGGGCCTGTTTCACAATCGCTGAGTAAAGTTCTGGGTAAGCTACTTTGACCCTATCTGCTCAGTAAACTATTTTTCACGTTTCACAATCCCTGAGTAGGGTTAATCACCACTTTATCTGCTCGTTAAGTTAATCACCGGATGCACTGCCAAGTAGCCTTTTACTTGACAAGTAAATTTAAAAAGATAACCTCAAATACGTCATTTCCAAATTTTCATCAATAAAAAAAAAGTTATTTTATTATTTAAATGGACAGTTTTGCAGTCATTGTAAAATAACACAATGTTCGTAATGGTAAATTCAATGCAAACAAAATCACCACACAAAAAGTACCAAACGTCGGCAAATTTGACATTTGTCATTTACTGACTAACTGACGTTGCCTCGACATAGACTTTTTGTTGAAACCTCGTTCCGTTCCATTCTTACAGAAACATTGATTTTAGAAAAGGTGAAATGACTCATTTACATTACAGTGTAAACATTTTTTGTACGAATTTATTGTTTTTATTACTTATAATCATAACAAAAAATATTTTTAATGATAATTCTGTGATTACTATACTTTATGGAAACACATAAATTATTCTTACCTTGAAACGAAACGTAACTTGTAAGTAAGTATAAATTATATAATCTTCACTTTAATTTACTGATTGGATGATTGTGAAATGCAAAGAAAGTTAACGAAAGGATTTAACCTCTATGTAATTAACTCGTTGAGTAACTACTTAAGCCTTTACTTAATGATTGTGAAACAGACCCTGAGTAAAGTAAAGTAAAGTAACAGCCTATAATCATCCCACTGCAGGGAAAAGGCCTCCATCATTGAATTCAAGTTACCACAGCAATGATGGGTGTGTACTGGCATAATCACCACGCTTGCCAAATGCGGGTTGGTGATCACAAACCCGAGCAACATTCGAAAACTCGAAACTTTTTGTTGCCCGACCCGGGATTCGAACCTGGGACCCCGAGATCTTGGCCCGGTATTTAAACCACTAGACCAACGCACGGTGGTCCGAAAAACCGCCTTTCATACACATAGAAATGAAATGTGGTTTATTTTAAATTTTATTTTGATATTAGTTTGGCATATAATAGTTAATATTATAAGTAAGTGTGGCCATCTTACGATGCGTAACTTACGAGAAAAAAAATATTTACTTTTTTTTTCTATGGAGAAAAATACATTTTATCATTTTTCTCGGTACTTACTGCAACTATTAAGCTGCGACTTATATGGCATATACTTACATATAAGACGAACCCTACAAGCTACGCCGTTTGTGCCGAAACTTGCCGCTTTGCGCCCCACATATTTATTTATTTATTTAATTTGAAATTTCTATATAAGTCATACTTATTTGATTCTAATGACGAATGTAGATAGCACAGCACGTAATATGAATAAGCATATTTTTTGAATAAAATTCCTTTACATAAATTTTTTTTTTACTAAAAATTATAATGAATAACGAAAATTAGGTTTAAAAATGGACAGCATATTTTATTTCATATAAATATTAATCTATAATAAAAATACTATTACAAAAATGATGCGGAATGTCAAACTAGTAATAATATCAAATTTAAAAGTAATAATAATTGATCTGCAAGTAGTTATAGTCAATGTAACATGCCAAAAATCGATGGAAAAGTGCTCATTACAAAAAAAACATTTGTTATTCGTTATCGAAATCCGAGTCAATCCTTATTCCTAAAAGTTAAAATCCTTATACCTGGCTTCAGACTTCAGGTCTTGTATAATCTTTTTTCGATTTTTCATTGCTTACTTGTTGTGTGCATCCCGGACTTGCCATTTTTTGAATTCTAGCCTGTATGAAATGTGTAACAAGCACTCCATCCTTCTTATCCATGCATGAAGTGTAGATAAACCTATTTTTGATGTCGTGAAACAAGGAGCAGGCGCCAGGCACTACGAATGACGGTAACACCGCTAGACGTTTTTTTGAAAATCCTGACAAGACAGCAGACATTACTGGGATAGATTCTCATTTGATTGAAAGATTTTTACTGATTCTTAGAATTATTTCCAGTGGGTATCATAATATCAATATTGATCATTTTAATAAATACCTTCAAGAAATTGCTAATTTGTATGTGACGCTATACGGTACGCATTGGTAATCTGTCGGAGGAAGCGTCTGAAGCCAGGAATAAGGATTTTAAGAAGTACCGAGAACATTATTCCCGAAAGTTCAACAGAACAGCAACAAACGAAGATATATTTTATTACTTATTGTTATTGTCAGATCCATATTTATCTTCAATAAGACCTAAGATAAACAAGAACCGAAAGAGTATTGCTGAAGATTTGAAACCCTTTCTTATTTTAGATAGGGATGAAGAAAAAGAAAATATTGAGTTTGTTGATGTTGATGCTTTGGGATTGATACGGATTTCGAAAACTTGACTGATGACGAATAACAAATGTTTTTTTTTGTAATGAGCACTTTTTTATCGATTTTTGGCATTTTACATTGACTATAACTACTTGCAGATCAATTATTATTAATTTTAAAGTTGACATTATTACTAGTTTGACATTCCGCATCATTTCTGTAATAGCATTTTTTTTATTGATTAATATTTTTATGAAATAAAATATGCTGTCCATTTTTAAACCTAATTTTCGTTATTCATTATAATTTTTAGTAAAAAAAAATTTATGTAAAGGAAATTTTACCAAAAAATATGCTTATTCATATTAAGTGCTGTGCTGTCTACATTCGTCATTAGAATCAAATAAGTATGACTTATATAGAAATTTCAAATTAAATAAATAAATAAATATGTGGGGGGCAAAGCGGCAAGTTTCGGCACAAACGGCGTAGCTTGTAAGGTTTGTCTTATATGTAAGTATATGCCATATAAGTCGCAGCTTAATAGTTGCAGTAAGTACCGAGAAAAATGATAAAATGCATTTTTCTCCATACAAAAAAAAAGTAAATATTTTTTTTTCTCGTAAGTTACACATTGTAAGATGGCCACACTTACTTATAATATTAACTATTATATGCCAAACTAATATCAATAATAAAATTTAAAATAAACCACATTTCATTTCTATGTGTATGAAAGGCGGTTTTTCGGACCACCGTGCAACGGGGCGTTAAGAACACTAAAACATAAACAAAATCTCTACGCCAATGCATACTCGTATGGACGCATTTAAACACGCATTACCTATGCGTGTCGTATTTTACACATAGATAAGGCTTTTTTAACCGACTTAAAGAAGGAGGAGGTTCCTAATTCGACAGTTATAGTATTTGTTTAGTAATATTATAAATATGAAAGTTTGGATGGATGTAGTTTTGATGGTAGACTTTTATTGTTGGATGTTCGTTCCAATTCGAAATTCGCGGGCAATAGCTAGCAATGAAAAGAATTAAATCAATTTATGTTAGACATTGTATTGTCGATAATATATTGGAATGCAATACATCGTGTCACATTTTCAAATTAGATGTGTTACATACAAACAGGTATACCTACATGACCCTGCAATGGCATGGCAAAACGTTATGGGGAGAGGGCTAGAGCCCTAAATGCTTTTTAAATTTATTACGACGTTAAAGTAATTTGATCAAACAAATATTTTAAGGATTATTTAAATATTTTTGTTAATCTACTATATTTTATAGATACAAGCCAACATTTTGAAGTGCTTCAATAGGTGATACGGTAAGAAAGTAATATTATATTTTATTGGAAGTATAATAATACTATCTGGCCCTACTGCTTTACATATAAAATGTTGTAGGTACAGCCTCGTAATAATTCACAATCAAGAGGAAAAGTCAGCGACGCCCGTCGGCCGCAGCGCGTGGGAAAACACGACGCTTATGACCGAGCTCCACCGAGAAATTTAATTTTATGGGCATTTTTCAGTATTGTCGGAACGGTTTTAAGACTGTTTAGCTCATTACTGTTTGAGTCCATCAGTTGATTGATTTCTAAATTTAAATTGTGTCTGCAAATAAATTACTGTAAGTATTTTAAACGATTTCGAACCTCTTAGCGTAGCGTCCAACATTCAGAATCATGTTTTGTTCAACAAGCGTTTAATTGGTATTCAAGCTATTATTTAATTTATCACATTGCAGCTAACAATAATTAATTAATGTTGTGGGGAGAACAGATGAGTTTCATTGTACTCTGTCGAAAGTCAAACTAGTAACCGACATCATCGTGATTTATAGAAATACAATTTTTGGCTGCTGTTTAAGCATAAATATAATATCACCGAAAGTTCTGTCCCCTAATTCGCGTAACCAAATGGTATCACAATCCTAATTGAACGACAGGTTTTTGACAGTTCTAGTATGGGCTAAATGTCAAAATCGTACAATTCAATCACGATCGAACTGCGATTCGGTTACCCGAATTAGGCCCCTGGTAGGAATCATTTAATCCCTCGATCGTGAGTTATTCCAGACACAATTGAAATCAATTGTTATCGCGGCACACGCGTGCCTCCTGGGGGTTGAGGGATTAAGTGAACAACTTATCATTGGGTTATTATCAAAAACAGTTTTTATTTTACATTTTTTGCGATAGGAAAAACATCGGAAGGAAACCTGTACATTCAGATTACAATTGTCTTTTTCGGCATAATAAAATATGCGATGACAACTATTTCAGGCTTAGACTTCCCGCATTGGAATTTGGAACCGTGGTCACCTATATAGAACGGAATTAAGTGTTAGAAGCAAAAATACACTTAAATGAGTCTTGTGGATAAAGAGCTCATTACGTATTAAAATTCGTTCCTAATAAAGCCGTTCGTCTTTCCAAAGTTAGAAACAAAAGTTTGTAATTAGTTAATCGTGTACCTGACTCCGTGCAAGAGTACCCACTGAATTTGGTCAAATTGATTTGGCACAAGGCCAGCCGAACTGACCATTGCACTTATTTCCCGCTTCATTTCAAAGTTTGCTTTCAAACTGATGGTAAGAAAGTGAATCACCCAAATTAGTTAGCCAGATTTAAGAAGGCACTATTTAAAATGCAAGTTCCAAGCAACTTTAACCCTGACAATAAGAACAGAAGAAGGAAGGACATTGCTGCACAATCCTTTAAAACTAACACTATATTTGCCAAGAAAAATTATGCTAAACGGTCAGTTCATCTTTACAATATAGCAAATAGGGAAATTTATATAATATGTATATAGTAAACAGCACTGTGAGTGTAAAAAAATACTGACAAAATGGTTAGAACCAAAGAACTATGACGAAATTGAGGCACTATAAGAATAACACACACCATACAAACTTCTCACACACACGCACGCGCCCACACACACACACACCACACACACACACACACAGGCTTAATTTTAAATATATACCTATAACAATTTCAACCTACCTGTACCTACTATCTTTTTAAGGAAGAGCAGTATCTCCTGGCACAGGCTTTAATTATTAAGTTTAAAAGGAGATACTGGTCACTATTAGTTTAAGATAAATCTTGTTAAAGACAGTAAACATTTTATTAATTAATTTATTATTATTTACTTTAGTGCACACAATATTTGTCAGCACTTCATTAGTCTAATAAGTCTTTTTAGTTTATGCATGTAGGTTCGACTCCCACCTTAGACCTTCGAAATTTTTATTCAAGGAATTGTAGTTATTTTCAATTTATGCTAGCAATTTTCTTGCTTAAGAAGAGTTTCAAAATATTAAAAAGCTGTTTCGTCTTAGCCAATAGTTACATCAAGCTTTCGACTAGTACGGTCGGCCAAGAAAGTGATGTACGTATCAGTTTGGACAATATTTCATGTGTCAGTAAAATAGCGATAGAGACTATGACGTTTCAGTACTACCTTGTTGTTCACTGACGCGCGAATGACCTTCCACCTTAGGGTGATAGCACTTTCTTGCCCGACCGTACCTCCAACATCCGAGCTGACCACCACGGGCAATGGTTAACATTTGGGTCGGTCAACTCCCTTTTAATTTACTTTAAACCAAACAGCGCAAAGACTTGAATAAATTTGTCAACAAACCAAATGTCTGGGTAGCTCAATGGTTAGAGCAGGGTCAGCGCAAGGTTGTCGGTTCGAGTTCGATCTCAGGCAGTCGAAATTTATAAACAAGGAATTGAATGCGGTGAAGTGGTTTTAGCTCTCAGTTGTTCTTAGTTTTGATGAACTTTTAATCTTGCTGTATGTTTATAATAGCATGTATTACATGGACGAATACCGTGATATAAAGTATTATTATTCAATTATCTAGGTTGTTTACTCAATTAACTTCTCACCGTAAGGTGTAGCGTACTCACGAAGATTATTAATTTTGATCGATCATGCTCTTTATGTATTAAAGTCACGTCTTCAGTCTTATATTATCCATGAGCTTAATATTCGCTTATCTGGAGGTACTTTAAATTAAGTACTTACGTAATTTCAATATACTAAGCTAAAGGAATTTGAAATTTGAATTATGAAAGAAACTGGTTGATAGTTGATAGATTTAGGTATATTGTTTACACTTTTAAACTTATTTTTAAAAACGTTAAATACGTGTTTAAAAAAAAGTTTAACGCGTTGAGGTCAATATTTTTTTACTTAAACTACCTATATTTATTTTAATTCGCAAAAATAATTGCATTTTTAATCCAAAATAAGGCAGTCTACAAAATGTATTCGAGATTTTTTCCTAAATACATTTTATTACAAATATAAACAAGCATTCAGTATGTAGGTATAAGTAATTAGTAAAGCAGTTATTGGAAAATTACATACAGAAGCTCAATTTATTTCTTTGTTTAAATGTTCAAAGCTCAAAGCGCTTTGAAACACTTACGGCGATCGACACACTAACAAACTGAATTGCACAACTGCTTTTCCGAATCCCATACTGTAAGTGATGCGATCTCAAACAGTGCATTTTCTCATAAAGTGCATTTCTGAGCTTGCTAATATATTTTCTCTTCGCGATCTATTTAGCTCCGCTCGGAGAAGTGAATATCTAACTACATACTACAGATGTATGTCTCATTGTCGCTCTATTTCAGAAGCTAAGTTGCGCATGATAAATTATTTTATCTCTCACTTAAATGGATTCTGTAAATAATTAGCTTTGAAATTATTCAGCTTATTTGCAATTTATGTTCATATTCAGGCATATCCCTTTGGGCACTTTAACTTTTCACAACTTTCTAAATTGTCGCATAAGCTGAGCTTTACTTATACTCAAGCATGACTTCAGTTTTCACTATATTAACTTTAAAGGAACAAAATATTTAGGATAGAAAAAGCACAACATCGTAGTACAAGTTTATAATTACTTACTCCATTAAACCAAAGTAAGCAATAAACATGTAATGAAATTAAATAAAGAACATTAACAAGAAAAAGATATTATGCCAAAGTTCCTAAGACGATTGAAATTATAATTAAAAATCTATACTAATATTATAAAGCTGAAGAGTTTGTTTGTTTGTTTGAACGCGCTAATCTCAGGAATCTGAGTTGGATAGTCCATTTATCGAGGAAGGCTTTAGACTATATAACATCACGCTGCGACCAATAGGAGCGAAGCATCAGTGGAAAATGTTGCAAAAATAGTCGCGATCATAATAATAGAAATTGACGCGCGGGCGAAGAAATAGTTCCTGATACTTCGTTCTACCTACTTGTTTTTATCATTTCTATTTTGACCAAAACCAAGGCCCGAACAAATCACAAATAGCACCATGATCTCAGAATCTTCATTTCTAACTACCGTGATATTCGAATAGATCCTCCCTAATGGTACTCTCGGAAAACTTGCCTTTGGTTAATTGCACCGTCTAATAGAGCCCAATCGCTGTTGGTCTGGGCCTGATTACCGCCATTGTTGCGTAATTGATGTGAATTGTTATTATACGCCTGTTTTAATTGGGTACCCGTTTTCTTATTCACATGTATTTTATTATTCACAAAATTATGGTAATGGCAATATCAAACAATTTATTTTCCTGAATGGTTTTGCAAGGCTCCAAACTGCCTGCAAAAGGAAGCTCCTTCTTTGAGAAAATTGGGAATAACAATATTATTTTCTTCTATAAGACCCAACGCTATTTGAATGCATAGCATTGTTGCATACCACTACATTAACGATAATATTATGTGCCTTAATCATATAAGTTGTTGAACCAACATGAATACATTATGGTTTGCAACTGTATCAAAGAAAGTATTATGATTCTTACAAACTTTTAGGCTCATACATAATTATAATCTAATGTCCAAAAATTTTGCATAAATTTGTTGTCTCATAAAATTGTCTGAAGCCATTGCTGTGATCCGAAACAATACCTCCTTGCTGTGTTATTTGACACTTTGAAGAAAGATAAAACAAAACAATACTTACTATTTCGTGTGAAAGATCATTGTTTCGCCCTAGATTAATTATATTCATTGGATAATTAATTTTTAATAAATTATATCAGTAGCAGTACTTTTTAAATGAGCCGGGCCTTCATGTTTCATTATAAGAAGCTCTATTCACTGCTACCTGAATGCTGCCTAGCATTGCATCTATCGGATATTAAAACCATAGGGAAATAAAACCTAGTGCGAGATCCGGGCTGGCACGACGCTAAACAGTGAGGGTGCGGTGCAAAAATAAATAAATAATAATTTGTTTCGCCTTCCCGGTTTCCCGGTCCCGCTTTGCAACAGCTTTGAAACTGCTGCTACGTTAAAGCGTGCCGTCTCCTGCACTGTTACTAACCTGCTCCTCTTCTGACCTGAATTCGATATGCTAAAGCTTTAAACGGTAAATAAGGTTTTTTTAGAAGGATAATGCTGCATTAAGAATATTGTAGTTGTCAGGACATTATTTTAATAATTGCAACATTTGCAATTGTATTATTTAAGAAAATTTCATAAATCAAGCAGCTGCATTAATAAGTTTAATTCCTAAACGAAGTTGAATAGATAGGTCGATGTAAGACCAAAAATCTGTTAAATTTTATAAAGTAATTTACCGTGGAACAAATTCTGGTTTAAGTAGATATACTTGCCCATTGCATCGATAATAAACTGATTTCTTGAAGTTATGTTAAAATCAAAAGTTATACTTTTGTTGCAAGAGAGCAGGGAAGTAATTAATATTCCCAACTTGTATACAAGTTGCTACTTATACCTCGATACTTCATTTACTTTCAAATTAGTAAACAAATATTTTCCAGTTGCATTTTCCGTCAACGTAAATAAATATAAAATGGTGGTAAACTCTTCTCGTTTTCTTACTTCCGTTAATTACGAATAGAATTTAACCGGCAATTAGTGTGGTTCGCAATTAAATGCGCCACATCTGGGGAACATTAGTACAGCACACTAAGTAAAGCAACCTCATAAGGCAACATAAGCAGCACACTCGTAAAACATATTAATCTTACACGACGACGCCTACATCCTCACGGAAAAGGATATATTTCTTTCCAAATGGATCGTATAAGGAAAGCCATACTACTTCTTCCTTCAATGACAAACTAGTAGCTTTCTATAGCATACGAAAATGCTTAATAATATTACTGAACATTGCAACGAAATTGATAAAAATCGTTTATATCTGGTTTTACGTAAGGCTTTAATGTTATTTTTTGGCTCAGGTATCATTGTTTTTGTATGAAGTCATACAAAAATTTGAAACCTTAAAACTATAAGCATAAATGAAACAAATACTTGGATAAGAGTAACGTGTCAACCAGTCAGAAATTCACACGGCTATTGGTAAGTTTATAAGCGGCTTAAGAATAATTTCACTAACATTTTACCGCTTTACTATTACGAGTATGTTGATGTACTGTAGGTTTTAAATAAATTGTATTTATTAATGTTATTGTTTCCATCAATGCCTATATACTCGTGATTCGAAAGGCGTGTTTAACCGTTGGTATCGACTTTTCGACAGCTAAAAAAACCTAGATCCTTAAAAGGTACATACCGTGTCTGATCTAAAAGATAATGCCACATAAATGCGTATGACCACAAGCTTTCTAGGAGTTAAATCATGAGCGCCCAAGCGCCGTCCGTGGCATGCTTTTTCACCAAGAAAATGCGCTCACTCATATAGCTGCTTGAACCGTGGACTATTTGACAACTTCAGGGGTACAAATGTTACCACATTCACCCTACAGTGACGACCATCGAAGAATTCCGACAGCTACTTATTTTTAAATTTCCCGAATGATGCGTTTTTAAAATGTTTGAAAGCTGGTTTAGCCAAATGAACATGTTTATAGGGGTGGGAGGGGAATATTTAAATTTAAATATGTTTTTATCACAGCCTTGCTAATTTTCATTTAACTAAAGCCTATTGGAACAGCCCACGTACTCCACTTTTGAATCCCATAAACGTACCATTAAGATATAACAAGTAAGGCAGCTCTTTGCGTTCCAAGAGTCATTTCAAGTAAGTTAGAAGTGAACTTGCTGATCTGCCTTTGCCAATCCATTAGCGAGTGAAAAGTAGATGGTGCGAGACTAGTCAAACTACATATAGTTTTGCCGTGTCAGCGAGCGACCAAACGAAGCTCTTTATCGCAACCTCGCAGGCTGACTCGCGTGAACAGTTTTACCGGCAAACGCTTACTGGCTCTGTAGCTTTCCATTCCGACTGAATCCACATGGGTAATCCAATGTGGCCCTTATTCAGGGATTTCAAATCGGAGAAACAGTTTGTTCTAACCCAATAATTGGTTGTTCAGAGTAATATTATTGCCTAGACTTCTACGCCCTCTATGCTGTTTAAGTTACCTATCTAAATGACTGTTTTTTAAATCAAAATCAAAAATAAACGCGTTCTAAATCCGTAAACTATCTTTCATTTCAAAACTATCTAAATGAGCTAAGATTTTTTTTATTAAAAGTTAGTAGATTTAGCCCAAATGAACACATTCAATCTTAAGAAGAAATTTTTTTTACAGAAAAATGTTACCTGCAAAAAAAAATTGGTGACACAAGTGTTAAAGCAATGATATTAAACAAATTTCCTACGTATCCCGTAAAGCTTCATCTCGAATGTTATAAGCAATAAAACAACATGCATAATATAAACAATCAATAGCTCTTGCTTACAAAACACATGTTGTGTGAACTTTGAAGACGTATATTGATTACGAACATTTTTCACGCGACCCCTAAGATTTAAGTTTACGAGTTACCCATTTCGAACAGTTAAGAATTTGTTGTCCATTCTCTTTCAGGATGTTTCCGATCATTTCTGCCCAAACTCATCTATCAGTGGGGATGTGTTCGAAAGGTGGAATAGAATTTGTCTTTCATTCGAAACTACTTAGTCAGCTGCTTGCAAAAGACAAATCTGCATTCATGGAATATAAAGATATGAAAACTATAAATAAACAAACAGCTACATCATTCAGTCTTATGCATTTCATCAGTGATAATAATTGTTTTTCTTGAAAACCAATGAAAAAAGAATTTACTCTCTTATTATAGTTTTTAAGGGTAGTTTTGGTTTATAAATTATTTCTTCTAATAATTCACGTCTAAAGTTCTTTCTGTATTAGGCTCGTATTAGGATTACTCTTAGAAGTCGAAATTTCTTTATTATTCCTGTAATAAAGAAATTTTCACTTCGGAGCGTAGAATATCATGTTTGACTGACAACTGCACAAAACATAAAACCTTTTAGAATCCGCCCACCGACAATACTTAATGTAGAGATTTTTATTTATCTCATCTGAGGCCATTCACCATGCCTATTGATTAACATTGATTATTCTGCTGTCACTCAAAATTGGTAACCAATTGTTTACTCTTGGTTGGTCATTTTTGTTGTTAAATGTTTTTTACGTATCATAATATGTTTACAGCAGATAATGTTACTATCCGTCATGCCCTATTCTATCGTGCACCATGTATACCTTAAAGTTACTTGTTAATTCCCCTCGCTCCAGGCATGACTGCAATATTTTCATCCAATGCTTCGCCAGACTTCGAAACTATCCAAACTTTACACAGATCACGTTTTAATTCAATCAAACAATCGTCAAAACAATTGAAGCTCGAGAGTTTTGTATAGTGAAACTAGCCGATAGTCAAAAATTGTTTGTTAGTGGAAAACATTGTATTATAATTGATATCAACAGCAAGTAACGATTTATTTGTAATTTATTCTTTCTAAAGTTCATTAAGACTTTATCAAAACGCTTACAAACAATATCAAACTCTGTAACTACTACAACATTGAGAATAAGTTCAACCTATTATTAAAAGATAAAATACAGTATAGATAACTACTAATACGTTATTAAAAAAGTTTACGGTAAAACTGCGCTAATGAACACCTTATCTCGACCGCGGGCTTGCCACAGATCTATTAGCGAGATGATCCGATGTTACAACGGCATAGGCACAACCTTTCCTACTTTCTATTACACTTTTATTAGAACGCGATGATCAAGAGCTGTATATTTTATCAATTAGCTATTACTAATTATAAAGTCATAAAATATCTATAACCCAAAGTGCGACCACGCAGTTCACATTTTAATTTAACAACACAAACCAATTTGTCTGCATTGAGACAACCAAAAACAAATACCTTCATCGGAGTTCCTATACGGTACATTTACCCGAAAAAAATATTATTTTAATCGGTCTGTTCTATACAGGGTGTACAAAAGGTACAGAAATGCTTTCATTATAATTAGTCTCACATAAATCCGATGATAGGCAACTCTCCCAATACGTGTCACAAAGCCCAATTCTCGGCTATTCTTATCTATTCGCATTTAGAAATGTCGGTTATCCTTACAAGGAGAAGATACTTACTGCATTTACCAAGTCGCAATCGCCACTCTAAAACGTTTACCCCATCGCCTATCTATTATTGTACCTACAGCAAATGTGAGCAAAGTCATTGCCATTTCAGCTTAACCTTTAAGTTATGATGATTACTAGTTATAATTTGCTATCAGAAAACTTCATATCAAGGAAATAATATATTACGAGTAACACTTAAGAGAAGCACACTTCTTTAAATCAAGTAATAAACTGATAGCCAAAGTGTATACCAATTTCTCTATAAAATATTGTTCAGATAAGAAAATTAAAATCTTCCCTGCAAGAAAACAAGTTATAGACGAACCCCCTTACCTAAAAATGCTTTATAATACATCATCTGTGTTACGAACGGCGTTATGAAATACATTTGTCACGTAAAGATGCAACTAAAAGATGTTAATCTTTCTTGTTTTACTTTTAAAACCTATTAAGGAGTAACATTTCCTTCTGTACACCCTATAAAAATATAAGGTGTTTTACTCGTAGCGACGCGTGGGGTTGAGCCAAACAAAACATTTAAACGACGCAGGGCGACCTGTATTAGGTGCGGAAAAATGATGAGCTAAAAGAGACAATAGAAAATAAAGCGCAGAAGTTTGTACGCCAATAAACACGTAGGGCCGAGCCGTTCTCCTGCCACTCCGTGCCTCGTTGTGCCTCTCGAACCGTAAAATGAGCTTGCCTGCTTCCACCAAAACAGCGGCAATATTTCATTGTACAGTAGACAACTAAAGACGATTATCTTCCTTTTAAACTCCCGCCACGATGTTACAAAATACTTTTCGAGCACGTATCGGTTCGCTTTGTCACTAGCAGACTCAGATCGATAAATAGTAAGTTTGAACCGAAATTATCAAACTGTCTGAATGCCGTCACTACTAACTAGTAAAGTTTTGGGGAATAGGTTTTTGTATATCTAAACCTTTTATTTTCAAATGAGAAATGAATACAAACCAAGACTGATGTCAAATTACAAGATAAGAGCAAAATATTATTCAATACAAAAAAGAAAATATTTTAAAGAAGGTAGAATAACTAAGTAAGGAACGACATATATACTTAATTCCCCTATTTGCGCTATAAACATCATAAGTGCACAAAGGCATAAATAGGCAGTTGTTCTATATCGGAACTGTTTATTCCGCACTAAATAAACGACCGAATCCACAAAACAGTCTATGCTATCATGATTTGATTTCCAATTCTGACACAACATTGTTGACCATGCAAAGTTAATAGTGTTTGCACTTGGTTCAGTGCAAAATCAAAACCAACCATTGAATTTCAAAGAAAAACATTCCCATACCAAAGTGCGGTTTCATTCCATAATCAAAATTAATGCTTGTTTCCTGCTCGATGTACCAAACTGTGGTTTTTTATCCCTAACTTAAAGATGGCATTAAAGGGACATCACAAGAACTAGTTTTTAAGGAAATCTGCAAGAAAATTTGTTGGTGAACCTAAAAAAATGGGTCAATTTAACCTGAATAAGTTTTATTCCGCAACGCTTTTTCATAGGCGTTTCTGCTTATTGTCAAAGAATATTATGTCTTAATATTCTTTGTTATTGTTAAACCCCCAATTGAATTTTATACAGGATGATCCAAAAGGTGACGTCCAAAAATTATATTATTTATATATGTTACCCGATTTTTCTTAGTTTTCGAGATATAAATTTTAACTCTAGGCAATGTCTT
Organism: Anania crocealis; assembly: GCA_949315895.1. Lineage (NCBI taxonomy): Eukaryota > Metazoa > Arthropoda > Insecta > Lepidoptera > Crambidae > Anania > Anania crocealis. The sequence continues at coordinate 19,557,044 of OX438880.1, read as the reverse complement.
TAGGGCTCAAGGTTCAAAGGTAAAAAGATAGCGACAGTAAGTATCAGCAACCCGAAAAATGCGCGGACGGAAGAGTATGAAATTTCGCACACTTAGGTATAGTTTATATGGAGATGGAGCGCAGAATGCTAATATTTTTTAAATTATTCATAGAAAATATATTAAATCAATAAAATTGTTGGCGACCACTAGTCAAAATAGTTACATTTCAATGAGGGCTGTCTGTGGCTAGACTAAGCGTAACACTATTTTGTTGCTATCCTAAAACTGGTCAACTATTGTTATTGTTTGAGCTTTACTTATTAAAGTTTAGTGTCCTTGGTCTAAGCATTCGAACACAATAGATAAGATATTATCACAGGGTTTATTGTGCGTCACTCTCCACGGTTGTAAGTTGTCATCCAATATGTGTTAATACCGTGATCCTATTGAAGGCGTACATTGTTGCGGCCGCTTGGGCGATTCAATTTCCGCCTCGGCGCCAATTCAATTTAGTCGGGACGAGGCTGATACTCGTAATAACTACCTATGCGACATTATTAATAGCAATAATTAATTCAATTTGATAAACAATTTTCTCTATTTTCTATATTTTTCATTAATTGACGTAACTAGTAACATTAAATGTCATTATGATAGCAATGATTAGCTAGGTATACGTTATGTAACGTTAAACTAAAGTTACGGCCTTTAATCATCCTACTGCAGGGTAAAAGTCTCCATAACTCAAGTTACCATAGTAATTCAAGAAACTTTTGTTGCCCGAACCGGGTATTGACCCCGGAATCCCGAGATCTTGGCCCGGTATTCAAGCCACTAGACCAACAGGGCGTTATGCTTACTACAAAAACTGCATGGTTTTCAACACTGTAATGCCTGGCTTGAAACAAAGTTCAATATTAACGAATGCTTCATTTATGACTAAAAATTTAACTAAGGAACTAAAAATTTTTAAATTAGCATTTTTCGAACCTGCAACGAAAACGTCATAATATCATTTGGAAGGCGCAAAATTTTGTAGAAGCTCTATTTCATTAAGTTTGGTTACAAAATGTTGCTCAAAATTAATTACATTGTTCAGGTTCTCATACTAACGCATCTTGACTTAATTTTATACCATTTGGAAACATTTCCTTTAAAAGTCCTCACTCTACCAAACTTTTAATTGGGTTTTCGTTTTGACTTCTTATTTGTTGTACAATATGAAACAGGATTACGATTTTCTTTTTTTATTAAAACCCAGGTTAAATTCTTATCATACTCCGTAATTAGTTTTGTGGTTTTTGTTGATAGCGAACTTACATTACGACATTTTCCTTATCTTATTCTTCTTTCTTAGAAAAAAAAATTTGAATTCAGTTAAAAAGAAACGCTACTTATATGTCATTGTAATAATAGCTATGTTTTTGGAATATTTGATATATATTCTTTGTTGCTTTTACAAAAAATGAACCCTTAATATAAACTTTTACCAATTCTAACCACTTACATTCTTCTTGGGTAACTTTACTATTCAAATACAATAACAGGTAACAGGTTATCTATCTATATATATAAAAGAAAGTGGTATTAGTTACACCATTTATAAGTCGAGAACTGCTGGGCCGACTTTTATGATTTGGTGTTTGTGAATTTGCATTCGCCGGGAATAGGATAATAAATATTAAAAGCGTTGAAAAGCTAACGCTAAACATAGATCAATAAAAATATTTCTTTACAATTTTTCCAACCCCGCCATATTTGACGACAATGACATTTAAGACGTCAAAGTCAAATACTTTTCAGAGGCGACACGAAGTTCGTGGGATCCGCTAGTTACTATTGTTGGTCTGTAAGTATAAAATTTTAGTTCGATAAGCAGTAGGAATTATAGGACCTCATCAACAAAAAATAGCTCTAAATGCAGGTAAGTCGTTAAATAACTTGCACATTGTTCTCCAAGAACAATAAAACTTGATAACGAACTAACTTGAAAGCAAAACATTGAACAGATATTTAATGGCCCATTAAAACATTGGTTCAATTTTCAGAAATAGATATTATATTATTTCTCGTCGAATCCCACTCGGATGCGTATTATGTATCCCTAAATGTTTGGCAACAAACGAAAGTAATAAATTACTTACATTTCCAAGTATTTACGTGGCCTTTTAGTTTACTTTTATATAAGCATGGCTCCATTGTAATCACGGATTAACATTTAGAAAACATGTAGCAATTAGAAAACAATAATGATGGTAAACTTATAAATAGGTGCTTTGATAGAACCTTTTTATATGCTTACCAATACTTTGTCTGATTTAGCTTAAGTATCAAGACATACAATGTGCTGACGTATAATTTGAACAAAATAACAATGCCTTATCATTAAAATATGTGCTTGTTCATAGAAAATCTACATACATTTCCTAGAGAAGTTAACCACAGCTGCGCAAGAAAAACACAAATCCCAAATTTCTGCAACTTTTAAAAAATAATGGTCCTCGTGGTTACGTGTCCAAGATACTGTGCAGCATTACCTCGCTGAATCGTGATCCGCAGCTATCCCAACATGATCCTTTCCATCTCTGAGTAAAATCAGTAGGATCAGTAAAATCACTCTCTACGTCTGATCCTCGTAAACCATAACTTGGAGGACGCATTACATACAGAAACGATAAAACCAGCAACTATATTTTCTTACTTGAACATCAAGTCTAATTTGTTCAGATCTTTTGGAATAAGTTTTTCCGCACCATATGACACCGCGTGTCCACTACATCAATATCTTATCAGTGGAGATGACTTTTTTATGAGTTTCACTTGTTTTCTATTGCCTGTTTTTCGCTCTAGCTATAATATGGAAGTGATTTTTTTATCATCAACCAGTCCCCTAATTCGCGTAACCAAATCGTATCACAATCGTAATTGAATTGCAGGTTTTTGACAGTTCTAGTATGGGCTAAATGTTAAAATCGTCCAATTTAATCACGATCGAACTGCGATTGAAATAGCTGAATAAGGCCCCAGAATGGTGTTCACAAAATAGCATCTTAATAATTATACAAATAGATCGCAAGCGTTATCATTAGTTCTCATTTGATAGAAGCCCGTCTTTAAAACAGACTTAGGTATTCTGTTTCTTATAAAGGCACGGCCTGCCCTTGGGGATACATTATTAAGTATTGGCCGCTAAAAATAAATCATTAATCTATGGAATAACCTTCATTCCTAAACAAGGCTTAGTCTGATAAGTTGAAAAGAGGAGTGAATATTAGGTATATGTTTATGTTAGGTATATTAAACGAAAATATAAACTGGCTTAGCTGACATCTCTAATGCAAACGAAACATTATGTTTCTTTCTAAAGGAAAAGGAAATCTACAGCGAAAAATGTCGCTAAAATCATACCTGAATAAAGATGAAATGTATCTGACCTACTAAAACTGGAAAGTTTGGTTGTTGTAGTAAGTATGAATTTATCGAATAATTATGATTAAATTTAGTACGCTTGCTGTTTTTTTTTTTTAGGCTTAGGAGTTTAAAATTGATTCTTAAATCTTTTTTCTACCAGCGTAAAACAAATAGGGTGGACATTCGGCTAAGATGAAGTCGAAGTGTTTCAGGATACATTGGGCGGCGCATATTATACGACACAAAAACCTTGAAGACATAATTGTTTTTGTATTTTCATTCATGATTGCATGAATCAAAGATCAACACCCAATGTTCATTCAAAATTAACTTATATTAATTATAATAAAAAACATAAGTTTTCACAAAACCAAAGGTAAGTAATACAAACATTCAGATCCGTGACAATGAAGAAAAATATTTTTCTAGTGTAGTTTTTTAGTCTGGGCCAAACCCGACTATTTTTACTAATAGTAGGTATAGACACCTCCATGTAGGATTTGAATAGTACCTTTTTTAGAATGACTTTAAACAGGATGTGTTTGTTCTGCGAATGTTTAGACGGGCACTAGTTCCTAAAATTTACCGGCATGCGAGGAGATGCGGGTTCGAGTCCCGCCTGAGACATAATTTTTCAAGTTTATATACTGATATTATAATTGCAATTTAATTGCTTAAATATCAAATAAAGTATATAAATAGCTGTTTCATCTTAACTGACTGTCAAACATCTGCAAAGATGTTTCTTTCGGGTGTTAAGGGTGCAAACTCCTAACATTTGATGATGCAACGCTGGCTTACAGCATTAAGAATATGCTTGAAAAATTCGCCCTGAGTCGCAGGGTCTCGGTGGCTTAATGGTATAGCGCCCGCCCGGCATGCGAGGAAATGCGGGTTCGAGTCCCGCCTGAGACATAATTTTTCAAGTTTATATACTGAAATCCTCTTATTGTCATCTGAATTATTTTTTTTCTATACATTCCACCATCTTGTTTTTTCTCTTCTTTCGTACGTTCCTGATAATTCACAGGATTCAGTCAAACATTTTATCACGTTTTGATAACACGGTTATATAACCGTATATAACCGGTATGAACCTATATAGGTTCATACCATGCATAAGATAAAATGTTATACGCATTATGAGACGGTTTGCTTTTAAAAACAGTTAACTTTATCTTTTTATTTGATAAAATTAGGTCTTCAAACGTTTAGAATTCATTTAATATGACAGTCTTACCATTAACTCTTACAATATTTGTTGAAAGAAATTCACATAACAAGGTAAAACCATGGTTCGATAAATTGAACAATATGAATTTAATTCTGCGCAATACGCAATCAGTGAATTTAAATTGCATTATTAATTCATGCATTCCGCTTCCATAATTCACATTTTGATGATCGTGTTAAATTGAGCAAAGATATTCGGCATGTTTCGGCTGGACCACTATCGCTGATCAAAGTTCCTCTCATACTAATACCAGATTTCCGATAACAGCCAAGAATCTTTGACCAAGGTATTTCGTGCTGTGATTTGGAATTTATCTAGAATAATGGTAGTTTCTAATAAAACGCCAAACAAAATACATTATTTCAACAAGGAATCTTAAAATAAAGATTAGAATATTTTACTAGGGACTTGTAGAGCACTGCATTAGCCACATTTCTTTCAGTAGCCTGGAAACCCTATGTTTCTACTCTTCCGGGTTAAAGTTCTCTATTATCTAGATATAGGGTAGCCTCGGGAAAATAATAAGGGACAATTGCAAACTCAGCGATATTTCTACTACTAAAGCACGAACACAACATCCGTGAGCTTGAATACATCTAATAAAAAAACTAAATAGGTCAACGATCAAAACTAAAGGTCCGAAATAAAATATAATAAATATTAGACCCCTTGAGTAACAAACCTAGCTTTTATATCATCGTTTGGACACCTTGTTCAACATCCAGAGTCTAGCCCGCCTACTGTCATTCCTAAACGAAAGAGGTTGAGTATTTGTAGTAGGAAATAGAAGTGTCATATCGCGTGCTGTGAGGCGAACACAGCCATCCAGGTAAAAGCCATTCAGACTATCGATCGAAGCGACCTGACTTCATGACCTGGCTGACAATGCCTATTCCGACAGCCTCCTCAATTCAATTTGGCTGCAGAAACAGTGCAGACATCGGCGTTCGTGTTCGCAAAACTCAATTGTCTAGCATTTGTACAAATACAATATAGATACCGCTGCCAGCTGTAGATACCACATACATACTTGGATGCTTTAAAGATATTTCTAACATCGAAACATTGTTATTTAGCTATGGCAGTGATGTGAGTTTTGTGAAATTATTTTCTATTTTAATTAGTCTTAATATACAAACTTGAAAAATTATGTCTCAGGCGGGACTCGAACCGTTTGGAGGGGCGCTTTATCATTTAGCCACCGAGACACTAGGTCCCTGGCATCAATTTTTAAGCATATTCTTATCGCTGTAAGCCAGCGTTGTTTCATCAAATGTTAGGAGTTTTGCAATCTTAACACCCGAAAGAAACATTTTTACAGATGTTTGCCAGTCAGTTAAGATGAAACAGCAATATATACAGGATGAAATTTTAACCACTTTCCAAATTTTTTGTGGGCATTCAGTATCGTATTTAGAGCCCATTTATGAAGTAAAAATGTAAATCAAGTTTTCACCCGAAAATATTTTTCGCAATACAGTTTTAAATTTTTACAGTTTTAGGCCAGTTTAGGTTTAAAGGGAATATCAAAAACTTATGATTAGTATCGTAACGAATGAATGTGATGTGCATTGCGTAAAAAAAGTGTTGCTAGGCGGCCGTATTAAACATTTTAGATTTTTGGCGGACATTTTCTAAGTGCTTTATCTTGACATTTTTGTACTGGGCTATACCAAAAGAAAAAATACGTCATTTGTTTTTTGTCTCGTAGATTGATATATCAAAATTTGGAAGGTGGTTAAAATTTCACCCTGTATACATACCTACTTTATATGATATTTTAGCAATTTAATTGCAATTATAATTTATTTATTTATATATTTATTTATTTGAAACCAAAAACAATTTTACAAAAACATGTAAGCGTTAACATTTGCTTTAGTCTAGGACTGCGTTACAGATGTTAACGCCCACCTCCAGACAGATGGGCGTTTCAGACATATTATAACTTAACAGCTAGTTATTTTAACATAAAAAGGTAAGTTAATATATATGTATATATACATACATGTGTGTGTGTGTGTGTGTGTGTGTGAAGTTTGTAGGAGAGAGTGAGTTTAAGTATGCGAGATTACAGAATTACGTTGCAATTGAATATCAACCCATTACTTAATAAGATCTTCAACGGAATCATAATCAAGGCTAATCAGCCAATTAATCAGATGAGATTTACATTTGTAAGAAGAAAGAGGATAAATATTCAGAATCTTAGTTATCCTGTTGTAGATGGAAGGAGCTATATAATCAAAATGGTGTTTTATCAGCACAATCCTGGCCCTCACCACAGGACACACTCTATCTTTCCTTCTTTTATTATGCAAGAGGTTAGGCTTGTATGTCAATAGTTTGTGCTTGCGAAGAACAACATTCAAAACAAATAATTTGCGAACGGAGAGAACTTCCCAGAAATTGAAAATTAATTTGGTTGAATACCGAATCGGTTGCGATGCCATAACCTTTAAAACTGCCCTCTGTGCCCTTTCTAGTGATGCAATAGGTAATTATAGACTGAGCAAGCGCAAAATAAGCAGTTCTTAATGTCGCCAGATCAGCCCCCACTCTTAGCTTACTAAAGACGAAAATGAGTTTCCTAATGCGTGCCACCATAGATAGATAGAGCCACCATACCACATAGTACTATCAACGATAATACCTAAGTATTTGATACTATGTGTACGTGATATCGTTGAACAGGCGCAAGGACTACCAGGCATAACTTCGCATCCATGGGCAGAGATTTTAAACGATTCATGAGGCTGCAATGAAGTATTAGGAGCAAAAGTGATAAACTTTGCTTTATTTAAGTTTAATGTTAAGAGATTGGAAGCAAGCCACTTCATGACCATGCGTAACGCCGATTCCGCATGGGATTGTGCCTCTTCCCAACTCTGTCCATGAACTATAATCGCCGTGTCATCCGCATAAGTAATAATCTTACTATTTGGAAGTTTTAGTTGACAAAGGTCATTTATATAAACGAGAAACAGAGTCGGTCCGAGTACACTGCCCTGCGGGACACCATATGTAATCGATTCGCATTCACTAGTGATATTACCCATTGCGACATATTGCATTCGATCACACAAGTAACTACTAAAAATTTTTAGCACAGTACCCCTTATCCCGATACGTTGAAGTTTACAAAGAAGAATGGAAACAGAGACAGTGTCAAAGGCCTTAGAAAGGTCAAGGAAAATACCAACTGAATGTAGTTTATGATTTAAGTTGTCAACCACGATACTGGTAAGTTTCAAAACTGCATCTTCCGTTGACTTACCAGATCTAAAACCAAATTGGTTGGGAGCAATCAAATTGAAAGAGTCCAAGTAACTAACCAGTCTAGCATTCAGAAGCTTCTCAAGTATTTTAGATAAGACTGGTAACACCGATATTGGCCTATAGTTATTGACACTGCACCTGTCTCCACCTTTATAGATGGGGTGGACCAAAGCTTTCTTGAACACTGTTGGAAAAGTGCCAGAAGAGAAACAGAGGTTGAAAACGTGTTTGAGAACAGGAATCAGGACATGCCTAGCTTTCCTTAATAATGAAGTTGGAATACCATCACAGCCCGTAGCACTATACACCTTGCTTGATAATACCAAGTGAACAGCTGTATACCGTATACCAGTTTACGTTAACTCGAGGGTACCAACATTCAATTTTTTTAGGATTATAGGATTTACACGAAAGAATAATACAGGCTTCTTAAAATCCCACAAAAATGAAAGGTTCCGGTGAGATCACTATCTTTGTTATTTATATTGAAAAGATCGACAGGATTTTTTGCATAATGGTAATTTACGGGTCAGGGTATAGCATTGACGAAATTTTATCCACGACCATACAGCGGACAACAGTACAGCTAGTACCTAAGTTCTAAAGGAATTGCTTCGTTAAATTGAGACATTTGAAAATTACATCTGACAATAATTACAGGACACTGTTGTGTAAAGAATTATATAGCTTTGTCAAATGTGTGATATGTCTGATGTAATACCTACTCTTATTAAACTCATAACAGGCGTCCCCAAATACCCTGTTTGCTTAAATTGAGGCCTCATCTACAAATCGAAATGTAATTTTCACGCAGGCTTCTCCAAAAGTAGGATTTTGCCATAATCGCCACGGTTGGCAGGTGGGTTGGCAATCTCAATTTATCGCGATTCGATCGCGATTTAAATGGTGGAAATAGACGCCTTTTCTGACATTACTCAAAGAAGGAAGTACTTTAGTCGCAACTTACGACACCCATGGGAAGAGAAGGGGTGGTGCTATTCTTTGTATTTGCTGGTACACCCACACAACATAACATTGACATTTTCAGATTTTGTTTGTGAAAGCATACAGGTGACTGTTTTATTACCGTCAAAATTTTTAATAGGCGTTAAGTATAGTATTTAGAGCCCATTTATGAAAAAAAAATGTAAGTCAAAGTTTCACCCAAAAAAACTTTTCGCAAAGTAATTTTAATTTTGAAAGTAGTTTTTAATTTTTACGATCCTAAGCCTGTGGAGGTATGAAGGGAAAATCAATGAATGAATGAATGAGATGCACATCCAGCGCGTCGCGTAAAAGTGTGTTGCGAGGAGGCCGTATCCAAAATTTTTAATTTTTGTGATTGTTCTTTGTGTAATATATATTCTCGAATTATTATATTCTCAAAGAATATAATAATTCGAGAATATAATATTTTGCTAATGTAATATTATGAGAACGAAGGTTTCTAAAAGTGCTTTATCTTGACATTTCAGTACTGGGCTATACCAAGAAAAAAAAGGATTTTTTGTCTCGTAAATTGTTGTATTAAAATTTAAAAGTGATTAAAATTGCACCCTGAATAACTAAATCCTAATAAATTTATAGTAATAGTCCTAATATGGGCTGATGCTGATTATAGTAAAACATCTTACCAAAATTTTGTCACATCGATGCTTCCTAATGATATCATGCTTTCACGGGCAATAGTCATTACCTAAATGTAGATAATGTTATACTTTACCATGGATAACCTGAGGCATTAACAAATACCTACATTTTTAAGGTTAGAAAAAGACCTAATTAGACTCTTAATTGCATTATTAAAATTTCCACACTTTTTTTCGCCTCAAAAACACAGAAACAGCGAGAGCTAATTATATGGAAATATAAACGACATCGGGCTTTTCACAGAGCTTTTTACTTAACGGTTGCCTCTTAAATACTGTGACAATTTCTTTAAGTTATTGCGGTATGGTGCGGCATATAAGATTATATTTTTCTTAGGAAATTGTTTGTAACAGAATCAGCGATGCGTAAAAACACAATCTGGAAACAATATTTCGCAAGAGTTGATTCATGCCGGTCAAGAACGAGTCGCGCCACGCCGCACAGTACAAATATTTGTGTGCATGAACATGTCTGTTTGTACTGGTCTGGGTGTTTTCTATGTATTATAAGTATGTATTTACAAAAAAAAAAAGTATATAAGTAAGTTTATCGGTTGTCTAGTACCCCATACGACAGGGTACTTAATAGTACCTTAATTTGGGACTAGATGGCTCAGTGTGGCCCGGTGAGGCATGTCTTAAATATTTTTTTTTTTTTTTTTTAGTGTGAACCTTTGTTTAAGAAAAAATATTTTTTACTAAATAACTTACCGACGATATACAAAAAAATAAACCACCAATTTTGAGTTTGATTTCTTGTTTGACTTATTTTACATTATTCAGGGTATATATTTTTTAAATTGACAAACACTCGAAAAAAAATCGTAGTAAAATCGTTTTACTCCAAAAACATTTTAAAATAAGTATTAAAAAAGTAGGCATTGAGAACATAATTTTTTCGTCAGCTCGCATAAAAGTGTTGTTCAGTCTTCTCGAAACACTTAGGGTTCGGTTGACTTATGTGCTTTGTCTAGTTTCTAGTTTAGGCTATGAATCTTTTTTTAACTGCCGGGGTCGGGCCAAAGCAATCGTTCAGCTCTGTCAGAGTCAATGTCGAATGTAAATGAAATGAAAAAAGTTTCCTTTTACGACCATTCAACATGGCGTTCCGAGGATAAAATATGGGAAATTCAACAACCCATATAAGAGAACTTCTAATACACTAGAGTGCACTTTATTAAATGACTCATTACATCGGTTAAGAGTCCTATTTTTGGTACTTACAACGTTGAATTTAAGTATGTGGAAGCTACCTACTTACTAGACTAAATAAAGATTTACTTTACTTTACTAACTTTTTATCAGGTTGATCGATTTTTTTGGTTTAATATTACCAAATCAAAGTTTTTGTCATTCAACCCATAAAAAATTATAAACCCCTAAGTGTAAAAAATAAAAACTTAAACTACATAAAAAAATATGTCACTAAAAAATTTCGACACAAAATATGAAAATTAAGGCAGTTTGAGTCGGTGCCAAAAACTCTGACCGACGACAATCATCGTGCAAAGACTCAAAATAGTTAAAAACGTCATTTAGACAATACAGATTTTGTTTATTTTGGTGATTTATTAATTTTACTGACCAAACTTCTACCAAGAATTTGATGTTTACCTCAAGAGCTCTGAAATTAGTTTTGAACCATGCGATACTACGAGTATCATCACATTTACATTTTCGTGTCTATGAAATCAAACCTTCGTAAGGCAACGGTGACGTAGTAGCTATTATATTTTGAACTCTAACACTTTCTCATAAAGGCGAAAACTGGTAAAACTGTTTCGATGTTGAGTATACAAAGGGTAAGGAGTGATTGCAAGAGACAGAATTGAAAGCTTCAAAGTAACACCAGACAATAGAAACTCCATTATTATTAAGATGTTTTGGTTTGGTTTAATAATGATCAGAGAGTATTGATATTATACATGCGAAAGTTTGTATGTCTCTCGGTCTACCTGTTACCTACAACCGCTAAACTGATTTTGGTAAAATTTTCTGTAGAGATAGTTTGAGTCCCGAGAAAGCAAGTTGGATAGTTTTTATCCCTAAAATCGTATCTTAAGTGTGTAAAAAGGGGGTTGGAAATTTGTGTGAATAGTAATTTCTTTAATTTAGTGTGCAAAACGATATTGCAGTAGTTTTAAAGATATGTAACGACCTGTTTGGAAATAATTTTAAGGATCACTATTTGCAGCTTCAAGTAACAATCTCACATTTAGGCTTAGTCCATTTAATAGCAAAAGAAAAGGATTTATTGAATTAAATTGAAACAAGACTCAAGGGCCCACCCTCCTCGTGTAAAGAAGACTACGAGCGATTCGAGTAATAACACAGTTTTCCTATTTGCTGCACTTTATTGGTCGCATATTTTTCTGTTCATTGGTTCTATTATAATTGTTTGATACATATAAATATTGGGTTCAGTAAGTCTTGTAGTAAATATACTGCGTTGCGTGGATATGTGTCAAAACAACCAATTGTCGCTTGATTTTATAAGCTCTAAAAAGCCTAACAACGGTCAAAAATTTCAGTTGCTACGACTGTATTGTCTTAAAAAGTAGTTACTTAATATATTAAATTGTAGTTGTTACCGGCGATTTCATTTATTATACCCTTAATTACCTTCAACTACCATCAGGAACCATATCGATCTATCTCAATGTTGTATGGGATGAGGATGGGATTGAATAACTAACATCCATCCAAACATTCGCATTTATTATATTAATAAAAAAAGATTTGACCCACGCATTATTACAGCAGAATCATTCACACTTTAGATACAAATAGTCCCATCACTTAAGATAAAAATAGTCCGGTATAATACTTAGTCAAACCTGTATATACAACACGCAGTAGCTACTTACAGTAACGTAAAAAAGTAGCCAGTGTCTAGAAGAAATTGTGTGGATTAACCATGAACGTAACTATTTAATATTGTCCTTACGACACATTTCATTCAGGAAAAACAAAATATAGCTGAATGAAGCATTTGTTTAAGATTCTCTATAACGCCTTTAATCTGTTTCTACTTTCCTTATTTGAATAAACGTCAATCTTAAATCTCATAATATTGAAATGTATCTTATTTAAGGTAGGATTACCTGTGATGCTGAAAAAAAAAAATGTACAAACCTCATGTTAGCAAGTTCTGCGAATGGTTTATATTTATAACTTTTCATGCATCTTGACTGAAGTCTTTTGTCTAACCAAGGGAGAATTGATTTTATTGAGTCCTTTATATGAATTGAATGAATGAATTTTTTTATTATTAAGAGTAACAAGGACTCACAAAAATATGTTAGTAATTACTTACAACTAAATTAAATCCCTTAATCAAAATATTTATAGCTTGTTCTACAAACTTTACTTAAGACTTTTATAACGCAGGGGTTAGTGTTGAATCTGTGTGTCACCGCCATATCTTTTTTATGCGATGTCGTGACGTGCCTGACTAGAAGCTCTATGAAACTATGCTGCCTTTTTTATGCTCTTCTCATCTTTTATACCCGTTTATGTATTTCTAGTTCATTATGTTATTCCTTTTGAACAGGCTTTTAATACTGGAATTTTATCTTTACCTAGTTCCATTTTTATAGCCTTGGTTTGCATATATTTAAATATTGAAGATATATTCTAACACAGAACATAAAAAACGATATTCTAATCTAGTGCTTTATAAAATGTCGTGTTGCCTATGCTAATGTGAATTTTTGTAAATAAATATTCATTAAATATCTGGCAATCGCGTTTGTTTACCTGCCTATTAAACTCAAAAGCTGACTTAGGTATTTACTGCGTAAAGCTTTGAATAAATTCTATGACAATGCCTTGATATGGACCAATACGCAGTCGACCGGTAAGCGGGCGGTTATGGGTTCGAGTCCCTCCTAAGGCAGTGGAATTTTGTGCAGTTTTATTCTAAACAAGATTTATTTTCGTTGGAAGGTCAAAAACGATGAGCCGATATTATAAATGCAAATTTTTACATGATATATTTTGTTTAGTAAGCGCTGAAAAAATATACGTAAGTGTAGCTTCTAACAGCCGGAATAATTTATTATACCTACTATACCTACTCTGCTTGATAAGTACATATTTCAGGGAATATTAAATACAAAGAATCTATTATAGGACTTACAAATTCGTAATTCATTTGAAACAACGCTATTCGAACTACATACTTGCATAAACAGATTTTATTGGTTAACCCAAATTTGCGTTTTACTACATATTTCGCGAAACAATATTATCCGTTCGGCTCGTTCGGAAATAAATTACATGTGTAGGTACATGCTAAAATTATTCATGAACCATTCAAGCTTTATCGGAAGAACATAAAATGCGATGAATTCGCAAATCACTTTCAATAAACCAAGTGCTCGTTTATGTCCTTCTGTTTTATGTTGCCCATCCGAAGTGAATATAATAATTTAAAAAAATCTTTAGACTTATTGGGCTTAATAAACATTTACCATACCTTAATAAAAACAAAAGCAGTTAATATTAACGAAGTATCGTAGCTACATCACAGAAACTGCGAAACTATAGGTATATATATACATATATAGGTATACACCGCAATCTTAATTTCTGAAAAATCACAAGAAATGGTCATTGTGAATTTTTGAATTTTTGAAGTTAGTGTAATAAAAAATAATAAACACGTTTATTGTACTGTCTCAGCTCTACAAAAAAAGATGGACTTATCTAATGAATTGAATGAATTAACTAACTTTGATCGCCATCCCATCAGACAAGCATGACGATTATGGTAAAATCCTTGTTTTGTTGAAATCAGTTAAAATCAGTTAATATAAAATCCCACCATACAACGACCTTCACTGAGCTGGTTATTGGATGAAAAGTACCTATTTTATATGCAATTAAATATGCCAATAAATATATTGCAAATGGGTTGACTAAAAAATTTCAGTCCAGAGTAGAATTTTTAAAATTTGACAACCGCATTTCAGATCTGGTTTTTCCTATTCAACACTATACAACCATGTTCATAATTAAATAATATTTATTTGCATTTAACTTTATTTAATTAACCAGGCCGGTGCAAGTTACTAGTATCGATTTACCTGTTTATACCTGCCTACTCAAGGGTTGTGACGGGAAAAAAATAGTCAACCTAACGTTTGCATTTTCTATGGGCTTCATACTTTCGATTGGTATGGAATTATTCTATTAACCAGTGAAAAGTTTAAAAAAAAATGTTAATTAATCATACTCTGGACTAATTTTTTTGGTCAACTTATTGTACTATATTTATTGGCATATATAATTATTCAATTGAATAGAAAATACTTTTCATCCAATAACCAGCTCGGTGAAGGTCGTTGTATGGTGGGATCTTAGACTAAGTTAAAATCAGTTAAAATCAGTTTTATTTCTGCAAATAGGCCCCTGGAGGCGCTTTTACACGTCCCAATATTTAAACCTACCACTGCTTCGGGACAAATGTGGGCTAGTGCCGAGAAGAAGCAGCGCAAGAAACTCGGTCACTATTGTCAGCCACTTTTTAAATAAACATGTTTACATAAGATTAACAACATATGCCAGTGCGAGCTGGGACAATTTAAAGCCAAACGTTCCTATTATTTATATAATCATTAATGGTATAATAGCCCTTTTTCATTAAAACAACTTTGATATATGATTTGAGTTTATGTTGAGGCTCATGTCCAGCATGTTTCTTCTTCTTTTTTCTCGAATGAGTTGCTGTAGGTGCTGTTGACTGTACCTACATTTGAAATTACATCGTGATTGAGAGCAGCATTCAAACGCAATGTCGTCTTTGAGAAATTCGAGTGTTACATTATCATTAACGAGTGTCTTTGAAGTCGAGCAAACATTTAAATTTGCAGTCCGAACACAAATGGAGCTTTGAAGATTCAAATAATTGATTGCCCTATAATTATGAAAGTTCCCTTTAACGTCATGACCAAGATTGGTAAAAGACTTGATTTTCGCAAACACTTATTAGATGTTGACTTAATATTATGTCAGTCCTATTTTTTATTAGGAACAACAGCTGTATAACTGTTACAAAATTTCAGTTTCTCAATTGAAATTAATTTAGATTACAGTGATTTTTAAGATGCTGCCATGTTTTGTCGTGGTTTTTCAATATTTTAACAGTGGTATCAAATAGTAGAAATATTATAGTAAATACTGCCAAGTTTGATTTGTGTGTACCTACAGTCATTCCAACGGACACTTCGATTGTTTATTACATAATGTTTCACAATCATAATTGTTGTGGTATCATCTGTTCCCTCTCTCGAGGCATACTTACCCGTACATCCGTAAAACAAGAAACAAGAAAAGTTTTTACAACGTCTCTCCCTCAAATTAAAGCGAAAATGTGAAAGCCATTACAGGCTACTATAAAAATAATGTCAGCGGCGAAAAAGTAATATTTTCAGGCAAATAACGTTGACTAATTGGCAAGAAATCCTTTATACCCGTTACTCGATTATGACTCGCCCAGAAGAAGCTTTCTGAATAAGAACACGGGCAAAGTATGAGTTGGAATATTGCAGTGGAAGCGTTCCGTATTCCCGAACAACATACTCGCATCAGTTAACATTGATTAATTATTATAATTTGTTGCTATCATTTAGAATTAATGGGGATTTTTCCAAAATCTCTATGTTTAGAGGAGCCCCTTACGCCACCTCTTTATTCTATGTAAGACTGTAACACACAGTACTAAACCACCCCACAGTTAAAACTTGTAGAGTATATGTTAAAACTTTTACTGCAAAATAAGATTAAACGTTGAAATGATTAAGTTTCTAGCATTAATTGGCACCACTTTAATTACGTTTCTGAACTTTTTGTTGTTTTCTTTGTTTTGTTACATTCATTGCGTTCCTAAATAATAATATTAATATTAGAAACCTATTAATCTGATATCATAGGTCGTAGAAATGGTCTGATAGACAAACATTAATTTAAAAAACGGTCCATTGCTACTTTATTACTGTACCCTACTAAGTAAGGAGTAAGGAGTCTAATAGCCCATAAAAAAATTACTTTTAACAGATTTATTAAAGGCAATTATTTTACCCGGGACCGTAAAATGATTAATTTGGCGTGTTAGCCGCGTAGCTGACTCGATTAACGAACGTCTTTTTATCGAGTGCTAAGTCCCTTTAGATAAAGGGTTGAAGTGTGTGAAAAATGTTCCGTTAATGAGACGGTTCGGTCGCTTCGGGTGGAATGCAGCGCGACTCCGGAACGTTTCAGTTTCAGGCGAGTTGTATTTAGTCTACGAACAGGAGAGACGCGGGATAGTCGCATTCCATCCGCTCCCCGCTGCTACGAGCTGTGGACGCGGTGTGCTCGCGAACTCACGTAACCTTACCACTATACGAGTTTCAAATAGTTCCAAACGTTAATTAATACCGTAATGCAGTACCAAAAACTCGTAAAGTCAAGTGTATAACGGCGCGCTGCACTGGTGAGTTTGAATGACCCGAAAGCATGCTATTCCGTAATTCATTGCTGGAATTAGAACACTATAATCTCGTAAGCTTTTCATTTGTATTCCCATATATTAAGTTGTCACGAATTTAGTTAATTTAAAAGGTTTTTTTTATTCATTTTTATACAAAACTTACCAAATTTTTAAGTCCAGTACTTTAATAAAGTAATTACATGTATACTTAATGAAATTCTAGCAAATCAGAATTTCCGAAGTGTATACAGAGACAACGTAACAAAAGCGGGTATGACAATTACAATTAAAGCTTGATTCTGAATGGCACGTATGGTGCGAGCGACATTAAAAGGGAAAAATTTTACAAAATTTTTCATATCGAGAGATTAAAGGAAAATGTGTTGCTCTGATGTAGGTAGTTAAGAATGGAACCAAGGCCGTTGGACGCTTTCATCTTAACGTCTGAATAGGTTTGGGCGAATATCACGCAACTTGCTTGATATAGTAGGTTTTTAGTAAAATGTTACTTGCAATTAATTAGCTTCGAATAATTTAGTTGCCGTCGAGTAACCAAACCTTCAAACATTAAAATTTTCAGACTTTACTACTGAACTAATAGAATTGATATAGTCAATTTATTTTTCGTTGTAGTATAATCACCAAATTTTGATGTATTATTATATGACAAGTAGGTGGAAGTTTAATGTATGTATCTCGCACTGCAGAAACTAATTTATTATGTTTATTTTATTTGTATTGTAATGGCGTTCAAGTTGTATTTTCTTACAAAACTTGTTTTCTGACATTTTTGGTAGGCAAATGATTACTAGGTTTTTGCCAGTGTACGACTGCATCTTATAATGTCAGAGTGTGGTGACTGGTAGAATATTGACAAGATGACATTTGAATCTTGACAGCTCATTAAAATTAATTCAAACTTTACTCACTTGCAAATACCTATTGCAAAAATGATAGATGTTGCAAACCTTAAAACCACATAACACTAAAGGTTTTTCAAGGATTTACTTTTTTATCTTATCCACCGTTTAACAGGTCCCTTTATTTATTGAAATACCACAAAAGGTTGTTAATTGAAAAAGAATAAGTAATTTTTTTTCATAGTCATAAATATGCGTATCAAGTTTCCATTGTAAAATAAAATTGAATTTTTATATTCATTGAAGTAGCTCCTTAGTAGAAGTAGTAGAAGTACGAAAATTAAAAACAATCGAATCTAATTCAGTAATAGGTATGCAGATTCTATTTTACTGCAACAACAAAAATTGTTGAAAGTACAGAACTGGTGCTTTAAAAATAGTTATCTACGAACTCCAGTTTGAAATCTAGGATTTGTTTATCCTGGGATATTTATAGCTTTCTGTGGCCCAGACGAAAAGTTATAATGCACTATAGCTAACTCCATAGTACATTAACATTTAAAACTGTTTGCTATCGCTATTACAATAATATTCGAATCGGTCAGCCTTACTCTTACGCTAATTGCCTTTTACCTTGATGTATTGATTGCATTACTTGCATTGTGGGCTTATAGAATTTAATTTTTAATTGTTTACATTTTTTCTTTTCTATTCTTGTGACACTCTTTCAAGTACAGGGTGATGTCAGAGATATTATTGTGGCAGAAGCCAGGAACATCAGCTTAACATGCCTTTCGAATCACTACTATAACCACCGGCCTTTTCAGGCCCGAGTGAATTCAAATTATAGCTTTTCCTTTAATTGGCTGAACCGGGAATAGAACGCAGGACTATTGGTTACTGAGCGTACACCGGACCACTACACCAACCGGATCGAAAAGTTTTTTTTTTGAGCATGTCTACTATCTATTTATATTAACACTGGAGGTAATTTGTGAAGGAGAAAGTTAAGGCATGGTGATATGTTATCACGGTGAATTTCTCCTAATGAATAGGTCACTCAGTGAATGACTGACTGTTACCATCAAAAGGGCGTTAACTTAAAAGGCAAATGAAGACTATGCGCTATTCACGAAGGCGTTTGGATATAGACTCGTCATTGTCTACTTGGGAGGCAAATAAAAACTGGAATTCAATCCTAGTCAGTGGATGATGCAGACAATGATACTAAACTTGTTGCCCGTCCCTGTGACCTTAGACCACATGTACGTATGGTCTGGTGATGATTGATAAACAAACAGTAATGTCAATATATTGATAACTAGCAACCCCTACAAACTTCGTTCTGTTAAAAAACATTGGCCAATGGCAGTCCATGATCGCATATGAAAACCAAATACCTACATAGTTTGTTTGTTATACTAAATTTGTCCCAATTTTTTAACGTTTTTCTCTCCATGAAAACGCTCCTAAGCCTTAATAAAATATGAAAAAAATATTGCCGACTTGGTCAAACCGTTCTCGAGTTTTACGCTTAAGGCCCAGTAGTTCGTGATTTATGGATCGATATCCATCGATTGCCTATTACGGAGCGCCTATGCGCACCGTAAGCGCCAGTGCGCGGCAGTACGGGCCTGACGAGCCGCCGCGCTCACGTATTTTGTAGCTATTTAAACATAGTAATTAAGTATATCATTTAATGAATTCAAACACAGCTAATATGTCTATAAATATTTAGCAGCTTTAAACATGCATAAAATTTTTATTTAAAATGTAGTTTAGTCATGAAATTGAATAAACAATTTCGGAGAGAGGTAGGTTTGTGATTTTTTTCTATCGAGCCAAGTTAATCAAATCGTATATCCGTTAGCGACTGTGGCTAGAATAGATTCTCAACTAGTAGGTACATATATTTTTTTCAGACTTCAAAACGCCGTTTTCTAGTTTTAAAAGGGGTTTTTAAAACTCAAAAACGCTGCCTGTTGGAACTACACCGCCTTAACGACATTTGAATCTTTCTTTTTAGGATTGTTTTTTTTTTCAATAATCCTCCACTTATTTTTCATTTCAAAACCTGTTTAACTAGTAGCCTTAACTAGTTTCAAACGTACAATACAATAAATTTGATTCTTCAAGGCTAGGAATTCATTGATAATTCAACATAATTAAATGTTGTTATTCCTAGATCCGGCTGTGGATATAACCGGAAGCAACCCTATTTCAACCGGGCCGGGCAATGCTCGCTCGAGTCTTCATTGTTTCAGTTAAACTAAGCCCGTAAATCCGTGATCAATCCGCGTCAAGGGGTGCTTGCTAGTTTTGCATTCGAATCCGAGCTTTTCTAGTAGGTCTACATATACTCAGGTTACTTTACTTACCTCGGTATAGTTTTTATTTATTTCTTCTTTCAAATTCCTTTCTATTTCAATTAAACTAGGTAACGTATATTGCTATTTCTTGTTTTATCAGTTCGTGAATACTTGAATACCTGTGTGTTTTTTATAAATCTGAATAATTAGTGTAGTAGGTAGATGTAACAATATTTAAACCTTGCACTGATACCGACACTGGAGTAGTATAAGTATTCTTTCACATAATTTGTACCCAGAAACTACTTTACGAGTGCCCTCCGCCGAGAAAAAAGTATTTCTTTTATCGCGAAACATTCTGTTCATATTGGAGAATCCTATCCGTGACCCTTCTTCGCCATTAAAGCAGTTGACACACACAATATGATACGTACGTCTCTGTACGTGCTCGTACAAAAAGTTTTTTAATAAACGTCGCGTATAATGCAATCTACGCGGTTCGACCCGTATCTTATTCAGATAAGGCTTTCAGCGGACACCACCCATCTACACATACACAATCGATACACAGCCGTCGGTTGTTGATATAAGACCTTTTTCAGACAAAATTTGGAAGCCAAAGTAAGGTCAACTGTACTGAAAAGGGCAATCTTCGCCGCGAGATAACACTAGCCTCCAATACACCTCGATCAGTGAAAATGCTCTTGGGGTTACCTATTTTTTATCAATAGCCATATTTACTCTTTGTGACCTTTGCTTTTGTTAACTGAGATTCACAAATTCAATTTCAATGATACTAAAATTGTAAGAATATGTATATTTTCTAAATCAAATTCTAAATAAATGTTCCCAAGTAAACTGTAATAATTAAAAAAAACGAATAATATATTTAATTTTCAAAATTATAAACAGAGTGTTACATATTTGTTATTGGAACTGAAGCTAGCCTATGTTGAAAACATATGCGTATAAATCTGAAAATCAAAATTTAATCTCCTTTATTAAAATTTCCACTTTAATACTAAACTTAACTGTTTTTTTTTTTCATTTATTTTGGCACAAACAGTCATATTAAAAATAGTTTTACATTTTAAGTAACTTAACACACAAAAAGACAAAAGAGTGCCGAAAATTAATCACAAAAGTTACAAATACTAATACGAGCTGTGTAATACTACTAAAAAGTATATAATTGATATCCTAACTGATATACTATTTCTTAAATACTTCAGACATAATATGTTACAATTGTGAATTTTGAATACCTATTAACATTTGCAAGTTTTCAGGGAAAGTAAAAATAAATAAGCAATAGGGACTATTGCTTACATATACATTCTTTATGATGCATGCCTAATAGCTAGCTACACAATGACATTATTTAGTGATATGGAATCAGTTCCATTGAGACTGCGACTAACCGAGAGTACCTATCTACGTTACAACAGTACCAATCACAACTACCTACAGATATGACTTTGATATGTAGGGTATTTAACTTAAAGCCATTTCGGAATTAATATGTTTAATCTACTAACGCCCTATCCAAAGTAATGCTGGTATAATTTAATCTATAGCATTTGATGCCTTTTGTTACCAACCCTTACCTATTAAGGAGTTGGATGACAAAAACGTGTCGAGTATGTTTGTCAGGTAAAAAGGCAGAGTATGACACAAAAGCAAAGCTAAACTTTCGGAAGATTTGTAGTAATGTCCATGGTTTATTCATGAAACGTGTGCAAAGTTCTTTCTTTCGTTTATCACATCTTAGTCGAAAAGAGATAGAATTGAATCGTTTTATTTAGTCCAGAAAAAAACGACATCTATTTATATAGCAATGTGTGTAACCAACACATAATGATTAAACCAAATCCAGAACTTAAAATTCAAATCACGGGACAGAATGTTAGAAAAAATAGTGTTGTAAATGTTTTTTTTTCTAATGATGTACACTTTTCAATTACCTCTGTTTTCACCTTTCCAGCAAAAATTTCATATCAGTACGATTGAGAAACTTTTAGATAAAATATAGGATCAGTAACCTGCCCCGAGCTAAGTATTTTTGGATTATTATCCAAAAATATAGCCCCAAATAAATTGCCTACTTAAATGTAATATTGTTTTCGAATATGAATCATTAAACTTAATGTAAGTATTATAAGTAATATACCTATTTTTGCATTTGTAGTAAGGATTATCAACTGGTATCACGCTATCTATATCTAATAACAACTCTTACCCCTAAAATGAAAATGTTTTACTTTCTTCAAGAAAATAAAAGACGTTGTTATCTTTAAAATATTAAGCAAAAACTCTAAATTCATTGCATCCTATATTACTTGCCATCTACAAATTATCACTTTGCAAAAATCTAGCACGGAGATTGGTAGCTTCTTTGCTGCGAGAAAAATGAACAAACAAACTTTCGCAATGTAAATTATATACATATGTAGACGATCCTGGTACGTTGAATTAAGTCGTGATGACCGACTGAGCTCATGCAGGAACAGTCACAGTAGTGTGCTTGAAAGTTCCAGTGATTTTACTTTACGGTTCTATTGCATTTGTTGGGTAACTCCCGGGCTACGCTTAAGCTACATAAATCACTTTACTTGCCTCATCTTGTGGGTAGCTAGATTGTTATACATGTTATTACGCCTTACGCTGCCCGAAAGTGATTTGAAAGTTTATATAAAGTACCCACTAAAACACTTGGGTAGGTTTATTAATATTCGTATTTAGGGTTGTATTCGTCAAATTTTGTGGTATGTGTAAATGTGGCAAGGATATACCTTTTATTAAAATAGTGGAATTTGATTGGATGCCTTGACAGGTCGTTGGTTGAAGTAGTCTAGTATGATTCGTTCGTAGATTAAAAATTCGAGCATTTAACGGCAGAAACAAAAGCGCTTTGCTGTTTCAAATTTAACTAAATTAATTTAAACATCAAGGAAGTCAGAAGGTTTTGACATAATTGTCACGCTTGGCAGGCGGATTGGCAATCGCAGTTTGGAAAATGATAGAGAGAAGACACTGTTGCCCCTCTTCTTTTAATGAATTCTTAATTTTGTTGCCCTTTAGTACGGGGTCCTTTGAGGGAGGCCTATATCCAGCAGTGGGCGTCATTTGACTGAGCTGATGAAGAATAGGGTGTTGTGAGACATATTCAAAGGGGTCGTGCCAGCTAGAGGTGGTGTAATTTAGGCCAACACCACGCAGCTGAATGTTTGTTATATTTACAGACAAATTGCCTTAGCGGTTACTTTATTTTTAGACCAAGGATGACGCGTACTACCACGGCTGACCCGCTGCGCCTGGTAGAGCGGCTCGCCGGCAGCACGCCTGGCAACGCCGCCAACAGTGCCAACAGTGTCGCCAAGCCGGCAGCCAACGGCAGCAAGCGTCCCACACCTATCATCATCTACCCGACAGGTCCGTACACCATAATTCTACACCAGTAAATAAAATTTTTATCGGACGCGGCAAACGTTGTCCTGCCTAGAAAAGAAGCGCAACCTCCCGTTTCCGGCTGTGTTTTCAAACCATCCAGGAACCCATTGTAACATACGTACAACATTTCATCCCTATCAGCCCACGATTCACATTTTTTTCCAACGGTGGGCCGCTTTGGTGGAGTTCAGTAACATGGTCACGTACACAGGAATTAAACTTTTAGATACACAGATATTTAGAAATAATCATATCTGATTTGACCCAAACTAAACATTTTACACTGGATACTTTCCATTCACTACCTAGAGTAAACAAATCGTCTTAGTACTCTGTCCTGTCCAAATCGGCAAATATTTTAACGTGAGTGCACTTCTGCCGAAATCGCTAATTTTTAGCCGACTTTAAACAAAGAGGAGGTTCATCAGAATCTTTTATGTTAATATATAATAATCATTATGTAATAACTTTGTAATCTCACTATCTAGGTACTATTTAAAGCAAAATGTCACAAATTTACTGCCTTATTCATACAGTTCTGTCACAATGAATCATTTTCAACATTATTTATTTCCATTGTTTCAAATAGTATTGTAGAATATGAGTAAAAAAACATAAAAAACATGATAGCCTACTTAATGTTTATAGAATAGGTACAAAGATATACGTGAATACTATATGACCAAATCGTAATATAAAAAAAATATACTGAATATTTTGGAGAGGCTTACCTTCGTCAAATATTTCGATAGATCTCTAGTTTATGCTAGGTCAAGTTGAATTTCGAATATACCTCAACCAAGAGGCCTCTTGTGAATTCTTAAGAGCCTTAGCTACACATGCATACATATTCGTTGATCCTTTTGTTTCTGAGTCAAGTTACAGGATTAGCTACGAAGAGCAGGTAATGCCCTAAAGCGAAGGTCCACAAAAATGCGAACAGATAATATTTTATTTTGTATCTTGAACGATTGTACGCCTGAACCGATTTTGGAAAAAATATGTTTATTGATTGAAAATTTTAACTACCACAGGTGGTCATTTGACCAGATAGGAACCTAGGAGAAAATGCTTGAATGTTTAAGGAACGTATGATCTGTTTTCTGAGTTTTATTAAGTTATTCAGTTATTTACGTCAGACAACCATCTAATGATGCTGCTAAGCGTATGATGGAAGCAACAGTAGGTACTCCATAAGAGCTCTATTACAATTGTTGGTAGCTATATAGTTATTTCATTATTATAGCACAGAGTAAATCGATAATCAGAGGCCGCTATGAACTAAAAAATCCCAACAACCATCAACAACTAAGTATACTTACAAGTAATTTCGAAACAAATTGTGTGAATTTTTAGGACCTTATAAAATTCTAGGTTTTCGCTCGCGGCTCTGCCCGCGTGAAGTACACCTAATACCCAGCGGATGAAAACCTGTACAGTCAGCTGCAAAAGTATGTAAACACTTTTTTGTTTTACCAACCTTATGTCGTTGTATTAAGAGTCAACATTAGTCATACTTTTGCAGCATCTGCTACCTGCCTGTGCCTGGGGTATAAATGCCTTTCTCTAGGTAAATCGAGGTCGAATATTTGTACCAAATGCCATCAAAATCGGTTCTGTAGTTAAGGCGTGAAAGCCTAACAGAAACAGACAGAAAGACAGACGGAGTTACTTTCAGATTTATAATATTAGTAATAATATAAAAATTATTCATTGCGTAAAACTAAAAGGTTAATTCAATTATAGGTACTTATTTATTCATTTAATGTGAGTTTACGTACTGCGAAGCAAGTGTTCAAAGTGTCCTCCGTTCTGATCAAAGAATATTAAGTTTCTTTGGTTCTGATGAAGGCACAGTCTGGCACGGCGAAGCGAATTTCGCTATAGTTTTCGCAACACAAACGTTTTGTCCCACTGTCTCGAACGCTGAAACAATCCTTTCGCGTAACACGTATACACTGTCTATCTCCTCTGCGTATACCAGTCGCTTCACGTCACTCCAAAAATAATAGTCCATTGTAGTTAGCTAGCGGCTTAACTGTCTGTAGTGTAAACTTTGAAGGAGAAATTTGTTTAACTGCAATAGTATCCGAGCGGACCCTTTGTCAGAGGAGGGGAAATTACTTTATAAGTTGGTTCAATGTGCAATCAAGCGTTGGTGATATAATTTGTGATGTGTAACTATAAGGGTGCCATCTTCTATAAGAAAAACCCCTCCTATGTATCAAGATAATAATTTAAACTGTAGGTAATATTCTCAAATACCTACCTACAATACATTATTTTCACAAATCAAATATAACTTAAATGGGTGTCACCATAGATTAAATTAAACAACATACAAAAGCAACGAGACTGCAGGCCTCAATCTAAGCCAGAAAGAATACGTGGATTATATACCTACCTACATCTGCAGATACACGTAGGAGCATGAATGTTTGCTAACACTGAATGCCTAGTAGCACGGTCGCCATGTTTGGTGTTCGAAATACAATTAGTGACCGTGTTTGTACTTCGAACTACAAACCGATAGTCCCCTCCATAACTGTTATTCTGTAGCAAAATCAACATTACAAAGCTTAATCTTCTTACTAATATTATGGCCCAGCGTGGCATGTCTTTACATATTTTTTTTTGTTTCTCACACCAAGACGGTTGAACGAATCGGAATTAATTTTTGCTTAGAGGAGTAGTTCGGAATAGCCTCTAAGCTACTTTGAATCCCGGAAAAATGTGCTGATGTGCAAATTAGCAAACAGCTAGTCTTAACATATTTCTTTTACCAATAACACGTTTTATAATTAATAGATTCAAGAGTCAATTTCCAAAAAATCAATGCTAAAAAAAATTGTTCATATTAGGTTATGCGGCAAAGGTATAAAAGGGGCATCTCCCACTTAGACGATGCAATTATACCCAACTCCGTTAACTAGCCGTAATTATTTGTAAATACAATACATTTAAGACACAGAACTGTACATTTCGCTAGGTTTACTGTAGTCAATTTTACTCTGAATGTCTGTAATGGGTAGACAGGATGTTGATATAGCGACATTTTAGTCCGTTAAAAGCCCTGCCCAGATGTCGAAGTCGCACAAGAAAATGATAAGTCGCTCTAGTCCCTTGCTAATTATGAAAACAAGCCTAAACATATGGGGCATGGGCAAGGTTTTCGTAAGTCGATTAGAGGTAACTACTTTACACGTTTATTGAAACCATGCTTTGGTACATGGTTGGTGTTGATAAAGCGTGTAATGAGATTTTGTCAATCTTTCAACCTATGAACAATGCCTTTAAATGTTTATTTAATACTAGCACAGAAGTCACAACGTATCTATACTAATAGTATAAAGCTGAAGAGTTTATATGTTGGTTTGTTTGTTTGAACGCGCTAATCTCCGGAAGTACTGGTTCGATTTGAATAATTCTTTTTGTGTTAGATAATCCATTTATCGAGGAAGGCTTGAGGCTATATAACATTACGCTGCGATCAATAGGAGCGAAGCATCAGTGAAAAATGTTGCAAAAATAATCGCGTTCATAATAACAGAAATTGACGCGGACCAAGTCGCGGGCAACAGCTACTACGTTATATAAATTGCTGGGGTAAAAAAATCAGAACAATTCTTTTAAAAAATATTACCGTTAAAGTACGATAATTCTCGTAACAGAATGGGTAGGTGTAATAAAAGTAAATATACGATCCATCCTCTTTGCTCTACTCAGAAATGTAATAAAAAATTGTAAGTAATATGAAATACGCTAGACTAAATTATTATAATATATTTACTAGAAAAGCATATATACATATAGTTTGAAAGATATTACGTAGTTTTTCCGTTACATCGTATGCCGTAAATGTCATGCAATAAAGACCAATGATAGACCTTTTTGCTGGGTCCGAATGTAAACGACTATCTATCATAATTAATTATATACACAACTTTGTTGCATACAAGTTACTGTTACAAACCCACTAAGTTAGCAATGACATGTGTTGTACCTTTTTCCTGTAAGCACAGTTTTGCTTTTCTGCTTTACCGTTATAATTTGTTTTCTTTTTGTCCTAACTCTTTTACCTCCAGCTCCGTAGAGTACAAAACGCGAAATATTTTGCCCGGCGGGGCCTATTATTTCAATGTTTTTATAAAGCAGCTATACCGCGTCTGCAGGACCCTTTTGTTACGAATTTTTGAATTTGAATACAATAACACAATACCTATATTCTTTTGTTTGTTTAAATAAACAATTGAATTCGACCGCTTTAATTGACTATGAGATTATAATACTAGCGCGCTGCCCGCTCCTTCGTCCACGCCGCGTGGGAATGGGCTATATCACCTAATTATACATCGCTCTCTTTAGATCATTTAAAATGATTGCAATTGCTATTTCTCTCTTTCATTATGTATACTAAATTTAGAAAATATTGATTACCTTTAGCTATCTGATAGCGTAGGTACTATCGATTTGATGTTCTGTCGATGTAGCGTACCATCGATTTGGGGTACTGCCGATATACATTAACCCGTCGATGGAAAGTTTTCTACATAGCGACCGTCGATTCGATGTAGTGACTGCCGATATTATGAACTAGACCCTGTAGATACAGACAGATACAGGGGTAAGGTATAAAGTTTCCTTGTTAGGCAACATGGAACGAGATCCTAATGGATTTAAATGAAGTAAATATGTAATTTTTGCAGTTCTCTAAAACTTTTAAATGTAAGTAGTCATCTCAGCAAATTGTTTATAGTGACTCACACCAACTCTGGGATAGTTAACCTGAGAGGGGTGTACCAATTTTTATACAACTGGACCTACCTATGTTTATTTTCGGACGAATAATTACATAAATCATACAAGATTTAAGCGTATCGCTACTCATTTATTTTTATAAAAAGTAATTCAAAAGTTTTAAGCTATCTCTACACTATTATTCTTTTTGGAGAGCCTATTTTAAAGAACAAACGTTAAAAAAGCATGTCCAGAATAAAACCCCTTCCTCCTTTTGCAACGGCAAGCACTCCAAAAGTCATACTGAAGCTGACGCCTTTTATTCGCGAAAACAAATTGTAAAATGCTATCAATAAAATTGCTTTTAGTGTAAATTGTTTATAATCAATTTTTTGCCGGGCTCACTACTTAAACATGTATGAAAAAAGTGGTTTGGTAAAAAACTGGAGAGAGCTCAATCGGTATATTAACCCGTTTAACTCTATATTGTAGTTTTTGGGACTTTTGTTTACACGAACAAGCCATTCGGTTTGAAGTAGGTGCATGGCGCGCGTTACAACATGCAGTTAATCAAACAAAGACATAATCACCATTTATTTTATATACAATAACAGTACAATGCGGTAACGCCTAGCTCCATAACTAACGTAGCTTAGTAGGATACGGGTTTCTATGACTAAGTATTAATGTATCATTCAGATCATGTCAGTCATATTTATGTCTCGATGAAAGTCTAAGTTAGAGAACCTCCACTTTAGGTAACATTTTGTCAATTATCGTATGGCTTTGTGAATCAGATAGATATACAGGGTCAAATTTTAACCACTTTCCAAATTTTAATATAACAATCTACGAGACAAAAAACAATTGACGTATTTTTTTTTTTGGTATAGCCCAGTACAAAAATGTCAAGATAAAGCACTTAGAAAATGTCCGCCAAAAATACAAAATTTTTGATACGGCCGCCTAGCAACACTTTTTCTACGCGTAGCGCATCTAATTCATTCATTACGATACTATTCATAAGTTTTTGATATTCCCTTTATACCTTAACAGGTTTAAGACAGTAAAAATTGAAAACTATATCGCTAAAAATATTTTCGGGTGACAACTTGATTTACATTTTTTTACTTCATAAATAGGCTCTAAATACGATACTGAACGCCTATAAAAAATATGGAAAGTGGTTAAAATTTCACCCTGTATACCTAGTATAAAATTATATCTTAATGGTGGTACTATAGAAAAGTCGTTTTGAGCAGTCGTTAGGAAATACGAGTATGTTTTTTATTTCCTAACTACTGCTCAAAACGACTTTTTTATGGTACCACCATTAAAATATTATAAAATAAACTATTATAAAATTAGAAAACTTGGATCGAGCTGTTAAGACTGGTATGAAAAAGCGACGTCTTGCGATTATGATGTTTGTACCCAGAAACACGTCGTGTTTGAGCACCCATTTAAATTTCATTCAACCTTAGTATAAGATTTAATGACTTTGGTTTTTCGTAGAAACCTTTTCCAAATAATTATATCAAAAGTATACCTTTCAGTACTGTTTTCGTTCGTTTTTTTTTTAATTAGATAAGGGTTAAAGCCCTTTGAATGTCGGGCGACTGAACATGAAGCTATCCCAAAACCTAACAAATCAACGAATTACTCTGAGTGCCTATGCTATATTACGTGATAAAACTATTGCTAATTTAGGTAATAATAATATCTACTCCTCTTTTGTTACAGTAACGCCCGAATCGATAGTTGTGCCGATCGTGTCATGTATATTTGGCTTCCCCTTGCTTGCTCTTACAGTCATCTGCTGTCTCAGGAGAAGAGCTAAACTTGCCAGGTAAAAAAAATTACAGGTACATAGTTAGTCTACATAGGCTGCAGGTACATATAACTTGGCTAACAAGCTTTGGAGATCGATGTACAAAAGCGATAATCCTGAAGCATGAAAAGATACAACGGTAACTAGATGTGTTAAATGTGGTAGTTATATTAAGGAATGATATTGTTTTTCATTAAAAAAACTTAATAACTATAATTATTGGCTAATCCTTTGTCACATTGTTTGTAAACAAATATGATTTAAGACTGAATGCATCTAAAATTTGAGGGATTGACTTATATAGCGTTTCCATTGGTCTAAAAAGGGCCCCACTGGCTTGTTCCCATTTCGGCGTTCAGAATGAGAAATAATAAAAGCAAAATTATAAACTTAATTGCGTTCTTGCCGAACCCTTTTATAAATTCTTGGGCAATACGAAAACCTTTAAAATATCTCTTGCAAAAAATGTAACTCAAAGGGTCTAAAAATTAATGATTAAACCTATAATTATTAGGTAGGTAGGTAGTAAGTTCTGACGAAATTGATTATACTTACTGTACTTAGGTACATACAAAAATATTACATCGAATGCGATCTACCCGTTGGACGATGATTTTGTGCTCTTTAGCTGGATTTAACAATGTCTCAACATTTCTGCTTTGAAATTTTCGCAGTAGACGTTTCCCGCTCGAACTGATTAATTGTAGGACATTGTTGAACCAATTCCCTGAAATAACATGATTCCCCACTAACCGAGCACCCTCGCAAATTGAAAAAGATAGAATGAGTGATTACGCACAAATAAATTTGGATATTATGAAAAGCTGAGGCTTTCTCAGGGAAAATCTTTTCATTCAAAAGCTATTATCTCGTAATTTGTTCCGGGACTCCACTTTTCGGAGATTATATGTAATGACTACTAAGTAGACTAGTATACTTTATAAAAATACTATTGTAACATTTTGCCTACCACTGTAACTAAGACTTAGTGTAGATTTTTCTAAATGTTTTTTATTTAGCATAGTTACTACACATACTTTTTGCCCAGAGAGCGCGCAAGGCGTCGGAACTGTGAGCTGGATCGCGGCGAGCTGTCGGTCGTCAGACTTTCGCCGGTGAAGTCTAAGCCTCGAGCTGTGAGCTTGATTCGATCACCGCGCCCGCCGCCAACTTTAGAGCTGGACACCGTTATGGAAGAACGTTCTGATCCTGAACAAACCACGCTCTCACAGGTACGCAGTAAACAAGATAAAATAAGAAGTTCCATTTGGTGCTACTAGCCATGTGAGCATACATAAATACTTCTGAAGTTTTTCTTGATGTAATTTCGTTGCGGATTATTTCAGTGTTTAAGTAGTGAAATTGTATTACGAGCTAAAACCAATGACTCATGTAAATACTATTTCGATGTCAAATTTTTACATCATCATTAGTTTGAGTTTAGTATAGAAGTTATATACTTTTAACTTTGCTTTACTAGTATTTGCAGATTTTAACATAGGCCGGCTTTAGCTCGCAATACCATTTACCAACTTGTATAAAGTTAACGGTTGTGGGTTCGAATTCCGCAAAGATAAACGGATGAGTAAATGTGCATTGAGCGCGAATATTTGTAAAAGTAAAATAAAGTAAAAGTTAAGTATGACTCCCAATTTCTAGTCTTCAAAGTGCAAACCCAACTCAGTCACTGTACGGGATGGTGGGATCTACCTCTTAGTGGTCCACCCTGGGCAACGGCATCTTTGGTTGTCTAACCAATAATGACGGCTAACAGATCCCTCTGCGGTGATAGGCTTCGTAAGAGACCGCCTGGATGCTAACACCCTCTTGCCGGAGTCCAGCGCCAAATAGTGTTTCTGTGTTCCGCTGGTGTGTGGGAGAACCAGTTCCTCTGGGTGAGCTCGCTCCATCTTAGGCTTCTTCTTAACCGTATTATTAAGTAACATACTTAAGTCAAGAGCAAGCTTATTACTTACAATAAAAAAAAAGTACTCTGCCTCTCACGTGTACAGACAGAAAAAAAAATTATGTTGTTTTTCGATGTTTGTCGACGCAACCCTAAAAAAGTAAAGAGCGGTTTCGGCGCAAGTCACACAAACTTCAGCAGAAACTAAAACTAAAAGTTCAACAACTAAAACACGGCTACTTACATAAATTTAACATTTCCAATTTTAGTAAAACCTAAATAAACTATATCTTGCTATGACATAGCAAGTTCACGTTGTGAGCTTTCATTTAATTCCGAAACAATAAAAACCTAATATGGAAATTTTGGGTCGAACGTATTACGTATTTACGAATATATAAAGTCTTTTGAAAGAAAGACTTTATATATTAATATACCTATAAGTATTGGTTTCTACATGAATGTATTCTGTAATAGATTCTTCGGTACATGTTACTTTTTACTCGTACCTAAGCACTTACAATTTATTTAGCTGTTAGCGTTAAATTGTCATCTAACCAAAGTCCCTGATGGTCGCTCTTGCATTAGATAGGTTAATCTGTGCCCATAATTAATCGTAAGTTTAATAAATTAACGGCATAACATATTTCGTCAACACGTCAAGGTTGAAGAAGGCTATAAAAACATTACATTCCAGGTTTATAAAACATTGCATTCCACAGTTTAATGTATCAGAACCGATCGTAAACAAACGGATATTTTCGACAGAAGGCAATTCCAATATTATTATTCTTGCTTAACACGCATCGTAGATAGATGGCCACTACAATAACTTGTTCAACTATTAATGTCGTCAACGCAGGGATAGTCAAACGGTAATGCCATGTAAACCATATTTTATGTAGGTATTAACAGTAGATGCGGTGAAAAAGCTTTTTGTGTCTGTTTTTTCAACCAACAAGAAGAATTCGCGTATTATTTTTGTTCCTTTTAGATATGACCCGCATATTTTAAAGGATTTGACCGAATTCGCAGTATTTTTATGTTAGATAAGGTTGCCTGAAAGTTCTTGTTTAAGTTTCAAAAGAAAATCCTTTATCTTTACATTTTTCTTTTTACTACAATGTTGGGCCAGGCTGCGAAAAGTAAAGTAGGTATAAATGGTTGTTTATTTCTTAAATTGACGCGGACAAAGTCACAGGCAACAGCTAGTAGTAAGGGTGTAAGCTTAAAATTGATGCCTTTTTTAAAATCTACCTCTTACCTAATTACCTCTGATGGTTTACAAAATGGACGCTAAAGGCGCTCAAGAGGAAATACAAGGGCCGTTTTTCCATACAAACGTAGTCCCCTGTTTCCTCCCTGGATAAAGCTAGTAGAGCAATAATTTTTATTACAAAAATCTATGGCCACTATTAGCATGTTTCTATGTTTTCTGTTTTTTCATAAACTAATTAATAAAAAAGATATGAGCCCTCAAATTCGAAAAAATTCGCCATATTATCCGCTGTGTTCAAACATCCAGAAAACAAATTTGGCTAAATTTTAGAAAAAAGGAAAATATACGAACACGGCCCAAGCCGTTCTTTAATTTTTAATGAAAAAAGTATTTAAATCGGTCTAGTTTTGGAAAAGTAATCGGGGGATTACGAAACGTTGATTTGCTTGGTGTGCTTTTCGTAGGTACGAGTATTTTCGGTCCTAGAAGTAGTTGTCTCTATCACACTCTGCGGTGAAGGCGTTTGGCACTGCGCGACAGCAATAGATTTTACAAATACATATTTTTAAATTCTCTCGCTCGTAGTGTTTCCTGTTAAGATTACAATAAGCCCCATTACTACTAGGTGTGCAGCATCATCATCACAGCCAAACAACGCTTACAGAGGCCTAATTCGCGCAACCGAATCGCAGTTCGATCGTGATTAAATTGGACGATTTTGACATTTAGCCCATACTAGAACTGTCAAAAACCTGTCGTTCAATTACGATTGTGATACGATTCGGTTACGCGAATTAGGGGCCTACTAAACATAAGCTTCCCCTTAGGACGTCCACGACGATCGGTCCCCACTTTATAAAAATGTTAAAAAACGTAGGTTAGCTATTTGACGTTCAAACCGGCGCGGCGCTTGTGGTTTGAACGTACCTATTAATTAAGTACCTACTCGAGTAGATAAATAACAATGGCTTTGAAGCTCTTTGCTTCACTTCATTATTTAATCAAAGATCAAAACGTGTCTACCTCGGCTGACCCTGTTGAATTATAAATTCATTGCGCTAAGCAAATACCTGTTACGTCAGGTAATTTGAAAAAGGTGTACATTTTTAGTATGCGTGTGTGTTTAATTACATCTATGATAAATGCATCTACACTAATAATATAAAGAGAGAGATTTGTATTTGTGTGTGTGTGTGTGTGTGTTTTGTTTTTTTATACTATAAATAATGGGCTTGCTCTTGACTAAATACTTAACTATACGGTTAAGAAGAAGCATAAGATGGAGGGAGCTTACCCAGAGGTACTGGTTCTCCCACACACCAGCGGAACACAGAAAAACTGTTTGGCGCTGGACTCCGGCAGGAGGGTGGTAGCATCCAGGCAGCCTCTTACGAAGCCTACCGCCGCAGAGGGATCTGTTAGCCGTCATTATTGGTAAGAAAACCAAAGATGCCGTTGCCCAGTGTTGACCACTAGGAGGTAGATCCCACCACCCCAAAAATACTCTTCGTAGATATTAATATGTTTTTAAACTTTCTTGTCGCGGATTATGTACAGTGGTAGATACACTATGTTTAGCACTCACATCTATGTCATGGTAGTATCATTGTAAATAACATAAAATCTGATGTTCCGTGACAAAATAATTATACTAATTATAGCACCTCCTAAGATTTGCGTTGGCCAACGAAAATTCATATCGATATTTTGACCGGTTTTATATGAACTGAATTAGTTGCTGATTAGGAGCTGCTTTTCAGAAATTGAATTTATATTTCTGATACGTCTCAACGTTAATAAACAACTCTTGTAACAGTTCCGAAACTTCCTCATCTAAAATGTTATATTAGTCTACCCAAAATCGACAAGGAAACTTCGTTCCTGTATGAAATGAGTGTCTATAAAAGTTTTTATGTTGTTACACAAGTTGCCACCTCATATTCACACACGCTCAAAGCGGGGCCTATTAGCAACCGCGTTACCTACATACCGCTAATGAAGTCAAGATATACCACTCAACCTTCGAGTTTTAATAATTTAATAAGGTAAGGTGTGCACTTGTCTTCCATCATTCGAGGCTCATTCATTTTACCTAATATACTGCTTAAATGAATACCTAAGCATTACACCACTCACTCTCACGTAGTTCGGCATATCGAAAAGCCATACAAAGGTTCTATTAGCTCTGCTGAGGCAACACAAATTTTCAGCGCCATGCGAATTTCACGGGTTAATAGAATTGGTGCCACATGTCGCACGGATCAGTAAACAAATCAATCATACATTGATAAAATATTAAATCCTCCTGTATTTCGGACGTAATGATAATTTATAACTCAAAATATACTACTGTAAATGAATCCTTCTAAAGTCAAGGTCAATTTTGAAGGATTTTATAAGAGCTAATTAAATAATTTTACACTCGGCTGGTTGTGACAGCCTCAACCTAAAATACACACTTATTAGCACTGCCATACATGGATGATAATGTTTCAAAAAAACTACAACCTTTATTCGTGTGTGTCATGTCAAAATAATTCTGTTTTATGACAAGATTGGAGCACAGGACTGCATATCCTAACTCCTAATGCAAATGAAACTAAATGCCAGCAGTTTCCCAGCGGGTACGGGCTTAACTCAACATGTTTAATACATTTATGCAATTTTGTATTTTACCTAAATACAAGATACTGTTTGCCTTATTATGAAGGGTTTTTTATAACTGTAACTAAAACTGAATTTATTTTGTATATTTAGAAAATATAAGAGGAATTCAATTAACAACTTCCAATTATAAAGCACCTTCAACCAAAACCAGGCTAATCTTTTCAATGATTCAGCCATAGGTAGGTAGGTCAAAAACGACAGTGTTAAGTATAAGGTACTAAACAAGGAAGCTAATAAACAAGAGAAATTTCAGATAAAACGTACCTACTCTTCTCTAAACCATAAACTAAAACAACGCACAACCAATTCATCCCAACCGAACCGTACGATTTTACGGGATGAAAAGTAGCTTGTGCTAGTCTAGCCTTTAATTTATCCCTGTGCTACATTCCAGATCCAATCAACCGGTTTGATGTAATAATAAAGTAGCAACCGACCATCCACACTTTCACATTATATTAGTAAGATAGTGAAAATAATACTTACTAAATCATAGCATAGAATGTTTCGATACTAGTAGCATAATTTATATAGTGATATAAATTATGCTACTAGTATCGAAACATTGACCATGAGATTACTCAAACAAATGCTAGTACTCGACACACTAACGCCATGTGTGGAATGTGAATACAGGTAGCAGTATACAGGTGAAATTTTAACCACCTTCCAAATTTTAATAAAGCAATGAGACAAAAAACAAATGATGTATATTTTCTTTTGGTATAGCCCAGTACAAAAATGTCAATACAAAGCACTTATGTGTCCACCAAAAATCTAAAATTTTTGATACGGCCTCTTAGCAACACTTTTTTTACGAGATGCGCATCTCATTCATTCATTACGATACTATTCATAAGTTTTTGAGTTTCCCTTCATACCTTCAGAGGCTTAGGACCGTAAAAATTTAAAACTACATATGTTGCAAAAAATATTTTTTCGGGTGAAAACTTGATTTACATTTTTACTTCATAAAAGGGCTCTAAATAAGATACTGAACGCATATAAAAATGTTTGAAGATGATGAAAAAGTCACCCTGTATACCCGAACACCAACCACATGATCAAAACATCACATTTATCATACCTGAATGAAACACGGTTACATTTAATGCTGACTTAGTCAAATTAATAAAGTAAATACATTTTTTGCATAATCAACCTATATTGGTCTAGTTGTTTAAGTACCGGGGTCCCGGATTCGTACTCCGGGTCAGGCAACAAGAGTTCCGAGTTTTCCAACTTTACTCTGTTGTGATCACTAACAAGCAAGCATGGTAATGGTAGTAAAAAATATTATCTCCGTTTTAGAATTATAGATCCAATTTTAGACTTCGCCATAGTATTTATGTGTATATTATTATGTTTACATAAACGGTTTCCGGATTGTAATACCATTTACGTAACACTGTATACATCTACTTCAGCAAAACCCTGTGTAAATCTGTTAAAAATACAATTTCCTATAAACGAATTTCCTACTTCACGTAGTCTGAGATCTGAAACGGCATGTTTAGCCTAGAGTCCTAGTGTAATAATAAGTACTAACCACTGATGTAGTTTATTAAACTAGATACACGATCAGCGTTTGACATAAGGTTCACTTTTAGTACAACCACATACAACCTATAGCAATCGAATAGTTAGAACATGACATAAATATCCATACTATAGCATGCTGTCATAATTTGGCCGGGTTATAAAGTTGACACTGACATAAAATCAACGTCAATCATTCAAATGAGGACAGTTTTGTATCGGACTGTGTATCTAGTTATTTTTTAGTATAAGTCGACTTCAGATTTGAACCAGGGACCGGAAAACCCCTTTTTAAGAGTAACCCTATTAAAAAGGAAACCCTATTGAAAAGGTTACCCATGTGATAGGGTTACCCATGCGATAGGGTTACCCATGCGATAGGGTTACCCATGCGATAGGGTTACCCATATGATAGAGTTACCTTTGATTGTGTTAGCTTATTAGTTCGGTAACCTTTTAAATAATGTTTGACCGCTTACCACAAATTATGGGTTGCGCATAGAAATTAAAAAAGCCTAACAGCATTCCAAAACACTTTATAGGGTAAGCCTATTAAGGGGTTTTCAGTATTGGAAAGCGCTTACCTGGATTAATCGTATTGTTTTGTTTAGCATATCGTTGGGGTAAACCCGTTGATAAGCTTACCTTTCGGATAGGGTTATTAAAAACAAGCCTATTAAAAACCCGAACAAATACCCCTTTAAAAGTATGCGGTGCAGGTCCCTAATTTGAACTAATGGTGAATGCAGGTCGAGATCACGCCCGACCGCGAGGTGGGTGCGATCCTGTTCAGCGCGATGGGCGCCGTCGGCACCGCGGCGGCGGCGGCGGTGTGCGCGCGGGACAGCTAGCGGCGGGGCTCGGCCCAGCTCGGCGCCCGCTCGCCGCTGTGGGCCGCGCTCACCAGCCAGCCGCTGGACGAGGACGACGCCGACGACGACGCCGTCGGCAGCGACAGCTAGCAGGAGCTCGACGAGCGCTCCGTTGCGGACATCGGGGAGCGCATGAAGTTGTTCTTGGACATTCCGCTTAGATTTTAATGTTTGGCAATGCAATATGCATACGTAATTATTATGTTTCAAAATTGTAAAAATGAATAATTGGGATCGACTTAAGTTTTTTCAGTGCGCGAAAATTAATTAAAATTTAAGACATTTGCTATTAAAACCGTTGTGTATTATAATTAACAAATTAAGGACTCTAAAATTAGCAAATGCTTAAAATGATATTTGTATGTATTTATCAGACATATCTAAAAAGAACTAACAAAGCTTTAACCTTTCTTCAACATGGATCTTGTTCCTAAGAACTGAACAATGGAATGTGTAGGCCAATCGTATCTTAATGTAATAAAAATGTAGCATGCGAGAATTTCGATTTAAACGCAAGTAGAAAAATAGATAGGGAGAGAAGAATTTATAAACTGTTACAAATCAAAGGTAGGATTAAGTATGTAGATAATACCTATAGGTACATAGAGTTGTAAAAAATTACGTGAGCATGACCAACAAAAAGCTCTCATAGTTGAGTAAGTTAGTATGGTATTTTTTATGTATATAAACTAGTAATTTATTTTTTGGGGGGCTATCATCGAAAATTCTTAAATATGGCCTGAATTGTAAATAGGATTGAAATGGCATTAGCAAAGAATCAAAATGGCCTTTGAAAAAAATAGTATCTTCTAAGATACAATATTTACAGGGGAAAGGTAGCTGATCTGCAAGAGCAGTAGGCAGAGATGGAAAAAACTGACAAGCGTTCTAATTGTCTATTAATAGCAAATAGGCGTTAGGCATAGTCTGGATATGCTACAGCAATGTTGTTTATGAGAACTGATCAGCAATTTACTACATCGTTATTTACAGAATATTAAGTGAAATCTGAAGAATTTATTGCAACATCCTAGTGTAGCACTATCACCTCATAACAGCAAGCCGAGATCGACGTAACGTAAGTGGCCATTCGCTTGCAGCTTACACCGCCGCGCTGTGGCGTTTCTTCAAAGTGGTCAGAGTCAGCGTATCTTTCTACGGATTTCTCTGGGATCACAACGCCACAGAATTTAGCTGCTTGCTGGTGGATTATAAAGACCAGAGGGCTATATTCAATGCAACAAAATAAGGTGGAAACCCTTAGGGGAAGAACGCGAACAGCCATGATAAACTTAGCAAGCACTAAACCAAACAGAATGTGGTCGATGTCTTAGAAGTTGCCTAGTTTCAATATACGAGTAGAATTGTCATAAATAATATAAACGAAATTAAAAGAAACGAAATGCAGTCGGAGAAAAATAGATAACAAGAGTAAGTAGGTAAGTGTGTTTTGTAAGTGGTTACAATTAATAGTGACATTACTACGAATTACATTAGTTTTATTATTTAATGGATGTATTAGTGCGTATTTAAAATGTATAAAGTGTTCGGTTTTTTTTTAATTTTACTAGGTTCATTTATATTGTCTAGCATATTATAATGCTTTAATCTGTCAAGGCTTAATTTTACAATATTCAATTAATAAAAAAAGCATATATAATATCAGTATATAAACTTGAAAAAATATGTCTCAGGCGGGACTCAAACCCGCATCTCCTCGCATGCCGGGCGGGCGCTATACCATTAAGACACCGAGACACTGCGACACAGCGCGTGGTTCGAGTCCCGCCTGAGACATAATTTTTCAAGTTTATATACTGATATTGTAATTGCAATTAAGTTGCTAAAATATCAAATAAAGTTATATAAATAGTTGTTTCATCTTAACTGACTGTCAAACATCTGCAAAGATGTTTCTTTCGGGTGTTGAGGGTGCAAACTCCTAACATTTGATGAAACATCGCTGGCTTACAGCGATAAGATATGCTTGAAAAATTCGCGCTGTGTCGCAGTGTCTCGGTGGCTCAATGGTATAGCGCCCGCCCGGCATGCGAGCAGATGCGGGTTCAAGCCCGCCTGAGACATAATTTTTCAAGTTTATATACTGATATTATAATTGCAATTAAGTTGCTAAAATATCTAATAAAGTAAAAGCATATATGTATACTGTTATGTTAATAGTATCTAACAAAATAATGACGTTCTCATAATTCAAACTTTGCACTTTTATATTAGATGATTACGAATTATCTTTGTATTTAAAATGAAGGTTGGAATTATTTCACACTGTTTATTACTACTTCACCTTAATCAAAATCAAATTATGAAACAGTTCTAGAAAACACACATTTCCTCAATAGAATCCCTTGTGCAATAAATTTTATTTAGGCTGTCATCATCACAACCGTATGGTTTGATATGGTTACTTTATAAGTACCTACCTAATTAACGACTATAATAGCACTTGTATTGGAATTATTTCACACCGTTTATTACCTACTACTTTACCTTAATCAAAATCAAATTATGAAACAGTTCTAGAAAACACACATTTCCTCAATAGAATCCCTTGTGCAATAAATTTTATTTAGGCTGTCATCATCACAACCGTATGGTTTGATAAGGTTACTTTATAAGTACCTACCTAATTAACGACACTTGTATAAATTATGTGACTAAATTTTATTTTTCTAGAAACCATTACTTTATAAAATCTTACTTTAGATAGTTAATAAACGTTTGAATGACTATGCTATGGAATATTTTTTTGTTCGCCTTGACCCCTCAACTAGTTTACGAATCGTTCGAAATAGTTTACGTAGGACTATTACAATGTAAAGCAATCAAGTTCATTTCGTCGTTTTTCAAGGGCATTACGCAACGAATCTATAATCATAATCATCTTGCAACATTTGTCATGATGACGTGGTCAAAGGTTAGATACTGGTTTTATTGCACTCACTACCAATAATGTGTTTCCCGAAGAAAATGGCAATGAATCCGCTTATAGGTAAGTCTTACGTAAGCAAGAAAAGCATTCACTTGGGTTTTATCAATATTACAGATATATTTTTCTCCTTATAAGGTACGAGTAAAACTAAGTGAATAATAAGCAGTAATGTAAGCCATTATACAATTATGAACGAACAAATATTAAAGCAAAACATTTTTGTACAAACCGAAGCATAGATAAGCTTGTAGAAATGTTTTGTTAAGTACATTAAGATTTGCATTGAATTAAGAATATTAACAACACATTTCTCTTACAACGGTTACAAAACATATAAAAAAAAACAATTAGGTATATCAAATCTATTTTTACGCAAAAATTATAAGCTACTGAACCACATTACCGTTCTATTTGTTGGTTACCTCTAGAGTCTAAGAGGGTGTGTCTGTTCGCAGCTTAATTAATGTCTTACCGGAGTCTTTGTTTTAGGCGAATTGCCTGTTCATTTCGGAAATGGTCCAAGACAATTCGACGTGGCAAAATAAACAGCGGTGTCTTAAAGGATCGATGTTTCAACGGTCTGTCTTTTCTGTAAAACACTTAAGAAGAACCCTTGAATAATTGATATGGATACGAATATTTCTTTGTTAATACATTAATTCCTTCTCACTGATAAGTTTAAAACATTGAATCAGTAATTTTGTTTTTGGTTCTCAACAAAGCCAATGTAACATGTATATTATTATAAATCAGATAATAGGCCTATTCCTTTTTTTTTAATGTTAGATATATTCATTTAGTTAGATATGTTCAGGCACTAGTTGAAAAGTGAATGTATTGTGATGATAATATCAAATATATTCCTAATCTTTCATTGTGTGGGGAATGGGCCCCACCCAAGCCGCGTTACAACATCAAAACAATATCAATAACATAAGTTGGCCCTCAAGAAACTAAACAAGGTTAAATATAAACTTAAGACTAAGTTAACGCAAACGTTGCAGCTTTTCCACATTGAATCAAGAGCATGGAGTTGCATAAAATGTTTTTTGACCACGACTAGTAAGTAATAGGTACTATCTGTGTAAAGGTACTCTCCCCATTTCTTAAGAAAACTAATATGTTATAGGTATTTATCGCATAACAAGGCAAGGTTGTGATGAAAATTACCTAATCAGGTTTAGTCGAGTCTGCAATCGTTATGTTTTAAACACGTTGATTTATTTACACCGCTGTTTTCAAACTTTGTTATTAAGGCCAAACTTTTCCGATATCGCCCGATCCGACCTTGACTTGACATCGATTACAAATGATATCTTAGGCTCATTTCTCGTTTCGATACAAACTTACTATTTTATGTGCTGAGTCATTGACCATTTATATTTAGCGTTTAGTTAAAGCATTTCGCAATTACTGTAGATGGATGAAGGACCTTCTAAATGGCTATTGCTTATACCTACGCAGTAGGCCTAACGCCTGCCTATCTGGTCATCGGATTAAAGTAGGTTGAGTAGTTAGGTACTTAGCCAGCAATGCCTTACTGTCGCATGACTCAAGTTTATTGGCTACGCCATATAAATAGCAAGTATTTTAGAGTGCTTAACTGCAAAGGCGCAATTACAAGATTCTACTTTGCTGCCAAAACTGATAGGATTTCATTTTAGGCTCCTTTAAGAAGCCAGCATTCAACTGTGTTCCTGAATAAACCCTTTTTATAAATTACTTCTCATTACTATTTCAACGCTAAATCAACTCCTAAAAAGAAACCTAGTTACCTAACTAATGAAATAGGTCATCATACGCAATTTATAACATTTTTAAATATCGCTAAGAACCTTGAAAAATAACTGTTTCAGTCGCGATATTAGACGTCACAAAATGTAGCTTTCCCTTCCGTCATTTCAAAATCACACAATAACATTACAACACAATAGTTTCTGTAACATAAAACAAAATAAGTTACCACCACCCTGGTATCTGAGTTTTTCTTTTATAACAATACCCCTTCAAGGTCTCGAGGACTTCCTCCCCGTAAAAGCTGCCTTGTTGTGGGGTGAACCAATCGCCACTTGCAAGCCGAGAACCATCAAACTTGAGACTTTCTGAAATAAATGCTCCACCCATTCTGGACTTCCAAATAATCTAGGAAAAAACACTAAAAGACTGTACCAAACTTGGTACAGTGTCCTGCACATTGGACTTTACAGTTTTGTTGCAAAACCGCACCTATTTTAACAGCAAAAGATGCCCCAGATTTTACCCGTATACGGTCGTCTGTACAAATTATGAAAAGAAAATATAATCACATCGCTTGGTATGGAACTTAACTAACGCTAACAAGTAGAGGCGGCAGTTTTGCCTACGATTTCTTACGCGTCGATAAACCATCCCACGGGATATACTTTTATATTAGTAAAAAAGGACTATTTTTTAATATAAAAGTGCCTATGTGCTATTCTTGTCTATGATTGTCTTGTTTCATCTTGCTCCGTTCAGCCACTCTAGCGTGTTGCGTGTAACAAACATTCATCCAAACTCACGAATGTAAGACAAATAACAACTGAATCTATCCGTCATTACGAAAATCGTAAAGTGTTCGTAGTGGTTAAAAAAATGCTGGGTTCAATTCTCAATTAAGAAAAGACTTTTTCTAAATTTTCTTTTGCCTGGGAGAGATGGGGTTTTATAGTCGTACTTCGGCAATCGGAAGGCACGATAAGTCGTTAGTCGCCGCTTCTGTTGGAAGATGAAAGTAGTAAGAACGTCACGTCAGGCCTGTAATAGACGAAAATTGGAAAACGTATACATGTACGCGCATCACTTCAGAATGGCTGAAATGATTTGGACATTTTCTGTTATGTTTATAATGACCAGGAAAAGGTTTGTTTAGAA
Organism: Anania crocealis; assembly: GCA_949315895.1. Lineage (NCBI taxonomy): Eukaryota > Metazoa > Arthropoda > Insecta > Lepidoptera > Crambidae > Anania > Anania crocealis. The sequence goes on along the minus strand of OX438880.1, from coordinate 19,512,783 downwards.
GAAAATGTTTGAAAAATGAATGGAAAAAAGCGTTTTAGAAATATCCGCATGAAAAGTGTGTAAAGAGCAAACTTGATCATTATACACAGACTTTCATGCTTGCACTATCTTCATTGCAAAGTCGGGACAGCTAGTTGATAATACGATTCCTTAAAGAAAGATTTCGATTGCCTTAGGTGCGCTACCAACCCACAACTTTCCGGTTCTGACCGCTTTGACCATTTAGGTACCAAGACGTTTGTGTCGAAGAATTTATTCAAGGCTGCAAGCCAGCGTAGTTCATCAATGTTTTTGCTACCTCTAACGAGTCTTACATAATGCACATGTCAATGTGATTTGATGGCTATTAAAATTCAGCTTAATTGTGTACAAAAACATTTAATAACATGATACCTGCTGTTATTTGTAATAGTAAATTTTATTTATTGTTCATGGTTAAAACCGCAGAGGTGGAAACTCTCGACTTTCTTTGATAAAGAATAAAATTAATATCAAAGTATGATATTTTTAGGAATTTAATTGCAATTATAAATCAGTATTTAAACTTGGAAAATTATGTCTCAGACGGGACTCGAACCCGCAACTCCAAGCTGTCTCTGTTATTAAGCTAAATGGTACTTATAGCGTCGCGCCCGGTATTCATGGAGATGCGAGTTCGAGTACCGCCTGAGACATAATTTTTCAGTTTAAATCCTACTAAAATTAATATCATTTTATTCTTAGCTGCATGAACATATAGCTACACCAATTCACGTGATATTAAAATTTAAAAAACTGTTGTCAAATTTGATGCACATCTATTTGCCACCGTGTATGCCAATCTGTATAGATCCAATACATTTTTAAATCATTATAAAGACGCCCTCGACCTACATAACTATTATGTTTTATATTGTATTGAATTAAATAACATGTGCCAAAATGTAAATTCCTGCTTGCATACAAATGTTGGCATTGTATAAAAAATAACCTTAAACAAAATGATGATGGTAATAATGAAGTATAAAATTCCCACATTGTTACAGCACCTACCTATTTTGAAAGGTTACAAGTAACATTTGTACATACTAACCACAGATAAGATAAAGTTGCTATAGAAAATAAACTATTATGGCCTGCTTTACCTACATTTGAAATATACATATATATATATGAACACTATACAGCTTCCAAAAAAAAACATAATGTCAGCGAGTTTTTCTTTTCTGATCCCATAGGTTCTGACTAAGGTTCCCATTGGTTCTGAACCCGCAAACGGGGATCGTGTATTTTTTATTTTTAATGTAGGACTACACAACTAGGAGATTTTTGAACTAAAACGCTACAACAAAATCGCTATTGTCACCAGCCATTTGTATTGAACACACCTAAATAAATGTGGCGAACATCATGGATATTGTTTTAATCTCAAAGCTCATTATTTTTTGGGAATCAGAATCACGAAACGATGTACCTACCACAAACATAACTACTCACAAAACAGTCGAACCCGGAATCTCAAAGTGAGAAGAAGACGGAATTATTATAATACTAGCGGACCCCGAGAACTTTTGTACTGTGTGGGGATCGAACAGTTTCTTATTAGTTATTTTCGACGTTAACTTTCTAATGTTTTTAAAACATATTATCCTATTGCCGACCAAGGCAAATCCAAAAAACAACAAAATCATAAAAATCTGTCCAGCCGTTCTCTAGTTATACCTAAGTGGTGTAACTAATAGGACTTTCTTATATAAATAAAGATATATAGTAGATATTTGACCGACCACGCTGTACCCCCTACCGGGTCGCCGATTTAGTTGTTTTTTTTTTGCTTAAGGTTCGGTAGTTCGGGATTTATGGATCGATATTCATCGACCGCCTATTAATACGGAGCGCCTATGCACACCGTAAGCGCCATTGCAGCGCGCGACAGTACGGGCCTAACGAGCCGCCGCTCTCACGTATTTTGTAGTTATTTAACCCCTCGATTGTATGTTATTCCAGACACAATTAAAATCAATTGTTATCGCGACAGCCGGCTGTCTTATGATCCTGTAGGAGTACTTATATCATTTTAAAAGTTATAAACAAGCGTAAAAATTGTATTTAAAATGTCTGTAGTTTAGTAGTGAATTTGATAAAACATTTCGGTTTGTGATTTTTTTCTATCGAGCCACGTTCATCAAATTGTGTAACCGTTAGCGACTGTGTCTAGACTAGATTCTCAACTAATACATATATTTTTTTCGGACTTTAAAATGCTGTATTCTAGTTCTCAGATGGTTATAAACTCAAAAACGCTGCCTCTTAGAACTACGCCGCCTTAAGGTATGGCTCAAAGTATATCAGATCTCAATCTATACCAGACAACCTTTGGGTAGAAGATAGAAAAGTGTGTCTTAGTGAAACAAGAGAGTCGTGGTGCACATTAAAGGTTTGACTGCATAGCTAAAACTTTAAAGTCAAAGAACAATGTCACTCACTGTTCCTTGTTCAGAATTTACCTTAGGGCGACGTAGTTCTAAATAGCAGCGTTTTCAAGTTTTTAAAACCCATCTGAGAAATAGAAAACAGCGTTTAAAAGTCTGAAAAAAAATGTATTAGTTGCGAATCTAGTCTAGTCACAGTCGTTGTCGGTTATACGAATTGCTTAACTTGGCTCGATAGAAAAAAATCACAAACCTAAATCTCTTCAAAATTTTTTTTTTCAATTTGACTTCTAAACTACAGACATTTTAAATATTATTTTTTTTTTGCTTGTTTAAATCTACTAAATATTTATAGACATATTCGCTAAGTTTGAATTCATTAAATGATATACTTACTATGTTTAAATAACTACAAAATACGTGAGCGCGGCGGCTCGTCAGTCCCGTACTGTCGCGCGCTGGCGCTTACGGTGCGCATAGGCGCTCCGTAGTAAGCGATCGATGGATATCGATGTATAAATTCCGAACTACCGAGCCTTAAAGAGTAGGGATAATGTAACAACCTGGTAACAAAATCATTGACCAAACTACATTAATTATTATTCTTTGACGTCAATGCTACAGATCAATTCAAGGTCGACAAGCGCCCATGGGAAGAATTCCTCGTTATAGATGGATGACTATTGGTAAACCGTGTCTAACGCCTAAAGCAAAGATAAACAGGTAAGACTACAACTCTGTCGCAGTTAAGCAATGATCTGGCAATTTGATCGAACAATTTTTTTATTGTTAATTTCTGTTAGTTGCCAACGCGTTGAAACTGTTAAATTGTTTAATATTTTTGTACCATATACAGGATGAAATTTTAACCACCTTTACTTATACAAAAATCTACGAGACAGTAAACAGGTAAACAAACAGTAAACAAATTGTCAAGATAAAGTTAGAAAGTATCCGCCATAAATTTTTGATGCGGCCTCCTAGCAACACTTTTTTAAATGATGCTCATCTCATTCATTCATTACAATAATATTCATAAGGATTTTAATTTCCCTTTAATCCGTAATAGGCTTAGGACAGTAAAAATTGAAAACGATGTTGCAAAAAATATTTTCGTGTGAAAACTTTATCTACATTTTTTACTTCATAAATGGGCTCCAAACACAAAACTGAAAGCCTAAAAAAAATTGGAAGATACTGAAAAGGTCACCTGCATATTTCATTACAGGTTAAGTAATAAAAACTTTGATCATTATGCATTAACAAAACTAAATAATGTAAACTAAAGTCTTGAGTTACAATCGCCCGATGAATGGTGATAGAAAGTAAAGCTGGGTTCACATGACGCGTGATATCACAAGTCGCACCGCGCGGTGTTCCAATTTGTACGGGCCAGCAAGCACCAAAGGCTAGCCTTTACACTCGTTTAAACGGCTGCGCTCTGTCACTATTTCAGAATATTATCTACATTTTTCTATTACTTTGATGAAAGACATATCGAACTAAAAATCAATCACCTAAGATACGTAACTTTAGAAAAGGAACGCCCGCCACCGCCGCGCCGCAGCCGCGCCGCGCTGCCGCATGCCGTCAATGTTAGGCGCCCGTGGTTAGGGAATCTAGCTTTATAAAGGTCGATTTATAGAAATTAAGACTGATAATTACTAATTAAGTATTTGGCTGGCTAATCAAAAAAATCTTAATTGTGCCTGTCTTATCGTTTAGGTTCTTTTATATTAGTAGTAGTTTCTCAGTTGTGGCGTCAGTGTAGGGCGGGGTAGAACGATCGCCCAAGGCCCCAAAATGAAGAGGCGCTCGGAGTATGTTCACTTATTCAAGTTGCTTAACGTGGCTTATTGCGTTGACTGTGGCTGAATTATCAAGTCGAGGATTCGCATGTATTAGAATATCAAATAAAGGGCACAGGGCACTAGTAGCACTAAAACCGGTAATCTTCCTTTGTTCTACAGTAAAATAATAATAATAAAGCGTATGCTCGCTCACAGCATAGAAAACTGGGATTAATATAGTTGATAAGTCCTAAACTAAAACATTTAGCATTTATAATTACTTACTCCACTTAATACCAAGATTGGATCTGTTTCTCTACATTCATATGAGATACTACCGGTGAATATTTTTTCCACTTTCTACCGGCTTTTATTCCATATTCTATCAGCAATTTGACAAGTAATTCTAGTTTCAATTCAACCGGCAGTTTATTCTTTTTTTTCTACCGGCAAAAAGAATAAGTATACAATCACAATAAGATCAGGTAATGCTACGTAAATATTCAAATATTTTTTTTGTATAAAAGTAATTTTTATAGATTTTATAGTTAAGTGTTTAAATAGTATAATTATCTTGTTTATACATCTTTAATTATCTACTTCATTTGTAGATTTTATCCGCCAAAAATTAAAAATTTTTGATACGGCCTCCTAGCAACACTTTTTTAAATGATGCTCATCTCATTTATTCATTACAATAATATTCATAAGGTTTTTAATTTCCCTTTAATCCGTAATAGGCTTAGGACAGTAAAAATTGAAAACGATGTTGCAAAAAATATTTTCGTGTGAAAACTTTATCTACATTTTTTACTTCATAAATGGGCTCCAAACACAAAACTGAAAGCCTAAAAAAAATTGGAAGATACTGAAAAGGTCACCTGCATATTTCATTACAGGTTAAATAATAAAAACTTTGATTATTATGCATTAACAAAACTAAATAATGTAAACTAAAGTCTTGAGTTACAATCGCCCGATGAATGGTGATAGAAAGTAAAGCTGGGTTCACATGACGCGTGATATCACAAGTCGCACCGCGCGGTGTTCCAATTTGTACGGGCCAGCAAGCACCAAAGGCTAGCCTTTACACTCGTTTAAACGGCTGCGCTCTGTCACTATTTCAGAATATTATCTACATTTTTCTATTACTTTGATGAAAGACATATCGAACTAAAAATCAATCACCTAAGATACGTAACTTTAGAAAAGGAACGCCCGCCACCGCCGCGCCGCAGCCGCGCCGCGCTGCCGCATGCCGTCAATGTTAGGCGCCCGTGGTTAGGGAATCTAGCTTTATAAAGGTCGATTTATAGAAATTAAGACTGATAATTACTAATTAAGTATTTGGCTGGCTAATCAAAAAAATCTTAATTGTGCCTGTCTTATCGTTTAGGTTCTTTTATATTAGTAGTAGTTTCTCAGTTGTGGCGTCAGTGTAGGGCGGGGTAGAACGATCGCCCAAGGCCCCAAAATGAAGAGGCGCTCGGAGTATGTTCACTTATTCAAGTTGCTTAACGTGGCTTATTGCGTTGACTGTGGCTGAATTATCAAGTCGAGGATTCGCATGTATTAGAATATCAAATAAAGGGCACAGGGCACTAGTAGCACTAAAACCGGTAATCTTCCTTTGTTCTACAGTAAAATAATAATAATAAAGCGTATGCTCGCTCACAACATAGAAAACTGGGATTAATATAGTTGATAAGTCCTAAACTAAAACATTTAGCATTTATAATTACTTACTCCACTTAATACCAAGATTGGATCTGTTTCTCTACATTCATATCCGAGCAACTAATGACCTACAAGTTTAGATCACAACTTTCTTAATTTGTTACTTTAAACATATTTTTACATTTTGTATATAAAAGTTTATTGTTTTAAAAGCAATTAGATTGTTAGTCTAAACTAAAAATACAATATTCCATGAATCATGATCAAAAAAATTTAAATGCCTAAAAATTTTGTAATTGAAATTAACTATTTAGCAAATTTCGCAATATCGTCTTGCGCTCTGTGACAACAAGTTTAAAAGGCGTAGGAAATTGGTGCATACCTAGTACAAGTCTTTTTTAAGAGCCTATTAAAAAATGTCTTATTAGACTCTCATTTTTGCCAACTTAATAACGTATCTGCAAACTGTAGAGCCTAATAAAACTTTTTCCCGATGTTATTATTAATTCCATAGTAAGTATCATAGTGGTAGATTTTATGTTTGTTTATTCATATGATTACGCCTATTTAAACTAAAACATATTTATATCGTGCTTACAATGATGAGAGCATTGAAAACCAAAAAGTATGCAATGTATAAAGTAATTTTAATATTTGTTTTAAAGATCATTACCAGCCTATGTTAGTGAACTGCTGAACACGGAGATCTCTGAATAAAGAAATTAAGCCATAATCCCTATGCTTGGTAGGCGGGTCAGCGATCGCAGTTTGCCAATGGTTGTAAGAAAGAAGATATGCTTAGGACCCATACCACACCCATAGGAAGAGAAAGGGATATAAGTAATCAAAAAAAAACATTTCCAACTTCCACGCCAATGACTTGGCGTGCATAATGGCACGTGCTAACAAACCAATATATATCTTTGACGTTGAGCCTAGTCCCAGTCTCAATAACAACGATCAGAGAGACAAGGCCGATAGATGCTGCTGACCATTAAATGCGCTGAGCCTCGTGCGAGCGCGGTCAATTTAGCGTATAGCCTGGTGCGTGCATCATGTCGCTCGTCCAATCAGTGTAGAAGTAGATACACTAACAGTATCAGTGTGTTGACGTAGTGCTCATTGTGGATTGTGTTAGTGCAACACGGCATGAGTGATAAATGATAGTGACTATAAGAACGTCGGCGTTTAACTTTAAATGTTAGAGGAAAAATCAAGGTACAGAATAAAATAAAACAATCTGTTATTATATCCCAAATTTAAAACAGTTTAGCGCAGTTTTGCCATGAGCACACAGGTACCGGGATTGATTCCTGGCCGGAACAATTTGTGAAATTAACTTATATAAATTGTCTCGGATCTAGGTGTGCTGGTAAATGCCCCGGCAAAACATATTGTCTGTCATAAGTTGTAACACAGTGATGTTCATTTCTTACTTCGTGACCTGACAATTACTGGTACGTATGTTTTACGCATATTATTACTAGCTGAAGCCCTCGACTTGGTACGCGTAGGGCTTTAAGAGTTTGTCACTATCCCACAGAAACCGTACATTTTTCAGGGATGAAAACCCATTGTTCTCTTCCAGCATATAACCTATCTTCACACCAAATTTCATCCAGATCAGTTCAGCTGTTCTGGCGTGATTGAGTAACAAACTTTCATTCAAACATTTGCATATAATACTAGCTATTACCCACGACATCGTATCTACTTTCGGGATAAAAGGTAGCCTATGTGCTATTTCAATCCGTAATCTATCTTTCCGCTAAATTTCCTCTAAATCCGTTTAGGAGTCTTTTCACATTCAACCGGCGATTTTACTACCGGTGAATATTTTTTCCACTTTCTACCGGCTTTTATTCCATATTCTATCAGCAATTTGACAAGTAATTCTAGTTTCAATTCAACCGGCAGTTTATTCTTTTTTTTCTACCGGCAAAAAGAATAAGTATACAATCACAATAAGATCAGGTAATGCTACGTAAATATTCAAATATTTTTTTTGTATAAAAGTAATTTTTATAGATTTTATAGTTAAGTGTTTAAATAGTATAATTATCTTGTTTATACATCTTTAATTATCTACTTCATTTGTAGATTTTATTTTAAAATAAGGAAATTTGTATTGCTTTTTTACTATTTTGATAGATTTATCAATTTACGATCTACATATTTAGTTTATTAAATGGTTCCTCTATAGTTCACTTTATACATGCTTTATACCTAGCTTTTCAAGGTGCCGGTTGAAAGTGGAATGATTTTTACTGACCGGTAGAATGTGGAAATGATATTCACCGGTAGAAAAATCGTTGGTTGAATGTGGATCGTTTAGCCGATTTAGCGTGATTGCGTAACAAACATAAATCCAAACAATCACATTTATAATATTAGTAACATTAGTAAAATTGGTAAGATAAGATTATATCACGGTATATATGTAGAGAACATAGTGACCGTAGATGTCAAATTAGATACGACCTGCGGGTTACTTTAGCCTTAGGTATCAGGTTATTTTGGCCCAAATTAAAAAATGATTTAATTTACTGTTTCATCAGGCTTTTGGATTATTTTAAACTAGCTAATCCCGGCGACTTCGCACGCGTGGAATTTTGAATTTAAAACTACGTATTAAAATTATCCCACGGGAACCATTTTTTCCCCGGGGTAAAAGTAGCCAATATGTTGTATATTCCAGACAATAAATTGCTAGTGAACACGTACGCCTAAAATTTTGAATTTAAAACTATGTTTTAATTTTATCCCACGGGAACCGCACCTTTTCTCGGAATAAAAAGAGGCCTATACGTTATTCCAGGAAATAAATTAACACCATGCCAAATTCATTCAGATCCGTTGAGTCGTTTTATCGTGAAAGCGTAGGTAACAAACATCCATTACATTCTCACAAACTTTCGCGTTTATAATATTGGTATGATTGGAACTCTTCGCTTCTTGCTAAGTTGATAAAAGTAAAATTAAAAAAGCTCTAAGGCCAATGTATTACATTCAATCAAACTTTTAGATTTGGGCCAAAGTAACCTGATAGACCTAAAGTTAGATAGATTTTTAATAACGCATATAATTATTTTAGTGAAAAATCCGGTAGGTACCCATAAATCCAATTAAATACTTACTAAACATAAACCTTTTTTTATTTCTAAAGCAATCACTACATTTTGAAAGTATGCAAAAATATCCTGTGAAAAAAATCATTTTGTGACAAAATAATTCAAAATCAATTACTATGTTAATAATTTTATTAAGGTCAAAGTGGAAGGTCTAGCTCTATCATAAGTCTATGTAAATTTATGTCTGTCCTAGAACCAAATTGGAAGATATTAGCTCTGATACCTGCGTATAAAAGATGCTAGTGATTTACGCATGCTCATGCTAGACATCGCTGAAATATATTTAAAAAAATGATACCTACATCTTCGCTGCTCTACCGTTGCACAAATGCACACCTGCAAAGACTTAGAATAAAACTCCTAAATTAACTAGCTGACCCCACGAACTTCGTATCGCCTCAGGTTAATATCATTTGATTTTGACGTCTTAAACGTCATTGTCATCAAATATGGCGTTTACTTTATCAAATTACCTTACACCGCCTTCAGTTAGATTAATATAAAACTCACAGTTTGTAAAATAATAAACAAAATATGATTTGCAATAAAAAATAAGGCAATTATGAATTGAGTTTTGTACTATCCTGTCTTTCAGGTTGGATCAAACTGCAGGAAGTATGCAAAAGTTGATTAATATCGGTGCAGTAGTTTAAAATTCCATCGCGGACAAACAATTTAGCAGAAAATTTTTATATATTTAGATAATGCACGCAGGATATACGCCATACTCAAAGATGATGATATATCGAGATTGGGACTAGCCTTAAGAGGAAACACTACGAGCGAGAGAATTGAAAAATAGGTATTTGTAAAATCTATTGCTGTCGCGCAGTGCCAAACGCCTTCATCGCAGAGTGTGATAAAGACACCTGCTTCTTGGACCAAAAATACCTACTAAAAGCACACCAAATCAACGTTTCGTAGTCCCCCGATTACTTTTCCAAAACTAGACCGATTTAAATACTTTTTTCATTAAAAATTAAAAAAAGGCTTTGGCCGTGTTCGTTTGTTTTTCTTTTTTTCTAAAATTTAGCCAAATTTGTTTTCTGGGTGTTTAAACACAGCGGAAAATCTATCGATTTTTTTCGATTTTTGAGGGCTCATATCTTTTTTATTATTGCTCTATTGGCTTTATCCAGGGAGGAAACAGGGGACTACGTTTGTATGGAACAACGGCCCTTGTGTTTCCTCTTAATTAAAACCTTTAATACTGTTATCGTGAATCTCTAATTACACCGAAACGTACGATTAGCCGTAACTAAGATATTCTGTGATTAACTTCTGACCATGAGTTCGTCAACATTAGCCTATCCAATAATACTAGCATTAAAATGCCTAGGTGACGTGTTTAACCTACGTGGTTTTTAAATGCAGGTAAATTAAAACCTTTTTTAACTACCTCCTAATAGAGCTTGGTTTATGCCATGAATAATAAAATCTAAAATAATATGTACGTGAATAGTTTCTTACCTTAAATAAGACCCTAAAAAGATTATGTTTTTCTTTTCAAGCACTTAGTAAAATATATAATTTACAATGTTATAAAACATTAAGAGGTAACACTACGGGCGAGAGAGTTGAAAAATAGGTATTTGTAAAAATCTATTGCTGTCGCGCAGTGCCAAACGCCTTCACTGCAGAGTGTGATAAAGACAACTGCTTCTTGGACCGAAAATACCTACTAAAAGCACACCAAATCAACGTTTCGTAGTCCCCAGATTACTTTTATAAAACTAGACCGATTTAAATACGTTTTTCATTAAAAATTAAATAAAGGCTTTGGCCGTGTTCGTATGTTTTCCTTTTTTTCTAAAATTAAGCGGAAAATCTGGCGATTTTATTCGATTTTTAAGGGATCATATCTTTTTTATTAATTAATTTATGAAAAAACAGAAAACACAGAAACATGCTAATAGAGGCCATAGATTTTTGTAATAAAAATTATTGCTCTACTGGCTCTATCTAGGGAGGAAACAGGGGACTACGTTTGTATGGAAAAACGGCCCTTGTGTTTCCTCTTAACAGTATTCGGTGTTTCTATCAGTATCTTAAAACACACACGAAACGTACTTCAAAAAGAGCGCAGTGAGATCTGAAAGTAGCTCCTGGATGATCCGGGGTACATCTTCATTCCACAGCTACTCTACATTTCCTCTTTATGAGCAACAATAAACCGCCCGGCTAGAAATACCGTAACAATTATCAGATATTTTAATAAAAAATCAGTCAGGTCATTATAGAACTGCTATACATTGTATTTTTTCGCTATACTGTATCGTTTCGGGCATATTCCCTAGTAAAAATAAGGGGAGTTCATTACCATAATAAATTATATAGCGTCATCTAAAGTAATATTACAAAGAAAATACACTGGTATCTGCATTTTTGTATGTTTGGAGTGAAGAAAATTGAAAATTAGAAGACTGTTAGTTACAATTTTGAATATTTTTTTTAACTATTTTAAAAACATACTGATTCTTTAAATTGCTCAAAATAAAAGTACCTACTTAGAGATAGTTTTTGAGTTGTGGAAAATCGTACGATAGTTTTTAATTTAGAAATCTTCCCTATAAGAGTTGAAAGGGAGTTTGAATTTTGTATGAGAAATCAATAATGACCTAACCGATTCATATAAAATTTGGTATGGAGTTTGAAATCCTGTAAATTACTATTAAAGGATATAGTGTAAAAGCGCCTCCTGGGGCCTATTTGCAGAAATAAAACTGATTTTAACTGATTTTATGTTTTGTTTGAAATCCAGGGCATAAGGGGTTGAAAGAGAAGGAAATAAATTCGTATGGAATAATGTCTTTTTTTTATATAACAAAGATAATGCATAAAATAAATATCTAAGAAGAACGATATAAATCGGAAACTCGATATTACCGGGAGTGTGTTATATGCGACCTATACGGACGAAGTCCCAGGCGGAGTGCTACGAGTAGTTATGCGAGTCCGTATCAAGGGTTCCAGAAATGTTAATTTTTTCTAAAATTGGAGAATTGAAATTAAGTAGGTACTTAGTCGCACGAATCTATTTTGTCCGGCGATTCATAGTACGTCTGTATGACCCCGTCATTTACATTCCAGCCCATCTGTACTGAATAGCTAAATAGCGGTATACTTAGATGTATTTGTTAAACTAACAAGGTTATAATTTTTAAGGTTCTCTACTCAAGATACGGTAGGTATAAGTCCTACCTAAATATACTTATATAAGTTCAGGTGGTTTCTCTCAAAAACCTCTCGTAACAGCTCCGAACTAGGCATATTTTTTAAAACTTTACGTATGTATATAATAGGGTAGAATTCTTCATCTATTACAATCTTCACGTTGGTTTTAATAAGTGGTTAAATAAATATATAGGTAATTATTGTACTTATAGGGAACAAGTAAACAATGCTTAGGAACAGCTAATGTTTGATTTGTAAAATAAATAGAATTCTACAACTGTGAATCGCAATATATTTATAATGTTGTAATCGTAATGATTTAATGTAACTTGCAAGAAAACTACTTACTCCAAAACCGGTAGGTAAGGAAACTAGGGTGGGCCTTACATAATCTGTATCTTCTACTTACATATATCCAAGGAATTTTCATATGTAATATGTAAGTTTCTTGCATATATCCGAGTACCTACCTACCAGTCTTAATTAAAAGCTGTGCCAGTAGATTTCAATAGTAATAAATAAATTATTAAAACAATGTGTGGAAAACATCATTATACCTAATTGATGCGTTCAGGGCCAATAGCCTATTGTGGGAACCACTGAAATTAAGTAAAATATGTAATAAACGTTTATTTACTTTACTTTACTTTCAATTTCTACATTTCTATGAGCACCTTGTGTGAGTTTTGTGTAACTATCGACTTGTGAACCAAAATTGTATCGTGGTGCCGGCACAAAAAAGATTAGCATTAAGGAAGGGGTTCTTTCCCTTTCGGTGTTGTAAAAGACGAATAAAGGAGTAGGTACTGCCTGAAGAAAACGAGCAGTAGCATCTTAATCTTCTCTCCACTCTGTGATCGCCAACACGCCTGCCAAACATGGAGATTACATACATACATACATATTATCACGCCTCCTTCCCAACGGGGCAGGCAGAGACCAAGGCCTTCCACTTACTACGATCCTGGCATACATCTTTCGCTTCTTCCACATTCATCAATCTTTTCATGCATGCTCGTCGGTTTAGAGTACTCTTGACCTGACCTTTCTTCAGAACATCCCCGATTTGATCGTGATAGGTTCGTCTAGGCCTTCCTCTTCCAACGTTCCCTTTCACACTCGTCTTGTAGATCTGTCTAGTCATTCTTCTCTCATTCATCCTCTCTACATGCCCAAACCATCTAAGCATCCCTTTCTCAATCTTTGTGACAATATCTTCTTTCACACCACAACGTTCTCTTATCACACTATTTCTTATCCTGTCACTCAATTTCACTCCTAACATACTTCTTAGCGCTCTCATTTCTACTGCATTTATTCTACTTTCATGCTTTTTCTGCCATACCCAACTTTCACTTCCGTACATGAGTGTTGGAACCAACACCCCTCTATGCACAGCCAGACGAGCTTTCATAGAAATCTTCTGGCTATTCACAAAGGCGTGCAGCGCACCATTCACTCTGTTACCAGCATTTACTCTCCTTTCAATATCACTTTTATACTTTCCGTCCCTAGTAAACACCGACCCCAAGTATACAAACTCATTCACTTGCTCCAGTTCATTACCACCAATCCGAATACATACTTTTGTCATGCTCTCTTCCTTTTCAAACACCATAACTTTCGTCTTTTTTGTGTTCACTTTCATTCCCTTTCTTTCCAAAGCTTCATTCATAATAGTCACCATCGCCTGCAAATCCTTAGCCGTCGATGCAAGTAATACTTGATCATCGGCGTAAAGAAGACATTTGACGCGTAACTCATTCATTCTTAGACCAAAATCACTCTCTTTCAGATCTGTCAGACAATTATCCATGAAAAGGTTGAACAGCCACGGAGACGCTACACATCCCTGTCTAACACCCTTTTGGATATTAAACCAATCAGTGTACGCTCCGTTTATCCTGACACAAGCACTAGAATCCTTATAGAGGGAATTCAATGCCCGTATCAGCTTACTGCTCACCCCATGCACAGCTAATGCCGACCACAACTCATTCCTCACCACTTTATCATAGGCCTTTTCCAAATCTACGAAGATGGAGATTATTACAAAATATGTAAAAATATTAACGGCCGGACCGATTACACTAATTCTTTTTTTGTTTTATTTTTATTGACAGGAGAAGGTTCTTATAAAAGAAAAAAATAAGGAAATTGCGAGGAGAAATAGATTTTTTTTTAAAACTTATTTACCATAATAAATAATTTGTAATGTAACCCTAAGACAATTTAAACTTTTTTAATTGTCTGTTAAAACTGTTTTAATGTATGGCGTTTTTGACATAACATTAACAGAATGCGTGCTGCAAATATCGTCAAATAGGGGGTAAAAAAAACTGAATGTTGCACATAGCCAGTAATGTGTCACCTGTTCCTGTGTCGGAATACCAAAAGAACTACAGCTAGAAAGAAAAACAAAGAATGTTGTAAGGTATCATAAAGCATATTAATTAACTACCTAACAATAAATAATTGTTTTTTTTTTATTATACTATTCGTAATCAATATTCATAGTTAAGAAGAAACACTACGGTCGGTCGAGAGAATTGAAAAATAGGTATTTGTAAAATCTATTGCTGTCGCGCAGTCCCGAACGCCTCCACCGCAGAGCGCAATAGAGACAACTGCATTTTGGACCAAAAATACCTACTAAAAGCACACCAAATCAGCGTTTCGTAGTCCCCCGATTACTTTTCCAAAACTTGGCCGATTTAAATACTTTTTCATTAAAAATTAAAGAAAGGCTTTGGCCGTGTTCGTATGTTTCGCTTTTTTTTAAATTTTTCCAACTTTGCTTTCTGGGTGCTTGAACACAGCGGAAAATC
The DNA here is from genome assembly GCA_949315895.1 of Anania crocealis. Lineage (NCBI taxonomy): Eukaryota > Metazoa > Arthropoda > Insecta > Lepidoptera > Crambidae > Anania > Anania crocealis. The sequence continues at coordinate 19,497,772 of OX438880.1, read as the reverse complement.
GGGCGAATTTTTTTTTAATTTTGAGGGCTCATATCTTTTTTATTAATAAATTTATGAAAAAACAGAAAACATAGAAACATGCTAATAGTGACCATAGATTTTTTAATAAAAATTATTGCTCTACTGACTTTATCCAGGGAGAAAACAGGGGACTACGTTTGTATGGAAAAACGGCCCTTGTGTTTCCTCTTAAGACAGGACAACGTCTGTCGGGTCCCGGGTAGTTACAAATAATACTTTTGGAGAGGCCTGCGTCCAACTGTGGACTGATATAAGGCTGTTGTTGATGAGAAAAGTTTAGGCCATTCAATAATTAAGTCATTTCAATGCATTTCGAAACTGATATTTGAATTAATCGACACAAATGTCTTGATACCTCAATTGGTTAGAGCAGTATTATTTATTTATTCAGACCACTAACAAGGTTAATAAAGACCAAATTGACTGCATGCTGAGTATATACTTAACTATAGGTGGCAACAGCTTGCTCTAAAGGTAACAGCAAATAATAACAAAAGTGACACAATCTAATAAAATAACTTTAAAATAATAAATTAAAATTAGACAAAAAAAACTTCATTAAACCTATTTAATTTTAACCTAAGTAGGTTTGACAATAAATTTAATTATCGAACGGTTATGGGTTCTATCTAATTTTACCTGAGGCAGTGTACATTACTATTAATAAGTAGAATGGAATTTAACAGCAATTGTGTTATCATTGGATAGAACGCTCAAATTAAAGAATAATCAGATCAATGATGAAATACAAAGTAAAATAGGGTTGTTAAATAGGAATTAATTTAAATTAATCCATATGATTATGATTTTAATTCCACGGATACACAACTATATGAAGGACAAATATTGTTAGCAATTTATTATTTCGACATGCTGACAACATAATAAGCTAACTTTAAACACCTTTGAAAACTATTGAAAAATTGATATAATACGCCTTATTGTAAACTGAATTACGTAATTATTTCGCATAAATAGCTTCATCCACCCCAGTAGTATCAATCAACTAATGGCAATATTACTTTAAATGCAATCGCAAGGCATGCCATGCCTGAACAAGAAAACTACATACTAAATGGAGGAGATAATTAGTAGGTACACATTTTTTTATATGAAAGTTTTGACAGGTCTCACAGTAGCTGGACTAATCTGTGTAGGTGCTTAACATGTATGTGCGAGTGTACCATCACGGTGTTTTTAGTTTTTACTAACACCGGAACCTTATGTCCAACAGGCTATTACAAATTATGAAAAAGTTTTTTTGTTTAACCTATTTAGTTTAAGTAGCTTGTGGTTAGTAATAGTATTGGCATCGAAATGTTAAACTTTATACTTACTTTAATTAAACGGTGTACTTAAGAATGAATATTTTTATTTATTTTAGTACCTAAGTAAGTAATACCTCCATGTCATCACATTGTTTGGATAATACAGCGCAGCATAGGGCTCGGCATGCCTACAACCTGTTGTAATATAAATGACTGATTTAATTAAGTATCAATTTATTAAGACATTTGTATTTATTCATGTCCTTACTACATACTGAAGAGGAATAGGAGATCTTAAGGAATTGTGACAATACGATGTCCTTCGAATACCATAGAGCACGTTAACACAGATATAATCAAGTCCTACATCGACGTGCCTTTAATACCAATCGCAAAATCGCTACCATTACTCGTAGGTATTATAGATAGGTATACTATACAACGCGCTGCCTATTTAATTAATAATAGGCAATGTTTGTTCCAGAAACCATGCGATGGATACTAATTTGGATACAAATCACCGTCGTCATCGCATTGGATGCCTCCAAGTTTTTTGATTATTGGACAGATATTTTTCGCCCTTTACCTCATAGTCCTAGAGAGGGATTTGTGGCAGATTACACCCCAAACAATTTAGAAGAGTTTGATTTTATTGTTATCGGGGCCGGCTCAGCAGGATGTGTCTTGGCTAATAGACTGACAGAAATATCAGAATGGAAAGTCCTCCTCATAGAGGGAGGAGGCAACGAAAACTTCTTTTCTGACATTCCAATATTTGCTCCTTTTCTTTCATTGACGCGAATGAACTGGGGCTACAATTCAGAACCGGAGCAAAGAGCTTGCAAGGATCTAAGACGAAACGTCTGCTTTTTACCGAGAGGAAGAGTACTAGGTGGTAGTAGTGTATTAAATTTCTTAATTTATCAAAGAGGTCACCCAGACGATTATGATGACTGGGCTAAAATGGGTAACCAAGGGTGGAGTTACTCTGAAATATTACAATACTTTAAAAAGTCTGAAAATAATAGAATAAGTCACTTGCAAAATTCTTCGTATCACGGCAGAGGTGGTTACTTAGATATAGATCACGCTCCATATAAGTCTCCGCTAGAAGTTTTATTTAGAAGAGCGGGAGAAGAATTAGGGTATAAGTGGCGGGACCCAAATGGAGAACACGTTATGGGGTTTTCGAAGCCTCAGGCTACTATGAGAAACGGAAGAAGATGTAGTACTTCCAAAGCATTTTTGGAACCTATTCGATTTAGGAAGAACCTAAAAGTGACCAAAAATTCTATTGTACAGAAAATACTGATCGATCCAATTACTAAAGTAGCTTACGGCGTGGAATTCAACAAAGGAATGATAAGGTATGTAACTTTGCATAGAGGTAAGCAACAACTAGGTATTAGTTAAAAGGCCAAGTTTGTATGTCGCGATCGTCTGCTAAAGCGAATTTAAACTAAACTTATCGATATTTCTGAATGAAAAAAAATAATATGCATATACCTACATGCTATTCGTGCCAGAGAGGATCACTATCTATCACAACTTATCAACCGCTGCGTTATTTTTTTACAACTTACAAATCGATCTAACGTCTTTTCCACATTGATCGACAAAAACCGTAAGCAATCAGACGATCTTTGAATTTAAGTAAAACCCCTTTTAAACCCTTACCTACTCGTACTTTACAGACGGCGAGTGTTGGCACGCCGAGAAGTAATTTTGGCAGCAGGCACTATCGGTTCAGCTCAACTCTTGATGGTGTCTGGAGTGGGTCCTGAGGAACACTTGAGAGAACTTGGCATTAAGCCAGTGATAAATCTTCCTGTAGGTTACAATCTTCAAGACCATGTGACTTTCTCAGGAAATGCATTTTTAGTCAACGATTCTAGTCTTTGTGTTAATGATGTAAGTAACACACGGCAGCTTCAATAATAGTTCCTAGTTATTATGTATAACTATGTGGTTACCAATCACATATTACTTACCCAGGGGTGCAAAGAGTGGAGGTGCATCTGGGCACTAATCTGGTTCCTCGGTAGTGATCGCGTTGTAACCACACACACAAACACTTTTTTTTTTTATTTATTTCACATCTATCAAAGTTCTAAACAATTCTATCTCTGTGCCATCCACATCCGAACAGCCGTTCTAGCGTTATTTTACCGTCGTCCATCTAAAATTTCACATTTATTTCAATAAGATATTACGATTACGATAATAATATCTAGAGCCCAAGAAAGTTTAAATAATTCTCTTTTCGTCGTATGATTATTTTAAAAGGATAATCTGGTGATTAAGTTTTCTAAGGCGCCTGCCTATTACAGGCCTCTTACGTGATTTTTTTTTACAACACATCTTACGATTGAAGACAGGACCAACGGAGTTACTTGATTTCCAAAACACAATTAAAACACACCTGCCCCTTTCAAAGCAAAATCAATATGCACGGTGCGTTTTTAACCGCCTGAAAATGGAAAATCACGTTATGTAACCATTATGTATAAGATGTATGCAGTGTTTTTTTTTTATTAATACAAATAATCATAGAAATATAAAAAGTTGATTCAACTATTCATTTTAAAATTCAAAAAAATCATTCGCTGTGACGCGCACGGTCGTAGTAGCAAGGTTCATTCACCCGGGACCCAGCCGCGACGCGGCGCGGCAAAGTAATACGTACGAGCGCCTCACGGCGTGTTTAAAATTTAAAAGTCTGAATTAATATTTAACTTTTTCTTCTAAACATAATCTTTATTGATAAAATAAATAACACTGCCATGATGTTATAATAAATAAATATAAATAAAATAAAATTCATTTATTTCAGGACGTAGTCCCATATGATCCAAATACAAATACATTACATAATACAAATACATTACATAATAGTTGCATTACGTGGGTTTCGTTTTTCAGGCGGTTAAAAAAGCACGGTGTATACTGTTACCTCAATCGACCGGTAATCAAACCCGGGACACTTGGCTAGCAGGCGGACCACGCACAAATCTCTCAACTAGCTTTATATTAATTTAGGTCAAAACTGCGTTAAATTCCATGCAGTAGATTTCACGTGATGCTTGTACAAACATACATACAGACAGACAAACAAAAATCCTAAAAATATTTTGCAGTTGCTCTATAAAAGACCCCCCTAATTGCCCCCCTATTATTTTTTCTTCAATGTACAACGTGTTCCTTTTGATATCCCATAACTCTAAGCTTATGTTCTATAGGTAAAAAATAATATAAAACGCCCTAGAACATATTGTGGTTCAAAAATCAGTAGTTTCGAATATAACATCAAATATAGTTAAATTTGTTAAAAAAATGTAACCAGTATGGCGAATCCTTAGTTTTGCGAAACGTTGGCAAACTTACACTAAAGTGTAGTAGTAAAGTAGCGGGAGAGCGTAACTTGTAAAAAACATTGACACATGTGTGAGTGTTTCATTGATAAGTAGTGTAAACGCCGGCGCGTAGTGAATATAAAAACAGATAGAAATAACGTAATTTGCTATATTGCGGGATTAAACTTGTAAAAACTGGTTATCAAAATGTATAGACAACAATGACACAGGGAATTCCAAACACAATAATACATGAGATGTCAAATCATAAGTAATAAGGTATTAAGCAATGAGTTTATAATACGCGACGGCAACAAGTAGGTAGGAGTAAATCTTTTTCATTCAAAAGTTCATTCATAACAAGGTAAGGGTGTTTTATATAAACAGTCGTGACTTTTTAGAATTATTTTGTATGAAAAAATTAAACAAAAAAAAATTAATAGTTGAAAAATAATTCATATTTAATGCAATTTGATTCTTTACCATGATCTGTAGGGTTATGGGATATCAAAAGGAACACGTTGTATACAAGATGACTTGGAATTAGAGCACAATCTTAAAAGGGCTTGTAGAACAGGTCATTGGCAACATTTTTGTGTATGGATGTTACCGACCAAACCCGATTTTAGGAATCAAATCTAACACAAACATTTAAGTTTCATAAATATTCTTAATTAATGTTGCTTTTTAGGGTTCCGTACCGAAAGGGTAAAAACGGGACCCTATTACTAAGACTTCGCTGTCTGTCCGTCTGTCCGTCGCTCTGTCTCCAGGCTGTATCTCAAGAGCCGCGATAGCTAGACAGATGAAAATTTTACAAATTATGTATTTGTTACCGCAATAACAACAAATACTAAAAACAAAATCAAATAAATATTTAAGGGGGGCTCCCATACAACAAACGCGATTTTTTTGCCCTTTTTTGCTCGATATTAATAATGGCAATAGGTAGGCACTTAAAACATTCAAAAAACACTCAGTCGTATTTAAACTTAAATAATAAATAATACGCCCCGTTGGTCTAGTGGTTTAAATACCGGGCCAAGATCTCGGGGTCCCAGGTTCGAAAAATGTTGCAAAAATAATCGTATAATCGATCATAATAACGGAAATTGACGCGGTCGAAGTCGCGGGGAACAGCTAGTAAATAATAAAATTAAAATAAAATTTATATTTAAGGGGGCCCCATACAAAAATCGCCATTATTTGCCTATTTTTGCTCGATATCAATAAATTCTAATAGGTAGGCACTACATTAACTAAATTAATGTAGGTGATTTTATTTTGCAAACTGTAAGTATGCGTCGCAGTGACGTAATCGACGCCAGGTCCATTCTTTCAGTAAGCGGGTAGTAGATGACAATATTTATAATTAAAAGATAAAGGTTAATCTTTTACAAACAATTTCCAGAGAACCGCAGCATCACCAGTATCTGCGGCTCAATACCTAGCAGGTGGTGGCCCGCTGACATTGCCTGGTGGAGCAGCAGGCTTGGCTTTCACACGCACTCGCTACGCCTCCCAAGATCACTCCACCACCAGACCAGACATCGAGCTAGTCATGGGCGCAGGTTCACTCGCCGGCGATCTGCTGGGAATCTTGCGAACCTTACTCGGTAACAAGTTTAAGCAACTTGAATCGGCCTTGGCACTGGACCAGTGACCTCTATTATGCTATTTATGTATGGAAGACATTTGAATTAGACTGATGTATACATGATCTTTGAATGCTGTTTGTATTTTTTAAACCTATAGGTTTATTTTAATTGATGCAGAACGTCTGCTTAGCACGTCTATAAAACTCACAGATTTTCACTTGAAAAAAATGGCAGTCACATCTCATTTGAGCAACCATTATTAAACTTTATTTGCAAAACTTATATAAGAACTATAAGATTTGCGAATAATTGGCCTACAAACACACTAAGACAAAGCTCTAGCAGACCTTATTTGCAGGGCCGTCTTAAACTAGGCTGCTGGGGCCCTTGGGCACACAAGAATTTGGGGCCCTTTTTGGAAAGTAAAATAACCGAATTATAATAATTTATTTTTACTAAGTATGACCATTTATTATGATTGATGACTGATTTGTGAAAAAAGTGTAATGTGCCCGACAATTTTTTTTTAATACGGGCCCCGTGTGCCCTTATGGTGAAGACGGTATTGCTTATTTGGCTAAAAGAGACGCGTACGTAAACAATGACTGTGACCGACTAAATTATATTTTTTCAGGCGTAACCGACAAATGGTTTTGGCAAGTTTACGGATCGCTCCCACCCCGGGTCAGGCAAGCTTCATTTGCAATGAACCCAGTATTGATCAGACCACGCAGTGTGGGAAGACTTAAACTACGAACAGCCAACTTCTCTGACCACCCAGTCATAAAAATGAATTATTTCGATGATATTAACGACTTGCACGCTTTAGTCGAAGGAGTGCGTTTGGTAGGTCTGAAACTAAATAATAGGTTTACCTATGAAATTGCCGTTCTGCAGTACTGGCCATTTCAAATCAAAATAATTTTTGTTTGGCTAAGAATTCTAATTTCAAATTAATTTTATTTTAAAAACATGGAATTCTTTTTCCAAAAGTAGTCATTTGTTTACCCCTCCACTGACAAGGAGTCCGATTCGGGCCGCGTCAAAAATCTAAACTTCTGGCACGAGGTCCGAATCGGGCTTCCTACTTAGTTGCGTTTTTCGCGGGAATTCCTACAGACGCGGCTGTTCCTATCCCTTTTGCACCTATATCGCTGTGTAAGAAGAAAGAAGGGGCTAGCTAGCAAGCCAAAGTCTAAGGTCATGTGTCAAACAAAATATTTGAGCAATTTGTAAGTGTTCGTCAGACGTCACTCGTTACGTGTTGTGGTATGCGGTGTGTTCGCCTTATTTTAACAGTGTTTATTAACTCATTCACTCATGGTTCAATTATGTAAATGATAGTATAAAGGTTTACAATGAAAACAAAACTGTACACAAAAATTGTTAAGTATGGTTATTAAACTTTATATAATCTCATGTAAACCATATTTTTACTTTTCCCTTAGTTAACATTGTTCTCATTTATAGATGCCACTAAATTAACGAATTGCATAAGCATTGTTTTATAGATTATTTTATGGAGAACAGTAATATATATACATTTTGTAGGGCATTGTTACAAAATATTAAAGAAATGGTCAAAAGAATGCAACTGTTCCCGAACAGCGGGGGGGGCTTCGTGGATGGTTGCCAGTCAACGGGGTAAAGAGCGCAAGATGGCTGCCAGCGGAGGGGTTTTAGTGTTACATTTTCATCGCATTTACACATCGTTCTGGTAATTTCGACGAATTAAAGGCGATTGTGGAAGCTGATGATACACAATCTACGGCTGAATTAGCAGCAGCTTCCGACGTTAGCGTCAAAACAATATTGGTCCATTTGCGTCAAATTGGCAAGGTACAAAAGCTTGACAAACTCAATGATCGCCAGTGCGAAGTACGCGTCGAGACGTGCCTTGCACTGCTCAACAGACACACAAATGAAGGAATTTTGAACCGCATTGTTACCTGCGATGAAAAATGGATTCTGTTTGATAACCGCAAGCGCTCAGCAAGTTGGTTGGATCCTGGTTCAGCACCTAATCTCTCTGATGAGATAGAAAACAACTTCTGTCTTTGTTTCTCTTGACGGCAAAATCAGAGACAGAAGATGTTTTCTATCCCCGATATGCCAAAACTGAAAATAGATAGATTATTGGGACCGGCCGTAAACGAAAACTTACCCCTAGAAAAGTGATGGTCACTGTTTGGTGGTCTAGCGTCGTTGTGATTCATCACAGCTTCTTACCAATCGGGGTGAGCATTACTGCAGATGTGTCACAGTAGGTACACATCTGCAGTAATGCTCACCCCGTGAACAGAACTAAACACAATGATGGAGAAGCTGGCACATCTCCAACCAGCATTGGTCAATCGCTCGTCTCCGCTGCTCCTGCACGACAACGCGCGACCTTATACTGCATAGCAGACGGTCTCCAAGTTGCAAGAACTGGGATTGGAAGCTCTCCGTCATCCGCACTACTCACCAGACCTTGCGCCTACAGACTACTACTTTTTCCAGAATTTGGATAACTTCTTGGCGGGAAGAAAATTTTATATCCGAGAGGCAGTACAAAATGCCTTTGAAGAATTTGTTGCCTACCGTCCAGCTGATTTCTTTAAGGTCATCAATAAACTACCACTGCGTTGGCAAAGATGCATTGATTGCATGGGTGATTACTTCGAATAAAAAATATATGAAAAAATTCGTTATTTTTTTTTATACAAAACGGCAATTTTATACGGAAAGACCTAATATATTTTATGTACTATACGTTCCTAGTTTCTACATTATAATAACGCATAAGGGTCTTTGATTTCTTCGTGGGATATTGCGTCTAACAAAACAAAACGTAACCAGAATTGACTGTTTGTGCCAAAATAACTATTTTAAAAAATCAGCAGCCAGAAAGCACAGATTGCTAAATAGTAGGATAAAGTAACTTACATAAAATCTTTTCAAACATACACTCAGCCGGCTATTATGTTGAAATGAAACCTTTTTCATAAGAGTTGATTGGTTGACGAGTATACCTTGTACTTTTTTTTATCCGGACTTTTCGGAACTTCCTCCTGATCATGGCGCTTTCAACATTGTCGAAATATCGGAAACTCATAAAAAACATTAACTGTTGTGATAGTGACCACAAAAGTCTAAATCATTATTCTAGCATGATTTTTATGATTTTAGGTACAAAAAGTAGTAAGCACAAAAGCATTCCAGCAATACGGAACAAGACTACACAACGTGCCTTTCCCAGGATGCCAAAACTTACCCTTCGACTCTGACGAGTACTGGCAATGTGCAATAATGCAAACATCTATAACCATAGATCATCAGGTAATGGGGCACCTTACTACGAGTGCCTATAATTTTTGTAAAATATTACTAGCTTCTGCCTTACTCTCCAATTGCGTATCATTTAATTAAAAGATAATCACTCGTTTTATTTTATATTGATTTTCGTTTTTCAATAGGTGGGCACATGCAAAATGGCTCCAGCAGGAGATCCTTCCGGCGTAGTTTCACCTCGCTTGCAGGTGCACGGTATTATGGGGCTAAGGGTCGCAGACGCGTCTATTATGCCGCGCATCCCAGCTGCGCACACGCACGCCCCAGTCGTAATGATAGGCGAAAAAGCAGCGGATATCATCAAAGAAGACTGGGGATATCCAATAACATAGTAATAATTAATGAAAACTACACTTACAATAAATTTTTGCTATAATTTCAAATATAATAAAAAATTATTGTTCCAATTATTTTATTTCTATTTCACCTATTTCTAAAATATAACAATATCTAATTACTAGACATTCCAGTTTTAGTTTTTCTATTCAATTTTCTGTAAAGGTAACCTATTCTCTTCTCCATTTCTTTCCACTTTGTGGGCCTTGTTTGTGGAGATCCAGTAGTAGCCCACATCTTTTTCTTTCTGAGCAATACCTGGAATAAAAATGTATTTTTTAAATATTCCTTTAGAAAATTTACTGAGATCCCTTCTATCAATATTAATTTTATCAGTAGAAAGTGTAAAAACTAAACTTAAATTACTAATGTCTAAACTACCATATGGAACTACTACTATATGGAAAGCTGCAGCTAAGATGAGTAGGACCAAATATGGATATACAGGAGAGGTTACACGGGCAGTAAAAGGAAAGCACCGACACTGACACTCATCGCATCGAGAGCCCTTCTAAACCAAAAAGTCCTAGCTACTGTCCCATATATCTTTCTCAACAACACAACATACAAAATAAATAATATAGTAAATAAAATAAATTATGAAGTTAAGAGTTGTACTCTTGCATTTGCAATAAACCATGGAATGCATTTTAAGTAAAAAATGCAAGTGTAACTTTACTGGTGCATAAATAAACATAATATTGGCAGGTACTCACATGATATTCCTTCCCATGCACTCCTCTAATCCATGAAGGAACTGTGTAAAGTGTCTTTACAGGATGTAAGTCACCTGGACCTAAAATATCAATGTAGTCATTTTGGCCAAATATTGCTCTCCTTTCAGTCCATGCATTGTATGGTCTAAAATACATAATGTTATGTTAGTCTGGCTTCTATATCCTTTGAAATACAGTAAGTCTTATTTAGTGCTACTTTAATTAAGGCCTCAAATGTTTGAACACGAAGTTCTACAACATTAATTGTATATTTTTGGTAAACTTACCTGTATTCAGGGATAGGCAGCTGTCTGCCTTTAGTTCGAGGTAATAACCCACCACACCAAAGTTTTTCTTCATAACCATATCTCCGAATCAAACGTGTTTTATCAGCATGGTACCTAGTTCTATAATAAACAGATAGGTAATTTATTAACAAAAACTAGTGTAAATCCACTTCTTTATCACAGAATATCAACTTAGGTGATAATTATTATTATTAAAATTCTAACCTGACTGAAGTTATAGCAGGTCGCCAAAATGCCTTTAAAAGTGTAGAGCCCAGCCATTCCATTTCGAAGTTATATTATTATACCTTACCTCACCATAATCCTCAAAGTTTTTATTTAACGAATTAATGTATTATTAAAATTGGGTTTACTTCTTGGTTGACTTGGTTTGGTTTTTTTTTCCTATAAATTTTACGGCTTTGGACGAGTCCATACAGCCTAGTCTTTAGTTATAATGTCAATTTAAAATACATACAATATCATAAATACTTACATAAACATAATAGCCTAACCTAACGTAAACCTAAACTAACCTAACTCATTGAAATGTATGGGTGGTTTATACATTTCAATGATTACAGGAGTTTTACGCGAGAACGTGGATCAGAGTCAAATAGGAGCGCCTTTCCTTGTTTTTCAGTTTTATTTGATTTATCCTACTCACTGACACATTATCATAACAATTCCACCACCTTATTACAGTAAATGCCGCTTAAGATAATTTCACAAAATTTCGAAACAAAGTCCATCTTTCCCTTCTCATTTCCCGCGCAAAACTCATTTTAAATTTTGGTGTCATGTGGTCATAATATGTGATTTTTTCTTTTTTTTTGTTATTTTGTCTCTTTTGGAACGGGTTAAGATCTGGCACTATACTGCCATGTCTTAAGTAAGAATAATAAATAAAACATTTTCATTATATACACAAAATATCATAAAAACTTACTTACATATAATAAATTAACCTAACGTAACCCTAAACTAACCTAAGTCATTGAAATGTATGGGTGGTTTATACATTTCAACTATTTCAATGATCACAGAAGTTTTAGGCGAGCACGTGGATCCGAGTCCAATGGAGCGCCTTTCCTTGTTTCACACTTTTATTTGATTTATCCTACTCACTGACACATTATCATAACAATGCCACCACTTTATCACAGTAAATGCCACTTATGATAATTTCACAAAATTACGAAACAAAGTTCATCTTTCTCTTCTTGCTTCCCGCGCAATGCTCGTGTTTTTTTTTCTGTTTTTTGGTTCTTTTTTTGATGGCTCGCACGATTTGTGCATTTGCCACGACGAAGTTTAAAGTTAGGGAAACGATTATGGAAAAAAGATAGAAAATGGAAGCAAAACAAAAACAGTATAGGATCAGGTTAGTAGGAATAACGGTATAATATTTGATACATAAAATTATAATTTAATATTATTACTGGAAATAAATATAGATAGCATATTAGTAGTAGCACTTCTAAATCACGTATTCGATGCTTGGGAGAGTAGGTTAGATGCTATAGGTATTTTTTGTGACTTGTCAAAGGCATTTGATTGTGTGGACCATAAAACGTTAATTAAAAACTTAAACATTATGGTGTTTCGAATGATTCGTTAGATTTAATTATATCTTATCTCACATGACAGGTAGAACACTAAAAATTTGCATTAATGGAACTGAGTCTTCAGGGTCGGCCCTTATCATGGGTGTCCCTTTTTTAATATACAGTAACGACTTTCCATATTATATATATAATCTTTGTGAGATGGTATTGATTGCAGATGACACTTCAATAATTTTTAAAATGAAGAGGGGCAAATCATCATTTGACGATGTTAACAATACACTCTCTAAATTATTGAATTGGTTTGCTACGAATAATCTTTTTCTTAATGCAAGAAAAACAAAATGTGTTAAATTTACTTTGCCTAATGTAATGTAAGGTTTGCCGCTATAAATGTTCTTGTAAAAGATGAGCCATTAATTACTGTCGACTCCTCTACCTTTTTAGGTATAACTGTAGACTCTCTCTCGACTGCAATGGGGTGCTCATAATATCAGGTCTCTGGCTGGAAGACTTAGTTCCGCTGCTTATGCTGTGCGAAAGATAAGACAATTGACTGATGTTGGAACGGCAAGATTAGTATATTTTAGCTACTTTCACAGTATAATGTCATACGGAATTCTGTTATGGGGCTCAGCGGCAGATATTGAGTCTATTTTTATATTGCAATAACGTGCTGTGCGGGCTATTTACGGCCTTCGACGCCGTGACTCTCTAAGAGAGCTATTCAAAGAGATCAACATACTTACAGTTGCATCTCAATACATTTTCGAAAACATTATGTACGTCCGTAAAAACGTAGAATTTTTTGTCAAAAATAGTGACGTACACAATACCCGAAATAAAGATAAACTTGCCATTCCTGGATTCAGACTGCGAAAAGTAGGTAATTCGTTCATGGGAAATTGTATTCGTATTTTCCACAAATTACCACTGTACATAAACTCAAATCATATATCAAAGTTGTTTTAATGAAAAAGGGCTATTGTACTATTAATGATTATATAAATGATAGGAACGTTTGGCTTTAAATTGTACCAGCTCGCACTGGCATTGCAAACATGTTTATTTAAAAAGAGGCTGACAATAGTGACCGAGTTTCTTGCGTTGCTTCTTCTCGGCACTAGCCCACATTTGTTCCGAAGCAGTGGTAGGTTAAATATTGGGACGTGTAAAAGCGCCTCCAGGGGCCTATTTGCAGAAATAAAACTGATTTTAACTGATTTTATTATAAACGTCATATGAGTTCATATATAATAATGAAACAACTGAAGTAGGAAGAGGAGTACGGAGGGATACTAGAGAGGAAAATAAAGAGGAATGATCATGTAAACGACACGAAAAGAAAATGTGGTTCAGGTCACCTATTTCAGCACCACAGTCGCACATTTCAGTGTCATCCGCTCCTATCCTACGCCTCTCGATCCGCGTCCCTCCAACTCAGCCCGGCCGCCCGCAGCTTGGCGTCGACGGTGTGCTGCCATTTGTGCGCCGGCCGGCCCCGGAACCTGCTCCCGCGCGGCCTCCATGTAAACGCGGCCCTGGCAATGTTGTCCTCTGGTCTTCTGAGGGTGTGCCCTATCCACTTTCACTTCCGATGTGCAATTTCTTGCTTGATCGGGATTTGGTGGCATCGATTCCATAAATCCTGATTGCAGATAGTGTTCGGCCAAAATCTGCGCAGGATGGATGTAAGGCATTTGTTGACGAACACTTGCAGCTTGCTCCTCAGACCCTTTGTCTCCTTCCAGGTCTCGCAGCCAAAGAGCAAAACAGACTTCACTATGGAATCGAAGAGGGAAATCTTGATCCGTCGAGTGAGCACGTTCGAATCCCATACGGGTTTCAGTTGGGCAAATGCGCCTTTTGCTTTCCGGATCCTCGCTATTGGGATTGATTCCCCTAGGACTTGCTCGTGCACTACTTTGCAAGTACTACCATTGTATAGTGACTGATGATTCCTATATACTTGCTGGGTAGTCCTCTTTGCCTTAAACTGGACCACAGTGCGCTCCATTTCACAGAGTCAATCGCTTTCTCGAAGTCGACGAATGCTAGGAAAAGTTCGGCTCGCCACTCCACGCACGACTCAATGAGAATGCGCAAGGTGTTCGTGTGGTCTGTGTATGAGCGTCCAGAACGGAACCCGGCCCGGATTATTATCATAATGTCATTATAAATCATCAATTAAAATTAAGGAATTCATTTACGGAATAAAAACAATTCCCATTATACAGGGTGAAATTTTAACCACTTTCCAAAATTTCTATAGGTGTTCAGTATCGTATTTAGAGCCCATATATGAAGTAAAAAATGTAAATCAAGCTATCACTCGAAAATATTTTTACGGTCCCAGGCCTGATAAGGTATAAAGGGAAAATCAAAAACTTATGAATAGTATCGTTTCAACCTGTATACACCGTGAAATTTTAGTGGTTGTTTTCCCGCAGTAAAATGATTCTATCTTAGTAGTACAATAGATTTGTGCAGTTTTTTTTATTCAACTAAAAAAATAGCAGTTTCACGATTGTGATAAACGAAACTCGAAAGCAACCTCGAACCAATGGTACCAGCCGCGCCGCTAGCCGGTCACCGGCCGGGGTCATTGCCCCTCGCGCGGTGCAGTTCATGCTGTATTACTTAGTGCGTAGAGCTTCTTTTGCTTTGAACATTGATTTCGTGCGGCAAGCAGTACCCAAACACCTCACATTTTGTAAAGATACTATCGTTCTCACGCTTTTGAGTTGATGATTATTTTTTTGATTAGTTAAGAACAACGATATCTTTATTTTCTAAAAATAACTCGCACGATTCGATGGTGCTACTAAAGGTAAATCGTTCTGTTGCGGGAAAACAACCACTAAAATTTCACGGTGTATAGCCAACTGTAAAAGCAAAGTATGCTGTAAGGGCTGTACTACTAAAATAGCAACTTTAATTAATTTGTACAGTGCATAGGAAAATCTATTAATTTTGTTACATATTTTATCCACTTGGGTCTCCAATCTAGTTTCTGGTCAATCCATAGGCCAAGAAATTTCGTTACGTTAGTGCCCTGAAGTGGTTGTCCTTCAAAATGTATATTCACTGTTTGGTATATTAAATTATCAAAGTTAATAAAATGGGTTTTGCCAATGTTTTTTGATTCTTTGAATTATTGTTTTTATTGTATTATTTATGTCATTTATGTGGTCATCTATAGTTAATATATTATTAGTTTTGACTATCACGGATATATCATCAGCGAATAAGATGCATCTATGCCTAACTAACTCTGGAACATTATTAATGTAAATTAGGAACAAAAGCGGTCCCAAAACACTACCCCGTGGGACTCCAAACTTTTTTTCTCTAAAATATGATTTATACTTTTGGACCACAGAGTTAGTGTCAAGTTTCACTTATTTCGACAGTTTGTTTCCTATTTATTAGGTAGGTTTTCACCAGTTTTCACCCAATTTAAAGCAGTTCCTCTAATGCCACAATTTCCCAATTTATCCAAAAGTAGTTTGTGTGATACAAAGTCGAATGCTTTCGACATGTCAAAGAAGAGTGCAGTTGTATATTTTTTATCGTTTAGACACGTGAGGGTCTCATTCAACATGTCAAAAACAGCATTTGCAGTTGATTTTCCTTTTTGGAAACCGTACTGATTGTGCTTCAGAACATGGTATTTGTCAAAAAAGATGTAAGCTTGGCGTGTATTACTTTCTCATAAACCTTTGCCAATACTGGCACAAGAGTAATTGGACGGAAATTATCTAAAATTAATTATTCGTCTTTCTTAAACATGAGTTTTACTACAGAAAGTTTCAGCTTATTAGGTAATGACCCAGAAACCATTCATAAATTGATTAAATATGCTAAGATCATGCATAATTCATCATTGCAAGCCTTAATAACCTTAGTGGAAACGCCATCATAACCTTCTGAGTTACTATTATTCAATGTTATAATTACTTTCCTTACATAATATTCGTGAATAGGAGTCAGATAAATAGAATTGGTCAAAACATCATAAGGTTTTTGTTTATAATATCATCATTTTCTTTATTAGTCAAGTCAATGAAATAATTGTTAAAAGTGGTGGCGATTTTAGTTGAACTACTTTTAAAATTATTGCCCGATTCAATGGCATCAATGTAATTGCTGTAATGTAGTTTAAGATCTATTTCATCCTGAGTCACCTTCCGCGTTTCTTTGCAGGTGTTTTTATTTTTTAATACATATTTATTATTACTATGTTTTTTAGCGCATAGTATGCATTTCTTTAGCAGTTTTGAGTAGGTTTGATATTTATGTTTGTTCAGATTGTTTTTTTTGTTTTTGTAGTAATTGAGCCTCAGGACTCTATTCCTAGCGCAACTTTTCCTAATACCTTCTGATATCCAGTGTACATCAGATTTAATATTTAACTTCACTTTAATAACAGGAAAGCATACAATAAGCATAACCAGTCATAAAAAATGTTAAAGGCAGCATTTTGTCTCTGTAAACGTCTGAAAAAGAGAGGCTCGCCAAATTGTTTTTAAATATACTTATATTTTCTAAAGAATAACATCTCCTATATGTATGCATTATTTTAGGGGGCGTATGCTTTGTTTTTGTACTTACAATAAGTACTTGAGCAGTATCGTGCTCAGACAAACAGAGAGGGAGGATGAGTCCAGTGGCATCTCTTTTTGTATTAGGGTAGTATTTATAATAAAACTAGGATTAGCAACATGACATGACTTGATGTATTATTCAAAAGTATTAACAGGAGTAATGGACAATAATAGATTACGCTGTGACAGGACTGACAGGCAAGCAAACTAAACAGGTTAACATACTAAAGTATGTATGTTAAAATAATATCTTAACACTCCTCCTCGATTATAAATGTGGTAAACCATTAAACATTTATAATCGCATCTTAAAATAACAAGTTAACAAACAAATATTAAAAGTAACGACAACACACATAAATAACATAAACACTTGAACACCAAAAACATCAAATCATATATATAAATGAATCCCTGTTTCCCTTGGTCATTGCATCACGCGTGAACGGCTGGACCGATTTCGCTAATTGAAATGTTCTTATGAAAGGAAAAAATAAGAAAATTGCGCGGAAACTTAGAAAATTTAAGAAAACTTAATCACCATACTAAATTATTAGTAATGTAACCTTATCTCTTTTTGACAAACTAAACTTTTTAATGTATGGCGTTTGACATAACAGTGACAGAATGCGTGCTGCAAATATCGACAAATAGGGGGCAAAAAAACAGAATTTTGCACATGGCCAGTAATATGTTGCCTGTTACCGTGTCGGAATATCAACAAAACTATTGAGGTATATACACGCCGGAAAAAAATAAACAATTGGCAACTTTTTTTTATTAAACCTTTTCGTAATCTATATTCATAGTTAAGACAGGAGAACCTCTGTCGCGTCCGCTAGTTGTTAATAAACTTTTAACAGGAATCTGTTATGAGCAAATTTATCTGCAGACAGTACCTTCATAAACATATCGGCAGCATTATTATATGAATCTATATGATAAACAATTATTGTTTAATTTTTAACTAAGTCTTTCACGAAGTGATATTTTATATCGATGTGCTTCGCACGTTTGCTGTTCTCGAAGCTGTTTGACATGGCGATGGCTCCCATGTTATCTACGTAAATGGTAGGAGTTAAGCACTTACCGAGATCCTTGGCTAATCCTATAATGTTTACTACCTCTGAACATGTGTTGACAAAGAAACACAGTGCTGTTTTCTTGAATGCCATCCGATAACATTACCGTTGTATGTGATTACACTTCCACTCGTACTTTTTCTGTCTATCTTCTGGCCTGCCCAGTCAGCATCTGAGTATGCTTCAATTTTATTTATTTCGTTTTGATCTTTCTTATAGTTCAGGCCGTAGTGGATAGTATCCTTAAGATATCGTAAAACTCTTTTCGCTTGCTACCTACATTGTGTGTCTGGTTTATCTAAGAATTGACTTAAGTATGACACTGCAAAACTAATATCTGGTCTAGTTACTGTTGCCAAAAACATGAGACCTCCTATTATCTCCCGGTAGGGGACATCTATGACATCTTTGTCATCTTTAGTTCTTTTAACCTCCATTGGTGTTTTAACTCCATTGCATTCTGTCATTTTAAATTTTTCTAATAACTTTTCAATATGTTTGGTTTGACTGATCTTCATTCCTTCACCTGATCTTTTTATTTCCATTCCGAGAAATTTATTAATTGATCCTAAATCCTTAGCCTGAAATTCTTTGAATAACTGGAGCTTCAGCTTTGTTATTTCTTCTTCTTCTCCTGTAATTAGTATGTCATCAACAAATACTAAGATCCAAACTTTACTGTTGTATTACGGGCAAAAATATTAGTGGGATCGTTTTAGTCCTATTTCATTTGTTATGAAGTTGTTCAGTCTTTCGTTCCAGCAATTTGGGCTTTCTTTTAATCCATACAAACTTCTCTTTAATTTTAGTACTTTATTCTTACCAACGTTCACTCCTTCTGGTGCTTTTATATATACTTCGTTGTCCAACACTCCATTTAGAAAAGCTGTTGGTATGTCCATCTGACATATTTTATAATCATTTTGTACTGCATGTACTAAAAACATTCTAATTGTATTCATTCTCGCTACTGGTGAGTAATTATTTCCAAAATAACTCTCTTTCTGCTGGAATCCTTTTGCTACTAATCTAACTTTCTTAAGTCCACTTTCTTTGGTTCTAAAGACCCATTTTTTATCTATCGCTTTTTTGCCTTTAGCTTCTACTTCTTCCCAAGTATGCAACTTTTCTAACGAATTAATTTCTTTTTCAATTGCTTTTTGCCAATATTTTTATTTTATTGCTTCCTTAAAACTTGCTGGATCTTCATAACTAGCCAGGCAATATGCCATATATATTTCATAATCATTTAAATGGGTTGATTTATTTATTAGTCTTCCTGATCTTGTTGTTTCATGAACAACAGGTTCATTCATGCTGTGAAAAGAATCATTTTCATTTCCACTATTATTATCTAGTAGTACTCTGTGCGTCCTTTTTTCTATACTTTTTGACCCTAAATCTCCATCATCTTAAAGATAAATTCTCCTTTCTCCACACCTCTCATGACAAAAACCTCCGTTCTGATGATTTTCTTCAGTTACTTACTCATCGACATTCTTCTGGCTATGTCTCACTCTTTCTTGGTAACAGCTATACGGCTCTGGAATGGACTGCCCTCCAAAATAAGAAAAACTACAACAAATTTTTCCTTTAAAAAGGCTTTGAGGAGCCACTTCTCTGAATAAGTTTTTTTTCATTCTCTATCGATCTTCTCTGACATGTGTGACTACTAGACATAGGAACTATACTAATAAACTTATTAAACAAACTAAAAATGAGTATCAGAAGAAACATTTAATAAACTGTAAAGGTGACATGCGAAAAATCTGGAAAAATATTAATAATTGGTTAGGGCGAAACAAATTGTCTGTGGATGGTGTAGTTGAGAGGTACATGTTACATGATAAATCTAAGTTAAGTGTATGTGATGAATTTTGCTATACTTTTACGAAAGAGGTAGAGGATATTAAAAATCAACATCAGTGCCAGAGCTTATTTTTGGACAGAAAATTGTATGTGACTGAAAGTAACGTTAGTTTTAGGTTCCAAAAAGTGCGATCGTGCGATGTTTTGAAAGTGTTGGAGGACTTGGACCACGGCAAGGCGTCAGGATCAAGAAAAGACATAAAACTAGTTAAAAATTAAATATCACCGGTGTTAGCACACTTCATAAATTTAAGTATTAAAAGTGGGTCTTACCCAAATGATTTGAAGTTGGCTATTATAAGACCAATCTATAAACAAGGTCCTCATTCTGAGTTCACAAATTACAGACCGATAGCAATATTTAATGTTATAAATAAAATAGTAGAAAAAATTATAGTCAAACAAATTACATCTTTTATTGAAGAACACGAAATTATTAGTTCCGTTCAACATGGATTTCGGCCAAAAAGAAGTACGGCCACGGTCCCGACGGAGTTTGTAGATAACGTTAATAATGCGCTAAATGATAAAAAAACAGCTTTTGCTATATTCATTGATTTTAAAAAAGCTTTTGACACACTTGATCACGACGGCTTGCTGAGGTCCATGATGGAATGTGGTATAAGGGGTCCGATGCACACGTGGTTCAGAGATTATCTACGAGATAGGCAGATTACCGTTACCTTGTGTGAAATCCAAAGTAAAAAAGGGAATATTAAATATGGAGTTCCTACTGGCTCTGTCTATGGACCTGTCGGGTATATAATGCATGTAAACAGTATGCCCAGAGTCTTCAAAAAATGTAAGTCATACATGTATGCTGATGACACATGCATTGTATATAGTGACACTTGCCAGGACAGAATACAGAAGGTTATGCAGGAGGACTTCGACAACGTTGTGCGCTGGGCTCACGATAATGTAATAATAATTAACCTAAATAAGACTAAGTGCATACCTATTCGGTCGCCGTATAATAGTAAAAATAAAACCATCAATATCACAATTAAGGGACACTCATATGACTGTCTACATAGCGATCACAAAAATTGAAAATGTGCAAATATTGAAATGGTATCATCATACAAATACCTCGGGCTGACTGTAGACGAGTAGTTTAGCTGGATCCCACATATCGACTCAGTGTGTAACAAGCTCAGAGCAATTCTTGGCAAATTGCACTATTTGAAATACGTTGCAACAAAAGGTGCCATGTACATGGTTTACCATGCACTGGCTGATGCGGTTATATCATATGGGTTGGGAGCGTACGGATTTACTTTTCCTATACATTTAAATAAAATTAAATCATTACAAATTAGAATCCTAAAATTATTAGTAAAATATAAGGTTACAATATATCACTAGAAGGAAATTATAAAAGACTCTTCAAGCTATGTAAAGTGCTACCAATACAATACAAAAATTAGAACGACTATACTTATGGAACAGTACAACAAGACTGAACATAGAAATATAAGGAAGTATGCATATCCAACCCGCTCCTCTAAACAGCCAAAGTTATTCATCCCTAAGACTAAGAACTATTATGGCAAGCGCACTAGGCGCTGGCTTACGCCGGTGTATAGCAATGAACTTCCACATGATCTTCTGCAAAAAGCCCAAAGCAAAAACCACCTTAAAGCTTTGCTGAAAAGGCACTACTTATCGTTATGTCCGTAGGACCAGGATATATATTGTAATAAAATAACTATATATGTATAGGTAAGAAATATAACTGGATTAAAGATTATTTGTTATAAACCTCTGAGATAACAAAATTAGCAATGATTTTAACTTTAAATATACATTTAAAATTGGACCCATACATGTATGTACTTTCATCCTAGAATTTATGTTAACTATTAACTTTAACTTATATACACTGACTACTTAGTCTGAAATTATATACCATTGTGGTGCCTACGAGAACTACTGCCGACAAACTGTTGCACAGTTTGGCAGAAAACTAGCCTAAGTATATTTCTGATTGTGTATTTGAAAAATAAATTTAAAAAAATGTGTACAATTATATTATGTGTATGTAGTTATGTATATATTACTATGATATTATATTATCTTTGGCATATTATGTAAGTAATTATTGTTATTTATGTATTCTTCTATTTTATTGATGCATTGCTTTTTTATTTCTCTTTCTTTGATGCACCACCTGTGATATTTCTGTTTGGGCCAATGGTTGACTGGTAGAGAATGCTTTTAGCATTAAGTCCGCCATTTTGTACTTGATTTTATATGTGCAAAAAAGTGTAAATAAATAAATATTATATTCTTCTTCACTATCATGCCTTTTTAAAGTTGCATTATGTTTATCCATTTTAATATATCCATCTGTTGGCTCATCTATTGTATCATCTTTATCATTAACTGTTCTTTTATCATTATTCATCTCAATTACATCTTCGTCATCATTCATATAAGTTTCATCTTCTTTATCGTCTTTATCATCAACTGTACTT
This sequence comes from Anania crocealis, assembly GCA_949315895.1. Taxonomy (NCBI): domain Eukaryota; kingdom Metazoa; phylum Arthropoda; class Insecta; order Lepidoptera; family Crambidae; genus Anania; species Anania crocealis. Next base: position 19,475,254 of record OX438880.1, on the reverse strand, counting down.
TTGTCATTAATCATTTCAAATTCATCTTCTTCATAATTCATGTAAGGTACAAACTTATGTTGATTGCCTTCTGTCTTTTCCACTTTGAATGTGGTTTAATTTTCGTTGAATTTGACGTCTGTTGATATTATTTCTTTATCTTCTTTGGGATCATATAGTCTGCATCCCGAGCCACTATATCCAACCATTATATATTTCTTAGCTCTTGGCTCTATCTTTGCTGGTTTGGGTAATATTACAGCCCAAGCTTGGCTGCCGAAAACTCGTAGTTTTGTTAAATTGTTATTACCAAACTATATTTTTGCTGGTGTTTCCCTATTTAATGCTGAGGTTGGACGTCTATTTATTTCGTAAGCGGATGCTGTGACTGCTTCACTCCACAGGTATTTAGGCAACTTTGTTTCAGCTAGTTTAGTGCGTACTTTATTTAGGATATTTCTGTTCATTCTTTCTGATGTTCCGTTTTGTTGGGATGTGTACGGCGTCGTACATTCGAGTTAAATTCCTTTATTGTTGCAGTAAAATTTAAATTTGTTTGAACTGAACTCTCCTCCATTGTCTACTCTTATTCGTTTTGTTTTAAGTCCAAATTGAGTCGTTGGAAGCCTTTATACCTTACACGAATTGACATAACTCCAAAATAAGTTACATAAAAATAAAGTTTAAAAACTAAAACCCACTCTATAAGTAAAGTACGAAACAAGAAAATCTCTCTCTCTGGAGTGATGATTCGACACTGACAATCAAATTTTGGATGGACGCCAGCGCAACTGACCGTCAATGGGCACCTTAAGACCTGCCATGCAATGCAATTCAATATTCGTAGTGCGGTCTCCACTTAGAGTATTAATATAGATCAATTCCCTCCCTTTCCCTTTCCCTTCCCTTTCCCTTTCCCTTCCCTTTAAGGGTCTCCATCTCTAACTTTATCTTCATGGTTTAGGGCCGCCCAATGAATTATATGTTACGATCTATGTAATAATAAACGGGTTAGTTGGATGGTTTACTAGCTCATATTTTAGTGTAAATATTCACATTATTACACTTTAGTGTAAATAAATTATTAAATAGCAACCAATATGGCTTCAGAAAAGGTAGAAATAATACCGATTCTGGAGTTGCTCTCCTACAATATGTGTTTAACGCTTGGGAGAGTAAGCTGGATGCCTTAGGTGTTTTTTGTGACCTTTCAAAGGCCTTCGATTGTGTAGACCATGAAATATTACTTAAAAAACTTAAATATTATGGTGCATCGAATGATTCCTTGGATCTAATAAGTTCTTACCTTAAAGGCAGAATACAAAAGTTTGCATAAATGGAGCTGAGTCTTCAGGGTCCGCCCTTGTTATGGGTGTCCCACAGGGATCAGTATTAGGGCCCCTGCTATTTTTATTTTATATAAATGACCTTCCCTGTTATTTACATAATCTTTGTGAGATGGTATTGTTTGCAGATGATACATCAATGATTTTTAAAACTAAGAGCGGCAAATCTTCATTTGACGATGTTAACAATACCCTCTCTAAATTATTGCATTGGTTTACAACATATAATAAATAAATAAATATAATAATAAATAATAAATCGTTTATTTAATATCAAATTACATTATAATGAGCCTACTTAAAGTTAAACAGTGCAGATAGTATCTTTTCCCTGAACTAAGTAGAACCTGTGCTTCAGGCGAAAAAGATCTTATGAATTTTATTTTATGTGCCATAAATTAACAATAAAATTTAACTTAAATAATACTAATTTAATTAAGGTAAGTTAAGGTAACTAACCATAACAATCTATTTTATTTAAGTACTAAAAGTAGTTCTTCTGTATCACTATAGGACAAGGTTTGCAAATATTTAGTTAGGGCTATTTTACAGTTAAAATAGTTGAGATCATAGATATCATGTGCTTTACTCAGTCTATTGTATAAAAATGGGCCCAGAGTTGTAAAAAACCTATTCGTAAAAATATATTTGAAGTTAATTGCTTAGTGCAAACTATATCTTTCCGTCTTTTATTAGTTATATCTGCATTATAAGGAAGCATTGCGTGTTGTTTTAGTATTGTGTGCATTATAAACAGTTGGCGGACAGTTAGTAGATTACATGATTTATATAAAAGGTGTGTAGGGTAGAAAAAGGGAAGGTTATTAGCAACTTTTAAAATTGCTCGCTGGGCTCTTTCGAGTGGGATCAAAACAGTCTTTAATGCTCCACCCCATGACGTAATGCAGTATTGTATAATTGATTGACATAGGGCTAGGTATACTTGAGTTATCAATTTTGAGTCCGAGATTGGTCTAAGATTTTTGAATACGTAAATTAATTTACGGACTCTGTTAACTAAATTTTCAATATGTGGTCTGAAAGAAAGATTCTCGTCAATTATGATTCCGAGATATTTCAAGGTGTCAGTTTTGAGGATAGTGGGACAGTTACAAGCATTGATTGTTGGATTTTGACATAGGTGTGCATATAATTTAGAGTTAGTATCATTGAGGTGAGGTTTGCGCATGCAGAAATGTATGTATTTTGTTTTTTCAGCATTTAATGTTAATAAATTGCTGTGTAGCCAGTTATTTACTGAATTAAAACCTATCTGTGCATTATCATATAATTCTTCGCTGGATTTGCCTGTAAAAATTAGAGCCGTGTCATCAGCATATGATATTATTTTGCCATTTTTGAATTTCAGATTACATAGGTCATTAATGTACACCAAAAACAGCGTAGGGCCAAGGATACTTCCTTGAGGGATTCCGTATCCTGAGGTTTGAATGTCATCACTCGTGGTGTTTCCTATTTTCACACATTGATACCGATCCCGTAAGTAGTCTGCAAAAAGTTTTAGCTGTGTTCCTCTCACACCCAAAGCCTCAAGTTTGGTTAAAAGTAAAGAAACAGACACCGTATCGAACGCCTTTGCTAAATCGAGGAAAACTCCGAGAGTATGGTTCCCTTTTCCAAGTTCCTGGGAGACAAATTCTGTGAGACTGTGGACTGCATCTGACGTGGATAGCTTACTTCTAAACCCAAATTGCGTTGGTGACAGATATCTATTTTTTTCCAAGTAGTTTACTAGTCTACTATTGATAATTTTTTCAAGGATTTTAGATATCGAAGGAAGTAACGATATAGGTCTATAGTTGGAGACTAGATCTTTGTTACCTGATTTAAAGATGGGAATAACCACAGCCTTTTTCAGGCATTTAGGAAAAATACCTTCTGACAGGCAGGTTTGAAATATATGCGTTAGGGGCGGTACTAAAATATTGACAAAGCTTTTAAGTATCTTATTACTTATGTTATCCCAGCCTGCCGCACAGTCATCCTTCATTCCCAAAATTATCTGTGATATTTCCCGTTCGTCAGTATCTAGCAAAACAAAAGTATTTAAGTTCCGAGAAGGTATATTTGGCTGGTTGTGCGTTTGGTTCGAAATAGGTTCCGCAAGGGTTTTCCCCACATTAGCAAAATAGTGGTTAACTCTGTTAGTGGACATAAGCGGCGAGGAATTTGTTAGTAATTTGCTTGAGTTGGACTCTTGACGTTTTGACATAAAAGTGATATCCTTAATATGTTTCCAAATTAATTTGCTATTCGTACCCGCTTTACGTAATTTATTTTTATCGTAATCAAGTTTTAATTTCTTTAAAAGATTGTTACAGAAGTTCCTGTATCGCTTATAAGATACCTGTAGAACAGAATTGTCAGGATATTTCCTAGCTGTCTGATGTAGTTTATCTCGGTGCCTTATACACCGAATGAGGCCTGGAGTGATCCAGGGTTTTATGCTTTTAATTTTCTTATTTACAGTTAACTCAGTTGTGTTACATGAAATTGCTTTTTGTACGTTGTTTATTAAATACAATAGAGACTTATTAGCGTCAGCAGTTTTGTAAACTGGGCTAAAGTCAATATTGCGTAAATCACGTTCGAGTGTATTCATATTTAAGTTAGACTTCGTGTAAACAATTTTTTGTCTAGGTAGCGATAAATTAAGTGTTAGTAGGACTGTGTCATGGTCAGTTATTAATGAATTAGTTACAAGTGCATGACACGGAAAGCTAGATTTTATCATCATGTGATCAAGGCATGAGCCACTTTGATGTGTAGGCAAAGTGTGAGCGGGTAGAAGACCATGGAATGCGCATACATTAAGATAATTTTGTTTACCTGCATCTTGTTGTTCGTGTCTGATATTAATATTTATGTCACCTGTGAGGATAATATTCTTAACAGAGCCTAACGCGTGAAAAGTTTGATTAAGAGAGCTAAGAAAAGAATCTAGGTTCCTATTAGAAGGTGACCTATACAATGCTACAATTGCTGTGCTAGTTCAAATTTTAATAATAAGACAATTGCAGTCTTTTACACTTGGTTCTTCTACAGTGACGTTTAATGATTCCTTAGCATAAACCATCACGCCGTCGTTTTGAAGGTAATTTAATTTGGTAAAGAATAATTTGTATCCTGGGATTATGGGAAGATTGTCATGTCTATCGAGTAATCAACATTCTGTTAATATTAATATGTCACAGACAAAGTCAAGACTGTACAGAAAGGCGTAAAATGAGTTCATATTCTTATATACGCTACGAATGTTTTGGGTTAGTAATGTTAATGAGTTTTGATATACAGAAAGATAATGCTTGCAGTTTTCAACTTTACACATCCTTGACTCAGATACAGAAAAATCGTCTAGCTCGTTTATTATATTAACATCCATATATATTAAGTATTTGGAGTTCTAAATGTATATAAAATAAAGGGGGCGCTCTTAGGCGCCTTCATAATCTACCGAGTTAATGTACCTGTTTTCGGCAGCTTTTTTGGCAGGGCAATCGGCGTCTCCAGTCTTGTGGTTGCTCGGCTTTTTAAATCGTAAGCATGTTGCGCATTTTGGTGAATCAGCCTTTTTTGGGCATTCTTGAGCCAAGTGACCGTCTTCACCACAGTGCCCACACGTAGAGAATGCGGCTTTGCAAGTCTTGGCCGCATGTCCGTATTGTTGGCACTTGTAACATCTTGTTACTATCGTAAAGTCTCTTACTGGGCAAGACGTCCAGTTAATAAAAATTCTGTCTTGTGTGATAAGTGCTTTACGGACGGCTGCAGGTACTTCAAGGACGTAGTTGCAATTTTCAGCCCCTTTCCTTCCTGATTTGTGGCTCAGTTTCACTGAGGTCATGAACGTATTTCGGGACATCGACGGTAATTTTTCAGATAAGTTTTGTTCAAAAATACATTTAAAGACATCACTTTCTGCCATTGAAGAGGGCACTCCTATTATTATGATGCGAGGTTTGCGCTTGTGGGTTTCATCGACTGTCAAGCCAGAGCTAGTGAGCTGAACAGAACTTTTCAGCTTCTCTATGTCGTCCTTGGTTTCAGTACTGATGACAACACCTCCGTTCCTTGTTTTCCGGACTCCTCAAACTTTGATTTTTATTTCTTCTGGGCAAATGATTTTTTGGACAAGGTCTCTGGTTTGCTCGCTAGTTTTATTGTTATCATTTGGGAAGATTGATATGGAGCCACCTGGGTTTGGACGAATGAAATTGTTGGACCCTGTAAGCTGCATAGATTTACTGTAACGTTCCACACACACACTGGCTCACCGACACACCAAGCGTATAACCGACACGTCCGTTCTAGTCCAGATGTACCGTCAGACTGACTGCTCTTCAAACTGCCGTCATCTTATATAGACAAATGACCGGTGTCAGTGTTACCATCCGCACAGGTGACAACCACAGATAACAATTGACAGCTGAAGGCTTACCGCTTGTGTGCGTGAGACAGCGTACTGTATCTAGTACTTAGACACATACACTACATCCCTTCCTTATTTTAATGTTAATTTATGTAACTTAAGTATCTGAAAACTTTAAACATTCATTCCTATTTCTATGGTTACTCTTTGTGTCGTTACTGGTATTTCCATCCCGTTTGAATTCTATGCTACTTACAACAGACCGCACCCTCTTAACTTTTCCAAGAGTACAGTATTCATGAGTAAATGTTGCATAGCCACTACTATCTTCGTAGCTAAGTTTCTTTCATTTCCTTTTCAGTTACATATCGTACATGATTAATGATTAATACAAATTCTCTTTTATTTAATTCTTCAGACAAAACCTTCCTTCCACCAAATTATGGCTCCGAGGCCATCCCTTCATATTGCATCTATATTCTTTTCCTTTTTCTTTTCGTATTCTAGTACGGTCTTTTTACTTCTAGATTATTATGGTATGGTATTTTTTATGGTATCCCGCATTACTGGTAGGTATTTTTTCTATGTCATTTTGAAAAACAGTTCCGCAGGAGGTTTTTTACCTTTATGGCTGATTAATAAAGCTCTGGCTAACGATAAATAGCGATATAATTATTTATTGAAATAGTGCAGTTGAGTATATTAGTTCAGGGACAGGCAACAGAGTTAACCTCTCGATTGTACGTCATTCCAGTCACAATCAAAACCAACTGCTGTCGCGACCGCCGGCGGTCTTATGATCCTGTAGGAGATAATGGTTTAAAAACCTGGGCACTGCGCTCTGAAATCGCCAACACACCCGCGATCGTAGATATTACCTCCCTAATCAGCCCATGTGTCATCCGTGGACCACGAAAATAAAAACCTTCCACTCCTCAGAGACCGAGGCTGTCTTGAAATCTTTAACAATACCCAGTATACTATCGTGAAAGTTTTGAGAGTCTATTAGTCTAAAGTCTATACGACTCTGCCGACACGAATGTTTATTAAGTACAGAACCAGAAGCACAGAGTAACTAAAAGTACTAGAGTACAGAAGAACCACTCTCTGACAAAGGTACAGTTTAGGTATAAAATTAGTCTACTTTTGCGACCGTTATCTGCTTGCACGCGAAATTGTTACTTATCGTGTTACACGAGCGTTCATATTTCTTTGGGCACCGCGGGCTCGAAACCAAGAGCACAGAGTTCCCACTTGTCGATTTTAGGTAGATTAAAATAAATAACAAATTACATCCGTAATGGCAACAGTACCTATCTTTTAAAAGGATTAGAAGATCGTTTAGACGTCATTTTTTGTTGCAAAAATCACAAAAAAGATTCTTAATAATTTTGCGCTTGATGCCAAGCATGTTACAATGTACTCTGTGATGCCAAGCGACTACCTAATGCCATACGTCTCTCCGGGAGGCGACCCGACTGAACTTACCTAAACTGCGGAGTAGCACCCTGCCAAAAGTCTGAAGTTATTCAGCTGTGTTAGAGTATGGGACAGAGATATGTCGTATCTCTGAAACTGCTAACATTTCTATCGAAAGATATGTTTTAGTTGCTGGACTGGAAATGTAAAACTAAAATTGCAATTTACATCTCAAACTTAGGATTCGCATACTATTGCCTCAATAGTGGAATGACTGAATACCTACAGCAGCTGATATATTACGGCATATCATCAGCCTCGCCGCGCATAGATCTAATAATTGACTAAGACAAAGCCAAGGTTATGATTTGATTCGATAATCACCAATTCGTTTTTTTTTTTATAGTACGAAACAACTCTGGGGAAAAGAGCTATAGAAAATGTGCACCGGGTCATTTTTTCCTTTTTTTTTTTTTACTTATATCCCAAAATCTATAAATAAATCTACACTGCGTCCTGTAGGTACGTCTTGTCCCGTGGTGAAGACGCGAACACTAACAGCAGTACGGCTTTTCCATCCGTAGAAAGCCGCTCCACAAGTCATAACGCGCTCATGCTAGAAGTTTTGCACTTATGGTGCTCAATTAACTGATATAAGTTAGTAATATTGGTAAGGCGTCAAAACTACTTGAAAGAACGTAAAACTGCTGCAATAGATCTATTACTTTCACTAATATTGACAACCTGTTAGTAAAAATTAATCACTACAGCCGATCCAAACTAAAGCGGATAGAGGCAGTTGACGGTCTGTCGCAGAGTAGGTCAAATATTAATGAATTTGTGCTGCTGGCTTCCTATTTTCATAAACAGAAACCTACCCTTGGACATCGTCCGATTTCGGTAAGTGTGTTTCGTTGAGTCCAATTTATGTTTTAACTTACTTTTAGAAGTCGAGTTTCATCTCTGTTTCTTTCCTAAAGACACCTAAACCTAAGTCCATTTTCAGTAAGGTGTATCATAGATAACATGGTTTTGCCATTGAATTTTATCTCTATTTTAAACGAACTCACAACTAGTCGGAGTACCCTCTTCCATATGCAAGTAGAGTTTTATTTAGTTCTTTAGCGTCCATTTGTTCAATTTTCCTTTTCAGATTTTATTTTCTATTTTGTTACACATTTACGCCGTGTCTTTTTACAAGCAAGGCATTTATTTCCTTTTATCCTCCTGTTAGTCTTTTAATTAGATTTACAACCAATTTAACATTACCGAAACATCAAAATATCCACAAAAGCAAAGTCACAGTGCATAAACCTGTATCAATTTACTCTAGTCATTTATTCATTCAAAGAACTAAATATTTCCCGTGTAGGCAACATCATAATTATTAATAATTAAAAGACATTATTGCTGCCTTTTCCAGTGAAGATATGACATCAAAAGCTTCATAATAAAATGTTGATGATTTCTTCTATTTCTCCCAACTGAATCCAACAGATGTGCAGATATTAGGTATTCATTGTGTATTATTTCTAGTTTGTTAAATATGTACGTTTGATTCGATTAAGATCACCAATTACGTCTAATTAGCTGGATATCAGAGTATCTCTTACTCTATAGAGGGCTAAGATGCGTCCAATTTAATGGAAGCCTTAAGATACATCAAATGTGATTCAAATGTAAGGTACGTCCAATTTAATGGGATTCCAAAGTACGTCCAATTTAATGGAAGTCATAAGTACGTCCAATTTAATGGAATTCTGAAGTACGTCCAATTTAATGGAAGTCCGAGGTACGTCCAATTTAATGGAAGTCCGAGGTACGTCCAATTTAATGGAAGTCCGAAGTACGTCTAATTTAATGGAAGTCCGAAGTACGTCCAATTTAATGGAATACTGAAGTACGTCCAATTTAATGGAAGTCCGAGGTACGTCCAATTTAATGGAAGTCCGAAGTACGTCCAATTTAATGGAAGTCCGAAGTACGTCCAATTTAATGGAAGTCCGAAGTACGTCCAATTTAATGGAAGTCCGAAGTACGTCCAATTTAATGGAAGTCCGAGGTACGTCCAATTTAATGGAAGTCCGAAGTACGTCCAATTTAATGGAAGTCCGAAGTACGTCCAATTTAATGGAAGTCCGAAGTACGTCCAATTTAATGGAGGCCCGCAGTGCGTCCAATTTTAATGGAAGCCCGATGCACCGATGTTGTAGGTGGATGTAATGTAATAAACACTAATAAAACATACTTTATTCTGAAGTCCTACATAATATGTTTATGTTTAGGTATAAGTTGTATTACTTTAATAGCAGGTCTATCAACCCTGGCACCGCCTTGCGTGTGGTCTGGTGACGTTGTGATGCGTAATTTTGATATTTACGTACTATATCTTAATATCATCTACACTACACTTATATTACAATGAGGAAAGATCCGATCGTCTGTCTATTTCAATCGAGCAGGCTTCGAAGCCACCAGAAAGGTTCTAAAAGTATTGTATCAATATGATTTATTCATAATTAATCTAGGCAATAGAATCCAAATGGTAAGTGCACTATTGTCTACAGGTGGTGACATACTAAGGTTTTATAGAGATCATCAATATTTACAAATGATGTAAAATACTTTATTACTACACCAATGTCTCAATAATTACTTTGCATTTTAAGGTATATATTATTATAATACGTATAAAGTAACGCCGGTACAACTAGTAGACATAGTCGAATGATAGCTGTATTGTTACCTGTAAATGATTTTTTTTATTATTAATCTCAGACACATTTAAAAGTTTATTATGAGTGTAATAAAATTTATCAAAATAAATTTAAACAGTGGTGCTCTAAGTTATTCCAACTGTTTCATCTACGAGTACAACAGATGATGGACACTTTTTGTTTTGTAAACTACGTCTTCTCGTTCGAAGCCGGGGTTGAGCCCCTCGTTGTGTAATCTTAGTACTTTACATCATATCAACAAAGATGGCTGGTTTAGCCCACCAATGTTTTATGAAAAACACTACACAAACACCCTTTTCCAAATATTTATATTTTGATCGGTTATTTTGATATTTCGACACTCCCTTTGGGATGTAGATGATTTCACAAAAATAAAACAAAAGGAGTCACAAATAAAGCAACCCAATTTAGTTTTATCTATACAGATAAAATAGATAATAAATATATTATAATATAAACTCTCATGTATATAAAAGTCATACAAAGTTTTAAAAATAAGTAGGTACCTATTACAAGACCACACACAATAAGGCCGGGCCACTTATTTTGACTAATTTCACTAGACACTAGTTTCAGTTTCACTAGTTTGAAAGATCGAATTTTTAAATCTATTTATCAAACCGAGGTTATACAATTTCATTATAACGTTATATTACCAACATCTTTACTTACTTCAAGTACAACCGGCCGTGGGTAGTTTATCAGTAAATACAATTTTATTTTAATGCATCAAAACTTGCAAACACTTATTTTTCGTGTATAAACACTTTTTTTGATTAAAATATATACTGGATCAATAAAAACACTTACTAAGTAGTTCAGTGACAAACGCTGCCATCTTAACGACTTATTTACTTTAACGAAGACAAAAAGTTTGTGTTTAGACAATGGCAAAGCTGTTTTAGCTGTTTTTTAATATTTTACGTAAAATTAACCCACTGACAAATTACTTATTCTTACGAGTTTTGTCGGTGTGTTGTGTAGCTATAACTTTATTTCTTAGATATAAGAGACCAGAATGAAATATAATTAAACATACCGCGGCAAGTTATTGTTATTTTCCTTTCCAACAATAAAACTGACCTTTTACCTCGTCGCCACTTGTAAGCTGCATAGATTTACTGTAAAGTTCCACACACACACTGGCTCACCGACACACCAAGCGTATAACCGACACGTCCGTTCTAGTCCAGATGTACCGTCAGACTGACTGCTCTTTTTTTTTTTTTTTTGGAAAGCACCTATGCTGTGACATAAGGCCGTTACAGCTTCACCGGGCGGGTTTTAGGCGAGTGCGGAAGGCACTCAGCCCAAAAGCGGCCTGCTAGCGGGTACCTCGAGCGCGAGGCTATTCCTAGGCTTCGCGTAGCGAAGCCTAGGGCTCGCCCGCGCAGGGGCCCCGTACTAGCGGCGCGATCGGACCGTGTCCGTGGTTGGCCAAGACTAGTGGTTGCATCGCGTAGCTCGGCGCTGCAACACAGACTGGTCTGTGCATACAGACCGATCTACGCGAGCCCCGTTCTAGTGGGCCCGATCGAGGGGGGCAGACTAGGCCTCAAGGGCGCCTCTGTAGGCTCGGACCTCGGCTTGGGCCGTCGTCCGAAGGGCGGACTGGTGAGAAGCGGCCAGGTACATGTCTGTACCTGCCAAAATGATGCAAGGGTCCTCGCACTCGCCGGCGAGTGCGCTGATTCGATCTAGTGCTTGTCGGGTGTGTACTGTTGTGAGTGGTGAATTGTTTTACGAACGATGTGATTTCGTCGTCGGGATCTTCGAGAACGTTCCTCGGTCGGCGGAAACGGGCTTCGACATCTTTTTGGCACAAGTAGGTGGCGGCTTTGACTATGAGAGGATTCGTATGATTGACGGCTTTATCAAAGAAGTGTTGAGACGCTTCTTTCATAAAGCTGGCAATCGACGGAATGTTAAGGTCGCGATGCAAATTATCGTTACGCACATACCACGGGGCGTCAGAGGCAGAGCGTAAGAATTTGTTTTGGAGGATTTGGAGTCTTTCTAGTTCTGAGGGGCTGGCATGAGCGAACACTGGACTAGCGTAAGTCATCGCGGGTCGAATACAGGCTTTGTAAATTGTCAACTTATTTCTAAGTGACATTTTACTCTTCCTGCCGATATAGTAGTAGAGCCTTGAAAAGTAAAAGGCTGCAGTCTGACGGACGCGTTTTATGTGAGGTTTAAAGCTCATTCTACGGTCTAAGGTGACACCTAGGTATTTGACTGTCTTCTCCCAAGGGATCGGACGGTCGTATAGGGTGATAGGTGTGAGACATCGTTTAGGATGTTTTGAAGCGAAGAAACCTCGAGTAAAGTACACTGCTGCACTTTTCTCGGGGTTTACCTCTATTCGCCACATCCTAAACCAGTCACCTAGGGAATGACTGCTCTTCAAACTGCCGTCATCTTATATAGACAAATGACCGGTGTTAGTGTTACCATCCGCACAGGTGACAACCACAGATAACAATTGACAGCTGAAGGCTTACCGCTTGTGTGCGTGAGACAGCGTACTGTATCTAGTACTTAGACACATACACTACAGACCCCTTCTTGACCACGTCGGCAAAAGATTCACTTGCCGGCGCTGGTTGTTTACACGACTCTTGGATGGTTTGCTTAAAGTCTTTTAGGAAATCCATGATGTTTTGCTCCTCCTTCAATGCTTGGTGTGCGGAATGGCTTTGCAGGGCTTTTTGTTTTAGGGACTGGTAACTGATAGCCATTTGACCGGTTCCATGGCCAACTTTACGGCAGAGGCTACTGATCCTTAATTTTTGGTCTGAGTTTAGCTTGCCTTCGTTAGCAATGTTACAAACCTCATTTAGGTATTGCTCGATGGTACTCAACCAATTCTGGATGCTTGCTGTTGAGACAACTTCTAATCCCTCGTTTTGGTCTTGTTCTTGATTTCCGGATGTCGTTGGAGGAGGACTACGGCGCGTGATTGCGCTTCGATTAAAGGGGCTGTTGTCTGCAGACATATTCACTAAATTTGTTTTCTAATTTCACTATTCTAAGTGCATTATCATACACATACTAAAACCAACACAATATATTTGCTTTATAACACACTAAACTAGGTCACTATATTAATACTCGTATAACATATATTGTCAATTCATGAAATTGTTATTTTGCGCGGTGAGCACGTCTGTACTCGTCGGAAGTTCAAATCAAACGATAATAATCTTTTACTAAATACAAATGAAACAAAATGTATTAAATTTACGATGCCCAACGTAAGGTATGCTGCCATTCATATAATTGTTAAAGATGAACCACTAAAATCTGTAGATTCTACTACCCTTTTAGGTATAACTGTAAACTCTCATTTGCAATGGGGTGCTCATATTAGGGGGCTGTCTGTAAGATTCAGTTCTACTGCTTATGCTGTGAGAAAGATAAGGCAATTGACTGATGTTGGAACGGCAAGATAAGTATATTTTAGCTACTTTCATAGCATAATGTCATACGGAATTCTGTTGAGTCAATTTTTATATTGCAAAAACGTGCTGTACAGGCTATTTACGGCCTACGACCCCGTAACTCACTGAAAGAGCTCTTCAAAGAGATTAATATACTTACAGTGTCTTCTCAATACATTCTCGAGAATATTATTTACGTTCGTAAGAACATAATTTTTTTTTTTAAGAAATGTAACGTACACAATTTTAATACGAGAAAAAAAGATAAACTCGCCGTTCCAGGGATATTGTATTCGTATTTTCAACAAATTACCACAGGGTATTGCAGAAGTCCCTGTACATAAACTTAAATCGTATGTCAAAGTAATCTTAATGAAAAAGAGCTATTACACAGTTAATGATTATTTAAATGATAGAAATGTATGGCATTAAATTGTCCCAGCTCGTACTTGCTTAAACTTTGTAAAAATTACCTTACCTTTAAAAAAAATATTTAAATAGAGGCTGACAATAGTGACCGAGTTTCTTACGCTGCTTCTTCTCGGCACTAGCCCAGACTTATCCCGAAGCAGTGGTAGGTTTAAATATTGGGACGTGTAAAAGCGCCTCCTGAGGCCTATTTGCAGAAATAAAACTTATTTTAACTGATTTTTAACAGACTCTAGAAAACACCATGACACAACTTAAGTTTGGCTTAATTTGAACAACCCACAACCAAAACTAACTAAATGTCAATATAAAAAAACTTCAATCAAAATGGCCGATCTTCATTAAATATTTTGTAGAATTTTTTATGGAAAATTCGTAAATAAATAGTATGTATACCAATAAAGTTATAATATCATTTCGTTTCAATTCTCAGTGATATATTGAAAAATCAATATAAGTGATGTGTGGTCGTATCATTCTCAACAATAAGTGTAAAAAATGTACTTGTTTGTTTATCCTCGTAAACTCTCGTAAAGTTATTACTTGTCAATGTTTCTTGTTAGAATAGCTTTTTTTCAATCCTTCGTCTGTAACTAGTTTCATTTGAGTCGCTAGAACTATAATTATAATCCTCGTAATCAGAACTTAATTTTGCTTTTAGGGCGGTCGCGCTATTGCGTTGTTTGTTTACTTTCAATTTACTATAACTACTCATTCGATTACAATAAAGTCATTCGATTTCTTACAAACTACTTAATTTTATAAGTTGTAAGTAATGTAATGTGCCATATTTTATATTCCAGATATAAAATAAAACTAATAAAAATGTCCAAAAGAGAACAAAGTGAGCGAAATGAAAGAAAGTTGGAGACGAGTGATTATGAGAATCTTTTATCACAGCACAGTATATTTGAATCTGCAAGATCAAAACATCAAGAATTACCAAGTTTCCCTGGTTTTTCAAATGCTGAAACACAAACAAAATCCACTGATGTCAAAGGTCAATCAGTGCAATCTGGCTTAGGAACATGGCATTATAATCCCTGGTGGATGCTTGCCAGTACTTCTCGAAATCTTCCTTCTCAAGATGATTACTCAGAAAATAGTGACCAAGCAAAGATAAAAGAGGAACCGTCAGGTGCAGGTACACCTGACCGTGATCCTTTGCAAACTGATATGGAGTCATATAGAACTGGAACAACCCCACCACCTGCAGGAATGGATTCATTTTGTGATGATTGCTCAGATCCTTTTTGTGATTCAAGTGCCACTATATGTAGAAAACTTTTTCACTGTCCTCACTGCAGGAAAAGTTATCCTACAATTCTTGAGTTCAACACTCATCTGACAGGAGTACATCCAGCACAGAAGCCTTTCAGATGCCAAATCTGCTTAGACCCTTTTCACAAGAAATCACATCTTCGCAGACATTTGGATGCTAGCCACTCTAGAAAAGATGTGAATAAGTGCTCTGTTTGTTCCAAATACATTAAAGACAAAAGTAATTTGCGCAAGCACATGCAGGTTCACACTGGAAGAGTACCTCAAAAACAATTTAAGTGTGATTTGTGTAATAACAAACGTTACATGTCATTGGACCGTCTTAACAACCACAAGGTGGTATGTACTGGAGAGAAAGTATTAAAGTATTGTGACATGTGCACTAAAGTGTTTGATAACTCAAGATCATTAAACAGCCACAAAAAAGTGCATGCACGGGAATTGAAGTGTGAAGTTTGTGGAGAGCAATTACGGTCTTTGGAACAGTTCACAAACCATAAAATTCTATGCCAAGGGACAGTGTCTGAAGCAAGTGGCAGTCAAAGTGGTTCTACAAGTGCTGGTGTTGGCTCTACCATGAATCGATGCTGCACTCAACCAGGACTATGCGAACATGACAAACCTGCATACCTTAACATACCTGGGTATGCAGCAGGACGAGTGCTAGATGCTACTCTGTCATCATTAAAATCTGAGTTAAATTGATAATAATATGTGCTGCGTGTAATTTACAAAGTAATCATTTTGAATTAAAACAGATTCTTTTACAATATTACCAAATAGTCGAATCAATGACCGTTAACAATTTTCACAATTGAGAATTTCACAAGACTGATGCAAATATCCCGCCTCACGACTTGCTTTATTATTACCATTTAAAATTAGACTTTAGTTAGTAGGGTTACAAAGTAGACTAAGCTTCATAATTATTTGAACATATTCAAAAGTGCAACAATCAAGTTTGAAAAATATTTCGAGATGATATATTCCAATTTCCCACCGAAGTTATTACACACTAGAAATAATATGCCTCTCATTTTTGTCAGACACATTATGTATTGTTGTATTTGGATATGTTCAAATTGTTATTTAACTATAATTTTGTATCTTAAAGTTAATTATGAAGCAAATTTGTTCAGCAAGAACAGCTTTACTAATAATACTAATTATTAAAAGTATTTAGAAGTAAAACCATATAGTGCAACATTCATGTTCACTGATGACCATCATGTGGCACAGATTTATTTTTATTTGACTGTCACTTACAATGTGTATAACAATATCTTGACTGATTTAGAGTAGTTTATTATGTGCAGTATTACAACATTTCATTTTTTATTTTTTCTATTTTTAAAGTATATGAAAACTATGTTATTTTTTATATTATTTGGGATACTGTTAAGGGTTACTTAAGTTTACTTCATTAATTAAATATGTAGTCAAGGAGACTATAGGGATGACATTGTGTTCTCCAATGTTCTGAGGTACTCCAAAGACAAAGTTATAATATTGTACTGCATAACATAATGTATTATTAAGTTGAATTTGTTAATAGTACTTTTGTTTCATGACTTAGACCTATAGGAGTAAGGAAAATTTTAAAGTGCAATGAATCAATTGGCAAAGCCTTGCAAATGTTGCGGTTATGGGACATATTTGTTGTCTTCTCTATGCCCATAACATCTATTCATCAAGTGTTATACACTGAAAAATTTTTGCTGCAATTTATAGAGTTATAGTAACTATAGTGTTTTATTAATATATGATTATTATTATTCATTGTGTAATGTGTATCCATCCTAAATATAAGGATCGAGGCTATATTCTATGTTATCGGGCCTATGCTGATATATAGTAGCAGTTACATATACTCTAAAACAATAGTTTTTGAGTATGTATACTTTCTATTCTTATCATTTCTAATTTTATTTATTTAATTAATGTTATTTGAGAAAAAGTACTTTTATTCTGAGGCTTTATTCATAACTATTTGTTGTTGCTATTTACAATTGTTTTCACACTTATAGCCTTGTTTATTTTATATTAGATAGATTTAATAAGAGTAGTTTTATATTTTCTAAAATAATATAGAGACAATGCTTTGCAACCAAAAAGTTTTACAGATACCAAGAAGGCAATTGACTGCTATTTAGAGAGCGGAAACAAGTGTGTCTAAAATTTGAGTTACATTTTGAAAGTTATTGTCAGTGAAATGTAAACAGAATTGGGTATTTAATTATATTCTACACTTTCTATTGGACCCAAAACTCGCCGGTTGCATGCAACCAAAAAGCGTCCCTGACAATCGTTTTTAATCTACAATGTCCTCAGTTGTGGTTTTTAATAAAACATTGTAAACGTATTGATAAAATGTCAACCCTATTGTAGGGTGTTAAGGATCAAAAACATTTGTCAGCCTCTGCTTCTTGAAACTCATTTTGAACAAGTGTAGTTAATCTTATTGTTGACTACCAAGCTATAGAAAGAGTGCAAAATATAGGAATGTATATTTGTAAGCAATTATCTGTCATTTATAGTAAGGTCCCAAATTATCTGATAATGCCCGTGCGGTAAAGTGTGACAATAAAATTATTCAGTTTTTTAGGCCAATCAATAATCGGAAATAGTTTACTTGTATTAAAAGAACTGTATTTTTCAAAGAATAACATGTTTCTTTGAAATTGGCAGCACCACGTATTTAATACTACTTGTTTGAATAATTGTTACCAAAACGAGAGTTAAGATTCCGTTACCCCGCGGCAGCTATGAGCAAGTCAGTCTGCAGACATTAGGCAACCAACTGTCCTTTCGCTGACAGCATGCAATATTATTTTATTCTTACATTTCGATGTTTATGTCATTTGCCGCCGCTGCTTATATCGGAATCGGAATGATATCTTGGATGTCCTCTCTGACTCAATTAAATACGTATAGTACTGCCAATTTCATCTAATACTGAATAAGCTTAATATTACACGACAGAAATAAATACAGAAAATTACATTAATAGAGCTGATGTCTGAATGCTTAGCAACGTTTAAAGATTGATTTATTTTAGAAATACATATTTACTGATTAAGTATCTTTTTAAAGTAGGTACTTGAATAGTTAAGCTGTGTATCTCATGATCATTCAGTGTCTCTATCGATAAAATGATACGCAATGAAATGGGCAATTAAGTCTCCATCAAACGGACAGGAACGAATGCGGTCGCATGCCGCTACATTCGATGGCGTCCGGCAGGATGTCGACGTATACCGCCAGCTGCGTTCGCCCGTCGGCGCATGCGCGCGCAGTCGCGCAGCGCTGCTGTGTGCGTTACTTAAAAAAATACTTTAAATACTGTACACAAGATTTCATTACGTTTAAAGATGGTAAAATTCGTTCCTGTCCGATGCAAACTGATATACCTACATGACATGGTTAATACATTTTATTTTAATTCATTATTCGAAAAGGTTAATATATCTTACATTCTATTGAAAAATATTTTTATTCGTTTATATTTCTATTAAATAAATACCTACTGATGACGTGCGAAAGTCATTACTTAATGATGTAATTGTGGGTATTTATTCATCTACTTTACAGTTGCCATAAATTCCGGTGACATCGATAAATTTACAAATATTTTACTTAAATCAATAAGAGTGTACTGCGAATAATATTGGCACACAAAACAAAAATTAGGTATATTTTTTTAACATTTACTATACATACACCAATATTATTTTACGCAGGTATGTAGAGAATTTGCTTGTCGCTCTATAACTCCTATTAGAGCATAATTTATGTCGGTTTAATTTTTTTTTTCTTGTCGCTATGTTATATAATGCAACGGATATCCAGAGGCTTTATTAACCTGTAGGTACTGTATCTATTTGAAGACCTCCGTGACGGAGTGGCGTACTTACTGGTTTTCAAGGTGTCGCCTGCTCCGAGGTTCTGTGTTCGATTCCCGGACGGGTCAATGTAGAAAAAAGTGTTTTTCTACATTTTCTCGGGTCTGGGTGTTTGTGGTACTTTTGTTGTTTCTGATTGCCAAAATGCGAGTGCTTTAAATAGTAATTCAAAGTGGGATCAGGACAATGTATATGATGTTGTCCACATTTACTGTATCTGCATCATTTTTTTTTTATGTGAGCCCTAAAATCGAATCTCCTATTACGACAAATAAAACCAGCAGGAGTGTCCTTTAACTAGATTATAGAGAAATCGCCTGTTGTATTTTATTAGTTGGTGAAATTTAGTTAGTTTACCAAAAACTTTGTTTTTGACTAATATTATGTTTAGTCTTAATAAAATACAAATTAAGATCTTGCCGTCAAACATCCGTTTGTTCCGCTTTGAAGGTATATCAAAAAACAATGGTTTCTTATACCGTTTCAACGGCTTCAGCTTAGCCGAACAATGTAATGCATGCCACATCCATTTTAATGTACATAGAGAGTACTGAGAAAGAGCCAATGCTTTATTGTCTCTGTAGTTATAATTACATAGCATGGTGTGTATTTTTCGATGCACCTAGAAATAAGGAAAAATGTGTTCATAAGAATTTAGTTACATAGAATATAGTTTATCTATTAGTGCAGTAGACTGTGAAACAGTGTAATTTTCGTTAAAATGGAAACTTCTTCATATAACCCAAAGCTATTCTTCCAGCGCAATATAATCTTATGTAATGCCAAACTTTTGGTACGTAATAATTAGCATTTATTTTATTCTTACATATAATTATATGGGTTACCAACATCTTCTAAAATACCATCTCATTCCTACACAATACAATACCTAACTCGTGGGATTTCGTTTAATAGCTGTAATGTTAATTGTCGATGTTTTCTCTGCTGATTTATGTAATTCATATAAAATCCGTTAGGAACGATACAAAATTGTTACGCTCATTGTATCAGCTACGATTTATTTTTGATGAATTTTGTATGAAAAAAAAACAGAATTTTATAAACACGATGCGATGCGTCAAATGGAATCATGTAATACTTGTACATCCTGTATAGATAATTATTGGTTATCTACTGCATTCAAATATTTATAATATTACGAAGTAGTATACCTACCTACCTACCATAACATTATCAGGAATAAAGTTTCTTTTCTGTTATTGTGATCTATTATTAAACTATATAAACCTCATTCTTTTTAGGGTTCCTTAGTCAAGACAAGAAACCCAAATAAGTCCGTATGGCTGTCTTTATAGCTTCAAATGAAAATTTTGTCAACCCCGTCCAATCCCCCTCCCAAATCAGGCCCCCTAGATTGAAGCACGATCGTCCAGCCTGCCTCAACAGTGTCAGTCAGTTTCGGGTTCGACGTCGGCGCTACCACTAGCAGGTTAGCAATATTTGGTAGGGTACGTACATTTTACCTATCATCAAGAAAGTGAAAACTTGCAGCCAATTCACGCCTGCTTGTACGAGGGTCGGCCATTCCCCGCCCGGTGAAGCTGTAACGGCCTTCTGCCACAGCATAGGTCTTTTAAAAAAAAAGAGACCTCTTTTTTTTCCTTCTCCTCCTTATGGAGTCTCGCCCTCAGCCGTGAAGTGCGCGCTTGCGCAGTTTTAGCTGCCCACAGCATTTAAAAAGTAGGTTCTAGCTACAGATTGTCCAAAAAAAAGTTGTTTGGGATTGGAATTACATCGAATAAATGTAAGATGGACAGACATCCACGCTTCGCCACAATAACTGAATTTTCATCTTTGTACAAGGTTCAAAATACTGCATCAATCTCACTGATCCGTTATAAACTATGAAATCCGTTAAATCATGAAATGGAAATAATATAGATTTATTTATTAACCGATTCAGTGCGGCGGTGGTTTTTTAAGACTAGCGCCTGGCGGCGAACAAATGTTTCGTGGCTCCTCTGAGGCGCCATTCGCCATGAACTTTCATGGCTCCTCTCGAGCTTCACCCGCCATGTAGTTTAACTGATCGCTGTTTAGTCAGTTTCCACTTGTTTTTTTTTATAGTCTCAATTCAACAGCGAACGTAAGCGGTCTAATAAATCAGTTAGTGTTTAGAAGTAACTAATTAAGTGTTTATACGGAAATGGAAGGTAAGTGACTCATTTTTATCAGTTGTAAACCTTTTGCTATATACTTGGCACGATTGATTTATCAATTAGGTTCTTTTTATCATTGTTTATGCCACGCGGACTAAGCTAGTTTAGACATAAAAACACTCTTTACCTTTAACAATTGTGAGTAAAATTATTTCTTAATTATTTTTAAGTAGCTAGCATAAACAATAATTCGGTATCCGTATTAATCATATTGATCTTTGTATTGAAAAGGTTTACAACTTCTGAAGTTTTTTCATGAAATATCCCGAAACGAACACTGAAATCGTAATCTGTGAGACAAATAAAGACAATAAAGGGGGTAAACTTTAGAAATACTATTTTATCAGAGTTTTACATGTAAATATTTTGGCTCTGCTCGGGCGCCACCCGCCATTCACAAAAAATCCCCATAGCGCCTCTAGGGAGCCATACGCACGGAATTGGTTAAAGAAGGTAAAACACATTTGGATTCATCACAAACGAAGTTCTACAGACTACTAAATATCCAGAGAAGATTACAAGCGAAGATTTTGTTATAATTTCATATTTTCCCAGGTGTAGAGGTCTATGTGAGAACGGAGAAATCACATTTTGAGGCGGTATCTATTAAAACAATTTCTTTACAAATTCCCGAAAGAAAAACCATAGTAGATTTATTTGAAAGTCACTAAAAATTTATAAAACAACACGTCCTCTTTTAGTCGCCGCCTTGACGATTTTAGTTTTCTTTTCTTTTTTCTTCTTATTTATATTTTCCTTTCGTTTCTTTTGTCTTTCCTCTTTCTTCTGTTCAACACTTTGAATCCGGTTGTCCCATTTCTTCTTGCTCTGCTTCTTTTTTTGCTCCTAGAAATATATTAAACGTGTGAGTATTTTAAGTTACAATACAAATAAAAAACGGACAAGTGCGAATAGGAATCGCAGACGGAAGGATTTGTACAAATTTTTAATTTCAGTATATAAACTTAAAAAATGTCTCAGGCGGGACTCGAACCCGCATTTCCTCGCATGCCGGGCGGGCGCTATACATATATTTTTATTTAATATTTTAGCAACTTAATTGCAATTATGATATCAGTATATAAACTTGAAAAATTATGATATGAAATTATGAAATTCGCGCTGTGCCGCAGTGTCTAGGTGGCTTAATGGTATAGCGCCCGCCCGGCATGCAAGGAGATGCGGGTTCGAGTCCCGCCTGAGACATAATTTTTCAAGTTTATATACTGATATTATAATTGCAATTAAGTTGCTAAAATATCAAATAAAAAAGTAATTTTTAATTACTTATTATGAGTTTTTGATGACGTTGTTTAACTTCGAAAATTGATTATGTACGACCCGAGTTCACCAATATTTAAACAGCCGGTAAACATAGATTGACGATTAATTTGACACAATTCCCATACAAAATATGTCAAAAATATTATTTTGTTGGTAAACTCGGGTCTTAACCTATTAACCGCCATGTAATCCTGCAAAAAAATGTGACCCTAGCGCCGATCACATAATTATTTTCAAGGTCAACTATAGTGATGTGAACCAATCATTACAGCAAACTAAATTTTAAGGATATTTCACGTTTATACGAAAATGTTTTTTTTTACTTATTAATCTCATAAAAATGATAAAATTAAAACTACCCACATGAAAAAATCTATCCATGCAAATAGACACTACCAAAGCCAAGATAAAGTTTAGTTCATGTTTCTTTAAACATTTGCTTTTGGAATCCCTATTGTTGCATTTATACAACCCCGGTGCTAACTTTAGAGAAAAACAACAGCGTGGGTAGGGCGCCCAAGTGACATTATTTCCGGTTATCGGTTTTATTGCTAAAACTATTGAAGAATTGTTATTTATACTTTTCAGAGCTGGGGCCTTATCATGACTGAACTAATTGAATCATAATGTACAGACAACGGCAGGTCAACCTACCCAAAAAGTTAAAGGTCACTGAATTGATTAAGTCTAACAAGCAGAGATCAATATCAATTGAGAAAATTTTACGTTTTGTGGTAGGTTGACGTGCCGTTGTCTGTACGTTTAATTTTTGTATAATAAAGGGTAGCAGAACTTTTGAAAAGTTTTCCTGTAACCATAAAGTAAGTTTATTTTTGAATGGGTTCGTAATTAAAAAATAATCTTAATTTATGGTCAATGAAAGGGCACTTAATTTAATTGACACTAAAGAAACCTTCTGGTCTTCCAACTCATCATCGGTCACAAATTCTTCTACATCTCGCTCGTAACCTTCTAAAATCCTAATTAATTCCTCTGCACTCGACGTTTTGCGACTCAATCACAGTCATAATACCCAATGAAGTAAATTAGGTACCTACCCACTAATTCATTAATAATTTTGAACAAATAAAACAGATGCATCCTCACTATTATCATTATGAGTTCGCTTATGATGTCACAAGCGATTGCATATTATGTGCAACTCCGGCGCTGGACCCTTTGATAACATTTAAGTGCTAATTGACGGTTTCACTAAAATTCAATTTAGTGAAACCGTCAATCCAATCGTAATATTAATCTACCTTAAATAATATGAAGTTTTAGATGTTATAATTAGAAATAGGATCAAACAGCAACAACCATTGTATTACTTTCCATATTTCCAATGCAGAATGCCTAACTTATTTGTAAATTATTTTAATAAACTAAAGTTGGCATTAATGGCTAACAAATAAACTTATTTGTTACATCACTACTGTTGTATTTATACATCTCTGGCGGTACAGTTTAAGGTCGCACTTGCATTTTGCCATGAAATTTATTAATTGTTTTCACAGTTGATTTGGCGCTTTACATAAGTGATTTTAGGAAAAAAGAAAAAAATCCTTGAATCGCAAAGATGGTCTTTCTTATCATTTTGAAATTGCTACTACATAAATGGAAATACGCTTGAAAGTCACGTCGTAGACTTGAGTTGCGGATTTACAACTGCGGGGCCAGGGGCTCAAAAATTATAAGTTATACAACTGCGGCGGTTAATGGGTTAAAATAAAGATTATTTTTTATGATTTAAGTACAAATGTATAGCTTTTAGATTTTCCCCATTAAAGTTTTGCATGCCAAATCTATACTAATATTATAAAGCTGAAGAGTTTGTTTGTTTGTTTGAACGCGCTAATATCAGGAAGCAAGCACCGGTTTGAATTGAAAAATTCTTTTTGTGTTGGTTAGTCCATTTATCGAGGAAGGATTTAGGCTATAAAACATCACGCTGCGACCAATAGGAGCGAAGCATCAGTGAAAAATGTTGTAAAAATAATCGCGATCATAATAACAGAAATTGACGCGGACGAAGTCGCGGGCAACAGCTAGTTTCATATGTAGCTCAACAGAAAATACTCCATAATTTTCATTTCTCTTGAGTGTCGAAATAAACATTCATTGAGGCATAATCTGCCGTAACTTTTTTAGAAGTATAAACTTTTTACAGTGACAAACAGGGGACTGACTTGAGTATATGGTTATAATTCCAACTTGATAAGCGTAAGCGACAGACGACAAAGTGATCTATTAAAGTTTTCCTTTATACATTTTGAGGCATGTAACCCTAAAAATTAATTATGTCCCACTAAATTTGAATTTTCCCTGTACCACATCGCTCTGCACCTGCCGGACGACCAACGAGCAGTGCGAGCGTAGACCCACGTTATTGTATATCTAAAGCCACCATGATTGTGATCATTACACGCCCCCGGAAGTCGTGTTAAAGCGCTCGAAAACGATTTTACGACTGTTGTATTTTTACAAAACTGCGTAAAGTAATGAAAAATTAATTCCTTTCGCCTTAGAGTAAAGGCAACACATGCCTTCATCCGAGTCCGTTTCGTTTGACCTTTGGCTGCCAATAGGCAACCTGTAATGCTGAACGAGATTAAAACAGCTTTGAAAGTTTCACTGTGGTTAGTGTGAAGCTCTTGCCTTGTGCTGCGCTTCTGTCCTGTATTTGATATGCTGAAGCCTTTAGTTATTGTACAGTAAAATAATATGTTGCCTTAAGTATCCCACTTTTCCACAGAAGTAGCTAAAAGTGTTGTAGGATATCACTATAGGAGAGTATCATTTGGTCATGCTCTAAATATTTTCTTGTTACTAAAATCACGAAGGCTCTAAAAAAGTAGAAAGACTACAAAAACCTACCATTTTTTTAATAGACTTCTTTAAGAGATTGGGATCATCTTTAATTTTTTGACCTTCAGCTTTCTGAAGTACATTTTTCCATGCAATTTTGTCCTTGAGTTCTTTTGCTTTACTGTCACCTGACTCTTCAAGATGACGGATTTTTTGCTCTTGTTCTTTCAAATTAATTAAAATTTTTTTGGGATCCTTTTCAACT
This sequence comes from Anania crocealis, assembly GCA_949315895.1. Taxonomy (NCBI): domain Eukaryota; kingdom Metazoa; phylum Arthropoda; class Insecta; order Lepidoptera; family Crambidae; genus Anania; species Anania crocealis. The sequence goes on along the minus strand of OX438880.1, from coordinate 19,449,790 downwards.
TTTTGCACCTTATCTAAAAAAAAAAAAAGTTCTAGTTATAATTAAAGACAAGCTAGAGTAGTGTTGAAAAAAGGGTGTGTAATAATAGTATAACAACATATCGTATAAAGAATAAAACATATACATTCAAATGATATAATTTTGTTTAAAATAACACTTTTTTAATATAATGATGGAAAGATATAATTTTAAATTACATAATTTTGAAACATATAACAAAGAAATGAGATAAAAACATTTATTGTAACAACCATTTAATATAACATTCACATAACATAATAATTAAAACAAATAAAATGTATTTCGAATAATAACATTTAATATAAATTCATTTACGCTATCTCTCTTTTTGTACTTATAACATTTAAAACATACAGGGTTACAGGTAAAGCCGTACAGAATATTGAAGGACGTTATTATTCAGGTCATTTCTGATCGAATTGATCCTATTATAATAATTATGGTATCTGAAACCTAACCATTATGGAGATATTGAACTTTAAAGATATTTTTTAAATCTTTTTTTCTTTTCGTTTATCTATCGATTTTTTTCGATTGGAGCTACTAGGGCCCGGTTTTTTTATGTTTCCAATTAGAAGACATGTCAATTAATAAAAATGATGAACAAAAACTGAACCTATTACTAACAGCTTCATAAAACTGCTCGGCAACGGTTGGAATTAAATAATTTTTTCAATTTTTTTTTACGTTGAAGACCTTTTTTTTAAAAAGAAAATGTTACTTATCCTGCAAGTAATTTTAAAAATTCTACGTCTTTTAGCTATTCAAAAAGGTATAACACTTGCTATTAAATAGGCCACACATTGACAAAATAACAGTTAAGAAAGCAGTTAAGAAAATAGGTAAATAAAACAAAAAATACAGTAATAATTTTATAATTCGTGTTCCACATGTCCGCCATTATTTCTAACACAAATTCTCATTCTTTTTCTTAACTTACATTTTACTACAGAAGTTCGCAGGTTCCGTCTCATTTCCTCAGCCGAATCCATAATTTTTTGTTTTAAAACATCGACATTTGCGATCGGCGTCATTTGGTCGTACACAAGACTCTTCATATGACCCCACACATAAAAATCCATCGGAGTTAAATCGGGGGTCCTCGCCGGCCATGCTATGGGGCCGCCTCTTCCGATCCATTTATTCCGATAATTCTCGTCCAACCAAGTTCGAACACTCCTTCTGTGTGAACGCTCCTTCTTTTCCTGCGTTGGGCAGCCACCATGTTGAAAGAACATAATTATCTCGTCTCAATGCAAGATGCAAGTCAAGCATTAATGAGGGTAACTCCTCCCTCAAAAAGTTTTCATATGTCTCGCCATTTAAATTATCGGGCAAAAAGTATGGCCCTACTAAGTTATCGGATATAATCCCTATCCACACATTTAGGCTAAATCTTCTTTGTGACCCTCTTGTCCTTTTTTTGTTCGGGTTACTTTGCGCTTTGGGAGCCCAATAATGGGCGTTGTGATAATTTGTGATGCCGTCTTGGTAAAATTTTAAAAGTCCACAAGATGTTCAAAAAAAAAAGCCGGATCTCGAAGATCCGGCTTGTGTCGGCATTTAGCATAAATCTGCAAAAGTCTAGTCGCCTCAATGGATCCCCTTCTTCAATCACTTGCACTGGCGTGTAATGATAAGGGTATTTCCCAGAACTGTGCATTACGAACCACACTTTCCACTGGGAAATACCAAGCCGTCGAGCGACAACATTTGTTGACGTGCCATGGTTGGATCGGCTTCAAAGAGACGTCGTATTTCATTTTCTTCGTTGTCGTCACCGGGAATACGAGGTCGTCCCATGTCAGTCCATCGTACTTGAACAGAACCAGTTTCTCGTAGTCTTCGATAAACTCTGTCGAATACGTCAATATCAGGTACTCGGCGAGTAGGATACTGTAGCATGTATTCATTGCGTGCACGCAACGACAATCCTTCGCAAAACCCATAACACATAAGCATGTCAGCGTATTCCTCGTATGTAAATGTCGCCATGTTCACAATAAAAATCAAAGTCCAGTTCACACAAGCCACGTCACACAATGAGAAGATGATACAGTCCAAAAATCCAAGCCAAGTCACGTTTTTATAGAAAAATATCGGAAAGCACAAATAACACATCTACCACGGACGAATCGCATGAGCAGACTAAACGCCACGATTTAACGATTCTAAAATTAAAATCCGAGCACAAACAATGCCTCTCTGACCCTTTTTCATTGTTTAAAGGTGCCAGGTTGTAAACCGGATATCAAAGTTTCGATACGATGTACTGCCACTTGGGTCTACAAATAACATTATTTTAATATTTTAAGAACATACCCGGTTAATGTTATAACTTTTTAAATAGCTAAAAATACATATATTTTTTTAAAATACTTGCAGTATAAGCGGGTTACACCCACTTGCCAGAATTTCATTTGCCATAATTTAATCTGCTATAATGGTCAACCGACATAATATTGTTTCTCATAATATTCATAATAATTATGTCATACACATTATTATATTAGTCTATATTAGTCACGTGATAGAAACTTTGTTTCCGATAAAGTCAATTTCAATAACATCATTTGTTATGATATTAGTCACGTGATAGAAACTTTGTTTCCCATAAAGTCAATTTCAATAACATCATTTGTTATGGTCATTGTTAGCCGTAATTATCATATGCCATAGTAATTGCTTCGAAACAAATCATAAAATCGGTTTAAACTAAACGATCAATTAGTTAGGTTAGGTTTGAATAGTGATGTAAAATGAAAAAAAAAACAATTTCTTTTTTTTCAGTTTTTTGAAAAAAAAAACATGAAAAAATCCAGACGGCTTAAATGTTTTTCAACTAAGGAATCCTCAAACATAGTCCGGATATTTCATCACTAGTCATGGTAATTCCTCCATCTTCAGGTGGATCAGTGGATGGAACACCAAAAACGTTTTTAAAAAAGTCATTAAAAGCGTCTCATATGTCTCTCCCACTAGAAACGTTATTCCCCCTGTATTTTATTTCTTTGGGGTAGTTCGAACCTCTTCGCATAGATTTTATATAGGTCCAGAATACCTTCGGTGTGTATTTTATAGATTTTTCTACTTTTTCCGTAAACTTTTTGAAGCACATATCAGTGACACGCCGCTGTCGTTTTCGCAATAAAGAGAATTCGTCATAATCAAAGTAATTTCCAAATTTTTTCTAATTTTTATGTGTTCTCCATTTTTCTTTTATAATTTTAACACATTGAGCGCCATGGGGGTCACCGGTGACCTCCAAACAATAAAATTTTAATTGTGTCTAGAACTTCGGCAGTTAAAGGCTTAATTAGAGCCATAGACCATACCGGATATTTAATATTATTAAAAGATGTTTTTTAGGAACATATTCAATCAAAATTGTATTAATAGTTTCATAAAAAATAGCCTCTTCCGCCCCAAACGAGTTCAGAAGAGAGTGCCAATTAATTTTACCAAAAGATTTATTTATTATGTTGTAATCAACATTTTTAAAATTATATTTTGGAAGTGGAGCTTCAACAAAAGGTGTCACTGTAATGTTAAGAACTTCTATTACAAACGCTGGATGAGCTGGGTCAATTTTTAATAGGGGAGAAGCACAGTCATTAATCACAAGTAGGATCTGAGAAGGCCAAATCTAGAGTATTACCTGCATGATTTTTAATAGTGTTATATTGTTCTAGACCTAAAAAACTCAACTCTTCTGTCAGCTTGACTCCCGCATTTTGCACATCAACCTTACCCACTTTGCAATGTAAAGGACCTTCATTAAACCACGAAATGCATGGTAAATTAAAGTCACCTATTACTAAATAACGCTTCCGCAAGTTGTTCGTACTCGCTATGCATTTGAAAGTATGGAGTAGGCATTATACGTCAGCAGGGATACGGTCCGAGTCAGGATGAATATGTATCGCGCATATACAAAGGTCAGCGGAGGCCGCAAGCGCGCGCGCCGGCACGGTGACCGTCACAATCTCCGTACGAGGCTCGAAGCCAGCGGCAGCGGCGGCGGCGGCGGCGCAGCGCGTCGCCATCAGCCCACACCGAACCAGTATCATTACACCAACATCGATCTTTTTACCCGTCAGATCTAATTGACTGTCAAGCCGAAAAACGTCATATCTACCATCACAAAACTCCCCGTCGAAAATCCCACTATGCAACCACGTTTCTGTAATTACAATAATATCGTAATCATTACTCATAATTTGCTGCTGTAGTTGTAGGCATTTTGTTCGTAACCCACGTGCGTTTTGGTAAAATATGGTTAAACCATTCTCTGGAGTGTTATTATGGACCGCCATTTTCATATATTTTAATTTTATAAATATATATTTTTAATCGTAATAGTCGCTTGCCTAAAAATTATATACGTAGCTAATTGTAACATATTAACTTTCCAGATTAATAACAGCCACAGACATGTATTGTGAACAAAAAAGTGAGATGCTATTCCGTTCAACGTGAATAATGATGAATGATAATCTGTGATATTATCAGGCAAAACGATTTGTTGTGGTGATAAATATTTGTGAAAACAACAAAGCGCTGGACGCATTATTACGCGCGCGAGTTGAGGGTATTCATTCTTATAATCTGTCACAGAGTAGGCCAAGCAAACAGAGGCGGCGGCCATAACCATGCATAACAACAAGTTACAGTGCTTTACAACGGACATAATTTTACCAAGTATGTGGTTAGAAATAAAGAGTATACATTACAATTAAAGAGAAATGATTTTATGGACATGGTTAAATCGATATCAGCTACTTCTTGGTAATAATTTTGAAGAGATCTTCTTCGTCTTGTATTGGCAGGCCTGGGGATGTGTCGTTTTGTCGTACAAAAATCCGTCCATGTTTTGTCCAGACGTATTGATATTGATTCGCTTTGGCAAAATCCTTACATTTCTTCAGGAGGTGCTTGTTATAAGGTGTTAAGTGCTCATTAATAAAAATGGTTCGAGTGTCCCCCGCAATCCCGATCATATGAGTAGGTAGTTAAGCGTTTCTTACGCGCAAGAGATATTAAGTTATCTTCGAGAAGTCTTGACCTCATTTTGGCGATGATCACTCGAGGTCTACCTGGCAGCTTAACTCTCGGAGTGATTCTATGTACTTCCAGAATATCAACTGGTGATATTTCGACTCCAATATGGTTTCCTATTTTAACAATGGTCGCATTAAGGTCTTCGCCACTTGATTCTGTATACCGACAATTTCTATATTGAGTAATCTGTCTCTTTGTCGTTTAAGTTCATATGTCGTTTTAATTGCTGATTCTGTGTTGTAAGACTTTTTATTTCCGATTCAAGGTTGTTCATATTCTTTGCATGTTCAGAGAGTGATTTGATCTTTTTAGATGTTTCATCTTGCCAGTCTGAGTTAAACTGCACTGATTGCTGAAGCGTTGTGACTTCTTTTTGTATTGCGGTTTGTTGCGAACTCAGTTGAGCAACACACGTTTTAACTTCTATGTATTCCTTTCGAATACTTTTACTTTCTCTCTTCATTTCTAAAGAATCATCTTTTAATTTTGTAAGGTCTTTCTTAACCACATCATTTAATGTGTCGTTAATTTGTGACAAATTTTTATCTAATTCAGTCTTCCAGAAATCCATTTTATTAAGTATTAAGTCTGAGAAAGTTTGAAATGATCCAGCCATATTTTCTTGTTCATAGGTACGAGTACTTTCGTTTCCTTGTGCTTATGTTTGATAAATCCGAATCAGAATCATAACGCTTATTTGGTGGTGAATGTTGCATTGTGGAGAGATGTCCCTGTGCTCCAGCTACTCTGTGCAAACTTGATACGAGCGCTGAGTGACTGAGATGCAAACACGAAACCGGTAACCGGTCACTTCACTGTGACAATCGTGCGCAGTCTAATTACGACACTTCACCAACACTGATAACTAAACCATATAACAACGGCGTTAAATTTATTTTGGAATGATTGTGGAAAAATATTAAATTTTTACAAAAGTGCTACACGTTCGTATGCGGCGCTGGCTTGCTAACAACCTCTAATTGGAAACATAAAAAAACCGGGCCCAATCGCAAAAAAATCGATAGAAAAGCCATAAGAAAAAATATTTTTATAAAATATCTTTAAAATTCAATATCTCCATAACGGTTAGGTTTCGGATACCATATTATATGATTAATTCGATCAGAAATGACCTGAATAATAACGTCCTTCAATATTCTGTACGACTTTCCCTGTAACCCTGTATGATTACTTGATATAAAATCGTCAGAAAGCAAAATTTAAAGATACCAAATAGTGTAAATTCTGAATCTATAATAATACGAGTTTGAGTCCCGCCGCCTGAGACATAATTTTTCAAGTTTAAATACTGATATTATAATTGCAATTTAATTGCTTAAAATATCATATTAATTAAGTATTTAAATGGCTGTTTCATTCAACTTAACTGACTGTCAAACATCTGCAAAGATGTTTAAGGGTGCAAATACCTAACATTTGATGAAAGAACGCTGGCTTACAGCGATAAGAATATGCTTGAAAAATTGACGCCTATGACGTAGTGTTTCGGTGGCTAAATGGTTAAAGCGCCGCGCCCAACATGCGAGGAGATACGGGTTCGAGTCCCGACTGAGATATAATTTTTAAAGTTTAAATACTCATATTATGATTGCAATTTAATTGCTTAAAATATCATATCGTCGGCTAAAGTGTCAGACCTCGTAACACCATTTTTATTTCAAATGAAAGTATACTTTTTTGTTGCTAATTTGTGAACGGATACAATAGCAAAGCTCTTATATCCTTTAAAAAAGTTATATTTAAAATACTAAATAGAAACAAAAACAAACTTTAATCCAAGTTTTCGTGGCGAAGTTTTTTGTGTCTCCTGTAAAATTTGATCTGATGGTAGTTACAAGGTTTGACACTTTAGCCGACGATATAAAGAACCATTACATGTGTTTAGTAAAAAGATATCTATTGAACGACCTAACAGTTAGGTACCACATTATGGTCAATGAGAATAAACTTGAGATTGTTTAACCTGTTTCCTATATAGTATTAACTATTTAGGCTGCTTTACTCAAGTGCATCCAAAAACACTTAACACTACACGGAGTATACTACAACGAATGAATTATTCAAAGGTAAAAATATTATAATTTACCTTTGCGACTTTTTGATCCAATTGCAATTTGATAGTGTTGTGTTAAAAATGCAATGAGATAGTTTATTATCCTATATGCAACTAAAAATATATTAGGATAGGGTCAAGTATTTAAACTTGGTACTTCATCATCATCATCTCATCTTATCCAAACAAAACCCATAGCTGCCCAGCTAATAGGCTTAAACTAAGAACTTATTCAATCCAATGTGTTTTATGGATTTACAAACAATTATAATGTCAATATACTTACTACAACATGTTTTTTTAAAATCCCATATTAGAGACTACACTAACTTTTTACCCATGTCAACTAAAACTTAAAAATATTTGTTTTTAAACTTGAAAAACTTTGATATGAAAAATGTTTTCTGAGGCGCGAATCGAACCCGCATCCCTATGCATTCCGGGTACTTACAGCGATTTTAACCCTTAGCTACCTACCCCTTGTTTCGATCACATAACTACCTACCTAGTCTCTCAGACTTCTCTCTTCTAAGGTCTCTAAACACAAAACTAAGTTATGAAAAGATAAATAAATATAAAATATATTTGTTTTCTTTATTTTTATTATTAAAAAAATATATAATGACGTAAATCATCTAAGATATTTATTTAAAAAAAGCCTAAATTCTATTATAGACTCAAACACTTTAAAAAATAACTTCTATGGCAATTGAGATCCATTATTAAAAAAATAACGTAAAGCAAAAGCTTTTCTCCTTCAATTTATAAATATTTAATAATCCACTAATACATTTTTTCATAAATTGTAATTGAAATGGCAAAATTCAAACAAAATTGCGAACCCTTAACTTTTGCAATTTTACATGATAGTTTTTTGTGGTTTGGTCTCATAGTTTTGAAGCTTTTCAAAAGTATCAGAAAAAAAACTGGCATTAAATTTCAAGAGGAGACATTGACTAAGTATTTATTGCTGCCTCTACTCTTTTTGTTACAGAATATTATGTTGCAATGTTCTTGTACGAGTAGGAGCTAGTGTTAGGTAGGTAGTACCTCTTCTTCACCGTCATCGTACTTTCCGAGTACGAAATCGTCACTAATATTCATATCCGCATCACTACATTCTGAATTTTGCAAGTGTTATTTTATTATTTGTAATTTTTCAGAAAACAGTACAAAATATATTATTAGAAATAATCCCATAAGTACCTACCTGGAGTCTTAGACTCCAAAATACTTTTTATACTCACCTGAGAGCAACTCCACGCACTAGTAACGTCGACGAGCGCAGGTGCGGTACTGCGGGTAGAGAGCGAAAGGTACACGGATGCTTGACCACTAAAGACGCGCGTGTGACTAGTTATGACAAGAAACAAATTCGCTGGAGTCTGAGAGACTCCTGGTAGGTAGTTAAGGGTTAAACATACTTGGAAAATTGGCACAGTGAGATAAGGTCTTGGTAGCTTACATGGACATAGCACCGCACCAGGTATACATAGGGATGCAGGTTCATCATCAAAAATAATATTTTTACTGATATTCTTACCTTTATGACCAATATTTGCAAAATCAAACTTTGAAAATACTAGCTTTCCATCTGTATTAAAAACTGGCTTGGCTACATTAATTTTTTTCTTCTCCAATTCTTCTGTTTTTATCTGTTGATTATGATTGGCAGTTTTTACCTCAGCATTTGCCTTGCTTTTGTTATTCCTTTCTTTCTTTTTAATTTTCTTGTTCAATTTGCTGGTCAAGCTTTTTTTTACTAATTTATTTTTAAAACTAAAGTTGTTTTGTGTTTTAAGCTTATGTAATTTCTCTTCTAGCTCAGTGATATTTCGGGCTCGTCTAGGTAGATCTTTATTTTCGCTGTTTTTATCATTCACTATGTCATAATCCAGATCATCCTCACCTAGAATTTGCATATAAAATGATTTCTTTTTAGTTAATCATCACACAAGTTAAAATCAAAACACTATGAGCAGGATCAGTGAAGGGAGTTAGGGGTGTGACCAGGAAAATAAAAGACAAAAAGTCTTGACTTAGTTATGAATGGTAGTCGTGGAACTCCTGAGATAGGCAATCATCTACCTTGTCATGGATTTTAATGGTATTCTTTGGCAGCATACTTTCCAGGTCTTTTGAAAGTATCCCAGACAATAATCATAAAAATCTGGGACAGCAGAGTTACACAATAATTGTCCACAGGTATATGTATTTGTGTCGCAGGGAAATGAGGATATCAGGGATTTCACGAAATCCCTAGGGATATGACGAAATAAATGTCGAATATTCTCGTTTATTGTCTTTTTACTAAAATTATCTAGTATGACAAAATACTAATATAAAGTTAGAGATATGTCATTTCACTAAACTAAATGTAGAATACTGTTGTAGACACAGGCTGCAGCACTGAGCAAGTAATCACTACGTTTTAGGCTGCCGATTACAATTTTGACATGAATGGGTGCCATTGGATTCATTGTTACATACCTGGAATGGTTACCATCTGGCATATTAACTTTACTACAATATTAAAATTTACAAATGATTTGTGACTGAACAATCTATTTTTAGTTAAAATTTATTTCTACCATAGGGAAAGATGTTTCTACTAAACCACTTGACAAATGCACTAGCCACTAAAAGCAATACTTCACAACTAAATGGGGTTTTAAAACCACCAGATTTAGTAAAATATTAATTAAGTTGTCAACACTGTGCACAAGCTGCACCAGCTCGAGCGACGCATTTGTTTCGCTCCCACTAGTGCCCCTGTAGATACAAGAGTGAGCGAGAGAAATGCATAGCTTGATTTTTATTCGGCAGTATCTGCTTTTCTGATATTTTACTAGATTTGTGGAACGACATATTGATAATTTGGTATTTTGTCATATCACTAGATACTATTAGTAAGAAGACGTAAAAAACAAGAATATTCAACATCTTTCAGGCTTCCATCATAACCCTAGGGATTTCATGAAATCCCTGATATCCTCATTTCCCTGCAACATATGCATACTATCAATAACTAAAAAATTACTTAAAATAGTTCTACTTAAAAGAATCTACCCAGAACTAGTAAACTAGTAAAAGTATTTTAGCAGTAAAGTAAAAGCACATTTAAACAAAGAGTGGTATGCAGTAAACCTAAAATTTATGGCTATATATTGGACAGAACATTAAAACAGACCTGGACAATAAACTTCTGTTAATCCCTCGATCGTGAGTTATTCCAGACACAATTGAATCAATTGTTATCGTGGCACCCGAGTGCCTCCTAGGGATTGTAGGGATTGAGGGATTAAGCAAGACTATCTTGAAATCAATAGAGTTCAGTTGCAGAGTTAGGCGTTAAATTCCAATATTAACTAGGACCAAGATATCAAAATTACATATATAACAGATACCCTATGCATTGTGGTTACTAACAGTTTCTGATATCTACAAAAACCTATGATTGGACCCAGTGAAAAAGAAAATTAAGAAAAACATTTCAACCTACAAAATCATGTTTAAGGCCCACGCAACAACATGAAAGTATCATTTTTACAATAAGTGGGTACTTGTTGTAAGCATTTTACTTTTAATCAACCACTCCACAGGTACTTTAAAGACTAAAACGAAGGCCTGAAACCCATTTAAAGAATCTTATCTATTATTATTTATGAGCAAACTGAAAGAAAGTTTAAAAAAATATTGTTTTGGATTGGAGCCTTTGTACTTACTCATCAGCCGAATAACCTGTTATTTTTTTTCATAAAAATATAAACTGACTAAGTACCTACTCACCTCTTGCTCTTGTTTGCATGGGTATATTCATCACAGAAAATACATTTCTTAGAAAACTTAACTCTTTTATTAGATCGGTTCTTATTTTCTTTACTTTGATATTTTTCTTTTTAGCAGACATGGCAATTTAATAGTGGTTGGAATATGAGTATAACTAATCTAGTTACATACTCTTTGAGTATAACTTTCAGTAGGTAGGTAATAAAATCTTTATTTTCAGTTCCTAAACGGACAGACGTCGGAGACTAATAACCTGATAACCTCAAAATAATATACCACATTTAATTTTTTTTTTTGTTATTTCGTCCCTTTTGGAACCTTAAGGTCTGAGACCATGCTGCCATGTCTTTCGGGCGAGGCCAGGTTGTGGTGGGCACTTAATGGGAGCTGATACGTCGTTGCCGGCTTACTGGGGCCCGTTACGCTGATACAATAGTTGGATGAAAGAAGCCAATTTATACTATCGTTCGTAGGGATCCGGTGTTGGTTCTTCTAGCGTACCGTGGTCCAAGCGAGCTCGTACCACATCTGTTTACATTTACATGAAATCTGAAGTCTAATATCATTTGAAGCTTTAAAACTGTCAATGCTGAGGTACAACAAACCATTTAAAGCAGCTTGCAAGGCTTTATTCGAATATGATTAACACTGGCGTAGAGCCCTGGAAGAAGTAGCCGTGTGTAAAAAACCACATTCTTAATTCCAACCAAGTAGGTAAATCCATTTTTCTTGATCCTTAAGCGTTATAAAGACGATTTCACAAAGACAATTTGCTTGCATACTACGTTTGGATCATCATCATCATCATCATCATCATCAGCCTATCACAGTCTACTGCTGGACATAGGCCTCTCCAATTGCACGCCACTTAGGTCGATCCTCGGCTTCTCGCATCCAGCTCCTGCCTGCCACCTTGCGCAAATCATCACTCCACCTGGGGGCTTACCATCAGCTTATAGCAAGCCACTCAATTTCCAGGCAGTTCAATAGTAGGGCTGCTTTTGCCCTGCTAAAAATCATACCATGGGGCTTACCATCAGCTTATAGCAAGCCACTCAATTTCCAGGCAGTTCAACAGTAGGGCTGCTTTTGCCCTGCTAAAAATCATACCATAACCGCTGAAAAGCTGAACGACTTTAGCACCGCTAAACAAAAAGGTGAACTGCTAAGCTTGTCTATGGTCTGTTGATTGCATGAACGAGACAGAGCTATACTGGTTCAGATAAATCTGTCTCTTTTTAGTTGAAAACGTTCAAATACACAAATACATGATTTATTCCAAATTACCGGTTTTTGAAAAACTTTATACTTATTGGATTTTAAAGAGAAAAAGTCGATCTAAATGTTGCTATTTTGCAGGAGATTACTTAAAATACTCAATTCTAGTAAAATTACCTTCTTGGCGATAGTAATTAATGTACAGTGTTCGGTTATTGAAAATGTGGATAGACATTTTAACGTGATCATGATTGGAACGGTTCTGCCTGCATTTTTGGCGGTAACAATCAAAAATTGAAGAAATATTCCATTTTCCCGGAGTAGTACGAACGTTCGACTATTTTATATTTACAGTTAAACATTGAGTTAAACCACATGAGTAAATATTTATTCATGTGGTTAAACCATATTTTCACAATGTCATACTTGTGTGTAAGTATTGAATAAAGTAAAGTGGAATTGTAAGTAATTTTATTAAAATATTAGTATAAAAAAGTGATCATCCATTGACTTTCAGTGAAAACCAACAAAAAAAAACGCCTAGTTTCTCACACCCAATTGTATAACCTTTGGGAATAACAGTTAACAAATCTTTAACAGCTGGAGACCACTCCAAGCGAATGGAAAGGATGGCAGAAATTTTAATTCTGCGGGCGATGTAGTCATAAAATTAGGGTTTGAATGAAGTTTCTGGTTCAGTTACACAGTGTAGTAAAAGACTACTACTACTTTTTACACGGGTATTATAATAATCTATTCTATTTTAGTACTGACTGGGTAGACTAAATGCAAAAAATAAAACATAAAATAATTAATGATTCAAGGAGAGGAAGAGGAAACAGAAAATTATATTACATATTAGGTATTCTCTATCAGTCGAGCATTTGGTTAAGTAGACATGTTTTGCAGAATTTTTGCAGTAAAAAAAACAAACACATGATTTCATATATATAATATAATTAAAAAAAATATATTTCAAACACATATTAAAATAAAAAATACATACATAATTTAAAAGTACTTCAGTTTTAATCCTACATTTAAAGTTCGGCTACCGAAGTTGTGGAATCGAGCCATAAGACAATAATTGATTTGTGTCTGGAATTACTGGTATAAAAGGGGTTAAGAAATACATCAATACATAAGCTTATTGGTGAACCTCTTCGTCTGTGAGATAAATTTGCTTGATCTGTGAGATAATTGATTAGCTGCATTGCAAAATGTTATGTAGGATTACAAATGCTTTTGCAATAAGGCTAGCTACCTGAGGTTGGTAATGAACCATTGAATAAGAGTCTGTAGAACACCTATAATTGATCTCTCTCTGTCATTAAGAGTTTTTACATGTCTCTGTATAGGTATAATAGGCTTCAGAAAAATCTAATTCTGCTTTAACAATTGTTGTCATCATAAATTTGAGCAGTGAATATCTAGAATCACCTACAATAAAAGGAAATATTCATTAATTTTATCATCTTTGTAAGACTGCTGCAAATGTGTTATATAAGAACTAAAACTTAGTTGTGTTTTACACCCAGGCAATATTTAAACAAACAAAATCAGCAACATATTCATAACACAAGGGTTTTAGGTGCTATAACCTGTAAAATATGTTTCTTTATCTTTTCTTTTTACTCAATTGAACGGAAAGGACATATCTTTAAAGTTAAACTAAAATGTGTATTGTATGTTTACCTAAAAGCCATACAGATGCTATAGTGCTCAGTTCATTCAAGTGAGACTACAAAGGATGATTAGACCATATTTTATTGTAAATTAAATGAATCATAGCCATCATTTACACTTATAATTTCCATGTATTTGTTACAAATCTGAAAAAAGTATTACACATAAATATTAGTAAGAAAGAAGAGTTATAAAATTTGAAAGTACAGTTTTTTCAATATATTCTATTGTATTTATCTATTACATCACAAAACCATGCTAACAATTTTGTCGAAATTGTATTTTCATTTTGGTAAATGATGATATAAACATTTTATACAAAATACTAACTCAAAGACCTTCAGGTTTCTTTACACTGTAATTAGGTTCCTTAATCTATAATGAAACATGTAAATTTTCACAAAACTGCTGAAAAAAGTCTGAGAAACGCATAAAATATGTCGAAAAAGTTAGTCTCCTAGTAACTTTTTCAAGATGGCTAGGATGACATTAGTTGTTGTTTTCTTCACCTATTCTGGGTAGGCAAAGGGAAGTATGCCCATACAGCCAAGTCTTCAGTAGATTTTTTTTATAGTTTCTTGATCTTTTTGGATGACATTAGCTTCGCTCAAAAGGACGTTTACCTGCTGTCAAATTAAGTGTCATGGTATAAAAAGATTGAAAAGTTCATAGTAAAAAAATGGTGAACGGTTTAGAAACGTCAACGTAAATTGGCCTGCCACAGGCCTGCTAAAAACGATGTCATAGTACAAAAGAGCAATGCAGTCCAATAGCAGTCCTGCTTTAAGAGCTAATGGTAAGGCCACAGAGTACATTGTAAGTCCTCTTAGTAGTCTGTGGTGTAACAGAACAATAACAACAAAAATCAATTATTTAATTATTTTGTGTGTGATTTGGTGGTGTTATTTTTAAATTGACGTTAAAACATGCGCTCCCTAACTGTAATTCGTAAATTTTCTATATCAAGTGCTAAAAGAGAAGCTTTCGTTGAAGAGTTGCAGAAAAATTTTATACCCACTAGTACATTTCAGAGAACATTATTATCATGCGGATCGGCCGCTATTGCTCTTCTCAATCCTTACAGAGGTGATATGATAGCTTGCTTAGGCGAAGTTACTGGCGTAAATGCAATAAAACACATGCGACAGAAGATGCTGGAGACATCTGAGGGAGCTGAAATTTTAAGGGACATGCCTAGAATAAACTCGACAACAGTTTCTTTCAAGAAACTAAGAGAACTACCTAAAAACACATTAGGTCACGTATATGCTGATTTCATGCGGGAAAATAACATCACAGCTGACTCCCGATTGCCTGTACAGTTTATATCTGACCCAGAAATAGCATATGTAATACAAAGATATAGAGAAGTTCATGATCTTGTACATGCAACACTATTTATGAAAACAAACATGTTAGGAGAGGCAAGTCATCTTACTTAACCTTTCACACCAGGAAGTGAATTGTTACTAAAAGCAGCGCAGTTGCTGGCAACCGTTTCGTAGTTGAGGGGTTAAATGCAGTTTAATTTTATTTTTTCTTGAGTTTATAGTATTGAACTATGCTCCTTAGATTGGAGATTTTTCTACATGACCAAACAATAATTGATTTCCCTAACCCATGATAGATTTGACAGATTGAGTAAACAATGGAGTATACAATATTAGAAGTGGCTTTCTAATATTGTTTACTCCAGACGAATGGATAACAAATGTATGAAAATGACATTAACAAACGATCATAATAAGCATAAGTCATTTTCATACATTTGCTATCTATTCGTCTAGCATAAATGATAAATAAATAAGTAAATAAATAAATATTTTAAGACATGCCTCACTGGGCCACACAGAGCCATCTAGTCCCAAATTAAGCTACTATTAAGTACCCTGTCGTATGGGGTACTAGACAACCGATAAACTTACTTATATACTATTTTTTTTTTGTAAATACATACTAATAATACATAGAAACACCCAGACCAGTACTGCCCCTGATAGTTGAAAAGCCGCATCTAACAAAAAGTCAAAACGTAGAAAAAAATGTTTGAATAAATGAAATGGAAAATCGTCTGCTGTTCTTGAGTAAAGGAAAATAATTACATGTTGAAAATTTTGAATATTGGTAACGATATTTTTCTTTGATTTCCATTTATAAAATATTATGTTTTTGTAATTATTTAATTAGAAATATTAAATAAACCTTTTAATTTAGTAAAAAAAGTTGGATAAAATACTAAGTCCTTAATTGAATAGACGCAAATAGCCAGATGCGCCCTTTCAAGTTTATTCGGGCATTGTATTCCTAAGAAGAATAGGCGCATTTGGCTATATCCGCCTTTTTCCTTAAGTATCTAAAACCATACCGATAATTGTCGACTAAGACAAAAAGTACATAAAATTAAATATTTAAACCCCTTTTTATTATTGAAAAATAAAAAAAAAACATCTAATGATAAAATATTTCCGAACTTACACAAAAATATCAAACCAAAAGGGCATTTATACGTGAATGTGGCTTTTCAATTAAGTTTAAGACAAATTCGTCTTTTCATCTTCAATCAGGTGCAAAAAATGTGCAGAAGCGCCTTTTTTTGTTGTTCTAAAACTGCAATGGAACGAGATAGAAAAATATAAAAACTACTGGAAGAAGCGCCTTTTCTCCTGATTCCGGCAATGTATGTAACTCAATTTGGCAAAAAATGTTAGATACGTCTTTTCAACTAACGGGGGCAGAGTACAAACAGATATGTTCATGCACACAAATATTTGTACTGTGCAGTGTTAACTACCTCTGATCCAAATGGTCGTCAATGATATTAGAAAGCCATTTGTTTAAGGCCGCTAAACCTCTTAAAACATTTTCTTGTCAATTACAAAAAACAAAAAAAAAATACAGTGCAGTGCTCACGTAGTTTAGATTTGGGATGGAAGTATGTAGTCTTTTTCTTTTTAAGTTTGACGAATTGATCATCTGCTATTCTGCAGAGACCTTGTTTGCGGGTTTTAGATTTTTAATAATTTAAATTTAAATTTATAATTTGGTACCCTCACATAGTGCATATACGGTTATATGCACTAGTCTACAGTCCGGGTCTACAGTTTCCTAAATATTGCCTTTCCTACGGCCCTACCAATTACAGTTTTTGCATAATTTTTGGACTTTTTATTCTGTATTAACATGTTTAGATTTCCCTTCAAAATTTTTACTTAGTCTTTTTTGATTTAAATATACCTAACTAGATCATCATTTGTAACATCAATAATGCCATTGAAATAATAATATTTTTGTTCCTGTCAAATAATTTCAGGTCACTGTGAAGTGGGTAGAAGGTATTCAAACAAAGTTGCCTATGTGTATTAATGGTGGCATCTGGGGAGCTGGCCGTCTTTTGCCCAAGCACAGGCAAATGTACCTTAAATATTATCTACCATGGGCCATAAGAACTGGAAATAATGCAAAATTAATGCAAGGTACAGTATCAAATGTTTTTATGAATTATACGCCCCATGTCAGATACGCAAAATGCCAGATACGCGTATTGTCAGATTTCGCAGAATGTCAATAACGCATAAAGTCAGAAATTCAGATTGACAGATACGCAAAAAGCCACAAACGCAAAAAGCCACAAACGCAAAACGCCACAAACGCAAAACGCCAGAAACGCAAAATGTCAGTTTCATTAAGTTGACATAGGGCGTATAAATCCATGAAGTTTAGCGTTAGTTTAGATACACTAGTATTTGATATTGTTAATTGTTGTTGTAGGTACTAATTAGATGATTTTCCTTGACAAAGCTAATTGAAATATTTTAATGAATCCTGAATAAAATTTTGTCAATTTAGTAATCTGCTGTGAAGTCATTATTGTTTGTTTCTTTTTATTAGAAATAATGGATGTTCAGGAAGAATTGCAATTCGCGTTTAATCAAAAGGGAAAAGAAACTGTATTACATAGTGGTTATCGTTACAACTTAAGATCAAATTACTCGGAAAAGTGATCATACTTGTTTTGCAAATTTAAAAAAAAAACAAGTGTTCTTAGCCTTGCAGAAGTGTAAAAGTGACGTTTGTTAAGATATGGCGCCCGTGCAGCATATTTATGAAAAGAACTTTGACAAGCTAAAAAACAAAGGAAGCGACTATGTGGACTACATACCTACCCTAAAACAAACACAAGATTCATTAATAAGGCCAGAAAAAGATTCCTCGGTGCTAATAAATTGCACTTTGATCAACTAGCTGACGTGCAAGTGCCGAATGCCTTGGGAAAACATTTTCTCATCTGTGATGATGGAAGTGATGAGAAAATTTTAATATTTTCTTCGCGTATCTCAAGAAAAGTAATTAAAAGTAATCAAAGTTCTCCGGGATCATATTTGGGAGATGGTACCTATAAAGTACTTCCGAAACCGTTTTCGCAATTATATACTTTACACCTGGACGAGACAGTAAATGTTGTTCCTGTGATTTACGCCTTACTCCCAAACAAATCTGAAATTACATATACCAGATTTTTTCAATTATTAAAGGATAAACTCGGCATTTATATTGGAAGTTATAAATGCGATTATGAAATCGCAGTTATAAACGCTGTCAAGAAAGTTTTTCCTGCTTCTGAAGTATCAGGGTGCTATTTTCACTTTCAGAAAGCCATTAAGAAAAAATCTAAAGAACTTAAATTATACAAAACCTGAGAAGGTAGGAAATTTACTAGGATGGTTGCTCACCTACCTCTGTTGCCTGAAGATCTAATAAAAGACTGCTGGGTAGCTATATTTGATTCGTGTCCTCGAAGTGAAGAACTGACGAAATTTAAATCGTATTTTCTAAAACAATGGATTGTAAAGTTTCCTATGGGGGTGTTAAGTTGCTCAAAAACAAGACACCGTACTACCAATGTTGTTGAGGGCTGTCATCATCGACTCAATGTTAAAATTCCAAAGCGACCAAATTTTTGTCTATTTGTACACGCAATTTTGAAAGAGGCGAAACGTGTTGATTTTAAATAAAAAATTCCTTTTTTTATCAATAAGAAAGAACCGTAGAAATACCGATATCGGATTTGATAGAATGTACAAAAAATACTTACAAAAACTTGAAAATGGCGAAATTTCGCCTATGTCATTTGTCCAAAAAATGATTTATCGCTTTTTATTATACTAACTGGATGTTAAAAGCGAATATTTGCTGTTTTTATTATCGAATCGTTTAAACCAATAGTAATATTCCATTCTGATTTATTTTGTTTATGTATATTGCAACGTTTTTCTAAAAAATATTGATCACTTTATTGTAGGTAGGTACTAGTGATGCCGATCGATAGTCTATCGATACTTGACGTCATATCAATAGTATCGATATCCTATCGATACTATCGATAATATTGATAGTAACGATAGCTTAGATCTAGGCAATACTATTGCATGAAGGCAATACTATCGATACTATCGATAGTATTGTTGGACACGAAGAATAAACTATCGATAGTATCGATACTATCGATAGTATTGCTCCTCGTGAATAAAAAACTATCGATAGTATCGATAGTTATTTTATTTTCGATACTAGGTATTATTTATAAATTATTGGTATAATGGTCACTATTGAATGCCAAGTAACAGGAAAAAAATTAGGTTTCAACTCGGAGTACGTAATTTACTGTGTAAAATAATTACATCATGTATACTTTTTGATAGTTGGCAACAGTGGTGTAGCTTTCTTTTTAACTTTTGTTCTTTGTTTTGTTACGGTAGTCGCAGACGTTACTTACTAAGACTTTATTACTTCTCTAGCGGTAATGCTGTATAATTTAGTTTAACCTAAAACTCTAGATAATACTATCGAAAAATAAGGAACTATCGATAGCTTAAAAATATTACTAATTAAACGTTTACTCGCCATGAACAGTAAAAGTATCGATAGTATCGATAGTTTGGTGATATGTAGCTATAATACTATCGATACTATCGATAGTATTGCAAGTCATCAATAGTATTACCCCAACTTGGGCTATCGATACTATAGATACGATCGATAGTCCTATGGATATTCTAACTGATCTTCGAGGTCAACTATCGATAGCGAAACTATTGATAGTTCGGCATCACTAGTAGGTACTACACTATTACCTATAATTTTTCGAATTAATAATTGTTTTCAATTATCATGTGTTTCTGCTACACATGATGGTTTTATATTTCATCGGATGATTAAAATGACATCACCTATATTTTTTGCTGATTTTATATTTTAATTATGCAAATTTGTTTGTGCTAAAACTGTTTTTTTTTTATATTTCATCGGATGATTAAAGTGACGGATATCGAAATTGGGTTTTATTGTCTTCCTCTATACTGTTGTTCTTGTTTTCATTTTTCAATGTAATGGCATTATGCGTATTTGTCAATTTAAGTGTTTGACTTTCAGCGTAGATGGCATTTTGCGTATTTGTCATAATGAGTTCCTGGCAACTTGCGAATCTGACATTTTGCGATTAAATCTGCCGATTTGACAATATACGTTTCTGGCATTTTGCGTATCTGACATGGGGCGTATAATTCGTTTTTATTTGTTGTCTTTTACTTAAATACTTATTTGGGAAGCATAATGGATGTTTTATTTTTCAGGCATATATTATGAAAAGAGATGGGACCAAGACATTGATGACTTTCACAAAGAAATGAATATCGTAAGATTCCTAAAGAAGTAATTTTAAATGATTTTACTATTGTAAGATTAGTCAAAAATTGTACATTTAATAGAAATAAAGTATTGTATGTTAGTTTTTCAGAGTATGACTAAATTAAAAACAAGATAAGTTCAAGTTGGTCTCGCCCACCGAGGGTTCCATACGTAGGCATGCTCCGAGGTCTGGTTAAGCTCGCTTTATTTGCGAGTGCCATAAGTCTTTATTGCTAATAAATACCCTAAATAAACATTATTGCTGCTAAAGAGCCATCCTTTACGGACCATAGTCGTGTTTTTTTTTTTAAATAAACTTTAATTTAAATGACCCTGCTCCGTATCGTAGTCCCTGTAAAATGGATATAACCTTAGAATAATAACGCTTAGAACGATAGTTTCACACATAATTTCGCTAAACATTGAAGCCACTTACTTATCTTTGTGTGCGCAAACATCACGTAATTACGTCAGTTGGCACACACATAAGCGTTGATATAATGTTGCAAGTAAAATGACATTTCCCTAAAAAGCGGGGAAATTATTGCAGTGTTCCAATTTTTTCCCACTGGCCTAAAATGAGTCGCTTACTTCACGCTGCATTCGATTTCATACAAAAGTCATGTTTGTGCTACACGGCGACGCAAAATGAGTTTTCTGCGGCTCAGAATATCTTTTGACCAAAAATCACAACTCAAAATACGGTCAAATCAATCAAATGACGGTCGTTTGGCCTCAGCTTTATCCAAATTGTTTTCAAAATGTGTCCTGAAATAAATCGTCAGAAAATATTAATTTTAGTTAATAATAAAAATACGATCGACTGATTCAAAATCTAATATATAAATTCTCGTGCCGCGGTGTTTGTTACCAAACTACTCCGAAACGGCTGGACCGGTTTTCATGAAATTTTGTGTGCCTATTGGATAGGTCTAAGAATCGTTAATGATTTATCTTTTATTC
This sequence comes from Anania crocealis, assembly GCA_949315895.1. Classification (NCBI taxonomy): domain Eukaryota; kingdom Metazoa; phylum Arthropoda; class Insecta; order Lepidoptera; family Crambidae; genus Anania; species Anania crocealis. Next base: position 19,428,294 of record OX438880.1, on the reverse strand, counting down.
CTGTTTTTCTTTAATCACACGACAAAAAAGTTCAGTGGGCATAGCCACGACGGGACAGCTCCTTTTCTTATAATATTTCACTACACTATATCACCTGCCAATAGGTAGAGGTTTTCATGGTATATGTAAGTAGAAACAAGTACAAATTAAATTAACAATATGTAATAACAGAACTGAAACTATCAGTACGTAATATTACCTACTTACTTATTAAATGGTACATAATTAATGCCACACAAAAATGAAAAGAAAATAAAAATGAAAAATCTGGGAATTTTTTCCTATATCTACCTGGCAACATTTTCATTGCAATGGCGGCTGTTTTGTTTACAATTTAGTTTCTAGTTTTGACGAATGTTTAACTCAGAATTATAAGTTGCACAACAGTAGTTACGGGTGAAATGTGATCTTCGTATCCTTATAGTTATTGTGAGACGCGTTGTGACATCCTTTCACTGTGCAGTATGCACTTTTTAAATTAAATAACGAGTTTTTTTTTTTTTTGTTTTGGATGGACCTATCACTGAAACCCCATATGGGAGGCTTTAATCAGTTAAACCGGGCAGAGTGTGGCGAGCGCTGAAGGCGCCCATACTAGCGGGCGTGATCGGGCCAGTGTAGGGTGCTAAGGGCACCCTACCAAATGGCGAACCCACCAGTGGTGGCGCCGCCGGAACCGGAGATCTGGGAGGGGGGATCGGACAGCGACCTCAAGGGCGCCTCTGTAGGCTCGGACCTCGGCTTGGGTCGCCGTCCGAGGGGGGGGCAGGTGAGAAGCGGCCAGGCACATGATTGTGTCGGCCGAAATGAATGGCGGGACCACGCGGGGTCCACCTCCGACGGGGCGAGAACTACTGTGTTGTGCAGTAATTGAAGTGCTTAAGGCGGTGTTGGCTGTTGTGACATACGCGGTGATCGGATCGTCGGGGTCGTTCAGCACGTGCCTGGGCCGACGGCGTCGGAAGGCGACATCCCTCTGGGGGGTGTACGTGGCGGCTTCCGCTATGAGCGGATTGGGGTGATTCACTGCCTTATCGAAAAAGCGTTGAGAGGCTTCTTTCATATAGAGGGCAATGGATTGGATCTCGAGATCTCGGTGGATATTATTGTTGCGTACGAACCACGGGATACCCGCGGCCCGACGCAAAAAGAGATTTTGAAGTGTTTGAAACTTCTTAAGGAGGGATGGGGCAGCGTGAGCAAACACCGGACTGGCGTAAGTCATCACGGGGCGGATGCAAGTTTTGTAAATTGTCAACTTATTTCTAAGCGACATTTTACTCTTGCGGCCGACTAGGTGGTATAGTCGGTGCGTGTAGAACTTCGCTCGGTTACAGACGCGATTGATGTGCGATGCGAACGATAGTCGTCGGTCTAGGATGACACCTAAATATTTGACCTGCTTGACCCATGGGATCCGCTGGTCGAATAGGGTGAAATGAGTGGGAACATTAGGGCGGGACGGATTAGGGGAGGGCGCTACGGGGATGTTCCGCCCGAAGTACATCGCTGCACTTTTGTCGGGATTGACTTCGATACGCCATTTTCTAAACCATTCACCCAATTTGGTGACCGCGCGCTGTTGCGCTAGGATCACATATTTTGAGTTTGGACCGGTTTTGTAAATGGCGGTATCGTCAGCAAAAAGGGCTAGCTCCGTGTCTGGAGTCTTGGGGATGTCGTTTACGAAAACGGAGAAGAGTAGGGGTGATAGCACAGAGCCCTGTGGGACTCCGGCTCTGATGGGTCGAGGGGAGGAGAGAGTGCCGTCAACTCGGTAACGAAAAGTGCGATTCGACAAAAAGTCCCGTAAGATGAGCACGAGACTGTCCGGCACTTTGAGTTCGTACAGCTTGTAAATCAAGCCGTTGTGCCAGACTTTGTCGAACGCTTTCGCCACGTCGAAGAACAACGCTCCCGTTCCCAAGGGGCGGGGTCTATTGAGACCGTCCAGAATGTGTTCCGTGAGGCGGTGCACCTGATGGACGCAGGAGTGGGAGGCTCTGAAGCCGAATTGCTCGTTGATTAAGAGATTGTTAGAGAAGAGGTAATCTCTTAATCGGGAAACTAATACGCGTTCGTATATCTTGCCCATAGTCTTTAAGAGGCTGATGGGCCTAGAGCTGGTGGGGTCGGCCGGGTTTTTTCCCGGTTTTCGGATGCCTATGACCTCCGCCTCCTTCCACGAGTCGGGGAAGACGCAGTGGGTCATTGCGGCGTTAATGATTGCCACCAATAGGCAGAGAAGTTGGGCGGGCAGGGCGCGGAGTACTCTGTTCGAGATACGGTCCGGCCCGGGTGCCTTGTTAGGGCGGAAACCTTTGACTATCGCCTGCACCTCATCAACGGTAGTAGGGGTGAGAGGGGTTGAGGGGGGGATGACCGAGCGGCGCTGGACCTCATCGTCCACCATTTGAAGGTGGTCTTGGTCGAAAGGGAGGGTACTAGGGGAACACTGTGCCTCTAGACTGTCAGCCATGCATTCGGCTTTTTCGTTATCGTCAAGCGCTAACGATTGATCGGGTCTTTGGAGGGGGGGGCATTGATGCGACTATGTCCGACTTAAAGGTTCTCGCCAGCTTCCAGTAGGCCTGGTGAGATGGCGAGATTTCTTTAAGTAGATCGTCCCACCGATTGTTTCGGAGCTCCTTAATACGTTGCTTAACAGCACGCTGTAAGCCGCGCAAAAGAACCCGATTTTCCTCGGTGGGACACGCATCGTAGGCCCTGATAGCCGCGTTCTTGGCTCTCAGCAGTTCTCGCGCGTCATCAGGCAGCCTGAAACGATGGTTTCCCATCGCCGGCACTTGCCTAGACGAATCGCCGATGGCGACCGAGATGTGACTGGTGAGAGCGTCGATCGCTTCTACAGCCTCATTTGGCGAAGAAATGTCGTCGGGGATTGAGGAAAGTTGGGGGCTGTTACAATCCTCAAGTTTACACTTGAGTTTGTCCCAGTCTATCAACGACCTCATGGGGGGAGAGTATGACTCCGGGGAGCCGAGACGAACTATCACCGGACGATGGTCCGAGTTGAGGGCATGCACGACTTCTATCGAATGAAGCCGAAGGCCTACATTCTTTAGAATAGCCATGTCAAGAATATCGGGACGATGTTCGACGTTGTAAGGGTAGTGGGTGGGCTCTAGAGGCGGTACAACGTCAAAGGATAGGGTTTCAGCGAGTCTGCTTAAGCGCGTGCCACTAGTGGTCGTGCATAGGCATCCCCACTGGGTGTTTTTGCTATTAAAGTCGCCGCCTATAAAGACGGTTTCATTCATAGCGAAAAGGGCCTCAAAGTCACTCCTGACTGGGGTTTTGTTACCGGAGAGGTAGGCCGAAGCGATGAGAATGGGCCTGTGGCCGGTCATAGATAGTCGGCATAAGGAGACTTCTATGTCCGTCGTGGGTGGGGGGTCGATTGGGGCACAGTGTAGTGAACGCTTATAGTAGATAAGCGTGCCGCCGCCACGTGTGGACCTATCATTTCTGACAATAAGATAGTTCGCAATGTTAGGATTGCGATAAGAAGGTTTGAGACGGGTTTCCTGAACCAGAAGGATGTCTACCTGGTGCTCGGTCAGGAAGAGGGATACCTCATCCCGTTGGTCTAAAAGGCCATCAGCATTGAAAAATGCTATGGTGATCGACCTCGGCTTAATCCTATTTTTTGTATTATCCATTATTGATGGAAGGATTTGATGGTTTGGAGGAGAGCCCTATGCTCGACAAGGATTTTAATCCTTAAATGGGCGTTGCCCACTGACTCGTCCAATTTCTGGCAGATGACATCGACCTCTTCGTAGTCGATGTCCTCCATAAAATTGGCCAGTCTGTTTAGCTGGGCCTCCATGTCCCTCGAGGGGGACGGCTCAGCTCGTGGGGCTTTGGGTGTTGGTGGTGGGGGGGGGGGGCCAACAGCTCGTACGGCCGGTGTTGCAGGCGGAGCTGCTACCACGGCCGGGCTGAGACTGGGGGTCGGGGCGGGGGAGGGCGCGGGGGCCATGGACGCCATTAGGGGTTTAGCCCAGGCGTTAGGTCGGCAAGGTCGGAGAGAGGGGAAGGCCGACGGTGTGATGATCACCCGTGGCCTCCCCGTATTATGGGGGGTGGGTCGAGAGGGGGGGGCTGAGGCCACTGGGCGGGGTTGCGCCTTTGGGGCCCTGGGACATCCGCGATAATTCGCAGGGTGTCCAAGACCTCCGCAAAGGACGCATCCGGGCGGCGTGGTCGCCGTCTCCCTGTCCCGCGTGCAGTCGGTCGTGCCGTGGTCCCCGTGGCACTTTACGCACCAAATAACGAGAGCTGTTGATAGTGAGACTTTATAATGACGACTGACGCGACGTCAAACGTACTAAGCCTTAAAAGGCCGATTGAAACTGCATCAATACGCTAGGGCCTACTAGGGTTCTAAGCGTTATTATTCTAAGGATATAACAAGGTACTCAAACTTACTAACTGAAATATTAAACGAGACAAACTTGCCATACCCAACACAGAGCACAAACAATATAGAGTCAAAAATACAACTTCTAACTGACACTCTATTAAGTTTTTTTTTTTCATTAATAATGGGTTTGCTCTTGACTACATACTTAACTATACGGTTAAGAAGAAGCCTAAGATGGAGCGAGCTTACCCAGAAGTACAGGTTCTCCCACACACCAGCGGAACACAGAAAAACTGTTTGGCGCTAGACTCCGGCAGGAGGGTGGTAGCATCCAAGTGGCGTCTTACGAAGCCTACCACCGCAGAGGGGTCTGTTAGCCGTCATTATTGGTTAGAAAACCACTAGGAGGTACCACCACCACAAAACACAAAATTACGAGCGAAACTGTCCAATTGTAGCACCCAAAAAGCCGGAAACGAGCTCCTGGTGGGGGTCAGAGCTCGAACGACTGCGCAAAAGACTAAGGACTCTCTTTAACAAAGGTAACACTCCAGGACCATAGAGGACTGGGACGAATATAAAACAGAACAAAAATACTACAAAAAAGTAATCCGTTTCCGCAGGACAAGATAATACTGGGCCCTGAAGAGCTTCAGACCTTTCAAATCCGCAGGGCTAGACGGAATCTTTTCGGCATTATTACTACTACAATGGCAACCCAATCTGGTAATAAACCGTTTACTAACAATCTACAGGGCCTGTTTAGCCTTCAAAAACATACCCAAATCTTGTAGGGACGCAAGGGTGATCTTCCTAACAAAGCCAGGCAAGGAGGACTATTACCATTGCGAAATCTTTCAGGTCCATCAGTCTAACATCTTTTCTCCTGAAAAAATACTTGAAAAACTAGTAGATCGATACCTAAGGGACGGAGCGCTAAAAGACTTAGCACTACATCCCCAGCAACACGCCTATAGCCAAGGCAGGTTAACAGAGTCGGCACTGCATACAGTAGTGCACAAAATAGATTCGGCTATCACCAACAAAAACTCAACTTCAGCTGCCTTCATAGACATACAAGGAGCTTTTGACAAAACCATTCACAACAGCATTACCAAAACTATTTAAAACCCAACTTACCATATCGAATTAAGTGAAATACCTAGGTGTAACTCTAGACAGCAAATTAAACTGGGCAAGTCACAATGATTCTAAAACAAAGAGGGCCTGCATAGCTTTTAATCAGTGTAGAAGAATGATCGGTAACAGATGGGGTCTACTAAACCCAAAGATATGTCTCTGATAGGTACGTATACCCTATACCCTATGGTTATACACTTCAGTTATCAAACACTCTATGACATACACGGCTCAGTTGTATGGTGCCCCCGCACACAACTGTCAACTGTGAAAATAAAACTCCAAAGCCTACGTCTAGCCAGTCTGGCTGTTACAGGGATGAGGACTACCCCATCAGCTGCACTGGAACACATTCTGACCTTAAGGCCACTAGATCTGGTCATACAAGAGGAGGCAAGGGCAGCCGCTTTAATACTTAATGGACTATGGAAACAATGCACAGAGCCAACACACTCGAGCGTTCTGAAGGGGATCCTCAGGGATATTCCACTCCTCGAGGCACCCATGGACAGGACAATGTGTCAACATGTGTTCGATCGTGGATACAATATGCAACTTCACGCGGAACACGAAAAACGCTCCGGCATAAACAAAGTAAGGATATACACAGACGGCCCGAAAACCACAAGTGGAACCGGTGCCGGTGTATTCTCGAATGACCTCAACATAAAAATATCAACTACCTTAGGCTGCCCGCCCACGTCAGACTTTTTGTAGGACCGATAATCCGATTTTTCTATAGTAGGCAGCAGCATACACAAGCATGACAGATTTTTTGTAGGACGGACGTGTGCGTTGCTCCATTGCCATTAGTACGTTCTATTTTTCTCCTACAAAAAATCGGTCACCGATTATCGGACGTGGGCAAGCAGCCTTATCCAAACTAAACACAATCTTTCAAGCAGAATGTGTCGGTATAACCAAAGCGGCACAGACGGTAGCAGCCAGAGAAATTAAAGATTTTAACATTAAGATCGTCTCTGATAGCGCATCCGTACAACCCCTAAAAAACAACACTACGAGGGCGGCACTGAAAATTTCGGGAATCAAGGAAGTGACACAACATTACTATTTAAAAATGTATTTATTGCTTTTCAAAGTATTCTCCGCGAAATTTGACACATTTTTCCATACGACGGAACCAATCATTGAAGCAACCATTCCATTCGGAAGTTTGGGTCTCCAAAATGGCCGTTTTGTAGGCGTCCACAGCTTCTTCAGGTGATGAGAATCTCTGACCACGCAATTTATTCTTTATTTTAGGGAAAGTATAGAAATCATTAGGGCTTAGGTCGGGGCTGTACGGCGGATGGTCTAATAATTCTATGTTTTCTTGCTCTAAAAACTCTTTTGTTCTGTGCTCAGAATTTATTTTTTATTTTAGGGAAAGTATAGAAATCATTAGGGCTTAGGTCGGGGCTGTACGGCGGATGGTCTAATAATTCTATGTTTTCTTGCTCTAAAAACTCTTTTGTTCTGTGCGCGGTGTGAGAACTCGCATTGTCGTGATGGAGGATGATGCGGCGGTTGCAGTTCTCTTTACGGAGTTCAGAAACGACCTGTGGCAAACAAATGCTAGCATACCATTCTGCATTAACCGTTCTTTGTCCCTCAAGAGGAATAGCCGCAACATGGCCGGTTTTGGAGATAAACGTGCCCACCATTGTTTTTGCAACACTCCGTGAACGAACAATTTTTGTTGGCTTTAAGAGCCATTACACAAAAAGATAACGCTCAAGTTTAGGTAAAAACTGAGTTATTGTTTAAGCATGCGTAGCTAGTCACACGTACGCAACGTAAACAGAGTAAAGCGTGCACCGAGATGGACAAAAAAATCTTGAGCCGTCGTAATAAGACTTGATATGATATTAATTTTAAATATAAATAGAGTTTTTGTTGTTTGAATATTTATAGATGTCTATTAATAATAAAATACAAATAAGTATATAACGTAAAATATGTATACAATTACGAATTAAAATAAAAACAGTCACATACTCGTACTACAAAAAATCAATAATAATGAAATACGTATTATTGTTTGCTCCTTATAGAAGCAATCCACTATTAAGCTGCGGAACTTATAAGTAGGTACGGTCTGCTAAAAAAGTTGTATATCACCCTAATGAGAAAAATCATTCGCGCGTTAAAGGACAACGCAATCATAAGCAAAATTTTTCTCACAAAATTAATATTTTGTGCAGTGACACAAGACATTGAACCTACAAGTCTAGAGCAAATATCTGATTCGCGAAATTCCTCCCATATCTCATTACATTCAAAGCTGTTCTAGAGCCTCTGCTGTTCTTTCATGCTGGTTTGACCATCTTTGAACCATAAGGCCCCAAAGACCAAAGAAGATGGGGTTGCCATCTGGAAATTTTGAAAGCCAAGGTTAACCTTAACCTTGTTTCCGAGTGTGCACCGAACCATGCATGCGTCACCCTTGCTTTATATAAAGAATAACTGTCCTGCAAATAATAAAATTGTGGCATTTCATTTTATGGACAATAAATCCGGACGGCCGGTAAGATTCCATTTTGGAGGACATCAATTACATAACCCGATGCCGTTGCTCGTGGTGGTAAACGGCACGACTCCACAACACCTTCAGTAGTCATTCAACCATACATGTAAAGATAAATTCGATCTTATTATCTGTTTAGTATGGCATGGTCTTTTATGTAACGCGTCCCATCGTATCGCCAAAGATGTAAACGACCATGATTACTGGACTTTAAAGTTTTCTCGTTACAGAACACAGTGTTACTCCAGTCGAAATTGAAGTAAGTATTATCTGGCAAAATTTAGACGAGCAAGTTTATGAGTCTCAGTCATATATATTTTACTAGCTGATGCCCGCGGCTTCGCGCGCGTGGGTTTTTATCTGTTACAAAGTTTTCGTCACGACTCACCCCCCTCTCCTCCACTCTTTTCCTCCACTTCCTTTGCCTACGGTGCCGAGGGTGCCCATCTCGGGCGAGGTGGTGGTGGGCACTTAGTGGGAGCCGATACGTCGTTCGGGGCCCGTTGATACAATAGTTGGATGAAAGGGGCCGATTTAAACTATCGTTTTAGGGATCCGGTGTTGGTTCTCCTAGCGTACCGTGGTTCAAGCGAGCTCACACCACATCTGTTTGCATTTACATGAAATCTAAAGTACAATATCATTTGAAAATTTAAAAACTGTCAATACTGTAGTACATCAAAACATTCAAAGCAGCTTGCAAGGCTTTATTCGAATATGGTCAACACTGGCGTAGAGCCCTGGAAGAAGTGGTCCTGTGTAAAATACCACATTATTAATTTCCAAACAAGTAGGAAAATGCATTTTTCTCGATCCATAAGCGTTAAAAAGGCGATTTTACAAAGACAATTTGCTTGCATACAACGTTTGGATAAAAGACCTAGATCGGACATCTAGGTGGACGACGAATTACGGCCGGTCCCAATAATCCATATATCGCCAGTTTTGACATTTCGGAGATAGGAAACAGTTTCTATCTCTGATTTTTCCGTCCAGAGAAATAAAGACAGAAGTTGTTTTCTATCTCCGATATGCCAAAACTGAAGATTGATAGGTTATTAGGACCGGCCGCTAGACGGTGTAGTACCAGCATCGATGTAGAGCTCTGGAAAAGGCAGTCCTATGTCATTCTCCCTTCATGATCGATAGACGAAGTTTCAAGTACCTCAATATGATGTTAAACACAAATAATTAACCACACAATTTTCCACCGTTTTCACCCCCTCAAATATTAAATTATAAAAAAATCCTTATAACTTCACAAAATTTATACCATAAAGCTGACGTAGTTTCACAAAACTTTCATGTGGGATTTGAGTTCGAGGCATGAATGGTAAAGGATGATCAGTAGGATAAATAGTGTTCAGAAACTTGACGGGATAGAGAACTGATTCGTCTTTACTGACCACTGTGTCTATACATTGTTATATTTCTTCAACTTCAAATGATGTCAGCAAAACATCATTAATTACTGCTGCTTGGTCATTAGTGGGTGGGTGGTGGTAGCTAATCCTAAGTTAAACAACACGGAATTATGAAGTGAGGTGATTTTTTTTCTCAGCGTTTTATTTTCATGTTTTAAAAGTGTATGGAATACGTCGCGGCTAAATGAAAATTGGTGTCACATTTTCTTGAAGCACTAATTGAGCTTTATAGTTTGATATACAAACAAGAGTTCCGTCAAACACCATTGTTAAATCTTCATAATCTGTCCAATTTTGAGTTGTTGATAATTTACTAACTGAATTTTAACTAACTCCTCAAATTCTAACTCACAAGGATCCCGTGGAGTACATAAATATAATATAATACGTTTTATGATGTAATTCTGGGCTCAAAGATGTCAGAAACGTGTATTTCCTTGTATCGATAATATCATCACATCTGTTCAGTTTTAAGTAAGTATACAACCGTTTAATGATGTTTTTGAATGTTTCGTCCTTGTCTAATGGTACTGAGTTCAATTTAGATGTCTTTAGATTTGTTTGTGACCGACCTTTGCTCCTCAGTACCTTCTGCATACATGGAATTGTTGCGTGCTATCGAATTGAAACTCTGCAGTTTTAGTTTCAGCTGTGTTGTAATATCCTGAAGGTTATTTTTTTCTTCAATCTCAGATTCCAACTGTGGGTCATCAGTAATATTATTTGTAGTCGTATCTCTTCCAAATTATTCTTGGTAATTTTGTTCATTTGTCACTGGTCACCAACTGGTCACTCACTTATTTCAATTCATAATCAGAAATTTCTCGTAGGGTTTGTATCTGGCTGCAGAATTTTGTAATGCAGCCTTTTATTAAAGTTCCACACGTTTTAATTTAGTTAATTCATCTATTTCGGCGCCAATTATTAAATTCTAAAATAATACCATTCTGTTTGTAAGAAATTACCTATTTATTTTCTGATTGACACATTGAATGTCATAACAAACTAAGTAAAGTCTGAGAGTACAAATATGTAAAGAGTATGGATATGACGCGGAACCGAACAACCTTTGCCCCCATTTTATATCCCCTTAAAGATTAAATTTTCAAAAATCCTGAAAGACGTCATTCTTAATTTCTAATCATGTAGCTTGATACCAATTTTCATCGACATAGCTTCAAAACTGAGGGAGTTTCATACAAACTAATGGGGCCCTTTTAACCCCCTTAGAGGCGGAATTTCTAAAATTCCTTTCTTAGTGCTCACCTACACTATAAAAGGAAGCACGGTGAAAATTTTCAGATTTTAAATCCCAGTAGTTTGGGCTGTGCGTTGATATGTCAGTCAGTCAGTCATTAAATCAGTTTTCATTTTTATATATATAGATAGATAGATAGATTTAAATAATGCCTGTAACGCAAACCTGTATAATGTAAATGATTTCTAATCATCTGAGTTGAAACATCAAACATTTCTGCAGAAGTTTTAGACGGTGTAAAACCATTATTTTCATAATCACATCTCATAATACCTCTTTCATTATTTGAGATTACAGGAATACTTAGGACTTTACCAGCTTCAACGACGATTATTCAAATTTCCCTCTTCGCCCTCACGTGTAAACCAAAGACGAACAGCTTGTCTCAATCAGGAATTTTAAGAATAAGTACGGAAATAGGTACTCCCTTACTTCTCCTAAAATAGTTTTTGCGAAAATCACTAACCATAACATGTTTTCCATAAAATTTTCTAGTCATGATGTTCAAAAAGTCGTAATATATTTTTTTATAATTGTCTTAATTTTTAAAACTATTAAGTCATAAAATCGATTATTATAATAATTGAATGTCCTAATTTTAGATGTAATAAAGTCTGTGTATTATTCCGAATGTTAATCTATACTAATATTATAAAGCTGAAGAGTTTGTTTGTTTGTTTGTTTAAACGCGCTAATCTCAGGAAGTAATGGTTCGAATTGAAAAAATATTTTTGTGTTGGATAGTCCATTTATCGAGAAAGGCTTTAGGCTATATAACATCACGCTGCGACCAATAGGAGAATAATGTTGTTAAAATAATTGCGATCACAATAACAGAAATTGACGCGTACGAAGTCGCGGGCAACAGCTCTTGCTTCTCATCGAGAGAAGGCACCCGATAAAACCTAAGACGCACGGAGTGTCACTAGCATGTACTCATAAAAGGTCGCGCTATACATTCTAGAATGCAATCAGGCAGCAGAAACTAAGAGGATTAGTTCTAATCATAGGGAAAGAATTTCTTATAAAGAAATATGTATATACAGGGTGTGGTTTGGAACAGCAACGCCCGACTCAGGGGTAGTACACATAAAAGTAATTACAAGAAAAATATAAATAAATATTTAACTATTACTTTCTTAGTAAAAAACCTTGCTCAAAAGTATCCTTAAACTTTCGAGATGAATGGCTAACACGCACGGGAGGTGATAATGCTACGAGTTTGAAGAATCGCCCTGCCTGATGCCGGGTACTTGCGCGTGGCTGCCGATTAAAGTACTCTAGGACAGCCTCCTGGACATCGACTGGGAGTCCAGATTGGCCCCTTCCTTGTGAGTGACGAGGTGTATCGAGTGTTCCCCACTCCCTAAGGTTATACACAATGGCCCTTATGGTGTATCGTGTTATGATCGGACGATCTGGAAACTGCACTCTCCACTGTACAACACTTTGTTGTTCATTTTCACCGTTTCTAAAATAAATACTTAACAAGTCGTACTTTTCGTGGTTTGTTAAGCTTGAAATTTCGCGAGACATTTTGGCAACTGCGTCACACGCGCGTCCTGTCGCGTCTGTTAGCGAGCGGCAGGCAGACTGACTGGCGCCGCCGCGCCGGCGCTGGCGCTTGTTACCGCCGCCCGCACCACCCCGCATACCCCGCTACACCACTGAGTACATGATGCGGGTCGTGCGGCCGCCGAACCGAGAGAGCGGGGGTACTTACCGATAGTTCGCCCGCGTAAAATAGCATAATTTCCTGATTTCATGGATTTTCCCGTGAAAATTTAAGGTATTTTTTTTATATTTTTTTTGGCTTCAGTATCGTGTATACTACCACCCCTGAGATGGGCGTTGTTTTACAAAACCACACCTTGTATTATATATTTCTTTCCCTATGGTTGTAATACACTGTATGCACAATTTAAAAACCGTAAAATTATTTTACGTGGAACAGAGTTCTGTAGTTATTTTTCAGAGGACTACTAGCGAAGGGGTGCTTAAGCCCTCCTTTTTCTGGCTCGCTTTGTATCAATTTTTAAAGTATTAATGTCGTCGTATCATCATCATAATAACTAAACTACAATAAAAAAAAAACACTCGTTTAGGAGCTACGCTATCACATACTGGTAATGTAAACACATACCCGTCAAGCTAATAACCCCTCTTTTTATTAGTGCCGTGGGATTAAATAAATTGAAAAAAGTGTAAAATAAATAAATAAGGCAATTAAACTGTAATACGAGTATGTATATTTAATTAGCATTATTTAAATCCGATTTGAATGCACATATATAATAGGAATTTAGGACGGTCAAACCATTATTAGGCCAAACGGGCTCTTACGATGTCGACGAATTTTAGTGTCTATTGGTACTTGACACAATTAATTTGGATGTCATTTCATGAAAATTCGTCCTAATGCTGTTCAACGCCATCTCGTGACTCACATTTCATATTATTTTGTTAGATGTTGGAGCTGTATCAACTTTTCGTTAGATGGCACCGGATATTTCACACTTCAGCGCATAAACGTAGAATATAATAGACGGACAAAGCCTGCGAGATAGAAGAAAAACCTCTTATGGAAATCTAGCAAGATAGAAAAAGAAAACAAATCTTTTCGTTTTGTGACCTGTCGTATTTGACAGAGTGACATCCAGTGGCATATGCGATATAAGGTTCAACATTTTATGTAATTATCTAGTACATCGTAGATTATCTAAAGTAAATACAGTTTTATCTAACAATGGTCACATGTTCTGTGAGTGCCTGTGGAGTCAACCACAAAAATAATGCAGAAAATTGCTCATTTCACAGGTAAATACGTAGAAAGTCGTCATCGTAAAAACGCGTTATTTTTGTTGAATTTGATCTTGTTGTTAAGTTGTAAATATAAAATTATTTCAATCCACTTGTTCATATTAATATTTTTTATAGATAAAGTTCTATGTATTGATTATTTACATTATTTTGGCGGATAAATAATTTATCGAAATATTTTACATGTACGCTAGAGCTTGACTCAAATTTATCGATACTATTGTCGACATTTATCTTGAATGTTTCCGGAGAAATTTGATGTTATTTTACGTTTAGCGTCTCAAATGAATGTCAACTTAACAATTTGAAGAAGGAAACTGTAAGGAATCACACAACTAAGATAATCTTGTTTAAAAGTCAATAATCAGTGTTTATTCTGATTTTGTTTACTTGTTCTTTTTCACTTACTGCCATTGATAAGCTCACACGGCACAGCAGATGACAAGGGAAAATCTTTTGAAGAAATAAATAAAGAAAACTAATTAACAATGGCTGTTATTTTTTTTATTAATTAAGACTGTTTATTTTTAAATTATGTATATGTAAAAAATATACTCACCGGGTACATTTATCTGCCCACTATTATAGTTGTAAGAAGTGAGGGCGGTTAGGTATGCCGCAAAGTAGGTGCATAATCTCGAGACAAAAACAGTGTGACAGTAAACATTATTTTCCAAACGACAAACTGCAATTATTATCGATAGTCTAAAAATGTTAAAGGTACGTCACTAGTTAACACTTACATTGACAAATCAAAACTGGTCACGCATTATCGGGCTGTCAGTGGATCTACTTGTATCCTATATCTATGCTTCAGCGTGAACACTATCCATCTATTATTATTAATAGTCCGCTCAAAGAATAATCCAAAAGCAGGTGTAGAGTGCGTGAGCCGGCACCTAAGCAATTTCTTCAGAAATTTGTTCAGGATGCATAGAGAGTAAACATACTAAAAATCCCCGCCTCTAGGAGGGGCGCCGGAGTGGGGGGAGGGGGTTAAAGTTCCCTCTTTCGAGTTTTTTGCTAATACCTTTAAAATGGTGCGTCGTAGAAAAAAGGGGCTTCTATGTAATGAAAGCTAATAAAATTGTCTGCAACTTTTGTCCTACACAATTTTTCGGATCTCTAACTGTTTTGTAACTACAGGTGCTGGTAAAGTGAAATTTTGGAAAAAAATAACGACTTATCAAACACTTCCTCTTGTCTGCTACTTCAATCGTGTTATTTCGAGATGAAAAATAGCCTGCATGTTAATCCAGGTCCTAATACATCTACATACCAAATTTCATACAAATCTGTTTAGCCATAGAGCTCACGAAACATTTTTCCTTTTTTTAACTGTTTTATTATATTTTTTTATAATATTTATTTAATTTTATATTTTTATCCGTTTAGGCTGTGAAGGTCCTGGCAAGGGTTCTTCTTCCAAAGCACCCTCATCTTCAGTGGATGGTTCTTGCTGGAGGGGCTCTACGTCATCTTCAACCTCCTCTTCGTCAAGAGACACGCCGTTGAGACATTTCCCTTGGCAGTGGAGGCATGCCGCAGAAAATTTGAGCATTGCTTTCTGACATCCACATTTGCCACTACCACAATCCTTAGCGCAGTGGCAAAATATTGTTTTTAGTAGGACCTCAGGTGCGGACAAATCTTCTGTTGTTATTGGCACCAGGATGTCTCCTACATGTTTCCATCCCCACTCTTGGGGAAGCAGCTCATTCCCAAGCCACAGCTGCACTTGGTGGTAGGTGCGCCGTGAATGCTGTTTAGCTGCATTCTCAGTTGGTGGGAGGGAGCTGAAGTCAGGCTTAATCTTTGCCACTGATCTCATGAACAACTGATGTACTGGTTGAGAGAAGTCAGTCTTGTTGGCGCCCCATACCATTTGAGAAAGCACATCTTCCCAGCGTCTTCAACTTCACTGTGCGTGGAGGCGGGGTTGTAAAAGATCGCTGCTTCTTTTTTGATGCTATCTGACTTTAAGTACAGTTTTGAGAAACCCACTTTGCTTCTTCTGAAAGTTGCAGATGTTGTATCGCACCCGGTAAATGAATGTAAGAACAGGATGTGTTCATATCCAAGTTGCTGCATCTCTTTGGTGGATAGTGCGATTGTTTTGGTTTTCCCTCGGCCAGGTTTTAGCAGCAGGATGACTTGGGTGGGAGGAGTGGAAGCTATTAAATCACAGCAAGGTCCACATCCTCACCAACGACAGTTACATGACTATCAGTCGATTGTTCCACAGCAGTTTTCACGATAAGGACGTCAGCATCTTCGTTGGCCTGGCGAGTTTGTATCCCATTTTGCTGAAGCTTTGTCTGCAGTAAGGAATTGTACATAATGCGCAGATAAAAAACAATTACTCTTGAAATCGGATTGGGGAGCTGAAGACCTGAGTTGAGACAGCCCTGCTTCTTTCTGAATTGTGGATGCATCCCTTACATCTTCATTAATTGTTTTAGCCCGGGTGTAATTTTGCGACAGTTCGTGTGAATTAAAAGGGATGTTAAGCCATGGATGATTTGGTGCTTGTCATCTTTCCGGTCCTGACTAGCTTTGATGAGGCCTAGTAGGTATTCCCTTTTCTTTCACCTCAGTGACGTCCTTACTCCCTTTCACGACGTCCTCTTTACACATAGGACACTTATTAATACTCATTGCGGATAATCCGATTCGTAACTGATAACTTTTATAGATCACAGAATCTTTAGAATGGACTTGTGGCTGCTCCCCTGCGTTACCGGGTAGGCTACTTCCAAACACGTCAAAATGAGATCAGAGACGATGATAACATAAGCCCGAAGGTATGGATGATAAAGGTAATGGGAGTTTTAGCCAGCAAGATCGCGTTTTCTGTGGGCATTGGAGATAAAAAGTGGTGACCCGCTTTCGCATCATTACCCGCTTTTGGTCGAAAACGCGATTTCAAACTTGGAGGTACTCCCAGCTTATGTTATCAACAAAATACTTAATTTATAGT
Source organism: Anania crocealis (assembly GCA_949315895.1). NCBI lineage: Eukaryota > Metazoa > Arthropoda > Insecta > Lepidoptera > Crambidae > Anania > Anania crocealis. Next base: position 19,411,755 of record OX438880.1, on the reverse strand, counting down.
TTTCAACATCAAGTAATGCCCGTCACGCTGAAAAACATTAATTTTCACTATTTCGGAGCGTGATGCTCGAAAACTGATAAGGGTTTCGAAAAAGTGTATACGACAAAAGTTGTAGGAAATTTTATTAGCTTTCATTTCGTAGAAGACACTTTTTCTCTACGACGCACCATTTTAAAGGTATTAACGTAAAATTTAAAAGTGGGAACTTTAACCCCCTCCCCCTCCTCCGGCGCCCCTCCTAGAGGCGGGGATTTTTAGTATGGTAACTCTCTAAGCATCCTGAACAAATTTCTGAAGAAATTACTTAGGTTCCAGCTCACGCACTCTACACCTGCTTTGTTGGGTGGACTATAAGTCGAACCTGGAGGTACGAGCAAAGATAATAAGTTTTACGCGAGTTTTTTTAATTTATATGACATTAGCATTCTTGTTTGTCTTAATATTCTTTGGTAATACATATTATATAGGTATATTTTTTCCAGACTTTGAAACGTTGTTTTCTAAGTCTCAGGTGGGTTTTAAAAACTTAAAAACATGAAATAGTTAATCGGCCATATCACGTCACATCGTGATATACACAGGTAAATCTCAATCGACCCAAATATCATTCTACGAACTATACATTGTTCATTGCAGTGGCAGCGCAAGACCTAAACGTAATGTGGGCAGTACATTTCGCGAGGCCCTCTGATTGTGCAAGAATCCTTTTTTCTTCCGGGCCAATTCTAGCGGGCGTGATCGGGCCGGTGTAGGGTGCAAAAGGCACCCTACCAAATGGCGGACCAACCAGTAGTTGGTGGCGCCGCCGGAACCGGAGATGCCGTGGCATACCGGATCACGGTCGGGCTCCATTCTGGCGGGCCCGATCTGGGAGGGGTATCGGACGGCGTCCCCAAGGCCGCCTCTGTAGACTCGGACCTCGGCTTCACCCGCTTTAGAAGGGTGCGGTGTAAAGAACCACTGTGTTGTGCAGTAATTAAAGTGCTAAGGCGGTGTTGGCTAAAGTGACATAGCGGTGATCGGATCATTGGGGTCGTTTTAGTACGTGCCTGGGCCGACATCGGACAGCTACATGTCTCTGGGGGGAGTACGTGGCGGCTTTCGCTATGAGTGGTTCACTGCCTTATCGAAGAAGCGTTGAGAGGCTTCCTTCATACCTATAGAGGGCAATGAATTTTAAGCGACATTTTACTCTTGCGGCCGACAGGGTGGTACACTCGGTGCGTGTAGAACTTCGCTTGGTCGCAGACGCGATCTGCCCACTGATGCGATTCCCCATTTCCTAAACCATTCTCCCAAGTTGGTGATTGCGCGCTGTAGCGGTTTGGACAGGTTTAGTAGATATCGGTATCATCCGCGAAAAGGGCTAGCTCCGTGCCGGGAAACTCAGGTAAATCGTTTAGGAAAACAGAGAAAAGTAAGGGTGATAACGGAGAACCCTGTGGGCTTCCGGCTCTGATGGGTCGAGGGGAGGAGAGAGTGCCGTCGACTCGGTAGCAGAAAGTGCGATTCGATAAAAAGTCCCGTAAGATGAGTACGAGATTGTCCGGCACTTTGAGTTCGTCACTGCCTACGCCTTACACCTCCTCTGGCATTAGCATGATTAAAGTTAAGATATAAATAGAAATATTTAATAAAAGTTTGAATGAAACCAAGGAGTAACTTAATAAGCTTTAATTCTATAACTTTCTTAATTGAACATAACATTATTTACCTATTTAACGCGATTGTAACTTTGTTAATCATAATAACATTTCTGAACTGCGACCATTCGCATTGTGAAGGGGTGTAGTACGATTGCCTACTTCAACGATCCACTCATACCAAACTCTTCGGGAATCGACGCATCGCCAGAATTTCGCAGTTATAGTTTCGCCCTTTTTAACACGTAATGGTGTCTAAAATTTTCAATAAACTTGGTAAAATATTTATAAATTTTAAAACAAATATTAAGAAATAGTAAAAATATTACCTTTATTGGTATAAAAACTGGGAACCAGGATATCATGCCTGGACTGTGTGTTGAAGGAACTATACTAATCATTTCATTTCCAAACAATGTACAGTCAAAGTATCCTCCAAAACCATGCATCACATTGTCTTGTTCCACTGTCCATGATAATGTAGCTGATCTTCTATTATCTGTTAGGGGCAGTCCTCTGTAATCAGTCAATACTTGCCCTTCATGATCCTTAGCACCTTTGGCAGGATGTTCAAATGTAAATACCATCTGCAAAAAACAGAATTATTAATTTATAACTATTAGTTGTAATAGTCATCGTCCTTTTTAAATTATTTTACACCCGATTTTGCAGTTGGTCTATGTGACCTGGCCTAGATATTCTTCTGTTACACTTCACCTCCCGGATACAATGCTAGACACAATAGAAGTTATATTATTATCACGTCGACAAGCGGTTGGTGTCCGGGAAAGTGTTAATGATTATATTGATTATCTATAAATATCTTTTTTTTATATATAAAAGGTCATGTGTTGTCGAGATGCTCTGGGACAATACAGTATACAAACAACAACCTAAAATAAATATGGTATATTTTACCTTTGTCTCGGCTATGTCATGTTTATTTTGCATATAAACAACCCACAATGTTTCGAGATTTTTGTTTTTTAGGGCTACAGTGCCCGAAGTCGCAGCTTTAGCTGCTGCCCATAACCGTGGTGAAGAAATAGGCGCAACAAATGACCTGTAAGAGCAAGGTATTGATATTCCCCCTGGCTTTAATAGGCCTGCTGCACCATCTAAGCACTCAGGCGAAAGTTCGTTGTCACCCCATGACCCTGTAAGTAAAACCAGTTATATTATGGACTAGTGAAGAAACCCGGTTGTTTAAATAAAAAAGTTTAACTTGTTCACAGAACACACCCAAAAGCTCTGAGACAATGATATCTGCCTTGGGAGATAAATTAATATGTCTCATATCTTCCGGGATGACTACAACATCACGGTCACGCCACACTTCCCGAACTTGCGCTGCTAGAACCACTACAGCACATGGATTTTTTTCAACAGCAATTACCTAAAAATAAGAAGTTTAGTTATAGGTAACGAGATTCTGTATTATCACGGCTAAACGATGCAAAGTGGGCTGGAAATGAAGCTCCATATAGCGTGTATCAAAAATCAAGTGTATTTTAAAAACAATTTAGCGTATTCCTTTACCAAACAGCAATACATGACATAAAATAGTGCGACGGCCTTTGCTAGATATTGGCCTTTGGAAGGCCGAGAAACAGATTCAGATACAATGAATAAATGAAGTAAGTACTGTTTAAGAAAAAAAACAATTTGGATATGTTTACAATTTCTAAATAAACCTTATTCCGGTTTCATAATATATTTTGTAGTAATCTAGCAAATTGAAATAGCATGTATTAGATACTCGTAGAATGAGTATCTTTCTTTGGAGTTATGGAGAAAAATGCCAGCAGTGTTTCATCTAAGTTTTTGGTTATGAATCTCTAATATCTTAGAGAAATATTTTACAATTGATCAAGATGGAACAGCTTTATAAGTGTTTTGGGACTGTTATTTTAGACAAATTATTTTCTGGTATAACTTGAAAATACAATAGGCTACTTAACTCACCTCAAATTTGACACAATAAATTAATAGTTTCTGTAGTAATTCACTTAAGAAACCAATATTTATCGATTTGAGTTAACAAAAAGTGCAAGACAACGACTTAGATTATAATTTAAAAATTGTCCTTTTTTTAACTGAAAACGCAGTCGGTTATATATAATGACGTCATAGGACTCTAAGCAAACTTCATGGCGGATCTTACGAGTAAACTTCGTTATGTTGCCTATACTTTCAATGTCAAAGTTTGAATTAAGTGACTGACCAATATGGCAACAGCGTTTTCGTCGTTGTACGAAATTTATACTTATAAAACAAAGCTTTGTGGTTTTCTGGGTGCTAAAAATATAGGGATTCTATTTTTTTTCGTCTAATCAGGCAATAATTAATTATTTAAGATCTACTTCAAAAAAGAGTAAAGTAGCCTTTTCCTTAAACCGGCTTATTGAATGATGATAAAATACTGGAAATATAAATATGAAAATACTGGCGATGAACTAGACACAATTAACATTTTATTATTTGGAGGTCACCGGTGAACCCCATGACGCATTCAATTCGTCTACAGTCACAATATCTTGGTAACTCAATTGGTTAGAGCCATGGAGACTAGAAGAAAGGAGAACCATCTGCATATATCAGAAAGTGTCCGTCAAAAGGAGCAAATTAAGGTGGCGCCATAGTCGCAAATGGAAAGACAAAAAATTGTGCTACAAAGTTTTAGAGTAACATTTTGATGCAAGGATTTAATAATAGTAATCTTAATATATATAAATTACGTGTCACGTTGTTTGTCCGCGATGGACTCCTAAACTACTTAACCGATTTTAATCAAATTTGCACACCGTGTGCGGTTTGATCCAACTTTAAAGATAGGATAGCTTACATTTCAATTTATAGTCGCAATATAATTTTATTGCTAATTATTTGTTTCTTGACTCTCTAAGACATGGTAAAGTAAACGCCATATTTGGTGACAATGACATTTAAGACGTCAAAACAAAATAAACTATTCTGAAGCGATACGAAGTTCGCGGGGTAAGCTAGTCTAAATATAAAACTCATCAAAACGCGTATATAATATGCTAAATGTTCACAAGGTAGCATTATTTGACAAAGTGACACTTTAAATGCATGTATTTCATATCCGTTTATTGATCCGTATCCGTTAATTAGACGTTTTATTACCTTTACTTTACTTTTTGTAATATCTGCAGCATTAAAGGTAGCCCTAACAAGTGGACCGCGTCCAGCACCAAGCACCATTACTGTTATGGTTTTTTTGTTATCACCTTGGCCTATTTCGCCTCCAATCTGTAAAAAACTTAGAATTTGTATGAGATATCCACAGATTTCTTATTAGTTTCTAGCTTGTATCATCTGTATGGTTTCCTTCAACCTTTTTTTTTTTCCATCTGAGCTAGCTCATTATTTTCAACTATTTTGGTACAGCTAGACAGCTACTTGTGTTATCATGCCATTTTCCTCTGATCAACCTCCCTTTAAAAGGTTTTGAGACTAAAAACATATCTATCACTAAAATTGTACAGCTGAATTGATTCAGTATTTTAGGGAATGTGTGCGTTACGCCAGCGGAAAGGTATGGAATTTCTTGACCTTAACCACACACATAATTAGAGTGTCAGCTCGTGTAATTGAGCACGAAATTTTGAATTTGTGCATGCAACACTTATGGATATATTCGCAAAAAAAAACACTTTCCGCTTGGGGAACGTTCCAACAGCGGCACATTTTTTTTCCTGAAAACTTTTCTGAAAACAAATTATCCAGGGAATTAGAGCATAACGTGCTGTAAATGTGCGTGTTAATCTTAAATTTGTGCGCCTCAAAGTTTTGAAGCTGAAGAGTTTGTTTGTTTGTTTGAACGCGCTAATCTCAGGAAGTACTGGTTCGAATTGAAAAAATATTTTTGTGTTGGATAGTCCATTTATCGAGGAAGGCTTTAGGCTATATAACATCACGCTGCGACCAATAGGAGCTAAGCATCAGTGAAAAATGGTGTGCTTCAAGCTGGAATCCTCATATTTGAAATCTCAATAAAAACTAATTTTGACAATGCTAAAAAATAGTCCTCGAATAGTCATAAATAGTCGTACAAGTAAAAAAAATAGTCGCATTTTAGTTTCGGCGTTATAGCTATAGGTTAGTGAGGATTATGGCTTGAACGTTAAGCTGTAATCCTCACTTCTGGTGCAAGCAAAGTAAAGTCTATCAAAGTGGTTTAGGTTTCAAAAAATAGTAATGAAATAGTCTTAACGACATGCCAAATCTCAGAAATAGTCCTTAAGAGATACCAGAGATATAAAGGTACCCTGCTGAGGATTATGGCTTGAACATTTGAAAACTTCAAATTTCTCCGAAATGGCTGCGATTTTTGGTTTCAAGTTTGTGCCAAAAAATAGTCTTATGAAGCGAAAATAAATTTGAGCTGATTTAATTCGAGGGTAAAAAGTTTTTATTTTCCCTACATTTCTATGGAGTACAGTCGTGTACAAAATATTTTACTTCATTTGAAAAATATTCCGCTTAAAATACAATATTTCTTCCAATTAGGCATTTTCCATGGCAGCTGTTATAATTAAACAAAAAAAAACATTTATAATTGTATTCTTATTTATTACAACCGAAAGCTTCCAAAAACGTAAGTACATAACTTGTTTAAATCTAAAATCAGTACATATATGTTTGTTATATTGTATATGTACCTAAATATACCAATTCATCAATTTTTCCTGTTTTAAAAAGGCAGTTTTAGTTGTAAAAGTGTCACACACAGTATTATTTACATTGAGGTTACCCACGTATGACGTAACACACTGATTGGTGTATCATTTGAAATATTGCTAAGGAACTAGGAGCCAAATGAAGCCAACGGCTTTGTTAATGGCATTTAATAAAAAATAACTTAATACTTACATCAATATCACAAAACGGAAACACTGATGATGATATAGTTAATACTGCACTGCACATACACGATTCTTTTATTGAATTAGTGATTTTAGTAAATGCACTTGTAACTGCGCTCTACATCCATACATTGCATCTATCTACATTTTACATTTTAACGAATTTTCAACTAATATTTACGTAAAATAGTAATTTTTTAAATACTTTATTTGATAGCAATTAAATTGCAATTATAATATCAGTATATAAACCCGCCCGGCATGCGAGGAGATGCGGGTTCGAGTCCCGCCTGAGACATAATTTTTCAAGTTTGTATACTGATATTAGTAATTTTTAATTTTAAATCAATAAATAAAGTATAATTATTACATAAATATAACTGTTTCTCATGTCAAACGATACACCAATCACAGTGTGTTACGTCATACGTGGGTAACCTCAATGTAAACAATACCGTGTATGATACTTTTATGTCTAAAATTGCCTCTAAAACAGGATAAATTGATGATTTGTTATATTTAAGTACTTACATATACAATATAACAAACATATACTGGGTGACTTTTTGAAAGAAAGAAAGAAAGATTCATTTATTTGACACAGTAATGGATACTAAATAACAAGAAAACAATGCACAGACATTCAATGGATAATAAAATAAAATTAAAACTAATAGAATAAATGTGTGTCAAAAAAGGTTCTCGTTCAGCATTAGTCGTGACAGCTAGTGGCTATCACGACGCTGATTTTCAGCGGGGACCTTGACGATAAGGCGTGTGACAAGGACTTGTAGGCCCACCAGACACCGCCGAATCTCTCAATAAAGCCCGATCACCTGTTGTCGGTGAAGGACCGACGCCCAACCGAGAAAACACGTCAGCCCCCGATGAGTCCACACGTCGTAGTCGGCGTTACACGGTATCGGTAAAAGTTGTCGTGATGTTACAACTCAAATGGTACCCAAAAGCTACAAATATAATCTTATAAAAACACAAATAAAAAAGACTTAATTAAACATTTCTAGCAACTACTGGTTTAAATAATATATTTAACAAAACACTCCGTTTATAAATGTGGACAAATAAATAAATGTCGTCAACATCACATTTCGGATCCCAATTTGAATAACTATTTAAAGCACTCGTATTTTGGAAACCAGAAACAACGAAGGTAACACAAACACCCAGACCCGAGGAAACATTGACCTGCCGGTTGTTTTTTTACCGACTGAAAAAATTTACTGTGTATTTTGTACCTAAAACAATTGCTATAAGTGTGTGTATTTGTAAAATACACCCGATTTTATAAATTAAGGATTAAAAATCATAAATTTAGATTAGATTAGTGCGCATGCGTATTATTCTTAGTAAGTGTAGTAAAACGGTGGGGCGCGGGAGACGCGCGGCCGAGCTGCGTCGCCCGCCCCTCGTGTGACTAAATATGCAAAAAGCGATCCTAATTCCTATGCTAGAAGTCCGAAGGGCCGGGTGTGGGGCGAGGGTCGGGATGTTAGAAGGCACGACACGTGACTGAAGAATAGATAATAAGAATAAGTTTCCACTGCGCAGGTGAATTACTCGGCGAATTCATTGATGTTTAGCGCGTTCGGAGTAGAGTGAATATGCGTTTGAGTTTTGGTCGGTTTTCGTATTTTTCTTACTATTTTTTAATATTCTTTTTTTTATGTGATGTTAGTCTAAATCAACAAAGAATTAGATAGTTATTAGAATAAGTAATTATTGAATAAAAAAAAATAAGACCATTTTTTTACCTATCTCACACGTTTATTTTCTTTTCGGTAAAAAAATTCAACCAGTATGTACTGATTTCAGATTTAAACAAGTTATGTATTTGCAAGCTTTCGATTGTAATAAACAAGAATACAATTATAAATTATTGGTTTTTTTTTTGTGTAATTATAACAGCTGTAATGGAAAACGCCTAATTGGAAGAAATATTATATTTTAAGCGGAATATTTCACAATAATATCAAATGAAGTAAAACATTTTGTACACGACTGTACCTCTATAGAAATGTAGGGAAAATAAAAACTTTTTATTTTCAAATTAAATCAGCTCAAATTTATTTCCGTTTCATACAATTTCATGACTATGTTTTGGCACAAACTTGAAACCAAAAATCGCAGCCAAATTTGAAGTTTTCAAATGTTCAAGCCTTAATCCTTACCAGGGTACCTTAATATCTCTGGAATCTATTAAGGAATATTTCTGAGACTTGGCATGTCTTTAATACTATTTCATGACAATTTTTTGGAGCCAAAACCACTTCGATAGACTTTACCGTGACTATTTGAGGACAATTTTTTAACATAGTCAAAATTCGTTTTCATTGAGATTTCAAATATGAGGATTCCAGCTTGAAGCACACGAAACATGTTACAAAAACAATCGCGATCATAATAACAGAAATTGACGCGTACGAAGTCGCAGGCAACAGCTAGTTTATGATAAACACACACATTTACAGCATGTAATGCTCTAATTCCCTGGCTAATTTGTTTTCAGAAATCTTCAGGAAACAAAGGTGCCGCTGGGGGAATGTTCCTTCAGCGGAAAGTGTTTTTTGTGAATATCTCCATAAGGGTTGCATGCACAAATTAAAAATTTCGTACATATTTACACAAGCTGACACTCTAATTATGTGTGTGGTTAAAGTCAAGAAATTCGATACTTTTCCGCTGGCGTAACATACACTTAGGGAATAGCAAATAAGGGAGTAGAACTTACAATCTCACTATCTGAAGATTTCTTTTGGAGATGCATTAAAGCCTGTGCTATAGCTTTCTGATATTGATCATACTTTACAGGATCCTTTTCAAACACATTGTATGTGTGTGTATCCAAATTGTCTGCAAGTGGTTGCAATGGTATCTGGAGGTAATCTTCCCACCTGATAAAATATTATTTCAAGTTTATTACTAGGTAGTGTTAAAATATTATAAATGACAAAGTTTGGTTGAATGTTTGTTACTTAATCACGCTAGAAAGACAGCTTGCACCTGAATGAAATTTTTCAGTTTAAGAAAATTTTAGAACATTTAACATAATCCTATCATTCAGTTCTCAGTCTACACTTAAAAAATATCACATGTTGTGTGCAGGACTTTGTGTTTCGATAATTGTCTTTTTGTTGATTTTAAACAAATTAATTTTGCATAAATGTGCTTAATTAGAATGATTAGTTAGTTAAGTTTTGATGTATGAAATCTATACCCTCTAGCATAACTGAGCATAGGATCATCAGCAGGGTTAAGCCTTCTTTTCCACAATCTGTACAAGTACTGCAAATAGAACTCCACATTTGATCGCCTGGCACCACTCACAATCACTTGCGCTTCATGTTCCACCATGCTCACAACTAGTTGCTGGTGTGCTCGGGATAAAACTGGAAATCTGAATTGTAAAAGTTGTTCATAAATTTGCTGACTATAAAATTTTCAATAATTAAAGACATGAATACATTACAAAACATGTTCACACCCTTTCTTATTGTTGTGGAAAATAGATGTAGGCACCACTATAGCCTTAACCGGTTCTCCAAGCCATCTCTTCAACAACTCTTGTGATGGCAAATCAGCAGAGAGCTCCAATACAACTCCAACCCTTTTATCATAATTAAGACGTTCATGGAACTTTGACCACCAAATCCATGGCTCATTCCAAGCAGATTCTTCGCTGTCCTCATCACATTCAGGTACAGAGCGTAAAGTTTTGGTGCACACTAATGGTACACGAACCCATATTAGTGATGGGTGATGACTGAAATTTAAATAAAGCCATGTTTAACCTCTAAATACCCCTTGTGTAAAATTAAATCCACCTATCAGTCCAAGCTTAGTTCACTTGTATTAACTCCAACAGGATCGTAAACCCGCCGGCTGTCGCAATAACAATTGATTTCAATTGTGTAATCCCACAGTACACTTTCTGTTGTTTATATTATTCCCTAAATTTATATAAAAAGGGAAGTTAAACACTTAAGTAATTTGTTCGACAGTATATGGCTTAGTTTAATGTAAGTTACCATAAACTGCACACAGAGACTATGTAAAAGTACCATGATATATAAAATAGTGCATATGTCAGGTCTATCGTTTATATTATTCTGTAAATTTATATAAAAAGAGAAGCTAAACAGTTAAGTAATTTATTCCAGACACAATTAAAATCGCGACCGCCAGTGGTCTTATGATCCTGTAGGAGTTAATATTACATTATAAAAAAAATTAAAGACAGAGAAGCTAAACAGTTAAGTAATTTATTCCAGACACAATTAAAATCGCGACCGCCAGTGGTCTTATGATCCTGTAGGAGTTAATATTACATTATAAAAAAATTTAAAGACACTATCAAGCGGAATAAATATTTTATATTAAGTGTATACAGAGATTAACAGGTTAACTGTTGAGAAAATAAATTGTTATGTATCAAATATGATTCATGAGACAGTGAATATGTTAACACTCGACATTATTAATACATACCTATTTTCGTAATACGAATTAATAACTCTAGCTAAATTGCTGTTACTTCCTCCTGATAATGATAACATAATCGCAGGTAACCCCAGACCTCGACAGTAAGAAAGTTCTTCATTTAAGCAATCTTCATGCCGTTGCCGAATATGAGGTACTGTAGAATCTACGTCCAAGTAAGGTGAAAGTTTTCCAACTATTCGACTTGTCCAGTCTTGGGGCGATAATATCATATCAGACCGAGTAAAACCACCAACCCTACCGGCACAAGATGTGGATTGCCTACGAAAACGTGGGTGGACTATCGGAGATGCTATGAACGAATAATTTGAATGCAAAGCTTCTTTAAGACACGCTTGTAAATCTGGAGTTACCACATATTCTAATCCACATGAAATTTCTAATTGAGACATATTTATCTCGTAATATTCATAAACTTGAAGAAAGGCAATTCGTTCGGCAGACTTCGGTCGGCTTCGGCATTCAATCATCAATCACTCACAGCTCACTGAGCAAAGCAAGTACACTGTACAAGTAATCACTACCTACCTATGTCACTATGTTATCATCAATGATGAGGTTTTTTTTCTCATAAATTGAACGGCCTTGGACGAGTCCATACAGCCTAGTCTTTAGTAATAATGTCCATTTTACATTTTTAATACTTGTACATCTACATAAAATTATGTAGATGTTTAGAACAAAAAAAGAAAGAATGACAAATCACGAAATGAAAAATTCAATCAGCTTTATTATTATGTGCTGCCTGCCTGAGTGACAGTAGTTTAACATCAACTTAAAATAATTATATTTAAGTATTGTAAATAGCCTCTGCAAAAGTATTACTGTCATCACTGTCATCGACCACTAGCGGTCTATTATAAAACTAAACGTAGTGATTACTTGCTCAGTGATAAAACTTGCTGAATACTAATGAGTTACCACTCCACCCCGCGGTTTTCTTTACTTATGATTTCTATCGAGATGGCCGTTCCTGTTGGCTGCGGAGGTAGACGCATGTCTTACACTGTGCGCCGAAAAAATAGATGTGTCAACACCGCTGTTGAATAATGTATCTTTTATCCATCGACTAATGGTAGAACTGCTTGCATTATGAACCGGTATTTTATAAGTTAACAATAATCTTTCAGTTTTAGGTTTATTTCTAAAAAAATTTTCAATTCCAAATATGACAATAAAGTTTTTGCAGGGCAAATTTGAGCTTTATTTGAAAAGAAAGGCAAAGTCAAACGTGGTCTTCGTCCTGGAGCTGATGTTTTAATCAAATCTATACTAATATTATAAAGCTGAAGAGTTTGTTTGTTTGTTTGTTTGAACGCGCTAATCTCAGGAAGTACTGATCCGAGTTAAAAAAATATTTTTGTGTTGAATAGTCCATTTATCGAGGAATGCTTTAGGCTATATAACATCACGCTGCGACCAATACGAGTAGAAGCGAAGCATAAGTGAAAAATGTTGCAAAAATAAACGCGATCATAATAACGGAAATTGACGCGGACGAAGTCGTGGGGAACAGCTATAGTCCATAAAATTTAGCTTGATTAGAATGACATCTGTCAAACTGAGGTGACTAGTGATCGGACTGACTCGACTGATCAAACGAAAAAAAACAGATAAGGCATATAGAATAAAATGAAAATCAGATATATTAAGATTTAACAGTAAGTCAGTGTAGTGATCATTATGAGAATAATTGTAACAATCATGAAAATCAGTTAGTAAATTGTTATCGCTTATAGAATCTATTAAAACACTGTACCGTAACTGGAAGCTTTATATTGAGATAGCATTTCCGTTTCCCGTCGTTTGCCTACCTTTTTTAGTACGTAGTTTCCGGCTAAGTGGCGCCACCTGGCGGTCGTGCGCTTTTTATGTTTCTTAAAATTTGCGGCATACCATTTTGCTCATTGGCGTTTAGTTTACCGTCGTAACAACACGTTCACTGCAAGCCCTGTCTCTGTGATCGTTAAAATTCAGTGATATTATAATTCTCAAAGCAGAATTATTAACCAAGTGAGTTTTTATACAAACTACTACACAAATCTGGTAAGTCCTACCCTCATTATTTTTAAGTGAATAATGTATTTTATTTCAAGGAATTTTATTTTCAGTTTCCAATAGCAATTTTATTGCTTAAAACAACATGTTAATAAAACATGAAATATCATGCTTAAATATTCGTGTGACTTAATTAATGAATTTAACGGTTTTGCCGTTCGGATTAAAGTCATGATGTAATACGTAAAAGTGTATGGTGTCTTTTTCGTTTAGCATTGAGTGGTTTGTTTGGCTCGGCTAGCAGCTTCTCGAGCTCCTCTATAGCCGGTTAACGAGGTGAACGGCACCTCGGGTTATAAGATAAATACGATTAATAAATGTATCTTTATTCTTATCATATTATAGATAAATTGCTTGACGAAATGGGCGAATTGGCTTTGTTTAAATTTAAATTATAAAACACTGCCTTGAGAATCCCGTTTTAGTGTTAAATTTTATGAAATGAGTTAAATTTTATGAAATGAGTTAAATTTTATGAAATGAAAATTGACAAACGAGTGATGAATTTACGCAACCCATTCATTGAAATGTAAGATAAATTTACCAAAATTATGTAAGTCCCTATTGATAAACGCGATTTAAAGTCGTAAATTTATCTTTCAATTCAACAGATGTTAATTTCAACAACTTGAACGCGAAGGTAAAAGAATTATTCACAAATAAAATCGGATTCTAATCAAGTGCAATTAGTTTGTGGCCACCGGGCAGAATTTACAGAGATGCGACGAGAATTCAGTATAAGTCAAGTTAGAGATCCACTTATTGAAGCCTGCATACCTTTACGAACCCAACATATTTAGTGTAGACCCACTCATATGCATTCTGGAGAAAACAGATAGCATTCGTAAAGCTTTTTGGCCTCCAAAGGGCGAAAAATCCACACAGCTAAGAACAATCAAACAAAGCGCTGTCTCTCATGTGGACAAGGCATAAAAAATTTAGAAGACTCATAGCCTATGCTATCAATTTTTCACCCTAGCGGGGTGCCTACTTACTTATCAACTACCTTCCCAAGGGTAGTTGATATACAAATAAGGCTCTGCCATGCAAGCCTATGCCTCTAATTTTTCCCCCTGGCGGGGTGTTACTTATTAACAACTACCCTCCTAAGGGTAGTTGATATACAAATAAGGCTTGCCATGCAAGCCTATAACTTTAATTATTCACCCTCGCGGGGTATTACTTATTAACTACCATCCTAAGGGTAGTTGAGATACAAATCAGGTTCTGCCATGCAAGCATATGCCTCTAATTATCCACCCTCGCGGGGTGCCTACTTATTTATTAACTACCCTCCTAAGGGAAGTTGATATACAGATCGGGCTCTGCCATGCAAGCCTATGCCTTTAATTATCTACCCTCGCGGGGTGCCTACTTACTTATCAACTACCCTCCTAAGGTAAGTACTGCCAAAGCAAAAATGAAGGTTAATTCTATAGCCAGGACTCGAGGAAGTTCAAGCAATGACTTAAAATTAGGCTCTGCCATGCAAGCCTATACCTCTAATTAACTACCCTCGCGGGGTGCCTTTTTACTTATCAACTATCCTCCTAAGGTAAGTTATGCCAAGCAAAATTGCTAGAAGTTAATTCTATAACCAGGGCTTCTGGCCCGATCAAAGAGGTTCAAGCAATTACTTAAAATCGGGCTCTGCCATGTAAGCCTATGCATTTTAATTATCCACCCTCGCAGGGTACCTACTTTTTACGAGCTAGTGATAAATTTGCTATAGTAACATAGCTAGAGAGTCCTTTTATAATCAGGGCTCGCGGCTAGATCAAAGAGGTTGAAAATGACTTGAAATTAGGCTTTTTCATGCAAGCGATACGCCTAAAATTATCCACCCTTGCGGGGCTACCTCGCCTACCTTGTACCAAATACCCTCAAAAAGAGATAGACCTGCTTTTGCAACATCCCCAGATGTTCATTTCATAAAAAAGGGCTCGCGGCCCGATTAAAGTACCAGAGATCGTTTTAATACTCCAAGAGGTATCAAAGTAGTTGAGGCAACGACTTGAAAGAGGCATAGTATCGCATTTCTTTGTGTCAAAAGTGTCAACTTGTGAAACAAAATGTAGTCATGAAGTTGGATTTTATCCTTGTATAAGGCCAAATCGAATATTTTATGTCAGAACCCTTTTTAGTGTACTTGACTCTTACTGTTACATCTAAATGCTCGCGAGCATATCAAAGTTACGGTCCAAACATTATAGAAGTTGGGATGGCATGTGAATTTAGAAATATCGGTTCTTTGTCCCCAAAAAAGTATTAACTATATAATGAAAAATAGAATAATGTGAAAACATGAACGAATAGACTCACTGTAAACGGCAGGAGTCACTGTAGATTGTCTTACGCAATGCCGGAAAAAATATCGATGAAGGAGCATAAAAAAGGATTTTTAAAATTTTGGGTGTTATGTTATGAAGGCAAGTGCTTATATCTTCTAACGTAAAAGTATTAGCAATAAAAAGGAAAAGAAGCAAGGGAAGAAGAAACAACACACGTATTTATTCTTTAAAAAACCAAGTAGTCTGTGCCAAAATGTTTATTAATACCTGGCCTAATTCGCGTAACCAAATCGAACTATCATAATCGTAATTGAATAGCAGGTTTTTGACAGTTCTAGTATGGGTTAAATGTCAAAATCGTCCAATTCAATCACGATCGAACTGCGATTGAAATAGCTGAATAAGGCCCCTTAGCTGGTTATAAACTAAAGAAATAAATATTTATAAGGATAAATCTGGTCATATATTTCTTTAAACCACCATGGTGGTTCACCTCACGAAGTAAATCTTAACACAAGACCAAAAAGAGATACATAACGTGCCCTATTACGTTTTTCAGATCTTTATTGTTTATTTTGAGAGAAGCAAACTTCTTCTTAGCGTTTCATGGATTCACCGTGCGGGTGCCAAGTCCATCGTGTGGCAGAAAGAGAAACTGAGTAGCTCCCGCGACTTGTGACACGGGTTAGGTTTAAGAGGCCCCTTTCCGACGTACATCAACACTCACCTTCACTACCCATGTCTCTCTCCCTGCCTAGCCAAATCTGGTACGAACCTGCTAATACAGCTTAGAGAATGCAGTATAGAACTTACTGCAGTTATGTCTACCCAGTCAGTACTAAAGTAGAATAGATTATTTTATTACCTATGCGAAAAGTAGTAGTAGTCTTTTACTACACGGTGTAACTGAATCAGAAACTTCATTCAAACCCTAATTTTATGACTACATCGCCTGCAGAATTTAAATTTCTGCCACCCTTGCCATTCGCTTGGAGTGGTCTCCAGCTGTTAAAGATTTGTTAACTGTTATTCCCAAAGGTTATACAGTTGGGTGTGAGAAACTAGGCGTTTTTTTTTGTTGGTTTTCACTGAAAGTCAATGGATGATCACTTTTTTATACTAATATTTTGATAAAATTACTTACAATTCCAATTTACTTTATTCAATAATTAAACACAAGTATGACATTGTGAAAATATGGTTTAACTCAATGTTTAATTGTAAATATAAAATAGTCTTAGTACGTACGTACTACTCCGGGAAAAAGGAATATTTCTTCAATTTTTGAATGTTAAAGCCAAAAATGCAGGCAGAACCGTTCCAATCATGATCACGTTAAAATGATTATCCACATTTTCAATAACCCAACACTGTACATTAATTACTATCGCCAAGAAGGTAATTTTACTAGAATTGAGTATTTTAACTAATCTCCTGCAAAATAGCAACATTTAGATCGACTTTTTCTCTTTAAAATCCAAAGTTTATCAAAAACCGGTAATTTGGAATAAATCATGTATTTGTGTATTTGAACGTTTTCAACTAAAAAAAAAGAGAGATTTATCTGAACCAGTAATAGCTCTATCTCGTTCATGCAAATTGCAATCTGCAGACAAACAGACCATAGACAAGCTTAGCTGTTCACCTTTTGGTTTAGCGATGCTAAAGTCGTTCAGCTTTTCAGCGGTTATGGTATGATTTTTAGCAGGGCAAAAGCAGCCCTACTGTTGAACTGCCTGGAAATTGAATGGCTTGCTATAAGCTGATGGTAAGCCCCCAGGATGCCAAAGGATGAATTTGTTGCTAGAAAATGGAGAGAAATCGGCAAAAAATTTTGTTACCATTGGTGGGAAACCAATGGTAACAAAATTTTTCGAAAAAATATCAATTTTATCCTCGCTTAAATGATACCTATTCCTCATCATCCAGTATAATCTCTCACTACTGAATCAAGACACGAACTAATTAAAAGTATCGCAAACAGATAATTAAGCTTAAGATTAAAAACGTACACCACCGAAGATACTCTTAAAATGACGGGGATAAAACTGACGATGCGACAACGGCTGCATATAATAATGTTTAAATTTTTTGTAATTTCTTTTTTTGTTTTATTTCCTTTGCTCCGATTCGGTCCTAAACGAGTCTACTACAACTTTAACTTAACGATCCACTGAAACTCTCCTATTCCACAGTAGTAAAGAACATACCTAATTAAATAATATAATAAATAATTAAGTAATAATATAGCATGTACTGTATCACTTACATGTCACGAATGGTTTCTTTTTCCCTTTACAATGTAGCAATGACTATAACTAAAAAAAAAAAAAACTTTGTCCGCATTTCATTCCACTGTTTAAAATGCTATATGTGAAAACTTGTAATTGGCTATATTTAGAACATCATTGTATCTTAGTTAAGTACTTAGCTGTAAGTTTTCCAAAGAAATGAAAAATAAAATAAAATAAAAATAAAATAAAATAAAAATGAATAGCATGGGCTAGCAGGTGACTATTAGTGCTTAAAATCCGTTTTAGATTTTATAATTTTTAATACATTATGTATTTATCAATCCAGTAAGGCTATCCGAGAAGATAATATTTTATGGACACCGTATTAGAAAAGAAGGCACATTTACTTTCGAACCTCTCTCTCGGCTCTTTTTTTTAGGTAAGTCCAGCTTAGTGTAGGTTCATGGTAGTGGCACAAAAATTTTGTCTTGATAGTTTAGCGCTGGAAACGAAAAGAGGAAGATGGAATTTGATTCGTAATTTTGTGAATATGATAAAGTGGTGGTATTGTTATAATGTGTCAGTGTGTAGGATAAATCAAATAAAAGTGAGAAACAAGTAAAGGCGCTCCTACTTGACTCTGATCTACGTTCTCGCGTAAAACTCCTTTAATCAATGAAATATATAGGTAAGCCATCCATACATTTCAATGAGTTAGGTTAGGTTATTATGTTTATGTATTTAAGATAATATGATAATGTATTTTGAATTGACATTATAACTAAAGACTAGGCTGTATGGACTTATCCGAAGCCGTTTAATTTATATGAAAAGAAAAATCCTTGTTTGTGTGGCAGTTGACCGAATCGCAGTTCGATCGTGATTGAATTGGACGATTTTGACATTTAGCCCATACTAGAACTGTCAAAAACCTGTCGTTCAATCACGATTGTGATACGATTCGGTTACGCGAATAGGGGGCCTGGTCAGAGGCAAAACCGCAAAATTGTGTTCTGTGGTCAGAGGGTATCCTTTGGCATTAGCATTTTTTTTTTGTTTGGCCTTAATTGGCATTGTTGACCATATCCTCTTAGTAGTCTGTGTTGTTGACGGACCTCCAAGTTGGAAATACTTTTTAGAAATTTTTATTTACATCACTCACACTATTTGTTTAGCCAGCCCAGTGAAATGGATAATAAAAATCCATTACGTTTTAATGCATCTAAATCTCGACGTTCTGATTTAAATAAAAGTGGCCGACCAACAAACACAAACGCAATTAAATTTAGTCCTCAACCTAAATCTTTGGTCTCTCAGATGTTAAAAAAACTCAAGGAACAGTGTAGTGAATCGAATTTATGTATAAATGCTAGAAATATAAATCAGGAAAAGTGCTCAAAACTCAACAGTGATGCGAGTATCTCGAGCGTAAATAAGTAAGTTATTGATTGAATATTTTAGACCATGGTTTACTAGATTAATTAAACAACACAGAACTTAATCTTCCCTATTTTTCAGCCCTCTTGATCCTGTTATGGATGTTGCAAGAATTTCAAACAACTGCAAAGGAAACAAAACATATCCATGTGATTTCCCAAACTGCAACTATGAGTGTAAATTTTCCTCTAATCTTATAAAACATAAAAGAACACATACATCAGAAAAACGATATCTATGTCATTTATGTTCATTCAGGTCTAATTTCATTAATTCATTAAAAGTTCACCAAAGAATTCACACTGCTGAAAAACCGTACAAGTGCAACTATTGCAGTTATCGATGCAATAGCAGTTCTAACTTAAAGAAACATTGTAAGCATAGGCATTGTACTGTTACAGTTGAAAAACAAGAAACAGAACATATAAACATAGATCCTAAGACTTAAATAAAGTGTTTCCAAAGACTAGGCTTTATCAGTTGTGTAGAGATTGTCATTAATATATTTTTGTGATAAATAAATAGTAAAATATTTAACCGTAAAAGAGAATTTTTTTTACTAAGCCACTACTCATACATTTTTTGTTACAGAATTATTAATTGGTTCAGGCTGATTTCATACATTTTATTACTTGCATAAAAAAGTTTATTACACAAAAATATTGATTTCATTTGCATAACGCACAACACAATAGCCTAAATGTTTTTTTGCTTTTATTCAAAATGTGGCACAAAGGCCTAAATCGCTTTATATGTGGGCAACAGACACAATAAGAAACAACTGGCATTAGTCATAAGCACAGATGCTTAACAAATTCATTGTCACTAAGATTTTTAGTATGTCTTCTGGGATACATTGAACTCACTACACAAGTAGTCTGCACAGGAATAAACCAGGTGAGTGTCTGTGGCACTGAAAGTGTGTGTGCCGGTGTGCAGACGACCAGTTAATTAACCTGCGACCTCTCAATAAATCCAATAGAAATATATCTTACCCTTAAAGAAATAAAACAAAGTTTAAAGTCTTAACTTTAAAGAAATAAAACAAAGTTTTCAAAAGCATATGTAACTATTTGATATTATAACTAGCCTAAAATATTATGTATAATATGCTAAAATGTATATAACTTGTAAAAACATTGCTGCCCAAAAAGTACCTACTTAAACAATAGGCTGTCCTCTTATAACGTGATAATATACACCATGGACTATTTTGAGCATCTTATCAGCGCGAGGTCGTAGATTTTATTAATAATACTAGTCTGGTTTCCATTCACGATATAACAATATGTTAATATATCAGTGACAATGTTCGGTGAAGTCAACCACAACTGATTCACGCCATCCAAAGAGGAAGTAACCGGTGGCTGACCCGAGTACAACCGCCGCGCAGAGCCAAGTGTTGTACGTCATGAACACTAACATCAGCATGTAGCTCACTAGCACCTGTAACCCATGCAGCACTGTTTGCCACCCGTGCGCAGTGCTCATCATTGTTGGCCTGCAAGAAATTGAGGAACATGAAAGTCATGTTCAATAAACCGATTAGTGTAAGGTCGAAGACATTTAAGGAAGCCCTTTTTCATTTTAACTCTGATAATCTGGGTATGCTGGGGTTTGAGAGATATTTGGCGCTCCTAAATAGTGTTTCTTTTGATAGTACAAGTAGGATCACACGCATGTCGTCAGACACGCAAGTGGTTATTTAAGCATGATGGGAACGCAACTCTTCAGCTTCGCAATTGGCCAAATTCGCTATGCATCAGATTTGCAACCTGTCAAATAAGCAGCTTCGGCAGACACGCACCTGGACAGAAACGCATCTCGTCAGATATTAATAAATAACATCTAGACTGATGTAAAACAGGAGATAAGTAAAATATTGACCAAAATTTATATTAATCTTACAAAATTTGTCTTATTCAATATGTAATAATCTTTTTCTAAAGGTCGTAGCACACATTACATCAACTCGTAAGCGGAACGTAAACGTATCAACTCTTGCATTTCAGTATTCTTTGTATAAAACTCCCTACTGTAAAGCACACTTATCGGAATCGTAACGTAATCGCCTCGCCTCGAGACAAGCTCACGAACCGCGGTACGATGCGTGGACGACTTGCCGTACCCGCGGCGCTTACGTCTCACCGTACGCTATCCTTCGACTTTCCGTTTCTTGAGCACGCCCCGCGCCGCGGCAACCGCTGCGCCTAAGTCGGCGTTCGAATACTGACCCGCGCGGCAACCCGCCTAGCCGTCAACCAGCGGCCGGCGAGCCGTAAGCGCGGCGTCGCGAGCCGTAGCCGAGTCGACTCGGAGCTGCTGATCGGT
The DNA here is from genome assembly GCA_949315895.1 of Anania crocealis. Classification (NCBI taxonomy): domain Eukaryota; kingdom Metazoa; phylum Arthropoda; class Insecta; order Lepidoptera; family Crambidae; genus Anania; species Anania crocealis. The sequence goes on along the minus strand of OX438880.1, from coordinate 19,390,354 downwards.
TGGTAACGCGCTTACGTTAGGTTGACGCTTGGTTGACGGCGAGGCGATCCGGTGACGATCCCTTTCCGAGTTGATATGTGTGCAGTGTGCTACGACCTTAAGTCATGAAAAATCAACTACGTGGGGTGGGGGTGGCAGCTATGAGCCAGGAAAAATTTGAAGGGCCATATTTCTGCATTCCTTTACACGAATAAAATGTTATGTGTATCATCGATAGGGAAATTTAATTGAGTATCTAATGGCGTACTCACATCTGTTTTAAAGTCATCATGAAATGAGCAAATACCATTTTTTTTATGTGTGAGAAATGGCTCATTTTGTACACCCAGGAGCATAGGGGTGGTACTCAATAGGCGGGCACACAATCAGCCAGGCATGTATACAAGTATGGTTATTCTTTATATTTATTCAAAGAGTTACGAGAAAAACAGTAAATTACTATTGCTACTCTACTACGTTAATTATTTATTACAATCTACTAGGTTTGATTAACAGTAACTTATAAAAATCTTGTCCTACATTTTTTCTCAATGGTTCTGGACAATCATCTATATTAACTGAAGTCAGTGGTAAAGATCCGCCGATGATGTCTTCTGCATCTGTATCTGGTCTGTCTGTTGATCGACACGGTCGATTTTTATGGTGCGCCGAAACAACAAAATACTTTATCTATTATGCAAAGGCCAATGATATCTGCTTACAAATTTCAGTCCAGTTGCGTATCTGTCGAAATGCGCATCTGTCCAATTGCGAATTTGACGAGCTGCGTATTTGACAAGTTGCAAATCTGGCAAATTGCGAATTTGACGAGTCGCAATTTTGACAATTTGCGTATTTAGACCACTTGCGTGTCTGACAGACAACATGCGTGTGATCCTACAATATCGCTAGACATAAGTTATGAAGTCGTTTTGTGGGCAGATTATGCGTCCACGTGTAACAAGTCGTGTAAATCATGTAGATTATGCATATTTCTATTCTAAATATCTATCAGACAAAGGTAACTTACACATTTCTTTCGAGCACGTGAGGTACCGGCCTGCAAACAAAAACCAAATTAGTTAGTGCATAAAAACACACGGACACGGAAAATCAAATGAAATCAACAGCCATTGTCCGTGTCCGTCCACTGCTGGACGTAGACCTCCTTCAAGTACCGCCACATTGAGCCACAAGCACAACGAACACGGATATTCGGAACCTATTTGAAAGTATGTAAGTTGTCAATCAGTCATGCATAATAAGAAACAACTTTTACCTTGGCTTGGTTGTCATTAGTAAAAGTTACGTAAAATTAAAACCTACTTAATTAGTTTGTTATAACCGGCGCGGCCGGAGTTCAGTTTGAGTGGTGGTAAAGTTGATATTACAGCAGATGAAATCTATATCTATATACTATATAAAAATGAATCCCTATTTCCCTTGGTCATCGCATCACGCGTGAACGGCTGGACCGATTTAGCTTATTCTTTTTTTGTTTTGTTTGTTATTGTCAGGAGAATGTTCTATGAACGTCAAAGCTGCGGGATCACTCCTTGGTTTAAACCAATTTACTCATTTCCTTTTAGCACCTATTTGGCACCATCAATTATAATTTTGGCACCTTCATAGTTAAGACAATATTAAAGATTTAGACTGGTCCCGCCATATTGACGCGTCAAGATGGCGGGATCAAGCTGTTACCATAAAACTACTAATCATTTTATTAAACTAGCTACACTTAAATTTAGCACTCATTTGGCACCCTCCGAAACTTATATAACTTTACCGGTTTCGAGTGTATATATTTTTATTTTTTATTGTTTTCATTTCTGCAGTCTTTACGCCTGTGCAATGGGGACTACCGTTTCTTTGCTCACCAGTTGGCGCCACTGTAGACGAAGGCCCGGAGGTATGGCTGTCAAAAGGCGATTGGCGCCAAAACAAAGTGTTTTAGCTTGAATCTAATTAAGTTTTATTAATTATAAATAACTATCTTGCTATCAACAAACTAACTTCTGAAATAGTTGCTCTTGAGGCCGCTTATTTTTGCGCTTTTTCTTAATTCCGCTTTTAAAGTGTTCACATTAATCGCCAAATAATCCATATTTGCGATATTTTACGAAGGAGATCACTTTCCAGCAGGTAAATTAAAGAAATTATAATTTATGCAACAAAACCCGCTAAAACCAGTGAAAAGTGAATGACATTGGACCTCACGCGATACAAGCGCCTCTAGTAGCAAATTCACTAGCGATAGCCCCCATTGTAAAGAGCAAAGCTCAAAGTGGAATAAAGTTGCTCATCGATTGGTGACAGGAGTTTTTGTTCATTTTTAATATAATATATAACCACAAAATGTACTTTTTGTTTTTAATTTTTGATAACTAAACCTCTGAATAACTTTGATTTAATTTCTAAACATCACCAAATTAGAATTTAAGGGTAATAAAATAAAAATATTTTGACAATAATCTATCTTCTGGTTTTGCCATTTGTTGGTGAGCGATTCTACAAAAACAAGAATTTTAATTAATTTTTGGAATTTTATCATTTACATTACTATTTTGTGTACTTTTGTAATTGTGTCCTGTAATTGTTTTGTATTACTGTGTGCAAAATAAAGTGTTTCTATTCTATTACTAGAAATAAAATACTATGTCACTAAAAATTACAATAAAAATAATACAATTTAACACAAGTCATACATTTTATTAATACTTAATTATAATTATTTAGTAAGCTTAGTGTGACGAGTCGTGTCTATAAAATCCTACTAATATTTATAAACGCGAAAGTTTGTAAGTATGGATGGATGTTTGTTACTCAGAGTAACTTACTCTTTCACGAAAAAACTACTGAACGGATTTGAATGAAACTTTACAGTAATTAGTTTATGATATGATCACGTTTCCAAGTTTCGAGCCCAGCTTAACTGGCTCCCTATTCGTCTCCGTCGTGATCTTCATGTCCTTTCATTGCTATACTCTGTATTATTTAACCCGCGAACTCCTTGCTATCTCAAAGAACGTTTTAAATTCTTGCAGCGGACCAGTGGTCAAGATAATTTGCGCTCGGGTCGTAAACTATTACTATCTTTCCCTTCCCATTCGTCACAGTTCTACTCACAATCCTTCACTGTTCAGTCTGTTCGCTTATGGAATTGTTTAACCTTAACTATTAGACAATCCTAATCAAGACCAGGCTCAAAGGACTTTTCCTGTCGCGATCGTAGCATTAGGTTAGCCATGTCGGTTCGTGTATGTGTGGATGGTTATTTTTATTTATCTTTATTTTAAATGTTATACAAGGTGTTTTAAAAAAACGAGTAATGCCTGAAACGCCATAGAAAGTGAATGAAACTGAAATATCTGGCGCTGTCCCTTTTGTTCTAGCTGTCATGGTTTCGGAAAAAACTTATATCGAAGTTTTTCAAAAATATCGTTATGAATTTATCGAAATTTCCACAATAACCTCATAAATCTAAATATATAAAAGTGAAAACTGATTTAATGACTGACTGACTGAATGACTGACTGACTGACAGACATATCAACGTACAGCCCAAACTACTGGGATTTAAAATCTGAAAATTTTTACCACGCTTCTTTTTATAGTGTAGGTGAGCACTAAGAAAGGAATTTTGGAAATTCCGCCCCTAAGGGGGTAAAAAGGGCCCCACAAGTTTGTATGAAACTCCGTCAGTTTTGAAGCTAAGTCGATGAAAATTGGTATCCAGCTACCTGATTAGAAATTATGAATGACGTCTTTCAGGATTTTTGAGAATTTAGTCTTTAAAGAGATAAAAAATGGAGGCAAAGTTTGTTCGGATCCGTTTCATATCCATACTCTTTACATATTTACACTCTCTGTCGTCAATTAGTTTGTTATGACATTCAATGTGTCAATCAGAAAATAAATATCATTGCTTGCAAATAGAAGGCTATTATTTTAGAATTTAATAAGAATTGGTGCCGAAATGGATGAATTAACTAAGTTAAAACGTACACGAACTTCAATTAAAGGCTGCATTAAACGATTCGGCAGCCAGATACAAACCCTACGAGAAATTTATGATTATGAATTAAAATTAGTGAGTGACCAGCTGGTGACCAGTCACAAATGTACAAAATAACCAAGAATAATTGGGAAGAGATACGACTACAAATAATGGTATTACTAATGAGATGACCTCACACTTGGAAAATGAGATTGAAGAAAAAAATAACCTTCAGGGAACTACAACACGGCTTAATCTAAAACTGCAGAATTTGAATTCAATAGCACGAAACAATTCCATGTATGCAGAAGGGACCGAGGAGCAAAGGTCGGTCACAACACAAACAAACCTTAGCACATCTAAATTGAACTCAGTACTATTAGACAAGGACGAAACATTCTAAAACATCATTAAATGGTTGGATACTTTCTTAAAACTAAAATATCTATACAATATATATACACGTTTCTTACATCTTTGAACCCAGAATTACATCAGAAAACGTATTATAACTATTATATTTATGTGCTCCTTGTGAGTCAGAATTTGAGGAGTTAGTTAAAATTCAGTTAGTAAATTATCAACAACTCATAATTGGACAGATTACTAGAAGATTACTTTATCAATAGTGTTTGACGAAACTCTTGTTTGCATATCAAACTATAAAGCTCGATAAGAGCTTCAAGAAAATGTGACATCTAGCCGCGACGTATTCCATACGCCATGAACGATAAAATAGGAGGCTACGTAACGAAAACTTTTGATGAAACTTGAAAATTCCTATTGGCTGTCTTATCTATATTTAGGTCCATATTTAGAAAATAAATATCAGTACTTACAAATAGAATGGTATTATTTAGAATAAAGCCTTGCAAGCTGCTTTAAAGGTTTTGTTGTACTACAGCACTGACAGTTTTAAATCTTCAAATTGTATTAGACTTCAAATTTCATGTAAATGCAAACAGATGTGGTGCGAGCTTGCTTGGACCACGGTACGCTAAAAGAACCAACACCGGATCCCTTCAAACAATAGCATAATTCAGCCCCTTTCATCCAACTATTGTATCAGCGTAACGGACCCCGGTATGCCGACAACGACGTACCGGCTCCCACTAAGTACCCAACACCACCTCGCCGGTGATGGGGCACCCCCGGCACTGTAGGCAAAGAAAGTGGAGGAAATGGGGTTTAGTCATGACGAAAACTTTGTAACAGATCAAATTCTACGCGCGCGAAGCCGCGGGTATCAGCTAGTCATAGATAAATTTACTCCTGTCTGCTACTCCTGGTAGCGATTCTTTTGTGTGTTCCGTATAAAATAAAATAAATTTTATTTTCGACCTTAAGCTGCCAGTCCTCAATAATTATTTAATTAGTTCATTTGGTTGTTGAAAAAACAAGATAGAAGCTAAGAAAAAAACTTCGTCGTCACTTTTGGAAATCGGGTAAAATACATTGTACATCGACCTTGAGCATAACACCATACACTTAATATCGTTAAAATAACCGGCAGAATGAAGTAAGAGAACTCCATTTTTCTTGGCTTATATGCAATGATACACCCAGGTGTCAGACTTTATGAGCCGCTATTTTAACATTTGATGTTTTATTTTCGACCTAGAAATCAAACCTAGAACTTTCGGTCACCGAGTTCCATACTCGAATCACTAGATTAAGACGTTTACGGGAATGGAGTACTAGGACAACATCACTGTTCCCGCCCACAAATTTTGGTTTTTACAATTTCTTGCGGAACCAAACAGACGAAAGAGATAAACATTTTGAAATTTTGTTGTTTTTAAATTAAATTAAACTTTGCAGATGACAATTTGATTAACTACACCTAGGAGGCAAGTGATAAAAGCAGGTCATCATAAGACAACAAATTGTCTCATTTATCATAAAAGTTTTAGTTAGATTAACTTACTTGAATACTTGGTTGATCGCTTGATCAAATATTCGAATCGAATCAATTGTTGTATGAAAATCAAATATTACCTTACTTAAAAAAAATACTGGCTCTCGAAACTTACAGAAAATAGCATCAGCTTTTACGTTCTGCAGGTTATCCACTTAACTAACTTAAAAAGGTAAATCTGTTAGACAGTTAACGTGATATTTCACCAGCACGAGAAGCAGAACCTTACGTAAACTAAACTCAACTAGGTTTAACTAGAAGAAAATTACTTTTACGTACGTCTATGTCTTGTACACCTTATTTTTGCAATTAAGTTTATAAATAAATGTAAATAAGTTTTAACAGAAATTCTAAATTAAATCTTTTAATCCCTCAAGGCACTCGGGTGCCGCGATAACAATTGATTTCAATTGTGTCTGGAATAACTCACGATCGAGGGATTAAAAACAAAAATACACGTTACGTTACTCGTACCAACTGTTGACGACCACTTATACGAGTAGCTAAGTACATTAAGACTAGTAGAAAAGAGAACCATCTTGTATGAGAAAAAGTGTCCACCTGTTGTAAATAGCAAATTACAGGTGGCGCTAGTTTAGATTGGAATTGGAAACGATATGAATATTGCGATTATTGTTTTCGATCCACCACAGTATTATAATAATAAATTTTTCACCTATTACTTAGATACTGAAGTTAAAATCTACGTTTTATTTTATGTTGAAAATATGTTTTTTCTATTTGTTTCTAATTTAATATTGTACTGTTGATAATAAATTATTATGTTTGCCTATAATACGCTTTTTAATAAGTTTTTTAGATTACAACTATGAAAACCATGCATCAAAATGTTACTCTAAAAATTTGTGGCAATTTTTAAAATCTTTACATTTCTACTTTAGCGCCATCTTTTAATTTGGTCCTGGACTTTTGACGGACACTTTTTGATAAAAGATGATTCTCTTTCTACTAGTTTTCATGCCGAGTACCAGGGCGCACTCGTTGCCAAGACAACGAGAACAATGGATTGCGCCCGCGCCGACACAAGCGCCGACAAATCTCCGCCATGATAGTTTGCGGCGACGCGAGGCGGTCTTCTTTGCGGTGTTGCCAATTTTGCTACTTTGTGGCTAGATGTAGCTATTATGGTTTTATGGTGTTGGTTAGCTACAATTTTTGAAAACTTTTAGCTACTTTTTCTAACACCTTTTTACGCATGAATGCATTTGGTTTTCGTAGTAGGTAGATTAGATAAATTATTATCTGAAATTAGTGTTTGTACAAATAAAACGAAGAAATCGATTGTTTTATTGTAATCAATAAGACGTAAAATTATCCCAATCTAACTAAGAACTAGTTGCGTAGGTACATACTTTAAACTACCTTTTCGGTTAAAACTTTTAAGTCCAATAAGCATGGTCGTTTACATCTTTGGAGATACGATGGGACGCGTTACATAGAAGACCATGCCATACTAAACAGAGAATAAGATCGAATTTATCTTTACATGTATTGTTGAATGACTACTGATGGTGTTGGGGAGTCGTGCCGTTTACGGCTTCGGGTTATGTTGATGTCCTCCAAAATGGAATCTTACCGGCCGTCCAGATTTATTGTCCATAAAATGAAATGCCACAATTTTATTATTTTCAGGACAGTTATTCTTTATATAAAGCAAGGGTGACGCATGCATGGTTCGGTGCACACCAGGAAATAAGGTTAAGCTTAACCTTGGCTTTCAAATCGCCTGATAGCAACCCCATCTTCTTTGGTCTTTGGGGCCTTATGGCTCAAAGATGGTCAAACCAGCATGAAAGAACAGCAAAGGCTCTAAAACAGCTTTGATTGTAATGAGATATGGGAGGAATTTCGCGGATCAGATATTTGCTCTAGACTTGTAGGCTCAATGTCTTGTGTCACTGCACAAAATATTAATTTAGTCGTATATTTTGTCAGAAAATTTTTGCTATGATTGTGTTGTCCTATAACGCGCGAATGATTTATCTCATTAGGGTGATATTGTAACGTTATACGTTCGTCTTATATTAATAATTAAATTAGTTAAATAATGTTCTTTTAAAAAAAAAAAATTAAAACTCAAAACTTTTGTTAATAGTTAACCTACATCAAACTAATAAAAATTGAAGATTCTGATACAGATTGCATTCTTAAAATTAAATAATATTATTTCTTAATCAAAATATCACATGCATCAAACATGATTCATAATTAGTAGATAAAAAACAAAATAATTAACTGTCCAAATAATTATATCCTATTAAATAAAACTGAACTTCATAAAACGTTTTAAGCCAATGGTTCGCTTGAGTGTTGTGCGGATCCCTAACTCGTCCTTTTGTTTGCGAGAAATCGTATGATCTTGGGGGCGGGGCCAAGCCACCGCAGCCGGTCGCTGGAAGTGGAATGCAGGAGACCATTTTTACCACGGCACGGCCGACACACCTTAACTTCACAGTGAGTCGAGAGGACGTTACTTCCTCGAGCAATAAGTGCAATACCTAGACATATTCTAGACCAGCAGTTAAAATTCGAATAGACTTATTTTATTCGCAGTCGTGCTATTAACAGTTGCTTTCAAATACTTACTTCCTACGTATTTAGGAAGAGGTATTCCCCGATAGGGTAAGTGATGAACTTGTATTCTTTTAATTTAGCGAACCATAGTTGTAATAGTGTTTCGAACGTATTGTGTTGAGTAGGATTATTGTAAATTTGTTAACTTTTTTTATACTGGCCTATCTACTTAGGTATTTCTTCAGCCTAGACTTTATTTCGCTTTTGCTTCGGTGTAAACTAAAATAATTAGGTACCTATTTGCCAAGCTATACTTTTACCTTGTAATACAATGTTAAATTAATAAAAATAAAATATTCAACAAAATCCCTAATTTAAATTAAAACTATTTTCCATATTTGCATAATCTGTAATTGTAGTTTATCGTAAATTAAATTCATTTATTTATCTACCTACCTACCTAGCTTTTGCACTCCGTTCTGATTGCGATCTTTTAAAGCCACATCACCATCTACTAAAATACAGAACCCGTCTTCTTTGCTTTGGCTTGGCTTGTAAATGGGAAATGTTGGCGATCGCAATCAGCGGATTAATTTAGGAGAATGAATATTAAGCTGGGACGTTTTTCCAGGGAACGAAGTTAACATTTGAAATTGGGCCACACCTTCGCATCTACCCTCGCATGCTGCTTGCTGCCGTCCGTCCAACGAGCCAACATCTATCCTCGCGTCACCATCACAAAGGAAGTAAGGGCCTGCGGAAGCAATTTAACAGTCGGGCATACGAACCCATACCCACAGTGCTCAACCTTATATTTTTAATAAATATTTTATTTTGTGTACGCTTGGTTGTTCCTTATAAATACCCACTTGCGACAATATACAACTTTTTTAGCAGACCGTACTTATAAGTTCCAAGAGCAAACAATAATACGTATTTCATTATTATTGATTTTTTGTAGTATGGTACTGTTTTTATTTTAATTCGTACTTGTATATTTTACATAATAATATACTTATTTGTATTTTATTATTAATAGACATATATAAATATTCAAACAAAAAAACAAACTATTTATATTTAAAATTAATATCATATCAAGTCTTACTACGACGGCTCAAGATTTTTTTGTCCATCTCGTGCACGCTTTACTCTGTTTACGTTGCGTACGTGTGACTAGCTACGCACACTTAAACAATAACTCAGTTTTTACCTAAACTTGAGCGTTATCTTTTTGTGTAATGGCTCTTAAAGACTACTGGCCGGTTTCAATGGAGTATTTTATTAGGTCTAGCCCATTAAACGAATTTTTATTCCAAAAATGTGATATTAACTTTGAAGACGTATAAATACAAAGGCTGCACTAAAAGTATCGTATCGGGAATGGAATATTTCCACTGTTCCTGTCATATTAAAATCTTTTTAATGGGGGCTATCGCTAGTGAATTTGCCACTAGAGGCGCTAGTGTCGCGTGAGGTCCAATATCATTCACTTTGTACTGGTTTTAGCGGAATTTGTTGCATTAATTATAATTTCTTTAATTTACCTGCTGGAAAGTGATCTCCTTCGTAAAATATCGCAAATATGGATTATTTGGCGATTAATGTGAACGCTTTAAAAGCGGAATTAAGAAAAAGCGCAAAAATAGGCGGCCTCAATAGCAACTATTTCAGAAGTTTGTTGATATCAAGATAGTTATTTATAAACAATATAACCTTAATTAGATTCAAGTTAGAACACTTTGTTTCGGCGCCAATCGCCTTTAACAGCTATAACTCCGGACCTCAGTCTACAGTGGCGCCAACTGGTGAGTAAAGAAACGGTAGTCCCCATTGCAAACTCCTTGGTTTTAAAAATCGAATACCATTTATTTATTTAAAAAAAGATTCTCGGTCTTATCACAAGGTCTTGTCAAACTTGTTTAGTCGTTGAGAAAATGGAATTGACTCGAGAACATTCAAGAGCGATGATTTATTATGACTTTCGAAGTGGTTTAACAAAAAACTTAGAAATTTTGATTTGTCTATATATTTCTGAGCATGTCGGGCCTTTTATCACAAAACATCAATACGTCTTTGTGAAATCTAGATCTGCTGCCACAAACTTAGTTTCTTTTGTTGAGAATCTTGCGGAGGCCATCGAAGCTCGCCAAGAGGTTGATATAATTTATACAGATCTTAGCAGAGCTTTTGATAGAGTGCCGCATGAGATCTTGGTTGGGAAATTGATGAATTTTGGAATTCACGGAACCTTACTGAGTTGGTTTAATTCATACCTTACCAACCGAAATTTTTTTGTAACCGTTAATGGATTTAATTCTGGTGAATACAGTGTAGATTCAGGAGTGCCGCAAGGATCTAATCTTGGTCCAGTTCTGTTTAATATTTTTATCAACGATATAGTTGATTGTATTTCATATTCTATCCCGTACATGTACGAGGATGATTTAAAGTTGCTGCGCATAGTTAAAACAGAACGCGATTCCATACTTCTTCAGGAGGATCTGGATAGCCTGAATCGTTGGTGTAAATGTAATGGAATGCGGCTAAATGTAGATAAATGTTTTTACGTAAAATTTACGAGAAAACACAGAACTATCAAATCTAGCTATTATATTGTGCTATTGTCCAAGAAGCCGATCATATTAAGGATCTGGGAGTGATTGTTGACAGGAAGCTAACCTTTGTGGCTCATTTAGAAAGTGTAATAAAAAGAGCTTCTAGTATGCTTGGATTTATTTTTCGAATTGGCAAAGGATTTCGCAAGTTGCAGACGAGAAGGCTATTGTATAACTCTTTTGTTTTAAGTGTCCTCGAATACTGTAGTGTTGTGTGGAGACCACACTATTCATGCCATTCTCTGAGGTTGGAGCGGATTCAAAAGAGATTCCTCTGGCATTTGGCTCACTCGGCAAGGTAGTGTAGGAGGGGGTTTTCATACAGTGAAAGATTGTAACATTTTAAATACACTTCGTTGGAGAAACGCCGGACAATACAAGATCTCACATTCTTGATTAAACTATTTAACAATAAAATAGATTGCCCCGATTTGTTGATTGAATTTCAAAGCACCAAGCCGGCTACCTAGAACCAAAATTCTACCATTGGTTCCACCCTTACGTACAACAGTGTTGGGCTCAAGGTCGTTTGTCCCCAGAACAAGCAGACTTCTTAATCAATATGGAAGATCCATTGACGTACATGCTTCAAGTCTCAATACATTTCGCAGGCACCTTTATGAAACCATAGTCAATTTATAGTGATGTACATAACCACTTCCTTTATTGTTTGTTATTTGATTCTAATTTGTTAACCTTAGTGATACTGTACAGTACATGTGGTAATTACCTTTAAGAAATTGTGCATTTAGCTATAGAAGAAAATTGAAATTATTGTGAATTGTATGATTGTAACAATTGTTGGTAGATCAATTAAATAAAATAAAATAAAAAATAAAATATAAAACTGTGTATTGAACGGATGATTTCTGCATTTGGTAATGAAGCCCCATCCAAAACCACAATTTATCGCTGGTTTACTGAATTTCAACGTGGACGTGTCAAGCTCAGTGATGATCCCCGTCGAGGTCGTCCAAAAACTGCAGTCACTCAAGAAAACATTGATGCTGTGCATAAGCTGATTGAGGAAGATCGACATTTGACATACCGCGAAATTCAGGCAACTTTAGACATTGGCATGAGTCAAATACAAATAATCTTGCATGAACAATTAGGTGTAAAAAACTTGTTTTCCCGATGGATACCGCATTCGCTCTGTGAAGAGCAAAAAGCGGCTCGCGTAACTTGGTGCGTCAGAACTCTCGAAAGATTCCACGCAGGATCCTCAAATGCTGTATACAACATCGTATCAGGTGACGAATCCTGGATATATGCGTACGAACCCGAAACAAAAAACCAGTCACGAGTTTGGGTGTTCGAAAATGAGTTAAAGCCAACAAAAATTGTTCGTTAACGGAGTGTTGCAAAAAAAAATATGGCCACGTTTGTCTTCAAAATCGGCCATGTTGCGACTAATCCTCTTGAGGGACAAAGAACGGTTAATGTAGAATGGTATGCTAGCATTTGTTTGCCACAGGTCGTTTCTGAACTCCGTAAAGAGAACTGCAACGTACTCGTATCATCTTCCATCACGACAATGCGAGTTCTCACACCGCGCACAGAACAAAAGAGTTTTTAGAGCAAGAAAACATAGAATTATTAGACCATCCGCCGTACAGCCCCGACCTAAGCCCTAATGATTTCTATACTTTCCCTAAAATAAAGAATAAATTGCGTGGTCAGAGATTTTCATCACCTGAAGAAGCTGTAGACGCCTACAAAACGGCCATTTTGGAGACCCAAACTTCCGAATGGAATGGTTGCTTCAATGATTGGTTCCGTCGTATGGAAAAATGTGTCAAATTTCGCGGAGAATACTTTGAAAAGCAATAAATACATTTTTAAATAGTAATGTTGTGTCACTTCCTTGATTCCCGAAATTGTCAGTGCCGCCCTCGTATTCAGTTAATACATAATTATGATTAGAAAAAAAATATTAAACTGTATTTTATTGCACTTTTATATTTTGTAACTATGGTACAAGAAAATAAAAATACGCCCAATTGGTAAAGCGCCGAGCCCGGTATGCATGGAGATGCGGGTTCGAATTCCGTCTGAGACATAATTTTTCAAGTTCAAATACAGATAGAATAAACTATTTAGATCTGGCATACGTGGTCACTGTTTTATTCTAACCTGACAATAGTGACAAGGTTACATTTAATATTTCTAGTGAAGTGAAGGAATGGCATTAAATAATTTGTCAAATAAAAAAATAAGATCGAAAGAGTATTTACCCTATACCTACAACTTGTTCCTTTTGATATCCCATAACTCTAGGGTATTAAACAGACCATGGTAAAGAATCAAATTGCGTATGAATTATTTTTCAATTATTAATTTTTTTTGTTTAAATTTTTCATTGTCAGTGCCGGGATGTAAGGGATTTTGTACAACATCACAAAAATCCAAGCCAACCTCACCTGCACGCGGTACATCCTGCTGATCGACGAACGAGGCTCTGGCACCACTTAAACCCATCAACCCGCATTGGACCAGCGTGGTGGGTATATGGTCTAAAACCCCCTAAACAGAATATTATTTCTCCAATATGCCAGTACAATCAAAACAATGGCCCCAAGTGCCCGGCGGTGCCAGGGGCTGTCCCAGCGATGACGGTAGCAGGAACACCTGTGGCACCAGGGGTGCGAACAATCCCCGGGTGAGATCGATTACCCGTCAAACGACCCAGGCGACTTTGAAAACGGACACCGATACATTAAACATTTTAACATACAACGTTCAAACTCTACTTTCGAACGATCGGCTTATCGAACTTGAAAACTCGTTGAAGGATATAAATTGGGATGTTGTGGGCATGTCTGAGGTGATACGCAATGGAGAGCGGACGGAAGAGAGAGAAGATTGTGTATTCTATCACTTTGGCGAAACTGACGGAATGTACGGAGTTGGTTTCCTTGTATCAAAAGATTGGAAAGACAATATTATAGAGTTCATTGGCTATTCGGAAAGAATTGCTGCTCTCAGATTACGCCTGTCGTCAAAGAGGTCACTGACACTTATCCAAGCGTACGCTCCAACTACAAACCATAGCGATGACGACGTGGAAGACTTCTACGATGTTCTTAATAGAGCTTGCGATGAACAAAAAGGGACGTGGACCCTTGTCCTCGGAGACTTTAATGCGAAAGTCGGATCCAGGCAAGCGACCGATAATTCTGAGGTACTAGGCCCCCACGGACTTGGAGACCGAAATGACCGAGGCACTCGACTGCTCTCTTTTGCGTTTGGGCAAAATTTTAAGCTGGCTAATAGTATATTTTACAAAAAGCCTCAGCGACGTTGGACTTTGATTTCACCTGGCGGCAGATTTATGAACGAGATAGATTTCGTGTTAACATCTGACCACAATATTATAAACGATTTAAATGTCATAAACAAAATAAAATTCAGCTCAGATCATAGAACCATACGGGCGAAATTAAAGTTTGATTTTAAATTACATAGAACTAGGCTGTTTAAGAAGACCATCAAGCGATTAGATCAAAGCACTATTTCCAATAACTATGAACTTTTCAATCTCGAGCTGTCAAATTACTTTGATAGTCTTGGTACTCAAGATACCATCAATACAGATGCTTACTATAATTCAATCTTATCCGGTATTAGAACGGCCGTTAGGAAAATGCCACATAAAAAGCGTAATGAAAGTAAGTTATCGGCAGACACAAAACAGTTAATCAAACAAAGACTCCAGACAAATTCGGGCACGGAACAATATCAAAAAATAAACAGGAAAGTTAAACGAAGCATCAGAAAAGACCTTAGAAATTTCAATACACATTTAGTTAAGACTGCCTTGCAAACAAATACGTCTTTGCGAGTGGCAAAACAAGGACACACACGAACCAGAACTTGGATAACATGCTTGAAAGACAGTGACGGGAAAAAACAGAATAGTCGTGACAAAATAATAAATATATGTACCGAATTCTACAAATATTTATATTCCGATGAGTCAAATTATGGACGTCCAATTGAGTACCGCTGCGACGACAACATCCCTCTTATAACAAAACACGAGATAAACACTGCCATCAAGAGTTTGAATTTTAGCAAGAGTCCTGGAGAGGATGGTGTTACGACAGAGGTGCTCAAGCTTGGAAAACCCGCTTTACGACCTCATCTTGTAAAGTTATTCAACATGATTTTGCTGACAAAAAAAATTTCCCGCAAAATTTTTGCCACTCCAATATTATTTTGTTATACAAAAAAGGTGAAAAAACTGACGTCAACAATTATAGGCCAATTAGTTTAAACTCACATATTTATAAACTTTTAACCAAAATAATTCAAAATCGAATAGCCCATATACTGGACAGTCATCAGCCCTCTGAACAGGCCGGGTTCCGATCACACTTTTCCACCACAGACCACTTGCATACTGTTAACCAGGTAATAGAGAAGTTTAATGAATTTAATAAACCTTTATATATTGCTTTCGTAGACTACTCGAAGGCCTTTGACAGTCTGAAGCATAGTTCCATATTCACTGCGTTACATCGTCAAGATATACCACCGACTTACATTAAACTTCTCCAAAATATGTATCAGCAAAGTACTGCCGATATCAAATTGCACGCTCCAGGGCCATGTTTTAAAATATTCAAGGGTGTCAAGCAGGGAGACCCAATCTCTCCTAAATTATTCACCAGTACTTTGGAAGAGATATTCAGAGGCCTTGCAAGTACTTGGAGATCACGAGGGGTCGACATCGGAGGTAATAAACTGACAAACCTTCGGTTCGCCGACGACATTGTTCTTTTTGCCAACACCTATGGAGAATTAGAAGCAATGCTCGAACAGCTGAGTAAGGCGAGCCTTGAGGTTGGACTTTTGATGAATAGGTCTAAAACAAAAGTAATGACCAATGCTGCCAGGAGAGCAATCACGGTGGATGGACAGGTTATGGAGCATGTCGATGAGTACATATACTTGGGCCAGATAGTTTCTTTCGATAGATGGCGCTAGTGCCATGTAAACATTGAACTCCTACGCAAATTTAATTAATAAATAGTTAATGTTTGTTTTGTGGACTTCATTGGTGATAAATACTTTAAGTACTATCGAAATAATGTGCTCAAGTGTTATCTACAAAAAAGAATCAAGTCTTTGTATGTGAAATGAACTATAAAAATCGAAACAATAAACCTGGCCTACAGTGTTGTTTACTAGAAGTTTTAGCAAAACAAGTGCATAAAAACATTTCGTGATGAGCAAACTTGCCTAAACAGAAGTTATCGTGAATAAAAAGTGATTTAAAATGCAAAACATTATTCTTCATATACAATAGACCGTTGATTTTATTCAAAATCCTAATAGTGTTACGGTATTATTAGTTCTAATACATTGTAATACGAAATCTTCTTATGACGCTGTCAGTTAGCGCCATCTACCGAATGCTAATAATACTATCATCACATCACACGTACCGTCTCGGACAAGTTAACTGCACAACCTATCTATTGAGGTAACCAACTAACAGTGACATTCACAAATTATTCTTCAACAATTACTTTGCGAAGAAATCAACTAATAATTTCGCCAAGTTTCAACAAGAACCGATTGGCCCTGTGGAATAAAGTGTGCTTTGCATCTGAGAATCCCCAAGATCGATCCCACAGACAAAAATCTTTTTTTGTTTTTTTTTTTGGTTTTATATTATTCTTTCTTTAAAACTTATCAAGTTTAATTGAGATAAAAAAAAGAAAAAAAAATGACACCTAGTGTTCCGAAAACTAAAAAATGCTGTAATTGCCAACACAATCTACCAAAAAACGAATTTATGACATGCTCAAAATGCAAAATGTTATATGACTTAGATTGCGCTAATGTGTCTGTTCAGAGATTCTATAACACTCTCACAGCTGAATACAAAAAAAAATGGAAATGTGATGAATGCAAAGAGAAGCTACGTATGGAGCAGCTACATACAGATGACCCTAACAATTCACAGAAGTATTACTCAACACCAGAATCCAAAATATCATATAGAGAAGCAACAACAGAAACAAAAAATATTACGCTTCGAAATAAAAAAAAAACAATTAATGTACCAACGGCAGCTTCCTGCGAATCACTGTTAACTGATCTGAACGAGGAAGACACAGTACTTTCTTCTCCAGACTCATGTGGCAAAATAAATAGAAGTTGCCCCGATTTGAGACATATGTATGATACTGAGAAAATAAAGGATATGGAACAGATTATTAGTCAATTACAAGATAAAGTAGCTTCAGCTGATCAAGAAATTGTTACACTATTGTCAGAGAACAATTCATTAAAGGAGGTTATCGTTAAACAAAACCAAAAGATATCTCAACTGACGCAAATTTGCGGATCAACTAAGAAAACTAAACAAACAAAGTCGCAGAAATTTTTAAAAAAAAATTCGAGTTACGTGGAATCAGAAATGGTAAATCAGGGGCCGAACGTAACATTAAATACTCTTGAAAGTAAATATAGCGGAAATAAAGAGGATGAACAAACAGACGAAATCTCAATTTTGCACCATCAAGATATCCAACGTAAAAATACTCATAAGCATAAAATCGAAATACTAGGCGATGATCATCTTTTGGGTCTGGCGGCTGCTCTAATGAAATCCAGATCTGGTAAATGGAACGATAAGTACCAACCAACAGCGTACATAGCAAGCGAGGCATCCAGCTTCCAAATCTTAGAATATTGCAATGCCACATTAATTAATAAGTTGTCAGATAATGATATAGTAGTGATCTGTATTGGTGGACATGACCAAAACTTGATAAATCTCGAATCTGCATTACACATTGCACTAAACAAATTGAAACATTTGACTACTTTTGTTGTGCCAGTGTATTCTAGCAAACATATGAATGTTAGGCTACTTAATTATAGACTAATGTTATGTACAAAAGTATTTCCGAAATGTAACTTTTTGAATGTCAATATTTTTGATTGTACTAATAGATTTGATTACCTTAAACAAGTGTGTAATAAATTAAACATATGTATTGACTATAATGAATATGCCTCTGAATTTCTAGACTATAAAAAGATAGTTTTGCACTCCCGTAGTCAGACAAAGAGTAGTTTGAAATCCCAGTGTACAGACAGCTTAAAGAGCCATATTCGTCAAACAAAAATTATGGATTACTTTCATGTTGTAAAAAAAAAAGAGGTAGTTATGTCTGAAAATAATGTGAATACTGCAATGTTTTTTCGTCCCGAGACATAATAGCACTTTAAGAATATTTCACCAGAATGTGCAAGGTTTGTTAAACAAATTAGATTCCATTGAGGTTTGCATTGACGAATTTACAGAAAATGGTGAAGAATTAGATATATTATGTTTTTCAGAAACTTTTGTTAAAAAAGGAAGCGAAAATAACATATATTTAAAACAATTTAAATTAGCATCTTCATTTTGTCGAAATAAAAAGCGCGGTGGTGTTTGCATTCTGATTAAAAAATCTATTGATTTTAGAGTTATTGAAATATGTTCTGAATTATCTAAAGATAATGTTTTTGAAACTTGTGCCATTGAAATACCCATTTGTAATTGTATTTTAATTTGTGTCTACAGAACTCCATTGTATTCCAACATATCGTCATTCTTCAAGTGCTTAGACTTGTTACTTTATAAACTCACAAAATATAGTAAAAAAAAAATCATACTTGCTGGTGATTTCAATATTAATACCCTTACAGATAGTAACATTTCTAAAATATATAAAACGTTACTGGCCACATACAAATTGTCGTTACATATTAATGTGCCTACAAGGCTAAACTCATGTATTGATCACTTTGTCAGTAACATAGAAGATGCTCAAGGATATGTACATCATTTGCACCTCTCAGACCATGATACTGGTCAAACTCTTGTATTTAAGGTATCTAAAATTAAGAAAAACGTGCCTAAATTCTTGTACAAAACTATACGAGAGATTAACGAACAAAATAAAATTAAATTTAAAAATTGTATCGACAGTCTAAGTTGGAGTAATGTTTATAAAAAAAGCGGTGACATTAACGCAGCTTTCAATATTTTTCATGAAGATCTATGTCTATATTACAAGCTTTGCTTCCCAGAAAAAAGAGTCAAAGTTAATACAAATAACGGGAGGCCTAAATGGATTACAAAGGGAATAAAAAGATCTAGCATAGTTAAACGCCAACTCAGAGCATGTTACTATAAAAATAAATCCATGGAAAACCAAAACAAATTCAAAAAATATACCAAATTACTTCGTAAATGTGTTCATACTTCACGTAGAATCTCGAATAATGTAATTATTACAAATGCTTCAAATAAATGTCGAGCCACATGGAACATAATAAAGGAAAAAATTGACATGGTGAAATTTAATGATGGAATTGAAAATATAGAATTTAATGATATAATTATTGACGATCCTTATGACATTGCCACAAATTTTAATAAACATTTTATAAATCTGACTAAATTTGAATATAATGATAATGTATTGGTGGGTCAACTTGACATTAATACTATAAGTAACAGTTTGTTTTTACAACCATGCTCCGAGCAAGAAGTAATCAATGTAATAAAAACATTGAAAAATACAAATGCAGTGGGTGTCGATGGACTGCCTACTTTTATATTTAAAATATGTTATAGCACACTAGCGCCTATATTGACCTTTCTTATAAACTTATCATTTATACAGGGTACATTTCCAAACTCACTAAAAAGATCCAAAGTGAAACCTCTTCATAAGAAAAACAATAAAAAAGATATGAATAATTACCGACCCATTACACTAATCCCTATACTTTCAAAGATATTTGAAAAAATGATAGCTAAGCGAATTAACAACTTTTTCGACAAACATAAAATAATAGCTAGAGAACAAAATGGATTTCAGAAGAACAAATCAACAACCCTTGCGGCCTATACATTAATAAAAAATGTTTTAGAAAGTATTGACAAAAAAAATCCTGTAGTGACAGTCTTCTTTGATATGAGCAAAGCGTTTGATTTTGTGGATCATCAGATATTGTTGAAAAAGTGTGAAAGGTATGGCATTAGGGGACAAGCTCTAAGCTGGCTTATGAGTTACCTTTCAGATCGAGTACAATAGAAATAAACAAAGTCAGTAAAGACAATGAGATTATGTCTTACAATTCCCCTTTTCTGTGTAACAGACGCGGTGTTCCACAGGGAAGCGTCTTGGGACCATTGTTATTCTTAATATATGTGAACGATTTGCCAAGATTCACAGACTATGAAACGGTGTTATTTGCAGACGATATTTCGATGATTATACCGAATCGTAATAAAGATCCAAATTTTGATCAGACAATAAATTATGCTGTAGAACGTGTTGACGAATGGCTCAAGCAAAATAAGCTTTGTGTAAATGTATCAAAGACAGCATTCATACAGTTTTGCAACTATCGGTCCAATCGTCTTAAACTTAGAGTAGTCTGTCAAGATCAGGAAATCCATGAAGTAAAGGAAACTAACTTTCTTGGTATTACTCTTGACCAACACTGTAACTGGAGAGCACATATCTCAAAATTATGCTTGAAATTAAGTAAATTTGTGTATGCTCTCAAACGCTTGCGGTGTGTAGCCGGGGAAGAAACATCATTGATTGCTTACAATGGATATG
Source organism: Anania crocealis (assembly GCA_949315895.1). Lineage (NCBI taxonomy): Eukaryota > Metazoa > Arthropoda > Insecta > Lepidoptera > Crambidae > Anania > Anania crocealis. The sequence goes on along the minus strand of OX438880.1, from coordinate 19,369,660 downwards.
TTGCATCATTGTTGAGGTATGGATTAATATTATGGGGAAACTCTGTAGACATAACTAAAGCATTCATAATGCAAAAAAAGTGTTTAAGGGCAATTTGTGGTGTAGGGCCAATTGATACATGTCGACCTTTGTTTAAGAAATTAAGATTGCTTACGTTGACAGGTCTTTACATTTTTGATATGTGTAAATTTGTAAGGAATCATTCGTATTTTTTTGAACAAAATAATGTTGTCAACATAAGACTCCGCCCGAGAGACACCACTCGACTGATGAAAGTGCCAGGTACTAGTGCTCTATTTAAAAGAAACTGCAATGCAATGGCAATAAAAATATATAATAATATACCCTTAGACTTAAGAAAATTGCCCACTAACCAGTTTCTTAAGCGTTTGCGTGAGTTGCTAATTGACAATTGTTTTTACAATTTGAATGAATTTTTTGACATGAAATAATATTTTGCCTTTATTCAATAGTTTTAATTAATTTATGCAATGAAATCTTTTATAATATTGACTTATTTAATTATTATTGTTGTTGTAGTTTTTTTAATATATATATACTAATATGACATTCATTGGATATGTGACTGTTAAAATGTGAAATTAAAATATAATAAATTGTAAGTTGCATGCCACCATGTTGGCAAAACATGAGATCTTTTGTATTAAGTTAGTATCTATGTTGTACCATGTTTTGTGCAAATAAAGATTCTGATTCTGATTCTGATTCGGAAACAGGCAGGATAAGGAAATCGAGCGTCGTATCGATAACGCCTGGAAAAGCTTCTGGTCAATGAAGGAGTATATGAAGGGAAACCTTCCTATATCACTCAAGCGAAAACTTGTCGACACTTGTATTCTGCCCGTACTATCCTACGGGGCGCAAACTTGGTCTTAAACCGAACATCAAAAGTCCAAGCTCAAGGTCTGCCAAAGGGCAATGGAGCGTAGTATATTAGGTCTGAAAACAGTCGATAGAGTGAGAAATACCATCATCCGCTCAAAAACTAATATACTAGATATAGGCGAGAAGACTGCCAGGTTGAAGTGGGAGTGGGCCGGTCACATATGCAGAATGCATCCTGATAGGTGGACCCGAATCGTCACACAGTGGACACCTTCGGACGGCTATCGTCGAAGAGGAAGGCCAAAGAAAAGATGGTGTGACGATTTGACTGCATTTCAAACCGAATGGGAGTCTCTGGCACTGGATAGGGATCAGTGGAGAAGTTTGGGGGAGGCCTTTGCCCAGCAGTGGGATGGAGTAGGCTAGCAAAAAAAAAAGGATTTTTCATACAAAATAATTCTAAAAAGTCACGACTGTTTATGTAAAACCCTTACCTTGTTATGAATGATCTTTTGAATGAAAACGATTTACTCGTACCTACTTAACAATGAAACACCCACACACGTCAATGTTTTTTTACAAGTTACGCTCTCCCGCTACTTTACTGCTACACTTTAGTGTAAGTTTGCCAACGTCTCGCAAAACTAAGGATTCGCCATACTGGTTACACTTTTTTAACAAATTTAACTAAATTTGATGTTATATTCGAAACTATTGATTTTTGAACCAAACGTTCTAGGGCCTTTTATATTATTTTTACCCATAGTAACCTTAGAGTTATGGGATATCAAAAGGAACACGTTGTATAGTTAAATTTACATGTTTCTGAATAGAAGAAGATTTCTGAAGTAGTGGGAAATTTGTTCTATAAATTCAATTTTAGAAGTGAATTTCTCGGAAATTTGTTATTTCATAAATTCGTTTTTAGTGCCGATTACATTACGCATTTTCTAAAGGATTTTTTATTAATATTATTTGTAATTTTATTATATTATAATATTTTGCTTTGTTTAAGGGGCCCCTTTCCGACGTACATCTACACTCACCTACACTACTCGTGTTTCTCTCCCTGCCCAGCCAAATCTGGCACAAACCTGCTAATGCAGCTTTAGACACTCGCTCTAGTAAATAACTAACTGCAGTTCTGGTCAAGCCAAGGTCTTTCAACAGGTTATAGAGAGATGCTGCTGGTATACCTTTCCTCTCGCTCCTACTTCTACAGCATATAGATAGACTAACTATACAGGGTGTAAAAAAAGGCTTAACGAAGCCGAATACCACATATTCTACTCATTTGTACGATATTTTTTTTTAGGAAACCATACCTGGGAAATCAATAGTTCCTGAGATAATTAGGGTCAAAGTGAAAGTTTTTTTTTTCAAGATCTTTGCATGAAAATCTTCTGTTTGTTGTAACAAAACTTTTTTCTTTTTAAACATGTTGAAAATGTTCGCAACTTTTTCATAAAAATCGCTTTAAAGAGAGCAACCCGCAATAAACCGCGCGCACGCACACAACCACGAATGTCCTTCATTGTGTGCGCGCACTCGCTGTGTAACGCTTGCGTTGAGGTCGATGAACGTTCGTTCAATGCCCGCACCCCGCACGATCAGCTGGTAGCTGTGCTGTTGTATCGTTCTTCGAAAAGTTAAATGAACGGCTTGCTGACTTTACCACTTGATCCTGATTTTAATGAACTAACAAAATAACTAATCACCAGTTTTGATACATTAAGTAGGTAGGTATTTTTCTGACTCTGTTTGCGTTGCCAGCCTAGGTTTCGAACGTCGAACCTTAGGATCAAAAGCCTACACTTTAACCATTAGAAAGATTAAGAAATGCCTCGTAGTTTCTTACCACCTACACCTACTCAAGTTTCACAAATTACAGTTTATTGGCTTTATTTTCGGATAATTTGGTCGATTAAATTAACATCAAAATAAGGCTTTAGCCGTTGCGTAGTAGGTACCACATCATGGCTTAAGTAATGAGTACTTTACAGTTCCATCGGTTAATAAGTTACTGAAAAATGGATAATACGTAAGATTCAAGTCCTGTTGATGAAAACGCCTGCATTAAAGGATTTAGCAACATTCCATCTAAATGATTGGTTTAGTTAATTTATAGCTAGGCATTAAGATCTAATCCGATAATAAAATAAAGTTTCATATCATTTCAATTGCTATGCTATCTGTGTACCTACTTTTATCAACAATTTTGCATTCGCTCTTCATTTAAACCGTACAATTGCAATAAGGTTTCTTCTTTCGTAAAATTAAACTCAACTAAAAACAACATTAATGTTCTTTGAATTTCTTTTTACCATTCTAATTACTATTTACTACAGTAAGCAGCCAAATGACTTCTTTGAGATACAAAAAATCACGAATTGCAAATTTTTGCGAATCAAACAAAGTTGATTTAAATGTACCTACCAAAACAAAAATAAAGCTGTAAGGCTGTATTAGTACCGCCATTTGACTGAATTCCTTCTTTTTTCGGTTTAAAATAATACTTACAAATGATAAAATGTACTGAGTATGGTATGATTGCCTACTAAACAAACAATTCATTCATGTCCCTTTGATCAAAATACTTAGCAAAGAAAATAGCAATCATTATAAGTCGGTTAAAAATCTTAGAGCAGCTAGCGCGGATTCGCGGGGAGCGGGGGCTTTCCCCGCGTCGCAAGCGATGCGGCGCGCGCGCGAGCCAATAGGAAACCGCGAGCGCCGGCCGCAAGGCCGGCGTTTGTCGTCGTCGGCGAAATCAAAAGCAAAAATCATACTTGAAATTTATTTAGTTCGGTTTCTTACGTCATCGAATGCGCTAGCAAATCGCAATTTTCTGTTTTCGTGTGCTTTTTGTTGTTGTTCAGTTATCTTTTCAGTGACTTCCGTGACAGTGAAGTGTTTTAGAAATGCCTTGACATCAGTTTAGTGCTCGTGAGTTTGTGAACATGGTGTTCTGCTATGGGATGGCTCATGGCAATGCATCCGAAGCATTGCGTCTTTATGGAACGACGGAGGCTCTGGACGACATGCCACTAGCCCAGCTGCGAGAGACGTGGTTCCAGCACGATGGTGCACCACCTCACATCGTTAGGCCAGTACGTGAACGCCTGACGGAGTTGTTTGGTGACCACTGGATCTGAGGTATGGGCCTCACGCATGGCCAGCCAGGTCACCAGATATAACACCGCTCGACTTTTTTGTGTGGGGCTACGTGAAAGACAGAGTTTTTGACCGGCCATGCACATCGAGTGACGAAATGCGTCAAAAAATCATTGACGTGTTTGAAGACCTTAAAAACAGCGGTCGGTGCGAGGAGGCATTCTCGAGAGAGTGCATCAGAACACGCGGTATCGGGCGCGTGTTTGTTTGGAGATGGGAGGTCGACAGTTTGAGCCACAGCTGATTCATTTGGAGAGGCCTGATCTGGACGACACGGATGAAGAGTAGGTAAGTAGATACTTTTGTTTAGCAATTTGTGTTCTGTGCAATTTTAGTAGCTTGTGCCTGCCTACAAGTTACAACCGAAGACGATGTACACGCGATAGGGGCAAAGCGAGGCGGTCCGCGTTTGCCCCCGCCCCGCCCCGCGTAGCCCATACGTACACAACACCTCGTCTAGCACTTCGTGCGCGCTATACATTGCGGGCAATAAATACTTGATTTTTTTTAATGCCTCAAAAAAAAATTCGTTTCCCAGCGATTATTTTTGTTACATGCGTTTTGGTTTGATAAACCTAATGCGAGGCTTAAGGCTTCGTTAAGCCTTTTTTTACACCCTGTATAACTGTTTTTCGTTAATTCGTTTCAAAGATCATAATATTTGTTTTCTTTCAATGCGAGGTCTTTAGGTATATGAGTTCCCCACGGCACGGTAAGCTCTACAAGTACAATCCGTTTTGTAGCTCTAGAAAAAAGAAAAATGGCCGGTCTGGATGATGAAACACACACATCCTCTGGGATTTTATAGTGTTTTTCATACGTGTCCATTAAAATAGTCCAGTCAGGTGCTAGACCCAGGTTCTAGTAAGGCTTGTTCTTAGAATTAGCAGTGGAACCTTCTTTAATGAAGTTAATTTGTCTTTTGTTTGTGGTCAATCTTTTTTGGGCCCTAGCCACTGAAAGGCTTATAGCTTCACGTATGAATTGAAGTACTCTGTCAAAGCGATTTGAGTAGTGACCCCTATTCAAGAGCACCTTGCATCCCACCGATAGGTGTCTTGCTGTAGATATCGCCTCTCCACAAGTATAACAACATTTTTCAGAGGCTTTTCCCCACCTTACTAAGTTACTCTGGTCAGGGATCATTTGGAAGCCATTTAATAAAATTTTAATAAGGCAGGAGACCAATCATACAGCAAGGTGCGCCACTTCATAGCTAACGGGATACAAAACTCACCAAATTTGTATACAATGTAGAATAGGTTAAGTAGCTTGTATGTAACTCAAAATCTGGTCAAATATTAGGTGCTTCAGACAAATTCCAAAACGTCCAAATGTGTCATAGGATATTGTTTTTCTTTGTTCACACAAAAGTAACCTTGTACTTTGAATTATTTTGCCGTGCACAGGTTTTATAATACTGACCTATTCAGTGTTTAATCCTCATTCTATTTATTCAAGATTTTACTCTTTAGGAGTTCTTCTTGGAACCAATTAATATATACAAAAAAGTTGATTCTTTTAGGCTGCTCTTATTTTGAAGTGCAACGGAATTTGAACCCTTTTTCCTTAATCTAAAAATAGGCCATTTTAGCTTAACCGACATCTAACTCTGTAAATTATAACTCTATGGCTAAACTTATAATTTAATTTTATAGATCGTATTTAAAACTCATATATCTGTAAGAGTTTTCACTGTAAATGGCGACAGAAAAATGCTACGATTTTTGTTTCGTGAAAAAAAAATCTTTATATCGCTCTCCGGTAAAGTTGTCAAAATGTCGCTTCATGCTTTTCGCCTTTCCACCGTCGAATTATGCTTCTTTGTAATTTGCTTTACGTAATTTAGGTATCTAAGGTAGCCAGATCTTAACCATACTTTGTAAGTTTGAATAAGTTCAAGTATTCTGTTCTTTCCAAGAATATAATTAGAATTCAAAAAAATATGTCAAACAATTACCACTGAGCGTATCTGATATAGGATAAATAAAGTAACAACGTTATATTGAATAAAAACAAACGTCAGACGCTCTCAACGCTCATAGATATTCACGAAGCTTAGGTCGTTGACCTGCCTGAGCGTAAAGTTGAACCGGTTAATGAAAAATACCCATATTTTCCGAACCGGTTTAAAAACCGGTTCAAAGGAATAGAAAATTTTTCAAAAAGTTCCATTTGTAATTTCGTCAAAACGGTTTGAAAAAAATACCGGTTTCCAAGCCCTGATAGCCAATCACACAAAAGCTAAAAGGCCAACCTGATAAATTTTTATAACAAAATAAATTTTACTCAACTGTATAACTTGAGGTTCATCGGGAGCACAAATATTTGAAACTCCTTTATCGGGAGGTGAAACAGCACAATACTGAAGTCCTGTATAAGTTTTCCATAGCAAATGTTTTCTGTAATATTTGAGTCTGAAATGGAAAATAATATTTTATTGATCACTGCCGAATGAAGATAAGCATGTCCATTGCCCACTATACTTTACTAGTCACGTAAAACAATACGCGCATAAACCGTTATCTGTCTATCGACACCTCTGGCAGTGCGAAGGGTATTTGTGCACGTATATCAATATCAACAATAAAATAATGTATTTAACACTTATTTTGTTTGGATGATTTACGAACCTTAGTTATTAAAGTTTACTGTTTTATCAGATAGTATAAATAATTATATACTTCTACTTAAAATGTTTTAAAATTGTTAAAAACGCATCTAATTTCAAATAATAACAATTTATTGTTTCATATCTGAAAAATGCGCCTTACGCATAAGTCTTTAATAAAATAATAAATAGATAAAATAATGTGGACAACATCACATACATTGTTCAGTATGCCTAGTACGAGTTTTCCCAAAACGTAAACTGACACAGTTTTCGTGTGAACGCCAAACTGTCAGTTTTCATAATCATTGGTAGTATGAGTGCCTTTTTTCAATAACAGTTTAAACTTTATCAACCATCGTCTAAACGTTAGAACGAACTTCACTCTTAATACTTTTGTCTCACTTTTACACTATAAAATAGATAAAGACGCAAGACTCAGTCACTTTGACGTTTTGCCGATAGTTGTGTTGTGTCAGTCAGTGTCGTTTGTTTTGAAGTTAAAATATTGTTACTTAAATAAAATTTAGGAATAAAATTTACATCCATTTTCTTTAAAAAAAAGTGTCTTCACGTCGTCAAAAAGCGTCGTCACTTCAAAAGTGAAAATTATGACGCGAACGAAATACGAACTACGGCTGGGGCAGAATAATTCCCGTTGTTCAATATTGTAGCGTCTCTCTTCATTTGCCACTTCGTCTTGTGTCGCTTGCCACGCGAAAAACCATCGGGCACACATTTTCAACACCGAAATTCACTTGAAACAATTTTTTTGTATGATCTCTCTAGAATATTTTCAGTGACAAACAAAACTATCAAACTTTTGGTTTTCGTTTTCGTTTACTAAATGATAGATGTCAAATCGGTAACTCATACTACCAAATTGTCAAAAACTACTCGAATACTGACAAAGATAACGAAAACTTTTTATCGATGCAACTCATACTGCCATTTTTAGTTCATAGTAGTTTCCGCTAGAGGCGCTGGTGTAAAATGTATGGAAATAAAACGAGACGATCAAACTGTTAGAATACTATCAAAACTCATACTAGGCATACATACATACATACATATTATCACGCCTCCTTCCCAACGGGGTAGGCAGAGACCAAGGCCTTCCACTTACTACGATCCTGGCATACATCTTTCGCTTCTTCCACATTCATCAATCTTTTCATGCATGCTCGTCGGTTTAGAGTACTCTTGACCTGACCTTTCTTCAGAACATCCCCGATTTGATCGTGATAGGTTCGTCTAGGCCTTCCTCTTCCAACGTTCCCTTTCACACTCGTCTTGTAGATCTGTCTAGTCATTCTCCTCTCTACATGTCCAAACCATCTAAGCACCCCTTTCTCAATCCTTGTGACAATATCTTCTTTCACACCACAACGTTCTCTTATCACACTATTTCTTATCCTGTCACTCAATTTCACTCCTAACATACTTCTTAGCGCTCTCATTTCTACTGCATTTATTCTACTTTCATGCTTTTTCTGCCATACCCAACTTTCACTTCCGTACATGAGTGTTGGAACCAACACCCCTCTATGCACAGCCAGACGAGCTTTCATAGAAATCTTCTGGCTATTTACAAAGGCGTGCAGCGCACCATTCACTCTGTTACCAGCATTTACTCTCCTTTCAATATCACTTTCATACTTTCCGTCCCTAGTAAACACCGACCCCAAGTATACAAACTCATTCACTTGCTCCAGTTCATTACCACCAATCCGAAAACATACTTCTGTCATGCTCTCTTCCTTTTCAAACACCATCTTTTGTCTTTTTTGTGTTCACTTTCATTCCCTTTCTTTCCAAAGCTTCATTCATAATAGTCACCATCGCTTGCAAATCCTTAGCCGTCGATGCAAGTAATACTTGATCATCGGCGTAAAGAAGACATTTGACGCGTAACTCATTCATTCTTAGGCCAAAATCACTCTCTTTCAGATCTGTCAGACAATTATCCATGAAAAGGTTGAACAGCCACGGAGACGCTACACATCCCTGTCTAACACCCTTTTGGATATTAAACCAATCAGTGTACGCTCCGTTTATCCTGACACAAGCACTAGAATCCTTATAGAGGGAATTCAATGCCCGTATCAGCTTACTGCTCACCCCATGCACAGCTAATGCCGACCACAACTCATTCCTCACCACTTTATCATAGGCCTTTTCCAAATCTACGAATGCACAAAAGACTTTTTGGTTTGTTGCCAAATATCTTTCCGTAATGCATCGTAGGGAAAAGACCTGATCCGTACATCCCATTCCCTTCCTAAATCCCGCTTGTACATCCCATATTCTGTCATCTGTTTCTAACATTACTCTTTCAATCATCACTTTAGCATACAGTTTGCCGACAACACTGAGGAGGCTTATTCGACGGTAACTTACACAGTCTTGTTGTGACCATTTCCCTTGTACAACGGCACGATCACAGCCTTGCACCAGTCTCCCGGTACCCGACCGTTCCTCCAGCACAAGTTGAAAAGGCAGTACAACTGACTTGCTACTACTCCCTGTCCAGCCTTCAGCATTTCGACGGAAACCCTGTCATATCCCGCAGCTTTACCTGATTTCATACTTTTCAATGCTTTCATAATCTCTTCCATACTAATATCGCTTTCATGCTCACTCTCATTCACTTCAAGAGGAGGTGCTTGCATTTGTGCTAGGCCCTCTTCTCTTTCAAAAAGACTTCCAAAATATTCCTTCCATCTTCTCAGCACACATTCTTCTCCTTTTAAAATATTCCCATCCTTACTTCTGATTTTAGATAGCTCCGAGTTTGATGTTTTCCCTCGAGCTAATCTAATCGATTTCCAAAACAATTTAATATTGTCTTGGAAACTATTAGAGAGTCTTCTATCAAACTCATCCTTTTGCTCTTCTTTCTTCGTACTGATCACATTTTTCACTAGCCCTTTCATATTTTTATAAACCTTTCTTGCCTTATCCACATCCTCTAATGTCGCCTTTTGTACTCTTTGGTTAGCCTTGGTTGCTAACCAATCCAGCCATGCTTTCTTCTTATTACCTACAACCTTTTGCACTTCCTTATCCACCCACTCTTTCTTCTGCATTCTTCCTTTTCTTCTCTTACAGACACCACATACGTCAATTGCAACATTCACCACACCTTCCTTAAAAGTCTTCCAAAAACTTTCTATCTCACATTCCTTATCCAAATTAACAAATCGTTCTTTCAACCTTTTAACGTATTCTTCTTTCACTCTCTCCTCTTGCAAATTTTCTACTTTCACGCGTTCTAGATTAGTTCTGGGTTCCGCGGTCCTATGTCGCCATCGTTTGAAAAGACCACTTATCCTGGACATCACCAGGAAGTGGTCTGTATCAATACCGACACCGCGGTACGCCCTTGTATCCAGAACTTGCCCTTTCAGTCTTTCGTCTACGATCACAAAATCAATCATACTTCTTATGCCACATTCATCCCTTGTATACATATGGATTCTTTTATGAGCAAACATTGTGTTCGCTACTAAAAGATTCCATTCCAAACATACCTCAAGCAAACTTTTACCATTTTCATTTATTCTGTCATCACCAAACGTGCCTAAAACCCTTTCATACCCATCACGCTTCACACCTACCCATCCATTAAAGTCGCCCAACATGATAATCCTTTCATTATCCTTACACTTCTTTAAAACTTCTCTCATGCTATCCCAGATCTCCTCCCTTTCCTTTTTGGCTATCGTAGACCCGCTTACACCCAAATCCGTAGGTGCATACACACCTAGGACAAAAAATTCGGGTAAGCCCTACTTTTAACCTAATCCAGAGGAGTCTAGGGGTCACACATTCATACTCAATCATACAATCATTCATTCGCGCAGACAAAATGACACCGACACCCTGGCAGCCTCTTTTGGCGCTGGGTACACCAGACCAATACGCCGTGTAGGGTCCATGCTTTGTGGTGTCACATTCCTTTCGCTTCGTCTCATTCACGCACAGAACATCAATTCTCCTGTCATCCATCATCTGACATACTTCATCTATTTTAACATTCAATCCTCCTCTAACATTCAAAGTAGCAAAGCGGCTTTCCTCAGCCCGCTTTCCGCCCCCGTTGGAAACGAGACGTGATGGGTTGCGAACCGCACCGCCGCCTATTTGGGTATCAAAATTCGTCGAGTCCATTGCGTTCCCACGAGAAGCTAGGGAAATATACTCGAGCCTGGCAGAGCCCCGCGTACCAGACAAGGGTAAGCCTTATTCTGGGGTCACCAGGCCCCAGGGCACCTTGGCACGCTATTGACTAGGCTCGCCCCTAGCCACGCATCCATCGGCACGGCAGACCTTGGATTGGCGGAGAGGATAGGAAAGGGAAACCCTGAAAGGAATGGGGACATAAGATAGGAAATGTATGATCATTGACAGGAAGAAGGTGTAAAGGATACTACTGTCTCGGAGGGCTAGGGATAATTCATTAGTAGCTCGGGGGGCCGGGGTCGCGTACCCGTATACCATAACAGAATTTCCGGAAAGGAAAATCAGTATGTAACCCCTGACAAGACATACTAGGCATACTGATCCCAATTTGAATAACTATTTAAAGCATTTGTATTTTGGAAACCAGAAACACCCGAGAAAATGTAGAAAAACATATTTTTTCTACATTGACCCGTCCGGGAATCGAACCCGGGACCTCGGAGCAGGCGACACCTTGAAAACCGGTGTGTACGCCACTCCGCCACGGAGGTCGTCAAAATTGATATTTGATTCTAAAATCTACGTGATTGCGGTGACAACTGACAAGCAAATAAAGAACTTACCCTTCATAAAGTAAAGCCATTAAGAATATTGCAAAGAAAGATCCAACAAATTCTCCAATTTCAGTCACATCCCACCACGAAAACAGTATCTTTTCCACATAACCTCCATGAAACTGGAAATATTTACAGGATCATAGTTAATATTCTTTCAATCACTAACCAATCATTAAATTCGCGAAACGCTTTGTTGAACTTTAACTAACCGCTCTTGCGCATTGATTTGAACTTTAAATTTAGGAAGGATTTTACGGACTTTAAATGGTTATAAATATATATTTTTGTATGTACGTTTTTTGTTAGAAGTTGATTTAAAAAATTAAAGAATATTTAAAACCAAAATATCGTACTGTCATTGACATCATGTGACCACTACTGGCCCCGTGACTTTCATGTCCGCTGGCGCTACCATGGCTGCCGTGACCGATATGATCTTCATGGCTTTTTACGTCCGATCTATAGCTCATACTGCTGATATCTTCACTTGTATTAAACATACTCTGAAAAAAAAAAGAAATTAAATTACACATAAAGAAGTTAGACTATAACATCTACCACTGATTTACAACTAGAATCTACTGTTTGACTGCCTAAAAGCGCAATGAAAGACAATTGGCTGATCCTGCCATAATAAAACTAAAATATTTCATACTTTATTTGATACTTTAGCAACTTAATTGCACTTATAATATCAGTATATAAACTTGAAAAATTTTGTCTCAGGCGGGACTCGTACCCGCATCTCCCCGCATGCCGGGCGCCAAAATTTTTCAAGTTTATATACTGATAAAATATTTCAGTATCGAAATCAACCTTTAATAAATAATACACAGATGTTAAAAAAATGAACAAATTTTTGCCATACAAAAATAATACCTAATACTATGGGATCTTGTATGTAAGCCGATAAATTGTGTTTACTGTCACAAAAAGACCGATACATGAATGTACAAAAGCATGGAACAGCTGCTTTACAGGGTCCCTGTACATCGAAATTGTAACATATTATGATAATCACGACATCGTTATTCTACTCTTATCTAGTAACTAGCTCTTCGCCCGCGGCTCTACCCGCGTGAACTCCACGTTATATCGCGCGGTCGGAAACCTGTGCCTAGCGGTGGCATATAGGAGGATAGATAAGGTAGGCTAATACATTTGTGTCTGTAAAACCATGGAAATACACATAAAAAAATTCTACCCAAACGGTCGACCCGTTTAGTAGTTGACATACAGCAGCGCCACCTACCGGGTCCCGAGGTAAAAAGTACCTAGTATATAATTATAATAATGATTTATTGATATATTCATCAGGGATAATGAAGGCTTCTCATGGTAAAAGAATTTTCAAATCAGTCTAGTAGTTTCAAAGCCAGATTCAATACAAACAAACAATCAAATCTTTCCTCTTTATAATATTAGTGTAGATGTAGATTATTGAAATTTTAGTTTTTCGGAATAAAAAGTTTCAGAGCTTTCCCTTGACGTTTAGTTTCATTAATGTCGGTCAGGTAATTGATTCGTATCATCCGCGTGCCATCTACCTATTTTAATTTCTGACTAATATAAAGTAACGTAATTTGTGAATGTTGAGTTTGTGAAATGAATTTTTGACCTTTAATTAAATTTCTTAGCATTGATATACCTACATATACATGTAGGTCCTGTATAATGCGGGTGCCGGGTCTACCGCGATGCCGAAAAAGGTACTCAAGTCAAGGCATTATGTGGCTCAGACTTGATTATTTACGTAAAGAGTAGATAATCATAACGATAAAAAGTGAACCTCCTCCTCCTCGCGTCTACACTTAATACGTATTAATATCAGCAATTTTACCATTAAAGCAAACACTACTACGGGCGAGAGAAACCTACTAAAAGCACACCAAATCAACGTTTCGTAGTCCCCCGATTACTTTTCCAAAACTAGACCGATCTAAATACTTTTTTCATTAAAAATTAAAGAAAGGCTTTAGCCGTGTTCGTATATTTTCCTTTTTTTCTATAATTTAGCCAATTTTGTTTTCTGGATGTTTGAACACAGCGGAAAATCTGGCGAATTTTTTCGATTTTTGAGGGCTCATATCTTTTTTATTAATTAATTTCTAAAAAAACAGAAAACAAAGAAACATGCTAATAGTGGCCATAGATTTTTGTAATAAAAAATATTGCTCTACTGGCTTTATCCAGGGAGGAAACAGGGGACTACGTTTGAATGGAAAAACGGCCCGTGTATTTCCTCTTAAAATATACTTAGTCCTAAATAAAACCTACAATATTGGTAGCCCTACAGCACTGTTCTTGTGGGAATATATCAATGATCAATTCCTTTGAAAGTGTTATAAGTAGGTAGGCAAAGTCGCTCCGACACAAATTTAGGTTATCATTATCGTCCCCGCCACATAAAGGACAAACCCGTTTTCCATACAATCTTGGGCCTGACGTTACAAGGCTGGGAATTGGCCATAAATTAAAGCATATTGAAAAGATTCATAAGCCATATTTTCACAACTTTCTACAATGGGAAAATTACTTAAATCAACCAATGAACTTATTTTATTTTATAACCTATATCATGCTTTATTTTACAAAAAAATACCATTTTGGTACTTTACCTGGATAAGATCTAGGTTCCTTTTCTATCTATAGGCAATATATGTAGTAAACAAAACACTTCAGCAGGGCAGTGATAAAAATGCAAACCACATTAACTTGCGCACGAGTAGGTACGAGTACGATTTACGAAACATGTTAAAATGTAGTCTATGTACGGAACGAAATGTGAGTGAATTGGAGTGAATGACAAATGACAATTAACTTTAATTGTCAGCTGATATCTATACTAATATTATAAAGTTGAAGAGTTTGTTTGTTTGAACGCGCTAATCTTAGGAAGTACTGGTCCGATTTGAAAAATTCTTTTTGTGTTGGATAGTCCATTAATCGAGGAAGGCTTTAGGCTATATAACATTATGCTGCGACTAATAGAAGCGAAGTATGAGTGAAAAATCTTGCAAAAGTAATCGCAAACATAACGGAAAATGACGCGTACGAAGTCGCGGGGAACAGCTAGTTCTTAATAAAAGTGCAGCCTGTTACATCAGGAATTGAACTATTCAACATGCTCAATCGATTTATCAATGATTACTTATTGAACTGCAAAGCTCGTGGAAAAAAATGTTAATTAAATTCTCTAAGTTTTTATATTTATATCAGGCCTTTAAAACGAATTATTCAGCTTGTTCCTTAAAAAATGCAATTGTAAAGAAGTATTACTATGAATCGAATTATTTCGAATCGATTAAAATGTTAAAAGCCCCGCTCTATGAAGTGACAGCGCGTTTACGGAGATAGTCACGTTTTAATTAAATGTGTGTAAAACAGTTTACAGAGACTGTTTAATCCCTCAACCCCCAGGAGGCACGCGCGTGCCGCGATAACAATTGATTTCAATTGTGTCTGGAATAGCTCACGATCGAGGGATTAAGTATTAGAAAAACAATATGTATTTTATCCATTTTCTCCACTTGTCCATTGCCAATTAAACGATTTTTGGAGAAATAGGCAAGTAAAATAAAAGGGATTTTTTGGCATAATTTTGACCTATTTTTAAGATTTGTTCGGACAGCCGAGCCACATAAGGCAGTGGCTAGTGGCTGTGAGTTGCGACCCAGGTGTAGGTTTAGAAGGGCCCACCTTCTGAGTAACCTTTCCTGCCAAGCCTAACCAGGTTTGGTACGTTGCTATAATGCTGCTTTCGACATTCATTTTAGTTAATGATTTAATGAGTCCTCCTAAAGACCCCTATCGAAAAGCAACCGGATCGTCTATGCCAGCGGTCGGCAACCTTTTGGCAGGCAAGGGCCACAAGATGGCAAAATAAAATAAAGGCTAAGGTTAAGATCGTACTTGTGATATTAACCTTAGCCTATTCTACTACCTACATACGTACGTATAATTGGTCATATCCCATACAAAAAATGTAAATGAGACAAACTTCTTAGCGTTCTATGGATTCACCATGCGGGTGCCGGGTCCATCGTGTGGCAGACAGAGAAACTCCGAGTAGCTCCCGGGACTTGTGACACGGGTGTAGGTTTAAGGGGCCCCTTTCCGACGTACATCAACACTCACCTTCACTACTCGTTTCTCTCCCTGCCCAGTCAAATCTGGTACGAACCTGCTAATGCAGCTTTAGACACTCGCTCTAGTAAAGAACTTACTGCAGTTCTGGCCAAGCCAAGGTCTTTCAACAGGTTATAGAGAGTTATGGATTGAGAAAATTATTTTGCTAATGATTTCCACTTGTTAACACCGGCCTAGATTCCTTCACCACACTACCCGCACTAACACTGATTTGAGGAAGCACCTGCACCACAGTACCCGCACTAACACTGATTGAGAAAGCGGGGCATTCCACGCGAAGTAGGGCTTCCATTCCGTAATTACGTAATTACGCAGTTACGTAATTACGCAAAGATTTTGGGCTTCTGACAAGTACGTAACTGAAGGGCTGAAATCCGTAATTACGTAATTGTAGTATTTTTTTAAATTAACAATAATAATAAGTAAATGAACCATTACAACACAAATTAGCAGCTAATTGGCGGTTAGTTGGCAACATTTAACATTATTCTAAACAGGATGACATGGCAACTCAGTTAAAAATAAAACTTAACAAGCGGGTATTCCCCCTTAAACAATAAATTCAATCTAGTAAGTCTATGGTTCCGGGTATTTCTCCGCGCGGCTTATTTCAGCCTTGGATAAGGTATGCAATAATCCTCTTTGCCTCGGAAGTAATACGGTATATTATTTTTAAATAATTGTCCACCGGGAATCCCCTCTTCTTTCTATGTGTGTGTTTAACCTAGTGATTAGTTTTAGATGGTGACACTTTGAAACGCATAATGTTTATTGTCATACTTTCAATTGACATAGGTACATCATATGACATACAATTAAAAAGCATAATTGTTTTTAGCAAACTTTTTATCACGCATAACCATTTAAACGCAGAGTTGTTAAAAGGCATAATTAAATCTATATTTTTGTTAAATATAATTTTATAAAGCATACTTTAAAACGCATAGTTTAATCATGTATAAATGACCATAATTTTCATAATTTTCTTTGACGCACTTGTACAAACGTTGGCTTTAGTAGAATATGCTTTGTACAGCAAAGCATATTCTACTAAAGCCAACGTTTAAAAAAAATATAATAATTATTGCTTATTTACTTAAATTTACATAAAAAATATTTTTTTAATTCAAAGTATGTCTAACTCAAACAAATTGTACATAAGTTTCGAAGTAATAATAAGGGAATCAATATTAATACGAAACTAATTGTATTAAACCCGACTCATTCAACTTCAAAATATCAGTAGCAATAAACATCTATTATTTGTTTCTCTATATTTTCTCAAAACCGTCTTTCTTTTTATTATGTAAAGTCATATTTTTGGATAAAGTATGATAGACGGACCTTTGCTCTGGGTTTCTGTCATTAAGTGGCTAAAAAGTATGTAAATAGTGTGTAATTAGTAGTCTTTCAAGCAAAGTTTTACATAATCCAGTTTTTTTTCTTGCATGCCTCATTGTCCTTTTCCTATCTACTACATAATAATTATTAAAGAAATCATTCGGTTTAAAAAAATCTCCGCAATTACGTAATTACGTAATTAGACCACTAAAATTCGTTACTAGTTACGTAATTAACATATCCGTAATTTTGGAAGCCCTAACGCGAAGCGGACAGCTAAAAATAGTTGATGTTTCCGATTTCAGTAATATTTGAGTATGTTTTACCTATACATGTCCTTGATACGTGTACCAAATATTTTTGTAATATAGTGACTAGTTAGAGAGTTAAGGGACTCTGAAATTTTGACCAACGAGTGGGCATGCAGTACTTCAAAGCCGATTACCAAGTCATAAGATGATAGATATAAATAATTCAACTAATGTATTTATTACTTCATTTAGTGAGCTTTTAACTGAATTTTTGGATACAAAAAAAAACTTTTTTTTTCATTGAAAAAATGCAATTAAATTTTTTAACCTTGACTTTCACGAAGTCAACCATTATTGTAAGAAACATTCGGGCTAGGTTTTATAATGGGCGTGAAAGTGGTTTAGGAGCTAGACTACAAACAATGTCAAAGCGTGATGTCCCTGACTCCTTACCCGCGCCGCGTTCGGCGCTTGCCACCTGCGTGAGTTTGGAGATTACAGTTTTTCTATTATGATATTATAGTTTGATATATTATGATATTAAAATTAAAACTTTTTTTAAATGAATTACATGTTTATTTACAAATTTTTACAATTTTAAATGCTTCGCTATTACTCGTGCGTTTTACCATAATACCTTCAGTAATAGGAATGAAGGCATATTTTTTTGTGCCTGGTATTGCAGCTGCCGACTCAAATCTGCTTTTTAAAAACAATCTATTTTCCGGGCGCGGCGCTTTAACCATTCAGCTGAATGGTTAAAGCGCCGCGCCCAGCATGCGAGGAGATGCGGGTTCGAGTCCCGCCTGAGACATAATTTTTCAAGTTTAAATACTTTTTTTTCAGTTTTGCGTCCAGAACTCGCTGTCAGTAATGAATACCTGCTTCCAACAACATCCAAGACGCTTATACACATGGATATCACCGGGTGACCGCTGCAGAAACCAAATCGACTATATCTGTCTGTATAGCCCGAAGATGGAGATCATGTGTTAGCAGCACAAAAACGTACCCAGGAGCGGACTGTGGGAGTGACCACAAATTATTGGTAGCTGAGATGGCTGTAAGGCTGAAGAGATGTAACCGCACGGTCCATAACCCCAGGATACGGCTCTTTTTCGGAGAAATGATTAGCTTCGGAAGCCATCTTAATACACAAATGGATAAACTAGAACTAGACAATACCGAGGATATCGACCTAAACTGGAACAAATTCAAAGAAGTGATGCTATCGGCTCGAGAAGATGCTAGATTGACAACTGCTGACGCTCCGAAAAAAGAGAGGATTACAGAAGCGACATGGAAAATTATACGAGAAAGAAAGGAACTACTCCAAAAGGATGTCGACTGTAATGATCCTAAATACCGAGAGCTTTCAGCTGCAATCCAACGTCTATGTCGCAGAGATAAAAATGCCCATTATTATGCGATATGTCAGGAATAGTCAGGATATTGAACATCAATGCCAAACCATGCAAACGAAGGATTTCTTTAGGCAAGTCAAAGCTATCACCCGAGATTTCAAGCCGAAAACGTGGGAAATTGAAACCGAAGATGGCACACTTCTAACGGACATAGACCAAGTAGTGCAACGATGGCGATCATACTGTGAAGACCTCTATAAGAACAAAACATCATAATCCACTGCCCAACACAACACTGATGCAGAACACATGGAACCCGATATCATGAAATCTGAAATTGTCCACGCTATTCACAAACTAAAATCTGGAAAATCAGTCGGTAGTGACACAAAATACGCTGAAGAATTCAAAAAGCTAAATGATAAAGGGGTACATGAGCTGCTAAAGTTGTGTAATCAGGTATGGAGAACCGGAAGATGGATCAGTGACTGGAAAGAGTCGCTACTCATCCCACTACATAAGAAAGAGTCTACCAGAACGTGCGGAAACTACCGAACAGTGGCTCTTATATCTCACGTGAGCAAGATTATGCTATATGTAATCAACGAGAGACTGCACTACTATCTACGATGGCAAATACCAAACGAACAAACTGGTTTCGTCAAGGGACGTGGTACCAGAGATCATATTGTGAACCTCAGACAAATGATTGAAAAAGCTCGCGAGTTCAATAAACCGATGCTAATGTGCTTCGTCGATTACTCAAAGGCATTTGACTGCGTACGTTGGGATTGCTTGTGGGACATTCTAAGAGAAATGGGCGTGCCAGAACACCTAACGCGTCTGATATCCAACCTATACCTGGATGGTGAAACAGTGGTTAAAGTCAATGACGTCGTATCCAAAGCCTGACTGGAAAAGGGGTTCGACAGGGCTGCATTCTGTCCCCCATATTGTTTAATATACACCGTGAAATTTTAGTGGTTGTTTTCCCGCAGTAAAATCATTCTAACTTAGTAGTACAATAGATTTGTGCAGGTTTTTTTTATTCAAATAAAAAAATAGCAGTTTCACGATTGTGATAAACGAAACTCGAAAGCAACCTCGAACCAATGGTACTAGCCGCGCCGCAGCCGGTCACCGGCTGGGGTCATTGCCCCTCGCGCGGTGCAGTTTATGCTGTATTACTTAGTGCGTAGAGCTTCTTTTGCTTTGAACATTGATTTCGTGCGGCAAGCAGTACCCAAACACGTCACATTTTGTAAAGATACTATCGTATCTCACGCTTTTGAGTTGATGATTATTTTTTTGATTAGTTGAGAACAACGATATCTTAATTTTCAAAAAATAACTCGCACGATTCGATGGCGCTACTAAAGGTAAATCGTTCTGTTGCGGGAAAAAAACCACTAAAATTTCCCGGTGTATATGGGGAGTACATAATAAGAAAAGTTCTAGAAGACTGGGATGGCGGCATCACAATAGGAGGACTGAAAATCAGTAATTTGCGCTATGCGGACGATACCACTCTCATTGCTGCATCTGAAAACGAACTCGCAGAACTCATAAGTAGAGTCGAAAGGGAGAATGAGCTGATAGGGCTGAAGATCAACAAAGCCAAGACGAAGGTAATGATCATAGATAGAGCCAATCAACTTACTCGCACTGGAGAGATCTCAGGACTCGAGATAGTTAGCGAGTTCGTCTACCTAGGATCGCTAGTAAGTACCGAGAGAGACTGCACCAAAGAAATAAAGAGAAGGACACAAATGGCGAAAGCCGCAATGAGCAAGCTCAAAAAGATATGGCAGGATAGAAACATCTCCAACTGCACGAAAACGAGACTCATTCGTACACTCGTGTTCCCTATTTTTATGTATGGGTCGGAATCCTGGACAATACGCAGATCTGAAAGGCAGAAGATAGACGCATTTGAGATGTGGTGCTGGAGACGAATGTTGCGTATACCGTGGACTGCAAAAAGAACTAATAAGTCGATATTGAAACAACTGAACATTCGCACCAGATTGTCTACAATTTGCTTCCAGAGGATAATGAGCTATTTCGGACACACGACCAGAAGAGATCCAGACAACCTCGAAAAACCATCATGATAGGAAAAGTAAGGGGAAAAGATCACGAGGAAGGGCACCATACCGCTGGTCAGATCAAATCAAGGCCATAACGGGACTTCCAATAAACCTGGCTTTTAGGGAAATCGAAGATAGGCAAGGGTAGAGAGACCTAACTATGACCACCACAAACCACTTCTAAGTTAGGAACGACCTTCAGCAATGAAGAGGACGACTGTGTGATGATCTCTTTATAACCTAAAATTAATAGACTCAGGCGTTACTTTGCGGAAATTCATAACTATTTATGGATTGAGAAAATTATTTTGCTAATGATTTCCGCTTGTTAACACCGGCCTAGATACCTCCACCCTTCACCACACTACCTGCACTAACACTGATTTGAGGAAGCACCTGCATCACACTACCCGCACTAACACTGATTGAGCAAGCACTATTTTATGCAAGAAAACCGCCCGCCGTCCCTCAAAAATGAATGCAGTACAGTTAATGCAATTATTAGTACCCAACACCGATACAATAAAAACCTTCGCTGCGCTCCGACGACAGCTTCTTCGCAGCGAAGGTGACAACATCTCCTGAGGATGCTACGTGAAGTGGCGAAACGCGTCGAGGTTTTTATTGTATCGGTGTTGGGTACTAATAATTGCATTAACTGTACTGCATGCATTTTTGAGGGAGGGCGGGCGGTTTTCCTGCATGAAATACGAGGGCGGGTCAATAAGTCCGTGACTTTTTGAATTTCTGACCTCTTTACTGAAAAAGCAACACTACTCCTGTCAACAGGTATCTGTCAGTTGATTCCTATCAAAATTTGAACTTGCTGCGTCAGTTAGTTTGTGTTTGACAGCTATTTTTATCAGACTACCCAGTAATTTAAGGAAAAAATGGAAAAAGGTGAATTTCGTGTGCTTATTAAGCATTATTTTTTGCGAAAAAAAACCATTACCGAGACCAAGGCTAAGCTTGATAAATACTATGGGGACTCTGCACCATCGATTTCAATGGTAAAAAAGTGGTTTACTGAATTTCGTTGTGGCCGTAAAAGCACTGAAGATGCCGAACGTCCTGGACGCCCAGTTAAGGTCTCTACACCCGAAACAATCGAAAAAATTCACGATATGGTGTTGGCCGACCGAAGATTGAAAGTGCAAGAGGTTGTGGAAGCCCGCATGGCTCAGTGGTTTCAATTTTAAAAGATCAATTGGGCATGAGAAAGCTTTCCGCAAGATGGGTGCCGCGTTTGCTCACAGTCGACCACAAACGCAATCGTGAACAACTTCACAGGAAGGTTTGGCGTTGTTTAATCGCAATATGGAGGAGTTTTTGCGCCGTTTTGTAACCGTGGACGAAACATGGATCCATCACAACACACCAGAGACCAAACAACAGTCAAAACAGTGGGTTTCTAAGGGTGAATCGGCGCCAAAGAAGGCCAAGGTGGGTTTTTCAGCCAATAAAGTTATGGCGACTGTTTTTTGGGATGCACGTGGGATAATTCACATTAACTACCTTCAAAAGGGAAGAACAATCAATGGGGAATATTATGCCAACTTATTGGACCGCTTCAATGACGATTTGAAAAAAAACCGACCTCATTTGGCCAAGAAAAAAGTTCTTTTCCACCAAGACAATGCAAGGGTGCACACATGTGCAGTTGCCATGGCAAAAAACCATGAATTGGGCTATGAATTGCTCCCTCATCCACCCTATTCTCCAGATTTGGCTCCGAGTGACTACTTTTTGTTCCCAAACCTGAAGAAATAGCTTGGTGGAAAAAGATTTGACTACAATGATGAAGTCATCTCGCAAACAAAGGCCTATTTTGAGGACCTCGACAAATCATATTTTTTGGAAGGGATAAAAAAATTGGAGAAGCGTTGGACAAAGTGTATAGAGCTCAAGGGAGACTACGTTGAAAAATAAAATTATTTGTTTATCAAAAAATCTGTGTTTTATTCCAAAAGTCACGGACTTATTGACCCGCCCTCGTAGTGCTTGGGGAATTCCACGCGAAGCGGACAGCTAAAAAAGTTGATATTTCCGATTTCAGTAATATTTGAGTATGTTTTACCTATACATGTCCTTGATACGTGTACCAAATATTTTTGTAATATAGTGCCTAGTTAGAGAGTTAAGGGACTCTGAAATTTTGACCAACGAGTGGGCATGCAGTACTTAAAAGTAGTGATGTGCAAGGCTCGAGGCCTCCGAGTCCTTTTGGCTAGAGCTCGGTTCCGTTTACGGGGCTCGCCTCATTTTTATACCCTCGACAACTCGGGAGTCTTTTTCAGGGCTCGTGCCTTTCTGAAAGCTCGATCGATCTCGAAGCTTTTTCAGAACTCGAGCCCTTTTTAAAAAATAGGCTCGAGCTCTAATATTACGCTCATAGGCTTACGTAAACTCGCAGTCGTTGATCAATCCGTCAAAAGATTTGAGCTCTGTAACTTGAATCATGGACACAACTGTTTTAATTTATTATTTATTTACGTGAAATTAAAGTCAGAAACATAAATTTGAGTTTTTATTGTGAAGGCTTGCGTTCATTTTAAGACTCGAGCTCTTTTGATAGGTTTAAGCTCTTTTGAAGGCTCGAATTCTTTTAAAGCCTCGAAGCATGGCTCAGAGAACTCGCGTCTCGGCTAGGCTCGGGACTACGAGCCTACCAAGCTCACTGAGTCCTGCCAATTCACATCGAGGCTTCAAAAGCAGATCGACGCCTCCAGGTTTGCATATCACTGCTTCAAAGCCGATTACCAAGTCATAAGATGATAGATATAAACCATTATCCATAGCTCGAGTCGAAATATATTTATTTTACTGATGGTGCACCCCAGCACTTCAAAAACAGGTTTAATTTCATTAATCTATTTTTTTTTTAAACAGGATTTTGGTACAGAAGCAGAATTTTATTTTCATGGGCAACTTAAAACGTCTCGAGCTAGTCTACAGTCGGCGTCAAACAATACAATTACCACACCCGAGCGTTTGTACGAATCGGCGAGAAAATTATTGCCCCAAACGCATGTTTTCTATGCTCGTAAAGAGGATATTCAACAAAATAGATTGTTTTTAAAAAGCAGATTTGAGTCGGCAGCCGCAATATCAGGCAAAAAAATATATCATGCCTTCATTCCTATTACTGAAGGATTTATGGTAAAACGCACGAGTAATAGCGAAGCATACAAAATTGTAAAAATTTGTAAATAAACATGTAATTAATTTAAAAAAAGTTTTAATTTTAATATCATAATATATCAAACTATCTTAAAGAAAAAAAGCGCCGCGCCCGGCATGCGAGGAGATGCGGGTTCGAGTCCCGCCTGAGACATAATTTTTCAAGTTTATATTAAAAATGCAATATAATTTGCTTAAAATATCATATAAAGTATTATAGAGAGATTTTGCTGGTATACCTCTCGCTCCTACTTCTACAGCATATAGACTAACTATATAACTGTTTTTCGTTAGTTCATTTAGGAGATAATATTTGTTTTTTTTTTTTCATTGCGTGGTCTTTAGGTATGTTAAGTTTCCCACGGCACGGTAAGCTCTACAAGTACAATCCATTTTGTAGATCTAAAAAAAAAGAAAAATGTCTGGATTGGATGATGAAACACACACATCCTCCGGGATTTTATATTGCTTTTCATACGTGTCAATTAAAACAGTCCAGTCTAAAGACTAATTAGCAGTGGAGTCTTCTTTAATGAAGTTAATTTGTCTTTTGTTTGTGGTCAATCTTTTTGGCCTAGCCACTTCCTAGCCACTGAAAGGCTTATAGCTTCACGTATGATTTGAAGTGCTCTGTCATAGCGATATAAGTAGTGTCCCCTATTCAAGAGCACCTTGCATCCCACCAATAGGTGTCTTGCTGTAGATATCGCCTCTCCACAAGTATAACAACATATTTCAGAGGCTTTTCCCCACCTTACTAAGTTACTCCGGTCAGGGAGGGTCATTTGGAAGACATTTATAGTCCTTAAAATATAGCTTGATTAGAATGACAGTTCTCACTGAAAGAGACGACGTAACTTTGTACCAGCGTCACACAAGTGAAACACATTTGCACACGAAAAAATATTGGTAACTGGCATGTTAAGAACTTTTTTTTATACATTGCTGTAATTAATCAATTTAATTATATTAAATAGATATTTACAGTTAAAATCATTAAAATAATCTAGTAGCAAAAATTACACCTAACTTGAAAAGACGTCTTTACAAGGTTACGTCATTTTTCATAATCGCTAGTGATAAGGTAAAACCCACAGACTAACAGTATTTCAAAATCTAAGTAATGTACTCGTAACATAAATGTTATTAATGATTTAATGAGCATTGGTTGATGCTTAGAACACCTAAAATTATTAGTTGACGAAAAATTTTCAAATTTATTAGATTCTTTAAGCGATAAAAATTTTCTAATTGAGTTTCACGATTGTTACAATTATTCTCATAATGATCACGACACTGACTTACTGTTAAATCTTAATATATATGTATATTGAAATACATTATTTTATATGCCTTATCTGTTTTTTTTCGTTTGATCAGTCGAGTCAGTCCCATCATTAGTCACCTCAGTTTGACAGGTGTCATTCTAATCAAGCTAAATTTTAAGGACTATAGATAAAATTTTAATAAGGCAGGAGACCAAACATACAGCAAGGTGCGCCACTTCATAGCTAACGGGATACAAAACTCACCAATAGTTATCCACGTACCGTTTCGCATTTCTTAATTCATAGCGTGCACTTTGTAACGGTCATTTTCATCTTGTTGTAGAAAGTTTATTACTATGTCTCGGTCTTCCTTCTTCTTTCTTGCACCTAGCCCAGCTCTATTTGATTGTGCACCTGCCATAATTTTGCGGAATTGCAGTCTTGATTCAAGTTCTGTGGCCTTGTTGTCGTTCGGGAGGGATGAAATTAATTCGTCTTGTGACTTCCCCAAAACATACGTTTTTGTAACTCTGAGGTGTTTATAGAGTTCGGATGGTTTCTTTAATTGCAGCCCAAAACTAATGTGATCCCTAAATAGAGTCGAGGGATCAGCCGAATGTGCTAGACCAAACCATGACTTCAAAACTTTAATATTCATGACATTAGTATCTAGCTTTGCCAAGAGGGAGTTACCGATATCTAAAATCGCTTTTACGATCACTACAAAAACACATATGAAGTGCCAAAACGCGAAAGCCCATACGTAGATCCAAACGTCCAAAGACCTCATGATCCTCTAATCAATTTTCAAAGTACCCCACCCAATGAAGAGGAAATAAAATATCAAATTAAAAAGAAAACATTAAATTCAGCCCCGATGGCATTCCTTACATAGTGTACAAAAAGTGTCCATCAGTTCGTAAACATTTACTAAACATATTCAATAAGATCTGGTCAAGAAAGTTTGCCCCAGTAGCATTCAGAAAAGCAGTTTTTGTCCTCATTCCCAAAGGGCATGAAGTGACTCATCCTAAAGACACCAGACCGATAGCCCTGACCAATACAATTTCAAAATTCTTTTTCAGTGTATAGCAAACCAAAATATATGACTAGCAATAGGTATTTCAAGCCCAATCACCAGAAAGGCTTCTTGCCTTACCAGGCAGGCTAATAAAGTACTGTGTTCCAGGCATCCAGTTAGACAGGTGGCGTTGAAAGTTAGACAGGATGCTTTTTAAAATGATTATTTCTTTTGTTAGGAAAAAAAAAAGATAACTAGCCATATTTTGTTTGGAAAAAAAGATAGGGGTATTTTTATTTTATATAAACTATAGATTTAATATACTGCTGTTAGATTGGCAATGAAAAGAGACAATATAATGCAGCTATATGATAGAACGAGATAGATCACAAGGCCGTTCACGTACACGCTAAGAACCCGTAGTGTTTTTCTGAGTTCTGACGTCTGTCACGCGCAACACAATACTCGTATGTATTCCCTTTAGTTTTACTAGTTTCATTTTTATTATTGTAAAAAAGTGTCGAGTTGATGTATTTTCATTATGGTTACATGTTCAGTACCTGGTACCTCATCTAAAAAAGGGAACCAACATAATTGTACATTTCACACGCCAACACACAATCGCGATTATCAGCAGCAAAATGCAATGTTTCAGAGCTTTGACTAAAATTTTGTATACTAATTGATAGGGCATTTCATCAGAACAAGGATTTAAATTCATATGAATTCAATTAAAAATAATATCAAATACGTGAATTTCAGCAATTACTAACGTCACTTTTGTATTTTTGGTGATTGACGTTGTCGATGATATCTTATCGACATTTCATTAGCTGACATATTTCCATAGATATCTACGTTTATGCATATTTCACATTGTAAACCGCATACCGCCTAAATTGTTGAAATACGTTAGAAATGATTGAAATTGCCTACTAGAAACGAATGTCACAAATAAGTCACCTGCGTCCAACGTAAACTGTGTCGATTCATGGAATCAATATCGAAAGCAAGCAGACAATGCAATACCTGCACTATTTATCTCACGCACATGCTAACTTTATGCACACTAGCGTAACCTAGTTTTGGTCTCGTTTTCAGGATTAAATTGCCAATCTATTATCTATATTAAATCTATGATATAAACAGAGACTCTGTGTAAGTCATGTCATCGGAAAGAAGGTGACCTTATATAATATTAGCTTTTCACGTGACGAGTGGCAAAAACTAGAAAAGAACGGTTAAGTAAATTTTTGACAAAGAAAATCTGACAGGTACTGACATTTTGTTTTTTCGTCAAACGCCATCTTGTATGCCTAATGGCCTGCGCAGACGAGAGACTTTTCTCCGCGGCGGAGAAAAATGTACGCTCCGCGAATAAAAAGTCCGTCGCAAATTTACCGCGGACTCAACGCACACGGTGTGCGATCATTTTCTAGTTTATCTTGGTGCATACGTACGTCATTCTCGAGCGCACAACGCGGACTAAAGTCCGCCATGTGCGTTGCTTCGCCTAGTCACACGAGTACTATTTCTTTCGGGGACTCCCCGGTATTTTTGTCCGGTCCGCTCTCTGCATATCCTCGGTAGTTCGGTGGACTTTTTGTACGCGGTACTTTTAAACCCTCGTTTGCGTTACTCGATACAGTAGTAAGCGATCTATTTTAGCGGACAAAAAAGTCCGCGGGCAAAAATCCTCCGTCTGCGCAGGCCATAATTGATAGGGATATTCATTAGATTGTATTTATTTTTGAGCCGCTAAATTATACGTTATATAGATACAGTTATTTATATTTTCCCCAGAGTCTGTAATTTTTCGTAATTTTTTAGAATCGTTTACAATGTCTGAGCCTGTTACTGGACATCTCTTTTATTCATAAGTTATTATTTCCACATTATTTTGTTTCTGAATCTCACTTTAATGGTGTTTTACTGATTAATTTGTCAGGCCATAAATCATCGGTGTCAGGCAGAAGGTACCTTGTTGTAGGTATTAAGTTGATAATACTGTATTTAAAATTGTTGAATTGTTTTCTGTTTATTGTTAGTTAATAGCAAAATTAAATGTATTTTTTCGACACATGGCGATTAACGGTTGCCAAAAAATATATGTATGTTTTTAATCAAAAACTTATTATTTTTTCAATTACGGCTAAGCAATCAAAGAAAGAAAGCATGGTTACTTCTGTAATGAACGCTTATCTAATTAGCTTAACGATCAATATCTGTTTCGCATCATTAATTAATACAATCGTTTCCAGAGATTGCACCTATTTCTATGGTTTAAAATTGGTACTACTGTGAAAAATATAACAAAAGTATAACAGATTCATTAGCTGTCGATACATAAGTTAAAACTTTTAGTTTTGTTTGTTGTTATTACAACAAGCACAAGTAAACACACAATATCACTTTTTCAAATCGGGAATAAGCAATTTTAGAATTCTCAAAACAATTGATATTCTAATAAGTATCCTTTTGTTTAAGCCATGCATTTTTCATTTTTTAGGATTTGGATAATAAAAAGAGCTGTAGGTATATTGCCTTATCTTTTGGCAATGTATATCTACAGGTTCTGGGCCTAGTCTCCATACAGTTTGGGATATGTCCTTTGTAGATAAGAAGTAAAAATCGAAACACGCTTATTTAGCTCATAAGGGGCGCGTGTGGCTCACCATGTTTGTTTAAAGGAAATGTAGCAAATATATGTCTTAATACCATATAAAAAAATCAAGCTGAAACACGACGGGAATCCGAAATTACATTATTTTTTATGCCATTTCCCATAATGATTTTTAAAGCTAATAAGTAGGCGTATACGATAGAATGATTTGTTTCTCAAAAACTGACACTTGTATATTTAAGTTGCCTAAGTCCCTTTGCTTGTATGGGATCGATCCACTGTGCGTCGGGTTACATTAAAAATAAACGCGTTATTCCGTAAACTTATCTTTCATTTCACCCATGGTAATTAAGGGTAAACTAATAATTCCAAGATTTTCCGCAGTTCAATAATAACCGAAAGAAACAGTTTATAATATTATTATTTTTCTTACATTCATAACTCTACTTGGACTGTGTTTAGAGGTATTGTTGTCAAACAAAATTTTGTTTGTTACTTTTTTTAACTAAAATAAAAAGTATTTATCGATGTAACAGCAAAAAAAAAGGCGCAAAGTCAGGCATTGGCTTTTATTAGTTGATAATTATTACCAATTATTACACACGACTAATCTAAGTTTCATAAGTTACTCACGTTTATTGCGTCTCCTATTAGGTGAGTGGTGTTCCGTTCATGTTCTTCATGTTCCATATCATGGTTCATATTATTATGATCGACATGCCCCATTTCATGATGCGAGTGATCCATATTATGATGATCGATATTTGATGTCACTGAAAGGAAACGTTATTAAAGTAATACTAATACAACTTATTTTGAATCAATTAATATAATTTAACACGTGTACACTGTAGCAAGTCCTAAATAATTATGTGAATACTAAACCACATTCACATAATGGGAGTTCAATTGTTTACAGAAACAGCCTTTAGCCAAGTGGAAGTTTAATAAACATGATTGTTACAACCAAAAACAGATTTAACGACCACACTCCACAAGAAATTATTTAGAACGATGAGTTAAGATGCCTAAGGTAAGAAGTAAGAACCCAACAAATTGGTACGTTGGACTGCGTGCTTAGGTATTATCGCAACTTAAAAGAACCACTTAAGTATTTACACTTGGGATAGAAGCTGATACACGTGAAATATTAGGATACAGAGCCCGTGTTAAATATATAGTCTAAGATCCCACCATACAACGACCTTCACCGAGCTGTTTATTGGATGAAAAGTTTTTTATATACAAATAAATATGTCAAAAAATATATTGCAAATGGGTTGACAAAAAAATTCAGTCCAGAGTATGACTAATTTTTTTTTTTTAATATTTTAATTTTTTTTTTCTGGATTAGTTATTAGACAAATTTCATACCAATCAAAAATATGAAGCCCAAAGAATATGCAAACGTTAGGTTGACTATTTTTTTCCCGTCACAACTCTTGAGTAGGCAGATATAAACAGGTAAATCGACCTAGTAACTTGCACCGGTCTGGTTAATTAAATAAAGTTAAATACAAATAAATATTATTCATTTATGAACACGGTGGTATACAGTTGAATGCAAAAAAAAAGTCATGAAATTCGGTTGTCAAATTTTAAAAATTCTACTCTGGACTGAAATTTTTTGGGCAACTCATTTGCAATATATTTTTTGGCATATTTAATTGTATATAAAAAACTTTTCATCCAATAAACAGCTCGGTGAAGGTCGTTGTATGGTGGGATCTTATACTAATACTATCCATTTACATTTTAAGTAACGTAAATTATTAAATACGTAGTAAAACAAATATGTATAAGAGTATGTGACAGTCTCACAGTCATTGAATTAAGATGACAGCGTTATTAGGACAAATATGTAAAAAATATATCGGTACGGTAAGTTTTAACCTTTTTAAGACGGGTTTTACGATCTTCTTTTTCTTAACTTTCTAGACTGATTGATAATTTAATACGCAATACAAGCGTATCTAAGTTTTGCCCGTCACACTACAAATATTTGTTTAAAGTGGTAGCTGTAGGTACACCGCATTGACCTTATGTAATGAAGTTGAGTTTACTTTCACCTGCAACTACCTGCTAGTATGACTTTGTAATGTTCTACTTTCAAAAAATGTTCCAATCACCCCTGGGTGTGTTTCTATGTGATTGTAATGCTTAGATTAAATTAAACACACAACAGCTTAGATTAGCTGTAATTTCTTAAAACTCAGAAAAATCTGAACTAATTAGTAGTAAGTAAGTACTAGCTGTTGCCCGCGACTTCGTCCGCGTCAATTTCTGTTATTATGATCGCGATTATTTTTGCAACATTTTTCACTGATGCTTCGCTCCTATTGGTCGCAGCGTGATGTTATATAGCCTAAAGCCTTAGTTGATAAATGGACTATCCAACACAAAAATAATTTTTCAATTTGAACCAGTACTTCCTGAGATAATTAATATTTAAGGGGGGCTCCGATACAAAAAACGCCATTCTTTGCCTATTTTTGCGCGATATCAATAAATAGTAACAGGAAGGCACTACATTAACTAAATTTATATAGCTATTGTTGTTTACCTAGTTAATAATAATTATAAAAAAGACGCGTGGCACTCGAAGACTGCCGCGGTAAAGCTATTGCATAGCATTTTTTATCAACTTATGCAATTATAAAACTAAAAAGTATCACCGCTGTGCCGGTCGGAGTGGGGGGTGTTAGGTTTTTTTCGTTACGGAATTTCTGGATTCGGTCTCGCGCTCAAGGCCCGCGATAGAAGCTATGCAATAGCTTAATTTTATAATTTTATGTATTTACTAATTTTGACTTTTGTATTTAATTTTTTCTGTTATTTTGGCAGATATGGTTACCATAGGCAACCATACTGTCAAAATCCTTATTTTCATCTAAATTCTTTTAAATTTCGGAAATTCAAAATTGTTCGATCGTGCCTCGCCCCGAGTGTTAGGTAAGGTTATTTTCGTTACGGAATTTCTAAATTCGGTCTCCACGCTCAAGGCCCGCGATAGAAGCTAGGTATGCAATAGCTTAATAATAAAAATCTTTATTTTCCTTTTACAATCTGGGATAACAACATTGGTATAAAACATATTTAAATGCGTAGCGATTTACAATAGGTTGTGAGAGGACTGGAGTCTGAACTAGGCAAAGACCCAGCCTGGTATGCATAGAGAGCTCCAGTACTCCTATCTCTTGATGGTGGTCAAGGGCACATAAATAGTAGTTTTATACAATCAGAATCAAAATGAAGTACACGGGGGTGTGCGATCGTGTATATGTGTGTGTGTGTGTGTGTGTGTGTGTGTGTGTGTGTTTGTGAGTGAGTGTGAGTGTGTGAGTGTGAGTGTTTGTGTGTGTGTGAGCGTGTGTGTGTGTGTGTGTGTGTGTTGTTGTGTGTTGAGTGTATATGTGTTTATGGGTGGTTGTATGTGATTATCTGGCCGGATGAAGAAGATTTTCAGTTTCTGCATACGTCTGGGTTAGTAAAAGATTTGATACCTTGGTATTACAAATGAATTTAGGTGTAGAGTGGAAGTCTAGTTCACGATTAAGTGCATTGTAAAGAAATGGACCTAGGAAGCAAAAGAAACGATGGGAGAAAAAGGTTTTAAACGTGGATGAACGCGCTACTAAACGGTTACGCCTGGTAGTCGTGGGATCGAAATTAGTAACGCGATGTTGTTTAAGGACGGTATATAAAATAAATATCTGGCGCACAGTTAGGACTTGACAGTATTAGAAGAGGTCGTAGGTAGGGAATAGGAAGGGTTTAAACGTACATACCTTAAGAATGGACCTCTGAGCCCTTTCCAACCCTATCAGAAGTTCAGAACCGTCTTACATGTACCTCCCCAGGAAGTTACACAATATATTAATAATGACTGGCATAGGGAAACAGAAACAGCTCTGACTAGGCTGGGGTCGGTCGGCTACATGTCGAATGCCACGAAACACAAACATATTTAAGTTTTCGAAGTTAACCTGCAGTAGCCGAAATGTGTGAGTGGAAAGTTAGTCTGGAATACAAGATAATTATTCCCAAATACTTAACAGTTTCAGTAGAGGAAAGTGAAGAACAGTTACATGAATAATCAGATATACAGATATCATGGTGAGACCGGGAAATTATTTTGAATCCGTCCAGGTCGTATTGTGAGATGGTATTTATTGAAAAAGTCATGCACTGACTTTTTTCGACGAGTCCTTTCCAACTCTATCAGAAGTTCAGAACCGTCTTACATGTACCTCCCCAGGAAGTTACACTAATATATTAATAATGACTGGCACAGGGAAACATAAACCGCTCTGACTAGGCTGGGGTCGGTCGGCTACATGTCGAATGCCACGAAACACAAACATATTTAAGTTTTCGAAGTCAACCTGCAGTAGCCGAAATGTGTGAGTGGAAAGCTAGTCTGGAATAGATAATTATTCCAAAATACTTGACAGTTTCAGTAGAGGAAAGTGAAGAACAGTTACATAAATAAAATCAGATATACAGATGGTGAGAGCGGGAAATTATTTTGAATCCGTCCAGGACGTATTGTGAGATGTTATTTATTGAAAAAGTCATGCACTGACTTTTTTGGACGTTAAGAGTTAGCAAATTTTTTCGGAGCCATAATGACACTAGATGAAATCCGGTCTGAGCTCGCTGAGAAGTTTCTCCCCATGAGTCAGTCAAAAAAACTAGAGTCGTAGACTTACACGTCCCAATATTTAAACCTACCACTGCTTCGGGACAAGTCTGAGCTAGTGCCGAGAAGAAGCAACGCAAGAAACTCGGTCACTATTGTCAGCCTCTTTTTAAATATTTTTTTACAAGGTTTAAGCAAGTACGAGCTGGGACAATTTAAACCCATACATTTCTATCATTTAATATCATCATTAACAGTGTAATAGCCTTTTTTCATTAAGATTACTTTGACATACGATTTAAGTTTATGTACAGGGAGTTCAGCAATACCCTGTGGTAATTTGTTTAAAATACGAATACAATTTCCCATCAACGATTTTTCTACTTTTCGCAGTGTGAAGCCTGGAACGGCGAGTTTATCTTTTTTTCTCGTATTAAAATTGTGTACGTTACTTTTCTTAAGAAATAAATGTATGTTCTTACGAACGTAAATAATATTCTCGAGAATGTATTGAGAAGACACTGTAAGTATATTAATCTCTTTGAAGACCTCTTTCAGCGAGTCACGGGGTCTAAGGCCGTAA
Source organism: Anania crocealis (assembly GCA_949315895.1). Classification (NCBI taxonomy): domain Eukaryota; kingdom Metazoa; phylum Arthropoda; class Insecta; order Lepidoptera; family Crambidae; genus Anania; species Anania crocealis. The sequence continues at coordinate 19,335,715 of OX438880.1, read as the reverse complement.
ATAGCCCGTACAGCACGTTTTTGCAATATAAAAATTGAATATCTGCCGCTGAGTCCCACAACAGAATTCCGTATGACATTATGCTATGAAAGTAGCTAAAATATACTAATCTTGCCGTTCCAACATCAGTCAATTGCCTCATCTTTCTCACAGCATAAGCAGCAGAACTAAGTCTTCCAGACAGCCCCCTAATATGAGCAGGGTCATTGCAAATGAGAGTCTACAGTTATACCTAAAAAGGTAGTAGAATCTACAGAGTTTAGTGGTTCATCTTTAACAATTATATGAGTGGTAGCAAACCTTACGTTGGGCATCGTAAATTTAACACATTTTGTTTTATTTGCATTTAGTGAAAGATTATTTGTTGTAAACCAATGCAATAATTTAGAAAGGGTATTGTTAACATCGTCAAATGAAGATTTGCCCCTCTTAGTTTTAAAAATCATTGATGTATCATCTGCAAACAATACCATCTCACAAAGATTATGTAAATAACAGGGAAGGTCATTTATATATATTAAAAATAGCAGGGGCCCTAATACTGATCCCTGTGGGACACCCATAACAAGGGCTTACCCTGAAGACTCAGCTCCATTTATGCAAAACTTTTGTATTCTGCCTTTAAGGTAAGAACTTATTAGATAAAAGGAATCATTCGATGCACCATAATATTTAAGTTTTTTAAGTAATATTTCATGGTCTACTACACAATCGAAGGCCTTTGAAGGGTCACAAAATACACCTAAGGCATTTAGCTTACTCTCCCAAGCGTTACACACATGTTCTAGGAGAGCAACTCCAGCATCGGTAGTATTTCTACCTTTTCTGAAGCCATATTGGTTGCTATTTAATAATTAATTTACACTAAAGTGTGATAAATGCTGATTGAACATTATTTTCTTGAAGATTTTACTTAGCCCTGGCAATATAGATATAGGTCGGAAATTGGAGGGGTCACATTTTTTGCCAGACTTACACAAAGGAATGATTTTATTAAACTTCATTAAAGTTGGAAACTGTCTATCATCAATACATTTGTTAAAAATAATAGGGAGTTGAGGGGCTACTGAACTTATGATTGTATTGATAATGTTGACAGAAATTCCCCAAAGATCCTCCATGTTTTCATATTAAATTCTCTAAAAGTTTTTGTAATTATATCAGGGTTTTTATGTCTAAAATTAAATGAAGAATTGCACTCATCGACAACAGACTTGAGAAGGGATTCAGCTAGATCAGCAGAAGAAGCAGGCCCTTCAGTAGTAGAGGGAGCTATATTCGAAAAAAAAATGTCTCAAATGTATTTGCAACCTCTGTGTTCGTGTTTATTAGCTTATCCCCTAACTTGAGAGTAAGTAGGATTGTTTGGTTTTACTCTACATGTCTCTTTATTAATATTAGGGGTTAAAATATGAAATTGCCGTTTTATTGTAATAGGTTCTTTGAATTGACATAGAATCTCCATGGTTTTTAGGTTTTCGAATGAAAGTTTTTTCACATGGTTTCTATGATGTTCTTCTTTTAAAAAATGTGAAACATTTGAATTTCGACTTTCAATTGTTTTTGTTATTTAACTTAGACAAGAAAGATGGATACTGCGAAAATTCGAGTGATTTTTGTATACGAGTTCCGACGCGGAAGCAACGCGGCAGAAACAGCCCGCAATATCAATGTTGCGTTTGGAGAGGGATCTGCTAATGAACGCACCGTGCGATTTTGGTTTAAACGCTTTCGTGATGGAAACTTCGAATTGAAGAACGAGCCACGAGGAAGACCGCCACACAGGTGATTAACGATGAATTAAGAGAGATGGTGGAAGCCGATCCTAGTCAAACTACCCAGGAATTAGCGGCATGGTTTAACGTAACCTTACCCACAATATTGACTCATTTGCGTCAAATCAATAAAATAAAAAAATACGAAAAATCGGTGCCTCATGATTTGACTGATGTGCAGAAAGAAACGCGTGTTGAAACTTGTGTTGCCTTGTTGAATCGGTACAGAAATGAAGGAATATTAAATCGAATTGTGACATGTGATGAAAAGTGGATTCTTTATGATAACCGCAAAAGAAAAATGCAATGGCTGACCCCAGGTCAAACGCCACAACAGTGTCCTAAAGCAAAACTTACCAATAAAAAGGTAATGGTAACTGTTTGGTGGTCTCAGCATGGTGTTATTCACTATAGTTTTATCCGATCTGGTCAATCAATAACGGCAGATGTCTATTGTGCCGAACTCCGAACAATGTTGGCAAAACTAGCAGTAAAACAGCCCCGACTCATGAATAAATCTTCACCATTATTGCTCCATGACAACGCGAGACCTCATACAGCACGAAAAACCGTTTTGACCCGTTTGATTTTGGTTTTTGCCTCATTTTTGGAAGCCGAAATAATTTATAAAGATAGATTGACTTCGTTTTGGCACATACTAATTTAAATAATTTAGAGTATTTTTTAACATGTTCTGTAATATGTGGGTTTTGAGAATCTGTAATTAAACTATATAAATCATAAATAATGCTTTTCTGCTTTAATAAATACACACTTCTGTTTGTTTATTTTAACTTTTTTCTGTTTAAAATGTTTATCAAATTCATTTTTAACCAAACCAAAAAGATTTTCATATAATTCATCAACATTCTGATTCTAAAGCCCAATGCTTTAGCAAATTCACACCCTCTTTAATTTTTTCCTTAAACTTTTCTATTTTGTTAAAAGTAAATTGCCTATACACAGAATCTACTTTATTAGACACATAATGGTGCTCGAATGATGCTTCTTGTCCGCTGTGGTCCGAAATAAGACAATTTAGAATCGATTTTAAAGATGGAGAGACATTTCTTGCCTTTATCCAGACCCCCGACATCCGCGTCAGTAAGTTCGTGGACTGCGTCTGCAGTGGACCTACCCGATCTAAAACCATACTGACCCGGTGACAAGAAATTCTGCTTATACATGAAGATGGTAAGCTGGTTGTTTATAAGTCTCTCCAAGACCTTCGAAAGTGCAGGCAATAGGACGGTAGTTATTCGGACGATTTTGATCCCCAGTCAATGGTACCGAACCCTTCGTGCGCGAGACCGACTCGCACTTAGCCGGTTTTTCTACTATGGCATGGTACTATGATATACCATACACGCTTTATTTGATATTTTAGCAACTTAATTGCAGTTATAATATCAGTATATAAACTTGAAAATTTTTGTCTCAGGCGGGACTCGAACCCGCATCTCCTCGCATGCCGGACGCTTCGAGCTAGAGCGATCGAGTAAAATCGGGGGTCGATAGTGTTTGTACAATCTATTGGAAGAAGCCACCTGACGAAACTGACCACAGCAAGTGGAGAAGTCATTGCTTCTAAGCCAGCAGTCCTTTCCTTAGTGGAATGCTTCTATGGCCGGTTATACGCTTCGCATGCATCTCGACCTAATCCCGAAAATGAGGACCCTAGAGCCGCGTTAACACGCCACTACACTCAAGACCTGCCAGAAGTCAGCATTGACGAAATCGAGATGGCTCTTAAACAGCTGAGAAATGGAAAAGCCCCTGGAGAGGATGGCGTTCCAACAGAGTTCCTGAAGGCTGGAGGTAAACCCGTACTGAGGGAGCTTTAAAAGCTTTTTAACGCTTTCCTGTTTGAAGGGAGAACTCTGGAGGCGTGGAGTAGGGGTGTGGTCGTCCAGTTCTTCAAAAAGACCCTGCTTTAGAACTATCGACCCATTTCCCGTCAAAGCCACTTCTATAAGCTGTTTTCAAGAGTCATCACGAACCGCCTTGTACGAAGACTCGACGAATTCCAACTACCGGAGGCTCCGGTCCGGAGCAGGCTGGATTTCGGAGCGGATACGGCACAGTATACCACATCCACACAGTGCGGTAGAAGACCGAAGAGTATAATCAGTCCTTGTGTCTAGCATTCGTGGACTTTGAGAAAGTCTTCGATTCGATCGAGATCTGGTCGGTTTTGGAGTCCCTGCAGCATTGCCAAGTATATTGCCGGTAAGTCCAAGTAATGAGATGTCTCTACAAAGCTGCCACCATGTGCCTCCAAGTACAAAATCAGCAAACAAAACTTATACCTTTGCATCGAAGAGTGAGACAAGGGGACGTCCCCGAAATTGTTAACAATTGATATGGAGGATATGTTCAAGCTGCACTAGAAAGGACCGTAAAGGCATCTCGCAGAAACGCTGCCTAGAAACCTACAACAGATGCTAAATGACCTGGCTGACCCTTATGTACGCATCGGCTTACGGATGAACTTGGATAAAACCAAGGTTCAATGAACATGTACCACCGGAACTGATTGCGGTGCACGAAGTTGTTCAAAAATATGTGTACCTTGGGCAGACATTGCAGTTAGGTAGAAACAACTTTGAGGACGCCCTCAGGCCAGGTAGAGTGATGATTTGGCTGGCAGGAGCTGGATGCGAGAAGCCGAGTATCGTCCTAAGTCGAAAATACGGACATTGTGTTGCGAAGTCAGGCTGAAACTGGAGACGAAGATGCCTGATGATTTTTAGAATTGTTCATAACTATTTATAACATTATTCTGCTTCGCCTACTGATCGATTGGCAGAATGCCGCATCAGCCGCATGGAATTAAATCCAACTGTGATATTGGTATTGGTAGCAGGCTCCCTTTTCCGCATTTAAGCTCCACTTGGCCCATTATGCGTAGGGGGGTTTGGGGTGGTTAGCCCACCATCCCAACTCCTTCCAGAAGCACAGAAGTCTTTTAGGACGTTCGCAGGCTTCTGAAAGGGAACTCGGTGTGCCGAGGATAGATGTCCGATAGGTAGCTACCCTGTGCAATACTGTGCATTCCAAAATCACATGGGCAGCCGATTCTGCCTGTTCTAGGCGGCCTCTACAGAGGGGGCTGTCTGTGACATTAATGGTGAAGAGATGTTTATTTAGGGGGACGTGTCCAGTCAGTGATCCCATTACTTTTCGAAGGTCGTTCGTGTTTAGGGTGATTTAATTGCGAATCAGACGTGGTGAAAGAGCCGTATTGGCCTTCCTGGATTGTATGCAGTAGCTGATATCGGCCCAACGGTAGTTGTGTTTGACTAGGGTTTTATTTTGCAGCTATAACCTATATTGGTTAAAAGGGGTTGAGAAAGGTGTGGTTTGGGACCGAATACCCTAAGATCCGATCCCTTGTTAGCGAGTTGCCCTGGGAGCCGTTGTGTCCTTTGATCCATTGTAAAATAACCCTGTTCTTTGCGGTAATGTCCTCAAGGGCCAGGTGACACTTGTAGATAAGACTGGATGTGATGATGTTGCTCTCCAGGGCTTTCGAGAACCGCCATGCTATCCGAGAGTATGCGGATGCCGTAGTCAGCAGACTGCAACCACTCTCTCTTCTTTATGGCAGTGGCAGCCTGGATTGTGGCAATACACTCGCATTTCAATATCGAGTAAGCTTCACCCAGCGGTGTAGATATGTTTATGTTTAAGTAAATCGAGAAGACTCCGGCGCCTGTGCCTGATTTGGTTTTAGAACCATCAGTGTAGACTTGGACCTCATGTATTCCCGTTGGGTCCAGGTGACCAATTCTACTAACGTAAATTATCAAAACTTAAACGTAACAACTAACGAAACGTAACTAAATGTCAACTTCGGTTGTCACACAAGACTGTATTCTACGAGTACTAACCATTTTTACTAAACGAAATCTAAACGTAAGACAATAGTAGCCTTTTACTAGCGTATGCTCGACCGGCAATTTTGACAGTTGAAACGTTACGAGACATGATCTATATGTCGCAGCCATCTAGTTAAATTAGCCAACCAATTTGACGCTTAGGCCGTTCGTTAAACGCCGGCATTCAATTAAATTTTAAATTCAAAAAATATTTTATTTACAAATGTATGAATATGAATATAAAGTTCACTGTGATGAAAGTTTTTTTTTATACATTCCTAATTATCTTATCTTACTACCTCCTGTTACATTTATAAAAAAAACTAGCGGACCCCACGAATATTGTATTGCCTCAGAATAGTATTTGATTTTGACGTCTTAAATGTCATTATCATCAATTATGGCGAGGTTGGATAAATGTATGAAGACTAAGGAAGTGAAGAAAAGCAGTTTCTTAGTTGTTAACTTTTCAATGTTTTTAATAGTTATTATCCTATTCCGACGAAGACAATTCCAAAAACACCAAAATCATAGAAATCTGTACAGCCATTCACGGCTCTTTATGTGGTGTAACTATAGTTGTAAAAAACCCGTTAGCTACCGTTAATTAACCAAATTTATGGTTAGCTACTGATAAAATACGGTTATTAACCGGTTAATTATCCGACTGCGACAGTTAAAAAGGGTAATGGTTTTTGTCTCTTTTCTTGTGTGTAACTCCTTTGTGAAGTGAAAAATCAATATCCAAAAGATAAAGATATCATAGAGTAACTGCTCTGTAATTTTTTTTTTGTTTGGAAAAATAAAGCTTTATTATTATTATATACATAATCCAATTCTTTGATTATGAGTATCTAATTTAACGTAAACATAAGTTTAGTATGTATATTATACAAACACTAACCTATGCACATGAGACTGGCCGCACACGTACGGTTTTCTGACACGGAAATCTAAATCGGTTTTTCAAATCCCGAATTCCGAATCGGGAGTTGCCAGTTTTTAAAACTTGTTCTTCCTGAACGGAGTGGCAACGTCGCCGCTTAGGTATAAGCGGTCGTAATTAACCGTAATATGCATATAATGCAGTTATTAACCGTTAATAACGAAAAATGCATCTTTAGCGCACGGTTAAAATCGTTAATAACCGGCTTTGCATCTATAGGTGTAACTAACACGACTTTCCTTATATATTTGTAAAGCCAAATAACAGTCAAGTTAATAGATTATTTTAAGGAACTGATAGATTTAGAATTGACCATTCAGATAATAGTAAAATCCAAAAGCAAAAAGAAAAAAAATTTAAAAAAGAAAATATTACACTAACCTATTATTAAAAAAATAGCATTTTCATCATATCTACATAATTATTTAAAACTAGCGGGCAACAGCAACTTCGTCCGTTTCAATTTGTTATTATGATTGCAATTAATCCCTCAACCCCCAGGAGGCACTTGTGGGATAATTATTCCCACAATCGTGAGATATTCCAGACACAATTGAAATCAATTGTTATCGTGGCACCCGAGTGCCCCCTTGGGATTGAGAGATTAAGAAGTATTTAAAAAATGTTTACCTAAAGCCTTCCTCGATATATGGACTATCCAACACAAAAATAATTTTTCAATTCGAACCCCTAGTATCAGAGATTAGCGGGTCCAACCAAACAAACAAACTCTTCAGCCTTATAATATTTCTATAGTTATAAAACTGTAAAAACATTTATAGTGGGATGTGCTTTATCTTCTTGACAGTGGAATGTGATTAACAATTTTATTTAACAACCTTAAATACTTCCTGGCCATGGACTAAAAACAATAACTCAACAGCTTTCATACAAAAACTATTGTTTGGTAAATTCATAGCCCCTCGCCGGTCAGTTACAGATCGGAATTTCTAATTAGTTTATATTTAATCAGAAATAGAAAGATAACCATATTTACATGATGAATTAGAAAACATTCAATGAAAATAAAGATTAAGATAAGATAACTATGCGTACCACATAGGTATCAATAATACCCTGTAGATCTGTAGACGTGGTGCATGATGGGGTGATGATGACTGAAGAGAAACCGAATAAACCGATTTATATAACGAGATACATTCACTCACTGCAATATTTTAAAAGAATTTTACAAAGATCTATTTTTTCAAATCCTTATACATAGAATTTAACAACAACTACTTGACTATTTGGCAAATTTTCAAGATCTGATTAAAATTTTTGCACATTATTTTTTATTCTGAACACAGTACGTCCAAATCCAATCCAACTTTATGTCCTTTTCACCTTACAAGATTTCTGTGACAGTTCAATTTCGACAGTTGTAGTGATGTCCTATAGTGAAATCGTATCAATTTTTACTGAGAATCGAATTTACTTTATAAGGAAATGAAATCGATTTCCTTACATAAAGTAACAAAACTTTAAATATTTATCAGTTATATATTTCACATAAAAACTTTATTATTCATAAAAGATTTACATGGTGAAGTCCCTACATGGTAAAATAGAACAAAATTAAAAATACTAAATTTTTATTCAGTTAAAATCCCAAAAATCTTAACAAAAACAGAAACAAAAAATCAACAATAACAAAAGTAACAATAACTAAATACTATGCAAAGCAAATACAACAAAAACAGGACTCACATACGAGGCTGACGCACTAGTACTAACGCGATTGTCAAGCGATCACGAAATGGCTGCCGATTACGAGTGCCCCAGCTCTATTTACACACCGTTCCATTACACGAATTGCATGGTTTAAAAATATAATGGTTTTTATTTTGTATTTCACTAAATTAAGCCAAGCGATACTGTTTCTGTTTTATATGATTAATACCTTGAATTCTTATTTTTTTTGTAATAACATGGCAATAAAATTAAAATATTATTTAATAAAACTAAAATTAATTTACAAACATATAATGCGTAATTCGGGAAATGGCTTCACCATTTCCCGAATTACGTTGTCACAGAACTCATGTTAATTGAAAATAACAATAATTATCAACTTTGTTCTGTCTGTTGGTTTGGTTGAAGCAAAGAGTAAAGTAATGGGTTGAAGACTGAGGGTGCCAGATAGCGATGTGCCAACTCGATTTACTAACTCGAGTTAACTTGGGCTCGTTACAACAAACAAACAACTCGTTAACGGACGAACAAAAGGTTAACTCGAGTTGGGCATACATCGTGTTCTCTCGAGTTGAATTCTCTATAACTCGAGTTTGAATACTTCCACCCTTGCGCATTGACAGCCGAATGACAGGCACTGTTTTTTTTTTAGTAGGTTTAACGGTCTCGGATACTTGTCCATACAGCCAATTCTTTAGTAATATTTTCTTTATTTTTGCATTAAAACGTTGATGTTAGACGTTTTAATGCTTCGATGGAGTTTTTGGAGACAGTCGAAAGATTGAAGGAATGTAGAGAAGTCCCCAAGAAAGATGTGAACTGTTCCCGCGCAAAATTCACGGTCCACTTTTCTTGGTTACGACCCATACACCATGTTATTTCACCGAACTGTATATTGTTCACCCGCACGACACTTTGCTTCGCAAAATAACACCACTTTTACGACCCAAAAATCACTATAAACAATAAAAAATTCGATAAAATAAACGGACTCCAAACGTATCTCACGAACTCCCGCCAAAAAAACTCACAGACAATGAGATGGCGTGAAGTTTGCTTAGAAGTTTGCGAAGAGATATTTTTATTTCTTTAAAGAATAACTTTTTTGTAAATTATAAGTAGAAAATAATGTATTATTTTTGTTGAAATTACTTACCTATGTACCTACTTATTTCAAGTAAAGGCACAATTTTTTTTGGTACTTAAAATGAACTGACACAGTTTATATAAAACTATAATCTAGAGACTAAAAGCTATCATTCTGCATAATTTTAAGATTTTTAAAGTACTCCGTTTTAGTAAAAAATAATAATGTATTATCCTAAGCTACGAGTTTTACTTGGCTGTCAAACATGTATTTTTCTAAGGTTTTGTGCGCGGGAAAAGAAAAATGTTGGCTTTTTTTGAGTTTCATGACATTGTAGAATGACTGAATTCACTAATAACTAGGCAGCATGGACTTAGACCTTAGCCTGTTCTGAAATATTGGGCCTTACCATTAGCTCTTAAAGCAGGACTGCTATTGGACTGCGTTGCTCTTTTGTACTATGACATCGTTTTTAGCAGGCCTGTGGCAGGCCAATTTACGTTGACGTTTCAAAACCGTTCACCATTTTTTTACTATGAACTTTTCGTACCATGACACTCAATTTGACAGCAGGTAAAAGTCCTTTTGAGCGAAGCGAAGAATATTAAATGTTTATTAAATTCTATTAACTCTTCTCTTTTGAAAATACTAACAAAATTCATAAATGACAATAAAATCCGCTTGTAATTTGTAACCTGCTCGGTGACAAATAAAATCAGACTATATTTATTTTTATTTGTCACCCTCACTTTTCTTATCCTACTATTCCCCTCATTTCGTATATGTTTTGTACCGTTAACTTAAATATCTACTTTAGTTCTGCTTAGTTTCGATAATCCGTTCAATTCGTAGACTGCATGGTTAAATTTCTATATTTTTTTTTCATTTACCTACCGTGTATTTGCCCCATTCGTGATATTGGCGGAATCGTGTAAGACTTAAGTCAAAACACTTGCTTCGCCTTAATAGAAAAGATGAAGAAGAACATTGGTTCGGAAACGCATACAGCTTCAGTAATACATTATTATTTTTGACTAAAACGGAGGTCTTTAACAATCTTAAAGTTATGCAGAATGATAGCTTTTAGTCTATAGATTATACTTGTGTGTCAGTTCATTTTAGGTACCAAAAAAAATTATGTCCTTTATCGATACTATTGTCGACATTTATCTTGAATGTTTCCGGAGAAATTTGATGTTATTTAACATTTAGCGTCTCAAATGAATGTCAACTTAACAATTTGAAGAAGGAAACTGTAAGGAATCACATAACTAAGATAATCTTGTTAAAGGTCTATAATCAGGGATTGATTCATCAAAATGTTAAAGTTTGTTCAGATTTGTTAACTTGTTCTTTTTCACTTACTGTCATTGATGAGCTCACACGGCACAGCAGATGACAAGGGACAATCTTTTGAAGAAATAAATAAAGAAAACTAATTAACAATGGCTGTTATTTTTTTTATAAATTTAAACTATTTTTTTTAAAACATATCGTCGGTGCGCCTGCCAAACCTTACATGTGACTTTTTTTAATTTTTTTTTATTCGCTAGATGTGACTAGTTTTTAAACGCCGAACTGATGCAAAAACCCGTTTGTGCATATTCCGTATAGAAACAGCGTTGCCAAATCACTTAAGTACACTTTAATCTAACGACAGTTACTTTAAAATTTGGTATGTGTAGTAAAGTCACATATCAGTTTTTAAAAGTATGTCCAGTGACACATATCAGATTAAATTTTTCGAATCCCTTTTATTTTTTAATCTGTGTGTAGCACATAGCAGGATTTTTGAAGTTGGGTCGGGGGGCTCAAAGCTCGCATTGCACAGCTTGCCAGACTGGGGGTGATTCCTGGTGTACAGGATTACCCATACTTTATGCCTGAGCGGGCCTCAGGCATAAAGTATGGGCATAGGCCGTACGTAGGCGGTGCATGGAGGGCATCCTAAGGGAAACCCATACACTGCCAACACACGTCGCAAGGTACACCGCAGGTCTTTGTAGTGGGTATGCTTGTCGGGCACCGACAAGAGAGTCCCACATAACCTACTGCTGCCCCTGAAGCAGTAGGTATGCGAAATGCATTTTTTCCTACGTAAACAAAAAAAATTAAAGGGAAGTGTGGTGCAAGCAGCGCTAATTTAGCCAAAACCGTAGATAGTTCTACTGTACGTGACTTCGCGAACAACGAGGTTTTAAGCCCTGCTGCGAGCGAGTACTGATAACATTATTCACTGCGCTAGGCGAAGTGGGAAAGTCTCAGGAGTATCCGAGAGAAACTTTAAGGATGCTGCAGCTGTTGTCACGGCATTTGTTGAAATACTGGTGGCGAGATCAAAAGATGAGGAAATCCAACGCCTCAACGCTGCTAACACGAGGTTAACAGAGGAGCTCCAAGAGCTAAAGTAACAAATGGAAATCCTTAAACAGCGACAGCAAAATTGACGAACCCCTGCTTCCTACTCCTTCCTTGGCATTGGCACAGGCCGATAGGGCCTGAACGCGAAGAAATAGAGCGCAGCTTAATGGCCAAATGTGGTGCCATGATGAATGCTCAGTTCTGCGGTATTAACGATCGGCTCCTACCGGCTAAACGGCTTATCCCATTAGCCATTGGCCGCAAACGAAATGAAGAATTGGCAGGTGCAACACCACTACCATCTACGGCAGAAGCACTGTCCTCCGCGCCAAACAAGACGGTATGTTCCCCTAAACCGGCTACTTCGAAAGATAGTACAAAATCGATCCAGAAAGCAGGGCCGACGCCGAAAGCAACTAAGGCTATCGATGCTCAGCCAATAGCCACGAGATCACTGATAAACAGAGGGAGCCACGGAGCCAAGGCTCCAACGATGAAAGTTCCGATACCTCCACCAGGCAGGGCTCGAAGCAGACAGCGACGAGTGCCTAGTGTGCCTACTGAAACCGAGCTCGGCCCGCTTCCAGCACCACTTCCACCCATGGAGGAAGGGTAGACTACGGTGTTCAAGCGGGGATCATCATATCAGCCGAACGACGCCCACTGTTGGGCATAGGCCTCCCCCAAGGATCTCCACAACGATCGGTCCTGTGCTGTCCGCATCCAGCGGCTTCCCGCGACCTTGACCAGATCGTCGGTCCACCTTGCAGGGGGCCTGCCCACGGAACGTCGTCCTTTCCGCCCCAACGGCCATCTGTTCTCCGCGCTATGTGTCCCGCACACTGCCACTTCAAAGATGCAATCCTTCGAGCGATGTCGGTTGTTTTAGTTCTCCTGCGGATCTCATAATTTCTGATTCGATCGAGTAGGGAAATACCAAGCATCGCTCTCTTCATTGCTCGCTGGGTGATCTAGAGCCTTCTTATGAGACCCATAGTAAACGACCACGTCTCACTCCCATAGGTCATTACTGGCAACACACACTGGTCAAAGACTTTCGTCTTGAGACACTGAGGTATTTCGGACGCGAACATATGCCGGAGCTTCCCGAACGCTGCCCATCCGAGCTGGATTCGACGAGAGATCTCTTTCTCAAAGTTGGACTTACCTAACTGGGGCCTACTTCGCGTAACCGAATCGCAGTTCGATCGTGATTGAATTGGACGATTTTGACATTTAGCCCATACTAGAACTGTCAAGAACCTGTCGTTCAATTACGATTTTGATACGATTTGGTTACGCGAATTAGGGGACTGGACTATCTGTCCCAGGTAAACATAGTGGTCAACAACCTCGAGTGCAATGTTCCCAACGTTAACTGGAGCGGGTGCAACATGGGCATTTAACATGATTTTCGTCTTGTCCATGTTCATCCTAAGACCCACTCTTTGAGAAACATTACCGAGATCTTCGAGCATAATGTTCAGGTCTTCCAAGGTCTCAGCCATAAGAACTACATCATCGGCAAATCGCAGGTGTGTTAGGTATTCGCCATTGATGTTGTTGCCGCGTCCTTTCTAGTCCAGAAGCTTGAAAATATCCTCCAACACAGCTGTGAACAGTTTCGGAGAAATAACGTCTCCCTGTCTCACGCCTCGCTGTAGTTGGATCGGATTAGAGCTCTGGTTCTGTAATCGGAGCGACATGGTGGCGTTTTGGTACTTTAGCACCTCGATGTACCTGTAGTCTATTTGGCTCCTTTGGAGAGACTGCAGCACTGCCCAGGTCTCAATCGAATCAAAGGCTTTCTCATAGTCCACGAACGCTAAGCAAAGTGGCAAGTTATACTCTTCGGTCTTCTGTATAACTTGCCGCAGCGTATGAATGTGGTCTATGGTACTATAGCCTTTTCGGAACCCGGCTTGTTCGGGAGGTTGGAAGTCGTCGAACCTGCGAGTGAGACGATTCGTAATGACTCTTAACCACTTATAGATATGGCTCAGAAGCGAGATTCAAGAAGTTTTGTCACCCTTCTTCAAGAACAGCATCACATCGCCTCTGCCCCATGCCTTTGGCGTTTTGCCCTCGAGGATGACAGAATAAAAGAGCTTCTGGAGGACCTTAAGTATCGGCTTACCCGCTCTAAGGAGCTCTGTTGTGATTCCGTCATCGCCCGCCGCCTTGTTGTTTTTAAGTTGCTTGAGAGCCATTCTAATCTCGCACAGGCTGACGTCCGGGATATCTTCAGAATAGTGTCGGGTAAGCTTGGCTCTAGGGTCTTTAGCCTTGCTTTCAACAGGTGTTTTCGTGGAATATAATTGTCCATAGAAACTCTCAATCTCCCTCAGGATTTCAGGTGTTGACGCAATGATGCTACCTGTCTCAGTTTTCAGCCTCGTCATTGGCTTTGCCCAATAGACAGATCTCTGGCGAACACTTTAGAGCCTTTGTTCCGCTCAATGGCCTCTTTAATACGTCGGGTATTAAATTGACGAAGGTCGCTCTTCAAAGACTTAGATATCTGTCTATTGAGTTGCCGATAGCGATGGGCATCCGCTGAGTTCTGTAGCCTCATTTCGTTTCTCTGATCCATGAGTAGGAGAGTCTGACTGGAGAGTTTCTTTGATTTAGGACAGCGGGTTTTAAAGTACTTAGACCCTACTGTACGGACAGTATCCACCACCATGTTGTATAGATCGTCCATATCGAAGCGGGGATCAAACAGACATAAAAAGAGCGAAGCCACCCCATCTAAGGCAAATGCTAAACTTCTAAACTTTCAGTTGGAAAACCCGCCACCCCAAAACTTCGCCCGCCCAGATCGTCAGCCATCATACTGACCCTGCTGCCAGGGGCACTAGAAAAGGGGTGACATACGAATCAGCTATCCGGGATGCCTTATCCCGGATAAATATTCAAGAGCTGGGCATCAGCGGGATGCTATTCACAAAGGCGAAAACTGGGGGTAAATTACTTGAGATACCCGGTGCCACAAGTGGTGAGAAGGCAGACTCCCTAGACAAAAGACTGCAGGAATACCTCCTGCCGTCAGATTTAGTAAAGGTTGTCAGACCAATAAAGACCACCGATGTGCGGCTTACAGGCTTAGATGACTCTGTCTCAAAAGAAGAGGTGGCCGAAGCAGTGGCAAAAGTTGGTGGTTGTGCTACCGATATTTTTAAGGTCGGCAAGATAAGGCAATCCTATACTGGATCCGGATTTGTTGTGGTTAAGGTGCCAGTTGCTGTTGCCAAGAAGTTGTCGCAAGGAAGGCTATTAGTAGGTTGGGTGTCAGCACCGGCTCAGGTGTTAGAGGCTAAGGTCCTGCGATGCTACCGGTGCCTAGATACAGGTCATGTCCAGGCCCAGTGTAAAACCAGTGCCCCGTGTCCCAGGTTAAGGTTAGGATGATGAAAAAATGGTGTTTAAAATATTATAATAATTATTCCGGTTGTTCTGTGGTACATAATGTAGGAATATGTAAAAGTTACCTTATTTAATAAGGAGAGCGCCATGTAGCATTAAACAAAGTAATAAAAATATTTTAAAATTGCTTTAGTGTTTTTCTAACTTAGGTATCTTGAGGACCGAATATTTATAACTGAATAATACAGTTGGATTATTGTGTCTTTGCACATTTTATTAATGTTAATTTTATGTTTAAGCACATAACTACAGTGGAAATTAAAAAACTGAACCATTACAATACTTCTATGTGATACATTTTGCACATACGCTAATATGCAGAGACAAACTTTAGGCACACCAAATATGATATGTGCACAAAAATGGAAAAAAAAAATTATAGAGACTAAAACTTTGTTTCGTAGTTGATAAATGGTACACTATCTAAAGCGTTGTATTTTTCTCTATCATATAACATATTTATAATTTTAAAAATCAAAACAGTTCACGAGAAAAACAGTTTTTTGTTTCTCCTGAAAAGTTGTCATTTTACACATACCAGGATTGGCAGGCGCACCGACGATATGTGAAAAATACACTCACCGGGCACATTTACCTGCCCACTATTATAGTTGTAAAAAGTGAGGGCGGTGAGGTATGCCGCAAAGTAGGTGCATAATCTCGAGATAAAAACAGTGTGACAGTGAACATTATTTTCCAAACGACGAACTGCAATTCTTATCGATAGTCTAAAAATGTTAAAGGTACGTCACTAGTTAACACACACATTGACATGTCAAAACTGGTCACGCATTTTTGGGCTGTCAGTCGATCTACTTGTATCCTTAATCAATGGTCTATACACGTTTTTTAATCTATAGCCATTTGAAGTAGTAAGTGCTAAGAATAGATCAAACAACTCACCAACCACTAGAACAAAAAATGTTGCAAATGTTTGTCGCTGGTTTACTCTGTAAAAAGGTAACAATACTCTTAAATGTACATGTTAAAAGAAAGCTAGACTACTGAATTTTAGATTAATGTAACATTTTCTGCTGTTTCTGTAATGTCTTTATTAAAAAACCCCATATTACCGGACCATTAAAAGTTCGTCCGCCATTACTACTAGTTGAATTAACGGCTGTACAGCGTAGTGTAATTAGATGTTTTGGTTATCAAATAAAGTTTTGTTTAGTACAGAATATGTGTTATTTATTTAATGTAAACACTGCTACGTCTTAGAAAGAAAATACAAAATTTGAAGCGAATGAAAATACCCAATTTTACGTAAAAATTGTACTTTGAGGGCTGGCATAACATGGATAAGACTTTCTACAACTTTCGACAACTTCACAATACTACAAAAAAAATTGAGTTGAAAATTTTAAATTTAAAGTACTAGAGAGGAATACCCCCCCCCCCCCCCCCAATAATAGAAACGCATATGTTTATTTTTTACTTTTGATATACACATTTAAAAGTAAACAATAAAATACACAAAAAACACAGTTACAAAATTTAACATTAGTAATTTGACTAACAAAGATAGTTTTTGACAAGCTTAAGGTACACATTGTAACATACACAAATACATTGGAAAATATTTTGCACAGGTTTGTTTTTCTTTTTTCAAGGTAATTTAGTAAAATATGAAACAAACAATAATGATTAAAAAAAACTGACTGCTAAATCATTTACACAGGTATTTTTGACCTTATTTTGAGGTAGTTCAGTAAGAAATGAGAATGAAGTACACAAAAAAACACACAAACAATAAACGAAACAAAATACACAAAGCAAGCGACCAGAAAAATATAGACAAAGATGAGATACTCGTATATAGGTGAAATAAGATATATATAGACGAAGACGAGGTATGTAAAGGTTTAATAATAGATATAACGCAATTCAAATTCAAATTATTTGCTGTGAATTAAGTGCATAGACCTTCAATAAAATCAGAAATTGGTATAAGACGTACGAGATGTAATATGATCAACCTTATTCGAAGGTATTGGATCCAAAGTGCACACAACAATGACCATAAAAAAGATGTAAAAATACGTAATAATAAAAATAAAAATATACATACATAAATACAGGGCAATGGAAGTAATAATACTGTCAGGATGAGTAAGAGATGATGTAGCAAAAGAAGAAAATGAAGTAGAGGAAGAAGAAGATGGTGAAGAAGGAGAAGAGAAAAAGAAAGGAAACGGTGTGGTGTGGTGTGATGTGACGAGATGAGATGAACTCTATAATTGTGAATGGTAAATGTACCGAACGCCCCTATGTGTGACTCTATTGTGACGTCGGTACATATATGTTGCTGGATTGCGCTGGACTAGGGAGATGCCAGTAGGTAGATAATGAAAACGCGGATTTTCTTGCTAATAAGGCGATAGTAGCTTGATGATGTATAGTGGACTGTATGTTGATTTCTTGAGGCTGCACCAGTTGAGTCTTCATGTAGACTGTTCAGTCTGAATGTGTTCCGACGAATGTTATTTTTTGCAAATCCCGCTCGCAGTTATGTGGAGTTTCGCTGCATTCTATTAGTGACTATATCTGCTTAGCGTCAAGTGCACGCGTCAGCAATATTTTGTGCGAGCGAAACTCCCTATTGTGCGAGCGAGATGGCAAATGAGACCCTCCTTACGCGGCAATACCGTAAGGAGAGCCTCTTATGTGTGTAAGGTGTGTAGTGTACCTATTCGCCTTTTATTTATTTAGTAAAACTTTACAATACGTAATAACAACATACGATAAACTTAAATAAGACACATAAACAAATAGAACACTTATACAATTTCTAACACTATCTTACACTAACTATTCAATACAAAGGTAATTTACAAATTTTAAACACTTTTAAATCAAACTATAACACACAACATAATAATAAAGTAAATAGACTATACAAGTAAATAGGCCGTCTGTAACACTATTAACACAAGTAAATAGGCCGTCCGTAACAGTAAATATAAAAACAAGTATGTGACTCTGACGGAGAATTTAAACCTTGACGAGATCGTCGCACAACGCACAATGTCTTATGGCAACCCGGGTAATATTGAGACTTTTGTTTTATGCACACCACACAAATACGGTGCAGCTTTCTCTCCCCACACAACCTTAACTCCTCAGGGATATGCAGTAACACATCCACTAAAATTTTGGGTATCGCGTGGAAAAGGGGAACAGCTGTCAGCCGTTTTTGGTGTTGTGCAATTAACGACCGTAACAACTCAAGCCGGAAGTTGCGATGTGACAGTTGCGGGGTATTGTGTCGGTACATAATAAAAGCGTTCAGGATTGACGCGTTAAGCAACCGCTTGAAGAACTTTTTGTACCAAACCCTCTTTCGCTTCCGTTTAATTGGATACTGTGCAAGCATCTGATCTTTCTTATCGACGCCTCCCATGCACACATTGTAGTCGACGACAAGAGTTGGCTTCAGGGTCTCACCACATCTAGAAGTGACGGCGCCGTGGTATGTCGAGATAAGAGCTATTCGGTTCTTATCTCACCATACCAACAAGTCGACATCACCACTAGTGCATCCGGCGATTTGACCCTGCGCCAGATCAGACTTTTGCAAAGTAGCCAATTGAACGGGCACGATTTGACGGTTAGTTCTTAATGTACCGACACAATCAAAGTTTAAAGATTTTAATCTACGGGCAAGGGCAGGAGAATTATAGGAGTTATCCATCCAAACTGTATGGCCTTTATGCTCCAGACCCTGTAGCAGTCGCAGGACGATGGACGGAATCGTCCCTGATACAGGGTCTGAATCCTGCCGAGTTTCGGAGCCAGTGTGAACTTCGAACCTCCACAGATAGCCTGTACGAGACTCGCATACTTCGTACGTTTTTATGCTGACTGTTGCAGCTTTGTTGCGAATAAATTGATTTATTCCCAACCATCCTTTCCATTGCGTCAGAGATTCGTCCAACGCAATGTTCTGGCTGAGGCTGTACAGTTCGGAGAATTTACGATGGAGATGAAGTATGATAGGATCGATCTAGAACAATTTCGTTCGAGGTCGCTTCGTTTTTTCGTTCGTAAATGTAATCCTTATCTATTATGCAATAGAGTTAAATAAAAATTATGTGTCACGTTGTTTGTCCGCGATGGTCTCCTAAACTGCCTAATGAAACGAATTTAAATTTAATTTGCATACCGTTTGCAATTTGAACCAACTTGAAAGATAGGTTATGATGTAGCTTACATCTGAATTTCAAGTCTCAATATTATTTTGACGTGACAACGTCTTAAATTAGGTTGCGGCTGGGAGTCACTTATGAAAAAGTGTAACGCTCGGTAACGTTACGATGAGTCACCGAACGAGAGAGAGGCCCGCCGAATGCCTTGCGTCTCTCTCCCACTCAACTATGATCGGTCTGCCGCGCGCGCAGCACTAGAGAATTAGGCGCATTGAATCGGCGCATGCTTGTGTCTCTGTCTTTGTCTTTCTCGAACGTTCTTGGCGTTGGAAAAAGACTTGACTTTCGCAAGACACATTACAGCAGAAACACTTCCTTTCATTTCATATTTCTCCTATCATCGTCCTATCCTCAACAAAATCACTCAAATAGGAATTAGTTAAGTTTAAGTTTACATGTACAATGTTTTAGTAAACAAAATATATTTCTATAGTTAAAATTTGTGCAATTCTTATTTTCATTCAATTCCTTGTTCCTATTGTGCAATTTAATTATATTCATATCAATAAATATTCTACCGAGAAAAAGACGTTGTCACGTAAAATCTTCGCCCGTAAAACCGACTTTACAGGCAACCATTTTTTATTACAAATTATTTGTTTATTGACTCTAATTTCTCTTAGATAAAAAAATACTTGCAAGCTTAGAGTATTAATATAGGTATAGAGCGCTAGTATTGCAATTCCGCCCTTGTGCGGAACGAAAGCAGCTGTCCCTCAGATTTTTTGTAAGATGTAGCGGTCCAATAGTGATGTGCATCGCGGAACGTCGCTGGAGACGAATTGACATTTGGTATTCGGATATGTAATAGGTACTAAAAAAATTTAGATATTTACAATAACATCTTACATTAAGTCTACTTTCTCATACACATGCCCATAACAGGCGTATACAACATTGACACAAAGTAATAGTAACAACAACACGAACAAGTCCACATATAATCTAAGATGAAAACAACAACAACAACAAGTTATTGTTTGTATTATAGAAAACTGAATTATGCAATAGCCGTCACTTCAACATTGTTAAAATTTATAGGTAATGCGAACAGATAAACGCATTTTTCGGAAATCTAAAATATCATTAAACATCTTATTAAGTTATTTTATTACCAACGGAAAATAATATAAATTGTTTGACATAATTAAAATTGTGTTCAGAATAAAACTACAAATAATTCGGATTCAATGTGGCACACAATTGAATCCGAATATTTGTAGTACCATACAACACTATTCTAATGAAGGGAAAGAATGAAGCGGGGGACGCGGCAACACGTGCTTCGTTGACCCGCCCGCGCTCCTCCCGCAACACCCGTTTACGCCCGTATTAATATTCTTTAAATCACTGTTTTAGGCTTAAAATAATACTTACCGATGACAAAAAATATTATTAATCATTTTATTATGCTTCCGGGAATCATGTTTGCAGTTCTGTACTGCACATTTCATCACGATTAGTGAAAACTTTAATAATTATGGCGGGAGAAACGATCCGTGCGCTTGACTTTTTGTGACTAATGACGCTGGCCCGGCCATTTTGCAAGTGTTCATATGCGTGCTTTCGGTTCATATCTGCAGAGGCGCGCTCTATCCTTTTATTTATACTCTAAGCTTGCAAGTATTATGAAACCTGGTTTTTGGCGCTGGTATTTAATACGTAAGGTACCAGGGCGCCCTGGTATTGGATTATGCAATTACGACTCATGCCTAATTCGTTTGCCATAACCATAGATATAGGATACAAGTAGATCCACTGACAGCCCGATAATGCGTGACCAGTTTTGATTTGTCAATGTGTGTGTTAACTAGTGACGTACCTTTAACATTTTTAGACTATCGATAAGAATTGCAGTTCGTCGTTTGGAAAATAATGTTCACTGTCACACTGTTTTTATCTCGAGATTATGCACCTACTTTGCGGTATACCTAACCGCCCTCACTTTTTACAACTATAATAGTGGGCAGGTAAATGTGCCCGGTGAGTGTATTTTTCACATATGTTTTAAAAAAAAATAGTTTAAATTTATAAAAAAAATAACAGCCATTGTTAATTAGTTTTCTTTATTTATTTCTTCAAAAGATTTTCCCTTGTCATCTGCTGTGCCGTGTGAGCTTATCAATGGCAGTAAGTGAAAAAGAACAAGTAAACAAAATCTGAATAAACATTAACATTCTGATGTATCAAACACTGATTATTGACTTTTAAACAAGATTATCTTAGTTATGTGATTCCTTACAGTTTCCTTCTTCAAATTGTTAAGTTGACATTCATTTGAGACGCTAAACGTAAAATAACATCAAATTTCTCCGGAAACATTCAAGATAAATGTCGACAATAGTATCGATAAATTTGAGTCAAGCTCTAGCGTACATGTAAAATATTTCGATAAATTATTTGTCCACCAAAATATTGTAAATAATGAATACATAGAACTTTATCTATACAAAATATTAAAATGAACAAGTGGATTGAAATAATTTTATACACCGTGAAATTTTAGTGGTTGTTTTCCCGCAGTAAAATGATTCTATCTTAGTAGTACAATAGATTTGTGCAGTTTTTTTTATTCAAATAAAAAATTGCAGTTTCACGATTGTGATAAATGAAACTCGAAAGCAACCTCGAACCAATGGTACTAGCCGCGCCGCAGCCGGTCACCGGCTGGGGTCATTGCCCCTCGCGCGGTGCAGTTTATGCTGTATTACTTAGTGCGTAGAGCTTCTTTTGCTTTGAACATTGATTTCGTGCGGCAAGCAGTACCCAAACACGTCACAATTTGTAAAGATATTATCGTATCTCACGCTTTTGAGTTGATGATTATTTTTTTGATTAGTTGAGAACAACGATATCTTTATTTTCATAAAATAACTCGCACGATTCGAGGGTGCTACTTAAGGTAAATCGTTCTGTTGCGGGAAAACAACCACTAAAATTTCACGGTGTATTTACAACTTAACAACAAGATCAAATTCAACAAAAATAACGCGTTTTTACGATGACGACTTTCTACGTATTTACCTGTGAAATGAGCAATTTTCTGGATTATACTTGTGGTTGACTCCACAGGCACTCACAGAACATGTGACCATTGTTAGATAAAACTGTATTTACTTTAGATAATCTACGATGTACTAGATAATTACATAAAATGCTAAACCTTATATCGCATATGCCACTGGATGTCACTCTGTCAAATACGACAGGTCACAAAACGAAAAGATTTGTTTTCTTTTTCTATCTTGCTAGATTTCTATAAGAGGTTTTCTTCTATCTCGCAGGCTTTGTCCGTCTATTATATTCTACGTTTATGGCCATAACTGAACAACCAATTTGCGTTAGCATAACCGTGCTACTGATATCGATATTATAAAACGGTTTTTGATATCGATATCAAAACTAAATATCGGTTGCCTAACGGTTATCGTAAAATATCAAAAACGCCCATGTCTACGTCTTCTTGTTCAGTGTAGGTAACAAACAAACAAACAAACCACATAAACGCAAACCATTACATATGGGCGTTTTCGATATTTTACGATAACCGATATTTAGTTTTGATATCGATATCAAAAACCGTTCTTTGATATCGATATCAGTCGTAACAAGAACAGAAAATATTATAAATATCCTGAATTAAAATTAAACCGTATTCATATTATGTCGTTTAGTTCCATTTTCCTTTGTAAGACATTCGCTTCGCTATGTGACATCGGCCGACGACTCAATTCTACAAATTACGCAATATACAAATTGAACCTTATTGCTAATAAACTAATTCTACTGAATAACCAAATTACCTGAGCATTCCCATCTTTGATTATTTATCCAACGGGATTGGCCATGAGTACTAATATCCATACAAATAATTCTGCCACTTTTGGTGCGGGGGGCGAGGAACGCACACTAACAGCGATTACAAACAAATGCATTTTCGATCATGTCGTTACGCACGCATACGAAGAAATTGTCAAACACAAACACAGACTACACGCACACATGTTTAAACACACGCATGAACAGCCTATCAGTATACAGTTCGTGTAAGGAATGCTAGAGTAAGACACTATCGATATGTCACTATCGATAAGTTCAGCCAATAATTAATAGGCTACTTGAAGCAGAATGTAAAAATACGGTATAGTACGAAATGGGCGGTATTTTTCAGGTATTTTACTATAGAATACGGTATTTTTCGTATTTTATATTTTGATTGCAAGAACTTTTTGTGTAGGGATTTTGTATTTTGATTGCCAAATGCAATTGACTTGACTTTTTTACGTATCATCGGTAAATTAACTCATCATATAAATTCAATTCAAATTCGTTTTTTTTTCCTTGTTTATTTACTCGTAAATTAATAGCACTCCCGCTAACGATTAACAAATCTTTTATGTAAATGTAATGCACGTACAATACACAACAAACACGTGGGACTTGCGATGGCGCGACGTTGCCACTGAAATGATCACCTCGCGAATGAAATCCTTCTTTCTCTCTCACTCAACTTAGATACCGCGCGCGAGCCGCGTTTAGTAGTTAGTATTCGTTCGTGTGAAATGTTGATGTGCCTAGATGAAAAGTAAGACGACGTTCTTAGTACGAAACAAAATGTAATTAATCAAAATTACACTTTGATCGATGTCTTTAATCGATCTTTCCCTACTAATATAATGAAAATAAAAGTGTACCTTACATAATAATATGTTCCGTTTTCACGCTAAAACTACTGAACCAATTTTGAGAAGTCTTAACATCGAGATGTATTGGACTACTTAGACTAACATAGGCTGTTTGTTATGAATACAAAAACTGAAGAAGTTGTAATGGCAGCCGAGTTACAATGGGAAAACGATTCTTTTTTTAGGTAGGCACATCCGTATCCGAAGACCAACTAGCCGGTCTTACAAACCAATAATTTCCCTAACGTAACTTTCAAAAGATAATATACCAAAAATACCGTACTAAATGACATGATGCCGGTTAACAGATGTTATATTTCATTACGTTTATTAGCTAGTTACCCAATAATTTCCCCAATTTAAAGTACTTCTAATTATTTTACACTCTAAAAGATAAAATACCAAAAATACCGTATGAAATGGTATTATACCGTTTAATACGGTATTTTTGGTATAATAACTCGGAGCAAATTTGGTATTTTACCAGCCTTATATTTCTAACTTGAAGGTACTTGTTGTATCTGTTGATAGTAGGTACGATATACGAACATACGGCTGATACCAAGCTTTCGAAGTGTCTGGAATATGACCGGACCCACTTTGTGCAAGGCGATCACTGCAATCCTATTTTCTTTAACATCCCATTCCATATTGTAATTTGATAATGAACATGATAAAATATGTAAAAAACCGCAAAATTGCAAGATTTTTTTTCCAAATTCAAAATAATAAATAAGTTGTAAAAAAAAGGTTTAATGTAACAGTATTTATGGCCAGACTAGTTATCTACAACTTAACAAATTCTACCTACAAAAAGTATAAAAAAAAAGTAAAAATTTAAAATTAAAAATATACTTACACAAAATGTTCCCTTTAAAAATTTATAAAAAATAAATGAAGCTCAATCTTAAAGTATCTAATTACGTATTAAAAATATATGTCGAATAAATCATCGTAATTATTGATAATCGATATCGACATTTGTTTTAGGCTGTCACAGCCCTAATTTTCGTTCAGTGTAGTCAGATCTTAAATTCAAAACTGCATCATTTCGGGATAAGTTTACTAGAAAGTATTTAAAAGAATTAGAGAATAACGATTTAAAATATAAAGTAGATGAAACTTGCTGATTTATTTTTATGATTTATAAATAAATAAGAAATCTATAATGAATTGATTATTGATTACCGATTGCCATGTTTTATTTCATCGAGACATAATTATGCAGCTATATGTTTTCTATAATATATATAGGTAATAAACAAAACGAATATTTAATTAGACTTTTAAATCAAGTCAAATTTTATAAACTACATCTTTATAAATTACCCTAAATTAGATACGATTACTATTTAGTGGCAACACTTATTGATTGGGAATTGTTCATGTTATTTGCAAATTTATTGTATTATTTGTTAATATTAAGTCAAAATAATACTTAGAAATGGAAAGTAAAGTTATCCTATTGTAAACTAGAGTATTCCGACCTCTTTTTACACGCAAAAACGCTGCAATTCGGCATTTTTAGCTCAGGTCTGTTGTGCGCTACTGACATTTTCTGAATGGCGTGTTGACGTGGAACGTGCGGCAACTAGTTTTATATAACCAGTATGACCGGCGGTCTTGTAGCTTTGGCAGCGGGGTACGCCTGTCAATGGCGTCTCCCGTTGAAATGCTCTCTAAGATTCCCGTTGCCGCGCCGGTAGCAATATTCGCTTCATCTCTCTTACACCGCCTTAAGTACGTTTATAAAAAAGAGAAGGAGCGAATATCATGATAGCATGATGCGTTGCATAAGTTAGTTGCGTGCGTATCGTTTTTGTTCGGTTTTCGTTTTTCAGTTGCCCGTTAGTTCTGGTTCTCGTATCGAGTTTACGCGCGCGTTTAGTTATTGTGATATCGGTTAAGTAGTTATGCGATATCAATACGATACGATATCTAGCCGAAAACGGTTATTAGTTACGCTTTGTATCGAACCTTTTATCGAACTCATGCCTACAAACCATAGACTAGATAGATAGTGGACCACAGAGAGTGTACCTCCGACCTCATCGTCCGTCCATCTGCCATCAT
The DNA here is from genome assembly GCA_949315895.1 of Anania crocealis. Classification (NCBI taxonomy): domain Eukaryota; kingdom Metazoa; phylum Arthropoda; class Insecta; order Lepidoptera; family Crambidae; genus Anania; species Anania crocealis. The sequence goes on along the minus strand of OX438880.1, from coordinate 19,309,578 downwards.
AGTAAAATATTTCAATTTCGAGTGTCAAACTCGTATTGAACTTTATCCAAAAAAATATCATGGATACCTATGTCATCTGTTTATGAAAACTTGAAATAAATGTGTTTTTTTCAATTCCCTACACCGATTTTGTAATATTTTTCTTTCCAGCCTAAAATGAGTGTAATTTTGTCCGACAGACGCTCACCTCTTTTGCTAGAAGCTTGTCCGCCATGTCTATGTTCGGCTGCGTCTTTGTAATTCGCGTTGTGCTGTTCTTTATTGTTTGAAAAAGACAGTGGAATTAAAGTTTTTGGACTATGTATTTGTAGGAACGTTAATTAATTATGGACTTACAATATGTGTGGAGTGTTTTATGTATCAGAGCAAATCAATAGAATTTGCCTTTGAAGAAGGTACTCCAACATCCTCAACGTCGTATTTTTAGTTCATCCGCCATATTGGCGTTAATATCTTTTCGTAAGTCTTTTTTGATAATATTTAGCTTATAAAGTAGTATAGTTTAACTTTTTTTATGTAATTTTAGTTGTCCATTTTACGGGGCTCTCTTGTAACTCAAAAAAATATGTGCATGTTGCGATGTATGAGCATAATTTCAACATTGTTCTTGGCCTCCTTAAACCAAAGCAATTTTCACCCATTTCTTTATTATATTGGTTTCAGTTTTCCTCGATTTTGTTGTATTTATTCAGTTGTAAGTAATTGTTTTTATTAGCTGAATTCGCGTTAAATATAATGTTTTATTCGGGGTCAGTTAAGATGCAAATGCATTTATTTTTATAACTGTTTATGAACGACTTTCCACTTTATTAATTTTGTAAAAGATATTGCATAATAGACATTATAATATCGAAATATAATTTATTTGCTAACTTAAAATTTAAAGCGTTTTATTCTTATTTCCTTTGGATTACCTAATTCTTCTAGCAACCAATATCTTAAGATTGTAGCTTACAGAACATTCTAGACAATATTTCAATCTCACTCACTAGATATATCATAAAAAAACAGGTCAGTTGTAAAACCTGCATCAAAAATTATGCATAGTGTTTGTTTAGTTGAAACACTATCAAAGTGTTGTGCCAACTAAAAGTATTATGTTATTTGCTTGTTATGATGAAAACTAAAATTGCATTGGCTTAGGGGATTGAAGTAAGCATATTGACTCTGTTGTGTCTGTCTGTTTGAACTCGTTAACTGTCAACTATATGATACAGAGTGGTTTGGGATTTATCTAAATATTTATTCAACACAAACACTAAGAAAATGAAGTGCTAGAATTTTTTTTACATGCTAAACTGTAATCATTTTTAATAATGACAACAATATGCTTTATTCGTCAGGGATTCATTTTGGGAAGGCGTGATTATTTTTTGTATTGGTCATGATGTTAAATTATTTGGTCAGAGGGTATCCTTAGGGTATCCTTAACTAAGTGCTTTAAAAAACATGTCCAAATAGAACTAAAAAATGTGCAGGTTTTTGACAGTCATTAACCTTCTGATAAACATAATTTTTAATAGTTTACTTGAAAGTCATTTATTATGTTTAAAAAAGGTATACTGTCGGTATATGAGATAACTAGTGGATTTTAAGTATGCTACATAGATGAATAAATTAATATATCGACAATGATTGACTTTCTTTCCCTGGCTCATTTTATGTTCTACACTCCTATTGATTAGATTGCTGTTATGTTATGTATTGGTAGCTATGTGTATGAATATATTTTTTACTACTATTACTTGTAAACACTAACATATCTTGTAATACATTCATCATAGCAATTGAGGAGCTCCAGAACAAAACCCGATAAATACTTAGGAAACAAAAAATAATGTTTTACGTTGGAATGTTAATGTTGTTTGTTTAACTAATATAACGTTAATTTACATAGCAGCAAGGGCTTTAAAATAGGTAATATATAAAAAATCTAGTTTTGATAGTTTTGCTACAATATTAGTTTTAAATATGTAATTATCTGGTTTTGGTCCGATCATAATGTAATTATCAGCTTTTGTGCTGGTACTTATGTACTTATCGGGAAGGTAAACTTAGTAAAATACATGGTTGTTATCACTCAATTGACAGACAGATAACTATCTTTTTTTAATGAATGTTGTTTCAAGGCTCTGGGTTCTTCTCCTTTTGAGCCAATTATTGCTATCACAAAATTAGTGTTTACATTCGAAAAAAATAAAAGAGAACACATTTGTCGGTAAATGGTTCGAACAAAAAATACCTATAAGAATTTGTAAAGGATTTATCGGTAATAGTCCTGAAAATTAAAAATGCAATGATTGTAACTTAAAAATACGTGTATTTGTCTGGTTTTGGTCCAGGTGTCCAACTTTAGAAAATTATTTAGTACGTTTTTAACAAGATTTGATGCAACCTGAATGATGTATGTTATGTAAGAGTACTGGGGGCTAACAGAAAAAAAATAAAAGAAATTATGGCATAAAGTGGATTTATCAACTTTTGTTCCGGAGCTCCTCAATTATTATGGGTGGTATGTTAAAATTAATATGTTTTTGTTTAGTATTGGTAATGACATATTTTGGTAAATTTGCTTACTTGGTAACAAATTAAAATAAAATAATGGGCAGTACTCTAGTATCTTATGTCATAGAATAATTTTAAGAAATGATGGCTAAATTACTTTAACTGACAATAATTCATTTTAAGTGTTTTAAATCATTGTTAGTATTATTATTCTAGCTAACAATACTTCATAGAATTCATGAGCTAATGGGACCCTTTGTATAGCAAAATGCACATTGTAATAAAATATTAACTGATCAGTCTATCCATGTCAACAAATGCTCAAAATGTCAGCATTAATAATGGACTTAATAAATTAAATCTGAAGCAAATCTTATGAGAAATATACACTTTATTTCAATAAAATCAAGATACTAGGTCATTATAAAATTTATATGATAGAAATGCATCGTCTCGGCTCAAAATATCCTTTCTCATAATGTCCTTTTCTCGAAATGTCCTTTTCTCATAAAGTCCTTTTCTCAAAATGTCCTTTTCTCTAAATGTCCTTTTTTCAAAATGTCCTCTTAATAAGAAATATATTTTAAAACAAAAGACACATTAAAAGCGTTTTTATTTAGTCATTTATCTAAATTATATTGTCAAAAACACAGACGTGCAATGCATGTAAATATTTGTTAAGTCTAATGAATGTTATAAAGTAATACATAATGATAAATAAATAAAAAATATTATTTATTTATCATTATTAACATTAAACTTCGTAATTACCAAACCAGTAGGTACTTCTTTCAGTATTTTTCTTTTATAATAATCATAATTTATGGAAAATAATCAACATAATTAATAATATAAAATATATTAAAGAATTACTTGAACATGGAAAATCTTTATAATGATAAATAAATAATAAAAAACAAATAACAATCATCAACCAGTCTTGACTTACGAATATTATTTGTTTTTTTTATTTCTGATCCTTCGATCATATTTCTACAATTTTATAACTACATTACTCATTATTTTATAACATCCTTAGACTTAACAAATATTTAGATGCATTGCATATCTGTGTTTTTGACGATATAATTTAGATAAGCGACTAACTAAAAACTCTTTTAATGTGTCTTTTGTTTCAATAGTATTGCATATTAAAAGGACATTTTGAGAAACGGAGTTTTCGAGAAAAGTACATTTTTTGAAAAGGACATTTCGAGAAAAGGACATCCTGAGAAAGGACATTTTGAGCCGAGGCGAAATGCATGGCCCCTAATTCAGCTAACAAAATCGTATCACAATTGTATTTGAATAGCAGGTTTTTGACAGTTCTAGTATGGGCTCAATGTCAAAATCGCCCAATTCAATCACGATGGAACTGCAATTGAAATAGCTGAATAAGGCCCATGGCATTAAACTGTTCTTGCTCGCATTGTAAAGTGTTTAGGGATAAACCAAAATATAATGCAAACCCCTTATAAAAGCCAGTTAAATTGATTAAACTATTTTGAATTTAGTTTTATTTTTATTTTGCTAGACCAGTACAAGGCTTTACAGAATTTTTTATAATAATTGGTTTTAAATTTCATAAAAATTCCATTGGGCTCTCTATTTGCATGTCCGTAAAACTTAACTAACAAATAAACAGTAAATGTGACAAAATATAGAATTATTTTGCCTCGTTTCCTGTTTATGTGGAATAAAAAATAAAACATTTTTTTTTTGGTATGATTAGTAAGTGTTATGTCAAGGTTGTATAAAAGTGTTGAATATCCATTGCCACTGTTGACTACCACATTTAAGGCAGACCCCATTTTTATTCAAGGAATCATGACGTGTTTGTTACATACTTTTTAAAAAAAACACAAAAATGCAACATCCCACAATACATTTGGATTTTGAAATTATAAGTGTCTCGTTTTCTAGTTATCTAAAATATAACTGGGACAATATTGCGACTTAACTTAGTCTAGGCCTAATATTGGACCTAAAAGTCGAAGTTCCTAAACCTTTACACTATATCATCATAAGCCCAAATCAGTTTACAGCTAGACTTAATTTCTCTAGAACAAGGATTTTGCTATAATCGCCACATTTGGCAGGCAGGTTGGCATTCCAGTTTGGCCAGTTGCTGCCTTCACATGTTAGCCAAAAAGTACTCTTGAATTAATATTTCTCAAGGAATAATAAAAACCCTTTTTTTTTCAGATAGTGACGCCAATCTTGATAGCGGTCAGGTGCTTATTATTCACACTCCTACTCTTCTTGCAAGGTAGTCTTGAAATAAAATAACAGAACTCATAAATTGATAGATGATAAGTTTGAGTCCATTTTAATGTACATATTTGTTTTTGTTTCAGGTAGGAGATAATTAGTATATGAATGCAATGACTTTGATCTAGGTGCACAAGCACCATTTTTTTATTATGATAGAACAGTTTAATACCATTAGGGGATTAAGCTGATGCCTCTCAGTGAGAAATTGGATGAGCCTCTTGTTACAGTTGAGGTGAGAGATTTCTTGAAAACTATTTTACTTTGTATTTTTAGTTTGTAAGTGCCTACTACAGTGATTGTCACTTTGGCAGGTAGATTGCTGATTCCAGCACAATGCAGCAGGCGGTTGATCCTCTGGCTACGACGAGCACGGTATGTGGTTTAATATGGTATATTAATGTAGGATCGGGGAAATTATTACCATCTTCATATCTCATCGTTCATACCGATCATTCACTCTCTTAGTCTCTTTTTATCATTCATTAACACTCACAATCCCACATTTATATAATAATCTAGTTTGCTAGTTTCATGACTAAATCTCATACTATCTCTTACAGCCAACGGCGGAGCCTGTCAATGGCGCGCCCCCGGATGAGACGGCTCGGCGGCAAGGACGGGTGACCAATCAGCTACAATTTCTTCAAAAAAATGTCATGAAAGCTGTGTGGAAACACAAGTTAGCATGGCCCTTTCAACAGCCTGTCGACGCAAAGAAATTAAATATTCCAGTTAGTTGAATTTGTAATGATTTTTAAATTACTGCTCCAATACTATAGTTGATATTTATTAACAAAAATATTTCTAAATTCGCAGGACTATCATAAAATTATTAAAAAGCCAATGGATTTAGGAACAATAAAAAAGCGTCTCGAATCAAATTACTATTATTCAGCACAGGAATGTATTCAAGACTTCAACACCATGTTCACAAACTGCTATGTATATAACAAACCTGGCGAAGATGTAGTAATAATGGCACAGACATTAGAAAAACTATTTTTGAATAGGGTAAGTAAAGATAAAAAACACTATAGCCAAGAGACTGCATAAAATAGGCCACTGTTTATTTTTTGTTTTTACTGTATTTATAGATAGCACAAATGGAAAAGGAAGAGAAAGAAATAGATATGCCGTCGAAAACTGGTAAAGGTGGTGTGAAAAAGCGGACGAGTGTAGCGCCCAGCACGCCTAACAGTGCGCCGCCGACGACACCGGGTCCTGGGGTACGCGCACCAGTCAAGACGATAGCAGCCGCGCCGCACACGGCCCTCTTCGGGAACACCACCACCACCGCTCCCACCGTCCCCGCGCCGCAGGCCACTCCGCCTGCCACGCACACCGGTCTGCCGCAACAGGTAACTAAATATTCGTCACACTAAGTTTAACTTTTATACTTCATAATCTAGAAATGTTTGTGTAACTAATTCGTCAATCACCTTAGCATTCTGATAACTAGGCACTTAGTGGTGTTGATTTAAAGAATCTGTTCATTTCAAATATCAATTCACCTGGAGTCTCTTGGTCGTGAATAGTAATCGCTGGCTTGACCGTGACCTAACAAGTGCAGAGATATTTACTACTAATATTAATTCTTTTGAAAGTAATTTCTATTTGAAAGCACAACTTTATAGATAAAATTTTTGTTTGCTTCCGATGGGATTGTTTTTTTATTTACAATAGCAATCTAATGAAACTGTATGTTTATTTAATGGTCATGTTAAGTATTAATAAACTTGATCTGGAATCTGTATGGTTCCTCATTGTATTGTATCAAGTATTTAATATTTTCTGTTGCTTTATTTTTTCTACACAGGTGGCAACACAACCTTCTAGTTTTCATGTAGCACAAGCAGCTCCGCCTCCCGTTGCTACGATACCCCCTGTCACCTTATCGCAGACTCAGCCTGCAAAGGTATTTTATAGTTTTCTTTGCTAATTAACGTCAATGAAACTTGCTTTAATTGTGTTGTTGCGTTACTTTTGTTTCTAACTAGATATTCACTCGTTATAGCCACGGATTCATAATAATTATGGTGGTGTTTATTTTAAGGTAAAAAAAGGAGTTAAAAGAAAAGCGGATACAACAACACCCATGGGAAGTTCCTTTGAGGGTGGTTATACTACTCCCACCATTGATCAGCAGAGTGGGCCTAAACCAGCTAAAATATCTACAAGAAGAGAAAGTGGCCGTCAGAAGAAGGTAAATTTCTAACAAATAGATAAGAAAAAAAGCTTGTTAGAACAGATTTGTGTAATAATAATAATTTCTTTTACAGGTTAGTAGAACAGGCGAAGATGGGTTCAAAATGGGTGGACTTTCACCAGGAGTTGGTGGAGCAGGCGCTTCACATCACTCTGCTATGACGCCCCAATTAGCCAAGAGCAAAGAAAAATTATCTGATGCTTTAAAAAGTTGCAATGAAATCCTAAAAGAACTTTTTTCAAAAAAACACTCAGTAAGATATTTTTAATTACTTTCACAATACGTATATATTATTATATTGTAATTGAAAGCATTAGTCTAAAACAAATTAATTTTACAGGGATATGCTTGGCCATTTTATAAACCGGTAGATGCAGAGTTATTAGGCCTTCATGACTATTTTGACATAATCAAGAAACCTATGGATCTCGGAACGGTAAAACAAAAAATGGACAATAGGGCATATAAAACCGCTACTGAATTTGCCGCTGATGTCCGTTTAATATTTACGAACTGTTACAAATATAACCCTCCAGACCACGATGTTGTTGCAATGGCCCGAAAATTACAAGACGTGTTTGAAATGCGGTAAGTTTAGTGCAGTAAGTAAGTGTGATGATAACACATTGCTAACTTGTTGATAGTGGTGATTATAACCGAAAGCAGTTACTTTTAGCATTCTTGATCCGCGTGTTTGCAACTGCATTTATGATTGCATTGTTGCGGCGATTTGACGATCGGCTAATTTGCTTATAAGTCGCATTTTGTGTTGAGGGTATTCATTCGTATTCTTAAAATAAACCTAATTACCTTTGTTTACGTGAGATGAGAGTAAAACTTATTAAAATTTAAATGAAATTTTTCCAAACCACTGTTTTTTTCCGATATAAAGTAATTATAATTAAAATTTAGGCTGTGACACAACCAAACGTCCACCTACAGACTGGTGTGATTATATGTCACAAGTTGTGAGGGATTTATATTCACACTGGTAAAAACAAAAACTTGGGCAACAAAAAATTTTGAAGATTATCAAATATGTGTCAGTCAGTTTAATAGAAATTTTATTTTTCAGGTATGCTAAAATACCCGATGAACCAGTACATGTCAGCGTACCACACATAGACAAAGGAAGTTCTGCTTCTAGTTCCGAATCTGGATCAGAGTCAGAATCCGAATCTGATGATTCTGAAGAGGAAAGAACAAACAAAGTAAAATTACTAGAAAAGGAGCTTCTAGCACTGCAAGAGAAGATGAGGAAGCTTGTAGAGGAATCTAATACTAAGAAAAAGGCCAAAAAGAAAATAAAGGAAAAGCAAAAGAAACAAGTTCCCACACCAGGAATTCCAAAAGTCAACACAGCAGCTGCGTACGCTGCTAAAGCAAATAATATTGCCGAAACTATAGGTAAATAGTTATTATTAAATATAGTTACTGATGAATTACTAATGATGCAAAGAATATTGGAATACCTTTATTACACAAAATTTATTACAGCTTAACAGTATAGACTTATATTTAAATGTCCTAGTTTGTTTAAGCAATTACACAACCTTTTTTGACAAACTTCATTGTATGCAGAGAAGAATTTGATAAAAGATTCGTTATCTTAAGAAAAAATTGTGTGATATAAGCCAAATTTAATATTATTATTTAATTTCTCAGCTGCTAGTGGTGTTCGCGGCAAGACGAGTAGGTCGCGAGGCGGTGGTAGCGGCGGCGGAGGTGGCGGTGGCGGCGGCGGCGGCGGCGGTGGTGGCAAGGCGGGAGCTCGCGCGGCTCCTGCCGGCAAGAAGAAGAGCTCCACTCCCACAGTCGTGCAAACCCCCCACCAGCCGCCCCACCCCGACTCTGAGGACGAGGACGTTGCCAAACCCATGTCCTACGACGAGAAACGCCAGCTGTCGCTCGACATCAACAAACTGCCGGGTATGTTATCGATCTTAAGCCTAGCCCCTGTAGGTAAATTTAAGTGTTAAGCAATATTTAATTATTTTCTTTCCGGTTTTCAGCAAAATATTTATATCGTCTATTTTAACTAGAACGCTACAATAACTTTTTTCTTTTTGTTAAAATATGACTGAATATTTATTAAATTACTCAGTATTCTTCTACATTCATACTAAGTATAATATTAATTTATTTTATTTTTAACAAAACTTACAGCTTATAAAACTTGTCTTACAATAAGTTGAATTACAATATCAAGGGCTTGTTTAAGTAGTGCTACAAAAAGTTGATCATTAATTGTTATTGCTCATCTTTATGCTCTCACTATTCTGTATAATACTCTAATAATTATAAGCTTAAGCTCTTTGTTACCGATAGTAGCTAGACAAACCTCATCTTAGATTAAAATGAAAATGAAAATTGATGCATTGTCACTACATAGTATAAAACAAAGTCGCTTTTTCTTTCCCCATGTCCCTTTGTATGCTTAAATCTTTAAAACTACGCAACGGATTTTGATGCGGGTTTTTTTAATAGATAGAGTGATTCAAGAGGAAGGTTCATATGTATAATAACATCCAATAAACAATGGAGAAATACTGTTATTTTTGAGGTTTCTAATATGATGTCGTAAATATTCACATTTTTTCCGCTTACATTGCAAACGCAGGCTAAATAAACCCTACGAAATTTATCAAAATAATGTACTAAGTATTGTACATATTGAAAAGGTCTACAGAAAACTCCGCGATGGGTGTATGTCTATCTGTTATGGATATCCCACAATATCATTTTTTTGTCATTTACTTTTTACGACAAATAATGGCTAATTTTCGAAGCGATTTTAACCAATACAGCATTAATCCTTATCCAATTAAATTCTTTAAATACATTGTTGATTTAATATTGATCTATATGGCCCTTTACAGAATATGATTTAAATAAATATTTTTGAAGATATTACATGTTTAAAAATTACGGGACGTAGCGTTTGCGGCGGTAGGCCGGCCAGGGCGGCGGCGGCGCGGAATTTAGATATTCCAAAGACAGCAGGAAATCTTCATGGTATTAGGGAAAGGGGAATTGTTTTACTCCAAATTTAACACGTGCGGGTCACGGACAGTAATGAATAAATCAAAACTACTGGATCGATTTTAATCATTTTTTCAGTGACATATTTCATACCCGTGCGAAGCCGGAGCGGGGGCCACTATGTTTTTTTTATATACAACGTTCACAGTTTTTTTGTAGTGTATTTAGTATCAGCATTGCACCCGTGCGAAGCCGGGGCGGGTCGCTAGTTACATATAAAACTTATCACTGAACCGGGATTTTCGTAATTTCGTATTTACCTTCCCGACGTTTCGATCAGATTGCACGAATCATGGTCGCAGGCAGACTGGAGGCGCTCCAGGCGGTAGAAGAAAACATTTCTTGTCAACCGGCCAGACGACGCAGAGCGCCTCCAGTTTATTTTAATTTAAATACCTTTTAATAACCTTTTTTTATTATAGCATGGGAAAGTGCACATTTTGCAAAGTGCGCATTTTGAAAAGTGCACGTTATTCGAAATTTACGTTTTGAGGTAGCTGCTCATTTTGCGAGGTGCACATTCTGCGTCAGATCCATGGAATGCAACAAAATTTTTGAGTGTTAAGCAATGATGTTCTAACAAAACGAAGCAGATATGTCATAAGCGCGCTCGTTGTGAGGACTCAAATACGTCTTAATTAGGTTAATTACTATTTCATCGCTTTGCCGCGTAAACAGGTTCTAACATATCGCTACTGGCAATAAGACGAGCGGAACGTAGCTCACCGCCCGCCACCCTCATGTTGATATGATTAATAGTATATTTCATTACGAGTGCGGAAAGCCTGTCATTGCAAAGAGTTCCGACAAATGCCTACACCGAGCCGAGGCGCAACCGAAGGTGAGGGTTGACAGTCGGAACAAATTACAATGACGGTTCCGCACGTGTACTGAACAACTATTTTTAATACAGTTGCGAAAAAATTAAGCAATAATAAAATAATAAAAACACAATAAATGGCGCCAACCGTAAAAGAAAATAAGCAGAGATTTTTTTTTGTTTTCTTCACCCATTCTGGGTAGGCAAAGGGAACTATGCCCATACAGCCAAGTCTTCAGTACAATTTTTTATTGATATGAAATGAAAATGAAATGAAATGAAACCTAACCTATAGTCCATAAAATATAGCTTGATTAGAATGACAGTTCTCACGGAACGAGGCGACGTAACTTTGTACCAGCGTCACACAAGTGAAACACATTTGCACTCGAAAAAAAGTACATTGCTGTACATATTAATTAATTTAATTATATAAAACATTTAAAGTTAAAAACATTAAAATAATACAGTCACAAAAATTACACCTAACTGTAAAAGACGTCTTTACAAGGTTACGTCATTTTTCATAACCGATAGTGATGCTATATTTTAAGGACTATAACTCATTGAATCAAATCATTAAATCTGATATTGATACAATTTAGTAGCTTCTTTTTAGAAATATTAGCATTAATCATAAAAACTTCTACGAATTTTTTTTACTAAAACTTCTACGAAAATTGCAATACGCCACTTTTTGAGCAACTGTATTAAAAAATATTTTGTTTGAAGGTTTAAAAATATGAATTATGATTTAAGATTTTAAAATTGAAATAAATGTTGACTTTATTATATAGGTTAAGAAATCATAATTATGTTGGTTTTTGGTTTAAAATAATTAATATTGACTTGAAGCTTAATTGCTTCTATTTTATTAGCTTTATCATAGGGAAAGAAATAAACTAGAGTTCCAATCTTCATAGTAAAGATAGTCTTTCGGAAGAAAGCTAAAATTCTGTATGATGCATAGATAGCATTACTGAGCGCTCTTGTTAAATCGAAAGAGACAGAAAATCTTTCTCTGTTTCGGCTGTTTGTAGACTGTTCTGCTATTTCCGTAGCGCTAGTGTGGCAAAGCATGCTTTCGCCCGTTAGTTGTTGTAACAAATATAAAAGATGGCGCTGTACAGAAATGTAGTATGACAATGAGTAGAAAAGGGAAATTATAAAACGATCGAATTAAAAATAACTTAGCGACTGATGATGACATACTGTTTTAATAACTTAAGCAGAATTAATTTGAGTAAGCGAAAAATTACCTAAACTTACGATGAATATTGACAAATTATTTCCCTATGCTAATAATGAAATACAGAACGAGCTTACAAAAAGTAGGTGTGATTTATCCCTATTACATAGGTAACCCTATCACATGGTAACCTTTTCAATAGGCTTTCCTTTTTAACAGAGTTACTCTTAAAAACGGGTTTCCTGTCCCTGATTCATCGTGGCAGTGGGATCCACCCATCTACACTCCTACCAAATACGTAGACTACCGAATAAATTTGTAGTTGGTACTAAACACCTTATAAAACAAGAATTTTGGCTTTGAATAAATTATCCCTTTAAATTATTTTAATCAACATACTACACCTAATTGTAGCCTTAAAACCCTCTTTATACCATAACACATTATACATCCCGTAATTGTTTAAAAATGATCGTGTTCTCGAACTTTGTACGTGCTGTCGGCAGCCCTAACTAACGCACGCCGAACGCGTCAGCTTGTAGCGCGTGCGCTAGAGACATGCGCAATTTAAACCGATTCATAGATTGGTATAATTGTACTCATAAAACCGATATTAGCGTATCAAACTCGTTCCGATAAGTAAGTAGTAGTAGTTTAAAAAATTTACGCTAAAACGTATTTTAGCTCAACTCGGAACAAAGACGAATAAACTTCAACATTGTTAAATAAAAATAGATTCTAAATTGGATTTTTCTGTTCGAATCTTGTCCAATAATCCGTTCGTAGATCGTGAGTTTGAATATTAGCTCGTAGGTACTTCTATTTTTTACGTATGGCATTTTTGTAACGATTTATGAAGAAATAAAAACAAATAATGCATTTTTTTTTAGGTTTTAAAATAGTAAATAGAAATACTACTAAGTAACTTGCTTTGGATTTTTCTTGGCCTTTACATTAAAAGTTAAGAGGAAACACAAGGGCCGTTTTTCCATATAAACGTAGTCCCCTGCTGTTTCCTCCCTGGATAATGCCAGTAGAGCAATATTTTTTATTACAAAAATCTATGGCCAGTATTAGCATGTTTCTATGTTTTTCTTTTTTTCATAAATAAATTAATAAAAGTGATAAGAGCCGTAAAAAATCTAAAAAATTCGCCATATTTTCCGCTGTGTTCAAACATCCAGAAAACAAATTTGGCAAAATTTTTAGAAAAAAAGCAAAATATACGAACACGGCCAAAGCCTTTCGTTAATTTTTAATGAAAAAAAGTATTTAAATCGGTCTAGTTTTGGAAAAGGAATCGGGGGACTACGAAACGTTGATTTTGTGTGTATTTAGTAGGTATTTTCGGTCCAAGATGCAGTTGCCTCTATCACGCTTTACGGGGGAGGCGTTAGGGACTGCGCGACAGCAATATATTTTATAAATACCTATTTTTCAATTCTCTCGACCTTAGTGTTTCCTCTTAATAAAGCGCCATCTTACGGCACGTTAATATCATGGTCAAAGCATAGCCACACTGTGCTTGCAAACGGTTCTTTCTCGTAATTGTTGGATAGGTCACAAAATTTGGATTGTATTTACCTTGGTCTTTGATTTTTTTCAAAATATTACGACAGATTGAGCTAGGAGTCTCGATTTAAATAAATTTATAGACCAAGGTAAATACAATCCAAATTATGTGACTTATCCAACAATGTAAAGGCCAAGAAAAACCCAAATCAAGTTACTAAGTAGTATTTCTATTTAATATTTTAAAACCTAAAAAAATGACAATTAAAACGTGCGTTATAAATCTATGAGAAAATCTATGATTATGACCTTCGCCTTGCCTCCCCCTATGATTATTATAGTAATAAATAAATTGTGCTTTATTTTCCACCTTAACACGCTTTATAAAAAAATAACACAAGAAAAGTAAGATAATACAGTAAGAATAAACATAATATCACGAAGAACTGGAGTCTAAACTAGGAAATTCCTGTCTTTCGGGACTCCAGGACAGTACCTGTCAGACAATTTTATTGGTTGCGATTATTTAGACTGAGCTTTAGTTTACAAGCATAAGTATCAGTAGATTGTCTTACTTGAAGTAGTCACATGGCGTATGGGTTAAAAGTGTATTGAGTACTATAATTTTGTTTGTATTTTATCCATAAGAAAGTCATTTAATAAAAAGCAACTTTATTGTGGTAGTTACGAAAAATACAAAACATGTTCTTTTTTTTAGGCGACAAACTAGGAAAGGTAGTCCACATCATTCAGAGCAGGGAACCTTCGCTTCGTGACTCTAACCCCGATGAGATTGAAATAGACTTTGAAACATTGAAGCCTTCTACACTAAGGGAACTAGAAAATTATGTGGCCTCATGTCTACGGAAAAAGACACGTAAGCCCCATTGTGAGTCGAGCCGACATTATTTCCTTTCTCAATTTTACTTTTTAACATTTCTCTATATTTGCAATGTAGTTGTTTTTTATTTATATGTCTGGGATGCTGACCATTTCTATTTTACATGAATCAAAGTATGATCATTTTTCAAGACCTATACATATACTTCATTATAAATTATGTTGTTATATGATCAATCATTTCTGGTATTATTAGATAGTAATAACATCAATTGATTTTTTTTAACGCATTTTCCTTAGATTACATTTTAGATAGTTTTTATTTAGAATTCATTAAAGTAGTTTAATCGAAAGATCCTTCTAAATAAATTAATAGGCAAATAATGTTGGTGGTACTTCTTTCATATGCTTTTTAAAATTTAGCTGTTATAATATTAGGTCTTTACCTACGAAATTGCCGTTTTGTATAAAAAAAATTAACGATTTTTTTCATATATTTTTTATTCGAAGTAATCACCGATGCAATCAATGCATCTTTGCCAACGCAGTGGCAGTTTATTGATGCCCTTCTTAAAGAAATCAGATGGACGGGAGGCAACAAATTCTTCAAAGGCATTTTGTACTGCCTCTCGGGTATTAAATTTTTTTCCTGCCAAGAATTTATCCAAATTCTCGAAAAAGTAATAGTCTGTAGGCGCAAGGTCTGGTGAGTAGGGCGGATGACGGAGAGCTTCCGACCCCAGTTCTTGCAACTTTGAGACCATCTGCTGTGCAGTATGAGGTCGCGCGTTGTCGTGCAGGAGCAGCGGAGACGAGCGATTTACCAATGCTGGTTGGAGATGTGCCAGCTTCTCCATCATTGTGTTCAGTTCTTCACAGTACACATCTGCAGTAATGCTCACCCCGTTTGGTAAGAAGCTGTGATGAATGCTAGACCACCAAACAGTAAACATCAATTTTAATAGGGGTAAGTTTTCGTTTAGGGCATTGTTTAGGTGCTGAACCAGGATCCAACCAACTTGCTGAGCGCTTGCGGTTATCAAACAGAATCCATTTTTCATCGCAGGTAACAATGCGGTTCAAAATTCCTTCATTTGTGTGTCTGTTGAGCAGTGCAAGGCACGTCTCGACGCGTACTTCGCGCTGGCGATTATTGAGTTCGTGGGGCACCCATTTGTCAAGCTTATTTACCTTGCCAATTTGACGCAAATGGACCAATATTGGTTTGACGCTAACGTCGAAAGCTGCTGCTAATTTAGCCGTAGATTGTGTATCATCAGCTTCCACAATCGCCTTTAATTCGTCATTGTCGACCAAAGTCTTCGGACGACCGCGAGGTTAATTTTTCAGGTCGAAATTTCCAGAACGGAAGCGAGCAAACCAATAACAGGTGGTGCGTTGGTTTGTAGTGTTAGCTCCGTAAACGTCGTTGATGTTGCGTGCCGCTTGTGCCGCGTTGCTGCCACGACGGTACCCTTATTCCATAATTACTCGATTTGTATCCATGATGACGAAAAAGATTGAAATGCGATGAAAATGTAACACTACTCAATAAACAAGTGATTACTTTTGGAAAAAGAATTCCATGTTTTTAAAATAAAATTAATTTGAAATTAGACTTCTTAGCCAAACTAAAATTATTTTGAGTTGAAATGGCCAGTACTGCAGAACGGCAATTTCATAGGTAAAGACCTATTATTTCAGCATCTTAATGAAGCTTATATCACATATTAAGTTATTATTATTTTTCAGATCGTAAAATGTCAGGTAAATCTAAAGACGAACAAATGGCAGAGAAGAAACAGGAGTTAGAAAAACGATTACAGGACGTATCTGGGCAATTAGGAGCAAATAAAAAACAACAACAGAAAAAAGGTAATGTTTCTTTAAAAAATAACATAAATTAATCATTTAGGTTAGGTAGTCATTCCAGGATTTTAGTGGTAGCACTACCCTAACATTGTATAAGACTTAGGTAGTAGGATAGTTATTGTATTCACTGTAAACTATATTAACAAACCTCCTGTATTACAATAAAAGGATCCTACCTATAAAAGGTATAGTTTCGTAACATGTGTGTGTGTAATAATCAAAAAACTATAACACATTACAATAAATTTGATATTAGAGTCATGATAATATTTAACTTAATAAATTATGTTTATTGTTCACAGAGGGATGCAAAGATGGTCTCGGGGGAGGTATGTCCTCCTCATCAAGTTCTTCAGATTCGTCCAATTCGTCTTCGAGCACAGACACCAGCTCCTCGGACAGCAGTGATAGTGAAGCAGGTTAGATTACATAGCGGCACAACCTCTTGAACGTCTTCAATTTACTTTTAACAGATAAAAAAAGTACTGATTGGTACCAAAAAGTACCGCAAGATGTAAATTACAGTTTTACTATTAGAGTTTATTGTTATGTGCATTTAAAATAAGAAAAATCTTAAAAGTTGTATGTATATGTTCAAATGCTTGAGATCTTACACATAAGTTTGTCGACAACATTTTCGTAATGTGAGTGAAAGTTTTTACCTTTGCCAGTATTTTTTATAGTATGACTGAGTAATTTATGATTTTTATAAAATCTAAATGCGATATTTGCAATTTTATCCATTCAATTATGTTCAATTCTAGTCTGAAACAACTTAGTAAATGAAAAGTATGCCCTATTCTAAAAAAAAAACTGATATAATGCTTATTATTTCTTAATTGTTCTGAAGAGATAAGGTTTTTTTAAATATTTTATTCAGCGGTTGTGGCCACAACTGCATTGTGCGACTGTTAACTAAATGATACTTTTACTTACACTGAATCAGATGGGTTAGTCATTGGATATTGAATGTGTTGTGATTCCCACACACACAAATTAGATAAACTCGCTTATCTCTATTGGCCCCAAAGGATGCTGCCTGCAGGGGTTTAGACATTTAATAGCCAACAGCCTAACAATTTTATATTTCCCTTGTCTATTCTGTATTAGGAGTAAGAGTGTGAGAGCCACAAAAATGGTTCTTAGTATGATTTTACACTGTGATAATGGAGAGGGATACCACCTGAAGTTCTGATTCAAAATAAACTTAATGAATCCAAAGTATTTCAATGCTTATAAAGGCACAAAAAAGTATAGTAAAAGGGAGAAAGCCAGCTTTGGTGTTCACTGATATTTTATGTTGGTGCCGGTAAGAGTAATTTTTATTTGGTTTGCTTTTATAAACCAGTAGGAAATACCTTTTCACATTAATATTTTTAACTATATCATGTCCTCAAATGCGACGTTATTTCATTTGCATCCTCAAAGTTTCGATCTATTGTTATTTATTATTGGAAATCTTCAGATCTCATGGTACTAATTGCTTTTGAGTGTGAAATTTAAACCTAAACATAATTATTTATTGAGCTCGTATGAGCCGTGGAGGCAATGAATTACGCTCGAAGATCGATAGTAGTGTCGGTACGTCCAGTGATCGAAGCGAAGAGGATCATCCACGAGACAACTGACGAGCCGAGTGCAGTCATGTAGGAGTAATGCAAACAATTGTGTAAGGACGGATACCAACTTTGCAAGCAAAATAGTTTTGTCCCATGTGCGGGATGTCAAGGATGTAATTTTGTGACATGTTGTAGTTAAAAATTATGGTCTCTGAAAAGGTATGGTTATATTGGTTTAATTAACGCTTGGTATACTCTTAAATGCTTGCTCCCGGAAATGTAATGTGTGATCAAAATTATATATATTTACCAAACCTAAAGCTGGCCTCCTTCCTTCACAAATTGTTTGCAAACTTGTTAATATACATAATAATTAACCTATTCATGGATTGTTTTATCTATGCAAATGACAAATTAAAATTGAATACATGTCACAGACGCCGATTAACATGGATTTCCGGCTTGTAAATTTTATATTGGACTGTTTTATTTAAAATGTCATTACATAGATGATTATGCGCGCCATGCAGATGCTCTACAAAATATTGTATTGAATGATTGAGCTCCAAACTCTATGTAGAATACAGCAGTCCTAACGTTTAATTGAATCGGCTAAGGTCGGTTATATCAATCAAGCTCGCGAGTTCCGCTTGTCTCGCAACGACCTTAGGAACCGAATCAGTCAAATGGTAAGACTATAATTTCCAACCTTAATTAAACATGTATAAACAATATACATATTTATGGGTAGATTCATGTTTTAATAACCACAGAATTTTACGTTTTGTATGTGTTTTATATGACATTATGATTATATCAGGATTTATTTTGGTATTTTTAAATTAAAAAGACAATTACGTATTTATTTAGCTACATTGTGTAAATAAATACATATTCACTTACAATATACGATTATATATATTGATTGTTGAAAGCATATTGTATTAGATATTATTTATCTAGATGTCAAGTCACAGGCCTTATGGGCATTTTAGAATAATATGATTTGGACAGAAAAAAAAGACAACATCAAATTACCTTTAGTGTATTACGAAATGCATTGTAAAATATCAGATTAGTAATAAATTCCCTGTAATAATATCAAAATAAATTTGCACAGGCCTAAATAATTATAAAATGTTCTAGAGTCTTTATTGGTCATAATAAATTTAAAATGATGTATATTTGCAGCAAGATACCACATTAACTGTGTAGAATGTTGAGCATTTTACCTTTATTAATATATTTATTTGTTTTATTTAAAAGCTTTTATATTGTGACTTTTGTTACATTTTGACAATGTCCGATATCTCTGTTAGTTACAGACAATCCTAATTGAGTTTTATAGTATGCTTCAATAGTAGACAAGTGTACATTCCTGACAAAATATCATTTTTCAGTTATATTTCATCAGCCGTTTATAAGCTCCTATTTTTAAAGTACAATTTGCTGGTTGCTTGGAGAGATCTTATTGTAAGTTAGATTTTAGTAATTAAAATTTTAGAGTTCCTTAACACCTCCAATGGGCCAAAAGGAAAGAACAAACAAACAAGTCTATTGTATACCTTAGTCTGAATAATACTTTGCAAATGTTTTAAAAGGAGATTATTGTCCAGTTATGAATAATTCAACATTACATAATTTGCAGAAAATTAACTGTATAGGAATCTGTCGCCATAGAGTTCAATTTGTTGAGAAATTTTCCATATACGTGGTACAAGTAGTTATTTCATCGTGTTTGTTGATGATACCTTGATGTAGAAAGTTACAATCCTGTAACAGGAATACCATGTGTAATTACTTAAAATAAATTTTATATAAGTTTATTTAATCAACTCATGACTTAAAATGACTAGATTATAAGAGAGAGAGGAGATAAACTTTGTATATATTTCAGTATATAACAAGAATTTAAGTAAATCTTTTAAGTAACTTGGTACGAATTTTATTTGCCTTGTCCTGAGATCTGAAGATATTATTTCTTCATGTATAGTTATAGTAAAACACCTATGGTGTACCAGTAATTTTAAGTAAAAAAACAAAATTTGTTAGAAAAAATATGAAAAAGTAACATGTATCTATATAAGAACGAAATTTATTTTCAGACGGCACCATTAAATATCAGTGAATACCATTTTCAAGCTTTATTATATTGAAGCTTTTGTAAACGTTTAAAGACAAAATCGTTAATAAGATTGAAAATATTTACTCTAGGTGTAGGAATAAAGGATTTACTTCAGCTAAAGTTAAGTACCTATCTAAAAACTAAATTCGGGTCATGTAATTCGAGGCTTGTAACTTTGATGAGTTACATTTATTACAGGCACAGGTACGGGATCAGGAAGGACTCCCAAGAAGAAACCTAAGAAGCAATCACAGCAACATCAACAGCCAACAGTAAATACAGTTTTTTAAGTAAATTAACTTAATATCTATTCGTGCACGCTCTAACCGTGTCGGTATAATTCCAGAAGGTCGTCCCGCCAATCACTGCGCCGGTAGTGGCCGTTTCTGTAGCCGCAGCTGTTGCCGCGCCAGTGGCCACCGTAGAGCCGGCGCCCGCACCGGCCCCTGCACCTGCCGAGCGCGCCGCCTCGCCCGCCTCGCCCGAGCCCGCGCCTGCGCCCGCACCTGTGTCCGCACCCACGCCTGCACCCGTAACCGCTCCCACGCAGCCTAGCGAGCGCGAGCGCAAGCCGAGCCCTCCCGCATCGCTTCCGGTGTCCGCGCCGGTCCCGTCCCATACTGCCAACAACTTACCGGACTCCTCCGTTACGCCTTTAACCAGAGATATCGAAGAACCAAAACTTGTTCCAAAAGCTGAGCCTCGAAACGGCCTCGACAAAGTTGTCGATCCGTCGCATTACATAGACCCAATAGAGCGATCGCTCGCCAGTTTAGAGAGAAGTCTCAACGCTGACGTTCCGATGGACGTTAGCGTCGGAGTTTCAGAATCATCGATGCGACTCGAAGATTTTTCTCTGCCTAAGACGCAGATGATGCCTGATGCTGTTCATCAAAATCTTATGGCACAATTAGGAGGGTTGACTGAGATAGCTCATGTGCCTGAGCAGATAAAAAATGAGATGTATATTCCACCCCACAATGGGTTTGTGGAAAAAGCGATGCAACATCATGATCGCGAAATGTTACGATCAGATGTAAATGCTTCTATACCTGATATAACTCCAGTAGCCCCCGTGTCGTCTATATTCGACCCAATACCGTCAGCTCCGCATAGTGTAATTGCTCAATCGCATCATAACATGCCTGGAGCTGCATGCTTGATGACACCTGCTTTAAAAAAAGAGGAAATAAAGCCACTTCTAACCCCGAAGCCTATTGAAGATCTTATTGGTGTTTCAAATATGGTTACGAACAAAATGTACGACAGAAATAAATATGAAATGGATAAAAAGATAGAGGATGCGAAAAATTCTAATTTTGTACAAGCTTTTAAAGCGAAACAAGACAATCTAAAAAATGCCAGTTCCTGGTCTTCTTTAGCACAAGCTGGCAGTCCTCAGAGTATACCGAACGTAAGCACGAACAATCAAATGAAACCAAAACCGGTCATGGATAGTTTCCAAGTAAGTTAATATTGCCAAATAAAATAAATGAAAAATAATTAATAATTAGAACAGTCAGAGAAATTTATATTTGGACCTTCCATAACTATATCTATGTTTTATTAAGGCAATTTTACTTTAATAAAATACAAAACCATACCTTACTCGTAATAAAACTTTATAATATTACATAGCTATGTTATATTATAAAGTTTTAATTGTAGTCTATAAAACACAGCTAGCTGGGTGGCGAAGAAGTACAATTCCCATTTCAAAAGTTCAGACTAGTGTGGCAGGGGCAGGTCGCAGTTTAAAAAGCGCTTAAATAGTCTGCTATTTAAAAAAAAAATCTAGCCACGCTTGTGACTTTAAAAGCATTAATGTTTACGTGTTTGACAAATAGCGTATTTGACATATCGTAAAAATATAATTTATAGGCCGTCAATATTACACACACGCAAAATCGCACAAGTTTACATTAAAAAATAGATTCGCTGCGCCCTAAACGTAAAGCAGTTCTGTCCGACAGCCCTGTTTTTTCTATCTTAACTTTTTATAATATGAATCTATGAATTTATTCTGGACTGGTTGAAACTGTTTGAAAAATCTTCCCAAAACAAATTCAAGACATTATACTCCAAGTTTTGAAGCATACTCGAGCTCCTATCAGAATCTAACTCTTTTTTAGACTTAACTCTCGGTGATGTAAACTTGAGCCATGTCTATGAAATTAAAACTAAAGGACTTGAGTTTTTAAGAACACTAGGTAACAAGTACATACTTATTCTTAAAACAGTCGAATTTTAACGTATTTCTAAACGACATAAGCTTTTAAACGAAAAGCGCCTTTAAGCGTATTATTTTTTAAAAAGCTGTAACGTTTAATACTATTAATCGCATATTCCAACTTTATATGCGCTTAATCTTTGCGATTGTCGTTGCAGGCATTTAAAAAGCAAGCCAAGGAAAAGATTGATCGCCAGAGAGCACTAATCGAGCAACAAGAACTACGAAAGAAAGAGCAAGCTGAAAGAGAAAGGCAGCGACAAGAAACAGAACGACGACATCCCGACGAAGATCCTATTAGGTGAGCTCAACCTCATAAGTATTTTATCATTTATTATTAACTTCATGTAGCACCAAAAAATTTTGTCATCACGTGAGCGCGTTCATATTACTACAGTATTGGCCGTCCGCTATCTAGCTGTAGTGTAGAGGACTTTGTAAAAAATACAAAGGTAATCCCTCTCATAATTTTTCTGTAACTTTGACGAGCCTTTTTTTTACGCAGGAAAAAATGCATTGCGCATACCTACTGCTTCAGGGGCAGCAGTAGGTTATGTGGGACTCTCTTGTCGGTGCCCGACAAGCATACCCACTAAAAAGACCTTCGGTGTACCTTGCCACGTATGTTGGCGGTGTATGGGTTGATGCCCTCCATGCACCGCCTACGTACGGACTATGCCGGGCCTCAGGCATAAAATCCTGTACACCAGGAATCACCCCTAGTCTGACAAGCTGTGCAATGCGAGCGTTGAGCCCCCCGGCCCAACGCCCACTAGCCTGCTAGAGGGGGGAAGTTGAGTTCGGCGTATGCCTTCTCGTCCTCCCCCATCTACGACTTCAGGTCGGGTCCGCAAGCAAGCAAGCTCGCCGACCCGAACCGTAGCAACCCTTTGCAACGACAGTGCATGTCGTTGCAGGAGGCCGCCAACGTCTCACGCCCACTCGCCGCCCAGCATAGCTCAAACCATACTGGGAAGCGAGCGACTACCGTCCGCAGCAGAGCTGACGCCCCAACGGCAACACCGGCCACCGGCCACAACAGGCCACGGGCCGAAGCCCGCTGCCACCGTCTGGAGACACATTCAACAGCGGGCTGCCCAAGCCCACTGGAAGCGCCTCCCGTGTGGGTTATATTATGCGTAATGAGAAAGAATATGGTCGTCACGGCGCCTTGTGGCAACGTGGAACGGCGCAAGAGCGGCAAAAGGGATTTGACTCTGTACGGCGCACGCTGCTCGATACTAAAGTCGCTTTCATCAATGGAATCCATCAATGATGTAAACGAGACACTTGATATCAGTATATAAACTTGAAAAATTTTGTCTCAAGCGGGACACA
Organism: Anania crocealis; assembly: GCA_949315895.1. Classification (NCBI taxonomy): domain Eukaryota; kingdom Metazoa; phylum Arthropoda; class Insecta; order Lepidoptera; family Crambidae; genus Anania; species Anania crocealis. Next base: position 19,286,066 of record OX438880.1, on the reverse strand, counting down.
AAAAAAAAATAAAAAAAATAAAAAAAAAATTTCAAGTTTATATACTGATATTATAAGTGCAATTAAGTTGCTAAAATATCAAATAAAGAGACACTTGATATTTACTTTTATATAATAGATATTTTTGACACTTGTCTATGATCATAGTGCTTTACCTATACTGATTTTATTAGTGAATGCGCATTGATCATTGGGATATAGGCAGTTCACTGTGCATAGCTTCATCCTAATTGTTTTAATTAATCAAAAATAATCATGAAGAAATTTAAATTACGGTGGTTACTACTATGGTATAGTTAAAGCTATACTCACTTACACAGGCGGTGACAGTGAGTGGCAGCACCAAACGTATTTTTAATATATATTTTTTGGTTTGGTCTATGCAACCTACGTAATCACTTGTTCTACTAATCTGTTTAGTAATTCTTTACTTCTACTCTACTTAATATATATTATACAATACAGTTTTAACTAACGGATCTGAATGAAATTTGGTGCCGTGTTAGTTTATTGGAAGAAATAACTACTTTTTTGTACCGGGAAAAGGTACGGTTTCCATGGGATAATTTGAATATAGGCTAGACAAAGAATAAATTTTAATTTAACGGATATGAATGAAAGCTGACACGGTGTTTGTTGGCTGGAATAACATATAAGTAGGTTACTTTTTATACCGGGAAAAGGCACGGTTCCCGTGTAATAATTTTAATACATACTTTTAAATTCAATATTCCACTCGTTCGAAGTCATGAGCAAGAGCTAGTTGAAAATAATCTATGACTTAAGTAACTAAAAAAAAACTTACAAAACTTGAAGCTATGATAGTACCATGCTGGCAAAAGCATACATCCAAATCTCAGGACATCGAAGCCTAATCCTGCGTGCTGTTAAACTTATGAGTGTTTTGCTCTATGTCCAGTTCCATGCTTGTTTTGATTTCACGTGCTTATGATTTATGCAGGACGGTGAGCGGGGTCCGGAAGCCGGAGAGCGCGGAGGTGGCGTCTCCGAGCGTGTCACCGGTGGCGCGCGCGTCTCCGCCGGGCGCGAGTGGGGCGGCGGCGGCGGCGGCGGCGGCGGCGGCGGCGGCGGCGGCTCCGGACAAGGCCGCGGCCGCCGCCGGTGAACGCGAGCGCGAACGCCTACGTCAGCGACAGCGCGAGCAGGAACGGCGTCGACGTGAAGCGGTGAGTCCACATCACATTATCATTAAGGACTAATAAACGTGCAAGTTGGTATGGACGTATGAATGATTGTTGCTCTTGCACGAAAAATCTACAGGATAATATAACATTTCGTTAATCTTGCTTAGATATCAAAATAACATTGGACAGCTTCCAGCCTGTATGTTACCAACACACATGAGTTAAGATATCCAAAGAGCAGACTCGTGTTTTATCTAACTTTGCAATAGACTGGTATTTCATTTTCCATTTTTTTTCTTTCTCCAATAGCCTCAAATACTCCATGCTCTCGACACCATGTATAAATAGTAGCTTATGACAATTTAGGCTATTTGACAATGCGAAAAATAAAGTGCGAATTACTATATTACCAGCTTATATTATGAGTTAACAAATGGTTATTTAGTAACGTAAGTTGAAAATAATAAACGATTTATTTATAAATCCAGAAATAAAAATGCATTTATTTAAACGTTTGTCACGTGACACGATTGATAACTTCGTTTGCCTACTTGTGTTTTAATAGCTTTTTAAAATTTATTGATAATATTTTCCTATAATAATAGTATCCATTGTTTTTGTGTGATTTATTTCCAATATTTTACAAATTTTGTCAATTACTTTTACCATGGACAACGATTTTGTAAAGCAGAAAGCATTAACCTGCCCATTTATTTAAAATCTGTAACAAACAAACTAGTTAGTGGGGATCTTTAAGTGTAATGTTTATTGAAATTATAAGACTGTAGCTACAATTTTAAGCTAATATTATGAAAACATCGGAAATATTCGAAGTGAGTTGCAAGAGGCATTCTGTTAAAAACATTAGAGGTAGGTATTGTAACCTCAAACCAATAACAAAATATTTACATTCCTAATTATTAAAAATTATAAATATTATGTTTACTTACATGGAAATGGTCCTCACATAAGAAAATATTTGTACATTCGCTATGTTACGAGGGCGGGTCAATAAGTCCGTGACTTTTGGAATAAAACACAGATTTTTTGATAAACGAATCATTTTATTTTTCAACGTAGTCTCCCTTGAGCTCTATACACTTTGTCCAACGCTTCTCCAATTTTTTTAACCCTTCCAAAAAATATGATTTGGCCAAAATCAAAATAGGCCTTTGTTTGCGAGATGACTTCATCATTGGAGTCAAATCTTTTTCCACCAAGCCATTTCTTCAGGTTTGGGAACAAAAAGTAGTCACTCGGAGCCAAATCTGGAGAATAGGGTGGATGAGGGAGCAATTCATAGCCCAATTCATGGATTTTTGCCATGGCAACTGCACATGTGTGCACCCTTGCATTGTCTTGGTGGAAAAGAACTTTTTTCTTGGCCAAATGAGGTCGGTTTTTATTCAAATCGTCATTGAAGCGGTCCAATAAGTTGGCATAATATTCCCCATTGATTGTTCTTCCCTTTTGAAGGTAGTTAATGTGGATTATCCCACGTGCATCCCAAAAAACAGTCGCCATAACTTTATTGGCTGACAAACCCGCCTTGGCCTTCTTTGGCGCCGATTCACCCTTAGAAACCCACTGTTTTGACTGTTGTTTGGTCTCTGGTGTGTTGTGATGGATCCATGTTTCGTCCATGGTTACAAAACGGCGCAAAAACTCCTCCATATTGCAATTAAACAACGCCAAACCTTCCTGTGAAGTTGTTACACGATTGCGTTTGTGGTCGACTGTGAGCAAACGCGGCACCCATCTTGCGGAAAGCTTTCTCATGCCCAATTGATCTTTTAAAATTGAAACCACTGAGCCATGCGAGATCCCTACGGCTTCCACAATCTCTTGCACTTTCAATCTTCGGTCGGCCAACACCATATCGTGAATTTTTTCGATTGTTGCGGGTGTAGAGACCTCAACTGGGCGTCCAGGACGTTCGGCATCTTCAGTGCTTTTACGGCCACAACGAAATTCAGTAAACCACTTTTTTACCATTGAAATCGATGGTGCAGAGTCCCCATAGTATTTATCAAGCTTAGCCTTGGTCTCGGTAATGGTTTTTTTTCGCAAAAAATAATGCCTAATAAGCACATGAAATTCACCTTTTTCCATTTTTTCCTCAAGTTTCTGGGTAGTCTGATAAAAATAACTGTCAAACACAAACTAACTGACGCAGCAAGTTCAAATTTTGATAGGAATCAACTGACAGATACCTGTTGACAGGAGTAGTGTTGCTTTTTCAGTAAAGAGGTCAGAAATTCAAAAAGTCACGGACTTATTGACCCGCCCTCGTAGTTGCAACCACTAGCCACCAGTAAATAGTTGCAACCACTTTCGGCACACTTAGACTTTCTTTTGAACACTTACAAATAGTTCCGAAGTTTTTATAGAAGTATTTATACATTTTGGAATTGCATACCAATTGAAACTCATTTTATTACATAAGTCTCTGTTAAAATATAGATCCAATCGCACTTTCGTTATTTGTTTGCAACTAAAATGTATGTAGATGATTATGTGCTACAGATCACAAGACAGGCAGGTGATGTCACTGACCCCATTGCAGCGCCATATTGACAAAATAGCGTTTTGGCGCGCTATTTCAATTTTCAATTTTCATTTTGATATTTTTCAGCAAATATGTACCATAATTTAAAAAAACTGCTTTCACTGGGTTCTTCAACCTCTACTTAATAAAATAAAATGGATTTCAAAAACTAGTCAAATAGCCTATTGTTTCATTTTTAATAATTTACAAATCAATTTTATTTACGTTGCTTATTTACCCCACCTCCCCGCTCATACCCAAGGCGCGGCACAGCGTTAGTGGTCAGACTATTAAAACTCGTTACTCAGTTGTACGTTGTTGAAACGCGCACTGTTATAGCGTTCACTGTTCGACAGCGTGTCTAGCGGCAGGTCTCTGAACTATGAAACCATTTCAAAGTCACGCCTTACCGTACTTGATTGGCTAGCTAATTAATTATTAAAGACACAGGTGTTGAATAAGACCCCCTAGAAATGATACATAATTCTGAAAGTTTGCTGCTATTTGTTGTATAGTGTAAGCAAACTTAAGGTTTAAAGTCAGTTATAGAAGTATTACCAAAAACATCTAATATAAAACAATTTTTACAGAGGCATGAGGAGGCAAGCCTTAGGTTTATTTGGCTATTAAGTACTTGGTTAGACGTTCTTGACAGACTTGCAGGCCGTGGATTGCTTTAGTACGATTGCACTAACGTTAATTATATTGTGTTTGTTTCAGATGGCTGGACAGATAGACATGAATTTACAAAGCGATTTAATGGCCGCGTTTGAGGAATCGTTGTAATTTGTTTCGAGAATGTTATAATAATTTGTACATATGAGTATGATGTAGTTATAAATATAGCAATGCAATCGATTTGTATGGTGATGAGACACCAAAGTGATTTTGTGATCGTTTTGTGTGTGAAAAGTTGACTAACATGTGGTTAAGTGCTGTGAATAGATTACTTATTTTAAATTAAACTGTTGTACCATCAATCTAGACTTTGTGGTCGTGTTATGGGCCTTTTAGGGGGTTGCATTTTAAATAACGTGTAATATATAAGTTTGTATGTAAGTTCTTATAGTAAACAACTCTCTTTACATTCGTATGCCTATATATTTATATTTCGTTCTAGAAGTGTCTTCTACCTTCCGCAATTTGTTTTATAGTACGTACTAATGACTAGCGTGGTAGTGATTGAAATTGGAAAAAGAATCAGAAATGTTTTATTTTATGTATTTGATCAATAGACAATCAACTAAACCATGAAATCTGTTATTTATCTATGCACTTTCTCATTGTATGGCTGTTAACGTCGTATTTTGCAAATAACATGAATATCATTGTGACTAGTTAGAAACCCAAATAAGGACATGGTTCTTTCATTTATTCTTTGGATTTTACATACATTGAGAAAGGGTGTGATAGTGTATATGTATTTATGAGTAGATTGAATTTCTGTTACGTATTCGATTTTCGATAAATATTGCTTAATGTTAGTAGATTTTTTATCAGTCGGTCACTTGAAAACCAGATCAAATGTCATACATTTGATTTGAAATATATTTATTTTACATTGGAATATGTCTTTTTATGTTTTTTGTAGATAGATAACTCCATTGATGTAGACAGATGTTTAGAACAGTAACAAACAATTTTACATACTATTACCAGTATGTAATACTTAGATTGAAGACCATCTTAAGAATTGTATATTGTTAAGAAAAATTTAATTTCAGTCATTTACTCAAAACTCGAAATCAAATGTAGATAATAAAGTAAAATATATTGACATTCCATAATGTATTGTGTTGTTTAAATTAATGTTATTATAACTATTATTTCTGAATTGTTTATTAAAGTAACGTTTTATCACATAGGTAAGGCACCTAAATCATAGAAAATATACATAATAATAGGTGTTTAATCATGAAATTTGATAAAATTAAATCAACGTGTATATTTCTATAAAATGTCGACAAAAGACTGTAAATGATAACAGTGTGTAACTAATAGTTGAGAATCGAGTGATGAACGGATGCTATAAATAACTAACTACTAGTTTATCTTGTTTAACATAAATTGAGATATCCTCTTTTATTACTGCAACTAAAATACATTGGAAATTGGAATACTTATTGCTTTATTTGTAGCCATAACATAATGATAAATTAAGACTACATCACTAAAGTGGCTTTGTAGCACAGAAACAAGAGTATCAATTCTATGGTCTTGCCACATCCATCCGGTAACAAAGTCTAAATACATATCGCGTAAAAAGGTGTGCTTCAAGCTGTAATCCTCGATATTTGAAATCTCAATGAAAACGAATTTTGACAATGCTAAAAAATAATCCTGAAATAGTCATAAATAGTCATACAAGTAAAAAAATATTCTCATTTTAGTTTCGGCGTTATAGCTATAGGTTAGTGAGGATTATGGCTTGAACGTCAAGCTGTAATCCTCACTTCTGGTGCAAGCAAACGGTAAAGTAAATGGATATGGCTTAGGTTCCAAAAAATTGTCATGAAATAGTCTTAACGACATGCCAAATCTCGGAAATAGTCCATAAGAGATTCCAAAGATACGAGGGCGGGTCTTAAAGTCCGTGACTTTTGGAATAAAACACAGATTTTTTGATAAACAAATCATTTTATTTTTCAACGTAGTCTCCCTTGAGCTCTATACACTTTGTCCAACGCTTCTCCAATTTTTTTATCCCTTCCAAAAAATATGATTTGTCGAGGTCCTCAAAATAGGCCTTTGTTTGCGAGATGACTTCATCATTGGAGTCAAATCTTTTTCCACCAAGCCATTTCTTCAGGTTTGGGAACAAAAAGTAGTCACTCAGAGCCAAATCTGGAGAATAGGGTGGATGAGGGAGCAATTCATAGCCCAATTCATGGATTTTTGCCATGGCAACTGCACATGTGTGCACCCTTGCATTGTCTTGGTGGAAAAGAACTTTTTTCTTGGCCAAATAAGGTCGGTTTTTATTCAAATCGTCATTGAAGCGGTCCAATAAGTTGGCATAATATTCCCCATTGATTGTTCTTCCCTTTTGAAGGTAGTCAATGTGGATTATCCCACGTGCATCCCAAAAAACAGTCGCCATAACTTTATTGGCTGACAAACCCACCTTGGCCTTCTTTGGCGCCGATTCACCCTTAGAAACCCACTGTTTTGACTGTTGTTTGGTCTCTGGTGTGTTGTGATGGATCCATGTTTCGTCCTCGGTTACAAAACGGCGCAAAAACTCCTCCATATTGCGATTAAACAACGCCAAACCTTCCTGTGAAGTTGTTCACGATTGCGTTTGTGGTCGACTGTGAGCAAACGCGGCACCCATCTTGCGGAAAGCTTTCTCATGCCCAATTGATCTTTTAAAATTGAAACCACTGAGCCATGCGAGATCCCTACGGCTTCCATAATCTCATGCACTTTCAATCTTCGGTCGGCCAACACTATATCGTGAATTTTTTCGATTGTTTCGGGTGTAGAGACCTCAACTGGGCGTCCAGGACGTTCGGCATCTTCAGTGCTTTTACGGCCACAACGAAATTCAGTAAACCACTTTTTTACCATTGAAATCGATGGTGCAGAGTCCCCATAGTATTTATCAAGCTTAGCCTTGGTCTCGGTAATGGTTTTTTTTCGCAAAAAATAATGCTTAATAAGCACACGAAATTCACCTTTTTCAATTTTTTCCTCAAATTATTGGGTAGTCTGATAAAAATAGCTGTCAAACACAAACTAACTGACGCAGCAAGTTCAAATTTTGATAGGAATCAACTGACAGATACCTGTTGACAGGAGTAGTGTTGCTTTTTCAGTAAAGAGGTCAGAAATTCAAAAAGTCACGGACTTATTGACCCGCCCTCGTATAAACGTACCCTGCTGAGGATTATGGCTTGAACATTTGAAAACTTCAAATTTTTCCGAAACACCTACGATTTTCAGTTTCAAGTTTGTGCCAAAAAATTGTCATGAAATAGTCGTATGAAGCGAGAATAAATTTGAGCTGATTTAATTTGAAAATAAAAAGTTTTTATTTTCCCTACATTTCTATGGAGGTACAGTCGTGTACAAAATGTTTTACTTCATTTGATATTATTGTGAAATATTCCGCTTTAAATATAATATTTCTTTTTCTAAAAGTAATTATATTATTAACATTTATTACTAACGTAATAGCTCAAGGATGCTTACATCGATATCACAAAACGGAAACACTGATGATAATAATTAATACTGCATTATTAAACGATTGCACTGCACAGACACGATTATTTTATTAAATTAGTGATTTTTGTAAATGCACTTGTAGCTGCGCTCCACATCCATACATTGCGCGCATTTCATGTTGGTCGGCCTGTTCGAATAATAGGCGACCGGAGTGTAATCGAATAAAAATGTAAAATGTAGATAGACACAAAGTTTAAAGATTTTTCAACTAATATTTACGTAAAATAGATAATGTTTTTTAATTTTAAATCAATATATAATAATTCACGTCAAACGATACACCAATCACAGTGTGTGTATCCTCAATGTAAACAATACCGTGTGTGATACTTTTAGAACTAAAATTGCTTTTAAAACAGGAAAAATTTTAAACAGGATACAGGATGAAATTTTACCTACTTTCCAAAATTTTTATAGGCGTTCAGTATCGTATTTAGAGCCTATTTATGAAGTGAAAAATGTAAATCAAGTTGTCACCCAGAAATATTTTTCGCGAGATAGTTTTCAATTTTTACGGTACTAATAATAATAAAATAAATAAATATTTAGGACATGCCTCACTGGGCCACACAGAGCCATCTAGTCCCAAATTAAGCTACTATTAAATACCCTGTCGTATGGGGTACTAGACAACCGATAAACTTAATTATATACTTACTTTTTTTTGTAAATATATATTTATAATATATAGAGAACACCCAGACCAGTACAAACAGACATGTTCATGCACACAAATATTTGTACTGTGCGGGGATCGAACCCGCGACCCATGGCTCAGAAGCAGCGTTTACATCCCAGTATTAATTATTATCATCAGTGTTTCCGTTTTGTGATATCGATGTAAGTATCCTTGAACTATTAAGTTAGTAATAATTATGTTTATGATATAATTATTTTTAGAAGAAGAAATATTATATTTTAAGCGGAATATTTCACAATAATATCAAATGAAGTAAAACATTTTGTACCCGACTGTATCTCCATAGAAATGTAGGGAAAATAAAAACTTTTTATTTTCAATTTAAATCAGCTCAAATTTATTTTCGCTTCATACGACTATTTTATGACTATTTTTTGGCACAAACTTGTAACTGAAAATCGTAGGCGTTTCGGAAAAATTTGAAGTTTTCAAATGTTCAAGCCATAATCCTCACCAGAGTACCAATACTATGTCTCTGGAATCTTTTATGGACTATTTCTGAGATTTGGCATGTCGTTAAGACTATTTTATGACTATTTTTTGGAAACTAAACCAATTCCGTTTACTTCACCGTTTGCTTGCACCAGAAGTGAGGATTACAGCTTGACGTTCAAGCCATAATCTTCTCTAACCTATAGCTATAACGCCGAAACTAAAATGCGACTATTTTTTTTACTTGTACGAGTATTTATAACTATTTCAGGACTATTTATAAGCATTGTCAAAATTCGTTTTCATTGAGATTTCAAATATGAGGATTCCAGCTTGAAGCACACTTAAAAACGTATTCCTTTAATTATTATGATACGAACCTCCGTCGTATCAGTGTTTATGTACTGAAACGAGGTTCAACGTTTTATCAGATAACTTTTTATGTCATAATATTAATATACATAACAGCGGAAAGCATGCTCTTCATTTTACAAAAAAAAATTATTAAATTTAATTCATACATTCAAAACCTATAATTAATTTTATAACTCAAAATTATCTTTATCTATAAATTTAATTTCCTTAATAATATAGTTTAAAAAACTAAAAAACCACGCTTTTAAAACAGATTGAACTAAAAAATTAAAAATAAAACTGTAGTAATCAATTGAAAAATTCATATTATTGTACAAAAAGCGTGGGGTGCTTGTTATGATATCCACAGATATAGTAAATTATTGATAAAGTATTTACAACAATCTAAATCAAGCCCCCCACGCTTTTTGTACAATAATATGAATTTTTCAATTGATTACTACAGTTTTATTTTTAATTTTTTAGTTCAATCTGTTTTAAAAGCGTGGTTTTTTAGTTTTTTAAACTATAATTTATTTTTTACTTTTTAGTTTAGTTTATAAGATTTGATTCCTTCTTTACCGACTGTAAGTCCAAACCTATGCAGGAAACATAATTGATACAGATCGCGCGTTAGCTCTATCTCTTTTACTCCCTCTTACAGAGGAAAACTGGGAACTGTTATTAAATTATTGCATTGTTATCGGCTCTTGATACGTGTGCAAAGTTTCAAATTAATCAAACTTCTGGAAATCGGTGAATATTAAGCTCAAAGATTCCATTACATACATACATACATACATACATACATAAATACAACCCAAGCTAATAAAAGCGTGGTAAAAAGGGGCAGAACCACAGAACATGGAAAAAGGTTAAAAACGCTGTAATTTCAAAGAACGCAAATCAAACGTCTTCAAAAGAAACCAATCACAGCGCTCACTTGTTTACATACATGTTTTGGCAGAAGTATGAGCATTTGCTTATAACCTCTTTGGCGCGACGACTGCCCCTCCTACATCGCCTATTCCGTGTTCTATTGGCAGAAATATCATATCGCAGAAAGTTTACATTCAGAATCTCATTCATTTAGTTATAAATTTGATATTCATAACATTAAGAGGTTAATCGGGTCCTGCTGCCATCCAACCACCGTCGTATCAGCGGTACGGGCCCCTCACACCAAAGTACTGGCTCCCACGGAGTATTACCATCACCTTGCCCGAAATGGGTGTGGCACCTCCGGCGCTGTTGGCAATGGACGTGGAGCAAAAGACTGGTAGACAAGGGTTTGTCACGACGAAAACTTGCTTACTCAATATGAGGCAGCAGCCTATACATTCTTGACCGATTTTTTTGAAGTAAGTGTGTTTCACTATTGCAATCAGTATGCTATATTTACCCTACAAAAAAATCGTTCACCGACTATCGGAATTCGGACGTGGGAACGCAGCCCTACAATCAGGGCCCCAATCTGCTAATTTATAAATGGCTCAATAGCATCGCAATCGTATATTTTGACATTACTTCCATATTAAATGTGTCAAAATATACAGTTGCGATGCTATTGAGCCATTTGTAAATTAGCGGAATTGGGGGCCAGTACCACATGAATAAATATTCCCACCAGAATACAAGCTACCTATATGCGGCCCGCTGTTGTTCCACTCACACACGTCACGCGTCGCCGGGGTAAGAACTGGTTTTCGCCGGTTCAGTTGCGGTATAAATGACACGTGTCGTCTAATGTGCGCGACGTGCCGCCTGCACGTCGCGCACATTAGACGACATTTATTTGAGTGATTTGGCTGACGAATTGTGATTTTAACATTTCTATGATTCAATTATTTATATAATATTGATTTAAGAAAATTGGTGTTAAATCTAAATAAACAAAGGGTCAGTTACGCACTGCTATGGTTTGTTGCATGATAATTGTATAGGAAAAATTGGTAAAATAAATGGTTATTTTATTGGTAAAATGAAAAAAAAAAACATACCAAGATTATTTTAATAATGTGATAATAAGTATAAAAATAAAATTATAAATTAATTATCTTTTGAGATGCCATGCGAATATTTTCCGATCAGTTATTTAAGCAAACTGTAGGTATTAGATTCAGACTGTAACACACGTTATAAAGAAATAAGAAATATTTGAAGAAAAATAAATTAATTAGGGTTAGCCATTTATAAACTAAGGTACCTGCGGCAAATAAGGGCTGGCGTGTAATAAGAACCACTAGATAAAAATCGCACTTCAACGGTTTAATTTGTTAGACCTTTCACACATACATGAAATAGACCAATAGGATAGCAACTACCCGCCGCCGCAGGATCAGATACGCCGCCATCTTGTTAGTACGCTCCAGTCTGTCGGTAAAGTATGTAGGCGACGCCCGTTTAGAAAAAATATTCCGTATAAATACGATAATTACGCGGAATTTTTAGTGCGTTTTAATCAAAGAACTATCAAGTAATGTTTATTAGACAGCAGAAACTACAACTCAAGGTAAGTCCTATTAAATAGTTGCCATTTTCCAATATTTATGATACTTTTTGCAAAAAGTGATTTAGATGTGCAATAAGAGCCACTTGTATTGCGGTGATTAACCCTTAACCGCCTACCATACGTCTCACAGATCTTGTTGACATAATAATTGTGAATATTTTTGCGCCGGAGAGTTGCATCGACTCGTTCGATCCTGTACCTTTTTCCCACGTCCCTTTGTACCCATCAACGGCTTGTCAAGGTAAGAGGTGCGCGCGTTTACCTCAGGTGAGTAAATTAATACCGGCGTGGGACTGAGAGACCCCTGTTAGGAGGTTACGTTATTTTTTATTATTATTTTAGTTATAATGGTTCTTAGTGAAGCTGTAATTTATCGCTGGTGAAAACAAAACAAGATTTATCAGACAATGATATACGAATGCAGAATGCAAACGACGAATGCAGCGATGTGGAACAGGTCGTAGTTAATCGCGTACTGGAAGAAAGTGGCGCGTCTGATTCCCAATACGAAGGGCCAACTGTATTACAAATAAACTCTATGAAGAGCTATTGGCGGTTCTTATGAACTGTTCCAATTGCACAATATAAAAAAAAAACAAATAACACAAATACATGTGTTCGAATGCAAAGCCCCAATTTGCTTAGAGATATTGTCTTCGCAGTTGTGGAAAGCCCTAAGTTTAGAGCCCGCAATTTTGTTAAATAATTACTATAATGAGTGATATATTTATTTTTTTACGTTCCTTGTTGATTGAATTATATAGAAAAAATATAAGAATAATTTCCTATTACTTACATTTTTTTTAGATCTCATTTCATCTAAGTGTTAGTAAGAAAGCAAAAAAAAAGAGAATAGGCCAATTATTTCAAGTTATTGTGAAAGTATTCTTAATTTTAATGTTCCTCTTTTATTGAATAAAGAGGTTAGTAATGTTCAAAATAGAATTTGTATTCAAATTGGATCCCTCCCTTAATGTTTATAGTTACCATATTTATTATTAATCTCGGGTCCCACAGACGTATGATAGGTGGTTGTGTGACAGTAATAGGTGGTAGGTAGTTAAGGGTTAAGGGCCGGCACTTATTAAACTTTCAAAATATCACTACCATCGAAAAGTTACCATACTTTCTTGGGTCTTTAAAAAATATTTTATATTATTAATATAAAAAAAGTACCCAACTTAAATATAAATATATGAGTAACGTATACAGTACTGTTTAGGTTATTTATTTATATACGGTACACCAACAGCAAAATATATATACTAATTTATGTTTAAGTATAAATATTATCATAGTTATGTTCTTATATACAGCATGAAATTTTAACCACCTTCTAAATTTTAATATATCAATCTACGAGACAAAAAACAAATGACGTATTTTTTCTTTTAGTATAGCTATCTATAATAAGTGAGTCCACTTACTCCAGGTATGATTCCAAAATATCCACCTGTATACCTACCTAAGTACTAAGGATAGTTATGTTATTACGGTTAAAGGTGATTTTCTTGTGTGTCAATGATCAGCTCGTCATTTATTATCATTCAGAAAAAATAATAATCACCTTCAACATTAAAATATTAAATCTGTTATTTTAATAAGGGCCAAGCAATCTTTTGCTCTAAAATTATCATTTCTATTTGTTGTTTTCTTTTTATTGTTAACTTTGGCTAAGCAGTCTTTATTTAGTAAAAAAAGTTTTTGATATTTTTAGTCGAAATTGACTATTTTTTTTTTAAAAACGTTATGCTTGATTTTAATAAGGGCCAGGACATTTTTTTTGTTCACGTTAGTGACTATTCTTCAACGTCGTTGACTTACAATTTTTATTTAATGCTTATTTGATAAGTGACTCAATTTTTTTTCGATTTATTTTTTAATTTTTATAGTTGTGTTGTGGCCCATAATCCCTCGATCGTGAGTTTTTCCAGACACAATTGAAATCAATTGTTATCGCGGCACGCGCGTGCCTCCTGGGGGTTGAGGGATTAATGTCCAGCTGGATTTTAATAAGGGCCATTTAAGACTTTTTTTAACTCTGTTATTTTTATATTTTTTTCAAAAATTTCCACTAATGTTATATTTTCTCACAAAGTTTATTAAACGAATTATCATAATATATACTAGTTTAATTCGTAGTTCCCTCACGTTTTGAAATATTAAACTTTAAATAATAGTGGCTCTTATTTGCCGCAAGTACCTTAATTTAACTTTAGTATTGTCAAATAACACTAAACCTTATATTTTATACCTTTCGAAATACACTTTTTAGTATGTAGGTAGGTACTCGTACTTACCGTATTTAATTTTTACTACCTTTTTTTTCTGACTTGCAACAGGTGTCAGCCCTATCAGATTAGTATAATCCCTCAACCCCCAGGCGGCAGGCGCGTGCCGCGATAACAATTGATTTCAATTGTGTCTGGAATAACTCACGATCGAGGGATTAAAAGTCAAGAAGCTTGTACTCTGTAGGGATTTTTACTCATGTGCCAGTACGTTCCATTTTATGTAGGGGAAATATCACATGAATAAATATTCCCACCAGAATCCAAGCTGCCTATTATTTGCCTATATGCGGCCCGCTGTAGTTCCACTCACACATAGCGCGGCGATGTGCGCGTGACATCTCACCGACGCGTTCACCAACTGGTTTTCGCCGGCTCAGTTGCGGTATAAATGACAGGGCTGCAGCCTGCACGTCGCGCGCATTAGACGACATTTGAGTGATTTGGCTGACGAATTGTGATTTTACCATTTCTATGATTCAATTGTTTATATAATATTGATTAATAAGGAAAATTGGTGTTAAATCTAAATAAACAAAGGGTCAGTTACGCACTGCTATGGTTTGTTGCCGGATAATTGTATAGGAAATGTCTGGATCGACACAAGTGCAAGAAATCGGAATCCTATCGGAAAATGCCATAAATATAAGCAATGATTCCTTATTTATTCATCATAAAGACGTTAATGCAGGTAACGTATCTATAGGCTGGGTTCCTTAAAATACCGCCAGGCACAGATAATTGTGTTAATTTTATTGGTGAAATGAAAAAAAAGCATACCAAGATTATTTTAATAATGATCCGAGAATTCAAAATATTGGAAATGAAATATAAAAATAAAATTATAAATTTATTATCTTTTGACATGCCATGCGAATGTTTTCCGATCAGTTATTTTAGGAAACTATATTAGATTCAGACTGTATCACACGATAAAAAGAAATAAGAAATATTTAAGGAAAAATAAATTATTTAGGGTTAGCCCTTAGAATAATAACACCTAGAAACCGAATGTAAATAATTTATACAATCATACAGGCATTTAAATTTAAACACATTGAACGGTAGCATTCGTCATTAGATTAATAAATATGTAATATACTTATGAATGTAATCATATTTTCTTATGTATTTAAAGATCATACTAAACACATGGCAAATCGTCGTATAACCAAACAACACATTTTCCCATTTTTTGTGGGTAAACGCCCGAGGATGGTAACACTGAAGCCTAAATTTGTGTGCGTTAGAAGAGCGTAGATTTATTCAGCTTATGCACACAAGGATAATTTAAATGGCACGCGTTTACGCTTACGTTTTGGTTTCAGACGCGGCTTCTAGGTGTTATTATTCTAAGGGTTAGCCATTTATAAACTAATTAAACTTTAGTATTGTCAAATTACACTAAACCTTATATTTTATACCTTTTGAAATACACGTTTTATTATGTAGGTAGGTACTTATCGTATTTTATTTTTACAACAGGTGTCAGCCCTATCGGAATAGTTTAATGGTGTGAAATCTACGAACTAAGTAGAATTTGCGTTTTTTTAATACAAAACGCGCCATCTATCCGTTAGATTTCGAACAAAACCATAAATATTGCCGTATAAAATTGATTGGTAGAACTAAAAAAAATGGTAGAAAGTAATGATTCACAATAAATCGAAAAAAATAAATGTAACTTACATGAAACGATTTAAACAGATCAAAATAATTAAAAAATATCACTTGTATTATTTTAAACACCCTTCTTATTAAATTTCCATTTTAATTGATTTAATGAATATATCTTCAAAATTTTATATGGTAATATTTTAAGTGAAAATAATGGCGACCGGCTTTTCGTATGTCAAAACACTCTCGCGCATGCCGTATTGTTTTGCTATTTCGGAAGTTCTGGTTTTCTCATAAAGTGTATTTGCTATTCACGTTGAGTTGAGCTTATTGTTCCTCCGTGTTGCTGTACCGCGTTTATCTTCGTTTCGAGTCGAGTTGAGTATTATCCTCGGCTTCTACGAATCTCAACATTTTTTTTTTTTTTTTTTTTAATGGCTCGCACGACTTGTGCATTTGCCACGACGGAGTTTAAAGTTAGGGAAACGATTATGGAAAAAAGGTAGGAAACGGAAGAAAAACAAAAAACAGTATCGGATCAGGTTAGTAGGAATAACAGTGTAATATTTTAATACATAAACTTATAATTTAATATTATTACTTGAAATAAATACAGATATCATATTATAGACGTCATATGAGTTCATATATAATAAGGAAACAAATCTCAACATTAAGAACTTAAGAAATTGTGTGATTGACATAGGTGCTCTTAGGAGTTTGGACTGGTTTGGACCCATAACTGCAGTGATTAGTTTTGTGAATCACCAGTATAGGCGCTCTTAAGTGTGTGTACCAATAATCGCAGTGTTCAGTCAACTTGAATCATGTCCCAGAACGCATGCTGTGCACCTGGATGTTTAGTAACGAAGCGAGATGGTATGTTTATTTCTCTTTAATCATTATTTTTTCTTCTATCCGCTTTCGATCCAGGTTCGATCCCCGGGTCGGGCAACAAATAGTTTCGAATTTTTGAACATAGGTTAGTGATCACCAACCCGCATTTGGCAAGCATGGTGATTATGCCAGTTCCCATCATTGCAGTGGTAACTTGAATTCAATGATCGAGGCCTTTTCCCTGCAGTGGGATGATTATAGGCTGTTACTTACTTACTTGCCATTATCCATAGAAAAGTTTCTTAATGCTAAAAACCTTAGGAAAGGAAAAAGCTTATGCTATCTACTATTACAAACAATATAAGAAGCCTATCTAAGCCATCCACCTTTTACATGAATCATTTTGTTGTATGTACCTATATCTGTCGAGAGCCCATTCTCCTCAGAATTCTAAGCTTTTCTCAGAAAATGGTCTCGGGCAGGTATCTACATAGTTAAACTTAATTCTTGGATTTGTGATGGCTTAGATGTTATATAGAGAGTTAAAAGATAGATGCCCCTGCACAGCGAAATTTAGGAAAGAAATTTTTTTTACCCTATTTGCGGGGCTATATATTAGTTAAACCATTTTTTTCTGATTATCTGAAAAATTGGTGTTACAACATACATTTTCCTAATATATGACATGGCTAATATTAACATAGATATAATAGTTATTGTATATTGCAACTAAGTACTTCTATTGAACCAACATTTATATTGCAAAAACAACATACAAACTGATCAAGATGTCTGCTCCTGGAATTTCAATGTTCATCGTAAATAGTTGCTGCATTACAGAATAAGACCACTACTTTGCGTCAAGCCAATTATTACGGGCAACAAAAAATTGTTTAGCTTATATTAGATCTTCTACCTATTTGTGGGCTATAATTAGCATTTTTATCCATATTTTCAGGTGTTCCATTACATCGCTTTCCTAATCCGGAAACAAATGTGGAAAAGTTTAACGTCTGGATATCAAATATTGGTGGGGATTTGGCTACACTAGATGTTACAACAATTTGTAATAACAGACGTGTATGTCATCATCATTTCAAGGACATTCATATATATCCTCGGAACAGGCTCAGTCAATTACAACACCTGTACTGAATTTACCAGGTAAAGTAAATTTATCTATTCACCTCGTAAAAATGATACAAACTTAGTTTGACTTGGGAGTTTCCTCACTTAGCCTCTTGATTGGGTCATTGTGCAGAATGATTACAAACCTATGCCTACTCATATATTTTGATTCACTCTTGGGTTTTTTTTTGATAGTCCAACCAAAATAAATTTTTGTTTCTTCATGAGAGATTAGTCATTTTACTCTTTTCTAGTTCTAATAAGTTTTCTTTTTTCAGGCACGCAAGCACAAATGCTTCGCGAAATTGACCATGTTCCAATTAATGTAGAGCAAACTAGTAATTCCTCAATAACATCGTGTGTGTTCCTTTGAATATTATGTTTTGATAGTTATTTTATAACAGTGTTAGAATCCAAGAAGTTGACCATTATTAAAGACCTTCGTGTTATTATTGACCGTAAACGGACTTTTGTTCCCCACTTGGAGACTATCATAAAAAAAGCATCTGGTATACTTGGATTTATAATTAGAACTGGCAGGGATTTCCACAAGTTGGGAACAAAGGTGTTGCTACATAACTCCTTTTTTTAAGTATCCTGGAATACTGCAGTGTTGTATGGATATCTCACTATGCATGTCACTCATTAAGAATGGAACGAATCCAAAAGATACCTATGGCATCTTGCCTATTCAGTTAATAAATGTAAGAAAGGGACGTCATACAAAAATTGTCATAAATATTCATAAACATGATATCGTATATTTATAAAAAATATTCAATAATTAAATAGGTTATCCCCCCAACTACTAAATAGGTTTAGGTTTAAGGTGCTTTACAGAATTCTTAGAATTCAAATCTCACCTTTAGTACCACCTTCGCGACCTACGGTGTTAGATTCTAGTTCATTTGTACTCAGGTTTAGCAGACTCTTAAATTGTCATGGAAAGTTCACTGATATTAACGCAGCAAGTATCATTCAATTCCGTAAACACTTGCAAGAAACCCTTTCGGTGGATAGGTCCAGTAATGTTATTTTTATATTGATGTCAGTTTTTCTATATGTTGTACTATTCAAAATGGATTTTATCATTTATAGCACATATTAAAAACGCCTTAACTTATTTATTAATGAAATAATAATTACATTTTACATGTGATGTTCATTTTAAATGAATTGTGAATTTAGCTAAAAACTTGAAACTATATTTTAATAATAAGTAATGTTGTAACAATTGCTGGTAAACCAAATACATAAATAAATTAAATATCTGTCATTAAAGTTTATACAGTTTGATTTTTAAATTAGGTTGAATATGAAATAAAGTTTTCAAGTAATTTTGTAACTTATATTTTTATCATAGTATAGCCTTCTAATATTGTTTAGTATGGGATAATGTACACTTATTATTACCCAGGCATTAAATTTACTTATTTTTATTTTTCTAAAGGGACCAAACACAGTCACTTGTTGTAGACAATCAAAAAGAAGGAACTTCTATCATGCCGACTAAAAAGCAAAAACAAAAGGCCAAGGGTACGTACCAAACTAAGTAAAAATATGCGAAAGTAACTATTTTCTGTTACTTTTTCACGTGGAAACCGCAGAACTGATTACACATGAAAAAGTAATAGACAAGAAGAACCAAGCCTACTTTTGTCAGGCAAATATAACTTGTTATAGGTAATTTGTTAATAATACAGGGTGTTAGGTAAAGGGTATAACAAGCCAAAACTAGCCTATGTTAACATATGCATATAACTAGTATAGTATAGTAAAAAATACATACCTACTTATCAAAATTTTTAGATTCCGATTTTTATGAAAATATTTTAAAAAAATGATGATGACAATTTTCTGTATATGCGTAAATTTATGTTAACATAGGCTCGTTTCGGCTTGTTATACCATTTAGTACCTAACACCTTGTATAATGTGGTAGAGTAGGTAATGAAGGTTTGTATGTAGTAACAGCCTATAATCATCCCACTGCAAGGAAAAGGCAAGGATCATTGAATTCAAGTTATCACTGCAATGATGGGAACTGGCATAACCACCACGCTTGCCAAATGCGGGTTAGTGATCACAAACCCGAGCAACGTTCGAAAATTCGAAACTTTTTTGTTGCCCGACCCGGGAATCGAACCTGGGACCCCAAGATCTTGGCCCAATATTTAAACCACTAGACCAACGGGGCGTTTTGTATAGCAAACCAATTATTTCTCAAATTAGGAATGAATAAAACATTATTATAGTATGTTAGTTTAGTTTTAATTATTATAGTTTGTGTTTTTTTTTGTGTTATTACTCTTTCAAAATAGACAGGTACTTTAATTACCTACCTTTAAAAATTGTCATGGTTATATTTTTAACTATGTTTGGAAAATATGAAAAAATACAAGTCTATTCATGATCTTAAAATAATGTTTAAATCAAATTATTTTGTTGGATTACTGAAGTGTAATAATGCTAATAATGCAATTTATTGTTTGTTTTTAGGAACTCGCGTGTCATTAACGCAAAAGAAGCAATATAACTTACTTCTGAAAAAGCTACAGAGATGTAAGAAAGAAAAAAAGAATTTTCGATGTAAGTATATTGCTGCCAAAAAACTGATGAAATCTACAGCATTTAAAATCATGTGCAAAAAAGTGACACCATTAGCAAAACTATTTTGCCAAATGCAAGTAACGGCTCAGCATGTACTGCCTGCCTTAGTACCTAAGATGCGGGTGAAGCATTGCACTCAGGTGTTCAGTAAATCAGTTGGAGTGGCACTTGGATTCATGGCAGGTAATTAAGGAAATACTTATTTACTATCGTTTCGTATTAATCAATCAATCAGTTATTGTAATAACTATTTTAGTAATCACATTTTATTTGACATACCACTTGACACTGAAAATTTTATCAGAATTATAGTTACTTATTTAAATAGGGAATTAAAATTAATTAATTTGCATTGACTTGTTATTGACAGTATTTATTATCCATTTATTTGTAATTTTAAATTGACATGCATGTAGAATGATTTTGACCTAGATTGAAGAATAAATTTTTAAATTGTATTTAATGATAATTTCCGTAATTTAACTAATTTAATTTGATAAAACTGTATTTTTGAATTATAATATAACTCACGCATAGCATAACTATTAACCATCTTCCTGTGCCTATATATTGTCTGCTGTTGTATTATGAAGTGATTAAATGAATATGAATATGGTAAAACAGATACAGATTGATTTGACACTGATAACAAAGAAAAATAATTGGGTCGAGATTATCTTACAAGTAATTTAAATAAATTTTATTAAAGGCACAAATTTTATTTAATTTTCGATTGATGAAATATGTGTTTTTTTTCCTTTCCAGAGCTTGGAGCAATAGAAAAAGAGGCCACAGATACAGCAGATCTTCTTATATTTTTTGACGATGTCTTTGATAGCGTGAATGGAAGTTACAGTAATGTAAAAGGTGGTAAAATTTACAGAGCAGCAGTAACACCTACCTGACCTCACCATAAGTTGTGGAACAAAAGTTTAAAAGTCCTAAAGACTATGAAATTTGAAAATGCCCAACGTCAAGGAGTAGTGCCTTCTTTATCCAGCTGGATTAAAACAATAGAAAATTTTAAAAACTTGGCCAAATTTCTTCATGCAAAGGGTATCACATCTATATTGTTGCGCAATATTAATCAAGACCCATTGGAGAACTTCTTTGGTTCAATTCGTGCACATGGTTGCAGTAATATAATGCCAACGGCCTCTGCATTCGAGAGTGCTTTCAAAACTTTATTATAAACAATATTTCGTCTCCACACTCAGTGCTAATTGCGAAAAAGATGACAGTTTTTGTCTTAATTCTTTAAAAAAATATTTGACAACGACTGAAGCAGCACACAAAAGCACAACTGAGTATGAAGACGAAATTGACAGTGCCCACATATGTATTGAACTCTTAAATACAGAGGAGTTGTTGCAGAGTACATCTCCAATGAGTGTTGAAAAAAGTGCAGCAATAGGTTATTGCAGTGGTTGGTTAGCACAACAAGCAAAGAAAAACGTTTTTAAAAATTGTAAAACTTGCCTCAAGTCATTAGAGACAGAGGTTCCAGAAAAGTTTCATGAATTTATAAAAAAAAAGGAATTTGATAATAAGCAATGGTTGTGCTATCCGACTAAGGCCCTTTTTGATTTTTTTGCCCAAGTAGAGCAGGTGTGTTATTGTGTTTTAAAAACTGATTTTAACCGCAATAATATTTTAACATACATTAAATTAATTGTTAATGTCAATATAAGTGTTACATTTATAAATTGCCCAACACACGAAGTACAACAGCTAAACACAAAAGCTAAAAAAGTACCTTGTTAATAAAAGCACGATGTTTTTCACGAATAATTGGTGCAAGGAAATAAATAATGTGCTAACAGGCAAAACAGATTTAAGAGATCCAGACGATTCTATTAAAGAAAAAGCCTTCAGGCACTACTCCAAAAACAAGGGCAGGAAACGAAAAACAAAAAATGTTTAAGGAAATAAAAATATTTAAAACATGCATTGGTTTTCTTTTCGTTCTAATAGGTACCTATTCAGTATTTTATTGATATGAGTGTTTAATGATATATTTTTAAAGTTTCCTGTTAATTTGTTTTATTTCTGTAAAACTAAACTGTGTATTAAATTTACGTGTTAGACTAATAACATATTCAATACAAAATAATAATCTAAATATATAAAAGTGAAAACTGATTTAATGACTGACTGACTGAATGACTGACTGACTGACAGACATATCAACGTACAGCCCAAACTACTGGGATTATTAACATATAATCTATTGTATATACTAAATTAACTTTAAAAAGACATCATTAGACATAGTAGTAACAAAAAATATAGGATTAGCTACCTAGGTATACGGATGGATATAGGTAAAAAAGTATTGATATCTGTAAGCTAGATGGCGCTATATTCTTCGTCGATTGAAATGACAAGTTTCCTGGTTTAAAAGTTAAGAAGCTTGTACTCTGTAGGAATATTTACTCATGTGGAAATATGGAACGTGAAACACACACGTACTACGAAAAATTGGTCAAAAATGTATAGGCTGCTGCCTCATTTTAATTAAGTAAGTTTTCGTCGTGACTACCCGAAATAGGCACACGACTATCGGTCCTACAAAAAATCTGACATGGGCGGGCAGCCATAATGACACACACACAACACGTATTACAAAAAATCGGTCAAGAATGTATAGGCTGTACCTACTTGCTACCAGTTGCTGTGTCTCCCAGCAAAATGGATAGTTAGTTTTCAAGGAACTCTATAGTTCATAGAATTTAGTGTCGGTGGCAGGTCCACGGGACCCAGGACTTGACCATTCAAATCCCCGTCCACAAATTTATTTGTACTGGTACTGTGACCCATCTCGCATCGCATGGGGATGCACTGTCTGCCAGCTGTGCATTATCAAACGATCGAGCAATTGTAAGCTTATGTAATTTTCATACATTTGACATCTATTTGTCTAGCGTAAACGATATTAGAAAGCCACTTGTCTAAGGCCGCTGTGCTGCTGCGCCGTCCAGGTAAACGAATATCAGCAATTACTGCATAAGTTTGGATAAAAATTTGGCGGCCCGGATGCTGGCGGTTAGGATATCAGTCAGCATAAAGCCTCGAAGCAGCTCTTGCGTTACAGCGAACTTGCCGTAAATAAGGTGCATGTCCGCATACTTACTCTTGCGACGTGTACCTACATGTTTGCCGCCATATCCAAACGTTCACACGCCATAGAAACAAGGATGTACCTACAAGTGTACCAATCCAATAAGCAGAACCAAGTACCAAGGTAAATCAAAGTCCGAATTCAAAGCCAAAAAACGTAAGTACAAAA
Organism: Anania crocealis; assembly: GCA_949315895.1. Taxonomy (NCBI): domain Eukaryota; kingdom Metazoa; phylum Arthropoda; class Insecta; order Lepidoptera; family Crambidae; genus Anania; species Anania crocealis. The sequence goes on along the minus strand of OX438880.1, from coordinate 19,262,373 downwards.
CTAAACAATACGATGCGCCAGGAGAGATGTGCACGTAAGAGTGTATCCCTCGATCGTGAGTTATTCCAGACACAATTGAAATCAATTGTTATCGTGGCACCGGAGTGCCTCCTGGGGGTTGAGGGATTAAATATTGTACTGTATCATAGGGAAAGAAATGCAGGTTTATGTCCTTAAGGTGTCGGTAGATAACAGCATAGTCAGTCAGTCAGTCAGCAGAGAGAGTCTGATAAGAAACAAGTATTAAACAGAAGATAAAAGGTAGGTAGGTAAATTCCAATTTATTGTCGTAGTAAATTGTAGTTATACCTTTTTGAAACCTCTATTAAGCAAGTAAGTAAATCTATTTATGTAATGTGCAGCAACACCACTGAAGGCCAAAGTTGACGAAAATATTTTATTTTAAAAATATTTTTTTTTCTCAGGGTTTCCTTAAAATAATTAAGAAAATTTTACTTTCCCGAGATAGATCAAATCTTCGAGAATGTTTGACAAGAATAAGAAAAATATCTGCTCATTTGTACACACTGCAACAAGAGATAGGCTCAAAACTGGAGATATAAAACAATATATTTTTTAAAAAAACCGTGTTTTTTTTTGTATAAATGATCATCCATTAGTCTATTATCTCCTTCAGTTTGGCACGCTCTTTTTGGGACTCCATGTATATGTTAGCCACTCAGAAGGTCAGACTGCTTTATCAAGTCGGCAACGTCGCGGTCGGCTTCAACAAAGGTGGTAAGATTGTATTAAATTTTAGTATACGTGGGTAACACTGAAAATGTTTAGAACTGACCAGTTAGAAACATTGCTAATAAAAACTTTTTCTTAATTTTAATTTTAGAACTCTTTGGTAACCTAATGTAGCAGGTATAATGCATTCATTTGTCATTTGTTTTTGTCAATTGGCGGCAAATCTAAAACTCTTGTAAATCATTGCTTGTAAATATATAAATATACGTGAAAATGAACCTAATGCGAGAAAATTTTCGGTCAATGATTTATTATGACTTTCGTTGTGGGCTCACTCAACAACAAAGCTATGATAGGATGCGATTAGCATTTCTTAATCAAGTCCCATCTCGTGCCACTATTTACATTTGGTTTAACGAGTTTAAGCGTGGACTGCGTGGACGTAGCAATCGCAATGATCGTCTCGGCGCAAAATAGCCTTTCTCAAAAAGTACTTTTCTCGAAATGTCCTTTTAATATGCAATATTTTTGAAACAAAAGACACATTAAAAGAGTTTTTAGTTAGTCGATTATCTAAATTATATCGTCAAAAATACAGATATGCAATGCATCTAAATATTTGTTAGTCTAAGAATAGTATAAAATTTTAATGAGTAATGTAGTTATAAAATTGTAGAAATATGATGGAAAAAATCAGAAGTAAAAAAAAAAACAAATAATAATCATAAACCAGACTGGTTTAATATTATTATTTGTTATTTATTATTTATAAAAGACATTATGAGAAAAGCACATTTTGAGAAATGTCCTTTTATTTCGAGAAAAGGACATTATGAGAAAGGACATTTTGGGAAAAGGACACTTTGCGCCGAGACGGCAATGATGATCCGCGTGAGGGAAGTCCTTTAACAGCGACTACTGAAGATAACACCAGTGCTGTGCGACGCATGATAGAGGAAGATAAGAGAGTGACCTATCAGCAGATACGGGCAAGCCTAGGCATTAGTATGAGTCAAGTTCAAAAAATATTACACGAACATTTAGGCGTCAGGAAGCTTTGTACCAGATGGATGCCCCATACTTTAACCAGAAACACCTTCGCATGGACTGGTGTCGCCAAATGTTAGATAAGTTCATGTGCGTGCCCTTCGAGAGGCCACTGTGGAAAACGAAGGTTTCGTATACATAAAGATTTAGCAGGGGGCTTACCATCAGCTTATAGCAAGCCACTCAATTTCAAGGCAGTTTAACAACAGGGCTGCTTTTGCCCTGCTAAAAATCATACCATAACCGCTGAAAAGCTGAACGACTTTAGCATCGCTAAACCAAAAGGTGAACAGCTAAGCTTGTCTATGGTCTGTTTGTCTGCAGATTGCATGAACGAGACAGAGCTATACTGGTTCAGATAAATCTGTCTCATTTTAGTTGAAAACGTTCAAATACACAAATACATGATTTATTCCAAATTACCGGTTTTTGAAAAACTTTATACTTATTGGATTTTAAAGAGAAAAAGTCGATCTAAATGTTGCTATTTTGCAGGAGATTACTTAAAATACTCAATTCTAGTAAAACTACCTTCTTAGCGATAGTAATTAATGTACAGTGTTGGGTTATTGAAAATGTGGATAGACATTTTAACGTGATCATGATTGGAACGGTTCTGCCTGCATTTTTGGCGGTAACATTCAAAAATTGAAGAAATATTCCATTTTCCCGGAGTAGTACGAACGTTCGACTATTTTATATTTACAGTTAAACATTGAGTTAAACCACATGAGTAAATATTTATTCATGTGGTTAAACCATATTTTCACAATGTCATACTTGTGTGTAAGTATTGAATAAAGTAAAGTGGAATTGTAAGTAATTTTATTAAAATATTAGTATAAAAAAGTGATCATCCATTGACTTTCAGTGAAAACCAACAAAAAAAAAACGCCTAGTTTCTTACACCCAATTGTATAACCTTTGGGAATAACAGTTAACAAATCTTTAACAGCTGGAGACCACTCCAAGCGAATGGAAAGGGTGGCAGAAATTTTAATTCTGCGGCCGATGTAGTCATAAAATTAGGGTTTGAATGAAGTTTCTGGTTCAGTTACACTGTGTAGTAAAAGACTACTACTACTTTTTACATGGGTATTATAATAATCTATTCTATTTTAGTACTGACTGGGTAGACTAAATGCAAAAAATAAAACATAAAATAATTAATGATTCAAGGAGAAGAAGAGGAAACAGAAAATTATATTACATATTAGGTATTCTCTACCAGTCGAGCATTTGGTTAATTAGACATGTTTTGTAGAATTTTTGCAGTAAAAAAACAAACACATGATTTCATCTTATATGTAATATAATTACAAAAAAATATTTTTCTAACACATATTAAAATAAAAAAGACATACTTAATATAAAAGTACTTCAGTTTTAACCCTAAATTTAAAATCTAACAAAACAACCATAACTTTCTAGGTATATGTATTAACTGGTCGGCTACCGAAGTTGTGGAATCGAGCCATAAGACAATTTATTTGTGTCTGGAATTACAAGGGGTTAAAAAATACATCAATACATAAGCTTATTGGTGAACCTCTTCGTCTGTGAGATAAATTTGCTTGATCTGTGAGATAATTGATTAGCTGCATTGCAAAATGTTATGTAGGATTACAAATGCTTTTGCAATAAGGCTAGCTACCTAAGGGTTGGTAATGAACCATTGAATAAGAGTCTGTAGAACACCTATAATTGATCTCTCTCTGTCATTAAGAGTTTTTACATGTCTCTGTATAGGTATAATAGGCTTCAGAAAAATCTAATTCTGCTTTAACAATTGTTGTCATCATAAATTTGAGCAGTGAATATCTAGAATCACCTACAATAAAAGGAAATATTCATTAATTTTATCATCTTTGTAAGACTGCTGCAAATGTGTTATATAAGAACTAAAACTTAGTTGTGTTTTACACCCAGGCAATATTTAAACAAACAAAATCAGCAACATATTCATAACACAAGGGTTTTAGGTGCTATAACCTGTAAAATATGTTTCTTTATCTTTTCTTTTTACTCAATTGAACGGAAAGGACATATCTTTAAAGTTAAACTAAAATGTGTATTGTATGTTTACCTAAAAGCCATACAGATGCTATAGTGCTCAGTTCATTCAAGTGAGACTACAAAGGATGATGAGACCATATTTTATTGTAAATTAAATGAATCATCATTTACACTTATAATTTCCATGTATTTGTTACAAATCTGGAAAAAGTATTACACATAAATATTAGTAAGAAAGAAGAGTTATAAAATTTGAAAGTACAGTTTTTTCAATATATTCTATTGTATACCTATTACATCACAAAACCATGCTAACAATTTTGTCGAAATTGTATTTTCATTTTGGTAAATGATGATATAAACATTTTATACAAAATACTAACTCAAAGACCTTCAGGTTTCTTTACACTGTAATTAGGTTCCTTAATCTATAATGAAACATGTAAATTTTCACAAAACTGCTGAAAAAAGTCTGAGAAACGCATATTTTATGTCGAAAAAGTTAGTCTCCTAGTAACTTCTTCAAGATGGCTAGGATGACATTAGCTTCGCTCAAAAGGACGTTTACCTGCTGTCAAATTGAGTGTCATGGTATGAAAAGATTGAAAAGATCATAGTAAAAAAATGGTGAACGGTTTAGAAACGTCAACGTAAATTGGCCTGCCACAGGCCTGCTAAAAACGATGTCATAGTACAAAAGAGCAATGCAGTCCAATAGCAGTCCTGCTTTATGAGCTAATGGTAAGGCCCTGGTTCAGATAAATCTGTCTCTTTTTAGTTGAAAACGTTCAAATACACAAATACATGATTTATTCCAAATTACCGGTTTTTGAAAAACTTTCTACTTATTGGATTTTAAAGAGAAAAAGTCGATCTAAATGTTGCTATTTTGCAGGAGATTAGTTAAATTACTAAATTCTAGTAAAATTACCTTCTTGACGATAGTACTTAATGTACGGTGTTGGGTTATTGAAAATGTGGATAATCATTTTAACGTGATCGTGATTGGAACGGTTCTGCCTGCATTTTTGGCGGTAACATTTAAAAATTGAAGAAATATTCCATTTTCCCGGAGTAGTACGTACGTTCTAAGACTATTTTATATTTACAGTTAAACATTGAGTTAAATCATATTTTCACAATGTTATACTTGTGTTTAATTATTGAATAAAGTAAAGTGGAATAGTAGGTAATTTTATTAAAATATTAGTATAAAAAAGTGATCATCCATTGACTTTCAGTGAAAACCAACAAAAAAAAACGCCTAGTTTCTCACACCCAACTGTATAACCTTTGAGAATAACAGTTAACAAATCTTTAACAGCTGGAGACCACTCCAAGCGAATGGCAAGGGTGGCAGAAATTTAAATTCTGCAGGCGATGTAGGTAGTCATATAATTAGGGTTTGAATAAAGTTTCTGATTCAGTTACACTGTGTAGTAAAAGAGTACTACAACTTTTTACATAGGTATTATAATAATCTATTCTATTTTAGTATTGACTGGGTAGACTAAATGCAAAAAATAAAACATAAAATAATTAATGATTCAAGGAGAGGAAGAGGAAACGGAAAATTATATGACATATTAGGTATTCTCTACCAGTCGAGCATTTGGTTAAGTAGACATGTTTTGCAGAATTTTTGCAGTAAAAAAAACAAACACATGATTTCATATATGTAATATAATTACAAAAAAATATATTTCAAACACATATTAAAATAAAAAAGACATACTTAATATAAAAGTACTTCAGTTTTAACCCTAAATTTAAAATCTAACAAAACAACCATAACTTTCTAGGTATATGTATTAACTGGTCGGCTACCGAAGTTGTGGAATCGAGCCATAAGACAATTGATTTGTGTCTGGAATTACTTAAAAATCAAAAAAAATCAGATAAGTGATTAGCTGCATTGCAAAATGTAATGTAGGATTACACATGCTTTTGCAATAAGGCCAGCTACCTGAGGTTAGTAATGTAACATTGAAAAAGAGCCTGTAGATAGAACACCTATTGATCTCTCTCTGTCGTTAAGAGTTTTTACATGTCTCTGTATAGGTATAATAGGGTTCAGAAAAATCTATTTCTGCTTTAACAATTGTTGTCATCATAAATTTGAGCAGTGGATATCTAGAATCACCTACAATATAAGGAAATATTCATTAATTTTATCATCTTTATAAGACTGCTGCGAATGTGTTATTAAAGAACTAAAACTTTGTTGTCTTTTACACCCAGGCAATATTTAAACAAACAAAATCAGCAACATATTCATAACACAAGGGTTTTAGGTGCTATAACCATTCTTTTTACTCAATTGAACGGAAAGGACATATCTTTAAAGTTAAACTAAAATGTGTATTGTATGTTTACCTAAAAGCCATACAGATGCTATAGTGCTCAGTTCATTCAAGTGAGACTACAAAGGATGATGAGACCATATTTTATTGTAAATTAAATGAATCATCATTTACACTTATAATTTCCATGTATTTGTTACAAATCTGGAAAAAGTATTACACATAAATATTAGTAAGAAAGAAGAGTTATAAAATTTGAAAGTACAGTTTTTTCAATATATTCTATTGTATACCTATTACATCACAAAACCATGCTAACAATTTTGTCGAAATTGTATTTTCATTTTGGTAAATGATGATATAAACATTTTATACAAAATACTAATTCAAAGACCTTCAGGTTTCATTACACTGTAATTAGGTTCCTTAATCTATAATGAAACATGTAAATTTTCACAAAACTGCTGAAAAAAGTCTGAGAAACGCATAAAACATGTCGAAAAAGTTAGTCTCCTAGTAACTTTTTCAAGATAGCTAGGATGACATTAGCTTCGCTCAAAAGGACGTTTACCTGCTGTCAAATTGAGTGTCATGGTATGAAAAGATTGAAAAGTTCATAGTAAAAAAATGGTGAACGGTTTTGAAACGTCGACGTAAATTGGCCTGCCTGCCACAGGCCTGCTAAAAACATGTCATAGTACAAAAGAGCAATGCAGTCTAATAGCAGTCCTGCTTTAAGAGCTAATGGTAAGGCCCCAGAACCTCTAAAACAATTGTAGCCAGAATGATTTTGTAGCTGTTGTAAGTTGTACGCTACAACCTCAGATGAACTGTGTCAAATACCAAATTACTGAATCTGACCTATAAAAGATGATTTTTATGAGTGGTAATATTTAGAAGGTAAATTGTAGGTCTACATACGAAAATAACAGCTCTGCCTAGTTGCTGCAAATAAAGAAAATCCAATCAGATGATGGGCCCTCAGTTCTCAAATTTACTTTAATGCTACAAATTTAAACTAAAAAGTACGTTTCATTGGTAAGGTTTTAATTTTAGCAGAAATAGCCACAATGCTACCCTGAGAGTACAGGGTTTACATATTCTACTAGTACAGAAAAAAAGCTCTAGTAAAGTGAGCCATCGAGACACACGCTAAAAACCAATTCCACGAGAAATATCTCGCCCGTCGAGCAACGCGGCCTTCCGTTCCGTAAGGGAGTAGCCATACGAAGCGTTTCCCCTCTGTCAAAAGTATAAGCCCAATTGGGCATTAGCGTTTATAAAAACTAGTTGCGCTCAGATTTCTTCCCAGACCGAGTCCAGTCGCGCAAGTGAACGCTGTTGTATTAAAAATGCCGAATTGCTCAGTTTTCTGTTTTAAAAAGAGGTCTGCAACATCAAGTTTACATAATGATGGTGTTACATTTCACATATAAGTAAATTTGTATCGTATTATTGCCATTTAATTACATTTAAACACTAAATTCGCATATTTTATTCTTGAATAGTTGTTGGATTTGTTCGACAACATCAGGTCCGCTCACCCGTGCAAATTTCAGATCGGTCGCGCGATAAATCCGATTTCTTGCCGCTGGGCAACATAGTGATGTTATTACTTTCACATGACATAATGTTTGTCGATAAAGGGTGGTGGTTATCGACGACGACGTTATATAATATATTTAATCACATTAGACAAATAATTGTTGATATGGTTTTATGTGTGATGTAAAATCTCTTTTATGTTATTAAGTTTGAAACTCTTTAATAGTAATATCATAGTAGTAATAATTTATTTTTATTTGATTTAATCATTCTAGTTAGTAGTTTTTAGGGTTCCGTACCCAAAGGGTAAAAACGGGACTCTATTACTAAGACTTCGCTGTCTGTCCGTCTGCCGTCGCTCTATCACCAGGCTGTATCTCAAGAGCCGCGATAGCTAGACAGTTGAAATTTTCACAAATTATGTATTTCTGTTACCGCAATAACAACAAATACTAAAAACAAAATAAAATAAATATGTATTTCAGGGGGCCTCCCATACAACACACCAGGGGCCCAATTCTGCTAATTTATAAATGGCTCAATAGCATCGCAATCGTATATTTTGACATTAATTCCATATTAAATGTGTCAAAATATACAGTTGCGATGCTATTGAGCCATTTGTAAATTAGCGGAATTGGGGGCCCGTTTTTTTGGCCTTTTTGGTACGAAACCCTTCGTGCGCGAGTCCGACTCGCACTTGGCCGGTTTTTATTATGTATTGTGTGCAACTTGTTTCTTTTCCTTTGTCATTGAAATATATAGAAATGATTTTAATGTAATCATTTAAACTCTGTTTTTTTATTAACTTTTTCTTTTATTAAATTTACTTGCAAGATCAATCATGGAAAAATATATTGACACCAGAATTTCTTTTTTATTGAAAAAAATTGCATTCGCCAAATTTAATTTACACAAAATTAATTCATTTTGAGAACCAATGAACTTCTTATCACTAATTTTCACGCAGATACGTAATTTACTATTCTCAAATTCATTATTAATCCATAATAAGCGGATCCGGCAGAGTTCGTCCCTCCCATCCCTCAACCCATACCTCCAATCCCTCCAGTCCTTCCCATCCCTCTAATATTTTTAAATGTCGTGTCACGGTTTATATGGTGTCACTCCTCTAAACAGCTCATTTGTAGCGATAGCGGTATAAAATCATCAGCTCTTAGCGGTATAAAATTAAGTCTTCGTCCTAGTTTCCTACCCATCAAATCTAACACAAAAAATCAACATCAAAATCGATCGTTATTTGAATATCAAAAGTTGTTACTTGTTAAGATTCTACTAATAAATAAATGTTTCACTTTGTTACTTTTATTCCGTCTTCAGAAAAAAAATATCGATATTGCTACATGAACAGTTAAGTCCAACTCTATTTACGTTGAAAACGGGGCAATGTGTGAGTTGTAACTTATCCGTACACGAATTGTTGCTGAATTGTTTAATTTTTTGTGTGTGAGTGTCGTCACTACAGTGTTGTTTTTGTATGTGAGTATGCGAACCTGCGCTTGTATGCACATTTCCCCCCGCAAAAAATGCCAGAACTTTTTGTATAGAATAGAATCGCTATGCCTACTCCCTTCCGGGACGGAAGGCCGCGTTGCTCGAAGATCTCGCCCAACTCATTGTTTGATAAAAAGAGTTTAGGTACAGCATTTTTTGTACAAAATTTGTAGCGTACAACTTACAACAGCTAAAAATTTATCATTCTGGCTACAATTATTGTTTTAGAGGTTCTGCTAAACTTTATGTATAGGAAACCTTCGTTTTCAACAGTGGCCTCTCGAAGGGCGCGCACATGATAAGTTCCGTATTATTTTAGTCTAAGATGATAAGATCCCACCACACAACGACCTTCACCGAGCTGTTTTATTGGATAAAAAGTATTTTCTATTCAATTAAATATGCCAATAAATATATTACAAATGGGTTGCCTAAAAAAAATCAGTTCAGAGTCCAGATTATGAATAATAATTATGATTAATTAACAATTTTTGTTTATTTTATTATTTTTAAACTTTTCACTGATTTGGTTATTAGACAAAGGACATATTTTTTTTACTATGGAGCTTGATACTAAAACTAAACTTGGTACTGATTTAAACTAGGCGAAAGATTAATTTTTTTCGAACCCATTGATGCCTGATTTATTAATTTAAAGACCTCCATTTTTTATTAATTCACTTAAAAATAAAAATGTGTTAGGTTCATTTATAGCAACATTATTAGAGATAGCAGCGATTTAAAAAAAAATCCTGACAGTTGTCTGTCGTCAAGTACTCTGTGGTCGAATCTATCAATTATACGATAAACGATTCGGACTTATTTTGTTATTATTATTTTATTGTATTAATTGTATACCTATATTTTTTGTTGTTGTTTGCATATTGATCGAGGCAGAAAACAATAAAAAAACGCAACGGGCGTGTCCCTTAGTAGATTTTTGCCAAATCTTCACTACACTGACATACTCTTTGCTACACTGTATCTGGACTTGTGTTCTGTGATCTGGACCCGACGGACCGTTACTACGATAGGCGATTTATCAAAAAATTGCATTTTAAACCTTTAAAATCTGCAAGAAATATATTCAAGACCGGAAAATGTGTGCGGGAACCGTACCTATAACTGTTTCTAAACTAATATACAAAAAGCTGTAGAAAACCGTCATTGATAAATTCTAGGACTGCATGTTTAACTACAGCTTTGTCTTATTTTGCATTTATATACCAAAACATGTGAAATTATTGTCGTGTAGTTGTCTGGCAGTGGACTAATATTGTAAAATGAAACACATATCTTAAAACAATGTATTATTCAACTTATTTTTATAATTTTGTTGAACATAAAATATCTCATTCAATGCACTAGGTATTTTGGGATACGAATCTAATCTAACACTATCTGTAGTAAAAACTTGATTTTTACTATTTGTACTCGTACATACACACAAGCGATGATATTAGACGCAGTATTTTGGAGCAAATTATTGCAATAAATCAAAGCTCAAGATTAATAATATTTGCATTATCAAATATTTATTGTTTTGTTGCTGTCAGAAAAATATTTTTTTCTTTCTGTTTATTTCGGAACAGGCTAAGGTCTGAGTCCTGCTGCCTAGTTATTAGTGCATTCAGTCCTTCTATGTCATGAAACTAAAAAAAAGGCCATATTTTCTTTTCCCGCGCACAAAACCTTAGAAAAATACATGTTTAACAGCTGGAAGCCGTCAAATAATTGTCATTAGGCCAAGTAAAACTCGTAACTTTGGTTCGGAAACGCATACAGCTTAGGTTAATACATTATTATTTTTTACTAAAACGGAGGTCTTTAAAAATCTTAAAGTTATGCAGAATGATAGCTTTTAGTCCCTAGATTATAGTTGTATATAAACTGTGTCAGTTCATTTTAAGTACCAAAAAATTATGTCCTTTTATATCAATCGAAAGTATAATAAAAAAAATAATAATAATAAAAAGCTTTATTTCTTACCACAAAGTATACAAGTACATGGATACATAATCGTGTTAACAAAGGTAAAATAATACACTTTGTGGAAGACTGGTGCCTAAACTAAGCATATAAATGCCTGTTCATCAGGACACCAGGTTCCCACCTCTAGGAAAAACATACAATGTTCATTTTTATTACACTGTTACAAGTGTTAAGAAGTAAGTATATATATAAGTATGGGTATGTGTGTATGTTTGAACGCGCGTGCGTGCGTGAAAGTGTGAGTGTGTGTGTGTGTGTCTGTGTGCGGAATACATGTGTCGCAATCATATTCATTTATTTTTAAGTTTTAACTACCTACAGCCCTACGCATTACTATACTTGGGATCAGTAAACACTACTGCAGTTAGTTAATAATTTTAAGTAGGTCTTCAGTATCTTTATATGAAATAGAAAGGAGCCATTTTTTAAGGGCATTCTTGCAGGAGGAGTTACAGAGTTTATAAATACCGATAATTTTATTTATTTTATTATACAAAAATGGCCCCAAAAAAGCAAAGGACTTTTTGGCGAATGCTGTTCGAAATCGCCGTGACTGAAAACAGACTTTGAAATTATTACGTTTATTACTAATTTGTTTGTTATATACTAATTTTTTATGCTGTTTTAATACAAGGCAAAGAATAGCTAGTTGTCTTACTGTTAAGACTTCAAAAGATTGGTACAATAATAAAGAAGGAAAATAAAACGGTCGAAAAGTACTAATTTTTAAGATGGCACGTTGAGCCACTTCAACGGGTTTTAGAGTAGTTTTATTACAGACACCCCAGACAGCAATACAATAGGTTATTATTGACTGACATATTGCTAGGTATATTCGTCTCAGGACTTTAGGGTCTACAACATGTCTCAACTTTTTAAAAATGAAAATTAGTTTTCGTATTTTACCACTTAGAGACACCGTGTGGCTTTTAAAGGAAAGGTTGTGATCAATTAAGACCCCAAGGTATTTAACGGTATCGACTTTATTTATCGCTGGACATGCACAGCACCGACTTTTCTTCTGCCCGCAATTACACAGTTTGATGCATAACTCATTAGGTTCTCTAGTGGCATTATTAATTGAAAAACAAATGTATTGAGTTTTTTCCGTATTTAGAGTCAAGATATTTTTTTGTAGCCATTTCGAAATATTGAGAAATCCTATTTGAGCTAAATCATACGTCTTTTCCCATGTTTTCTCAGCAAAAAGAAGTACAGTGTCATCAGCATATGAAATAAGTTTACTTGTGCGGGGTGGTAAACTGAGGTCAATATCATTGATATATACGAGAAAGAGCGTTGGCCCCAAGATACTTCCCTGAGGGACTCCGTATGTAGTTTGACGATCATAGCTTGTAAAATTGCCTACTTGAACGCATTGAGTTCTATCTGTGAGGTAGTCTTCAAGTAATTTCAATTGTAATCCTCTTATACCAATTTTTCGAAGCTTATCGAGCAGTAGCGGGATAGACACCGTATCAAAGGCCTTGGCCAAATCTAGAAAGATAGCAATACATTTATCACCATTATCAAGGTTCCTTTGTACGAAGTCCGTCAGCTCATATACAGCATTATCCGTTGATCTTCCATTACGAAAGCCATGCTGCGACTCTGCTAGTAAATAATTCTTCTCCAAGAAACCTTTAATTCTATTATTTATTAGTTTTTCTAGAATTTTTGATATAGCGGGCAGTATTGCTATAGGTCGGTAGTTATTTATTATATTCTTATTACCACTCTTATGAATGGGTCGGATAATAGACTTCTTAAAAGCTTTAGGAAATATACCGGTTTTTAGGCAAGTGTTAAAAATATATGTTAGTGGGGGTATTAGTGAAACTCTGAAATCCTTCAAAATTTTGTTCGAGATACCATCCCAACCCACAGAACACTCGTTTTTAAGATTCAAAATTAGACTATTAACCTCGTTCTCATCAGTATGAAGCCCATAGAATATGCAAACGTTAGGTTGACTATTTTTTTCCCGTCACAACCCTTGAGCAGTCAGGTTAAAACAGGTAAATCGATACTAGTAACTTGCACCGGTCTGGTTAATTAAATGTAGTTAAATGCAAATAAATATTTTTTAATTATGAACACGGTGGTATAGGGTTGAATGCGAAAAACCTGACCTGAAATTCTGTTGCCAAATTTTAAAAATTCTACTTTGGACTGAAATTTTTTAGCTAGATTTATTGGCATATTAATTGCATATAAAATACTTTTCATCCAATAATCAGCTAGGTCGTTGTATGGTGGGATTTTATACTATTTTGCTGTGGCGTGGTTCCGGGAACCTTAAACAGCTACATCCGTGCGCGTCACAGCGTGTATCAAAATAAATACCTTTAGCCAAACCAAAATTTTATGCTTTTATATATAAAAATGTCAATAACACTGCCAAGATGTTATACATAATGGTTTAATAACGTGGGTTTCGTTTTACAGGTGGTTAAAAATGCACCGTGTATATTCGATTGATAGGTAAGTATACGAGGGCGGCACTGAAATTTTCGGGAATCAAGGCAGTGACACAACATTACTGTTTAAAAATGTATTTATTGCTTTAAAAGTATTCTCCGCGAAATTTGACACATTTTTCCATACGACGGAACCAATCATTGAAGCAACCATTCCATTCGGAAGTTTGGGTCTCCAAAATGGCCGTTTTGTAGGCGTCCACAGCTTCTTCAGGTGATGAAAATCTCTGACCACGCAATTTATTCTTTATTTTAGGGAAAGTATAGAAATCATTAGGGTTTAGGTCGGGGCTGTACGGCGGATGGTCTAATAATTCTATGTTTTCTTGCTCTAAAAACTCTTTTGTTCTGTGCGCGGTGTGAGAGCTCGCATTGTTGTGATGGAGGATAATGCGGCGGTTGCAGTTCTCTTTACGGAGTTTAGAAACGTGTGTGTGGCAAACAAATGCTAGCGCATACCATTCTGCACTAACCGTTCTTTGTCCCTCAAGAGGATTAGTCGCAACATGGCTACCATTTTTTTCTGCAACACTTCGTGAACGAATAATTTTTGTTGGCTTTAACTCATTTTCGAACACCCAAACTCGTGACTGGTTTTTTGTTTCGGGTTCGTACGCGTATTTGAGGATCCTGCGTGGAATCTTTCGAGAGTTCTGACGCACCAAGTAACGCGAGCCATTTTTTGCTCTTCACAGAGCGAATGCGGTATCCATCGGGAAAATAACTTTTTTACACCTAATTGTTCATGCAAGATTATTTGTATTTGACTCACGCCTATGTCTAAAGTTGCCTAAATTTCGCGGTATGTCACATGTCGATCTTCCTCAATCAGCTTACGCACAGCATCAACTTTTTCTTGGGTGACTGCAGTTTTTGGACGACCTTGACGGGGATCATCACTGAGCTTGACACGTCCACGTTAAAATTCAGCAAACCAGCGATAAATTGTGGTTTTGGATGGGTCTTCAGTACCAAATGCAGAATTCATCCGGTCAACACACTGTTTTTGTGTTAAACCACTTCGAAAGTCATAATAAATCATCGCTCTTTAATTGTCTCGCGTCATTTCCATTTGCTCAACGACTAAACAAGTTTGACAAGACCTTGTGATAAGACCGAGAATATTTTTTTAAATAAATATTAAATGGTTTTAATATGACAGGAACAGTGGAAATATTCCATTCCCGATTCTTTTAGTGCAGCCCTCGTAGGTTGTACTAAATGTGCACCATTTAGTTGGGAGCATAGAATTAGTACCTTTACATATAAGCTCACCTCGATCAAGTGAAAAAAAAATTAAGGGCCGGTTAAGGCGTTTATTCCCAGTTGCCCCGCGGAGATTGCCACTAAAAGCAAATGGGAATAAAAATTCCAAGTCGCCTCCGGCGGCGACTTCAGTGTCGCTATACATTACTTTGTCTCTTGTGAAGAATGAAATAATAAGGAAATTTATTCCAAACCTGCATCTATCTAATTAGATGATAACATTCAAAAGTTTCCAACATAGGCTTTGTTATTTTACCTTTTAACTCACGCGTATCTAAATGTTAAACGGCAATATATAAATAATGTTAATATTATGAATTACGAGGGCGGGTCAATAAGTCCGTGACTTTTGGAATAAAACACAGATTTTTTGATAAACAAATCATTTTATTTTTCAACGTAGTCTCCCTTGAGCTCTATACACTTTGTCCAACGCTTCTCCAATTTTTTTATCCCTTCCAAAAAATATGATTTGTCGAGGTCCTCAAAATAGGCCTTTGTTTGCGAGATGACTTCATCATTGGAGTCAAATCTTTTTCCACCAAGCCATTTCTTCAGGTTTGGGAACAAAAAGAACAACTCGGAGCCAAATCTGGAGAATAGGGTGGATAGGGTGGATGAGGGAGCAATTCATAGCCCAATTCATGGATTTTTGCCATGGCAACTGCACATCTGTGCACCCTTGCATTGTCTTGGTGGAAAAGAACTTTTTTCTTGGCCAAATGAGGTCGGTTTTTATTCAAATTGAAGCGGTTCAATAAGTTGGCATAATATTCCCCATTGATTGTTCTTCCCTTTTGAAGGTAGTCAATGTGGATTATCCCACGTGCATCCCAAAAAACAGTCGCCATAACTTTATTGGCTGACAAACCCGCCTTGGCCTTCTTTGGCGCCGATTCACCCTTAGAAACCCACTGTTTTGACTGTTGTTTGGTCTCTGGTGTGTTGTGATGGATCCATGTTTCGTCCATGGTTACAAAACGGCGGAAAAACTCCTCAATATTGCAATTAAACAACGCCAAACCTTCCTGTGAAGTTGTTACACGATTGCGTTTGTGGTCGACTGTGAGCAAACGCGGCACCCATCTTGCGGAAAGCTTTCTCATGCCCAATTGATCTTTTAAAATTGAAACCACTGAGCCATGCGAGATCCCTACGGCTTCCACAATCTCTTGCACTTTCAATCTTCGGTCGGCCAACACCATATCGTGAATTTTTTCGATTGTTTCGGGTGTAGAGACCTCAACTGGGCGTCCAGGACGTTCGGCATCTTCAGTGCTTTTACGGCCACAACGAAATTCAGTAAACCACTTTTTTACCATTGAAATCGATGGTGCAGAGTCCCCATAGTATTTATCAAGCTTAGCCTTGATCTCGGTAATGGTTTTTTTTCGCAAAAAATAATGCTTAATAAGCACACGAAATTCACCTTTTTCCATTTTTTCCTCAAGTTACTGGGTAGTCTGATAAAAATAGCTGTCAAACACAAACTTACTGACGCAGCAAGTTCAAATTTTGATAGGAATCAACTGACAGATACCTGTTGACAGGAGTAGTGTTGCTTTTTCAGTAAAGAGGTCAGAAATTCAAAAAGTCACGGACTTATTGACCCGCCCTCGTAACTTATTTTTATTAAAAAAGATAACTAGAGTGTGTGTTTAGAATAATTAATGAAGAAAAGTAATAAGAAATATTATTAAAAGTTAAATTTTTGATATTAAGAGTCTGTCCAGGCACAGGTAAATTTAAATTGTTTTGTCTTTTCACAGACCATTTTTTTAACAACCCTAGATTAATGCCCTCATGTATGCTATAGTTTTCTGAAATAAACAATTATTTATTTATTATTGGACCATTAGAAAGGATTCATATAAAAAAAGTAAGTTAGATGATTTTTATTACCAACAATAATAACAACAAAAACTAAAGGGTAAACCAATTAAACGAAAATTCTTGTCACATTACACTGCATAAAGTACTAATTAAAAAAACTGTATTGTAATTGGAACACTGTTTAGTAATGGCTTTATTTAATTTCAATACGTGTCCAAGCACCTTTATTTAAAAATAAAATACTTTATACAAGTTTCTCAAACACATGCCACTTTTCACTGCTTTTCTCCGCTACGATCCGCAAAAATGAAACGAATCCTAACGCCGAATTTGATTTGATACAGTCAAAATAAAACAACCTAATCCATTTGGAATTATAATATATCACATTCCTCGATCTGTACAACTAAATTAGACTACAGACAAGCGCTTATAACATTATATTATTACATTACATGTATATTTGTATAAATTCATATAACGCGGAAATACTACGAGGCGTTGGAGTCCCACTCGATCAGGTAGGCCGGGGCCGTGCCGGACGCAAGCCGGCGCGCTAGTACCCTGCACGTCTGCCCGGCGCGGAAGTACGACTGCACGCTGGACTTGAGCGCCAGCAGCTGCACCGCGTCTACGCTGGCGCCGCTGCCCGAACCCTTGTGAGGACTGAGCTGCAAGCTCTTCACGCTACTGTTATTATTTGCACTGCTATTAGTGTTACGACGGCCGTTCTCATAGTAATTCTTCTCTTGCCTTTGTCTCAGTCTTCGGCCTTGGAATTTCGCGTTATTATGGCCGTTTGATGGGCCGACTACCACGTTTTCGTTAGGGTTCAGTACTGTTTTGTTTGTGTCTTCGGGAAGTGGACAAGACTTATTTAACTGTAAATAAAACATAAAATAAATTATTGGAATTTCCTCTTATTATACCAAATGCGTTCCTAGATACTCGTATTATACCAAAAATATTCATACGGTATTTTTGGTATTTTATCTTTTAGAATGTAAAATAATTAGAAGTACTTTACATTGGGAAAATTATTAGATATCTAGCTGTTAAACGTAATGAAAAAGCATCGTTTAGCCGGCATCACGTCATTTAGTACGGTATTTTTGGTATACTATCTTTTAGAACGTGTAATAAGTAGAAGTCTCGTGCACGTTAGAGAAATTATTAGTTAGTAAGACCAGCTAGTTAGTCTTCGGATACGGATGTGCAAGTATTCCTAAGTAAAAAAAAAAGTTTTCCCATAGTAACTCAGCCGCTATTACAACCTCTTCAGTTTTTATATTCGTATCAAACAACCTATGTTAGTCTCCGTCATAGATTAACGGCCATTTCCAATAACCTATCTATCTTCAGTTTTGGCATATCGGAGATAGAAAACAACTTCTGTCTTTGTTTCTCTGAACGGCAAAAACAGAGATAGAAACTGTTTCCTATCTTCGATATGCCAAAACTGAAGATAGATAGGTTATTGGAACCGGCCGTTAGTATACAAGTAGATCGACTGACAGCCCGATAGTGCGTGACCAGTTTTGATTTGTCAATGTGTATGTTAACTAGTGACGTACCTTTAACTTTTTTAGACTATCGATAATAATTGCATTTTGTCGTTTGGAAAATATGTTTACTGTCACACTGTTTTAGGTTATTGGAACCGGCCGTTAGTATACAAGTAGATCGACTGACAGCCCGATAGTGCGTGACCAGTTTTGATTTGTCAATGTGTATGTTAACTAGTGACGTACCTTTAACTTTTTTAGACTATCGATAATAATTGCATTTTGTCGTTTGGAAAATATGTTTACTGTCACACTGTTTTTATCTCAAGATTATGCACCTACTCTGCGGCATACCTAACCGCCCTCACTTCTTACAACTATAATAGTGGGCAATTAGATGTGCCCGGTGAGTATATTTTTTACATATGATTTAAAAAGAAATAGTTTTAATTTATAAAAAAAATAATAGCAATTGTTAATTAGTTTTATTTATTTATTTCTTCAAAAGATTTTGCCGTGTCATCTGCCGTGCCGTGTGAGCTCATCAATTGCAGTAAGTGAAAAAGAACAAGTAAACAAAATCTAAACAAAAATTTACATTTTGATGAATCAATCCCTGATTATTTACCTTTAACAGGATATCTTAGTTATGTGATTCCTTACAGTTTCCTTCTTCAAATTGTTAAGTTGACATTCATTTGAGACGCTAAACGAAAAATAACATGCAATTTCTCCGGAAACATTCAAAATAAATGTCGACAATAGTATCGATAAATTTGAGTAAAGCTCTAGCGTACATGTAAAATATTTCGATGAATTAATTATCCACCAAAATAATGTAAATAATCAATAAATAGTAGGGAGGGATGGGCCGAAATTCGTTTCACATTCGGTTTAACCGAACTTCGGCAGCTTAAACCGAACTTCGTCATTCGGCCGAATTTTGGTTCATATGCCGAACATTCGGTGCAAAACAACAGATATTTTATTAAACTTGCATTTAAATTAAAAAACATATTTGTAATAATAACAGTGAAATAAAAGTAGTCTGATATTGGTACGCATAGTCATTTATTGGAATAAAAAAGGAAAAGTAGTCATCAAATGTTTTAAAAACTCAAACAATCACAAATTGACTTAAATTCAGCGTTAGATATCTTAACGTCTTAATTAAACAACAAAATTAAACTGCTCTACTTACTGATCAGTCTTACACCCGTATTTATAAACAAGTAAAAGTGATTACTTGACTGAAAGTAATTACTTAAGTGACAATAAGTATTCCTTAATCAAGTAATTACTAGAAGTGAGAACTATCAAAAGTTAGCATTCTAAGCCAAATAATATGACTATTAATGGTGACCCATTGCCTTCAATTATGCACTAGGTATTAACACTTGAAGTTATGAATTTCTTAAGCAATAAGTAATTACTTCTTTATAAATACGAGGGTTAGATATCTTTCCTACTTAATTAAATACGCTTTACGACCAATGCCACCACGAGATATCAACGAACCACATATAACACATTTCACTTTGTTCTGATCGTCAGTTTCTGTATAAAATGTCCAAACACTTGATTTTTTTCTTCCACTCATCTTTATTCAACACACATACAAATAATACCACCAAAAACACTTTAAAACAATTTATTTGCGTAATATAAACAATAGCTCGTGACGAGTTGGTGACGTATTCACAACTGACCGGGCGGCTGAGGGCTCGCGGGGTAGCGCGGAGTGCGGGCTCGCGGGGTAGCGCGGAGTGCGGGCGGGGACTAGTGATGCCGATCGATAGTCGACTATGGATAGTCTGTCGATAGTTGACGTCATATCAATAGTATCGATAGCTTAGATCCAGGCAATACTATTGCATGAAGGCAATACTATCGATAATATCGATAGCATTGTTCCTCGTAAATAAAAAACTATCGATAGTATCGATAGTTTTAAACTATAGATAGTCATTTTATTTTCGATACTATTGTTTATAAATTATTGGTATAATGGTCACTATTGAATGCCATGTAACAGGAAAAATTTAGCTTTCAACTCCGAGTACGTAATTTACTGTGTAAAATATTTACATCTTGTATACTTTTTGATAGTTGGCAACAGTGCAGTTTACCGAATGTTCGGCCGAAGTTCGTATTCGGTTCAAACCGTATTCGGTTCAAACCATATTCGGCTCATCAGTAATAAATAGAATTTTATCTATACAAAATATTAAAATGAACAAATGGATTGAAATAATTTTATATTTACAACATAACAAAAAGATAAAATTAATCAAAAATAACGCGTTTTTACGATGACGACTTTCTACGTATTTACCTGTGAAATTTGTGGTTGACACCACAGGCACTCACAGAACATGTGACCATTGTTAAATAAAATTGTATTTACTTTAAATATTCTACGATGTAAGAAATAATTCCATAAAATGTTGAAGCTTATATCGCAGTTGGCACTGGGTGTCACTCTGTCAATTAAGGCAGATCACAAAATGAAAAGATTAGTTTTCTTTTTCTATCTTGCTAGATTTCCATAAGAGGTTTTTTTTCTATCTCGCAAGCTTTGTCCATCTATTATATTCTACGTTTATGGTCTCCGTAGTCCAATACCTCGCCATGTTGCAATTTCTCAAAATCAGTTTAGTAGTTTTAGCGTAAAAAAGGAACATATATTATTATGTACACACGGCGGCACATCAGACTATACATGTTGACCTTGAGACCGCCTTTATGCCCTACGTAATAAAAGCTGTTATCGCAGTTCAACTGTTTACCTTGATGTGCTGTCGAGTGTACACACTTTCACGTTATTTGTATTAGTTGGGAGAGATTGATTAAAGACGCTGCTTACAGTGTAACGTTGATTTATTAATTTTGTTTCGTACTAAGAACGTCATTTCACACGAAACGCGCGCGGCATCTTAGTTGAGTGAGAGAGAAATAAGGATTTCACTCGCGAGGTGATGCACAAAGTTGCAACATCGCACAAGCGCAAGTTTCATTTACGTAAAAGATTTGTTAATCGTTAGCGTGAGTGCGATTAATTTAAATAAATAGGGTATAAAAAAAAGATAATGTAAGGTGAATTTATATGATCAGTTAATTCACCGATAATACGTAAAAAAGTCAGGTAAATTGCATTTGTTAATCAAAATATAAAATACCATAAATACCGTATTCTATTGTATAATACCTGAAAAATACCGCCCATTTCGTATTAGTGTGTCAAAGAATAATAATTTAATTAATTTTCTCAAACAATCCAAAAACTACATGATAAAACTCACGCTACTTAACATACAGCAATAATGCGCTCACCTGCATTTGTAAATATTTTCTAGGTCTTCGATGTTTTCTACGTTTTACTTCGCCATTAGGTAATATAACTATATCCTTTTCACTAAGCTTTCTTTTCAGTGGTCTTGCAAAAGGGCCAATCGTTGGGTTCAATTGGACCGGCAAAGAAAGCCTAGACTGAAAGTGATATTGCTTTCCATTTTGTTTGCTATTTTTACTATACGCATTTAACGCTGAGGTAAATGATTTCGATGGGTACGTGTTTTGCATTAGAAATGGATTATTTTTGCCTTGAAAGTCTTTTAGTGGTGGTATAATAGCATCTAAAGTGCCTCTACTGGATGTCTCATCTCCTGAAGACTCAATTTCGTGAACGAAGTTAGTGCTGTAAGAAGGCAAACTATCCATTTGTTGCAGAGACATTATTTTGGAATGTTCAATAATGTTTTTAGTCGATAACTTAGATACCTCTAGATTCATTGTTGCTATTCTAGTTGTATGCGTGATAATATTTAAACTGCTAATATCCGTTTTATCTGCAGTTTTTTCATCAGTACTCTCTTTGGGAATTTTATCTAATTTAACAGAACATGGAACTAACGATGTATTTAGCGATGGCACTGAAGGAGTTTCACAGATAGGTTTAGCTTTATTATTAGTCTCAGTTTTGTTTAGTTTGGATATGTCTAATTTATCATCTTTGGCGTCGGATTTTCTAGTGGAAGAAGAACACACTGCAGGAGAGCGCTGCTCATCATTTTCAGAAGGTTTAACAGATTCATAGGAACTTGTCGAGTCATTCTCTGAGTTAGAGTTCGAATTTAGATTTTCGTGAAATCTTTTTCCCATCATCAAATTCAACCAATGTCCATCAACTGGAACTATCATGTGCTGATGATTTTTATAGGAACTTTTAACTGTGTTGCTGCTAGATGGTTGTAAACTGAAAAAAAAAAGGAAACATACAGCAATTGAATACATTGCTACATTTAATTTTTTACATAAGTGATAATAATATCAAAATAAGGATCAACCAATACCTGTCATCTACGATGGATTGAGTTTGTGGTGAAGGTGACCGTGATAAAAAGCGAAGCCTAGGTGCATATTCTCTAACCATATCATCAGTCAAAGGCTCTCCTTTTTTAATCTGATAAAAAGCAAACAAAATCTGATTAGAGTAACAAGAATAAAAATAAGTATGGTTTAATTACACAATTTCACCTAATAATACAATGATATTAAAATTAAAGATAAATTGAACAATTATGAAATGCGTAAGCTGTAATATATGTTTAAGCATGTAAAATAATCTAGTTTTCATTAAAAGCATGATTTACTAAAAATAAGTTTTGGTTCTCTTCCATCCATCCATTCCATCAGTGTCGATCATTTCCGCATTATTTAAGCCTATAATGACCAAACTGCTAAACCCCTCCTATTGACCAAAACAATGCTTACTGTGTTAATTATTTCTTACGTTGCAGCTCCTATACAGCCAGGTTTTAATTTAATCGCTTTCTCCATTCACGCTTAAACCGCTGAAACAGTTTGGATAAAAGGAGATGTCCCATAACAGGCCCAGATATTGTACAGCATATTAAATAATCAAGAAAAATCTACTGATTTTGGGAAAAATACAAATAACTTTATTTAATGTATAAATAAGTAGTTAAAAAAAAGCAATCTAAAAATTTATCAAATTATATTTTGACATTTCACGATGGCGTCAAATAATAAAAAAAACATATGAAAGCGTTATACCGTATATAACATAACCGTTCTTTTAATTTTTTTTTGTCACTGCCACTCTTCGATCAACAATACCCAGTCAAAGACGCATCACTTCCAAAGTGTGGTTCTATTTAGATTTAGTTAGTTTACGACGGCGCCAACATACACGCGTGCCTCAGTGCGTATTTAAAAGCTGCAAAAATAACTATAGGAATAATTATGTTTCTGTTGGAATACCATATTTTCAGTATATATTTTTTTATCAACCTGTAGCACTCCACAGCTGGGCAAAGGTCTCCCCCAAACTCCGCCACTGGTCTCTATCCATTGCCAACGACTCCCATTCCCCTGTCAGCCGGACCAAATCGTCACACCAACGTTTCTTGGGTCTACCTCTTTGGCGTCAACCATCCTCAGGTACCCATCGTGTTGCGATTTGAGCCCACCTATCGGGGTGCATTCTACAGACAGCCCCGCCCACTCACCATTTTAGCTTCGCTATTTTTTCACCAACATCTGCGACCCCGGTTTTTGAGCGGATTGTGGTGTTCCGGATTCTATCCGTAATCGTATCCGTAATTTTCATTAATTATAGTCCTTAAAATATAGCTTGATTAGAATGATACTTGTCAACCTGATGAGACTAGTGCTAGGACTACCTCGACTGATCAAACGGAAAAAAAACAGTTATGGCAAATAAAATAAAACAAAAATTAGGTAAATAAAGATTTAACAATGAGTAAGTATCGTGATTATCATCAGAATCATTGGAACAATCATGAACTTCAACTGTAATTCGTAATCGCATATGGATTCCTATTTATTAAAATTAAAGTTTCTTGGCATTTACCGATGCTTATTAATACATTTGTAACATCAAATATGTGTATTACATTACTTCGATTCTAAATTATCATAATAGTCCGTCGATTTAGATTTCTCCATTTTACCTCATCACTAGTCATTGTGAATAATTACGTAACCTTGTGAAGACGTCTATAAAGATAAGTTTAAAATTTGTGCCTTGATTACTACTAAGTTTTTGACTTTTGATTATTATTTTATTTAACAATTTTGATTAAAATGTGCAGCAGTGTATAAAAATATAAAATATTTTTAACATACCAGATCCCAATAACTTTTCGTGTGCAAATGTGTAGTATGAGTATCACATGTTTGACGTTGGTACAAAGTTACGTCGTATCTTTCAGTGACACCTGTCAATCAAGCTATATTTTAAGGACAATAAATGTAATTTTATGATGGCAATCATTAATTATTATCGAAGTATTGTCCAGCTAACTTACGCGCTGTCCATGGCCAACATTTGATCAAACGTTTTAGACGTTCGTTGTCACCGTGTATAATAAACGAATTAAAAATGGTCTTAGTGTTAGTTTGTACAAGTTACCTACTTTATACCTTATTCCCCTAAATAATAAGATATTATTTATAATGAACACTTGCCGTAAATGTAATTTTTCAAGGAACGAGTGTGATATCGATATTATTGATGCTATTAGAGTCCATTTTACTACAGTACTTTTCTAGACGGTGCCGTATTTGAGTACAGTTTTAGTTCGTGAGGCGTTATCTAATTGTATTGTTGATCGAAGCTGCCACTCGTCTTGTTCTGTTTGTCACGTTTATGTAAGAGTTATTTTTAACAACGACTCTTTCGTTTTCTGTATTTGGTATTGATCAATATATTACTTCATAATGTTCATTGCTATTACTCGACTCAGAAATGCGCGATTTAAAATTGTCAAAACTGACAGATGTCATCAAAATGTTATCTTCCGCCATGATGGTTTTCATTGTTTTTTTTTTGTTTGAACCACTAAACGAAGCAATTCAAAATGAATTGGATAATAACAAAGTGTTGTAGGTGTATAAGTCTTTTTTATCTTTTGGCGGTGTGTACAGGTTCTAGGACTGGCCTCGTGGCAATTTGAGACATCCCCTTTGTTATAGAGATAGTTTGGAGTTCCGGGAAAGAACATACGGAGGGAGCGCTAATCGATAAAACTCAAAAACTGAAAGAGGTAGGCAGGAGTTGATAGGACAGAAACTTTAACTTTATTAGGTACTCTACTGGAAAAAAATGCAGTCACTTTAGATATACTTAGCAATGCCCCTTAGAACCAATACAAAATTACAAAAGCACCTTATTCTTTATTGATATTTTAGCAATTAAATTGCAATTATAATATCAGTATATAAACTTGAAAAATTTTGTCTCAGGCGGGGCTCGAACCCGGAAACGGTTCGGAACCCGTGCGAGGAGATGCGGGTTCGAGTCCCGCCTGAGACAAAATTTTTCAAATTTATACACCTTATTCTTTATGGGCCCGATTGTGCATCCAATATTTTATCTATTTCTCTCAATCTAACAAAATATGACAGTAAATGAAAAATATAGATATAGCTGATTGTAAGGTCATCTTTATAAGCTAGAACGCAAGGAGCTGATCAAAGCATTTGCCATCTCTACTTTTACCGAGAAGTGTATTTTAAGTCGATCGTGTCCTTTACGTTTTCTTTGAGGAGTTTCAGTAAAGTCTCAATAATAATAGCTATTATGCCGGCTCATCACGGACTCTTAATCCCTCGATCGTGAGTTATTCCAGACACAATTGAAATCAATTGTTATCGCGGCACGCGCGTGCCTCCTGGGGGTTGAGGGATTAAATTCTAGTGCAGACCAAAACTTGTACTACCCATTCTACAAATGCATGGTTGTTTATTCACAATTAATCAGTTTTTTAAAACATTTTTTTTAGCCTTGTATTATCTTAAATCTAGAAAATAGGATTATTTTAGCAGCCTGTATTGCTACGTAATAATATACCAGTTCTAATGCTGACAGCTGCATCGGGGGCGGCGGCGGCCGTCGTAGCCGCAGTCCCCATATAGTCGCGCGTTTCTTCATTTCCCGACCACACTTGAAACGTTTGCGCGACGATGTTAAAGCAGTTAATATCTTTTCTCGCCGCTCGTTTACTGGTGTTCGCCACATCTGCAAGTCAATTTTTATTTTATTTATTTTAATACTTAATTTCCTTTAGTAGTGATTTTTCTGTAGTCATATACAACGGTTTAATAAAAAGTCGTAAAACCTGAAATTAGTTAGTTCAGAATCGAAAGTAGAATCGATTCTAATAATCTATATATATATAAATGAATCCCTTGGTCACGACATCACGCGTGAACGGCTGGACCGATTACGATAATTCGTTTTTTGTTTTGTTTGTCATTGACAGGAGAAGGTTCTTATAAAACAAATAAATAATGTAATTGCGCGGAAAATCAAAAAATTTAACAAAATTTTTGTTATGTAACCATATCGCTTTTGACAATTTTAACTTTTTTAATGGATGGCGTTTGACATAACATTGACAGAATGCGTGCTGCAAAGCAAATATAGTCAAATAGGGGGTAAAAAAACTAAATTTTGCACATGGCCAATAATATGTCGCCTGTACCGTGTCGGAATATCAACAAACTATATTTTATTAAAACAATTTGTAACGAATATTCATAGTTAACACAGGACAACGTCTGTCGGGTCCGCTAGTAAAAAATAAGAGTCAAAATTTAACCAACTGAATATATTAACTACGGCGTGTTTAATCTTTACTTAACTCTAATAACAGAGGCGTCTGAACTTTCTACACTAATATTATAAAGAGGAAAGATTTGTATTTTTTTGTGTGTATGTTTGTGACGAATAAACTCAAAAACTACAGTGCCGATTTCAAAAATTCTTTCACCATTGGAAAGCTACATTCATCCTGAGTGACATAGGCTATATTTATTGCTGGAAAAGATTAGGAATCCTTATAAAAAAATCTTATGTCCACCCCAAGCCGGGACCGGCCGCTAGTATTACATGCCTACTTTGGATATTTTCAATCACCGTGTGAAAAAGCAACACTGTACCGTTGGGATAGTAGTGAAAGTGTCAAATTTGGTGGGTTCTTTACGATTAACTACATACGATGCAACGTCGCACTATTTAGTTTGCAACAAACTTAAGAAAACAAAAGAAGCTAATATCGTCGTAAATAATCCGCGAAAATCTATACTTATATTATAAAGCTGAAGAGTTTGTTTGTTTGTTTGTTACTCTCACGCTGTGACTAAGAGGAGTAAAATATCAGTGAAAAACGTTGCAATAACGGGGAAAATTATTCATATTTGAAATCTTCCGTTGCGTGCGCTGCGTAAACGCTTTGAGTATTAAACCAACCGGAGAGGACATGACTACTAAAAGGAATGCTAATATAAGACTATCGATATGTCACTATCGATGAGTTCAGCCAATAATTAATAGGCTACTTGACTCGCCACCGTTTCTGTCATATGACTTTAAAAACCAATATTTATTGAATTCGGTTAACAAAAGCTACATTTTCAATTCGGAAATCATCATTTTCTTTTTAGGGTTCCGTTACCAAATGGCAAAAAACGGAACCCTTATAGATTCGTCAAGTCTGTCTGTCTGTCCGTCCGTATGTCACAACCATTTTATTCTGAAAGTATTAGCAGGACACAGTTAAAACTTAGTAGGTAGGTGTATCCTGTTAACCGCTTAACGATTCCCTACAAAAAATAAAAAATAATGATATTTAAGGGGGGCTTCCCATATGTAGAACTAAAACAAAATTATTATTTTTTACTCAAACTTTTACATATGGGGTATCTATGGATAGGTCTTCTAAAATGACATAGAGGTTCCTAAAACCATTTTTAAAGTCTAACATTTAGAAGATAGACGCTTCCAAAGTGGTAAAATGAGTGTCCCCCTCCCTCTAAATTTTTTTTTGTTTTTGTTTGTATGACCGCATAATATGTAAATTACTCGCAACTGTGGTTGCATGGGTTCACTCTTAGTCAAGTAACTTAATGTCGGATCTTACGAAAAAATTTCGTTAACGTGTGGGGTTGATAGTGCGGAAGAATAACCGAATGCCAGCAAATATACTCGAGCGGGGTGTTAAATGAAAGCTCTCAAAGGAGATGTCCCAAATTGTATGGAGGCCAGGCCCAGAACCTGTACACCCCACCAAAAGATAGACCAATACACCTACAAGATTTTGTTATTATCCAATTCTTTTAAAATGGCTTCGTTAGGTGGTTCAAATAAAGAGACAGGTAAGAAAATAGCAATACAAAACAACAAAACCATCATGGCGGATGATGACATTTTGATGACGTCTGTCAGTTTCAAAATCGCGCATCTAGGAGTCGAGTGCCATCGCTTACTACAGTAAAATACTTTCAAAATGATTGTTGTTACTACAGTAACAACAATCATTTTGAAAGTTATGTGTCGATCAATACCAAATCCAGAAAACGAAAAAGAGGTCGTTATTATGAACTATAATTAAAACGTGACAAGCAAAACAAAACTTGAAGTTAGTGATTATGCCAAAGTGACAAGAGGTATCTGACAGCATTTAAAGTTTTTTTAGATTGACGCCATCTTTGTAATGCCTAATGGAGTTTGATAAATTATTCGATCTTCTTTCTTTTTGAACCACTAAATTATACGTTAAATAAATGTATATGTATTTTTCCCAGAAACAGTATTTTTTTCTTGGTTTTTGAAAATGGTGTACTATGTCTGGGCCTATAATGGGACATCTCCTTTTCGACAAAAACCTATGTACCTAGTCCAGCTATAAGTTCTATTAAAAATGAAAATGTATTTTTTTAATAAAGTAATGTTATATTATTGAAATTTATACCTACATTTATTAAAGTCTCAAAAAAAAACTTTTCGAAATTTGGCTTTCATACAGGCCTTAAATCTGTTTGGCCACGAATCTATGGATTTACGCACTGTCTCCAAGGGAAAGGACAAACCCGTTTCCCATACAAGCTCGGGCCTGACGTTACATACAAGGCTGCGAATTGGCCATAAATTACAGCATATTAAAAATATTCATAAGCCCTATTTTCACAACTTTCTGCAATGGGAAAGTTACTTAAATCAAGCAATGAACTTATTTTATTTTATAATCTCTAACATGTATTATCTATACTAATATTATAAAGCTGAAGAGTTTGTTTGTTTGTTTGTTTGAACGCGCTAATCTCTGGAAGTACTGGTTCGAATTGAAAAAATATTTTTGTGTTGGATAGTCCATGTATCGAGGAAGGCTTTAGGCTATATAACATCACGCTGCGACCAATAGGAGCGAAGCATCAGTGAAAAATGTTGCAAAAATAATCGCGATCATAAAAATAGAAATTGACGCGTACGAAGTCGCGGGGAACAGCTAGTTTTACTATAAAATACCATTTCGGTACTTTAACTGGATAAGATCTAGGTTCCTTTTCTATCTATAGGAGATATAGGTAGTAAACAGAGCACTTCAGCAGAGCAGTGAGAAAAATACAAAACACATTAACTTGCGCTCGAGTACGAAACATGTTAAAATGCACTCTATGTACGAAACGAAATGTGAGTGAATGACAAATGACAATTAACTGTCATTGTCAACTGATATTTTTAATAACTACCTGTGTGTCCAAATTTAGAAATGTCAAAATCACGGAATAGTCATAATAATATGTCCCGTGTAACTTTTGGGCCATTTTTTTTAATTTCGCGCGAGCTCTTCTAATTATTAGTGTTTACTAGAGCTGTGACTATCAATTGATTTGAAAAATCGATTATAAGTCGATTATTAACCGTACTAAAAGATAGTGCAATCGGAACAACTCTACGTAACACAAATTTAAAAAAATATTAATCTGAAGTGACTCCATGTTGTGCGCCGGTTTTTCACTGTAATTTACGCTTTACTTCGATTTGTTTTAAGCTCAGGAAATGTCGTAAGTACTTGATTATTGAAAATAATATTAATTATGCTTTAAAGTATTTGTTAAGATTTAGGCTTTCATAGTTTACTAGTATTTTTAAGATTCAACCAGTTTTTTAATATCAAAAGACGATTTGAAAAGAAGATATTACGATAACGTATTTTTCAATATGGCGGGCGGACAATTTTTGCTTGTTTAGAATGTTTTCTGCATAATTATCGTAAAATACACATCTTACGTATTATCGTTATTAAAGCCACCTTTCTTCATTTTTTTGTAAAATATATTGAATTTCGTTTATATTTCGCTATTTTGCGCAAGTGCAGGTCACAGTCGGAATAAAATTACGGCTCGCAGAGGGCCAGGTTTAATTCTTTTTCTAATATTTTCAAACTGAAATATTACACAATTTATATGTTTATAGAAAGGTTATTAAATTTCTTATTATCTTAACAAATGTAAAGACTAGCTATGCTTCTAATATTTAGCTGTGATGATGTTGAAATCCTAAGTTAGGATTAAAACTTTGTTTTGCTTAGTTCAACGCAGGGTCATTAATTTATGAAATGTGTCTTAGATTACATAGTTTTGTAAATACACTTATCAATTATTAGCTTTACGAAAAAACTAAACAAGGAAACATACATTTACATAAAGCAGAGGTATGAGCATATCTTTCACGCTGGAGTCGTCGCCCAGAATTTTCTCCTGGATTTAAAGTAACACCGGACATTTGGGAGTTTGAGGCGCGTGGACAAAAGTAACACGGGACATTTGAGTCGTTCATAGTGCAGCCTGTTACATCAGGAATTGAACTATTCAAAATGTTCAATTGTTTTATCAATGCAGTTGCTTTGCAGTTCAATAAGTAATCTTATTGAACTGCAAAGCTCGTGGAAAAAAATGTTAATTACATTCCCTAAGTTTTTTATATTTATATCAGGCTTTTAAAACTAACTATTTAGCTTATTCCTTAAAAACTGCAATTGTAAAAAAAGTATTACTATAAATCGATTTATTCCAAATCGATTAAAATGTTAAAAGCGCAGCACTATGAAGTGACAGAGCGTTTACGGAGATAGTCACGTTTTAATTAAATGTGTGTATAACGGTTAACAGAGACTGTTTTAGTATTAGAAAAACTATGTATTTTATCCATTTTCTCCACTTGTCCATTGCCAATTAAACTATTTTTTAAAGAAATAGGCAAGTAAAATAAAAGGAATTTTTTGGCATAATTTCCAATGTGTTGTAACGCCGGGCCCAAAAATGGGGTTCTCCTTTCGCCACTGCCTTTCTTTTTCACAAAAATGTAGTTTTGTGACTCCTTGATAAGACACGCCCCACCAAACCCTCACTGACGCAGGATGATGACCACGTTGTACCTTTCCGACAACTTGAGCAGCTTCTTTAGAACTGTGAGCGTAAACTTTATCATTTTGCTTATTGTAGTGTTCTTTGATCGTGAAAGTTTTGTCATCGGTAGAGAGGATATTTCTCTGCTTTTCACCTGAGTATCACGACAGAATTTTGATCGATCCACTCTACATAATTGTAAAGATTAATTTAGGGCATGTCCTGTATATTACCAATAAGCAACGAGCTTCAGGTCTTATAATACGCGATAGAGTCCTAGCGGGAATCTCCATTTCTCGCATAAAGATTTTTTTGCTTCCTAATGGGGTTTCGACGAATTCTGGCTTTAACAGCATTAACAGCTTTTAAAGTTCGAACAGCGCGCGGTCGCCCCGATCTTTTCTGGTCTTCGACAGAGGAAGTGTTGTTGTATCTGTTGATAGTACGATATACGAACATACGGCTGATACTAAGCTTTCGAAGTGTCTGGAATATGTCCGACGGCTCCATACCCACTTCGTGCAAGGCGATCTCTGCAATCCTATTTTCTTTAAAACCCCATTCCATATTGTAATTTGATAATAAACACGAAAAAATGTGTGAAATGGCGCAAAATCGCAAGATTAAAAAAAATATATATTATACGTGTTCCAAATTCAAAATAATTTAAGTTGTAAAAAAAAAGTTTTTATGTAACAGTATTTATGGCCAGACTAGTTATTTACAACTTAACAAATCTACATTATAACATATTGTATGTAGGTACCTATAAAAAGTATAAAATAAAAAAACCACCGACACAAAAACTAGTAAAAAGTAAAAAAATAAATAGTTCCCTGTAAATAAATAAATAAAAGTAATTAAAGTTCCTAATTACGTCGCATAAATCATAGCCATTTATTGATAATGTCAATATCGATTCATCGATCGATATCATTTTCCTTCAGTATGGTCAGTTCTTATATTTAAAAAATGCATCATTTTGTGATAGGTTATTACTAGCACGTATTTAAAAGTATTAGAGAACAACGATTTAAAACATAAATTAGATGAAATTTGCCGATTTATTTTTATGATTTAAATTGAATAATTAATTATAGATTTCCATGTTTTATTTCGTCGAGACATAATTATTCAGTTACATGTTTTCAATAATATACGGTAATAAACAAAGCGCATATTTAATTAGACGTTTAAATCAAGTCAAGTCAAATTTTATAAACTAAATCATTAAAAATTACCCTAAATTAAATATGATTACTATTTAGTGGCAACACTTATTGATTGGGAATTTTTCGTGTTGTTTTGCTAATTTATTGTATCATTTGTTAATATGAAGTCAAAATACAACTTAGAAATGGAGAGTATTATCCTATTGTAAACTGGAGGATTCCGACCTCTTTATACACGCAAAAACGCTGCAATTCGGCATTTTTAGCTCAGGTCCGTTGTGCGCTACAGACATTTGCTGAATGACTGAGTTTTATATAACCGGTATGACCGGCGGTCTCGTAGCTTTGGCAGCGGGGTACGCCTGTCAATGGCCACTCCGGTTGGTTTAATACTCAAAGCGTAAACGGTTCAAGTTAACAGGAATAGACGCAGATTAAGTCGCGGGCAACAGCTAGTTATCTATAGGTTAGATGACATTACCTTTTCTGGCAGCTGCAAAGCGTGCCAGTTGTCCATGATGTAGGGCATGATGACCGTGTCGAGGTCGAAGTAGTTGGGCGCGTTGTAAGCGGTGAGGTTGTACAGCGCCAGGTGCGCCAGGTCCAACCAGCACAGCTCCAGCCGCCGCAGGTACTCGGCGCCACCGTTGCAGTCAGCGCAAGCAAATATGTACAACCTGTATGATGATGACACACATTTTGGTAAAGGAAATCATATGAGTCTTAAGAAATATTAAAGATAGCTAATAAAAACGGCCAAGTGCTAGTCGGACTCGCGCACGAAGGGTTCCGTACCAAAAAGGCAATAAAAAAACGGGTTTGTTGTATGTAAGCCCCCCTTAAATATTTATTTTATTTTGATTTTAGTATTGTTTGTTATTGCGGCAACAGAAATACATAATCTGTGAAAGTTTCAACTGTCTAGCTATAGCAGCTCTTGAGATACCGCCTTGTGACAGGCAGACGGACAGACAGCAAAGTCTTAGACCCGAGTTCACCAATATTTAAACAGCCGGTAAACATAGATTGACGATTAATTTGACACAATTTCCATACAAAATATGTCAAATAATATATTAAACGCTGTTTAAATTTTAACCGTCTGTTGGTGAACTCTACCCTTAGTAATAGGGTCCCGTTTTTACCCTTTGGAATCCTAAAAACTAAGTAAACGAGAAGAACACAGAACTTAAGTACCTATATAAACATCTACTAACTTAACCCACAAGATAATTAAATTATTTAGAATAAAATACTGACCCCAAACTTAACACATTCGGGGACACAATAGTACTAGACATAATAGAAGTTTTATTGTTATCATGTCGACAGGCGGTTCGTGTCAAGGAAAGTGTTAACGGCAAAGTTCGTGTTAGCTGAAATGACGTGCCCCATCACTGCATTTACGCATACAAGAAAATTTAAAATAAGCCACTTATGTATTTGAATCGGACATGCTTCTTAACTATGTTAGTTTCACAATCACCAATTAGCATTTTTATAATATAGTTGATAACTGTTAACACAGCAGCGCCATCTAGACCTTTTTATATTTACTAATTGGTAGTGACATCTATCTCATCGTTTGAGTTGACTCTTAGACCAAATTACTGGTCATCATAAAACACTTCTAAACCTCCTTTCAAACGTAGTTTCTAAATGGCGCTGGATTTAAAAAGCTAATTTCGAATAGTACTAGACTTTTGTTTTGTAAAACAATCGAATAAAATCTGTCCATCAAGATGGTGTGTTTTCCGTATCTCTCTAACCTAAATCCCGTAACCTAGTAGTCAAATAAACAATAACGATTCATTTTGCTATTGTTGACTGAATTTTTTAATGTAAGCTACAAGCTAAGGCTTAAAATAAGGAAGCATACTTACTTATCGCCTGCATATAACGGATACTGTAAACTGGACACGCATCTTTGGTGAAACCATCGTGTACACCTGCAGCATAACAGCATCTGAAAACGTTCCAGTTCATGTAAATTCCGCATAGTGCATAATCTACCCGAATAACAAACCCGAATTTATAAATACCTGTGCAAGCCAGTCACTTTTATCTCCACAATAGCAGTTAGTTTCACTTTGATCCTTTCCCACTTCTGATGCCGTGGACGAAGCAGTCTGGAAGTTATGATACAATAATTAGTTGAATAGATTGGATAACGGATAATAAATAAATTTTTCAAGTTTATATACTGATATTATAAGTGCAATTAAGTTGCTAAAATATCAAATAAAGTATAACGGATAATATGTTATTGTAGAACGAATTCTTTAGATTACGAAATTTAATAGCCTGGTAAAAGAACACTGGCAGTTTGTGTATGGCATTTAGTAACTTTTTCTTTCCACCAAATAATAATTGCGATCGACGACCTGTCAAGTGTAGCGATTTGTGAATAAAACGTCTTTTTGAAGAGACCCGCGTCCAGTAGTCTGTACACAAGCTAATGATGATTGGTTTTTACGTTTTACATATTATTATAAGGGTTAGGTTGACATACTGTTGACTGTAAAAGGTCTAAATAGCAAATATGTGGTCCAAATATTTTGTCAAAATATACCAATAAACTTACATCGCATGGAGGAGTCAGTTCCTGCTGCTGCCTCCTTTGCTGGCCACCCTTAAATCTAAACAGATCTGATCGCTTTAGAGCTCGATTCTCGGCCGCAGCCACTCTGTACCTTTGGTCAACACATCTTTTACAATGCCATGACGCGCCTGTAAATTAGACATCATTACATCATTAGGTAATTTGAACATTAATTGTTTTTTGTTAATAAGATATTTCATAACGAACACATTAAACATGGTGTTTTCACAGCAACATCTGATTAGAACAGATATCTATCGTTTTTTAATGTATTTGTCAATAACTAAACTATAAATAGTATAATTCGATAAAAAACATAATTAAATGTTAATACCTATCTCTTGATATACCTAGTTAATATCGTTAATATCCAACTAAAAATGTATTGCTATATGTATTACTGCACTTTATTGTATATGTTTGCATTTTTTACATTTATTAAAATATGGTAATAAAACATTTGATTTTAATAAGTTTTTAAAACTAATTTTCATGAAAGCTCCAAACTATAACTTAAGGAGATGCGCCATTAATTTGACACTAACCGCTGATCCAAGATTCCACAGGCGGCGAGTGACACTTCGCATGGTATCCCCTGCCACACATGTCGCAGGCAATGATAGCGTTGGTAGCGGGACTCGCCGCGGGCCCTTCCCGCCTCTTGCACACCACACACATGATGCGCCCGTCGTCCGCCGGCGGCGCGCTCAGCAGTTTCAGCGTCGCCACCGGCGCCCACGAGTGGGTACCGTCCCCGAACTTGACCAGGCATCGAGCTACTCCCGTGCCGACTTCACACGAATCATTGTCGTTGTTTGTGCTCAATTCCACTATTGTGCCTATAAAACACACAATTTTGTTAGGAATACGAAACTACCTTACACTTACTTATCTAATCTAATTAGGAAAGATTTGTATTTTTGTATGTCAGAAACTTAAAGAATACAGGACTAATTTAAAGGAAATTTGGTCTACATATAGTTTGAATTCTGGAGAAAGATATTTTATCCCAAAAATCATATTGGGAAATCAATAATTTCTTAACAGGGTAAAGAGCCATTTTAGGTTGTCTTAGAAGTGATAAAATCGAGATTGTAATTTAACCGTGACTATGATTAAGCCGATTTCCACATATACAGTGCGCTAGTCTTAAATATCTTATGAAATGGAACAACATTATTATCATAGAAAAAATAATTAAGATGACAGAATAATAAATCACATTTGGGGTTATAAAAAGTTAAAAACAGAAGTTAACCCAAATAGTGTGAGACGGACATGATGATTGCCAATTGCCAGTTAAGAGCCAGTTGATTTATCTCTAGAAAAGATAATTTTGTTTGTTGTTCTATCATCATTATCTCATAAATAACATAACATTTGGTTTTGATGATAAGAAATAAGAAAAGTAAATAGGTATAATGAGACTATTGCTACTGAATATTTACACATAAAATGTAGTGTACACATAACTTCTTTGAATGCCTAAAGTTCACATCAGGTTTATTTAAAAGTTATGTACTTGGATTACTCATAATATAACAACAGTGATTGGATTAATCAACTTGATCAGGCACCTTTTAACGCAGTTCACTTTTAAAAAAACTTTGGAAATATTTAGCAGTATCAAACCAAAGACAAGCTGTCAAACACTACTGTTACACAATTTCAGTGATTTTTTATTAAAACAATAGTTGATTTTGTTTGCACTGTCTTTAAATTCATGTTTTTTTTTTTCAAACTCTGCTAGATTTAGAACTGAGATATATGATGGTCAGCAACAAATCTGCGACAGGTCCATGGATCACTCCTTAAATTGTATGTTTAGATATTTGAACCCGTTTGTAGATGTTTATTTCGGTTATGATAACTAGCTACATCTAGGTTCACAGTTATGCATATGTATGGTTAGAATCGCATCACACCTATAACTGGTTACACCATAAATCAAATCCCTAATTGTACCTTCGGATACTTGTACAAGTTATGAGATAGTACTTATGTTATGGGGTGTAGGCATGTAGAGGGGCGAACCACCATCTTTGCCTCAAGCCAACCTCACCTGCACACCACTACGGCTGCGGCTACCACCATATCCGTCCAAGTACAGAATCAGCAAACAAAACCTATACCGTTGCATTGAGGAGTGAGACATCGTTTCTCCGAAATTGTTCATAAATGCAATGGAGGATATGTTCAAGACGCTGCACTGGAAAGGGCGAGGCATCAACATCAATGGCGAATACCTACATCTCTCACTTACGATTTGCAGTTGACATCGTTGTTGGAGTTGCGTCGGGACAGTTACGTCGAGTAGATCGCGGCAGTTAGTGTAAACAAAATATTCACACCACCGTGATATAAAGTGACTAATTCGTAATACGAACTGCTTAAAAGTGATAAAAAGCTAATAAAACGTAAACCATATCAAATAATTGAGAATTTGAGTGTTTTTAGTGCCAATTAAAGACAAAAAGCTGGGTATTTTAAACTAAAACCACCTTCAGGCATAGCGAAAATAATCGAGTAACAAAAACACGTAAGTGCCGCTCTCTGCACGGCGCTTACGATCTACTTCTCGCTACCTGAAGCATTGAGGACGCATACAAACTGTTAACTTGTTAAGAACATTGTCTACAAAACTACCGGCGCTCGAGTTATTTACTGAGTCGTTGTTTTAATAAGCGCAATATGATCAACAAAAGTCTAAGATGGCTACGTGCATGGGATGTAACAAAAAAGTGGCCCTCGAGCACACACTAAAATGTAATAATTGTCACAATTATTATGATTACAAATGCCTTAACATATCGACAGAATATTTCACAAACATACCGCAGGGCTCTAAATGGCAGTGGACTTGTCCGTGCTGCGTCAACGTTACGCGACGTCGTGGGGACAATACACCGGTACGCAAAAATCAAGACGTATTAAATGAGTCGGTCGCATCACCCTGCGACGACTCGATGCAGGGCTCATCTACATCTACTTGTGAAGATGCCCAAGCACATGCGAAATTACATACAAACGAAGGATACATTACTTTCAGCCAGCTCAGCCAATTGTTAGACCAAAAACTGGATCAAATCAAAGAAACCTTTACAACCAACATTGAAACTACAATAAAACGGGAAATTAACTCAGTTTTTCAAGGTTGGAAGGGCGAACTAGACCACATGTTTGAGCACATGCACAACCAACAAATGGAATTTAAAGAAACAATGTCTACTGTTACAGCCAAAATAGTTGAGCTAGAGGGTGACAAGGCAAGACTCGAGCGGGAACTAAATGACCAAGCCCAGCTATTCTTACGCCACGAAGTTGAGATTTCTGGTATTGAAGAATTACCTAACGAGAATCTACTACACACCATATTTATTCTGGCTCGAAAAGTCGGCATGAAACTCGAAGATAGGGACATCGATTCCGTCAATCGCGTAGGGCCTCGAAGTCGGCCATCATCCAGTAAGTCCAATCCGTCCTCCCATACTGCGAGTACTACAGCACAATACAACAGACCTGTGGTGGTCCGCTTCACCCGTCGCGTAGCACGTGATGAATTCATGAGGGCCTGTAAATCTAGAAGAAACCTGAAGACCACCGATATTGAACTAGGTGGTCCCGAAGTCAGGATTTTTGTCAATGACAGACTGACAACAACAAACAGGAATTTATTTCGAGATGCAAGACAGCAAGCCAAACAGCGAGGCTACAAACACTGTTGGACAAAAGCGGGGACTATTTATGTACGAGCCGCAGATGGAACCCATTCTAAAGCAATCAAGACCGCCGAGGATCTTCATCGGGTGTTTGATAACAGAGGAGACCACCAGCAGCAGGCGGAGGGAGCATCAACCAAGATTCCTTAATAGATTTTTCCTTTTAATATCAGTATATAAACTTGAAAAATTATGTCTCAGGCGGGACTCGAACCCGCATCTCCTCGCATGCCGGGCGGGCGCCATACCATTAGGCCACCGAGACACTGCGACACGGCGCGAATTTTTCAAGCATATTCTTACGCTGTGAGCCAGCGTTGTTTCATCAAATGTTAGGAGTTTGCACCCTTAACACCCGAAAGAAACATCTTTGCAGATGTTTGACAGTCAGTTAAGATGAAACAGCTATTTATATACTTTATTTGATATTTTAGCAACTTAATTGCACTTATAATATCAGTATATAAACTTGAAAAATTTTGTCTCAGGCGGGACTCGAACCCGCATCTCCTCGCATGCCGGGCGGGCGCCATACCATACCTATACCTGAGACAAAATTTTTCAAGTTTATATACTGATATTATAAGTGCAATTAAGTTGCTAAAATATCAAATAAAGTATTTTTCCTTTTGCTTTATACTTACATCACATGCATATTTATTAATACTTTTTCTAACACAACTTCTCTCTGTGGCTATATAAACCTCGTATTACCAAAAAATAGTTATCAGCCATTTGTTAAAACGAAATTAATTGTGATACTATTTGAATTACATTGCATGCACCACTACACTTTATTTACCTTCACATTTTTACACTGCACACAGTACTCTTTCATTATCGTACCCTACTCAAATCACCCCAAATCTTCTAAAATACGAATCCTATCCCGGTCACATTTCACTCTGAAGCGAGCCGCATAAGGCAATCTAATATCAAAACTTTGCATTTCTGTTTCTATGGCCGCCTTTGGCCTTCTCATATTACCACCACGATGAGGAGGGGATTTGCCCATAATATCATGGAGTAAACCCTACCTCACATGCCATGCCACTAAATAGTGTTGCGGATGATATAGACGACTCGCTGAACATAGACTGCCAGTTATTTGACCGGGTAAGTGACTGCACAACATTTATTAATACTTCTAGCTGGGATTTCAAATTATTAACCTATAATATTAGGAGCTTAAATAAAAATTTTGATAACTTTGTCGTAAAGCTTCACCAACTTAACATTGGCTATGATGTGATAGTACTTACAGAATGCTGGCTAGGTGACTCTCATCGTTTGAAACAATTAGATGGTTATTCTTGTTTTCATTCGAATATGGTCACCAATAAAGCGGGAGGCGTAGTTATATATGTAAGGAATGATTTAAGTGCAAATTCTGTTGAGGTCGATTTTGAAGGAACGGCAAATGGCGTGTTGGTAGATTTAGCGGGGACTGTTATAATAATGGGTGTCTATCGATCCCCCTCCTTAAAAAATATTGATAAATTCCTAGAAATTCTTGATAATAAGCTTTCCAACTACAAAAACAAAAAGCACGTTATAATAGCTGGTGACATGAACATTGACATCCTCCGGAAAACACAGAACAATCAATGCAATCACTACCTGGACCTACTAGCTGAACACGGCTTTTTCTCCGCAATAAATAAACCAACACGTCTAGATGCCTGTCTTGATCACATTTTTCTGCGACCACTACGCTCCTGTGCCGGCGCCGTGTGCCAAAGCAGTGCCACTGATCACTCCTTGGCAATGATTGGATCGTCACTCATTTTAAAAACAAAAGTGGTTACAGATAGATTGATAACAAAAGTAGATTACCAGGGCGTAGCAACAGAACTAGATGATTACGATTGGTCTATCGTCACGAATGACTTAAACGCTTCATCGGCGGCAGCCACGCTTACCACAACGATCCAATCACTAATCTCAAAACATACAGTGCAGAAGCGGGCAAGTCGAACAACGCATGTTCTCAAGAAATGGATGACCCCGGGGCTAGTACGCTGCATTAAAAACCGCGACCGAATGCACTTGAGTCTCAGAAAGAATCCAGATAATCAAATACTTAGGCAAACATACACGCGCTATCGCAATTTTTGCAACGACCTTTTGAGAAGATTAAAAAATAACTATAATGCAAATCAATTGCAGAAACACCATAACAACCCTAAAAAATTATGGAAAACTATAAACGAAATCTGTCATACGGCAACCAAAAAGACATACGCCACGGAATTGCTTAACATATGTGACTCCCCGAAAGCATCTCTTTCCGCGTGTAATAATCACTTCGCAAATGTAGGTGAAAAACTCGCAAACAAGACTCTGACCAGACTCAAGAAATCACAGGAGGATTTAGCTAAAGATCTTCAATCCGACACTTCCTCATTAGTCACTCTTTCTGGCCCCTACGGACAGTCATGAATTAAACTCACTAATTCAAAATTTAAAAAGTGACAGTGCTCCAGGGATTGATGGAATCACACCATCATTTCTAAAACAAAACCGCGGAGCTTTATTAATACCACTAACGCACATTTTCAATCTCAGTCTCTCAACAGGGGAATTCCCGATTTGCTGGAAATCTGTGTCTGTAACACCCATCTATAAGTCTGGCGCAAGAGATTGTCCACAAAACTATAGGCCTATCTCTTTACAGAGTATTTTTTCCAAGCTTTTGGAAAAAACTGTCCACAAACGCTTGTCGAGCTTTCTTACCTCTAATGAACTCCTGCACGAACGCCAATTCGGTTTCAGACAGGGTAAATCCACGGAAGATGCAGTTGCGCTGCTTTCATCGTCGGTTGCACAGTACCTTGACACTGGCCGCTGTTGTGTGGGAGTGTTCTTGGACCTTGCCAGGGCTTTTGACACCGTTTCTATCCCTATTCTGCTACGCAAGCTGGAAAAAACGGGTGTTCGAGGCTTGGCCCTGGCTTGGTTTGAGAGCTATCTCACTGGCCGTAAACAGTGCGTTCGAGTAGGGGAAATTATTAGTGGCACCCAAACAATTTGTTTTGGAGTACCACAGGGAAGCGTTTTGGGCCCAACACTATTCAATATCTACCTGAATGACCTACCTTCGCTTCCATTGGCTGGAGCAGAGGTGATTTGTTACGCCGACGATACAGCCATTCTATTTAATGGACCATCATGGTCACAAACGTTTAAATGTGCGGAAGCTGGGCTAGCTAGAGTGGTGCACTGACTGGATACTAATTTGCTAACCTTAAATTTAGATAAAACCTAATTCCTAACCTTCTTCAAAACTATTACCTCAAAACCTAAATTTATACCAGCATTCAAGATCCATCAAAGTCACTGTCGGAGTATCGCAAATAATGATTATTCAACACAATGTAGTTGTGACATCATAGGGCAAGCTGTGGTTACAAAATATCTTGGTGTTTTCATCGACGAGCAACTTAACTTCCATCAGCACATTGATTCATTTTCAAAAAGAGTGCGTAAAATAATTAATGTTATGTTCTTGTTGCGTGACGTGGCTAGCAACACAGTACTAAAAATGGTTTACCTGGGGCTCTGTCAATCTGTCCTAAGCTATTGCATCCCAGTATGGGGTGGGACTGACAGGACCTATATGCTACGGATTGAGAGAGCTCAAAGAGCGGTTCTTAAGGTTATGTTGGGTAGACCACGACGGTACCCGACCAACTTGGTATATATAGAGGCACGAGTCCTTAGCGTACGAAAGCTATATATTCAGCAAGCCATACTAGCTACACATAAAGCTGTCATCCGTTCAAAGTAGTACGAACAACTTCTGGCAAAACGATTATTCAGAATCAAAACGCCGTTTGTTAAAACTGCTTTTGGTAAGAGACACAGTAGACATCTGTACCCTACTATTTACAATAAAGTAATTAGCCAATGTGACTTCAGAACCAAAGAAGTCTATACTATTAAATCAAAGGTCTTCGATTGGCTCCTGTATCTTACATATAATGATGCTGAGTTACTGCTTTCCAATCCTAAGTGACTGGAAATGTCACACTCAGTGGTATTAGAAACCGATCCCAAGTATGTTCCTTACGTAGGGCTGAGCAACTGTAAAGTTTTAACGCACACACATGCACACACATACACCCACGCATGCGCGCGCGCACATACACAAACACACACACACACACACACACACGCACGCACACCACACCACACCACACGGACAAACACAAACCACATTTGTTTTTGTTTGATTCTGCATGTTCAAATTCATTTCTACAAATTTTAGCTGTAACGTAAATGAAAGTAAAAATCAGCAACTCGCTAGTCCTCAAAAAACAGGATTACCTAGTTTGGGGACTGCTACTGCTAGTAACCAAAAGATGTATTTACGTTTCCTGTTAATAAATATATTTGTATTTGTATTTGTTATGACAGAAACGCTGCAGGCCCTACAACAGATGCTGAATGACCTGGCTGACTCTTCTGTGCGCATCGGCCTACGGATGAACTTGGACAAAACCAAGGTTATGTTCAATGAAAATGTACTACCGAACCGATTGCGGTGCACGGCGCCGTCCTCGAAGTTGTTCAAAATATGTGTGCCTTGGGCAGACATTGCAGTTAGGTAGATATAACTTTACGGATGAGGTGAACAGAAGAATTCAGTTGGGTTGGGCAGCATTTGGGAAACTATGTCGAGTCTTCTCATTGTTGATCCCACAATGCCTCAAGACAAAGGTCTTCAATCAGTGCGTCCTACCTGTCATGACATCCGTATGTTTCCTAAAAGCCGAAACGTGAAAACTGACAGTACGGCTAGTACACAAGTTCAAAGTCGCTCAGCGGGCTAGGGAAAAGAGCTATGCTCGGAGTTTCTCTTAGGGATAAAATCAGAAATGAGGTGATCCGGCAGAGAACTGAAGTTACCGACACCCACCAGAAGCTCAAGCTGAAGAAGTGGGCTGCCTATATTAGCCACTGAACCGACAACTGCTGGAGCAAAAGAGTTCTTGAGTGGAGACCACGTCTTGGCAAACGTAGTGTAGGACGCCCTCAGGCCAGGTGGAGTGATGATTTGCGCAAGATGACTGGCAGGAGCTAGATGCGAGAAGCCGAGGATCGAGCTAAGTGGCGTGCAACTGGAGAAGCCTATGACCAGCAGTGGACTCCAATAGGCTGATGATGATGATGATGATTATGATGATGATGATGATGAATTATGTTATGGATAACTTCTACAGATAGAATTACGTTTTGTTTGAGGTGAAAACACATTAATGTTTTTACATGTTTGTTCTCATTTGTAAATTAAAAAAGTAAAAATATACTA
This sequence comes from Anania crocealis, assembly GCA_949315895.1. NCBI lineage: Eukaryota > Metazoa > Arthropoda > Insecta > Lepidoptera > Crambidae > Anania > Anania crocealis. The sequence goes on along the minus strand of OX438880.1, from coordinate 19,218,135 downwards.
ACCTAAATAATAACGCCCATCCTTGTTTGGCACAAGGACATCATCCCCACAATGGAATGGGTTGACATTGTTTTTTTCCGTGTTGGTAGTAGAGTCTGGCATGGCATCCTGTGTTTCTTCTTCTTTTTTTTCATTCTCTTTACTTGCACATGGTGTAATCGTCTTGTCAAGGTCGATTAGGAGTGCATCGATCAAAGACAATTGTGTAGTGACCTCTATGAAAAGCAAAGTTCTCAATTAAAATGTGTGGAAATATTTCATATATATTCAAAGTTAAAGCTATGATGATGAAAGAAATGAGTAAAATTACATTTTTAAATAGGTAGTTGTTCAACATATAGTGTAAAATTTCAACTATGGGTTTCTATGGCTCCTACAGATAACAGCAAATAATATCATAACATTATTTGGTGTTATCACTGTAAGAGATATTTCAAGTACAAATGTAAGGAAGCATTATAATTTAAATAATTGATATTTTTTATAAAAATATGGTAATTTAAGAGATATTTAGATATAGGTATATAATAAAAATATAAATAATTCAATCTCTGAAATTACTATAGGATGTATTTCATGTATTGAACACAGGGTTTGAAAATATCCGATATTTATAATAAATATCAAAATATATATCCATTTTGTATAAAAGCCATATTATTATTTTATTGCATTATAACTAAATTCTACTTGTTTTTGTGTTACATGAATATGCTAAAATTATAAAATCATACATTTTTTTAATGTTTTATTTATTGAGGTATTTACTTAAAATCAGTCAAATAAATCAAAACATAAAATAATATAAGAAAGGCATATTATACTAAAAACATAACATCTTCCTTTATATCAGGCAAAATCAACAAAAATTACAATATATTTTTTTTATAAATTCTATCCAGTCAGACCATATCACACTGTTATAATACCTATACTTAGGTAACAAAACAATAAACATTACAAATAACTAATAACTCTAGAATATAATCAAATAAATAAGTCTTTTAGTTACCAAAACAGTTTATAAGTCAAAATAAACTGTTATTTATAAAATAATTAACAAGATAATAATCAAACAATGCCGTTATAATAATTGTCTCTAGTTGATTGATATATATCTTTTGATATATACCCTCGAACCCTGATTGAACACCAACTGTTATTTGACAAAATATGTTACCTGTTATATGGTGAAGGACAATTATTATACAATAATGAAGGAAAGCTTGTTTTTTTTCTTCTTAAAAAATATGTTCTTAATATTTGTTTAGTGTCTTAATTTTTATCACAAATTAATCCCTCAACCTCCAGGAGGCACTCGGGTGCCACAATAACAATTGATTTCAATTGTGTCTGGAATAACTCACAATCGAGGGATTAATATGGATTTTAGATTCCGTTTTAATCCCTCAACCCCCAGGAGGCACTCGGGTGCCACTATAACAATTGATTTCAATTGTGTCTGGAATAACTCACAATCGAGGGATTAATATGGATTTTAGATTCCGTTTTAATCCCTCAACCCCCAGGAGGCACTCGGGTGCCACGATAACAATTGATTTCAATTGTGTCTGGAATAAATCACGATCGAGGGATTAAATAGTGAAATTTGAGGCCTTCTTAATGTCAAACAAAACTGAGAGTCAAACAACAATTTACAATTTGTGTAGAATTCAATGATATCAAAAATCATACTCACTTCATAGATCCAATCCAAAAGATATGCAGATAAAAAGAAATTGAATGTATGTACAAAACAATATTTTGTCAATATATATTTTTTTAAATCTTTAACATATTGTGTTTCTGGACTTCGGTAATTTTGTCAATATATATATTTTTTAAACTCAATATCTAACAAGTGTTTCTGGACTTCAGTAATAGTGATGTTTACAGAATGTAAACATGTTAAATAGATAGGATGTTATGCCTATTATGTTCAACATATTTTTGAGAACTGGCTTGAATGATAAAACAAACAGAAAATGTAAATTACTCAATTCAGCAATAATTGGAGGGAGTGATCTTATTTTCTGGCTATAGAAATGTAATTGAAACAGTTGTCACTAGCAACAAAACAACTATCTAAAAAGGAGGATGATTTATGCAGTTATAATTGTGTTTTTTTTTACATCTGGGTCTATTTATTAACTGTGGATTATCTAAAAGAAAATTTGTCATCACTGAGCAAGTTTGTCATTTTGTTTGACAAATCCTATGAACGCCGGTTATGAAGAAAACGATAATAATGGTGAGTTAAACAATTTTTATGGAAGTAGCCATTTAGAAGACATATCAATTGGGTGTAACATAAACATATGTACATTACAGACTTTTCTTCTTTTATACAATGCTTAGCTAAAATGTTAAAGTATTTTTGACAGGCAGTAAAAAACAGCAGTGCAGACAGAAACTGTTTGTGTACCTACCAAGTAAGACACGTTGAATGAAGTTTATAAGGAATCCTATTGAATTTTAAGGTTCCATGATAAATACAATGAATTATAAAATTATATTGCTTACCAGCGTTGATGTCCATTGCAAATAAGTGATTCTAACTCATAAACATGTTAGGTAGCCTTTAGCTAACACTGTAGCATAATGCTGAAGAACAAACACCAACGAAGAGCATTGGCGCTATTGCGGCCATTAATAGTCAAACGTTTCACAATTTTCCCGCGGTGCAAATTAACAAGTCAAGATTTTAATGATAGGTAGTGATAAATCAAAACTTATAAGTATTTGCTTTGTTTTGCTGTTTTATTTGAATACACTAATACAAAAATACTACGGTAATACGCTAAATTATTTAAAAAATAACCCCTTCTATCTATCACATCCAGTCCAAGCCCCTTCCCCTTCCACCATCCATTCCACTCCTCTCCACAAGATTTTTTTTGGTACTTCAACGCCACGTTCCATTTTATGCAAACAGTTAAACAATCAGAAATTACTTCATCATCAAAGATAAAACAAACTAGATAGAAAGAAAGGAAGAAACATTTACCTATGCGTCGAGACCCAGAGGGAGCCTAGTTGAGGGTGATAAAAATACATAATATTATATACGAAAATAGCAAAACAAAAAAAAAATACTGCAAATACTGCAATCTTTGAGTATCAAATAAACGGGAGTGGCCATTGACAGGCATACCCCGCTGCCAAAGGTACGAGACCGCCGGTCATACCGGTTATATAAAACTAGTTGCCGCACGTTCCACGTCATTCAGCAAATGTCTGTAGCGCACAACGGACCTGAGCTAAAAATGCCGAATTGCAGCGTTTTTGCGTGTATAAAGAGGTCGGAATCCTCTAGTTTACAATAGGATAACTTTACTTTCCATTTCTTAGTATTATTTTGACTTAATATTAACAAATGATACAATAAATTAGCAAAATAACATGAAACATTCCCAATCAATAAGTTTTGCCACTAAATAGTAATCGTATCTAATTTAGGGTAATTTTTAAAGATGTAGTTTATAAAATTTGAACGTCTAATTAAATATGCATTTTGTTTATTACTATATATTATTGAAAACATATAACTGCATAATTATGTCTCGACGAAATAAAACATGGCAATCAGTAATCTATAATCAATTATTCAATTCAAATCATAAAAATAAATCAGCAAGTTTCATCTAATTTATATTTTAAACCGTTATTCTTTAATACGTTGAAATACGTTCTAGTAAACTTATCACGAAATGATGCATTTTTGAATTTAAGAACTGACCACACTGCAGGAAAATTAGGGCTTAAGAGCCTAAAACAAATGTCGATATCGACATTATCAATTATACTTCGGTATTCGTCCTCGATATTAGTATTATACACTGTAGTATCGCCCGGATGTGTTTACCACTTAGCACCTTTTTAGATTTTAATATACTTTTTAAATAAAAATTAATTTCATAACTTCCGTTTCCGTTCACTATCCCTGCCTTCATGTCGTTCAATCCATGTTCTCATTCGCTTTTTGTGCTTCGCCACTACAGCACATACTTTCATTTTACCATCCACTTTGTTCAAGTACCCTCATAATAAAAAAATGCCTAAACGCAAAAGTGAAAATCAGTTAAATTATATTGATCAAAAAATAAAATATTTGGAAAAGGAAGTAAAACTAAATAGACGATCGCGGTCTCGGCATGGACGGCGTATTTCTAGCTCATCAAATCATTCATCGAGTTCACGCTCGACGAGCTCCAGTTCTTCACAAAGTCGGGAATGTTACGGTTAGTACCTTACAGTGTGGCTATTATTTTTCGGATTCATTATTAGGATTAATCCAACGCTAATGTTCAAACACGCACTCGATTCAGTTAGTAGGACTGATTCACAGCGTGGTAACAAAGGTTTTATGCACTCGAAATAGTTACCAGGACCATTTCATTGCTAAAATCAATTCAGCTCCGCGTTCTCATTTCAGACCGAGCTTTGACTGAACATGACGAACAGCCACAGGTGCGGATACTATGGAAGTACTGTCACGCACCCAGTCACCGCAGAGAGGACCATCACCGTTGCCATCTACGTCTCGAGCTGCTGAAAGGTCCAGCTACCAGAGACATCAGCACAGCCATCGACATCCCGTGACGATACCACGGCAATTTCGGAGCAGCAGGTAACGTTAATTTTACCTGAAGCCCAACATTTAACAAATACCCCGACGGATACAAGTTTAAATCCAGGTATACTGGATATCTTGGGCATAGATCCTACTACTGTTGTAGATTGGCTAATAGGCTCATTTACATTGCAACATCAGGCCTAAAGAAAGAGGAACGCAAAGATATTTCCAATAAATATCTTGGTCCTGAAAACTTTCAGGCTATAACAGCTCCACAGTTAAATCCCGAAATTAAAGCAGCATTGTCAGAGGGTCTGATCAAACGTGATAAGGCCCTAGAGTCACGGCAGAAAGGCATTGCCTGAGTAGAATAATTACCACACAAATTAATTCTACGGAACCTGATCACAAAATGCTTCAACAATTATTCGACGCTACGCGGCTCCTTTGCTACATACAATACAATGATTCGACATCACGTAAAGGTTTTGCTCTGAGCACCCTTAAAAAGGATCTAAAGGAGCAACTATCGTGTACAAAAATTGGTAAACAGTTGTTCGGTGAAAGCCTCGGAGAAACAATAAAAACAGCCAAATCTGTTAGCAAATCCGTATCAGACTTAAAAGAACCGGCTAGGATGTTGCAGATTCAAAAATTTAAACTGGAAGTCGACGGGGGGAGTCCGTAGGCCGGGCAGCCGTCCCGTCATCACGTCGCCAGCCGCCATTAGCACCATTGACCGCCTCGAACACCTACCATCACCAGCGCAAACCACAACCGCCGCGGCCGCTGCCGCCAACCTCCTCGAACATGTCCTATCATCGGACACGACCCCACCGCAGGCGTTAGATGCGTACCATGAGGTATGTTATGCGGGTCGATTGAGTCATTTCGTTGACCAGTGGCATAATTATGATCACTGCAGATCGATCACTTCTCTCCTGGGTAAATGGCTACAAAATAGCTTTTTGTAAACCGGTGGTTCAGTTGAGCCCCCATATAACAGTAGTTAAGTCTGATGAAGAATATGCACAATTTGACAATGCAATTAAACAGCTTTTTAAATTACATGAATCGTTAAAATTTCCAACTCTCTTTGAATACATTTTAAAACTCAGTAGAAAGTTTTACCTAGCAACAAATAACAGTTATGACAATGACTTGATTTCTTCTATTGGCAGTACTCGCCCCTTGGCTAACAATCGATATCGATATCTGATGCGCCTACCACATCACCACGCGCTGAACACGAGATAGCGTATCGTGCGAGTGTTGACCCGCTGCCTGTGCGGCTGCGCCGCCGCTGCAGCGATTGCCGTAGATCCCGGATCATACAATGCTCAGTACCTACTAATTATTGATTGTATGCTTAAATTAATTTAAATATCTGGTTTGTACGCATTTGTATCTTAACTTGTTCTTGAGTGTGTTGGTGTTAGTATTGGTCTTCTCAAATGTTTTCTATTACTGTAGTTATATTTTATAAGTGTTGGTGTAGCAATATATTTTAAACTCTTGTGAGGTAGATATAAGCCTGGGCAGCACAGTGATGTTTAATAGGGCTTAATTAAACTAATTTAAACTATAACTTTAGATCATCCGTTTGTAAGTTTCTTGGAAGGTCGGTACTGATGTACTACCCGTTCGCTTCGAGATGGCCGTCGATGACTGTTACAAAGTGACGTCACAGGCATATATAGCAGTACCGTTGGCAAAAAGAAATAATCGTGTTTTTATTGCAATATCTTTTTATCATTTCCATACATCTTAGTTTGATTTGATGGAGATACAAAATAATATGTACCTGCGCCCTAGACGATATGTGAGTTATTAAAATAAATAAAATGGAGAAATTACAATCGATTATTTATTTATTCTTAATGCACAGTCAACCTTGAGAAGGTGCAGAGACCTGTGTATACTAATTAAATCGAAATCATTTGTGGTGTGAGGGGATTCCATAGTGGCTCACCTAAAGTTCTTTACCCGAAATGTTGCGATTGTTGCAAACGGTACTAAAAGGGTCTGTCAAGGAGCGTAGTGCGGTGTGGCGGGGAGGGTGGTAGCGGCCAACTCGAAACGAACGCGTAGTACAATAATATCACTGTGCAGCTGTGTACTATGTACTGAGGAGTAAGAATTACCCTCAAAAATTAATATAATAATAAAAAATTAAGGAAACCAGTACTTTTACAAAGTGCTTGTGACGGTTTGAGAATAGGCATTACTTCTCCACAAGCTTGCAATGTATGTAGTCATTTACTTATTTTCATGTTGACAGTTATAACAGATCTCAATGATCTTATAATCGCAATATATTATGTTGTTTATACCTAGGATAAAATGTACACTAGGTCATAAGTATTTAATGTTTAATTTAAATAAAGAACTTTTCAAATCAAATCAATCAATTAAACAGCTGTTGTCTATCGGTGATTTACAGAATGTGATCCTTGTCCTGAACAATTTGTTTCTCGCGTTTTTCTCATACCCAAACCAAATGGTAGTATGCATTTCATTTTAAATTTAAAAGAATTAAACAAATTCATCAGCACACAACATTTCAAAATGGAAGATATTCGTACAGTTCTAAAACTAATTTCAAAATATTTTTTTATGGCCACCCTTGACTTAAAGGACGCTTACATGTTGATAAAAGTAGATCCAGATTCATGCAAATATTTGAGATTTTGTCTAACTAGGGAAGATGACCCAACGTCCCAAAAATTATATGAATTTAAAGTGTTACCATTTGGTTTGTGTACTACTCCATACATTTTCACAAAATTGCCAAAACCGGTCTTAAAATTACTAAGAAGATGTGGATATTTATCCTGATGTTATCTAGATGATATTTATTTATTGGGAAACACATATAACGACTGCGAACGTTATCTTAAAACTACACAAAGTCTATTAGAATCTCTAGGCTTCATTATCAATAACGGTGTAAATTCTTAAATTTAAAAAATCATGACAATTACAATCGTTATATGATATTACCAGGTTCTATTTTATCGGATATCCACTGGTGGTTAAATGCTGTCGACAATTCGGTTCATCGAATTAAAGACAACATCTTCCGTTGTGAGATATATCCTAACGCCTCAACAAAGGGTTGAGGTGTGGCTGGTGGAAGTGAATCAACCGGTGGTTAATGGTTACAAAACGAAAAACAACACCATATAAATTATTTGGAGTTGTTAGCAGCATATTTCGCGTTAAAGATATTTAAAAAAAAATTCATCATTGCCAGATAATTTTAAGAATAGACAACACAACTGCGGTTAGCTATATAAACAGGATGGGTGGGATACAGTACCCCCCCCCCCCCCATCTTAATAAAGTTACAAAAAGTATTTGGAAATGGTGCGAAGAACGGGAATCACTGCTGCATAATAATATATAAAATCGAGCGACAACGTTGTGGCTGATAGGGAATCTAGAAGTTCTCACCCAGATACTAAATGGCAATTGTTAGATACAGGGTTTCAGAAAGTGATAACTATTTTTGGTGTCCCTGAAATAGATTTATTTGCCACATTTTTTCGCCTTAATAAAAAATACAACAATTATGCATCATGGAGCTTAGATCCAGAAGCATCAGTTATTGACGCGTTTACTATTAGTTGGTCAAATTTGTACTTCTACGCATTTCCCCCAGTTTCTTGTGTGCTCAAAGCTTTAAGGAAAATTATAAACGACCAGGCAGAGGGAATTGTTAATGTCCCGGCTTGGCCATCACAGCCCTGGTATGCTCTTTTTCAAAAACTACGATAACAGACATGATAACGTTAAATTCATCTCAATTTATTATTCCCCATTCTAGCAAGAAGAATATCCAGTCCTCAACTACCCTGGTAGCCGCGGTATTATCCGGAAGGCGTTGTTAAATAAGGGCGTACCGCTAGCTGCTATAGATATAATGATTGCCTCCCTCTCTAGCAACACATTAAAACAATATGATGTTTGCTTTAAGAGATGGTATAATTATTGTAATCGTCAGAATAGTGATTTGTACCAACCCACTATCTCTTCAGTGCTCGATTTTCTTACCAGCATATTTAATGATGGAAGTCAGTACGGCACTATAAATAGTTACAGATCTGCCTTATCATAAATTTTAGGAAAAATTATGGATTCTGAAATAATTTCAAGGTTCTGTAAAGGTGTATACAGACTACGACCAGTGTTACCAAAATATAATATAACCTGGGATGTTGGTGTAGTTTTAGAATACCATGGATCACTATTTCCTCATGAAGAAATTACCTTAGAACAAATTACTAAAAAATGTTCAGCCCTTATCGCTCTTGTGTCTGCTCACAGGGTACAAACCATATCAAAAATTTCTTTAAAAAATATATTGATTTATGATGACCGTATTTTGATCAAAATATCTGAATTAATTAAAACATCTAGACCAGGTACAGCCCAGCCTGTGTTATGTTTACTCAATCTATAAGCAGATGGATCAAATGTACAATGCAAGCTAGTGGAGTTGACGTGGCCATATTCTCTGCTCACAGCACTCGGCATGCTTCAACGTCCGTAGCCTACGGTCGAGGAGTTAACGTTGACTTAATTAGGAATATGGCAGGTTGGTAGGGTACCTCAACTACCTTTGCACGTTTTTATAATAGGATTATTGTAAATTCTACCGATCGTGCTGATTTTGCCAAATCTATTTGTACCTTAGACAATAATGATTTAAATATGTCTAAATAAATATACAGATTTTGTTAATCTAAAATATTTTTTTAATATTATATTTGATATTTCCTTTTATGCTCTAAACATCTACAGTGTATAATACGAATATCGAGGACGAATACCGAAGTATAATTAATGATTAAACGAACTTACCTGTACGTGAAGTTCTATCTATCATAATTATACGAGGTATTCGTCCGAAGATATTAGTAGAAAGTCCCACCCACCCGAATTGCTTTTCTGTGGGACAAAAAACCCTATTAAAGGAAATATCATATCAACTCTAAACTAAATGAGAACATGGATTGAACGACATTAAGGCAGGGATAGTGAACGGAAACGGAAGTTATGAAATTAATATTTAATTTTTATTTACCGGAAACAACAGTCAGTTTTTCCTTTAGTTAAAAAGTATATTAAAATCTGAAAATGTGCTAAGTGGTAAACACATCTGGGCGATACTACAGTGTATAATACTAATATCTTCGGACGAATACCTCGTATAATTTATGATAGAACTTCACGTACAAGTAAGTTCGTTAATCATTAATAAATAACGAAGGTTTATGCGACATACTTTTTTAATACTTAATTAGGTACATACTTTAAGATTGAGTTTCATTTATTATTTTTTACTTTTTAAAGGGAACTTTTTGTGTCGGGGGTTTTTTAACTTTTTATAGGTACCAAATACAATATGTTATAATGTAGATTTTGTTAAGTTGTAAATAACTAGTCTGTCCATAAATACTGTTACATTGAACATTTTTTAAGCCTTATTAATTATTTAGAATTTGGAAAAATTTCTTGACTGTTATTTTGCGCCATTTCACATATTTTATCGTGTTCATTATCAAATTACAATATGGAATGGGATAATAAAGAAAATAGGATTGCAGTGATCGCCTTGCACAAAGTGGGTATGGAGCCATTGGTCATATTCTAGACGCTTCGAAAGCTTGGTATCAGCCGTATGTTCGTATATCGTACTATCGACAGATACAGTAACAGTACCTTCAAGTAGCCTATTAATTATTGGCTGAACTCATCGATAGTGACATATCAATAGTGTCTTAATCTGGCATTCCTTACACGAAAATCAAGTCATATTGTATACTGATAGGCTGTTCATGCGTGTGTTTAAACATGTGTGCGTGTAGTCTGTGTTTGTGTTTGACAATTTCTTCGTATACGTGCGTAACGATATGATCGAAAATGCATTTTGTTTGTAATCGCTGTCAGTGTGCGTTCCTCGCTCCCCGCGCCGAAAGTGGCAGAATTATTTGTATGGATATTAGTACTCATGTCCAATCTGGTTGGTTTAAAAATCAAAGACTGAAATATTACATATTTAATATAGATTGATATTAAACTAATTAAAGCCAAAATATTCATGAAACGACATAGCAACGATTGAAGTAGAGAAATGAAAACTAGGCAAGGTAATATGAAAATAGTAGCGCAAAGAGGAGTGTTCGTTTCAGTGAACCTACGTTCTGTTACAGTCCAACCTTCTCTTAGAATACAAAAGAAAAAAGTGTACTTAGCTACTAGCTAGGTTACGCATGTAAACCTTAGAGCATAAATAATCAAAGATGTAAACCAAAAAATAGCGACAAGTCTTGTCTAAAGTTTTGATCAATAATCTTAATCACCTGACAGCCCGCAATGAAAGAAAAAAGTATTTATAGAAATTCAACTCTACTTCGTTTATTTTGGATGTACCACTATGTCTGAGGCCGTGAAACTAAAGTTAAGTCCTCCAAGGAATTTGATTTTAGCCAAGGAATTTACATTAATTTGAGGAGTTTACATTTGAAATTACATAACTGGAACGTGCATTAGTGACAAAACGCGGTCCGAGTGACAGAGATAGAGGGCTCTAACGTCTGTAGGGTGACAACCCACATAACACAACTTATTGAGACCACTTAAATATTAAGGTGAAGGAAATTTTGTGTAATGCAGAAACTATACAATGATAATAAAATTCTTGTATTTATTGTTTCTTGGGTACGACCCACGTACCCAATCCTTTTTTATGAAACATTATTTATACATATAATATATAAGCAGAATATATAACCAGGTCAAAAAAGCATTCCGACGGCAAAATTAAATAGTTAATATATTATAGCAATATTTCTCTGTTACCAGATGTTGTTCCTCGTGTTATACTCTGCAGTTGCGCCCCTGTATGTACTATTTAAGTTCACAATGTACGAGTTACAATCTAATATCTACGTTCAGTAATTTTGAAGGAACTGAACATTTCATAGGGCGCGGCTAAAGAGCATGATCTCTAGCGTGCGGCTAGAGATCATCTTCGATCACCTTAGAATCCTTATTTCCAGGTGCAATCATGGGCGTAGCCACGGTGGGGTAGGGTGGGGCGCTTGCCCCACCCTGGATCTGACCTGGAAGGTACCTACATAAACTTAAAAAAATAAATTATCTAAGTATTAACTACAACACTTAATATCCGTAAGAAATTTCTCACTCGACAGTAGACACGAGAAAAATAGAAACCACAAAAAGTTATCCTCTTTCAAAATCCTGTTGTTTTTCGCTTGTGTGTGTGAGTGAGTGGTTGAGTTGAGAGGGAAAGCGACCCGCCACCCGCCGCGCCACCCGGCCGCATCCGCACAGTGCAGAGCTTCTTGCTTCTTCTATCGCGGCGCGATTCGCATTGTCTGCTTGTTTACTATTTTATTTTAAAAACATTGTGAAAACGTGGACGATCACAGCGGCAGTTTCATAGCTGAAACTCAAGTAATAGCTGAAGCTCTAAAAGTTGATTTTACAATGCCACGAATCGCGAAAAGACTGACGCACTGTGCAAATTCCCTGATAGAGTTTTGGAAACGATCGTTGATTCCCCTACGCAGACAGACTCGCTCATTGGAACAGCATTTTTCGGATAACAACTGACTAACAAACACGACTTCGACCTGATCCCGAAAATGAGACCCCTAGAGCCGCGTTAACACGCTACTACACCTGCTACAAGCTACTACACTCAGGACCTGCCAGAAGTCAGCATTGACCAAATCGAGGTGGCTCTTAAACAGCTGAAAAATTGGAAAGCCCCTGGAGAGTATGGCGTTATAACAGAGTTGCTGAAGGCTGGAGGTAATCCAGTACTGAGGCTTTAAAAGCTTTTTAACGCTGTCCTGTTTAAAGGGATAACTCCTGAGGCTTGGAGTAGGAGTGTGGTCGTCCTGTTCTTCAAAAAGGGAGATAAGACCCTGACATAAGAGTGAACCTGCTGAAGAACTATCGAGCCATTTACCTTCTAAGCCACGTCTATAAGCTGTTTTCAGGAGTCATCACGTACCGCCTTGCGCAAAGACTCGACGAATCCCAACCAACGGAACAGGCTGAATTTCGGAGCGGATACGGCACCATAGACCACATCCACACAGTGTGGCAGATTATATAGAATACCGAAGAGTATAAAAATTCCTTGTGTCTAGCATTCGTGGACTACGGGAAAGCCTTCTACTCGATCGAGATCTAGTCCGTTTTGCGAGTCCCTGCAGCGATGCCAAGTATATTGGAGGTACGTCCAAGTGATGAGATGTCTCTACGAAGCCGCCACCATATCCGTCCAAGTACAGAATCAGCAAACAAAACCTATACCGTTGCATCAAGGAGTGAGACAAGGGGACGTCATTTCCCAGAAATTATTCACAAATGCAATGGAGGATATGTTCAAGACGCTGTACTGGAAAGGATGAGGCATCAACATCAATGGCAAATACATCTTTCACTTGCGATTTGCAGACAACATCGTCATTAAGGCAGAAACGCTACAGGACCTACAACAGATGCTAAATGACCTGGCTGACTCTTCTGTACGCATCGGCTTGCGGATGAATCTGGATAAAACCAAGGTTTTGTTCAATGAACATGTACTGCCGGAACCGATTGCGGTGCACGGCACCGACCTTGAAGTTGTTTAAAAATACGTGTACCTTGGGCAGACGTTGCAGTTAGGTAGAAACAACTTTGAGGATGAGGTGAACAGAAGAATTCAGTTGGGTTGGGCAGCATTTAGAAAACTACGTCGTGTCTTCTCATCGTCGATCCCACAATGCCTCAAGATGAAAGTCTTCAATCAGTGCGTCCTACCCGTCATGACATATGTAGCCGAAATGTGGACACTGAAGGTACGGCTAGTCCACAAGTTCAATGTCACTCAGCGGGCTATGGAAAAAGCTATGCTCGGAGTTTCTCTTAGGGATAAATTCAGAAATGAGGTGATCCGGCAGAGAACTAAAGTTACCGACATAGCCCACTGGACTAGCAAGCTGAAGTGGCAGTGGGCTGGCCATATTAGCCGCAGAACGACAACCGCTGGGGTAAACGAGTTTTTGAGTGGAGACCGCGTCTCAGCATACGTAGTGTAGGACGCCCTCAGGCTAGGTGAAGTGATGATTTGCGCAAAATGACTGGCTAGAGCTGGATGCGAGAAGCCGAGGATCGACCTACTTAAGTGGCGTGCAACTCTCCAGTTCGACTGCATTGGACTGCAAGAGGCTGATGACGATGATGATGATATGATGATAAGATACAAGGTGCTATGGAGTGTAACCCTTTTGTATGAAAAAAATAACCGGGGTAAGACCGCGGGAATAGTTTGCTAGTCATATTTTAGACTGCTGCCCCACCCTGAGCCCATGACTGGCTACGCCCATGGGTGCAATGTAGTGTTGATTTTGGGTTCAGGTGGTGTACAAATAGTAATTAGTATGTACGTGATAAAATGATAAGAAAATTGTTATCGGTTACCGTTTTATCTCACTTAAAAAAATCATCCTTATTTGCATCTTTCACTACAGATTTTCGGAGCAAATGTAACTCGTAGATGGAGTATTTAGTTAGTATATTTAAGAACAATAGATCGGACCGCGGAACTAACAGGGCCGTGGCTACAGAGTATAACACTGTACCTCAGTTACGTAAAACGAGATGTGAACGTTTCAATAACCAAAGTTCTTAAATCGCAAATTTAAATAATTCAAGTTTGAGACTTAAAAAAGAAGTCAAACAAGGTATGAAATTTAAAACTTTATTATACAGTACAATAATTTGTTTGTTTAGATTGTTTGTACATGCTTCAAATGATAACATCAGTTGTATTTCTATAAATGGGCCCCTGGAAGCGCTTTTGCACGTCCCAATATTTAAACCTACCACTGCTTTGGTACAAGTCTGGGCTAGCGCTGAAAAGAAGCAGCGCAAGAAACTCGGGTCAATATTTTCAGCCTCTTTAGGTAGGGGGAATAATTTTATTTTACAAAATGTTTATGTACGTACGAGCTAGGAAAATTTTATGCCATACGTTCCTATAAGTTAAATAATAATTAATAGTTTCAAATTGCAATTACATTCACATACAATTTTTAAGTTTATGTCTAGGGAGCTCAGCAATACCCTGTGGTATTTTGTTGAAAATACGAATAAAATTAATCATGAATGAGATTTCCGCCTGAGACATAATTTTTCAAGTTTATAAACTGAAATCATGAACGAATTTTCCACTTTCCTGCAGATTGTAAAATAATATCACTTACGACAACAGCAATACCTTTAGATGTGATCCAAAAAGAAAAAAAAACTATTAGTGTTCAATATACTATGTATATGTATTCGTCATTGCACTTTAAACGTATAGCTTAACTACTTACCACCGAAAAATTTTATTGAATAGCGTCTGGTCTTAGAGTCATTGTATCTAATGGTATCCTCTGATTTAAAATGGAGTTTTCTTTAAGTCAGGCCACTTTTTTATGGTTTTTTTTTCTGGGTAGTCAGCACAAAAAAACAGTGTCAAATCACAAAGATTCATTTGAATTTAATAATTAACTAATTTTATAATTTAGTAGCCTCTGGGCTTGTTCAGTGACAGCGCATTAGAACGGTACATTTAGGTCCGATTGGTCTCCACAAATAAAATACAGGGATCAGATCGATATATTATACTTTATTATGGGGACACGCGATTTACCAGAAACCCAACTTTTTCAGCAAGATAGAAAAATGTTTTTACCGTTATAATTTACCATTTTCGGCGTTTTTCCAACACTTTTTAATCATTTAGTGACATGAACTAAATCCTCAAAACAATTCCTCAAATCATTTCGTAACATGAACTAAATCCTCAAAACAATTCCTCAAATCCACCAAAACAAATTAACATGCTCACCCTATACAGTTTGACAGACTAAGGTTGACATATTTGGGTTAAGTTATGCTACTAAATGTAGTAATAATTTTTTTCTTTTCTGTTTTAATAAAATGAAATTTACTTTATTATAGAAGGATTTAGTGTAACTAGCATTATCAAATAAAACTACATTAGAAAATAATGCTACAAGGGACGTTCAGTATGTTAAAAATTTTAGGACGTCAATATGTAATCTTACCAAATCTATATATTTTTAATTCTGGTATTATTAAAAATGAGACAGACTATTGAAAATTGAAACAGAGGGCTCTCCAAACGTCAGACCGCATCTCAAAGCCACAGTCACAATGTATTATCGACTTTACATGTCGTGCATTATGTTGATTTTTCTACAATGTTCAAAACTAAGTGCTTTTTCCAGTTATGTAATATGTAAATTCCTTGGATTTTAGCAGATTGGCAGATTCAGTTAGATCATTAATCATTCATCCGGATCCGGAATCACATACATTCAATGAGATAGGTTAGTTTCGGTTTTTTTTTAATAAAGAATGGGCTTGCTCTTAACTACATACTTAACTATACAGTTAAGAAGAAGCCTAAGATAGAGCGACCTTACCCAGAGGAACACAGAAAAACTGTTTGGCGCTGGACACCGGCAGGTGGGTGGTAGCATCCAGGCAGCCTCTTACAAAGCCTACCACCGCAGAGAGATCTGTTAGCCGTCATCATTGGTTAGAAAACCAAAGATGCCGTTGCTCAGGGTAGACCACTAGGAGGTAGATCCCACCACCCCAAAAAGGGTTAAGTAGGTTTAGTTATTATGTGTTTATGATATTTTATGTATGTAGAATAAAATTCCTACTCATGACATGGCAGCATGGTCTCGGACCTTAGCCGGTTCCGGAACATAATAACAAAAAAAAAAAAAGAAAGAATTGGATTCGTTGAATGACATTTGTTTGATTGACAGCCAGCAGCTAAAGCTATTTCTTTTCTTTCTCTAAAATCTCATTAAATAGCTATATTTTTGGAACTATAATATAATAGTACGCTTTTTTTTAATTACATGAGTACTATATTGAAGTGAAGATAGAGAACATTCGTACCTGACTCTTCTTTATTTATCCTATGATTAAATATTGCACTAATTATGGGCAATTCAGGTTTGAAACAACATTATGAAACTGCTTCCAAAACAGGTGTCTTGCAAATATCAGACCAAAAACTAAAGGACATTCCTCCAGAAGTGCTTAATTTATGTGAAAAGCTTAGAAACCTCGATCTATCTAAGAATAAATTGCCATCTCTGCCTGAAGACATATGCAACTTTAAACTACTAAAGCAATTTAATTTGGAAAGCAACAAATTGGAAATAATACCAGATTTTATTGCTAACTTGCAAAAGTTGGAGCTATTAAATGTGTCGCATAATTCCATCCAATCATTGCCACAATCATTCAGTAAATTGTACAATTTAAAGCAAATATATTTGAATAATAATAAATTCAAAAAGTTTCCAGTGCAACTGTTTGGCCTTTCCAATTTAGAGGTTGCGGACCTCTCCCACAATAAAATAACTGCAGTACCATTAGGGATGGCAAACTTCTTCGCTGTAGAGTTGAATTTAAGTCAAAATGAAATATCCAATTTAGGTGAAGATTTTCATATGGCCCCGAGATTAAAAATACTAAGACTAGAAGAGAATTGCTTGAGTTTAGAAACAATTAAACCAAGTTTGCTCAGAGATTCAAAAATTCACACTATGAATTTGGATGGTAATTTATTTGAAGTTAAACAATTGGCATCAGTTGAAGGTTATAATGAATATACAGAAAGATATACTGCTATGAAGAAAAAAATGTTTTGATATTACACTGTAAATCTTAACTCTACACCAAATATAGATTTATTATTATACACTAAATTTTTTACCATATTCATTTATTCTTACTTTGTAGTAGATATCTTGATACTCTTTTTGTGATAAGTTATTACTATTAATTAATACTTTTCTGAAGTTCTGAATTTTTAAGAATATTGGATACTTAAAGCACAGTAACCAATTTCCTGATTGAAACTTTAGTTTTGCATAGTAAAATTTTGCAATAATCCCTCAACCCCCAGGAGGCACTCGGGTGCCACAATAACAATTGATTTCAATTGTGTCTGGAATAACTCACAATCGAGGGATTAAAGCATAGATATTTGATTGACTTATCATTACCTTATGGGTTATTATTTCTTTAGTTTGTTTTACATTTATAATATAAAATGTATTTTTGTACATATTATGTATGTTAATATTGTTGTACTATAAGATTGCTTTACTTTAGAGAAATACATCATTTAAAGTAATTATTATGCTTTAGATATATCACCATGTTTAAAATAAGCTTTAAAAATGTATCATTTATTGTGTATACATGGTGTTAGGTAAATGGTATAACAAGCTGAAACCAGCCTATGTTAACATAATTATGCATTTATATAGTATTTTTTTATACAAACAAAAATTTCGAGAATACTATTTGTATGAAAATATTTTTCTCAAAAATAGAGGTCAAATTTCTGACATCTCCATAGTATTTATATGCATATATGTAAGCATAGCGTCACTGAAGTTCTAACACCACGTAAGTCATTTTTAAGAACTTCTCATGAGAGATAAAAAAACCTTTTTGAATAATTCCCATCCGCAGCTGACAGGACCGCTCAATGTATGGAAATGGGCTGGACTTACGTACTGTTCCCACAGGATAGTGACTTCCGTGCTGCTCCTTTTCCGTAATTTCAAAGGGTTTTATTGGTCGTATCTTGAAAATAGGCGAAACGACGCGTCTTTCGATTCACTAGCGAATGGCATCAAAATATCAAAACTGCCAAAAAATGAGTTCCGTGGTTTTAGAACTTCAGTGACGATAGGCTGATTTTGGGTTGTTATACCATCCTAACATGCTATATATCATAAAAGTACACACGGCGGCATATCAGACTATACATGTTGACCTTGAGACCGCCCTTATGCCCTACGTAATAAAAGCTGTTATCGCAGTTCAACTGTTTAACTTGATGTGCTGTCGAGTGTACATATAAAACACTAAGCAATGAATTTTTTCTTGGGCTTTAATAGCCCAAAATTTAATTTCACCACAAAGTGTTTAAAAGCAACTTAAGTGAGCACACTGTCAACTGTGTGAATTAGTGTATCTACATGTATTTTATATTTTATAAATTATATAAAAATGAATTTGTTACTTTAAACTTGTTTTAATTGGTAACTAACTAGCTGTTGCGTATGTGTTGCTTTTTTCTTGTAAAGTAGCATAATATGTTCTATTCCAGCCCAATATCTAACTCATTGCCAATTTTCATCCTGTAACATTCACCAGTTTTGGTGTGATTGAGTGATAGTACTAGTAGACTTTACTTTACTTACTTTTTACTTACTTAGTAGAGTAAGTATTTATAAACATCCATTATTATTAGAAAGTTTTTATTCATGACATCCAAAATATGGAACAATTTACTTAAATCGTCTTTGAGAAATGATCCAAAGTAATTTTCTTTTTAGTAAGTAGGTACTAATTTAATTACTTACTCAATATTTAATTGCTATTTCCGTTAATTAAAATACTATACTATTCAATAAAATCAAAATAAAGATGACAAAGCCAAAAAAAGAAACGTCAGAACAAGTTTCTAATTTTCTGAGCGAGTTTATCTCAACACCTTGAATTTTATCATGACAATCGATATCAACATAGGCAAACATATCCTCGTCAATATTATAACACAGTTGCACACTCTAGAACGTAAACACAAAGTCCAATTGCTGAAAATTGTGTTCTGTGATGCTGAATCTTATGTCACATCCTTAACTACTTCAGCAATCAATCAATCCGTAGTTCATTTTTGACAGCCTCCGTGGCGGAGTGGTGTACACACCGGTTTTCAAACTGTCGCCTTCTCCGAGGTCCCGGGTTCGATTCCCGGACGGGTCAATGTAGAAAAAATCGTTTCGTCGCATTTGGTCCACTTCGCATTTGGTCAACTAGACGAAAACGTGTCTATTTCGCATTTGGTCCACTTCGCACTTTGTCCTTTTCGCATATGGTCCACTTCGCGTTTTTAGTCCTTTTCGCATTTGGTCCACTTCGCACTTAGTCCTTTTCGCATTTGGTCCACTTTGGGTGAATAGTTTTGAGGTGCCATCATTCTGTCTGGTTACCTGAGGACAAAACTTTCTTTGGGACCAGGACAGTGTATTATGCCTTAATGCATTTAGGTATTTATCAGTGTCTCGGTCTCGTTATGTGTTAAGGTAAATTAAGGGCTTTAAAAATAAAGTAGGTGGTATGTGATGTTCGATGTTGATAAATAGACCAAAGCCACTTTAATTCAAAATTCTTCTATAGCAAAGTCATATAAAATATAAACCCTTTGATATAAAGTTTTTTTTATTCTCATATTTTGGAGGACTTTTATTTTACAAAAATATGCCAGTCCTATCATACCTTATAAAAAAATATACAAAACGGTATTCAAACTTAATTCTAACTGAGAGTCAGCGACTGTCTGCCAAATCAGCGAGCAGATATAGATAAAGTTATTTATGAAACAAAATGGAGACAAGTTAGACATAGTTTTACTCATAACAATAACCATTATATTATTATTGTATGATTTCTTGATGATCCTTAATGTTTAGTTTTATATTTGAAATCTAAAAAAACACGAAGTATACTGCTGAGATAACGCCATCACAGCAGCATACCTACTTCGTTTTTTTTTTTACGTAGGTACCTAAAAAGAACCACGAAAACAAATATTACTTAACGCTCTCATTGTCAAAAGTGAACCTAATGCGAAATGGGCGTTTCGCGAAGTGTACCTTTTGCAAAGTG
The DNA here is from genome assembly GCA_949315895.1 of Anania crocealis. NCBI lineage: Eukaryota > Metazoa > Arthropoda > Insecta > Lepidoptera > Crambidae > Anania > Anania crocealis. Next base: position 19,197,746 of record OX438880.1, on the reverse strand, counting down.
GACGTTTTGAGAAGTGGACCAAATACTAAATGAACGTTTGGCGAAGTCGACCTTTTGCGAAGGGGACGTTTTGAGAAGTTGACCAAATGCGAAATTGACCAAGTGGACCAAATGCGACGAAACGGAAAAAATGAGATTTTCTACATTTTCTCGGGTCTGGGTGTTTGTTGTACCTTAGTTGTTTCTGGTTTCCAAGATACGAGTGCTTTAAATAGTTATTCAAATTGAGATCAGAACAATGTTTGTGATGTTGTCCACATTTATCATGTATTATTTATTAGTTAATGAGTTTTTTTTTAAATACGAAACTGTTGAAATACGGCTTGTTTCGATTAGATGATCATTGAAAGTTGTTTGATTGCAATCCATTTCTAGACCAGCTCTCCATCGAAGATCCATTTCATCGTAGGGCTATTTCACCGACTGGTAGTGGCTTGCATGCATATCAGACTTGTATAGCTTGTTGCAAAGCGTATAGTTTTAAGCATCTTACTCTCTTAGATGCCCTAGTATTTACCGAGAGTGCATTTCTTTGAACGCTGTAATATTATTATTGACACAGGCAATCAAATAATTAACGCCTCGTTGGTTTAGTGCCGATCTAAGATTTCGGGTCCTGGGTTCGATCCCCGGGTCGGACAACAAGAGTTTCGAAATATCAAACATTGCTCAGAATTGTGAACACCAACAGCATTTGGCTATCGTGGTAATTATGCCTATACCTATCATTGGGATAATTTAAGGTTGAATTTTCAAAATTTAAAGTAAACGTCTCAGATCTGATAATAAAAATAATAACATCAAAGATCATGTCGATCCCCTGCTTAACGAAAAAAAAAACAAAGCTGTCCTACATGAGTAGTATCTTTTTCTGGGATTAAACGTTATGGATTAGAAAATCCAAATTTTTGCCAGTTTATTGGGATAAAAGCTACTGTGCTTATCCAGAACAGAATCTAGCTGTTCGCGTTCTGACGTGATTGAGTAGGTAACGATTTTTTATTCAAACTTTGCCATTTATAATATTAGCAAGAGGTTCGATAGGGTTATATTGAGATAGGATTAGTAACGTTTATTATCTCCAACAATCTTAAAATATAGGTACATCTTAATAAATAGTTTCAATATAGTTAAGTAACTATTTCAGATTGTGAGAGACTGGTACCTGAAGTAAGCGATGCCTGTATCTCAGTATACCAGGTCTCTCCTCTTTGTAGGGTGGCCAAGACAATCTTATAAACACTAAATAACACATGTTCATTATTCAACAGTAGGAGGAGAAGTTAAAACAAGTTAGTAAGATTAGTAATGACTATAATACAGTATTAATGTCGATGTCAGATTTAATTTTGTTATAAGTAGACAGATGTAAAAATGACCAAACAACACCGCGCCCCTAGAGAGTAGATACCTACCCAACCTTTTAGTAGTAATGTGTAGTCAAATGTGTCAAAATAAATTTAACGAAGAAATACATTGCAGGTGTTGTAAGTAAATCACTAGACAATAATATCAAAGCACAAGACCTCTTTATGTGTAGGTATCTAACATAACATTTCTGGCACAAAAAAAAATCTATGTAAGTGTGGTTTTAAAATGTTTGAATTGTGGTATAATAATTAATTGTACCAGGCTTAATTCTTTAAATAAGGTACCTACTTACCTGCATTGTGTTTAGTAAACGAATTCTTTGCCCAATTACCAAATTATGTGGAGAAGTTTTAAAAGAGTTAGTATTATGTAGGTATATGCATGCGCATGTGCATAGCTACATAGTTACACATGCGTGGGCGCGCCTTAAACCTTCTCAAGTACAAAGGCACTAGAATTCTAACGTCGAATAAATAATAGTACTACTTACTATCGGATGAAGTTATCGGGCCACTGTCATCATCACACAGAGCGCTCGGTGAGTACCTATATCTACTACGACATTTCAAGTCCAGTGTAATGCGTTCTTTCGAACAAACGGGGGCGTGTCGGTGCGCTGTGTAAAAAATACTTTTTAATACTTTTATGAAATAAACACGCAATTTTTAAGTTATATTTTTTAATAATATGCAGTGCAAGTGCCTTTAAAAATATATAAATGTTGTTATAGGAACAAAAGTATTTATATGTACTGTTGCTATACCTATAACTATAACGTACGACTAGAGCCAAATGCTCTTTTGAACTGCGCTTAACAGGTCAGTATATTAAAGGTTACTTACCTACAATTCAGTAAGGGCATTTAAATAAGTCTTCACAGTATAAACCCTTGACCAACAAACCATCTGAAAATACCCATAGTGACCATTTAAAAAGTACTTATTAGTGTTTAGTGCAATAAAGTTTATTTCTATCTATCTAGGCACTCTCAAGTAGCCAGTTAGTACCTTACTTTAAAATAATGTGATATCATAATAAGATAGTTTGAAAAAAGAACGAAATGTAAGCGCTGCTGTAACAATTATTGTTATATAGTTGACTGGTAGATATTTTATCAGAATGACTTAAATCAAAAAAGAGTAGCTAGAAATTAACGAATTTTATTAACGAATATGTAAAAGAAACATCTGAAGATTCAACAATGTTACAACTTGTTTATTTGTTAGTGTTCTAGATTGAATTTAAAACTAAAGTAAGAAGTACCTAAATCCCTTTTAACTACTACTTATAACTTAATAACCAAATAATTCAATTGAACACCAAGGCACGTAGGTACCTGCCTGAGTAGTTAAAATTAGTTTGAGCGTACCTAAGTAATTTAAGAATTTTATTAATTGTTAAGTGGGTAAAAAAAAGAGAAGAATAGGTACAGTATTTGTACTACGTGTACGTGGTGTATGTACTAAGTGTGTTATTATATTAGTAAGTGCATAATGCTTGCATACTCGTACATCCTGCTAATTCCGCATACTCGGTCACCTTTGACCTACACGTCTATTACACCTCAAAATTGTGCTGAGTTAGGTAGGTACTAACGTCGCGTCGGTCTCTTTAATAATGACACAATTCCTTGTCGGTAAACTTTACAGGAGGAAGTAACATTTTTTTTGTAATTAGTAATAACTTTTCAGTCTTGATTAAATCTTATCTCAATAGGTCAAGCGTGCTAGGTAAATGGTACCTATAACAAGCCCAAATATGCCTATGTTAACATATGCATAATGGTGAAGTCAGAAATTTGATAATCATTTTTGAGAAAAATATTGTCATACAAATCGAAATCTCAAAATTTTAATTTGTATGAAAATAAAAAAAGTACCATATCAAAATTCTGACTTCACCGTGATTTCGGCTTGTTATAGGTACCATTCACTAACACCCTGTATATAAAACAAAGTCGTGCTAGTCACACCATTTTATTATTTATAAGTACTTCTCAGATAGACTGGGCCAATTTTATGATTTTTGTGTTTTTTTATTTGTCTTCATCCGAATTAGGATAGTAAAATAATATTAAAAATATGACATTCAACAATAACAATTAAAATAACTCTTTTACCTCTAACGCCTCATAAACTTATTCGACAAAAGAACGTTTACCGGATCGGCTAGTTTAGATAAATAAATAAAAGAATTATTAAAGCCATTTGAGAATTAAATTTCAGCAATGTCATATTAGTTATTTGGCAGTTGAATTCGTAACCGCAGAAAAAACTAAAAACAGTAGGTTTATTTTTTATTTTTGGACTTACGCATTCTGCTAATCAGACTGACTATTTTGTTAATAATAGGCATAAGAGTTCTTGGACGGTGCAATATAAATTACCTGACTGACCATCATTACCAAAAAGTTAATGGAAAGCTTTCAATCGTTTTTTTCAGAATTACTACAATTTCCATAATAACTATGAAAACGATATCATGAATATGTTAAATCATCAATTTACTGAAAACCATTTAATTAGCTGTTCCATGCTCACCCTGTATAAAAATGTGAAATTTTCTTACTTAGAATAAATTTATTTTAACGAATGTAACATATCCGTATCTAGCACCTAAAAACGTGCCATATTTTTATTATAAAGTTGGAAAAATCCTTTCGGTTACAAATATGCATTCCTTCATTATAATGTAGGTACCTACTGGTATTACAAGGTAGGCTGTATCTTGTGAAATTTCTATGTTGGTACTTTTGTTAATATAGGTACAGTCGGCATCAGAAAAGCTATAACGAAGAACATTACAAACATGACCAAATAACTAATTCTGAAAAGTTTAAAATACTGTCGCGGACATGCTTAAAATAACAATACTATAAAATTTATTACTTACCTAATCGTAACATTTTTGTGTTTATTTAATTCATTGTCTTGATTGCTGTAATGCTGTCCTCTTCACCTTTGTTCACGTGTAAGTAGGTACCATGTTGCAACCGGATTATAGATTAGAGCTACTTAGGATATTTTTCATTATAATTATAGATAGGTACTGATTATTCTAATGAATTACTTTATTCTTACAGATACGGTTATTTCATATCATAACGTCGACAAAAGGTTTTTTAGTGGTTGTATACTTGTCTTGTTTTTGGCAAACATACAATTGAATTTTATTAATATTCATACAATCATTGCATCTTTTGAAACGTATTAAAAAAAAGGAGTGCTATCCCTAGCTATTCCTAATAATATTACTTAATATTGTTGTTGGGAAATCTTTTAAAATTACTGGAACGGATTTTCATGATTATGATTTGGCTTCGTTAAAAATTTAGTTTTATCGTACTAATATTAGGGGTTAAAATATAAAATTGCCGTTTTATTGTAATAGGTTCTTTGAATTGACATAATTATAATCTTCATGGTTTGAGGTTTTCGAATGAAACTTTTTTCACATGGTTTCTATGATGTTCTTCTTTTAAAAAATGTGAAACATTTGAATTTCGACTTTCAATTGTTTTTGTTATTTAACTTAGACAAGAAAGATGGATACTGCGAAAATTTGAGTGATTTTTGACGAGACTTTCCGACGCGAAAGTAACGCCGCAGAAACAGCCCGCAATATCAATGTTGCGTTTGGAGAGGGATCTGCTAATGAACGCACCGTGCGATTTTGGTTTAAACGCTTTCGTGATGGAATCTTCGACTTGAAAAACGAGCCACGACGAAGACCGCCCACACAGGTGATTAACGATGAATTATGAGAGATGGTAGAAGCCGATCCTAGTCAAACTACCCAGGAATTAGCGGCATGGTTTAACGTAACCTTACTCACAATATTGACTCATTTGCGTCAAATCAATAAAATAAAAAAAATACGAAAAATGGGTGCCTCATGATTTGACTGATGTGCAGAAAGAAACGCGTGTTGAAACTTGTGTTGCCTTGTTGAATCGGTACAGAAATGAAGGAATATTAAATCGAATTGTGACATGTGATGAAAAGTGGATTCTTTATGCTAACAGTAAAAGAAAAATGCAATGGCGGACACAACAGTGTCCTAAAGCAAAACTTACCAATAAAAAGGTAGTGGTAACTGTTTGGTGGTCTCAGCATGGTGTTATTCATTATAGTTTTCTCCGATCTGGTCAATCAATAACGGCAGATGTCTATTGTGCCGAACTCCAAACAATGTTGGCAAAACTATCAGTAAAACAGCCCCGACTCATGAATCGATCTTCACCATTATTGCTCCATGACAACGCGAGACCTCATACAGCACGAGAAACCGTTTTGACCCTTCAGGAACTGCAATTAGAATCCATTCAACATCCTCCGTATTCGCCAGACCTTGCTCCAACGGACTACTATTTTTTTCGTGATTTGGACAATTATCTACGTGACAAGAAGTTTTCTTCCCAGGAGGCAGTACAAAATGCTTTTACACAGTTTGTGCAGTCTAGATCCTCAGAGTTCTATCACAAAAGCATAAATGACCTTCCTATTAGATGGCAGCAATGTATAGATAATAATGGTAACTATTTTGATTAAATCAATTTGTTAAAAATTAAAAAATAAACAATTTTGATTTTCTGTACAAATCGGCAATTTCATACTTTAACCCCTATTATTATATATCTGAACGAAAAAAAAAATTAGTAGGTACAACAATCTACGAGACAAAACCAAATGACGGATTTCTTTTGGTATACCCAGTACAAAAAAGTCAAGATAAGGACTTAGAAAATGTCCGCCAAAAATCTAAAAGGTTAATAAGGCCTCCTAGCAACACTTTTTTAACGCGATGCGCATCTTATTCATTCATTAAGATACTATTCATGAGTTGTTCATTTTCCCTTCATACCGTAACAGGCTTAGGACCGTAAAAATTAAGAACTAGGTATGTTGCGAAGAATATTTTCGGGTGAAAACTTGACTTACATTTTTTACTTCATAAATGGGATTTACTACGATACTGAACGCCTATAAAACAATTGGAAGGTGATGAAATAGTCATCTGTATGTATATAGCTAATTTTTATGGTTTTTGTTTTTTGGATTGGCTTTATCCGAAATGGGGTTATTAATTAGAGTACCCTAAACCGGCGAGCGTGTATGAAAAGATTAATGAATGTGGATGAATGGAAAGTAGTCTGTAAGGATCGTAGCAAGTGAAAAGATGTGGTCTCTGCCTACCCCTCCGGGAAAAAGGCGTGAGTGTATGTATGTATGTATGTAATTATTTATAATTATTAATAACTAGCACTTCACTCGCGACTCTGTCTGCATGTGAATTGTGAATCGACTATTTGGGACTCCCAGCTATATCGCGTTTCCGATTATACAGGTGATATTTTAACCACCTTCCAAATTTTAATATGTCAATGTACGAGACAAAAAACAAATGACGTATTTTTGCTTTTGGTATAGCCCAGTACAAAAATGTCAAGATAAAGCACTTACAAAATGTCCGCCAAAAATCTAAAATTTTTGATATGGCCGCCTAGCAACACTTTTTTTACGCGATGTGCATCTCATTTGCGTTTTGCGGGACTTGGTAAAATATATCTGTCAATTATTGTATGTATAATAAATAATAGTAAGTAATAATAATTTATTCATTTCGATACTACATCTAAGTTTTTGATTTTCCCTTTATACCTTATCAGGCCTAGGGCCGTAAAAATTGTAAACTATATTTTCGGGTAAAAACTTTATTTACTTTTTTAATTTCATAAATAGGCTCTAAATACGATACTGAACCATTGGAAAGTGGTTAAAATTTCATCCTGTATTGCTGTCTGTGCTTCTCCATGAAAATATTGATTATCCACTAATTATCTCCATTCAAAGTTTCATTTATATTTTCCAGCTGTAGAATGGGCTAGTTTTTACTCTGGGGAGTAGGATGGTTTGAGTGGAAAACCCTTTTAGTTTTTATTGTAAGTATTTTTGTACAGTAAATATGACTATCTTTATTAATTTCAGAAACATAGTTTAGTTTATTTCTTCTATACCTACTTTAGAGTGATTAACATACAACTGTAAAAAAAAAACTGTTAAGCGAGTAAGGTCATCAGTCATCATCATAATATAAAAATAATACAAAAGAATTGAAACTTAGATACTCGTCGGTTTTGGGACCTCCTTTTTTGTCGTCGCTTGATTTATCACATTTAACGCACAGGACCTACTTACAAAAAAAAGAGCAATTTGCAACATAGTATTGTGTAGGACTAACATTTTTTATAAGTATTTGTCACTCTTCAACTAACAATGAATAAGCTAATTCATATTATATTTTCATTATTCTATAGTTAAGTGTTTTTGCAGGTAGGTAGGTACTCATGAAATTAACATCGCAACAAAAGCGCGAAGAACGCAAAAAACAAACATACATTACTTTTTAATATAGGTATATTAAGTTAAACAGGGTGTAAGTAAATGGTATGTGTGTTAACAGTTTACGCACACGTATGTACCTACGTAGTACGTACTAGGTGTAGGCATTATTTTGACAAAAATTTCAAAGATCGATTAAGTATTATAAACGGTTTTGTTATCTTATTATTGAAGAAATGCTCTGAATAGACAGGTGTTTGTCAACACATTGACCTTTTGTTATCACAGTGACATATTTTTTACCAGTAAATTACTTAGAATAATAATTATACCCTACATACATATCACCATCGACATATACAATATAAATATAATATACAGGGTGTTAGGTAAATAGTATAACAGGCCGAAACCAGCCTATCTATACTATAATATAATATTATAAAGCTGAAGAGTTTGTTTGTTTCTTTAAACGCGCTAATCTCTGAAACTACTAGTTCGAATTGAAAATATATTTTTGAGTTGAATAGTCCATTTATCGAGGAAGTCTTTAGGCTATATTCTTTTAAAAACTTCTTTATCGCGATCATAATAACAGAAATTGACGCGGAAGAAGTCGCGAGCAACAGTTAGTGTTTACATATATACATACACCGTGCATTTTCAACCACCTGGGAAACGAAGCCCACGTTATTGGACCATTTCATATAACATTATGGCAGTGTTATTTATTTTTTGATAAAAAATAATTTAAAAAAATATTAAATTTTAATTTTGTAACAGGCTTTGACGTAAATATAGCTCAATAATCAATATTTTATTACAAAAAATTTGGTAAAAAATAAATATAGCACTGCCAAGATGTTATATATAATTGTTACATATCGTGGACTTCGTTTTTTAGGTGTTTGAAAATGCATCGTGTAGAAATACTATAGAGAAGCCAGAAATTTGATATCATCATTTTTGAAAAAAAAATTATAATATGGAAAAATATTCATGAAATTTAGAAAAAAATTATATTGATATTCTGACTTCATTATATTATATGCATATGATAACATAGGTTAGTTTTGGCCTGTTATACATACCCTTTACCTATCAACCTGTAGGTATAGAGATATTAAGTCTATGCATATCACAATACCTAACACAGTTATTAAAGCGTTTTAGTTTAAGCATGCAGAGAATGGCCCTACTTTCATTGACGCAATAGAATAATTAAAAACGCAGCAATTTTCTATTGAGAAATCAAAAACTGTTATGTAAACAATACACATTTGCGAATTCGACTTTTATAATTTTTATTTAAGGAAGAACCTACTGACCTGACAATGTAGTTGTAATCTGTTTGTGTGCGTCCTATTTAGCTGTACTTACCTATATAAATAATAAAACTATAGTACATAAGTAACAACATCACAAATTTATGTACCTACTTATTTAAACCCACATAATGAATGCTGTTAAAAGACATAAATGAGGCACCATTGTTATTATAGTTCTTCGTAAGTTAAGTGTGCTATGTAATAAGTAAAAATGTATTTACGTCATTTTAAAGATAATGCTATATTTTTAGGTGATTATAAACATAAAGTTTCCATGATGTCTATATTATTGTTGTATGTAAGCAATCGTATCGACTTATCTATCCCTTAAAATTAAATGAATCCTCTGGCCCAGTCCATTTTTAGGGCCAAGTAGTTTATAACGCGCTCTACTTCCTCTCGCGCTCTAGCTCCTTACTTACTCCGCAACTTGTCACTTATCCTATTATATAATAATGCCACTATTGTAAATTGCAAACAAGGACTCCTCACGTCACTGGAAGACGGTAGGCCATTGACCATTTTATCTCCGCTCACTTTACCGTTACAATTCATAATTTGCAGACAATACAAAAAGTGTTAAGCTGAACCTTATCCTAAAATTTGATTCGATTGAGTACAATTCATAATTTGCAGACAATACAAAAAGTGTTAAGCTGAACCTTATCCTAAAATTTGATTCGATTGAGTATTCGCATGTGGCAGTATCAACGTGATTGTTTTTTTTTCAAAAGATACCATACATAATATTGACGTCATTGTTATCTATGTTACCTTAGTGACCAAAGTACAGTCAAAGAATAAATTTGTTCAACATATTCAAGTGGCTTTAATTTTGTAAGGTTATGAAACTTCCTGTTATTCTTGTCATCTGCTAGTCATCAGCCGTATGATCTCTCATTTTACTGTTTGATTTAAATGTGTGGGTGAATGTTTGTCACTCAATAACGAGAAAACGACTGAACAGATCTAAATAAAAATTTGGCAGCGAGATAGGAAAAGCTTATAGGCTACTCGGAATCCCGAAAGACTACGGTTCCCGTGGGATTACTATGTTTGTTTTCCATAATTAAAGGAACCATAATGTTTTTTGTGCAGTGGTCATCTAGGGCTTCAAAAAATAACATAGTCTGCTGTGGGTGGGATAGAATAATGATTTTTTAACTAGAGGATTTTAACGCGAACGAAGTTGCGGGTGACAGCTAGTAATTTTATTCGGAGAAAATATTTAGGTACTCACGTCCCTACAAATCTAATAAACAATTCTTTGTTTAGTAGATGTACGAAATTGACTGTACCTAATACATGTAGTCAACTTATTAATTTACCCCTAAGATTTACCCCAAACACGGACGAGTAAAAAAGTATTAAGGTACTTAAACCACAAAATACACTAGGTAGGCCACAGGCAAACTGCTAACTGTGATACCATACCATACCAACGGGTCTGACGATACGGCGAAGGATTACACTAGGTTTTTTTATCCGGGGAAAATGTACGGAAGTTTAACATTTTCAAATCAAGTATATGTACGCGTAGGCAGCTAATAAATCTATACTTAATATTATAAAGCTGAAGAGTTTGTTTGTTTGTTTGATCGCGCTAATTTCAGGAAATACTGGTCCTAATTAAAAAAATATTTTTGAGTTTGATAGTCCATTTATTGAGGAAGGCTCTAGGCTATATAAAATCACGTTGCGACCAATAGGAGCGAAGCAGCAGTGAAAAATGTTGCAAAAATAATCGCGATCATAATAACAGAAAAAGACTTGGACGAAGTCGCGGGCAACTGCTAGTAATATTATAAAGCTGAAGAGTTTGTTTGTTTGTTTGAACGCGCTAATCTCAGGAAGTACTGGTTCGAATTGAAAAAAATAATATTTTCTGTTGGATAGTCCATTTATCGATGAATGCTTTAGGCTATCGGCTATATAACATCACGCTGCGACCAATAGGAGCGAAGCATCAGTGAAAAATGTTGCAATAATAGTCGCGATCATAATAACAGAAATTGACGCGGACGAAGTCGCGGGCAACAGCTAGTAAGTAATAAAATAGTACATTTATCATGATAACAATATGCTAAACAAACTTTACAAGAACATGAAACAGAGGTTTATTGGTATTGTAATATTTAAAAAAAGTATCATATTCATGACATGGTTTTAATCTACTTGATATTAGAATTGTACAAATTCGGAATTCATATATGAAAATTTAAAAATACATTTTAAAACTTCATGGACCCGGTGAGAATATAAGAACAATAGAGTAGTGGACTTTTGGGAATAACCCCCCTAGAGTTATGGGATATCAAAAGGAACACGTTGTTATACGAAAAATGCACTATATTAAGTAAAAGACTGACTTTAAGTAAACTCTTAGTTGTAGCCAGTGCTGGATTTACACATTTGCTGCCCCAAAGCTATACATTTTTTGCCGCCCCTGCTGACCTCTAAAATTAGTTACCCTGTTCACAATACCGTTAATTCCTTTATTTAACTTTTTCGGTACATTTCTAAGCTAAGAAAAACAAAGGTTTGTTTTTACTGCACTACTTAAAATTTTTATTGCGCCTGTTTGCCGCCCCCTGACTATGCCGCCCTAAGCTTAAGCTTTTTCAGCTTCTATGGTAAATCCGGTACTGGTTGTAGCTTATTATCTATACTTAGTAAAAAAATACAAATTATCCTGTATTTTAGACTACGATTAGATTGACGATTGATGTTTTTATTTGTGCATTTTATTGACCACCTTTATTAAATAATTCTACAAAAGCATTATAGAAAAATGTTTCTTTTGTTTACATGATATAGTATGCCTACTTTTACTTTCTCCCGTAGCCTCATTCGCTCCTTTCTCTATTTTGAGCATGAATTCTTATATGGTGAGGTGAGTAATCTACTTACCTACAATGAAAGTACCTATCGAATGAATGAACTAATTAATCGAATTTGGGCCTCTCTTATAGACTTAAAATTATACTTAGGTATATTATTCGGTATCCTGGGGTGTTGAAAAAACTAAATTTTTGTTTGTTACAGAGATTTATATAGCGTACACCAAAATGACGGCATTGAACTCGATCAACGTTGTGTGCGGATGTATTATGGCACTACTCATAATTTTGTTTACTATCAGCTCTATGGCAAGATATTATATAAAGGTGGGTGTAAAAATATTATAGCAAGGTATTATAGTATAAACTACCACAGAACATGGAAAAAGGTTAGAAAGGAGATCTAGGCGGGGCATGCGCGCAACAGAGGTTATGAGCAAATGCTTGTAAGTGAGTGCTGTGATTGGTTTCTTTTGACGTCGCGCTACGCTATTGGTCGCGTGACGTCTAACGAATTCGCTCGATTGGCGTTCTTTGAACTCGTTTACGTGTAGTGGGGACCAAGCGGCGACATCAGTTCTCATACAAATGCGCATGTCAGCCTTTCTAACCTTGTTCCATGTTCTGTGTAAACTACCTTAAAATTTTGTCGTCTCTTAGTTCTCACTCAATATTGTTTTGCCGTTCGAAGGCAAGATCGACGTTTATGGACTAAGTAGTAATAATATTAACTTAATTGAATTACAATTAAAAAAATATTTTTACTTTAGGTAAGTAAGTACCAGCCTATATCATCCCACTGCAGGAAAAAGGCCTCCATCATTGAATTCAAGTTACCACAGCAATGATGGGTGTACTGGCATAATCACCACGCTTGCCAAATGCGGGTTGGTGATCACAAACCCGAGCAACGTTCGAAAAGTCGAAACTTTTTGTTGCCCGACCCGGGATTCGAACCTGGGACCCCGAGATCTTGGCCCGGTATTTAAACCACTAGACCAACGGGGCGTTTACTTTAGGTAATTACATTTTAAATAAATAAAATATTTAAGACATGCCTCACTGGGCCACACAGAGCCATCTGGTCCCAAATTAAGGTACTGTTAAGTACCCTGTCGTATGGGGTACTAGACAACCGATAAACTTACTTTTAAATACTTTTATTTTTGTAAATACATACTTATAACATAAATATAGAAAACACCCAGACCAGTACAAACAGACATATTCATGCACACAGATATTTGTACTGTGCGGGGATTAAACCCGCGCGCGACCCGTGGCTCAGAAGCAGCGTTTACTACCGCTGATTCAAATTTATATTATAATATAATAAAATATATAGGCAGTTACCTATTATAGGTATTATAATATAATATTATAATACTCGTACCAAGCTACCTACACCAGAACATATCGTACTTGAAAAATCCCTAGGTACATAATTATATTCTTACACACTACTTTAAATAAATAAATAAAAAATAAAAAATAAACTTTCATTTATTTTTTTCAGTTTTCATTATTTATTGTTTTATCGTTGGTATTCGCAACGGCGCCACTGCCCATAATGATGCTTAGGCCATTTGACCCAAAGAATGCATTGTAAGTATATATTTTTTTAGTTATTAAAAGTAGGTTATATCTATTTTTGTTAATTAATTTATTTATTAGGATGACCAACAATACATACACCGATACAAGTAAGATAAACTTTTAAACTTTCATGGGTACTATAATAACAGTTATAATAAGTATGTATCTGTTGTTAATGGTAATGTATGGTCCCTGCCTACCTAACTTGCAAGCGCCATGATCAGGGTAGAACTACTTAGACACTTTTCTTCCGTCCGTGACCAAGGCGCTTGCAGTAGTGCAGAATATACTGACATGGTAGAATCTGAAATCAACTCTTGCGTAAGATATTTACATGCTGCTATGAATGTATTTACTTCTTCTTCTCCTAATGTTGCCATGTCTTGTGGTCCAGTGGGTTCGAATCAGGATTATAAAAGGGGCCAGTTTTCATGTCTGATATTCTACAGTCGACCAATAATGCGTGCGTCGTGCTAAATTAAATTTAGCTAATATGCAGATGGGATATCCAAAGGCAGCTTTTGAACATTGTTTGAAAGAAAGAAAGAAACATTTATTTGACACACATTTAATAAACAATAACACAGAAACATTACAATTAAAAAGGTGTCAAAAATGACTCCCGCTCAGCATATGTCGTGGCTGCTTAAGGCGTGCCACGACGCTGATATTCTGCGGGAGCCTAGAATTTAATTAATAAAATAAAATAAAATAAAAAGATACTCGTATAAACATAAAAATAGTTTAAGAAAAAAAAGTAGGTACATAATATAGCAGACAATAATTTAACTTCACAAGAAACACATACAAATAACTAAACAAAAATAAATAAATAAAAACAGAACAAAGCGCGGGATCTTTCCAACATTTTTTTAAACGACCATCTGCAAAGCTAAGATTGCCTAGCTGGTGTCCTAACTGTGCGAGGTCGGCCTGTCTTACGATCTTCGAAGCTTGAATCTTCAGTGTATGGTTTCATAATTTATTAGTTTCATAAGTAGGTAGTGTTATTATATTTTTTCGTAGGATATTGAAAATCTGTCGCGTAACAACACTGCAACACGATAACCGCAACTGTTATCTTCTTTCTTTGACTACTTACTATAAATTTAAAAACATTTTTCGATTGGCAAGCGCTAGCATTCTTTATTTAAAATTAATCAATATATATCTGGTAATTTAATAAGGTTTTGACAGGACTTATGACTAGGCTAGGTGTATTAAAGCAAAAAGCAGCCACATATAGTAATAAATACAAAATTGTAGATATAAGTATACAAAAAGGAAAAACCTTTGGTTTAAAATAACAATGGGAACTCTAAAAACTTAGCTTTACAAAGTTTTAATTAATAATTAAAAATTTAAAAACCTAACTATTTTTTGAGGCCTAAATAAATTACTTAATAATTAGGTGGTTGGCAATAAATATATATATATATTTTTATTTATTTATTTATTTATGACACAATAAAGAAATCTTATATTATTTGCGATAATTCCTACTGTAAGCTAGGCCTGTCCTGTAGGAATCATCTTTCAACAAAATACATAAACTTATAAAAATAATGTAGTACCTACCCAGATAAGATTTAACGACCAAAGTAAAAAATAAAAATAAAATACCTAATTATCTCGAAGTATTAAAAAAAAAGTAATTGTGTGTGTGTGTGTGTGTGTGTTACGCGTGCATAGTGTTAAGAAATTTGATTTGACGTATTACCTAAGTGCTCTAAGCAAATTTTCTAAATCATAATAGAATAGTGTTACTATCCATTTGTGAAGTTTTAATTTTACTTCTGACATTGAGCTATTACATACTGAACACTTAGAGTTTACTTTATTATAAATAAATGGGTTTAAGAAAGTCTTTATTTCTCCGGGCAAAGCTGGATTTAATGCAGGGTAGAGGCAGATTAAATACTCGTTTCCTCAACAAGTTTTCATGTTTTCACAGTACCCAAAATTTAACAATACCAATCGTAATGCGAAATACAAAAAGGCCGCGAACTGTGAAAATTTCATTTTCTTTGTACAAATCACTAGTGGGGTATCTACGTCGTTTCTTCAGCATTATTTAAATTACAGAGCGTTGAGCCCTCTCTAGCATAATCATATTAGTGGTACTGGAACCACCCCAAACCGTAGTGCAATAGCCGATGACAGACTGAAAAATTGCACTGTATACCGACTTTAGCAATGTTATATCAGTAACCGAAAATAAGTTTTTGAAGATATAAATAAGTTTACGAACTCTACTCGAAGTTGCGACAATATGTTCCTTAAAGGTCAGTTTCTCATCAATCATTATCCCAAGGTATTTTATACAAGGAGACCTAATTATTTTACTACAGTTACATTTCCACAGTGATGTGGAGAGTGAGGTGCTGTACGATACACATGTATGCACTCTAATATCCGGAGTTTGCGGCGACGGTGCAAAAGTTTTATGAAAACACAAGAATTTAGTTTTATCTAAGTTGAGAGTCAGGATATTGTTCAGAAGCCACAGGGCAATGGCTGCCATGCCCTGTTCGACCCTTTCAAAAACCTGATGTTCCATCATGGAATAGAATCGCTGTGTCATCAACATAACAAATAACTTCAGCATTTATTAAGTTTAAGTAATTTATATCATTTACATAAATAGTAATTTTTTTTTAATTTATCTTGTTTTGTGTGCAATAAAGAATATTATATCTATCTATCTATCTATCTATCTAAATAGTGTGGGCCCTGATATACTGCCTTGTGGCACTCCAAATTCAATGAACTTTGGAGTGCTTCTAATTTCATTTATTTTCACGCATTGGTTACGATAACTCTTAAACCATTTAAGAGCCATTCCTCGAATGCCAAATATTTTCAACTTACGCAGAAGAATAGGAATTGAGACGATGTCAAACGCTTTGGCAAGGTACAAAAATACAGCAAAATACGCCTCGCCTTCATCTAGATGGCCATATATTAAATCAGCTAACAATGTAACCGCTCCTTCAGTTGACTTACCGCGTCGAAAACCAAACTGCCGATCAGAAAGTAATGCATGTTTTTCAAGGAAACTGCTCATACGTTTGTTAACTAGCTTTTCTAGAATTTTTGAAAATGTTTTGAGTAAGGAGATTGGGCGATAGTTACTCGGGTCATTTTTGTCTTCACTTTTATGTACCGGAATTATGGCTGCTGATTTCCAAACTTGTGGAAAATAGCCTTCTGATAGGCTCTTATTACAAATAAAGGTAATTAGGATAACTATATTTTTTAGCAAAAATTTTTATAATTTATTCGTGATTCCATCAAGCTTCAGTTGTAAGATAGTTGCCTCTATTTTAGCTTCATCTGTTGGTTTGAGAAATAGTGACTCTACTGGTGAAAAGTAGATGTCCCATAATAGGCCCAGACATAGTACACCATTTGCAAAAATCAAGAAGAATTTATTGATTCTGGGAAAAATAAATATAAATTTATATAACATATAATTTAGTGGTTCAAAAATAAACAAGATCGAATAATTTATCAAACTTCATAGGCATTCCAAGATGGCGTCAATCTAAAAAAACTTTAAATGTCAGTAGCTGTCAGATAACCCTTGTCACTTTGGCATAATCATTCACTTCAAGTTTTTGTTCGGCTTGTCGCGTTTTAAATGTAGTTCATTATAACGACCTCATTTTCAATTTCTGGATTTGGTATTGATTGACACATTACATTCTTAATGTTTGTTGTTACTTCAGCAAGCGATGGCACTCGACTCCTAGATGCGCGATTATGAAACCAAAACTGACAGACGTCATCAAAATGTCATCTTCCGCCATGATGGTTTTGTTGTTTTGTATTGCTATTTTCTTACCTGTCTCTTTATTTGAACCACCTAACGAAGCCATTTTAAAAGAATTGGATAATAACAAAATCTTGTAGGTGTATTGGTCTATCTTTTGGTGGGGTGTACAGGTTCTGGGCCTGGCCTCCATACAATTTGGGACATCTCCTTTACACGAAACTTTAGCTGCCAGAGAATCTTGTGTTTCTTTTGTTACCGAAAGAATTTTCTCAGAGAGTTTCTTTCCTATGCTAGAGAAATAATTGTTGCATACATAAACCGAATGTTCCGGTGTATCTTCAATACGAGTAAGTTCCTCGGATTTTTCTTTTACCTTTTTTGTATGAGTTATATCCCTAAAAGTGGACAAAAGCTTCTTCGGATTGTTTTTATTAATTTTTATTTCTTCAGATTCGTAAGCTCTTTTCAAATTCCTTAAAAGTGTATTATAAAAATTTCTGTAGCACTTGTAGATTAACTTAGCAGTTTCATTGTTTGGATTTCGTTTTAGTTTTGAATAAAGTTGGTCCCTATGTCTAGAGCATCTAATGAGTCCTGGTATCATCCATGGTTTAATTGTAAATTTCGAGCGACATACTAAAACTTGCGTAGTATTTCTATTCATGATGTTCGAAAGGATACGAGAAAAAACAGATACTGCATCGTCTACAGAGAACTCACTAGTTACATCTTGGCAGTTTATGCCAGCCACTTCCTTTGCAATTGCGTCATAATTCATTTTAGCCACTAGGCGCCTGGACTTAGAGTAGTTTCTTGTGTTTTTAACTATGGCCGCTAGTGCCAGATCATGATCTGTGAGGTCGTTTTTACATATAACTGAAACTGCTTCAAACTTTAATGAAACGTTAATATGGTCTAAACAGGAGTCCATTCTTGTGGGTTTAGTAACCTTAGGAACCAAGCCTAGTTCCGCCAGGGTACAAAGATACGTTACGCTAGCGTTTAACTGTCTATTGCTACTTTCCTGCATAATATTTTTATTTATATCTCCAGCAACGAAAACGTATGAATTATTCTTAATAGAGATGATTGTTGACGCAAGAGAGTTAATAAAAGGGGTAATATCAGCAAATGAAGGCGAACGGTAAATAGCAAAAAGAGTAAAGCTATCTTTTATCGAGATCTTGATGCAGTTGGCATTGCAAATTTCTAGCTCTGAAATATGAGACGCGTCTAAATTATTATTTAGGTAGACAACTACTCCTCCAGCTCTATTTATATAACTGTACGTTCTATGTGAAGAATAACCCACAATCTGAGGAATTATATAATCATTGTGTATCCAGCACTCCGTAAATATCGTCAAACGTCAAAGTTTATTTTTAATCTACCCAAGAACAACATAAACCGATCAAAATTACGCTGAATGCTACGAATATTTATGGTTAACACTTTAATATTGAATTTATTACTGATGAAGGATTTGCATTTTTCAGGACAGTCTACCACATGGCAAGGTATTTCATTTGTGTCTAAATCACAAAAAAAATTCAAAATTAGCCATTTTTAAAAGAATGAAAAACAATAAAAATTGTATTTAAAGTAATACCCCTTGTTTTGTTGCTAATAAGTAGGCTCGCCTGAAATTTTAAGGAGTTTAGAATATAATGCACTACGTGATTGTGTGTTTAGTGTACGTGATTGTGAGAGAGTGTATGTGTTCAACAGAATAATTAAATGATAAATAAAATTAAAATAAGAGAAGTAAGACAAAACAAAACAAATAAATAAAGAACCTTGAGTAACCCAATATAAGGCAATGACTGAGCACTTTTCTTTAAGAGTTGAGTAAGGGCACGTCGGAATCAACATTTTTAAGGAATCGCGTGATGTCTTCGTGGCTTCTAATTTGTATAGTATCAGATCCATCCCCTTTACCCTCATGCTTTTTGATGAAAATGCTACCGCCGTTTGTGCAGCAAAATTTGAACCCTGCTTGTTTAAACTCGGCTCTGCAGTCCCGAAATAACAACCTGTTGGCATGAGTTAGTCGTTCGTTAGCGTAAACATTTTTGGATGATCCTGAAATATTTACATCCGTAGTGGTAAAAGTCGAACCTTCACTAATGTTTATAGAATTGATCTCGTATCAAGCGCCGAGTAAAACGCACTAGTAGTGGACGTGGTAAGTTGTCTTTATTCTGAATTTTGACTCTTTTTGGTCCAACACGATGAACAAAATCTATATCGGAGTGTGTAATATTCACACCTGCTAGAGCCGCTGTAGTCAAAATTATATGGTGAGGATTTTCATTTTCAGTTTCAGATATCCCGTGGATTTCAATGTCATTTCGCAATAGCCCTTAAGACTGCAATTTAAGTTTTTCCTCTAGTACTACTATCTCTCTTTTAAGCTTAACCGTTTTTGGTTTTCTAATTGTTATGTTATCTATAGGACGGATTGGTCTTAAAGTGTTATCCCCTGTTTTTTTTCATAGAAATACGACAATCTGGACATATCCATAATGACATCTGGTCTCTGGATGAGCTTGCAAAGTTAACGCACAAGTGATGAAACGCCTTCTCGCAATTAATCTTTGTACAGATGATATAGTTTTTGTCATCAATGCAATCGTTGCATCCAGCACATACTATGGAAGGCGGTATGTACAAAGAAATGAATCAATATCAGGTACAAAAGAACGATGTTATATGACAAGCCGAGTAATAAGAAAACACGGAGAATAAAATACCTTCAAGTATTTGCCGCACCTTCTTTGTTCTTTAACCTTCAACTGGTGACGTCAATACATGTTACAGTATTGGTGATGTACCGTCATTTTGACGTACTGCTAAAAAGCCAAAATACGGGACACCAACTGCATGAAGAATGATATAAATTACTTTATTTATGAGTTTATTTCGTAAATAAAACACATTTTATATTTTATTAGACATATTTATTTGAAATATATTTTAAGGTAAGTTGGTATCAATTTTTGATCTATTCTTGTAGTCTTGAGATCAAACAACATAAAATTTAAAGAAATCAAAAGAAACAAAAAAAAAACTATTACTTTTTTTTATTATACTTAAGTAATCAACAAAAATAAATCACCTGAGATGTTGGTCCGATAGAAAAAAAATAAAGATAAATCATGGTAACAAATTACATAATTTCTTCTAAGCAATGGAGGCATGCGGGTTTATTGCACCCCTTATTTATGTATTATGTTCTTTATTTCTTTTTTGCTGGACATTTTGTACAAGTTTTTAGCTTCTCAGATGTTTGTGGAACAGGGTCTGTATCTTCTATTTTCAAAATTCTCTTTATAGAAGCACGATTTCTCGAGGAATTTTCGGATAATTACAGCGCCGCAACATATGAGGTGCACGAAGTTAACAGAACAACCAGTGATTTTGGTCCAAATAACGATCTTCTGTGTCACTGACAGCACCAGTGTTTTCGTCTAGCAGTCCAGTGACAATACGTTCGAAATCTTCGTCGTTTGGATTCATTTTCAATGACAAAGTGCAACTCACTAACAAAACAAAAAACTGACACTATTGGTGATGTTACGTCAAACTGACATCGGGTACCCTGTATTTCCTCACATAAGCGTGTGTGACTTCCGGTTTGCGTAATGACGGACGCCAAACTGAGAAAGAAGCAGCTACTAAGGAGAGCGGGGGCGGGGAACAAGCCGTTTGAATGATATAATGTGTTTTTTCTTAAGCGACGTCAAATTGACGGCACGTCACCAATTGAAGGTTAATCAACTTTTTGTTTTTGTACGACTATTGTAACAAAATTTTTATAAAAATATTTTGAAAATATTTATGGTGACATTTGACATGTATAATTGCGCCTTCACACTAGCGTTTGTCCAGCGTAGGCGTTCGATGAACGTCTGCGCTGCGCATGCGTCGCGTTGTGTCGGCGTCTCTGCTAGCCCACATGAGTACGCGTTACTGCGGTGTCATGTAGGTACAATCCTGTTCGTATTTTGAATCATTTGTTAAGTGTTTAGAAAAAAGCACAAAATAATCATTTAAAATCAGTTTTATTTCTGCAAATAGCCCCATGAGGCGCTTTTACACGTCCACTCACTTCAATCACTTTCACTTGACCGCATTCTCCATAATGAATTCTCCTACATCCTTTTATTTTAATTTTCTCGTTTTTACACTATTTTTTTTTTAAAGGCAAGTTATCCATAGTGTTTCCTCGTCGGAATCCATTTTGTTAATGATAATACCGAAACGACAACGAAATTGTGTGACGTATGCGCCGCGCTAGCGCAGCGTTCAATTAACTGCAGAGGAAACGTTGCGACAACGCGACGCACGCGTTGCGTTGTCGCTAAGTCTGCGCTGCGCATACGTTCATCGAACGCCTACGCTCTGGACAAACGCTAGTGTGAATGCGCTCTGTGACTAGCTGTTCCCTGCCTGCCACGCTTCGCCGTGGCACATTGTGATTTTTGTTTTCTATTGTTTTTTATGGTTTTTTTTTCGCGGTCGCGGATAAATAGATAAAAACAATCCTTGATGCGGATTATATATCATGGTAAAATTTCCGCTCGATCGGTGCAGAACTTTTTGAGTTTTTGAAGCGTACACAAACCAAAATAACATTTATGTACCTATATATAGATTTAAGTAGTTTATTTAAGTACTTCTTAGATACTATAGCTAGTATTTTTAAATTAAGGGTTAGTATAGAACTAGGTTTAGATTTATAATTGAAATGAAATTGCTGAATACAAAATACGAGCTTCCTAAAGCTGTTTTTTAAAACGATATAAAAAAACAACTGCTTCAAGTGGAATTTGAACTCACGACCTTTCACTATCTGGCAATAATTGCTCTTTCAAATGACTTTGAGCTTGCTTACTGACTTGGTTTGGGATCACTGAGATTATGGCTAAGTAATAAGTGGGATTGTTGGAATTATGGATTTACTCAATTAATCGTTTTGTTATTAATCATTTAATATGCTCGGTCAGGGTCGTGTGATAAGACGACGTTGTTGTTTCATGAGTGTGTAAGTACTTAGTTGAAGTAAAATCCTAATCTTATCTAGCATCACGATCCGAATCGTGACGTACAAGTTATTTTAATGGAATTAGTAAGCATCTGTATGTTTGGTAGGTTTAAAAAAATTGGGGCTATATCATTACATGCCTTGATGTATTTTTTTATTAACATGTGACATGTACTGGTTGATATTGTAGTGAGTTTACGAGTTGATAAAACGATCTGCCGTAAGTCATCGCAGTATTTTATTCACTACACTGGTACCGCTCGTTTTAGACACAAATTATTTTTAAATAAAAAATTGAACCGACTTAAAAAAAAACTCACTAAAAAGTACAAAATAACTCAAGAACAATGTTTTATTTCAAAAACTATTTACGTACTTACAATATTATTTTAACTACTAACTACTAAACAGATGGAAGTCGTTGCCGAGCCAAATATTTAGAATAGGAATATGATCACTACTGAATTGATTGCCGCTCGCCAACATAGCAACTTTGTTTAAATTTCACATTTGATTTGTTTCGTTTGTAGTATTATTTTCGTATTGTTTGGGCTCGGCACCGATAAAAATGTATGAATTGTTTGAAAAACTCCCTCCCTCATCGCTATAGAATCTTAAGAATCATCCTCCAACTCCCAACTGCTTAGGAGTTTGACCTTCCATCATCAGCTCACGTGAATAACCTGAAGGAAGACAACTATCTGACTATACGCGCCTATGATATTTAAAGAATAATCCTCCTACTCCTAACCGTTAAAGAGTTGTACCTTCCATCATCAGCTCATTAACATAAAATGATGAGTACCAGACGCAAATATTGAAAAACCTTAAGAAGGATATGCGAAAACGTAAGACGTGCGTATAAAATTTGAGGGTTTCCCTCGATATCCCCATATTCCACCATAAGATCATGTCTTCGTTAAAATGGGACCACACGGGAAGCACCAGCCTTCTAACAAAAAATATTTTTTTAAATCCGTTCAACCAGTCTAAAGTTCTGAGGTAACAAACATAAAAAAAACAGTCGAATTGAGAACCTCCTCCTTTTTTTGGAAGTCGGCTAAAAACGCGAGTAAAAGCGGTCGAGATGTCTTGTGATGGAAGATTTGCCTCGCTCTTGTAGGCCATTAACGTCTGCAGCTGAAGTTAAGAGGAAACACAAGGGCCGTTTTTCCCATAGAACATGGAAAAAGGTTTCTTTTGACGTCGCACGCCCCTATTGATCGCGCGACGTCAAATGAATTCGCTTGATTGGCGTTCTTTAAGAGCTTGTCTAGAAAGGACGAATTCGCCGCGATTCTCTCGCGCGTATTACGCGCGACCGTTGCGTCCACATTTGGACGCGCGAGCATTTGGGGAGGAATTCAGTACGAAACATGAAGTTGAACGAAGAATTCGCGCGTTAACTGGACGCAACAAGGCGTCCCTACCTAGTATCTCGACTCGCGCGCAATACGCGCGAATCAAGCGCGAGTCGAGAGTCTGGCGTAGTGCACGCGATTTACGCGCGTATTTTGAATTCGCGCGATGCTTGTGGACGCGATGTATTGATGTCTAGTACCTCGACAACGCGCGTATGAATTCGCGCGATACGATTCGCGGCGAATTCGCCCTTTCTGGACAAGGTCTAAACTCGTTTATGTGTAGTGGGGCGCAAGCGGCGACATTCGGTTCTCATACAAATGGCGGGCGCATGACAGCCTTTCTAACCTTTTTCCATGTTCTGTAGTTTTCCATGCAAGCGTAGTCCCCTGTTTCCTCACTCACTGCATTCCTATATAATGCCAGTAGAGCAATCATTTTTATTACAAAAGTCTATGGCCACTATTGGCGTGTTTCTATGTTTCTCTTTTTTTCAAAATTAATTGATAAAAGAGATGAGCCTTCAAAAATCTAAAAAATTCGCCAGATTTTTCGCTGGGTTCAAACATCTAGAAAACAAATTTGGCTAAACTTAAGAAAAAAAAAACAAAATACACGAACATGGCCAAAGCCTTCTTTAATTTTTAATTAAAAAAGTATTTAAATCGGTCTTATTTTGGATAAGGAATCGGGGGACTACTTAACGTTTGTTTTGTGTGCTTTTAGTAGATATTTTTAGTCCAAGATGCAGTTGTCTCTATCACGCTCTGCGGGGGAGGCGTTCGGGCACTGCGCGACAGCAAAAGAATTTACAAAAACCTATTTTTCAATTCTCTCGCCCTTAATGTTTCCTCTTAACATCGCAAAAGTGAAGGAAGTAGTGACTGAAAATCCTCATTCAACTTTGAGAGAGATGGCCGCTGAACTTTCTAGGGTTATTCCCAGTTGCCCCCACCGGCATCGCCCCTACTGAGGGCAACTGGGAATTTGTAAAAAATAATGTCCCGGTTGCTCCCGGTGCTTCCATTCGAAGGGGCAACTGGGAATTTTATTTTTAAACGTCCCAGTCTCTACTAATCTCAATACTAATTCTCCTTAATACTATCACGATAAGCTTAGATTAGATTTTTATGTTCCATTAGACATTATTTTTCATTTGGCATTCAGAACCACATTATTCAATATTTAAACAATTGCTACATTTTTCACTTCGCTTCTAGCAACATATGGAAAAAATATCTAGTTATACTTTACGGCGTATCAAGTGGGGGAGACTGGGACGCTTTAAAATAAAGTCCCAGTTGCCTTTCGAATGGAGGCACCGGGGGCAACTGGGGTATTATTCTGGGACAGTGGGGGCGATGCCGGTGGCGCAACTGGGAATAACCGATTTTTTATAACTCACTAGTCGATCCGTACCATTTTAAAATTATTTGGGTATGAAACGTGTTGACCTGAATTTTATCCAAAAACTCAATCGCATGAGAGTCGCTGAAGACATGCTAGAACGAGTCAATCCCGATGATGTGGTGCCCCGCGCCCCGACGCGCCGCCCGCGCACTCTGTTCGAGCGCGCCTCGTACATCTCTTCGATTAAAATATAGACAATCGAAAAAAAAAGAACGCCGGCCCTGGGTGGTACCTTTCAATAGTTTACAATTTATAATCTTGATTAGTAAACTGGATTCCAACCTTAAGTGACATACCCATTACATACACTCATACTGACAGTGGCGCATTCAGGATCTCGATTTGGGAGAGGCTTGATCTGCTTAAAAGTGGATTTCATCAAGGAGGTAGTTACTTACTCCCGGTAGTGCAGTAAATTATCGACATTCGTTTTGTCATGGGACGATTCAGATGCTTTCAAGAATATTTTTAGATAATTTTATTATTTTTCTAAGGGCAAACCCTCTTAAAGTTGTACTTACCTAGCTTTCTTCTGATCCTGAAATAAGAAGCTTAATAATGTTTAGTTTCTTAAATTTAAAAACAACGAAGGTACTCACTACAAATATTCAGTTTAGAAAAAGTGTTTCACACACGACAGCGGATCAACCTACCCCAAAGTTTATATTTTCTCAAATTACCTAAATAGATCTTTAAAGTAAAAAATCGATTGGTGAAATTTGATACTTATTATTTGGTTGATTTGCTTGCAACTGCTTAATTAACCTGTCCGGAAAACGTTACCTACCTAATAGACCTAATACTTAGTAGAGAACTAGAGACAATACAATTTTTTTTATTAATAAGTACTCAGGAGTAGAGAAGGTATTTACATAATAGTTGCTGAACTCATGGTCTTCTTAAACTTTGAATATCAACAATACAGGGTTTCTTTAGCCTATTAACTATATCAACGTGAAAGCCTCTCTACGTTTGGAAGTTTATTTCTAAAAACACAAATACCAGCTGAACAGATTTATGTAAATCTTGGTAGGTACCGGGGTTTGGGTAAACGCAAACAATGTTTAATTACTATTCCGGGCATTATGTGTTGCCATGTAGGTATTAAAAGTTCCAATTTTATTTGATCCTATGTGATTAATAAAACACTTGTTTCGTTACTTTACGTTTTGTGTTATTTATTTCTCAGAATACCAGCAGCTCTTCTGCGACTTACAGCGAGGTCGCTTGGGATTCGCTGGACGGTTCGAGGGCTGGAAAATGTGGACAACTCACGGGGAGCCGTCATACTCCTTAATCATCAGAGCGGTCTTGACCTTTACAGTAAGTTAAGGAGTTTTTCTATTCTCTTTAAATTTTTTCAGATAATCTATACTAATATTATAAAGCTGAAGAGTTTGTTTGTTTGTTTGTTTGTTTGAACTCGCTTATCTCAGAGAGTACTGGTTCGAATTGAAAAAATCTTTTTGTGTGGGATAGTCCATTTATCGAGGAAGGCTTTAGGCTATATACCATCACGCTGCGACCAATAGAAGCGAAGGATCAGAAAAAAATGTTGCAAAAATTGTCGCAATCATAATAACCGAAATTGACGCGGACGAAGTCGCGTGTAACAGCTAGTAATTGATATTCATTATACTGGATGTTAGGTAAATGGTATTGTTATGACTATCTAGCCTATGTTAACATATGCGTATGACACAAAAATGTCACACCACCGTTCTAAACATGTAGAATTTAAAATAAGATAATTGTTAAATGTAAGATAAAATAGATAAAATAAAAAACCGTAACATATAAGATTATATAAAATTATAGAAACAATATTGTAAGAAATCTTGTGTCACTCCATTTGCAATGGATTAGTTTTATGCTAGTAGTTTAGAAAACTAAAAAGTCATCTCATTTATAAAGATGTAGGTAATAAAATATATAAAAAAAAGAAAAATATATATAAAAAATCCCCTAAATCCTTGAATAATAAAATCAAGGGACAATGGCAGAATTAAAAAAAAAAACAAAAAAAAAACATATGCATATAAATAACATTTACCTGTTAGTGACGTCAGAAATTTGATGTCACCATTTTAATTTGTATGAATTTTCAGACACATTAAAAAAAACGCTTTGTATGGAAATAATGATATATCAAATTACTGACTTCACCATAGTATTTAAATGCATTTATGATAACATAGGCTGGTTATGGCTTTTTATACCATTTACCTAACACCCTGTATGTGGTCAAAGTGTAAAACAACCTTCTTCTTCTCAATCGGGCAGTCTTGCCAGAGTGGTCGTGGTTAGTAGATGTTACGGAGTATTGTCAGAAGCACTCTTGGTTCGGGCAGCCTTTCTTGCTATGTTCCTCCACTCAACACGATGCTCGGCGTTTCGAGAACATGTTACCATCGATGTTTTGGTCACCGATTTTATAAGGTCTGTCCAGCGGGTAGGTGATCGGTCTCTAGAACTCTTCCCTTCAACCCGGCCTTGTACAACCAGATGTTCAATAGAGCCCTCATTTCTGGATATATGCCCAAAGAACTTCAGTACAAAGCAACCTAATTAGGTGTAAATAGTACCTGCCTATCTAATTTACAAAATTTTAAGCTCTGTATCTGATTGTAGGTACTTTGGTCTAATTTGTGTTCGAAAATAACTTGATTAACTTTTATGAGTTATTATTACTTAGCTAAGTTGATGTCATGACTAAAGTTACGTAAACACTATTATCTATTCTGTACCTACTTACCTAGCTAATTATAAGTACAGTTAATGTATTAGTAACTACAATGGTCAAACAGTATAAAAAATAAGGAAAACTAATATTAACTAATATCACAGACAAACTTCATTACTTTAACTATGAACATAGCGTTTATTTCGGAAAGTAGGTCCCTAGAGAAGCTGCTTTTGCACTTCCCCTTGGGCCTAGGGAGCAATGTGAATGTGGGCGTTCCTACTATCGAGAGAAAGTAAGAAAAAATATCGGTTACTAGTTGTCAGCGGATTGTCAGCTTCCTTTTGTGGGTTAATATTTGCTTTTTATAATAATTTTATCAACCATGTATTCTACCAATGGACTGTCTATCATTTCGTTATTGGGGGGAAAAACTTTATTATCGCGCTGCGCTAACACAATGGGGGCTTTCGCTAGTGAATTTGCCACTAGAGGCGCTAGTGTCGCGTGAGGTCCAATATCATTCACTTTGTACTGGTTTTAGCGGAATTTGTTGCATAAATTATAATTTCTTTAATTTACCTGCTGGAAAGTGATTTCCTTCGTAAAATATCGCAAATATGGATTATTTGGCGATTAATGTGAACGCTTTAAAAGCGGAATTAAGAAAAAGCGCAAAAATAGGCGGCCTCAAGAGCAACTATTTCAGAAGTTAGTTTGTTGATATCAAGATAGTTATTTATAAACAATATAACCTTAATTAGATTAAAGTTAAAACACTTTGTTTCGGCGCCAATCGCCTTTGACAGCTATACCTCTGGACCTCAGTCTACAGTGGCGCCAACTGGTGAGCAAAGAAACGATAGTCCCCATTAGTTACGATTTCTATTAAAAAACGGACTAACTTAAGATACCTATATTACACTGATTCGTTTCCATTCAATTGATATTAGCAATATTTAAAATCAGTTTGAAAAAAATATCCTGTACACAATATGTATTGGATACGTAACGAAATCTAACAATGACACGGTCATTGAGATCATCTCTAAGCAAAC
Organism: Anania crocealis; assembly: GCA_949315895.1. NCBI lineage: Eukaryota > Metazoa > Arthropoda > Insecta > Lepidoptera > Crambidae > Anania > Anania crocealis. The sequence continues at coordinate 19,168,932 of OX438880.1, read as the reverse complement.
GCAATAGAACATTTGAGGAGTTTCCTGTTAGTACGGTTTCTATTGTGCAAACATTACTCACGCGGCTCGTCGGGGCCTGGCAAATACCGTGCGTAGATTAAAGAAAATTGTCGTATTCAAGAAGATAGCCTATCATCATGATGATCAGCTGAACTACCTTTAAGTAGGTAAATAAACTTAAATCGCATGTTAAAGTGATCGTAAGGAAAATGAGCTCATAAGCTAAAAATGATTAAATTGAGTTAAAGGAATTTATGTTTCGTAACTCCTGCGGCATCTTATTCATTTATACATCTATACTAATATTATAAAGCTAAAGAGTTTGTTTGTTTGTTTGAACGCAATCTCAGGAAGTACTGGTTTGGTTTAAAAAAAAATTTTTGTGTTGGATAGTCCATTTATCAAGGAAGGCTTTGGGCTATATAACATCACGCTGCGACCAATAGGAGCGAAGCAATAGTGAAAAATGTTGCAAAAATAATCGCTATCATAATAACAGAAATTGACGCGTACGAAGTCGCGGGCAACAGGTAGTATAATATAAATCAGGCTCTAGCAGTTTTAAAAATATTAAAAAAGGTCTAGCCGAATATTGTTCTAGTTTTGAAAAACAAAACAAAAAACGATTGAGCGCACCTTGGATTTTGTTTGCAACCCTGTTTAATGATATAAAATAGGCTACACTACACACACATGTCCAAAACTTATGCTAAAGGTTACTTTTTGATTTTTAGCCCATACAGAAAGGTAGAGCCAATGATATTTTAAACATCATTGGGTAGAGTTAAATATGCTAGTTTGAAGTAATTATGTTAAATGACAAAATGTAGGTATACTTAACACCGAGCTAAGTCAATATTTATTTAAGATCACTCGCTCGTTGACTTAGACTTTATTTTGATAATCTGATTACATGGTTCAACAAGAGATACTGATTGAAAACATTGATAGGATATTATCTGCGACCCGGATTCAATTGAACCTAACCGTCTATCTATATATTTATGACTTAATAATGTTAGACTTAATCTTAGAGTTGTTTGTAGGTTTCCAATGTTAATGGACAAATCAATATACTTACTTTAAACAGAATTTACAATTTAATGAATAATACTGTGACTAAAATTACCTACTTAGGTTATTAATGTGCTAATATCATACTAATAATAATACATTTGCTAGTCTCACCATTTTCGCGATATTAATTTATCTCATAAAATTGAAAATACACTTAGAATAATATTTTGTTAAAGCCTGAGCATGCGAAATTTTCAAGGAATTGTATTTTTAACTCCACAGTTACAAGATTATTCTTAAATTTTTGGACAGCCTGTATATGTTTACCATATAGTTTTATGGTAGTATTATTATGATTCCGACAGCTAGAGCTGGGCCAAGCAATATTTACATCGAAATGTAAGTATATCTATTGAGTAGGTACCTAAGTACTCACATAAAAACATTTTCACATGAAAAAAATAACAAAATACGTAAACAAATTTAGGCGTAGGTACTATTGCAAATTATTGTTGACGATAAGGTTTAAGTTCGAGGCCCATAGAAGGCAGTCGCCGTATTTATTCAAGGAGTTGTATTATTATCAATGCAAAAGTATTTCAGTGCAGAATTAGTCTCTAAAATTAAAGTAAAACAAAAAAACCCCACCTGAACACCTTTGCGGTCCCAGAAATCAGAATTCAATTCGCAGATGGGGAAATTCACCAATCAAAGAGACTGCGGATTCAATTCAGCTAGCGACGCGACGGCTGGCCGCTTGGTTGATGATTGTCCCCGTCTGCGAATTGAATTCTGGGATCGTAGAGCTTGTTTTTTTCTTTTAATTTTTTTCTAGGTGATTTAGGAGTCGAGTTTTTTATTAATTTGATTTATTTCTGACTTTTTAGCTTGGATGAATTCGTCCAAGCTTTTTAGTTAATCATGGTGGAAACGTTATATAGACTCGCAGTCGCCGCTCTCAAAATTTTTTCCGTTTCCACATTTCAAACTTTTTTTCAACTACCTACAACCAAATCTAACGACACCTCATAATATTATGTTAAAATCCATCAAGCCGTTTGGGCTGTAGACCGGGCGTGCCAAACAATTATACAAACATTCATACATAATCTCGAAAAATATAATCCTTTGACACAGTCGGGTTAAAAGTTAATCGATGAAATACTAAAAGACAAATCATGGTCTAGCTAGCTAGATGATTAGGTATTGTCAGCAACCGCAGCAAGTAGTTTGACATTTTTGTATGTTGTTAAACTCAAATTTTAAAACCAACCCTTGCCAGCACGGTAGGTAACATTTAAAGGTCCTTTTATGGCTGACTGTACCTCAACCTTGTATGAAATTGAGTCGCTAAGAAAATAAATAATCAGGAATTGTAAAGGTAAAGCAAGCAGAATTAAAAGAGTTGTATGTGTCTATCATTTTCTGTGATGGTTTGTCTAGAACACACTTATGCTGTGTCATGTGAATATTAATAACAATACACATATAGGTAGTTATTTGTATTGTATAGGCATACCTAGTTACCTACGCTTGTTGCAGAGTATAGACTGTGGTATGGGTCTATATTGGCTCAACTTAAGTTTTAGCCCGAAATTGCTCTTCCTTCCCATTTAGGTACCTATTTGTATTCCGAGTGATCATTCTTCCTAGAATTTAGCTACAAAACTACAATCTATCATACTTCACCCAAAAATATGATTTTGCATAATAAGTAGTGTAAAAGACGGTTATGTTGATACAATTTTGAAAAACAAGTTACAGTAGTTACCTTTATGAGATCCCGAGGGAGTTTTGGGTTTCCTACCGGGTGTGTCCCCAGGTGGCGGATAGGGGAACGCCCTCCAGATATGGAGGGTATCGGCCATTTGGCCGGCGCGGACCAAAACCCACACGTGAGGCGCTTCCAGTGGGCTTGGGCAATCCCACCAACCACCCGTGGCCATACCAACCTCGCGGTTATACTGGCCGAATCGTGAGAGATACACGCGGATTTTGCGTCTGCTAGGCAGTGTGCACTTCACCGCGTGTAATTCTTGACTCTCTGCATATTGCTTTATCATCTTAATCCTTGTCCCTCTTTACAACTCTCCCCTTTCTGGGGCTTGCTACGCCACAACAACAGTGTGGCGCCTTATGGCGCCGGGCAGCTCGGGCTGTTCCTTCTCCGGTGCCAACCGTGCGCGAAATCCAGCAGCCTTGCAAAGTTCGCCTCCGAAGAGACGAGATCGGGGTACCAAATGGGCCCGACGCACTCCGAAACAATTCCATTCATCATCTCGCGCCGTAGGTCCTCATACAGAGGATAGTACCACAGAATGTGGTGCCTGTACTCCTCACTCGTACCGCACTCACACGTATGTGTCCTCTCGCAGCTTCATTTCACACAGCCTTTTGTTGAAGCATCCATGTCCAGTGAGCATCTGCGATATTACATAATTTGGTTCGACCCAGCTCATGCTAAGTCTACCAGCCACGTCCGGGAAGAACTGGTAGAGCTCGCGACCTTTGGTGTCCTGCTCCCAGCGGTGCTGCCAATCTATGATCACCGATTCCCGAATATCGCGTTTCCGTCTGCTCACCTCCTCCTTGGCCGCTTACTGTCGCGTCACCTCCGTACTGCCAGCACGCTGTACCTCCAGGTCAGCAGGTAGTACTCCAGCCAGTACTGGGTGCGCGGCTGTGCTGACGGACCTGTAGGCCTTAGTCAGCAGCACAAGTGCAGGCCTCTGTCCCCTGAGGAGTATACCGCCGATAGACTGCACTTGAACGCGCTGAAACCAGCACGCCGCAGCATACACAAGGGTGGCAACGAAGGTGCCATGGTACAAAATTCGGAGGCCGGGAAATCGAATACCCCAGGAAGACGCCGACACACGCGACATCTTCCCGAAGCATTTGGCCGCGCGTTCTACTATACCTTGTGCATGCTGCGGAAACAGAAGACCCGAATCGATCACCACGCCCAGCACAGTTGTCGCGTTCACCGAGCGGATCGAGGCACCATCAAGTTTGATGATTGGGGGCCTCTGGAGTTTACCCCTGAACGTCATAGTGGATGACTTGGCAGAGGAGAACTCCAGTCGATTCCGGGCGCCCCAATCGGTTGCGACGCTAAGAGCCTGTGCGGCTTTGGCTTCAATGCCAGCTCTCGATTGTGCCTCTATAAAAATGCTTGGGCTGCCTGCTGTTGAATGTGTCTCCAGATGGTGGTAGCGGGCTTCGGCCCGTGGCTTGTTGTGGCCGTTCGCGCTGGAGGGCGCGACGACGGTGTTGCCGTTGGGGCGTCAGCCCCGCGGCGGACAGTAGTCGCTCGCTTTCCAGTATGGTTTGAGCTATGCTGGGCGGCGAGTGGGCGTGAGAAGTTGGCGGCCCCTTGCAACGACATGCACTGTCGTTGCAAAGGGTGGCCACGGTTCAGGTCGGCGAGGTTGCTTGCGGACCCGACCCGAAGTCATAGATGGGACGAGGACGAGAAGGCATACGCCGAACTCAACTTCCCCCCTCTAGCAGGCTAGTGGGCGTTGGGCCGGGGTGCTCAACGCTCGCATGGCACAGCTTGCAAGACTGGGGGTGATTCCTGGTGTACAGGATCACCCATACTTTATGCCTGAGGCCTGGCATAGGCCGTACGTAGGCGGTGCATGGAGGGCATCCTAAGGGAAACCCATACACTGCCAACATACGTTGCAAGGTACACCGCAGGTCTTTTTAGTGGGTATGCTTGTCGGGCACCGACAAGAGAGTCCCACATAACCTACTGCTGCCCCTGAAGCAGTAGGTATGCGTAATGCATTTTTTCCTGCGTAAACAAAAATAAACCTTTATGAGATGTTTATTGCTAAGTACTTATATTATGAAGTTGAATGATTCGGAATTATGAACATTACAAATAGAGCAATTAGTCGTTGTGATAGTTGGATGAAAAATGTTAGGAAGAACATTTTTGGAGTTCCAAGTTGACAATTTAGGTTTTAGATTTAGCCGAAACCAGCCTATGTTAACATAATTATGTATTTATCTAGAATTTTAGATATTTTACTTCGATCATTAAAATCTTATTACTAATTGTTTTCATCCGTTATGTATTGATGTCGACAAGTTTTGCAACGATGAACTCACTTGAGAGGTTTTTAAGATAATCGCTAATAGATCAATTTAACATTTCAGTGTTGGCAGTGCTATGGCCGTTGATGGCGAGGTGCACAGTGGTGTCCAAGCGCTCCCTGCAATACCTGGTGCCGTTCGGAACTGCCGCCTGGATGTGGGGCACCGTGTTTATCAACCGCGGCGCGCAGTCTGCCCGGAAAGCTCTCAACAAACAAGCAGACGCGATAAAAACACACAAGGTTGGCCTTATTAACAACTGTCTATGAAGTTTGTTGAGCGTAATTTGATTAAATGTTACCGGTAAATAGACACATAATTAACGTTCCATAGATATGTAAGTAAGTGCTAACCGATTGAACCCTGAACTGCAGTGCAAAATAGATATACCTACCTACCTTTTTATATTAGTAGGTACTTACTTACAAAATATGATGCTTACCTATTCACTATTTTACTTATGAATTTATCGACCCGTTCCGACTGACACGTCTAAGTAATTGATGCGATTTTGTTACGTTTAACATTTATTTACTGTATTTATTGGCTGTGTGTCTTGTCTTATGTATTAACTTCACTTTGAAAACGTGGGACGTTTAGTAGTTACATATTCGACTCATGACTGCGGTTTGTAACAACAATAGGTAGGTTAAGCAATTAATGTTGCCTTTTTTGCTTCTTCTTTTCTGGCCTTGTAGGTACCATCGATGTTGCTGAACCTTTTAGGCAAGGCTATGTGTTGTAGTATATCTTAGCTAATAGGTATTTTATTGTATTTGCAACTAAATTAAAAAAAACAGCATCGTCACTACGTCTACTTGCTCTATTATCTTGCTTAGTGTGTTCAAATCAAAGAAAATAATTTTCTTTGGTTCAAATTGTGGTAGGTATAAATGACAATACGAACATTGTCATTTGTACAGAAACACACTTCCACACTCCGCAGCCAGGCTTGTATGTCACGCGAATTTGTGAGATAATCGAAATGGTGATGTCTGGCGCCAAACTAAACAGTCTTAACTTTTTAAAGAATATTATAATTTTTCAATGTGTATTAGTCCTAAATTAAGGAACTCATAAAGTTTCGCTACGTCTGTAAGACTGAAGGTACTATGTAACTTAAAGTCGTTTTGTTTGATTCAAAGAAGCCAATCAATATCATCATCATCTCAGCCAAACGACGCCCACTTCTGGCCATAGGGCCTCCCTCGAGGATCTCCACAACGATCGGTCCCGCGCCACCAGCATCCAAGGGCTTCTCGCCACGACCTTCACGCTGCGCGGTCGCCATTGCAGAACCTTCCCCCGCCCCAAACGGCCATCGGTTCTTTATAGGTACTATGTATCACGCGCGCCCACTGCAATTTCAGCTCACCAATTCTTTGAGCGATGTCGTCGGTTATCTTTGTTCTCCTACAGATTTCCTTATTTCTGATTCTATCACGTAGGGAAATACCTACCAAGCATTGCTCTCTCCATTGTCCGCTGTGCGACCTTTAGCCTTCCTTTGAGACCCATAATATATGGAGATAGAAATCGATATATTACTAACCTAAAACCACAACGAACCTATATAACTTTAATTCAAGCATATTACTTTTACTTACTTCAAATAATACATTTTACATGAATTTGTCGGATTTTTTTTCATCGTCGTCGAATTAACGTCGAGTTACGTAACTCACCTTCACGGACGAGTTTTATAATTTTCTAGACTTAGAGTTATGTGGTTTGTATGTAGGTATGATGCGTATGAGTTAACAAAACAATCATTTTTAGTTTTCAAACACGGCATAGAAAGTGAAAAAGTTAAAGGCGTTGTTTGATTTTAAATAAGCCACAACTGCGGTAGGTACCTAGCCCATATTTTATCTTAGCTTTATACCTACTGTCAAATAATCTTTCAAACAAAATCAATTTTTTAAGTTTTTTTGGTTACCAGAATAACGGTCAATCGAATTCACTTTCTTATTGTTGAGAGCTGAAAATGCGAAGTAACGTGATTTAATCTATACCTGCTAAGTAATATTATAAAGCTGAAGAGTTTGTTTGTTTGTTTGAATGCGCTAATCTCAGGAAATACTGTGTTTCGAATTGAAAAATTATTTTTGTGTTGGATAGTCCATTTATCGAGGAAGTCTTAAGGCTATATAACATCACGCTGCGAACAATAGGAGCGAAGCATCAGTGAAAAATGTTGCAAAAATATTCGCGATCATATCAACAGAAATTGACGCGGACGGAGTCGCAGGCAACAGCTAGTATTGAATAAAGAGGTCTGCGAACTATTTTAAAGAAGTCGAAAATATTTTATTCGCCTCTTACGACACCTATATGACGAGAAGGGGTGGTACTATTCTATTTTAGGTAGGTAAATGCCATTCGACTTTACATGAACATACAAATTACGTTATTCCTTTCATATTTTTTTACAGTAGTAATCAGCAAACGCTTCAGCGTGTTCAGTAAATGGTATTACGAGCCTATGTTTACATATGCATATAAATACTATGATGGAGCTGAAAATTTGATATCAGCCCTTGAAAATTTCCATTTCCAAACTAAACTCCATTACCCAGGAACCATACTGTATGAAAATATTTGTATGTAATAAAATCTGCCTTACAGCCTATTCGTAGGTACATATTGTCTTCACACCTAATATTTTTTTTAACCAATCAGTCTTTGTATTTTTATTCAAGAAATCTCTATACAAATATCACAATGACATGTGTATTTTCTGCGTTTCAGCGTAAACTACTACTGTTCCCCGAGGGTACTCGGCACTCCGGGGATCGGTTGCTTCCGTTTAGGAAGGGCGCTTTCCACGTGGCCGTGGCTGCGCGCGCGCCGATACAGCCCGTCGTGGTGTCCAAGTACCACTTTTTGGATTCCAAAAGACGTCGTTTTGGGTCAGGTACTAATAATAAATTATAAACTTATCAATACAGAAGAATTTTCTGTATGTGTGTTTGTCACCTTAGGGTGTTACTAGACCAATCGATCGATTGTCGATCGACGACATCGGTCACCGTCGATCGAGGTTGATCGTCTGACCTATAGTAGCTTTAATTGATCGATGGATACCGTTCGACTAACCAATCGATCTATTGCCGGTCGACGTTGATCGATTAACTCTGGCTATATTGCGTCAGTTTCTTTCAAAATGTATTCAAAAGAGGAGGCGTTTTTGTTGACAGCTCGATCGACGTCAACTAATCAATTCTACCATCGATCGATGCCGACGAACGACGATCGATCGATTGGTCTAGTAACACCCTTACTCCTTCTAAACGACTGGACCAATTTGGGTGAAATTTTGGGTTTATATTTCTATGGGTTCCTGTATGGTTTGAAAATACAATTGGATGGACCTATCAGGCAGCGCTGTTTTTCCTGCAGGACAATGTCTGCCGGGTCCGCTAGTATGCCTAAAATAAAACATTTGTGTATACATAAAATCATAACGAATGTTTGTTTGAATGTAATCAGAATAAGACCAGGGAGACAGGCTTCCCTGTTTCAAACAAAATTTGATATTGTTTTCCTATTATCATTGTCTCAATTAAAAAAAAAAACACTTCTTTGATATGGTTCAAATATATAGGTATAATTAAAACGTTACCTGGTTAGTATAAAACGTTTCAGCATTTAATATACTTAGTACAGTTTATTTTTCTTATTCAGGGGAAATCATTGTAACAATAATGCCGTTGATTGAGACTGATGGTGTGGACAAGGACGACATAACTGCTCTAGTCGACAAGACACAGAACAATATGCAAGAGGAGTTCTCCAGGACCTCCGCAGAGACGCTTGCACGTCGCAACAAATTCGCTGAGGCTGATTGAGGTATACCTATTATATCTAAAATGTTCTAGGGCTTCCTTGTTTTCATATTATTAAGCCGCATGCACGGCAGGTGTATACGCGTAGACGCATGACGTACACGTAAATTGCTTGCGTCATTTATTAGGGAAATGTAGTAGCTACTTGGGTACTATGTGCAGTGCAAATGCAGGTTACCTATTCAGCCTTTTTGTATTGTCTTTGTCTCTTGATCAACCCTACAAAGTAATGGAACGTGCACGATAATTTAGAGGCTGTTCCGGCTTGTACTATCGTTTACATCACACCCTGTAATACGAACACATTTTAAGGAGTTCAAATAACTGACTGTCAAACATAAACATCTGCAAAGATGTCTTTCGGGTGTTAAGGGTGCAAACGAAGTTATTATTTATTATTACAACGCCATCTGTTGCTCGAACTTAAAACAATACTATTGTCATAAACATATCATTAAACTCCTAACATATGATGAAACAACGCTGGCTTACAGCGATAAGAATATGCTTGAAAAATTGACGCCTATGACGTAGTGTCTCGGTTGCTAAAATGGTCAAAGCGCCGCGCTCGGCATGCGAGGAGATGCGGGTACGAGTCCCGCTTTTCAAGTCTAAATACTGATATTATAATTGCAATTTAATTGATTAAAATATCATATAAAGAGTTCAAATATTTTAAGGATCAGTATACAAGATACTTTTTTTTTTACAAAAAACAGAATTGATTAGGAATACAAAAACACACAAACTCGTCAAAACATTTGCTTGCGTGTAACAAAAGAAGCCGCGATGTTGTTTACTACGCGCCCGCAGCCCACGACGCCGCCAATGTACCGCCGTAGTTATAATTTATGTGTTCGCTCTTTCATAGATGAATTTTAATCTGCGGAATATCTTGCATGATGTTAAAAAAGCGTATACCTACATTTTAAGCATATCTACGAATTTTTTAAAATATTTTAGCTCCAAAATTACGAGTACTAGGCATATTATAACAAATTATTCATTATTTTCAGGTAAATTTTAACCGAATTCGTAAAGAGCTGTGATAGTCATATGTAGAAAAGTTTATTATTATTGGTAATTAAATACTTTAATGTACAAGTTTTGTAAATATTATACAAAAATGGAATTGTATTAAAAATTACATAAAAGATGTTTTTTTCTTGAATAAAAAACGCTAACCCCCGTGTGTTGTTTTTTTATTAAAAGACCGCACATATGAAAATATGGAAAAATAGTTCACATTTCATTGCTTCTGTCTCAAAATCCATACACAAGTAAATATTAAGGACTAAAATCACAATAATAAAAGATACATTTTTGGTGGTTAAATACAGGGTTTCAATAACTACATCACACTTGTATGACGTGTATTGAAGTTTAATACCTATCTATACTTACATCTATTAATAAGAGCGATTTAATATACATATTTTAAGATAGGGTTGTTTATGTGCATTAACCTAACTATCAAAGAATAGTTTGTTTTTAATGTTAGCAATAATTTTTCATATTATAGACGCCGATAAAAACAATGGCCGTGTCAAGTATCACTGCTGCTTGTAGTAAACAATATTAAATAACATAATATTACGATGTAGGAACATTTAAACAGACACCAAAAAATAAGGTAAGTACATGCATTCTTAATTTCTTTCAAATGAAGTACAGTTCTGATGCAATGCAAGCATCAAGACGTGAAATTTTCTCAATTGATATATAGCAAATTTAACGTCTTTCAGTACGTGATTAAGCTAAAACTAAATATAGTAACTTTTTAAATGACCGGCCCTTTTACACAACACATTACAGAAATATAATTGAAACTGAATTAACTTTACTATTTAAGTTGTCAGATAAAACAGATAGTCCAGCTAGGTAAGTTTAATTTTCGAGAAAGAGATTGTATTATTTACCAGATGTTTCATTTCTGTAAATAAATACAAGTAAACGGTGTTTCGGTCCGTTATATCCTTGAAAGCTTTTGATAAAAACCTTTGTTTTTTAGCTAAGATATACATACTGTGAGAAAGCTAAGCGATTTGCCAGGAAGAAAATAATCCATAGATTTCTTCCCCTTAAAGCTTAATTGAAATGGCACACCCACCCCGTATAATAATGATCCGCAGTTTATTTAAAGAGCAAAAGTCATTTTTCATTTAAGATACTGTTAGAATATTATGAGTACAATCTTAATTTTATAGTTTAACAAAACGTTTCAATTAGTTTGCTGCTGACTTAAAATTGGTAATATAATATACTTACAACTACTCGTATGAGAAAATTATAGTAAGTATTTCAACGACTAGATAACAAAAAATCTGGTATTCTTTTAAAGCGAGCCCTCTACAAATTAATTTATATAAATTTTTTATGCTTATGCAAGCATGAATGTTGCAGTTAGGGTCTCTTTGTGTCTGCTCGCATTGTTTGTACCAGGTTATCAATCTACAACACATTACATGATTCCTTGAATCCATTTTCAATTTGAAGTTAAATGAAAAGATAATCTATTATGTACATTGCAAAATATGAGGTTTTGTGGTAGGTTGATAAACTGTTCATCATCAAAGAAGTTTTAAAAATGAGGTTTAAAATCAAATAAAATTTGATTCAATTAATTGATTGATACTATCGAATTATAGATTTCAGTTGTTCCCTCTAAATACTTGCATGTTTAGGGCCATATTAGGGATGGCGATTCTTTCCAAAAAATATCGATTTTTGAATCGAACTGAATCGAGACTTAAAAAATCGATTCACAAAAAATCGAGGCTAGAAAGATCGATTTCCGATAAATCGTTTTTTTTTCAAATTTTATTTATAATGTAAATATATATCTGTTTTATGAAGAAAAAAAAACCCTTAACAAACCATTTCTTATCAGTTATTTTTAGTCCCTGGTTAAATATCAACTAAATACGTACAAACAGACACTTTAATGTTATTATCTGTTTTAAACAACATTTAAAAAAATAAAAGCAAACAAAACTAGGCATACATTACAGCCAAAGTCTTTAACTGACAAATCAATTTATGGTTTTTAGTTTTAACCAACACAAAAAAATCTAATGGCGATTCTCTAGGGTAAAAGATCGATCCATTGAATCGACTCAGTACAGGATATCGATTTAAAAACTTCGATCTTTGGGCCCAAAAAATCGATTCTTCGATTAATCGATATGAGATCGCCATCCCTAGGCCATATGCGCTTTTTAATATAGTAATTTACACCTGGTAAATTACAGGAGCAAATTTGGGGAGAAGAAGAAGTTCATTGCCTTGCGTGAATAATGCTTGATTACTCTGTGACACATTATATACTTAGGTCCTTATTTAAAATAAATCATTATCAATCTGGAATAGGTTGGTCTGTACTTTAATGTACAGCTTCGTATAATACTAATAGGTATTCAAATCATCTAAGTTGAATGTAAAATATTCTGGTCCCTGACTTCATCTTTGGATCTAATAAAGTGATACTTAAATAATACAATTTTAAATGGCACAATTCAATTCGAGAACGAATTAGCGTTTCTTCAATTAAGAAATTGCTTTTTAACTAATTCTAAAACTATAACAATATAACGTTAACGTAAAAATACAGTAGCTAAAAAAAGCATACATGCATGTGTAGAAAACTACATTATAGTAAATTATAAAAAGAGGATACATGATATAGTATACATTAAGTTTATATTTATTGCTCAGTCAGTTTTAAAGAATTAAAATTAACTACATATCACAAAACAAATTACATAATTTAAAGACTGCTAATAATGACTGGTGTGTGTATAAGTCTTTTGTATAAACAAAGTAAAATGTTATTTTACTTTAAAGTTAACTGAATATTACTGGTTTGATGTAGGAAACTAAAAGCGGTTTCTTAAACGAGTGAAAAACTAGTAACATGTCTGAGATCTAGGAATCTTTCATGGTTAGTTTTCATAAATATTCATTCAATAAACAAGTGGCAAAGCATGTCTTTTAAGAAAAAGTATGTGTCTATGTATACATAGTTACAAATAGAACCTCCTAAATTGAGGTGAGTTATACCATAGGTTATACTTATTAGATACGTACGGATTTAACGCGAGTTAACCAACGTCAAGATATAATTTACCAATTGTTAAATCTATTTGACATTTCATGAAGAATAAAAACTAATTTTCAATGTTTTCTTAAAAATATAATATGCTTGTTGAGGTTTAAATAAAATAGACAAACAGTTCCGTGTCAATGGGTATCGCGTTGCGTAGTAAGGCCTCCTCGTTGCTTTAATCCTAAGAAAAATCTGTTCCAGTTTTCACTCGTTTATAAATATACTATGTATACAGGATGAAATTTTAACAACCTTTCAAATTTTAATATGTCAATCTACGAGACAAAAAACAATTGACGTATTTTTTCTTTTGGTATAGCCCAGTACAAAAATGTCAAGATAAAGCACTTAGAAAATGTCCGCAAAAATCTAAAATTTATGATACGTACGGCCTCCTAGCAACACTTTATTTACGCGATTCGCATCTCATTTATTCATTACGATACTATTCATAAGTTTTTGATTTCCCTTTATACTTTATCAGGCCTAGGACCGTAAAAGTGAAAGCTTGATTTACATTTTTTACTTCATAAATGGGCACTAAATACGATACTGAACGCCTATAAAGTTTTTGGAAAGTGGTTAAAATTTCACCCGTATAGTCCAAAAGAATAATATACTAAAATATGTCACATTATGATCATGACTGAGTCGTTCACTAGAATGTAGGATACATCATTGATTAAATATTCAATAATGGTGTACAGTAAAGTAACTTATGCAATTACAAGTCTGGCCTAATGATTAACAACACTCACTTGTTTTGTATTCAAGGTGGAAACTGTACAAAAGATAGTTTCGTAACACAATTACGATACGCACATCGGCTGCAATAATTGTTATTAGACATAGCGCTCCTATTGATTGTGAGAGAAATGTATACAATACTATCTTAACGCTTCGAATCCCGTGCGACAGCCGGCTGTCGAGATAACAATTGATTTTATTTGTGTCTGGAATAACCACTGGTCGAAGGCTAACTGATTGCCCTGGTGGTTGTTTACCTTTTACAAATTCAGTATCAATTTCTGTACAAATAAGAGTTCCGTTTTAATAATAATAAATAGCCTCAATTTATCGCACAATTACATACTTTTAAATTAAATACAAATAACATCGATTTGGCCAAGTACTATCGGCAATACCAACATCATCACAGACGATTATACCTAATAGCTTTGAATTTTTTTTTAATCGCAAATTTCATATATTTTGTCCTGCAATATAAATTGCATTGTTCGCCGTCTGGCATTATTATTCTATAATAATGTAGACATTCACAGTTATTCTTAGACAATTCTTAGCCATACCTTTGATCAATCTGTAGTGGCCAATGGGTAATTAGGAGGTAATGCACTGAGTACCTCCTTTGATAATTCTTTGTAGATAGCATCCATCATGTTACGAACTCGAATAATGAGATCTGGTACATCTTCCATTGTTAAACCTTTGGTTGATACAGGTTCCAAGCACTGTATGACTACATGTCCTGTAATCATTCATACCATGTAAATTATCAAGTGTTGAAAATTTGTGCAAAAATATGATATAAAGATCTATTATTTAGATAAAATACCTTTGTTAAAAATATTTTTGTTTCGATTGATGAAGTAATATGGAGAAAATACGACAGGTATAATAGGCACTTGCGCTGCAACTGCTATGTTGAAAGCTCCTTTTTTGAAAGGTAGCAGTTTTGTGAAGTCTTTATTCCTAGTGCCCTCAGGAAAAAGCCAAATCTTTGTCTGTAAAAAAACACATTTTTATTTTAACATGAGTTTGTATTATGTGGCACGAATGGCAATTTTGTAGTTGCATAATGGCTTTACTAATTGCACTGTGAAGTCATGCATGCAGGTTCTTTACAACACTTTTACCTATTTCAGACCATATTGGAAACATATTGAGCAGTAATTGCTTCAGTTACCTTATTTTTAATCATTATTTCTGAAGTAATCTTCAGTTGTTTGTAGGCATCTTTTGAATTATTTCTGTCTATGAATACAACCCCTGCTAGGTATGCAGCAAGTCCAAATGGCCACACATAAAATATCTCTTTTCTTGCTATAGCTGCAACTTTGTCTGCAACATGCCATATGTTGAACATTCCTGGAATATGTTTGATAAGAATAAGTTAATTAAGGCACATTAAATTGATAATGTTATTGATCTCGGTTGAATAAAATAAAGGGTGTCCTGGGCAAAACAAATAGTTATGTGAGCTTGGCTGAAGTCTAAACAAAAATTTAAGCTGACTTATTAATAAAAAATACTGTTAGTGAAAGTATTTTTATTAAAAAAGATAAACTGTTTTACATTTGCCTATGAGTGTCACATTTCAAGTTATAAGTTATATTTTTTTTATTAGGATTAACAGTAAAGTGCTTAATCCCTCAACCCCCAGGAGGCACTCGGGTGCCACGATAACAATTGATTTCAATTGAGTCTGGAATAACTCACGATCGAGGGATTAATCTGAATAGTTGATATATCTTATTTTTTGTAAAACAGATGTTTAATTACATAAAAAAAAAATAGCATTGCTAGGACATTAACTAGCTATCTTGATTTATACATTCTGTAACATCCTGTACGCACATTTATCAAGCAACAAATAAACATATTGACACAATAATCATATGAATATGTTTATTTATTGCCTGATTACAGCACTATTCAACTTTGAAGTAGTGGTTTTTTTTATTTTACTTGATGAAATAAAAAAAACAATTACTCAATACACAAAATGCATTTGACTTTAACACAGAGAAGAAAAATAAAGTTAAACTCCTACAGGATCATAGACCACCGGCGGTCGCAATAACAATTGATTTTAATTGTGTCTGGAATAACATACAATCAAGGGGTTAAGCCAATATGCTTTTGGTGTTATCTGGTTAATATAACAAGTCACAGGTTTTTAGGCATCCACTCCATTGGATTCTACTATCAACATGCTTTTAAATTAAACATTGCATTTTCTGCATAATAACTAGTAATGTTTGTACAAAGTCTTTTTGATGGAGGTATTTCTCACCTAATATATCAATGGAAGATTGGTGATTAGATACCACAACTGCTCCACGATCTTCGGCAAGAACTCTGCTATTCCTAAGGTGCCATTTCACTTCAATTATTTTTGTAACATGTTTCACTATTTGAGATCCAAATCTAAAATGAGAACGATTTATAATTGATCATGATTTGGTCAGTTTGTCAATTTGGGAAAAGTAAAGTCAAGGTAATAAAATTAAATGATAGAAATCCCAAAACAATTTAAAACTTATACTTTATTCAGTTTTAATGCTTGTATGTTTATGATGCAGCAAAAATGCTATCTTTGTTTTTAAATGTAAACAAACAAAGAAATAGGTTACAAAGATATTTTTTTATTTGCATCACTGTTCACACCTAATAGGGTACAATTTAAATAATTGTATTCTTCACGATTAACCACTTTTTCTTTATGAAATTTTATATCTTGATACTTACAAGGAATTCTTAACATTCTTCGGATTAAACACAAAAAATGGTAGCAAAATAACTGCAGTTAGTGAAGTCCAAATATAAAAAATAAGAAATTTTGACTTGAATTTTACGAAATTTGGTGTTTCCGAAAAGAGTTGTTTGAAAATATAAGTCACTAACGTTATGATGAAGATGTAAATTATTTTGTCCCACATCTTATGATGTATTACATAAAATCAATAAAATATTAATAATATCACAATCACGACACAAATCACTTGTTGCTTTACACTGAATAACATAGACAAGTCCGCACTAATTTGATTACGTTAATATATTGAAAATATCAGTGGCTTCTCAAGAATTATATTCACAATCAAATTATGAGCAGTTCTCATTAATAAAAATAACTTGTTCGTTTTCAATTTCCTTCACGCAAAAAATTCAAATTTCATTCATGACAAGTTTGATTGATTTGTGTGATTGATTTGTTTTTTTTTTGTTTAAACTATGATATTTGCTTTTTTTTTTCAAGTTTTACGGCCTCTAACGTAGCCATACATACAGACAGAGCCACGCCTCGTTGGTATTGCCATAATCAAAGTGAGTTCTACCATATCGTCAATAAAACCTACATAATCGCTTTAAAACATACATAAAACATTCAATCCAGATAGGCAGATAGGAATGTATCATAATATCTTCTAACGCAGCCGTACAAAGATTTCATTATTGCTTTTATTTTGTCGTTGTTAAGTGTTCCGGTAAACTTAAGAGTGATTTACCATTTTATTAAAATTAAATCATACTTTACTGGAAGCGTTCATTCAAACCAAAAACAAGTCATGCGTTCTTTCTATATAATCAAAGGTTATTTTGTACTTTGTAGTCTGAACGAAATATCAAATGAAAACGATATAGGTACTTTATTTTTAATTAATGTTGCGAGCTGTATGTAGATACAGCATTGTTACCGCGACGGAACTTGTATTTAATTTCATAATTACTCGATTTTTTTGAAAGAAAGAAAAAAAAGTATTTATTTGGTACACACATGAGACACTTACAAGTAATACCTACATAAAATAGGGTGCAAGGTACCAACCACTGGAATTCTGCGGATTTTTGCAAACGAGTAGTATATCTCCCTTCAAACTGCGTGCGGCAGCCAGTCACTGCAACATTATTTATTACCCTTGTGTCTGTTACTGTTGAGGGGTTGTAAGTAAAATTGATTTGAATTTGAAATTGTTTTGCAACAATTAAATACATAAATTATTTTAAACGCTGGCTTATTTCTTATAAAATATTCTATCTATCTACTTTATAAGATATAAATATTTTGAGAACATTGAAGTTTTAAAATCCTATTTACTTTATATCTTTGTTTTTTAATTTTTTTCTTTATCTAATTGTGCTAAATTGCTTCTTGGCTCTTACAAAATTTCATGATAAATTTAAAGTTAACATAAAGAATCTTATAGGTATTGATTCCCCTTTCGAATGTATGGGAAATGAGACACGGACATCTCTTTTGATTGCATAGACTAAGAGGTTTATTCACAGCTCTAAGCCATGGCTCCAAGGGACCTGGCCAGCTGAGTATTTGGTGTAAATTTGTTTTTTTTCCATACGAAACTCCAAAAAGCGGATCTTATTTTTTTCGTTGGGTAATATCAGAAATTAAATACCTTCTCAGTACTTACTTAATCTATTTCAATATTTACAAATGTGTTTTGGAATGATAAGTACAGCCATCAGCTTACCAAAAACGTTGAATCTTAAAGCTTTATTCGATAAAAATGAGAAAAATACAATTCTAGGTAACTATTGACTGAACTTACATTATCTAAGTGAAATTAATGTAAAACATCACACATCATAATTTAAAACTTTGAAACATAGTTAATAAATACAATAGATTAATATCAGTCTTCAGGAGCAATTCTTCAGCGTGTCCAATTTTGCGGGCGGGTCGTTCAATACTTCTTTCGCGAGCTGCTTATAGGAAATGTACATTTTGTTTCGCACATTATCTATCAGGGCTGGTACGTCTTCCTGCGTCATCCCTTTCGTCGACACTTCTTCCAAGCATTGTATTATTACCCTACCTGAAAAAAGTTTATCCATCTATAAAAATAAAAAGGAATCTTCTAACTTTGTAAGCCCTAAAACTCGAGAAAAGCTAGACCAATTCGATATATTTCATATTTTTGTTAAATCAAGATAAAGGTTCTTCAACAAACATGAAGAGATAAAAGTAAAACTTTAGTTTAAAAATTTTCATAAACTTATTATTTGAATCTTTTTTGACGTTTCTTTCCAAATTCAAGTTACCATAGCAACGATGGGTACTTAATCATCACGCTTGCAAAATGCGTGTTGGTGATGATCACAGACCCGAGCACTGTTCGAAAATTTGTAACTTTTGCCCGACCCGGGGATCGAGTCCGGGACCCCGAGATCTTGACCCGGTATACAAACCACTAGACCAACGTTGCGTTAAAGAAGGCACAGTCACATTAAGTTTTCGTAACACACCTAGAAGTAGTTTTATACAAGAGCATGGAACAATCATATTTATGATTGTTTTAACTCGCATTGTAGCGCGGTATGGGGTTGCAGCACCGGAAGTACCGATGGCCCCTTTCCGCCAAGGGCGTCGGCCAATTACAAGAAACGCTTGCTATAAAACTTAAGCACGGACAAGGAATTTATAAATATAACTGGAAAAAGCACTTAGTATTTAATTGTACATTGTAGAAAAATCTACTTAATTCATGACAACTAAAGTCGAT
The DNA here is from genome assembly GCA_949315895.1 of Anania crocealis. Taxonomy (NCBI): domain Eukaryota; kingdom Metazoa; phylum Arthropoda; class Insecta; order Lepidoptera; family Crambidae; genus Anania; species Anania crocealis. Next base: position 19,149,589 of record OX438880.1, on the reverse strand, counting down.
AATACATTGTGACTTTGTGGCTTTGAGATGCGGTCTGATGTTTGGAGAGCCCTCTGTTTCAACTTTCAATAGTCTGTCTCATTCTTAATAATACCAGAATTAAAAATATACACAATTGGTAGAACTACATATTGACGTCCCAAAATTTTTAACATACTGAATGTCCCTTGCAGCATTATTTTCTAATGTAGTTTTATTTATTAATGCTAGTTAGACTAAATCCTTCTTAGTAAAGTAAATTTCATTTTATTAAAACAAAAAAGAAAAAAATTATAACTATATTTAGTAGAATAACTTAACCCAAATATGTCAAACTTAGTCTGTCAAACTGTATAGGGTAAGCATGTTAATTGGTTTTGTTGGATTTGAGGAATTGTTTTGAGGATTTAGTTCATGTCACTAAAATATTAAAAAGTGTTGGAAAAACGTCGTAAATTTTATAATGGTAAAAACATTTTTCTATCTTGCTGTAAAAGTTGGGTTTCTGGTAAATTGCATGTCCCCATAATAAAGTATAATATATCGATCTGATCCCTGTATTTTATTTGTGTGAATGTACAGACAAGGCAGGTCAACCTAGCAAAAGAAGTTAAAGGTCATTTAATTGATTTTCAACTTTAAGTTCAACAAGTAGAGATCAATATCAAATGAGAAAATTTGTCGTTTTGTGGTAGGTTGACGTGCTGTTGTTTGTACCGTTCTAATGTGTTGTCACTGAACACTAGCCCAGGGGCTACTAAATTATACAATAAGGTAATAATATTTAACTGCAATTTGTGATTTGAAGAAATGAAATCATAAAAAAAGTGGCTTGACTTAAAGAAAACCTTCAAAGATACTCTGTTGTTTGTAGCCTCCATTTTAAATTAGAGGATACCATTCGATACAAGTCATCAATGACTCTAAGACCAGACGCTATTCCATAAAATTTTCCGGTGGTAATTAGTTAAGGCATATGTTTAAAGTGCAATGGCGAATACATACATAGTGTAATTGAGCACTAATCGTTTTTTTTAGATCACATCTTAAGGTAAAAATATTACTGTCGTAAGTGAAATTCTTTTACAATCTGCGGGAAAGTGGAAAATTCGTTCATGATTAATTTTATTCGTATTTTCTACCAAATACCACAGGGTATTGCTGAACTCCCTAGACATAAACTTAAAAATCATACCTATGTGAATGTACTTTCAATAATAATTTACACTTTTAATTACTAAGGAACGTTTGGCATTAAATTCTCCTAGCTCGTACGTGCATAAACCTTTTGTAAAATAAAAAAAACAAAAGAGGCTGAAAATATTGACCCGAGTTTCTTGTCAGCGCTAGCGCTAGCGCTGCTTCTTCTCAGCGCTAGCTCAGACTTGCCTTGAAGCAGTGGAAGGTTTAAAAGGGGAGGTGCAAAAGCGCCTCCTAGGGCCTATTTATAGAATTAAAACTGATTTTATCATTTGAAGCATGTGTAAACAATTTTAACAAACAAATTATTGTACTGTATAATAAAAAAAAGTTTTCAATTTCATATCTTGTTTGACTTTTTTAAAGTCTGACCTTGAATTATCTAAAATTGCGATTTAAGAACTTTGGTCAATGGTACGATCACATCTCGTTTTACGTATGAGTAGTTCTGTAGCCGCGACCCTGTTTGTACCGCGGTCCAATCTATTGTACTTAAATATACTAACTAAATACACCATGAACGAGTTACAATCTAATAAGTAGGTACGTTCAGTAATTTTAAAATTTAAAAAAAAAATATTTCAGAAAATCTGTAGTGACAGATGCAAATAAGGGTATATTTTTAAGTGAGATAAAACGGTAACCGATTACAATTTCCTTATAATTTTATCACGTACATACTATTTGTACACCAACTGAACCCAAAATCAACACTACATTGCATCTGGAAATAAGAATTCTAAGGGGTGCGGCTAGAGGTCGTGCTCTCCAGCTGCACCCTATAGATTGTTCAGTTTCTTTAAAATTACTGAACGCAGATACTAGATTGTAACTCGTACATGGTGTACTTAGCTAGTGCAAACAAGGGCGCGGCTGCAGAGTATAACATGAGGAACAACATCTGGTAATATTTCATATTATAGCAATATTTCTCTGCTTTTTAATTAATTTTGCCGTCGGTATGTTGTTCTCTACTTGGAATACTTACCCAATCCTATTATTTCAACATTATTTTAAGATTTCTACTTTTCAACGCTATTATTTAAAATAAAACCAGGTTATATCGGCAATAAAGCTAGAAACAGTGAATACAAGAATTTTATTATCATTGTATAGTTTCAGCATTACACAAAATTTCCTTGACCTTAATATTTAAGTAGTCTCAATCAATAAGTTGTGTTATGGGTTGTTGTCACCCTACAGACGTTAGAATCTCTGTTACTCGGATCGCGTTTTGTCACTTGTGCACATTCCAGTTATACCTACCTATGTAAATCTTTCTTGAGCGCGGCAAAATTGCCGCGCTCTGATTGGTTAAAAGTATTTTGTTTGTTTGTTAAAAGTTTAAGAGAAGAGAATGGATGGAGTGCTAACGCTAACGAAGTTGGTTGTATTTCACTGAGTTCTCGTAGAATATTAAGAAAATTCTGAGAACACTGAGTCTGGCCCACTATTAATTTCATTGTAGTAATTGGTAATTTAAATTATCTATTTTTAAATAAAAAATAGAATAAACTTAAAAAAAAAACTCGCTAAAAAGTACAAATAACACAAGAACAATGTTATATTTTAAAACCTATTTACCTATTTATTATTATTTTAACTACTAACAACTAAACAGATCGAAGTCGATAAATAAATTAGGGGAAGAGCGGGTAACTCCGGTCAGGAGATAATACCGGTCACTTTACTATTACATACAAAATGGCGCGCTAAATGCACACACACATCAAAACAAGGTGGCGTGATCGTTCCCGTCCGCGCCCCGCCGACCGCCGTTCAGTTCCGATTAGTGAGCCACGCTGAGCTGGAGTGCACGTCATCAGTTTTCGCGCCATTTTGTTAGAATTTTTCGTCCGTCGAAAATAAGGCGTAAGTCTTTAATTTATTACACTAAACCAATTCTTATTTGATTTCTAGAGTGCTTACTGATCGACTTTATAATATTTATCGTTATTTCTCACCATTGTTTTATTCATTTTGTAAAAAAGTATGATTTACAAAAATATCTTCTGTCGCCTAATGCCGGTCACGCTGACCGGCATCAGGCGACACAGTTAAAAAAAGAATTCTTCAGGAGAAAAATAGCACTAGCAGCAGTTCGGAATCTGATGTAGAGATGACTGACTTATATAAAGATGATGACAGAGATATTGAAGAAAATAATGATTTGGAAAACAAGTGTGTTCTATGTGATGACTACGGGAGAAACAATGAGCTCTGGTACAGATGTGTTATTTGTGGGTTGTGGGCACATGCTGAATGTACGGGTAGTGACACACCTGAAAACTACATGTGTGATATATGTATCAGAAAAGCTTGACCGGACTTAGGCTTCGCTGACCGGCATAAGAACCGTGATGACCGGAATTGTCCTCCATGGAGTTCAACGCCGGTCAATCACATTTTTTTTTCTTAAGTTGATTATACCAAAAATACAATTACTATTGATTTCAATTCAAGTCATTCGTTGGAGGATAAGATTATGTTCCTTTTCTAAAAGTTTAATAAAGATAAGTTGATTATTTTACGAGTTGTTTGTTTTTGTCCTTAGGTGACCGGTAATATCCGCTCTTACCACAATTATTAATCCTCTGTTGGCCGGTAACAGTACTACAAAAAAATAGTAATGACGACTTCTAGATGAAAATGTATGAATTATTTGAGCTCATCGCTATAGAATCTTAAGAATCATCCTCCAACTCCCAACTGCTTAGGAGTTTGACCTTCCATCATCAGCTCACGTGAATAACCTGAAGGAAGACAACTATCTGACTATACGCGCCTATGATATTTAAAGAATACTCCTCCTACTCCTAACCGTTAAGGAGTTGTACCTTCCATCATCAGCTCATCAACATAAAATGATGAGTACCAGACGCAAATATTGATGAAAAACCTTAAGAAAGATATGCAAAAATGTAATATGTGCTTATAAAATTTGAGGGTTTCCCTCGATTTCCCTGGATTTCCAAGCGGGTCGCAGTTTATCAGTTGTGGACAGAAGACGCTGCGTAGCCCGCCTTCTTCTGGCAGTACTCCCTTAGTCGCTTTTAACGACGCTAATAGTACAAGAAGGGTGGTGCTATTGTACAAGATTAATTTTGGTCGGTGACTAAAAAGTCATTCTGTATTTAGGGATGACACCACACGGTGTAAAACATATTTAGTCAAACTTTAGAGATCTTTTACGAAAGTGATTATTTTGTTGTGCACATTTGAAGGATACATCGAAATTCAGAGCCCACTATGAATTGGAAAAATATGTTTGTGATACTTATTGATAAAAAGGTTATTTAAATATTAGTCTATTGCAGGTACAAATATAGTGAACCGAACTTGAGACGCAATTACACCGACCAGTTCGGGTTCCACATTGTTAGCTCCTTAAGGGGAAAATCTATGATTGTGGTGCGTAAAGACAACATTTTTAAATTACTATCGGCCCTAATGGGACAGTTGTTTACTTTCATGAGCACTACTATACTATTTAAGTTGCAATCAAAGAACTGGCTATGAATAGGTACATGAATACCAAACAACTACGTAACCCTGAAAAAGGAAATGCCATCACGTTAAAAAAATGGAACGACCTCTTTTCTTCGTATGGGTGACGTAATAGGTGACTCAAGGAGTAGGAGCCAGAAGAAGACGGGCAGTAGTGTTTTCCCTCTACCCTTGGTCAAACTGCGATCGCCAACACGCCTGCCAAATCTTGGCGACTTAATCCCATGTGGTAAACTTCCCACTTGGTAAACCTCAAAGTTTATAGGCTGTTACTTTACTTTTACTTGAGACTTCCCACTTGGTAAACCTCAAACTATGATTGGTATGGATTAAATGTATGGAGATACGAAATGTTTACCAAGCGCAACTTTTTTGTAGGTTAGGTTAACCTATAGTTTGAGGCTCAAACTATAGGTTAACCTAACCTAAAAAAGTAACAGCCTATAATCATCCCACTGCAGGGAAAAGGCCTCCATCATTGAATTCAAGTTACCACAGCAATGATGGGTACTGGCTTAATCACCACGCTTGCCAAATGCGGGTTGGTGATCACAAACCCGAGCAACGTTCGAAAATTCGAAACTTTTTTTGTTGCGCGACCCGGGAATCGAACCTGGGACCCCGAGATCATGGCCCGGTATTTAAACCACTAGACCAACGGGGCGACCAAGTGGGAAGTCTACCACATGGGAAATCGCCCAAGTCTTGGTTATGGAGAGGCATATTTCCAGCGATGGACTAAATTGGGCTAGCGATAAACCGTTGCGTTACTTACCATCGTCAAAAGTTTTCTTTTCAACATCAAGGAAATGATAGGGCGAGAAAACTACAGGAATAATCGGCACTTGTGAGGCGACAGCTAAGGCGAATGCTCCTTTCTTGAATGGTAAAAAATCCGGATTCCTGTTTCTCGTTCCTTCAGGGAATACCCAGATCTTTGTCTGAATAAAATAAAATAAATAAATCAATGTGGACACAATGTATGTCATAATAAAATTGTTCTGATCCCAATTTGAATAACTAATTAAAGCACTCGTATTTTGGAAACCAGAAACAACGAAGGTACCACAAACACCCGGACCCGAGAAAATGTAGAAAAACACATTTTTTCTATATTGACCCGTCCGGGAATCGAACCTGGGACCTCGGAGCAGGCGACACCTTGAAAACCGGTGTGTACGCCACTCCGCCACGGAGGTCAAATCACTCACTAATTAAACATCCTATTTCCAATAAGGTAACGGCCTATAATCATCCCACTACAGGGCAAAGGCCTCAATCATTGAATTCAAGTTACCATATTAATGATGGGTACAGGCTTAGAATAGCGTTATTATTCTAAGGGTACAGGCATATCACCACGCTTGACAAATGCGGGTTGCAAAACTTTATGTTGCATGACCCGGGGATCGAACCCGAGAATCCGAGATTTTGGCCCGGTGTTAAACTGCTAGACCAACGGGGTGTTATTTCCGAGAAGTAGGTAAATAATTTTAACATAGTGTCTTTACTGTCTATAGCTAAATCTTTTCTCGTACAGATTGATTTACTGTGGCATTAATTTCTAAAGATACGAAAGATAGATTTGGATATGAAATATAATTGATTATTATGAGTAAATCCTAAAAACGAATGAATTATTCGTAAAGAATTGATTGATTCGGAGTTTATACCATCACGTTAGAAGTTTTTCCTTGGTGGTGCTTGCAACAGTGCCCAAACATGCGAAACTCATAAAAAACGAGGTAAGTACATGGTATAAACCCCGAATCAATTAACACTAGTAACAGTGATCATGAAAGTTTAAATCATTATATAATCCATACATATCAATTGATATAATATATCAAATATACAAGGTGTTAGGTAAAGGGTAAAACAAGCCGAAACTAGCCTATGTTAACTTAAGCGTATAAATAGCAGGGTTGGCCTGGATAATTATCGTGATAATTATCTTGATAATTATCGTTGATAATTATCATGATAATTACGTGTTGATAAGTATCGTTGATAATTATCGTTGATAATAACGAGTAACTGTTATTGTACAAAACAAAACGAAATAATATATATGTGTATCCAAACGCATGTTTTTTCGTCACAATATCAAGCGTGTATCCAAACGATCGTAAAAAAATCCTTTTATTTCTAGCGTTACAAAAAATACATATTAATAAATTTTAAATTGCATTATATTTAGTTAAAACATTAGTAAATATCACTCAAAAATTACAATAATTTAGTCGTACACATGTCAAAATTAATATATATTTTTTTTAACCAAAGTAGTTACAGGTTAAACTAAAAGTAATATATTCTTAAAGGCGCATTCCCCAGGAAACTTTTGAGAACTTATTTAAATATCCACGTACCTCTAAACGAATCAGGGTTACTACTAAATACACAACGTACGGTCCTACCATTTTAAAACTAGACGATCACAAGGCCAAACTATTTAATTATTAAGGGAGTATAAATATAGAAAAAAAACTTTCATTTATATATACGTTATTTGATTTGATAGTTGGATACCTACTTATCGAATAATTATCGGATAATTTTTAGAGAAAATAATTATCTGGATAATAGCCAACCCTGATAAATAGTAAAGTGAAGTCAGTAATTCGATATCATCATTTTAATTTTTAAAATTTTCATACAATTCAAAATTTTTTGATTCTTGATGTCCAAAACCTTCTACTGGTTTGGAGTTATGAGGAGACTGAAGATATTCTCAAAGTTTCATTTTAGACATTACCATTCATAGTGCGCAACCTCATGCACACGCGCATAATCGCAAATACACGCACACACACTCATTCACACGCACATAATACACACACAAGCGCTTCTTTAATTTTAATTTAATTTAATTTTAGTTTTTGTTGAAAATAATATATATAATAGTATGAATTTAATAATAATGTTACAAACTTTTGATTTAAATTAAAAATTACTATATTTTTTGTGAGTAAATTCAATGTGATTCTTACGAATCAGGCCTAGCCTATTAGTATAGGAATCATAGGTAAATTGTACTAGATTAAGTTATGATTCGGCAATAAAAATATTCTATTCTATTCTATTCTTTTCTATTCTATTCTATTTGTATAAAAATATTTTTTTCAAAAATGATGATATATAATTTCTGACTTCACCATAGCATACGTTAACATAGGCTGGTTTCATTAGTAAATGTTAAATTAGAGAGAGGCCACACGGACGCGTTGCGATGAAGCAGCGCAAGTTTACGACGGAATGGGCACCACACGATCCGATGCGTCGTCGCGCGCTGCGCTGCGTTGTCCAAGCGTTGTCGTACGTTAATATTATGTTTAGCTTGTACTGAGCGTGCGTCGTCGTTCCGGCGTCGCCACAACGGACCGTGTGGCACGGTCTTCAATTTGTATGTAATATAACGCACAGATGACGCTCCGTCACCGCAGCGCATCGCAGCGCGTCCGTGTGGCCTCTCTCTAATTTAACATTTACCTAACACGCTGTACATTCTCGCACCCTGGCCAAGAGTACTGCGCCCGGGATAGTATTAAGCGCCCTCGTGGCAAAAAAAGCGATTGTTAATCTACTGACTAACACGTTCTGTCGGAAGCAAGTTTTAGCTCTAATTTAAGATTGATAGATTTTCAATCTAAAGTTACATCATTGATGTAATAAAAATAATATCGATGAGTTGCATTAACAATTTCTCTCAAGATCAAGGTCACGAATAAAATATTAACTTATTTAAAGTGCCAAAAACTTAGTTATTGATCCCTTGTTCGTTCTGACCCTTAGCAACGAAGAAAATAATGCTTGGTTTGCAATTATTCAAGTCACGCGCTTTGAAAAGTATCGATTGGTAACACATAAAACCTTGTTAATTTATTGGTACCTAAATGTAAGCTTACTAAGTACTAGCTATTGCCGGCGACTTCGAACGTGTGGAATATTGAATTTAAAGCTGTGTATTAAAATTATCCCACTGGAACCGTACCTTATCCCGGAGTAAAAAGTAGCCTATCTATATGCTATACCAGCCAAAAAACTAACACCGCGCTATATTTCATTCAGATCCGTTCCATTTTAGCGATCCGATGAGTCATTTTAGCGTGAAAGAGCAACAAATATTCAGACATCCATACTCAGTGGCGGCGCAAGGCCTAAACTTAATGTGGGCGAGGTACATTTCGCGAGGCCCTCTGTCTGATAATATAGGCAAGCACTTTGCGAGGCCCTCTGATGGTATAATTAATTTTATGATATAAATACGAGTATTTCATTCACATTAAATTTTATGCCAAAGAGTGAAATACTTTTAAGTTGATAGTTAATTATAATGTATGTACGAGTATTAAGTACTTTTGGGCTTTCCATACTTTTTCAAATTTATTATAACTGTAAGGCTGTGGGCGGTGTGGGCCACCGCGCCCACCACCCACGCCTTACGCCGCCTCTGTCCATACTCACAAACTTTCACGTTTATTTAATACTAGGATTATAGTAGAATGCTAATTAATTTACCTTGTCGCGAGTTATAACTTCAGAAGCTGCAAATAATGTCTTATATGCTTCTTTTGTCTTACGCCTATCTATAAACACAATTCCTGTGAGGTAGGCAGTTAGCCCGAATGGCCACAAGTAGAACAGCTCTTTCTTGGCGATGCATGTCATTTTATCTGCTAAGTCCCATATATTTAGCAGTCCTGTAAAATTAAAAGCCATTCTGCATTACAAGGTCAAATGATACAGTTTGAAAATATAACTTAAAAACTAGTGTACAAAAATCATGTTAAGTATATATGTACAAATATTTAAACAGGAAATTAGTATGAAATGGAACATTATGGAAAAACATTATTTGGTTTATTTCGTGATTATTACTTAGAGGTACATTAAACTAAGAAAAGAGAGGTACTAAAAAAATAAAATTTAAACGATAGGTATTTCTTTCCAGTCAGTCATTACAATATTTTAGCTTTTGGTTGTAAGCGTAGCGTAATATGTATACTGTATATTCCTTCCTTCATTGTGTGGTATTATGCCTCATATTATCAATTTATCTTTTGAATGTGCAAATCACGAGATAATGATATAGTTGTCAATGTCATGTGTAAGGGGATTTACCCAATGTGTCTAGGGAGGACTGATGGTTGCTGACTATGACCGCCCCGCGGTCCTCCGATAGTAAACTTCCTCCCCGAAGTTCCCATTTCAGATTCATAACTTTTGCAACCAGTCTCGCTATTGGAGTAAGCATTCTGAAACACAATAAATACATTAATTCAGAAAATGTAATTATTAAATACTATTACTTACTATCATATATTATCTATGTAGAGGATGTAGAGGGGCGAACCACCATCTTCCGCCCCAAGCCAACCTCACCTGCACGCGGTGCATCCTGCTGGACGAACAACGAGGCTCTGGCGATTGACCGACCGATGGCGGTATAACCATCCAACGGAAGGCGTAGTTAAGTGTACCGGGCCGGTAACGGGCAGCAGCGTCATCGGTGCAAGAAGCTACGCCGTGCGATCGCCAACCCGTCTGCCCAGCGTGGCGATTATGGGCATAACCTCCTATGCAGACGCACAAAAAGCCACGGCCCCCAGTTCCCGGCGGCCCCGCTATTCCTGGTCATGGTGGCGACCACGGTTACGGCGGGACGGGGGGTGCGAAGAATCTCCGGGTTACGGGAGGCCACCAAAAACAACTGACCCTGGCGACGTACAACGGACGCACGCTACGGCTAGACTCGCATCTGGCTCAACTTGAGGTGGAACTTGGGAAGATTAGGTGGCATATCCTAGGGCTATGTGAAGGCCGAAGAGAGGGGGAGGACACCATAACCCTCGAGTCGGGCCACCTAATGTACTTTCGTGAGGGAGACCAACAATCCCAAGGTGGCGTTGGGTTTCTGGTAAATAAGTCCCTTTCTGACAACGTTGTGGAAGTGTCCAGTGTGTTGAACAGGGTAGCGTACCTTATTGTTAAGCTCACCGAGAGGTATAGCCTCAAGGTGGTTCAAGCGTACGCACCGACCTCGAAACACTCGGACGAAGAGGTGGAGGATATGTTTGATGACATATCAAAGGCCCTCCACTTCACCACTAAGACTCACTACAGCGTTGTTATGGGGGACTTCAACGCTAAAGTGGGAGAACAGAATTGCAACGAATCGGTAGTAGGATCCCATGGATTTGGATGCAGAAACCATAGGGGGCAAATGCTTGTCAACTTCCTCGAACGGGAGGGGCTCTTCTTGATGAACTCCTTCTTCAAGAAACAGCCCCAAAGGAAGTGGACGTGGCAAAGCCCCGACACTATGACGAAAAATGAGATTGACTTTATCATGACCAATAAGAAGCATATATTCAGAGATTCTCCGTGATTAACAGGTTCAATACCGGAAGCGATCACCGACTCGTTCGAGGCTCTCTGATTATCGATTTTAAGGCTGAACGTGTCCGTCTGATGAAGTCAAGGCTCCGACCTACTTTGCTCCAAACCATGATAGGATCTGAAGCGTTCCAGTCAAACCTGGAAAACCGACTCGCTGCCGTGGATACCACAACAGACGTAAACCAGAACCTCGAAAATGTGGTTCGGATCCTCAGGGAAGAAGGTACGAGATTTTGTGAAATGCAGCGTAAGGGCAGGAAGTCAAAGCTTTCGGAAGGAACTTTAGGGCTGATTAAGGAACGACGTGAAAACCCACCCGTTACTTCGTCAGGAAAGCGCGCTCTAAACCGAGAGATCAGTAAGCTCGTACGACACGACCTCCGATGTTCCAATACTCTTTCTATTGAAAGAGCTATCGAGCAAAATCGGGGGTCAAAAGTGTTCGTACAATCTCTTGGAAGAAGCCACCTGACGAAACTGACCACAGCAAGTGGAGAAGTCGTTGCTTCGAAGCCAGCAGTCCTTTCCGAAGTAGAACGCTTCTATGGCCGGTTATACGCTTCGCATGCATCTCGACCTGATCCCGAAAATGAGGACCCTAGAGCCACGTTAACACGCCACTACACTCAAGACCTGCCAGAAGTCAGCATTGACGAAATCAGGATGGCTCTTAAACAGCTGAAAAATGGAAAAGCCCCTGGAGAGGATGGCGTTACAACAGAGTTGCTAAAGGCTGGAGGTAAACCCGTACTGAGGGAGCTTCAAAAGCTTTTTAACGCTGTCCTGTTTGAAGGGAGAACTCCGGAGGCGTGGAGTAGGAGTGTTGTCGTCCTGTTCTTCAAAAAAGGAGATAAGACCCTGCTGAAGAACTATCGACCCATTTCCCTTGTAAGCCACGTCTATAAGCTGTTTTCAAGAGTCGTCATGAACCGCCTTGCGCGAAGACTTGACGAATTCCAACCACCGGAACAGGCTGGATTTCGGAGCGGATACGGCACCATAGACCACATCCACACAGTGCGGCAGATTATACAGAAGACCGAAGAGTACAATCAGCCCTTGTGTCTAGCATTCGTGGACTATGAGAAAGCCTTCGACTCGATAGAGATCTGGTCCGTTCTGGAGTCCCTGCAGCGTTGCCATGTAGATTGGCGGTACGTGCAAGTGATGAGATGTCTCTACGAAGCCGCCACCATGTCCGTCCAAGTACAGAATCAGCAAACAAAACCTATACCGTTGCATCGAGGAGTGAGACAAGGGGACGTCATTTCCCCGAAATTGTTCACAAATGCAATGGAGGATATGTTCAAGACGCTGCACTGGAAAGGACGAGGCATCAACATCAATGGCGAATACATCTCTCACTTGCGATTTGCAGACGACATCGTCATTATCGGTAGAAACGCTGCAGGACCTACAACAGATGCTGAATGACCTGGCTGACTCTTCTGTGCGCAGGTTCATTCTTGCGAATGAACCTGGGTAAAACCAAGGTCATGTTCAATGAACATGTACTACCGCAACCGATTGCGATGCACGGCGCCGTCCTCGAAGTTGTTCAGAAATACGTGTACCTCGGGCAGACATTGCAGTTAGGTAGAAACAACTTTGAGGATGAGGTGAACAGAAGAATTCAGTTGGGTTGGGCAGCATTTGGGAAACTACGTCGAGTCTTCTCATCATCGATCCCACAATGCCTCAAGACGAAAGTCTTCAATCAGTGCGTCCTACCCGTCATGACATACGGAGCCGAAACGTAGACACTGACGGTACGGCTAGTCCACAAGTTCAAAGTCGCTCAGCGGGCTATGGAAAGAGCTATGCTCGGAGTTTCTCTTAGGGATAAAATCAGAAATGAGGTGATCCGGCAGAGAACTAAAGTTACCGATATAGCCCACCGGATTAGCAAGCTGAAGTGGCAGTGGGCTGGCCATATTAGCCGCAGAACCGACAACCACTGGGGTAAACGAGTTCTTGAGTGGAGACCGCGTCTCGGCAAACGTAGTGTAGGACGCCCTCAGGCTAGGTGGAGTGATGATTTGCGCAAGGTGGCTGGCAGGAGCTGGATGCGAGAAGCCGAGGATCGACCTAAGTGGCGTGCAATTGGAGAGGCCTATGTCCAGCAGTGGACTGTGATAGGCTGATGATGATGATGATGATGATATATTATCTAATCATGTAACAGCTTATAATCATCCCACTGCAGGAAAAAGGCCTCTATCATTAAATTCAAGTTTCCCCAGCGATGATGGGTACAGGCATATTTACCACGCTTGCCATATGCGGATTATGCGGGTTGGTGATCACAAACCTAACCAATATTCGAAAATTCTATACTTTATTCTGCCCGACCCGGGGATCGAACCCGGGACCCGGAGGTTGGCCCGGTATTTAAATCACTAGACCGACGGGGAGTTTCTTGTAAATACTCGTAGTATAATATCATATAGGTATCATTAATGTAGTATAGTTGTGGTTTCGGGGGCTCGATCGATAAATCGATCTAGCTAGGTTTCATTTTTAGAAAATACGGTCATTTTTATAAAAAAATACTTTTTATTTGTATTATTGATTTCTAAATGAAATCCACAATAGATATTGTCTATTGATGTGTTTAAAGCCACAGAACATAGATGTTCTGTGGTTTAAAGCACACCATACGAAGACGTAATCAAGACAGGGCCGCCTGTCTAATCGCTAGAAGCGATCTGGCTAGAAGATGGCACCGTACTTAAATAAGTAAATATCTGATAAATATGTTAATTCCTTGTATGAACATAAAAGTAAAATAAAAAAAGACGTGTGGCACTCGGAGACTGCCGCGGTAAAGCTATTACATAGCATTTTTTATCAACTTATGCAATTATAAGTAAAACTAAAAAGTATCACCGCTGTGCCGGTTGGAGTGGGGGGTGTTAGGTTATTTTCGTTACGGAATTTCTGGATTCGGTCTCCACGCTCAAGGCCCGCGATAGAAGCTATGCAATAGCTTAATAAATATAGTAGTGGGACCAGTGACTGATACTTTTTTTCTGTAACTATTTAAAAATAAACGTATTCAAATAGATTAATAACACTAAAATACTGTGCTCTACTCGGCACACTTGATACTGTCACCCTGTAAGGAATGCGCCGATTGTTTGAAAAAGTTATAATAATAAAATTTTGTGCGGCTGGCCTTTTCGTTAAAAGAACGACATTTTTTAGGGGAATGTGTAAGCTGCTACTGTTCTATTTTTTTCTTAATAATTCTGATGTTAAGAAACTTAGTACTAAACCGGTTATTTCAATAAAAAATATTACGGCTTAAAATTAATTAATGTAATATCGTATCATGCTAATATTATTAGTATCATTAGGCTGGTACTCACTTCACATTTTGAACATTCCTAGGTTTAATCAGGAATAATGGCCAACTTAATCCGGTAACTAAAATTAGCGCCGAATAGTATAAGAAAAACTTGTAATAGAACTGTAACGGCGATCTTTCACTCTTAAACGATCTCCTATAGAAGTAAATTAAGACACACGCCACAAATATGACGGCCTTATTCCACATATTAAACTATATTTGCTAATGCACCAAAAGCTACCGCACTCTTAATTGACCCGGTAAGGACTGATTTAGCCGGCAACAAAGTTTGTTACTATAAAGCACTATTCCACTAAAGTTAATATGTTAATTCGAAGGCACGACGTTCGATGGCATTGGTTAGACGGCTGAGGTTGAAATATTAACACTTCTTAAATTTTATTTCACAATTTTTTACTTAAAACAATGAACTTTGACGTTCAAGTGTGTTTGATTTTTTTTATTGATGGATTGATCAGAATGATTTTAGGATCACGTCGTTTTATAGGGTTCCCTTGTCAAGACAGAGAACCTTTATAGTTTTACCATGTCCGTCTTGTCTGTGTATCTCCTTGCGAGGTCAAACAACTATTTTTAAGGTACCTATGAGTTTGATTCTCACTTACAACTACGGAACCCCACACTGCACATGCGCATGGTCCGAGATGCACTTGGCCAGCCTAATTTTTCAAACAACGGTAAGGCTACGTTTCCTCCAGAGATGTAAGACTATGTGTTACAAGAAATGTGTTTGTTACGAACCAATAGAATCGTTTCATTTAACTAGCCTAGCCCAGCGCGGCCCTAGTGACAACGGCTTAGAGGGACGAGGAGGCCAGTGAGAAATTGCTAGCAGTCACCAACCACTGTGTTTATCTACGCAACATAAGGTGCATAACACAGCTTCGCTACACACCCCGCATCGCTCAGCCTAGCACATCTCTGGTGGTAACGCAGCCTAAAAGTAAACTTAGTACAGCTAGAGCTTAATAGAGCGACAGCTTAGTAGAGCTACAGCACAGGAAGTAAGTAATTATCACAGAATATAAATGTCATAACCTTAACCAAATAAAGTTCAATGCATTTATATTGATCTAATAAGTTACAACTAAATTAGATTTGAAAGGTCAATGACCAATGTTTATATGATGTAAGAACACAAGATTGGAGTCGGCACACACCTTAAGCGACAAGCAAGATAGATTGTTTTATCTTAGGTATTAATTTAATATTTAATTGATTAACTGCAATTACTATTTAATACACTTATCTCAGCTTACTCGATTATAAAACCCCAGGCACGCCACTTTAATGTTATCAAATTGATAATTTTGCCATTACAAGCATTTGTGATTAGATGTAATATCATTGCAGGCAGTAACAATGATTTATATGCGTAATTAAAGTTAAGTATCTTTTTCTTTTTGTCATGTTAGACATAAGTAGACTTTAGACATAGCACATACCATTAAGGTAGACATCTTCCCTGAAGTATGGACTTACCGCTAAAATCTGACATGTTCCTCAAGCCGCTTTCAGTCAAAGCAGCTGCAGGTTTAGCGTCTAACTCAGCCTGTGCCAGAGTTGATGCCCTAGCCCTAAGCAAACATCTCACTAGAAACAAACTCTTAATAAAAATATGACTAATTATGAGTTTTACATAAAAATAGTTTTAAAGTATTTTTTTTCTGGCTGTATTTTATAAATTTGGTAAAACAAGCAATACAATTCGTTGAATACAAATTTGGACTGCCTTAGGTAGGACTCAAACTCTAGTCCGTTTGTCGGGCGACTGCTCCCATAACTATTAAGCTCAAGCTGACAAGTTTTTTATGTGTTGAAATATTTATTTAAGGCGTTAAGCTGTAAGCCAGCGTAGTATCATCAATGTTTTTGGCGGTTATGTATGATACATATTTCCGCACATGTGTCTAACCTGCTTTTAACTTAAATTTAAAAAAAAATGTTTAGTAGGTTGATGACATAAACATAATCTTTAAGATCTACATGAAGGTAGGTGCGATACGAACTCGCGATTTACGGAAGCTCGAAACATACCTAAATGATAACTGAATATTAAATATATTAGAATACGACTAAGTTAACAGAGTTTCGCACTAACAAGGTTGTTCATCATTTGATCAACCTCGAGTTATTATCTATTCACTAATCACTCCAAGACCAACAGTAAGTTTGTATTCGCGGTCATTGCTATGGCCTTACGAAAAGCCGGAATTACACATGTTATATAACTAATGCATATCAACCGATTACGATTTGTTTGACCTCGGCCTTTTGCGCTATGCAAAATATTTGTCAACAATAATAAAAATACCGTAACTGCTTCCGTGCCGTGCTTATTTACGATTTGTAACATTATTCGGAATATAAACTTAGTTAATTATAGTGTGAGCTTATTATATTTTATTGCTTTGAAAATTAAAATATGAGATTTCGGCTTAATACCTAATATAAAATTACAAATTAACTCTTTTTCAATACGATCTTCGGTGATTAGTTTTTGGCACCTATTCAAAATTATTTACCTATTTCATTTTTTTCTTTTGTTTTTTTTTGTAATTTGTCGTAACGAAAGCATGAAAGTTGGTCAAACATGATAAATGTTATCTATAAAACAAAAGGTGCAAATAACTCGGAAAAAATTATATTGCTTCAGTATCTTTTCTCAGTCAAAATTATACGAAATTGAGATCACACACTCAAATAACTTTGTTTGAAACGATAAAAGTTAGGTTTTATTTGTCAACAAAGTAAACCCGAACGTAAAGTAGTGCTGAATTCCTAAAAACTAAACGGACTTTTAAATCAATCTGATGATATTATTTTTATAAACAATGCAATGGATCTGTGATCATCATGGAAAATGTTTTGGAATAACAATAATAACGCTGCATTCTATTGAAACGAACAACTATAATTCAATTTTTTTTCACAATTTTTGTATTTTTTTCTAAGTTGCTTTATCCCTTCGTGTTCGTAAGCCACAGTAAATTCTAGTATAATAAGGCAATGACATAACTATAAATATTCGGAAGTTTTAGACTATTTAAAACCTTAGAAATTCAATACAACAATTTGCAAAAGTCAAAAGGTCCAGTCTTTGTAAAATAAGCGGAGTAAAGGTCGGCCAATAGATATTTCATAGACAATAACTCGCGGAATGACCTTAATTAAATTTATTTTGATAATACTCGTACATAACAGTTTGATAGCTGCATCGATATTCTGTTCATGTTTTGTTTATTTTATTATTAATTTTGGTATTTTTTTAGTAAGTAAGATATGAGATAATCAAGGTTCTTCGGAGACGCTCTGAAAAGTTTGTTGATTGTTATAGTCGATGTGTTTCTTTATTTTTGGACACACCCAATGTAGGGGCTTTACTATGTAGGGGCTTTACTATGCACCACAAAGCCCGTATATACGAATCTATCTATCTCTTTCCGATATTTTGAGACAATAGTATGAGTGAGAGAGATAAATGAAGTCGAACATACGGCATTGTGTTACCGAGTAAGCTTTTGAGGCGGGCTTGATCGGGCTTTGTAGGTATTTGTCATTATTTTTCTTACCTATACTCATTATTTTTCAATATTAAAAAAATCTTTGTACTTATATTTTTCCCTATTAATATAGGTACTATTGATCTATTTGAGAACAATAGTTTACTTGACTTATTGTACGCATATCCATCGTGTTTTTTAGAATCAATAGTTGTAAGAAAACCTACCTAACTAATACCTAATATTTGTGTTTCAAGAGAATTTCTATCATCGCAAAATGTTCAGCCATTGGTTTTTGCTAAGTGTAATACTATTTATTTAGACAAAAAAAAACAATTAAGGTCAGTGATGATTGATTCTACGATGATGATCAACTAAAACACAAAAATACGACCAGATCTACAAAAAACTGCATTTTATTCTGATAAAATTTTAATAATCAAGATTACATACAAATTCAGTGTAATTATTTTAGATTACCATTTAGGTATTGCAGCTGTGTTATAGAGATAATATGTAAAAGTACCTAAGTATGGTAAGCACACAATCTAAGTATCTAGTAAACCTACTTAAATACTAGCGGACCTGGCAGACGTTTTCCTTTACGGTACCTACTACGCACTGCAGAGAAACCTACCGGGTCCAATTGTATTTTCAAACTGTCCATCCATTCACACACTATGTTATCCAAATCCGTCCAGCCATTCAGGAGCTAGGTGTTTAGCTCTTGTGTTGCCGTACGTATGTATGTTGAGTTCTAGCTTAGGAAAATTTTCTACCATTGAAACTACAAGTGTGTATTTTGTTTTGTTTATTTATTAATTATCTTTATACTATTTAAGCAACTTAAAAATAATCATATATGACTAGAACTATAATTATAGTAAAATTTCTTATCATAAAAGTAATAGTAATACACCGTTTATTTGTAAACCTAATGAGTAAGTAATGTCTTGGAATTAGCAACAATACAGAAGGTTTCCTTGTTATTACTGTAGTGGCTCTAATAAATTATAATCGTCACTTTTAGAAAACTAATATATGTATATCAAAATTATCTATTGAATAAGTGAAAATATATTCTTGAGATATGAATACGATATATTGTTATAATACTCGTACTATAAAAAAAACTAAATCAAACAAATGTTTTAATGTTTTTAGTGTTAGACACTATAATTTCAGTTATCGACCACCGCAGTTATCGATACAAGCAATGGAACCTGTTATTTTTAATAAAAATTGTCCCTCTATGTAAAGTAGAGTACTTAATCATTGATCTCTTAACAATGAACTTCATGAGTACAAAATTGTTTAGTTATTTGATTGTTCAAGTATCAAGCGACTAGAAGTAGGTAGATACTTATTGCCAGTGATTGTATTATATCGTAATTACGAAATCCTTTTACGATAACAGATAGACATCCTACTCTTCAGGCCATACCTACAGGTAAATAAAATAATAGTCCACAAGACGGTGTAAAAACATCAAATATTCACCTTGTTGCCCCTGTGGGTACAAATAAAGACCTACATCGTAGTTAAAAAACAATAATAATAATGTTTTATTTAAAAACTTTGCATGCAATGTTTGTGTTCATTGTGCTTCTAGATTTATCGTATGTATGAGATAAAAGCTTTAAACTGTAATACGGAACTTAATATGTACCTATTTTTTTTAGTACCTATAATATTGTTCATGATTTCAATGAAAAATGGTAATCAGAAGGCAGGGTATCTAGCACTTCCTTAGAAATTTCTCTGTACGCAACAGACATTCTTTCGTGGACACGGTCGATAAGGTTTGGCACATCTTCGTTAGTTAAACCTGTAGTACTAATTGGCTCCAAACACTGGATAACAACATGACCTGAAATAGAAATCGTAAAAATATGTTTTATTTACTACTTCAAGTTGAGTTAGTGAAAACGTTTTGAAGTTGGTATTTCTTGTGAGCCTTAGGATTAAATGAGAAAATTGGTACCCAAATATTCTGCTTCGTTCTAATGTTTCTATATAATAAACAAAATTGTAGGTTAAATTAAATTTTCAATTCAGATCAGAAGAACTTTCTGAAATGCTCTAAATAACGACTAAGTAATAACTTTTATAATTATGTCAAAACCAATTATTATAATATTTACAAGATTAAGAACCAAGTAAGATGCTTATTTTTGTATTCTAACTGAATGAAGGAAACAGTATTTATTTTTAGTATTATTACTACGTGTAAAATAACATTCGATGATAATGAATCTTCTAAGATTGAAAATATTATTCCGCCTTAGATGAATACTGAACCCACAACCTATAACTTAGCAGGCGACTACTCTCTTATCTATAGAGAATACGATTTTATTAAATATAAAAAAAACCATTTAATTGCTTAAAAACAGTTCACAAACTATTTCTAGGTTTATTCTATTAGGTGAAGTACCTTTGTCGAAGATGTACTTTTTGTCGTTGATAAAATAATAAGGGGAGAAGACCACGGGTATGACGGGGACCTGCGCTGCAACAGCCATTGCAAAGGCACCCTTCTTGAACGGTAGAAGCTTAGTGTAGTCTTTGTTCCTAGTGCCTTCAGGGAACAACCAGATCTTAGTCTGAAAATAATAGGATAGTTACTGTCACTTTGTCTTATCAGACAGAAGTAAATTAAATTCACTACATGAAACTTATGTTAAAGTATGGTAAGTATCAGTGGCGTAGCGTGCCTTGGCCCCGTATGTTTGGGGATCTTATGAAGGGTAAATATTTCTCACAAAAGAAAAAAAGATTAAAAGAAGTATGTATTCATCATAGTTATCTATATGTTAATTAAACACTCTCCTTGCCCGTTTTTTGGAAAGTTTCTGCCTCTACGGACAATAGTGGCAGGTCTGACAGACGTTCTTGTCCCATTGAAGTTGGGAAGTTTTTATTAATTTTTGCTTACGCAAGTTGTAATTGATATGGCAGATACGGTGGTAGCTACGCCTCTGGCTGGCTGACAATAGTGACCGAGTTTCTTGCGCTGCTTCTTCTCGGCACTAGCCCAGACTTGTCCCGAAGCAGTGGTAGGTTTAAATTGGGACGTGTAAAAGCGCCTCCTGGGGCCTATTTGCAGAAATAATACTGATTTTAATTGATCTGGTAAGTATATTATACAGTGCAGGACGAGTAAGCTGATATGAATGAAGTCTCTATATACACATAGCATAAAAAGGCTTCTCTATGTTCTGAGCGCTTATTACATTTTGGGGCAATAATTATAGTTTTCATAATTTTTAAAACCCCCCCTTGTCCTTGTTTGGTATCACACCCCTATGTCCCTAGATCGACGAACAATACAATAAGCTATTTTCCAGTTAAATAAATAAGAAAATTGGTTTCATGTCTGCAGGCCTCCGGAGGCGACTTTACGCGTCGCAATATTAGCCTTCCATGCACTGCTTCAGAATAGAGTGGGCTAGTGCCGAAAAGAATTAGCTCACTAAACTCAACCATTACTGTTTTAGCCTCTTGAAAAGAAAGTATGTTAACAATATATGGCGATGCGAGCCAATACTATTTTAATCACGTAATATTTGATCATTTACGTAATTATTAGTGTACTACACGGTTATAACTCGTTAAGTTCTATTACATAGCCTAGTAACGTGCGAGAAATTATATTGCATTGTGGGTAATCTCTATTACTAGGTACCCCCATCTCTGTAAAAACCAAATGACTTTATCGTATCTACTGGTTTGTTAAGTTTTTGTTTAATACTCTTTCTATCACGTTACTCGGTGTGGTTGTTTAGTGCACATTGCCTTAACATTTGATAATTATAACGTTCAATAGATGGCGCTAACGTAAGATAGAAATTGTTGACTATTTTCATGCCAATTGATAACTTTCCTAAAAGGTTTAACAAACGAATTACTTATTTTTAAATTGATGATTGTGATGTGTGATTTGATCAACATATGAATTTTTGCTCTGCTTAAGAACTAAAATTCTTATTATCATAGAAAATGACCAAATATCGGACAAACTTAAATTGCATTTGAATAGAAAGAAGAGAACATCTTTAATAAAGAGGGCTTTTCAAGAGGTACTAGACTTGTTTATTTACCTAATTATTTCATAGATCTTGCTTAAGTCCGCTGCTTTGCAGTTATGTGAGCTCTACTTGCTCTTAAAACACTGAAAAACTTATCCTATCATACAAACGAAATTTATTTTGCCATGGTATTTCTAAGCGTTTTTTAACACAGGCTGCTTTTGACTTTTAATATGTTTAATGAATATCTTTGAATTTAACTCTATTGTATGGAACTTATTGGACTCTTTTAAAAATTATAAGAAGATATATCATAATTCAAAAAGTATTGCTTTCAAAGTTAATAAAAACTAACCTAATAGCTAAATCATTCAATATAAAATTTTCAATCCCTTGTACTAGCTATATTATAATAGAATAATCTTTGACCGTGTTTGTTATAATAAAGACCTAGTTAGATCAAAGTCGGTTATGATACAACGTGCATTTTGACCTATTACACTATGTGTAACATCATGGCGGTGTTTTTTTTTAAACTTTACCAAAAAAATCTTAGAAAAATACAAAATATTGATTTAGCTATTTATTTTGACACACATTGTGTCGCACACGGACGTGGGTGTGTAAGGGTGCGTCTCATGTGATATAAAATCATTTGATATAATCAAACTTTAATAACGATCACTTTACATAATGACCATTTGTTACAACAACACATGATATAATTTTGTTTGACATAACGATTACTTTACATAACATACAGTTTATTTAATACTATTTAGTAAAACATTCAAAACAAATAAAACATTTTGGAATAAAACTCATTTTATGTATCGTCCATTTGATACAAATTTGTTTGTTATACGCATTATTTCGTATATCTATAATTTGAGATAAAAACGTTTAAAATATTGATTAAAAGAAATAACTAAAATTGCTAAAATTTAGAATTTGGTTGAATCCCGACTCGCCGTGGTCTTTCCGCCGTGGTACTTGTCTGCCCTACACTAGAGTGCAATTTAAAAGCCGGAGGCGCGGAGGGAGTGCAGTTCTCGCTCGCAGTAACGAAGCTCGGGCGCCCGGGCGAGCTGTAGCGGCTGAGGCTGGTCGCCGAAGACGACCAACAAGCCGAAGCTGCGGAAGCAAGTGTGGGTGCCAGAGATTTGTTACGCAAGGGCGGAAGGACTGCACTTCCCACAGCGCCGGAGAAGAGCAAAACAAATGCATGCATGCTTGCCTGCTTGCCTATATGCATGCTTGCTTGCCTGCATGCATGCATGCATGCTGCTTGCTTGCATGCATGCAATGATGATTGCCTGCAGGCATGCTGCTTGCCTGCATGCATGGTTGCTTGCCTGCATACATATTGTATCTTGTTAGCCTGCATCCATGCATGCTACTCTGCATGCATGTATATTTGCCTGCTTACGTGCATGCATACCTCCTTGCCTGCGTATTTATGGCATTACATACTATTAAAGATTCGGAATTTAGTGTCTTTAAATTCTGCATTTTGATGATTTTGTATCAAGTAATCATTATCTGTTTTAAATGTTATATAAAAAGGGTGTTATCGTGAATTACCATTATACTAAATGTTATTATACTAAATAAAATGTATTTGTTTTTATCATTATATCATGTGAATGTTATATTAAACAGTTGTTATACTAAATGATTTATCCCAATTGTTACTTATACGTTTTAAAATTATGTAATTTAAAATTATATCTTTCCGTTATTATATTAAAAAAGTGTTATATTCAACAAAATTATATCATTTGATTGTATATATTTTGATCTTTATACGATATGTTGTTATACTATAATATATTACACACCCGGTGTGTAAGGTTCATTCATCCAGGACACGGCCGAAGCAAAATAATACGTCCGTACGCGTCACAGCATGATTAAAAGTGAATAGTCTTATTTTCTATATTTTTCTAAGACTATTATATTAATAAAAAAATAAAAAAACTTGTGGCACTCGGAGACTGCCGCGGTAAAGCTATTGCATAGCTTTTATTATCAACTTATGCAATTATAAAACTAAAAAGTATCACCGCTGTGCCGGTCGGAGTGGGGGGTGTTAGGTTATTTTCGTTACGGAATTTCTGGATTCGGTCTCCACGCTCAGGGCCCGCGATAGAAGCTATGCAATAGCTTAATTTTATAATTTTATGTATTTTCTAATTTTGACTTTTGTAAGTTTTGTAATGAAATTTTTCTGTTATTTTGGCAGATATGGTTACCATAGGCAACCATAATGTCAAAATCCTTATTTCCTTCTAAATTCTTATAAATTTCGGAAATTCAAAATTGTTCGATCGTGCCTCGCCCCGAGTGTGTGGGTGTGGGTGTTAGGTTTTTTTTCGTTACGGAATTTCTGGATTCGGTCTCCACGCTCAAAGCCCGCGATAGATGCTATGCAATAGCTTAAAAATAACACTGCTAAGATGTTAACACAATGGTTACATAACGTGGGCCTCGTTTTTTAGGTGGTCTAATATACACGGTATCTTTAATTACCTTTTCTTTAACCATGACCTCCGACGTGCCCTGAAGTTGCTTGTAGGCATTCTTGGCGTTGGATCTGTTTATGAATACGACCCCCGCTAGATATGCGGATAAACCGAATGGCCAAATGTAGAAAACCTCCTTTTTCGCAATAGCCGTCATTTTGTACGCCACATGCCAAATGTTGAACATTCCTGAAACAATATTTAACTCATTTGCAGTGTAAATCTGTTCTTCATGAGGCCTGTCACAATATTTTAAGTTTTTAGATTAATCTGAAATTAGAGGCGGATATTAACTATAACGTTAATAATACTACAAGTATGATTATTTCCTCTCCTATTACTAGATTCAGTGGTCTTGCAACTTAGGTACTAGCATTATGTAACTTTAGTACCAAATGCTGAATTTCTATTATGGCAGATGTGAAACATTACAATAGCTAAAGATTCAATCGCGGACTGTGTCTATCTAGTTCTTATTTTTTAATTAATGGGGAGAAAGCAATACATACCTTAATTTTTTTCTTATTTTGCATGTTATTATTTTACACAAGTTGTGTAAATTTAATAGTAACCTATGAATATGTTTTAGCTTCCGTGCTTTTGTTATTCATATCGACCTCTGATTTTTGATGGAGATAGCTACATCTATATTTAAATGTGCAATAGTCAGCTTTTTTTATTTTATTTGTTACAAAAACAATTACATATTATGGCTTACTAACTAAGTAATATAAAATTGTCAATCTTGCTAAATATGTGACCAACTACTTTGTTCGCTCGTAGTATAACCACGCATCTGTCAAAAGTTTGTTTCAGGTCTAATAGCATAGCCATAGGCATAGTTACTTATTTCTAATGATATCTACTCCACCAATTATCGTGATTAAAACCTAAAGTCATTAAAAAGAGGCCTATACATTTAATTCGCACTACATAATAAATAATCAAAGATTAGATGTCAATTACACCAACATAACAATAATGTCTGTCGATAAATTCAATATTATCTTCAAAGATTATGTATGACGCAAATTCTACCTATCTTTTAAATGCTTGAGAACCTAGGTACTCATTTTGCTATGTTTAATATACTATCATTTTGATTGCGATAAAATGTTATTAATGTATTAATTACAGAGATTATCTAAAATAATAATTTGGTATGATTTTACGCCTACATTTCATTGACTCGATTTCCGTATCGGTAAAATTGTTACCTTTTACAATTATATATAATTTGAAAAACACGTTCAAACGTAATACTAACGAGTTAATTTGACACATTACGACATTTGCTTTGGTTTCCGATTTTTAAGTTCAGAGGTCCCAGTTTCGATCCCCGGACTGAGACAATTTAGACAAGATCGTTTCCAATGTTGACTTGACTGGAAATCGAACACGGAGTAGTATGTGAACTATTAGGTTTAATGGTTTGAGTAGTATGTGAACTATTAGGTTTAATTTAGTATTTAATCTGGTATTGACTGTTCTTTTTGTTTTTTCTAAAAGTACTAAAAAGTACTAAAAGTACTAACTATTTTATAATTATGTAATACTATATTGTTCGCAGCTACCTTTTATTAGTCAGTATACTACTCGTAGATCAATAAAACTAATGGATAAAATTAAATTGGATGGTTTGTACAGACAACGGCAGGTCAACCTACCCAAAAAGTTAAAGGTCATTGAATTGATTTTCAACTTTAAGTCCTACAAATACTTAGAGGTCAATCAATTAAGAAAATTTGACGTTTAGTGGTAGGTTGACGTGCTGTTGTCTGTACCTTAAGAGGAAACACTACGGGCGAGAGAATTGAAAAATAGGTATTTGTAAAATCTATTGCTGTCGCGCAGTGCCAAACGCCTTCACCGCAGAGTGTGATAAAGACAACTGCTTCTTGGACCGAAAATACCTACTAAAAGCACACCAAATCAACGTTTCGTAGTCCCCCGATTACTTTTAAAAATACTAAACCGATTTAAATACTTTTTTCATTTACGAGTAAAATTAAAGAAAAGCTTTGGCCGTGTTCGTATGTTTTCCTTGTTTTTCTAAAATTAACCCAAATTTGTTTTCTAGATGTTTGAGCACAGCGGAAAATCTGGCGAACTTTTTCGATTTTTGAGGGCTCATATCTTTTTTATTAATTAATTTATGAAAAAACAGAAAACATAGAAACATGCTAATAGCAGCCATAGATTTTTGTAATAAAAATTATTGCTCTACTGGCTTTATCCAGGGAGGAAACACGGGACTACGTTTATATGGAAAAACGGCCCTTTTATTTCCTCTTCAACATCTTAAATGTAGTGTTGGCACATGAATAATGGTGTTGGTGTGCCTGAAACAATAAAATTAAAAAGAATAGAATGAAGTCATAACATTAAACCTACCCAAAATATCAAAACTGGACTGGTGGTTAGCCACTATGACCGCACCTCGTTCTTCAGCCAGAACCTTCTCATTGCGCAAAACCCATTCAATCTCGTACAGTTTCGAAATGGGTTTAATTAGCCAAGCGCCGAATCTGAAATGTTATGTTAATTAGTTCTGTCGTCAAGTAGTCTTTTATTCTGATACTGATAGACCGAATTGCGTCCTGAACATGAAAAACTTAAATATTTATGCTACTTAGGGCCGATTTTTTAAACGTCAGATAACTTAATAAGTATAAAACGACCGATTTTAAATGTGAAAATGAAAAGCAGGTAATAGTACAAAGTGTTTTATTTTTAGGGTTTCACCTCATTAGCCTGCCTGTCTTTTTAAACAAAATGCAACAGTATCAAGTAATACGAAGTTAACATTTAAATTAAATTCAATTTATTTATTGCATCATGACGTATTACATAGGATATTAAAAGTAATAAGAGCTTAGTCTATACATGAACCCGGAAGGGTATTGCAACAGTTCTGAACACAGAAAAACTATCAGAGCTTAGTACGGTAAGCTCTTTAGCTTGCTTTAGTTGGATGGATGTTGGATTCGTGAAACAAGTAATTAGCAGGTTTACGAGTCATGTAAACTACAAAATATGGTAAATCGGCATTTACAACGTGCATCTACCGAACCTTACACTGCTGTGGCCCGACACACACTTTGACAATTTTTCTCCACTGCTTTTATTTATTTTAAGGTTAAAAGTATTGACGATATAATTATGTGCTATATGTATGTTATAACGCAGATAAGATAAGATAATGATTTATTCACAAAAACAGATTACAAAAGTTATTTTGACTCTCCTGTATTCCGAAATAGGCATATGCCTGCAGTATGGATTCCAGGTGTCATCTTCCATAAGATGTTACACAACAATGTCTGTGCAGTAGTACTTAAAAAATAATCATTATAAAGAAAAAATAAATAAAAGGTGTGTATGTGTGTGTGTGTGTGTGTGTGTGTGTGTGTGTGTGTGTGTGTGTGTGTGTGTGTGTGTGTGTGTGTGTGTGTGTGTGTGTGTGTGTGTGTGTGTGTGTGTGTGTGTGTGTGTGTGTGTGTGTTTATCTACCGGTGTTTGTCAGCAAATTTTCAACCGCACTATAATCAAAGTCATTAAGCCAATCCGTGATATCATAAGGCCCTATACATGTACTGCCTGCGTGCAAATTGACTTTTGGCAGTGTGAACATGGGAGCGTTCCCTCCTAGATATATTATCATAATGCTGAGGCTGCTCGGTTGTGGGATGCCTGTATTTGAGATACATGGATAATTTTAAAACTACAGCTTTTTTAAATATTGCAGGAAAATTACCACTCTCTATGCTTAAATTACACAGGTAGGTAATTGGAGAGGTCAAGTATTTCATGAAATGTTGAATAAATTTTGTTGAAATGCGATCCAACCCTGGTGAACTATCCTGTTTTAGACCCAAAATAATATTTCTTATCTCCATAGGATCTGTATGAACAGCTCAAAATGAGTTGATAGGTGGATCTGTTTTCTTAGCAGTTTTGGCTAGCATGGTATCTGTCGTTTTGATTTTACTGAGAGTTTCACCAGCTAAGTTACGACCTACAGATGTAAAATAAGTGTTGACTTTATTAAGTGCTGCAATAGGGTCTTTATCTAAACTGAGAAGTTCTTCAGAAGAGCTTTTTACAAGTTTGGGGTTACCTACTGATACCTATTGAGGTTAAATAGGATGACACGTGAAAAATTAGTTACCAACGTTTAAGAATATTTATTTAAGACTAGCGGACCCGACAGTCGATGTCCTGTCTTAACTATGAATACGAAATGGATTAATATTTTTTTTTTATTATAATTGTGTTTTAGGATATACAACATTGTTTTGTTGGTATTCCGACACAATAACAGGCGACATAAATTACTGTCCATGTGTAAAATTCAGTTTTTTTTTGCAGCACGCATTCTGTCAATGTTATGTCAAAGGCCATACATTAAAAAGTTTAATTTGTCAAAAGCCCTAAGGTTAGGTACACTCGACAGCACATCAAGTTAAACAGTTGAACTGCGATAACAGCTTTTATTACGTAAGGCATAAAGGCGGTCTTAAGGTTAACATGTATAGTCTGATGTGCCGCCGTGTGTACATTATAAATAATTTAGTATGGTGATTAAGCTTTCTTAAATTTTCGCGCAATTTTCTTATTTTTTTCTTTCATAAGAACATTCTCCTGAAAATAACAAACAAAACAAAAAAAGAATTAGCTAAATCGGTCCTGCCGTTCATGCGTGATGCGATGACCAAGGGAAATAGGGATTCATTTTTATATATATAAATTTTTCTTGGTTTAAGGACAAAAAGTAATTTTGTTTATCGGCCATATACTTAATATATTTTGTCATTGAGGAAATAGTATTCCAATATAATTCATAATAAAATATTGTAAAAAAATGGAATAGCACAACTCCTTCTCTTGCTTTGGGTGTCGTCGAAGGCGAATAAAGAAGCACAAGGCTGCAACTCCACCCTTGGCCAAACGGCGAATGCCATCTCACCTGGCAATCGTGTCGATTATGGCAAAATACTCTTTTTGTACAGACCCGAGTCCAGATGTAGGCTGATGTAGCATGATGATGTATGTACTTGGTTTTATTTCGACACAAAAAATGCAGGCAAAGACATTTTCATGTACGTTGTCTATTGACGCCAATAAAAATTAAGAACAAAAATGTTTAATTATTCTTTATTTTAGAAAACTATAACTTACTGGTTTACATAACTTGGTGTTGACATAGCGACAAACAAAAATTTTTTTTACAAATAGTTAATAAAGTCAGCTTAAGAACGGTTTGTAGAACTTGCTATAGTATTTGCTGGTACTTGCATTATATTGATTTTTATCTTATTAATTACTAGTGCACCGTTCGCGACTCTGTCAGCATGTTTCGACTCCCGGTTACATTGCGTTTAAATGATGATTGCGAGGAAAAAACTATTTTGTATGAGTACTTTTCAGGGTCTCTTACTCTACACCAAATTTCGATTAAATAGGTTATTCATTACTATAAATTATATTTCATATAAATCGGTCCACTAGTTTTCAGTTTCTATACAAAAATACATTTCTTTTCTCTTTAAAACATTAGTGTGTGTAGATTAGTTGTAGATCGAGCTCATGTTTAATTGAATAGCACTTTTTGTTCAAGCCAATGTATCTATACAGGATGAAATTTTAATCACCTTCCAAATTTTAATACAACACTCTACGAGACAAAAAACAAATGACGTATTTTTTCGATTGATAATAAACCAGTACAAAAATGTCAAGATAAAGCACTCAGAAAATGTCAGAAATTTTTGATACTGCCTCCAGCAACACTTTTTTTACGCGATGCGCATCTCCATACATTATTTGCGATACTATTCAAAAGTTTTTCATTTTCCCTTCATACCTCCATAGTCCATAGGCTTAGTACCGTAAAAAATTTAAACTATGTTGTGTAAATAGGTAATATTAGGCCTAAATTTTTTACTTCATAATTGGGCTCTGGATAAGATACTTAACGCACATAAAAAATTTTGAAGATGATGAAAAATATACCCTGTATAATTCTTGGCCAGTATTTTGAAATGGTAATTAAATATTTGAAAGTGTTAAAACATCCATCTCCAATAGAAGTCCTACTAAATAGAGTTACGGCGAATTCGTTAAAATAAATAAATTGGGAACTTTGATTAATAAACTTTTGCGATCCAGCCGAAAATTTATCTTGAGATGGTTAATCTTAATTACATCAGCAAATTACAGAAACTCGTCCCTTAAATCAATTTGTTAAATAAATATAATGATTAATTGAAATGTATTAACTATAAAGGAAATTAAAACGTTTGTTATTTAGTATTTTATGTATTGTATGTCTTAATGTAAGAACACAAATTTTTGTACTGTACGGGGATCGAACTCGCAACTCATGGCTCAGAAGCAGCGTTTACTAGCACTGTTCCAACTGGTCGCACGATTTTTAGTATACCTATATATAGTCATATTATGTATGAGTACGTTCAATATAAATTCATACGTGTTCGGTAAGGTTTGGAATAGAGTACCTTCTCTCTCTAAAGTTAAAATGAAAAGTAAAAATGGTTTAGTCGATAAATGTCAAATTCTACAAATGTCAGATGAGTTTAAAACGGCAGATTTTATGATTGCCAAATTCTACAAATGTCAGATTCTACAAATGACAGATTCTAGAATCACCAGATTCTAATAATGCCGTATTCTATGAATGCCAGATTCTACTTATGACAGATTTCATATGAATTGAAATAATTCGTTATTTTAAGTAAGTATGTATGTTGTTAAAGTGTGTTATTGTTCGCCTTTTTCAAAGTTTTGCGGTAAATGTACGTTCTTAGACATAGAAGCTATGGTTTTATTTAGTAGGTTAGGTAATAGAAAAATAATTTATTAACGGTTGAATCATTTATTTTAAAAAAATATCACAAAGATACAATCATTGATATCTAAATTAAAAAAAATATTGTCAATATTATAATCAACTTCAGAAGAAGTTCCTCTTTAATAGAAGATGTGATAACATAATTTTCACTTTTATCAATTAAAATGTATTCTACGAATCAAACAATAATGGAGGTCTTAAAATAAATAACCTACACAACGAATATTATAGATCGAACGAATATTATAGAACAATAATATTATAGATGGTTTCTTGTTAATTTTTTCACACATGTTTGATTATGTTGTTCTATTCATATTTCTATCTTTGTGATATTTTTTTGAAATAAATGATTCAACCGTTAATAAATGATTTTTCTATCATCACTTTGTCAACACGTACTTACCTAACTTACTAAATAAAACCATAGCTTCTATTTCTAACAACGTACCTACATTTACCACAAAACTTTGAAAAAGGCGAACAATAACACACTTTAATAACATACATACTTAAAAACAACGAATTATTTCAATTCATATGAAATCTGTCTGTGTATAGAATTTGGCAATCATAGAATCTGGCGTTTTAAACTCATCTGACACTTGTAGAATCTGACATTTATCGACTAAACCGTAAAAATTAATGCAATGATAAATGAAGAGGTGAATGTGTCGGAGACAACCCAATGTTTTAATTTCTCAACAATTTTAACATTTAACTTAGTTATTACTTTTTTACTGAACTCTTCTAATGAAATTCCATTTTCTGAGAAAACATAGTTCATTAATAATGATATGACGGGTTAGATGTTTGTCTACGTAGGCAGTGACAATTATAAAAACAGCTTATTAATTACAAGAGGATTTATTATCATGAGTAATCATGACCCATCTGTTATTAAAATTAATTATTCTTTATCACTGTCATTAGTTTTTGATATGTTATTAATGCTCAGTCTTCATATCCGTACAACTGTTTAGTTATCTACAGTATTCTTAATCATAAGTTATTTGGCAGATAATATTCACACCCTTTTGTCATTTATATTATAGTCTACGTATATTAATAGATTTATAAGGATTTTCGAAATTGTGTCCGATAAGTTAGTAACATTTGAAATCGAAGGCTCCAGGTGTGAATCTAACTTACGATTCCTCGCTTTGCAGGGTCACTGCTAGCTAATATCTTAGTTAAGTACTTTAAATTATTTGATTAGTTAAGAGGCATTACAGTTAAGATTATTTGCTTCCAAACTAACCTTATTTTTGTTCATGAAAGAATTGCTTTGCGTAAGAAACTACTTTACTTTTAGCGGTTTTAGCCATGTGAAATTTGGCTTTTGGTGCTTTAAAGCTCAATCCAGGAAGAGTCTCACAGACATAATTACTGAGTGATTCACTTATAATTAGACATGGTTTAATTAGTAGATATAACTCTGATTACACTTTCTCAGTTTTCTTCACACAGCTTTCTCATAGACCCTGAACAGTGGATATGTAATAATATTATACATTTTGGTGCCATTTTTTTCAATAATCTTTACAACGGTTAGTAGTGCCCTGTGAAAAGCATTATGCGTTGTATTCTCCTTTTGTATAAGCCTTCAGCTCATTACACTTGTTTATCTCCTTCTAACATATACCTGTACTACATTCTATAATCTGTTTTGTATTGAAAACAGATTGTCAAGATCTGTGGTTAAAACGAATTATTGAAATATCAATAGTTCGAAGATCTTTCAGCGCCTACTACTTCCCTTTCGCCAAAAATAATTTAATTTAAAAAAGAATTATTAACATTTATGACGGAAATGATTATGGATATGTTCGGCTAGCGCATAGGGTAGATACTTTTTATGACAGAAAAATATACGGTTCCAGTGTAATAGATGGAACATAAAAAAAATACATATTCATAATCACACGTACGAAGTCACGGACAATAGCTAAACATAAAACAGGGATGAAAGGTAAATAGGTAAATTATGTCAAATTTGATTAGAGCAATTACAGAACATGGGAAAATGTTAGAAAGGCGATGTAGGCGGGGCAGGCGCGCCACAGAGGTTATGAGCAAATGTTTGTAAGTGAGCGCCGTGATTGGTTTCTTTTTTCTGGAATTCGCTTGATTGACGTTTTTTGAACTCGTTCATGTGTAGTGGGGCGCAAACGGCGACATCGGCTCTCATACAAATGCCGTATGACAGCCTTTCTAACCTTTTCCCATGTTTTTAGAGAGCATTAAATAGGTGTGGCTGTAATATGTATTCAATGATGTGAAATGACTGAATAACAAAAAGGTAAGTCTAAGTAAAACAGTTACAAGACTATCTCAATATTATATTCTTACCCAGCAAAATTCCCTAATACTTACCTAGCATTATGAACGCTCTTCGGATTGAACAAGAAGAATGGCCAAACGAAGAAAGCGCATGCAGATGAATATAAATAAAATAGCAAGAATTTTAGATAATATTTTTGTTTACTGTGCTCTTTCTGCGTTACTTTCCGGAATAGAAAGAACACACCCATAAGGATTAGTATAAACACTTTGTCCCACATGTTTATCACTTGTTTAAACTTGTTTATAAGGAGCACAATCGATCCACTAAATGTTAGCGTACACACTGACTTAATCGAACCAAGCCTCTGCTTATCAGATTAGGATTCTGTGAAGCTGATGTTCAATAACTAAGTGGTGGTCCTTTAACGTTCAGTTATACCTACTAATCTATAGTATCCATACAGATATCACGAATGAGATAGGTCTGTTGCCTTTTTTCTTTTAAAACGTAGAAATATCAATGAAATTTGGTATGAACATAGTTTAAGACCTTAGAAAGGACATGAAATAGTTTGTATCCCAGAAATCTAATAAGGGCATGGTACTATGTATGTATAAAGCTTTTTAGTTTGATATGAACACATTACTCATTCGCGACAATATGAAGAGATTTACTAAGTAGAGTGATATTACCGGCTTCTTAACGTAGATCGCGAAAGGCACGTAGAAAAAAGGTTAAGGAAATAGAACCGTAAGTAAAATTTAAAATTTTCAGTATAGAGAATATTAACACTTTAAGACTTTATTGGTAAGTTTAATACTTAAAAATCTTATGCCTTTGATAACTTAATATATTTACTATGGGTAAAAATTTAACAGTTAAAGGCAAACGACAAACGACATCATCGTGTTTTGCTCTCAGTTCGTTACCAATCCAAAACAATCCACTGCTGATTGAACTATAGAAGTCACTGACACTGATGTAAGTCCCTTCGGAAGCAGGTTTTTGCCATAATCACCACTTTACGGCCGCAATTTTTCCAGTAATGGAAAAAAGACACTGCTGCCCTTGCAATAGTTGAAGTAGTTCGTTTACTCGTTTTTTTTAGGTTTTGATCTGTGTTACTACCAAATTTTAAAATACATACGGAACTCATAAACAATAGAACAGAAGTCATACAATATGTAAATAAACATAGGTAGTTTGGTTGACCCTCTGTATCGGCGTAATACCAAATCAGTTCGCATTGTGTTCGTATCGTTTGATAACGCTCGAGTCGCATAAATTATCATAGTAAAACCAGCTAAACATGCTCATTATCTATGAATTAACTTTATTTGATAGAAATAAAATATTACTGATCTGATTAGCCCCCGGCATTGATTTTGAATCGACGAAGAAAAAGAGTTCTCGATTCTACGCAATACTGTTTTTCTAATAAATAAGCTTTTGTAATTTGTTTCGTATGGTAAATAAGTGAGTCAAAAATTACCAATAAGAAAACATTTAAATGTATACTAAACCTGACAAAGTCGGTCGGTGCCAACCAAGAAATCACAGAAGATATAAATCATGTAACAAATCTTTGGCAGCTTATTTAATTTTCGCTGGCAAAACTATAAATATTTTTGTTACTATTAAAGTTTCCTTAAAACCGTTCCTTTCTGGAAAATATTGTTATTATAGGGTGACTGATTAGAAGACACTTAAAAGGTATTTCCTGTTTCATTTTAACTACCTATTCATATCGTTAACAGGTAACTTAGATATTGTAACTGCTGCACTTGACATGTAGTGTAGGTTGGCGATATTGGCAAATGGTGCAGAGAAGACGCTGTTGTCTGACTTTTTTTGACAGTAATATTGTAATCGCTTCTAACGACACCTGTAGGAAGAGAACAGGTGCCTGTTCAAGGTTTTGAAATATTAAGTAAGTAAACACTTTTTACGACGATGCGACGTTTACTCGTGACACGTTCAGTACCTCTAGCACAAAAAACTATCGACTTCGAATCGTTTGCGTATCGAAAGCAAACGACACGAAGTTCGTACTTTGTTTTGTAGTTCTCGTTTTGACCACGCGCGCGCTGTTTGAGTTTTCATACTAAATATTTCGATGGCGATACGAACACGCAAACGATTCGAATTCGATAGTTTTTTGTGCTAGAGGTACAGTACCTTCCGCTGAGTTTGGAATGGGCGGCGGTAATCAAAACGTGTAGGTTAGATACTCTCCTTGTTTAGAACGTTTTCCAAAAACAATTATAACGGTATGTTTAATGCATTTTGTTTATCAGGGTTCAGTTATGGTGCTCTATAGCCAACACAATAAATTACATTGAATGCATGCAGAAACTTATGTGAGAAAGCCGAAAATTTTAATTAAATTGGCCATGAGTGTGTATTGCAGTACGTGTGGTTAACGAACAACACCTTGTTTACGGCAATGGTAAAACTTTCTAGGCTGATGTCACCGAAATAAAAGTTTTATGAGTCGCTTTGCCTTCGTCGTAAACTGGCCGAATGTCAACGTAAACTAACCTAATTTTGGAGCGAACTCTGGCGGTTTTGCGGGGCATCATAACTCTTATAATATTGCTAATACTCGTATATGTTGTGTTGGAGACGCAAAACAACTGCGTCTGCTGACTTCTCTTTTTTCGTCATAAAATTGAGTATGTTGCGTCTGAAATGCTTTCTGGTCCAATAATTACGATCGACTCGCAAATATAGGATAGCCGAGATTTTTCTTATTTGTTACACACAACACAGAACAAAGTAGATTTATCTGTTCTGTGCACAATAACATCAAGAAAAATGTAGCTCATAATCAAAAACTTAATTAACATACTTTTTATGATATTTAAGCAATTAAATTGCAATTATTATATCAATATTTAAACTTGAACAATTATGTCTCAGGCGGGACTCGAACCGGAAGACATAAATTTTCTACTTAGTTAACTTTATAATAAGAAAAAAATAGGCCGGCTAAAAGTAGGAATGGGTACCTACAAATTACTTAGTAACGACCTATAATCATCCCACTGCAGGGAAAAGGCTTCCATCATCGAATTCAAGTTTCCATAGCAATGTAGGGTACAGGCATGATCACTACACATGCCAAATGCGGATTGGTAATTACAAATTAACAAAGCAATAATAGATAATTCCAAACTTTGTGTTGCCCAACCCGGGAATCGATCCCGGGACCCCGAGATCTTGACCAGGTATTCAAACCACTGGACCAACGGGGCGTTACAAATTACTTATTTGGCAGATAATTGTAGAAAGGGAGATTTGTGACCATTGACAATAGTACAGACAGTATTTTGGGTTAGCTACTACAGTTTAGACCTGGTTGTCCGTTATGTGTATCATGACGATCATCACCAGTTCAAATGAGTCCACTGCTGGTTATAGACAGAAAGTGCTTTCCATACCCGCCACGCTTGGCATGTCCTGGCAATCGAAGTTTGGCCAATGGTTCCGAAAAGATGAATCTGTCCGTTTGCTTTGGGAAATATTTAACTTTAGGCCGGTACCACATGGTCCATCATGTTTGTATGTATAAGTATTTTATATTTATCATGTTTTGGTAATATAACATAGAACTCCTCTTAGGAACTGTATTTACACAGCGGAAAGATAGTCAGCGCTTAAGGTTCACCCGGTTTCATAAGAACATAATACCCTGATGAATTCGATTTCATATTTAATCTCTGTTGAATTTCCATCGTTAAAAAAATCGATTAAAAATTAAAAGTTAATTATACGCCTTTAAACTAGTAAAACTACCGCAATTTACGTTTAATCGTCGAACAAAAGCTGTTTCAATTAATCGATCAATTACATCGTTCATTATGTTACGCCTTGCACAAGCTAAAGATTTACGATACGCAGTATTATTTTTCCCGTAAAAATTGTGCTACGCGACGATGCTCGACAAAATAGTTTTCTTTCTTGTTTGTTTCCTGTTTTTTTCCGAAGGGAAACCCAGTAGTGACGATTCAACTAAATATCCACAGCTTTATAGGGATTACGTTTACCATAATTTGACTGAAAATGGAAAGCAGATCTTCTTTGCGTTGAATATACGTAAGTAAAATCAGTTTGCTAAAGTTAGGGTTTGTGTAGGAAAAAAATAAGCTAAGTTTAGTGATAATAGATTTTTTCATTTAAATTTTATGACACTTAAGCATTAGCCTAATCGGACCAGCCGTTTTTAAGGGATTTGTCTGTAAACTTTCAGCACTTAATTTAATTAATAATGTGTACCGTAAATTGATTATTTAAGATAAGGAATAGTTAGATCTAGTATGACAAATTAAATAAAAATATACCTACATTTGCAGAGAAAAAATACTTAATAATAACTCCTCATTTATTTATTTCTAATTATCTATATCTAAACGCAATGTTAGTTAATAGCTTATGTATGTTTATCTTTGGATTATTTTTTGTAAGGTTTTTATTCTATCGTCTTTTACTACAACTAGAAGTAAGAAAAATGACAACCGGATCAACTGCGACCTTATACAAGTTGCTTTATTTTATCGTTAACGTTTTTGGTTTCGTAACTTATGTCTTTGTTAAAGATAACAAATGTATGAACATTTGTTATCTTTTCCTCGGGCGTATACGATAGGTATTAGAAAACGACTTGTATAAGGCCGCAGGTGTACAATATAATTCGAACTCTATATCATTGCAGATCCCTTATGCCTCGAAAAGAGGGGACAATGTATACAGCGTGGTAAGTGTGTAGGGAAGTCAATGTTGTATATTTCAAGAGTTTGCTACAAACGGGACTTGGTCTGCTGCTACGACGGCACCGTTCGCTTCCCTGTGATAGCGTTGCCGACGAACACTGCTACTACTGTAGGAAATACATAGCATTATAAAAGAGATTTCATGAAAAATAAATATATCTAAATAAAAATCATAATATTTTATGATTTTCATTTCATTTTGCGAGTCTTACTCGTATCTAAATGTTGTTATTCCAGATTGTGAAAGGAAAAATAAAGATTTTTATTATTTTTATTATTTTATAACATTCTTGATTGGCATACGCAAAAAAAATATTGATATCAAGTTTGTATATTACATCTAAAGTTTGCTCCATATAAATAAAAAATCTGCCGTATTACAGGTCGCCGTATAATTATAAACATTTCAAAGATAAAAGTGTAAAAAATAATGACATAACCATCAATTTGGATTGATTAGGTGGCAACCTTACCTATCAACTTCGATCGTTATGTGCCATCTCCAAGTTATTCGTTTCGTATTGGAAGATGGACATTTATTTATTTACTTTTTGAATGTCCTTGATGTTGACTTGATTTTTACAGACATTATGTACACACATCGACCAAAGCTGTTAGAAATATCCTTGTATTTTTATAACTTACTAGATGACTCAGTGTACTTCGTACCACCTATCCTAACACTAAAAGTCTCCTTTCGCTAAAATGGCTGAAAAAATTGATGTAGAGCATTTTATATAGGAAAAAAAAAAAGATATTTTTTACTATCTTCCTCGCAATTTTTCCATATTTGCCCACCGTTTAAACCTTCCCTGGACTACGACAAACATCTTAAAACCGAAATCAGCTAAATGGGCCCAGCCGTTCCCGAGTTTTAGCGAGACTAACAAACAGCAATTGATTTTTATACATATAGATAGATAGAAGAAGAAGATAGAAAATAGAAGATTTTAATTTACTAGAGTGAATGAATTTTTATTGTTTGAGTATAAGGGTGTTGTTGTTTATAAATCACACAAACAAAACCCTTCACTTCATATAATATCTGCTGTCTTATTTGAACTTGGGTAGGAAAGTCGAACAATTAGTGGAAATGAGCCCCTGATGCGGCAAAAGTTCAATTCGAAAAGTTTTTCCAATCAGACTTGCGGTCGGTCGGGTGTTTATTTTATCTCGGTCATCAATGGATTCATGTGGATGTGATAACCCTGTTTCCAGGGAGCCGATCGTCCTTGTACTTATATGTACCTATAGAGCTGATTAATGTTTTGATTCAGTTATGTTTATCGCCTCTTAGTTACACTTAGAAATTGAAGAAATCATAATGTTTTTTTTCGCTTTAGTCAGATAATTAACATCATTGCTCAGATGCATGTCTCAGTGATCATTGTCTCGCCATATCTCACCTAATTAACATGCCTTTGACATCTATATATATAAAACTGAAAACTGATTTAATGACTGACTGACTGACATATCAACGCACAGCCCAAACTACTGGGATTTAAAATCTGAAAATTTTCACCGTGCTTCCTTTTATAATGTAGGTGAGCACTAAGAAAGGAATTTTGGAAATTCCGCCTCTAAGGGGGTAAAAAGGGCCCCATAAGTTTGTATGAAACTCCCTCAGTTTTGGAGCTAAGTCAATGAAAATTGGTATCTAGCTACCTGATTAGAAATTAAGAATGACGTCTTTCAGGATTTTTGTAAATTTAATCTTTAAGGGGATAAAAAATGGGGGCAAAGGTTGTTCGGTTCCGCGTCATATCCATACTCTTTACATATTTGTACTCTTTGACTTTACTTAGTTTGTTATGACATTCAATGTGTCAATCAGAAAATAAATAGGTAATTTCTTACAAACAGAATGGTATTATTTTCGAATTTAATAATTGGCGCCGAATTGGATGAATTAACTTAATTAAAACGTGTGGAACTTTAGTTAAAGGCTGCATTACAAAATTCGGCAGCCAGATACAAACCCTACGAGAAATTTCTGATTATGAATTGAAATAAGTGAGTGACCAGTTGGGGACCAGTGACAAATGAACAAAATTACCAAGAATAATTTGGAAGAGATACGACTACAAATAATATTACTGATGACCCACAGTTGGAATCTGAGATTGAAGAAAAAAATAACCATCAGGATGTTACAACACAGCTTAAACTAAAACTGCAGAGTTTCAATTCGATAGCACGAAACAATTCCATGTATGCAGAAGGTACTGAGGAGCAAAGGTCGGTCACAAACAAATCTTAGGACATCTAAATTGAACTTAGTACCATTAGACAAGGACGAAACATTCAAAAACATCATTAATCGGTTGGATACTTACTTAAAACTGAACAGATGTGATGATATTACATACAAGGAAATACACGTTTCTAACATCTTTGAGCCCAGAATTACATCTTATAACGTATTATATTATATTTATGTACTCCACGGGATCCTTGTGAGTTAGAATTTGAGGAGTTAGTTAAAATTCAGTTAGTAAATTATCAACAACTCAAAATTGGACAGATTATTAAGTTTTAACAATGGTGTTTGACGCAGCTCTTGTTTGCATATCAAACTATAAAGCTCAATTAGTGCTTCAAGAAAATGTGACACCAATTTTCATCTAGCCGCGACGTATTCCATACGCCCTGAAGGACAAAGTTGACGAAGAAATAAGGAGGCTATGTAACGAAAATACAAAACTTGAATATTCCTATTGGATGTCTACATATTCAGAAAATAAATATCGGTACTTACTATAAGAATGGTATTATTTAGAACTTAATCATTTTTAGGGTTCCGTACCCAAAGGGTAAAAACGGAACCCTATTACTAAGACTTCGCTGACCGTCCGTCTGTCCGTCTGTCTGGCACCAGGCTGTATCTCAAGAGCCGCGATAGCTAGACAGTTGAAACTTTCACAAATTATGTATTTTTGCTACCGCAATAACAACAAATACTAAAAACAAAATAAAACAAATATTTAAGTGGGGCTCCCATAGAACAAACGCGGTTTTTTTGTCCCTTTTTGTTCGATATTAATAATGTCAACAGGTAGGCACTTGAAATATTCACAAAACGCTCAGTTATATTTCTAACTTTAATAATAAATAATTAAATTATTATTTAAGGGAGGTTCCCATACAAAAAAAACATTTTTTTGCCTATTTTTGCTTGATATCAATAAATGGTAACAGGTAGGCACTACATTAACTAAATTAATGTAGGTACCTACTGTTGTTTTCGTAGTCAATGGTACGGAACCCTTCGAGCGCGAGTCCGACTTGCACTTGGCCGATTTTTGTTTATAAGGTAGAGACAAATGTTGAGAAATCGAAAAAAGTGTATAGAATTACACTATTGAGTACCTTATGACATAATGAACTATATTAAGAAGTACAAAAATACTTCCTAAAGTGGGCATAGACCCGTATCTTAGGCAGAATAAGGTAACAGGTGTGTTGCAACAACACTAAGCAGCTGACTGGTGGATTAAATCAATATAGACTGGTAGACCATTTGACAATCTTCCATTTAGAAGATAATTTAATAAACTTCCATTTAGTAAAGATTTATTATTTCTAGGAGGCCTCAGGCCCTCCATAGCGAAGCGCTTTTGAGGGCCTGGCAAAGTTTGTTTAGTGAAACTGCCTTTCTAACGCATCTCAATTATGTTTTTATTTAATATCCTCCATATTTAAAAAAATACACTTTTAAAACATGAAAATAAAACGCTGAGAAAAAAAATCACCTCACTTCATAATTCCGTGTTGTTTAACTTAGGATTAGCTACCACCACCACTAATGCTACCACCACCACTAATGACCAAGCAGTAGTAATTAACGATGTTTTGCTGACATCATTTGAAGCTGAAGAAATATAACAATGTATAGACACAGTGGTCAGTACAGACGAATCAGTCCTGTCAAGTTTCTGAACATTATTTATCCTACTGATCATCCTTTACCATTCATGCCTCAAACCCACATCCCACATGAAAGTTTTGTGAAACTACGTCAGCTTTTTGGTATAAATTTTGTAAAGTTGTTTGTAAGGATTTTTGTATAATTTAATATTTGAGAGGGTGAAAAACGGTGGAAAATTGTGTGGTTAATTATTTGTGTTTAACATCATATTGAGGTACTTGAAACTTCGTCTATCGATCATGAAGGGAGAATGACATAGGACTACCTTTTCCAGAGCTCTACATCGATGCTGGTACTACACCGTCTAGGTCGTGGTCCACCGTCCGATCTAGGTCTTTTATCCAAACGTAGTATGCAAGCAAATTGTCTTTGTAAAATCGCCTTTTTAACGGTTATGGATCGAGAAAAATGGTTTTACCTACTTGTTTGGAAATTAATAATGTGGTATTTTACACAGGACCACTTCTTCCAGGGCTATACGCCAGTGTTGACCATATTCGAATAAAGCCTTGCAAGCTGCTTTGAATGTTTTGATGTACTACAGCATTGGCAGTTTTTAAATTTTCAAATGATATTGTACTTCAGATTTCATGTAAATGCAAACAGATGTGGTGTGAGCTCGCTTGGACCACGGTACGCTAGGAGAACCAACACCGGATCCCTAAAACGATAGTTTAAATCGGCCCCTTTCATCCAACTATTGTATCAACGGGCCCCGAACGACGTATCGGCTCCCACTAAGTACCCACCACCACCTCGCCCGAGATGGGCACCCTCGGCACCGTAGGCAAAGGAAGTGGAGAAAAAAGAGTGGAGGAGAGGGGGGTGAGTCGTGACGAAAACTTTGTAACAGATAAAAACCCACGCGCGCGAAGCCGCGGGCATCAGCTAGTCTTGGATATAAGATAATTAGAGTGTCGACTGCATTCAATTAACTTTGCTTGTTATACATAAATAATAAATAACATTGTACCTCAAAACATTGAATGAAGATGAAACTAATTAGTCACTCCTAGTATTACTCGCAACCACAACACTTTACACCACTAAACATGCATATATTTATAATACCTACATTATAAATCTACAACCACATACAAACCCTGTACACATACTTCCACATTTTCTATGACACCTATTATACATTACACTTCCTATTGACTTTTGCTCATTTTTATTTTTATTATTGTTATTTTTTTTATGTTTTCGTTTTATTTTATCTAAGTTTAAGTTGTTGCGCTTTGTTTTAATTTCCATAAATAGTCTCTTTTTTAATGTATTATGGGAAACTATATTGCTCTGTTATTTACTCTACCTATACCTTGTTGTTGTAAGAAGTAACAGCAATTCCATTGCAGGAGGGCACTGGTGACCTGTATTATAGGTGACCTGTATTATAACTCTGTAACGTACCTTAAAT
Organism: Anania crocealis; assembly: GCA_949315895.1. NCBI lineage: Eukaryota > Metazoa > Arthropoda > Insecta > Lepidoptera > Crambidae > Anania > Anania crocealis. The sequence continues at coordinate 19,105,785 of OX438880.1, read as the reverse complement.
TAAGTAACATGTAAGCCAAACATTGTGAAAAAAACGGTTTTTATTATCTATACAACGTGTTCCTTTTGATATCCCATAACTCTAAGGTTATGGTATATAGGTAAAAATAATATAAAACGCCCTTGAACATGTGGTTAAACAATAAATAGTTTCGAATATACCTAAACTAAATTTTAGTTAAATTTGTTAAAAAAATGTAACCAGTATGGCGAATCCTTAGTTTTGCGAGACGTTAGCAAACTTACACTCAAGTGTAGTAGTAAAGTAGCGGGAGAGCGTAACTTGTAAAAAACATTGACGTGTGTGGATGTTTCATTGATAAGTAGGTACGAGTAAATCGATTTCATTCAAAAGTTCATTCATTACAAGGTAAGGGTGTTTTACATAAACAGTCGTGACTTTTTAGAATTATTTTGTATGAAATAATTAATCCAAAAAAAAAATTAATAATTGAAAAATAATACATATGCAATTTGATTCTTTACCATGGTCTGTTTAAAATACCCTAGAGTTATGGGATATCAAAAGGAACACGTCGTATACCTATATAAAAATATTATGTTGGTTTGTGTAAGCTTCAAAAACTCAAAAAGTTCTGCAACGATCGAGCTGAAATTTTAGCATGATATATAATCCGCATCAAGGATTGTCTTTATCTATTTATCCGCTATCGCGAAAAAAAAACCATAAAAAACAAAAACCATTCAATCACAATGTGCCACGGAACAGCTAGTTTATTATAAATGTTGTATTGTCAAAAAATCGTTAGGTACTTACTAAAATAACACATTGAGTAGGTTTCTTTTAAGAATTATAGAAAAAGATGAATTATGTTTGTATAGTTTTTTCTTAAATTTCAATATAAGCACTAAAACAAACATGTATGGTTTTAAAATACAAAGTCATTAACGTCATGGTATAACGTTTTCACTGAATGAGTGAATACAATGAAAACGTTATTTTCGTGAAATATGCCAGTGTCATGTCTGTAAATATATTCACTGATGATACTTTGTACTTACTGGCTTATTAATAATGTACCGTATGTTCAAGCCGACTGGGCTGCAGCCTCAAGACAATATGAAATGAAAGTCAAAATACTCCTAGCAGCTCTCCTCTCATCATTACAGTTTGCAAATTTGATGAGATGTACCAGCACAATTTGGTTTGTCAAATTACTCGACCGTGCATAGGTCGTCTAGGTTGAACGTTTTTTCGGAAGACCTGATAATGTAGGTATTGGCATCAATCCTGCTAGTATTAAAACATGCACAAAGTACCTATGCTACCAGCCTCCTTACAGCTTTTCTCTCCTTAAAATTACGCAACGGATTTTTAACAGTCATGTTCGACTTGACTGTTCAGAATTCGACGATCATTTGGATCAGCGGTAGTAAACGCTGCTTCTGAGCCATGGGTCGCGGGTTCGATCCCCGCACAGTACAAATATTCGTGTGCATGAACATGTCTGTTTGTACTGGTCTAGGTGTTTTATATGTATTATAAGTATGTATTTACAAAAAAAGTATGTTGGCGCAGGAGGGCCTTTATCAGAATTATCCATCGTAGATATCACTAGGCGCGGGTATTTGAAAAATAAAATTATCACTCAAACACGGAATCACACGTTATTTTATTTGTCGTCCATTACGAACAAAATAAGTTTCTAATTAATTAGTCACTATAATCACGACACAGAAATTACCAACAACGAATAGAAATAATTAATGATTTCACAGATTTATAGCGATCCGTCGCAGACACGGTGCGCAGGCGGTTCTTCACGAACTGTGGTTCTGACAAGACTACCGCCCCGCCGCCATAGACAGACGACGTTCCGCTAGAGTGAATGTCACTCATGTCAATGCGCCGTCACGGCCGGACTGACTCTCGATCGTCCTCGATCGCAAATCTTGATGATCTAGAGGCGTTCCTGTAACAACATTAATAAAACAGTCGATAGTCCGTTCGACCACCCTGACAATACACTGAGTCATCAACTTGTTTCTAATAAAAAAAATCACATTGACATGCATCCCTTCAACCATCCGGTAAACCGGAGTGGCCCGGATGATACCGTAGTGCATCCCTTCAACCAACCTTTCAGGTATGGCCCGGACGACACCACAGCACATCCCTTCAACGAACCCAACACGCCATGAACAGCAAACAAACAAATGCATCCTTACAACCAACTGTCACAGTCTGGCCCGGACGACATTTAACTAGCCACTTCCAATCACTCCAGTGAGCTTTTGAAACGATAATCATAATCGTAGATAGATACCTTATAATTACGAACTGTCTTGCTCTGCATAAACTTCTACTTCATATTCTACGTTCAGTGAATCACCGTTGTCCAAACTATCGGTGTCTGAATCAGCAGAAAGGGTACCAGAGTGCGCAGTCAGAGTATCCGAGCAAGCGGTTAGTGTGTCAGAGCGCGCGGTCAAAGTATCTAGATTTTCTAAGGATATCGTATGATCACGGTCAACATTAGAATTGTCATCTATATCTATCGGCGCCGTCACGGTCTCCTCGTCATGATCATCATTTAATAAACTAGCCGTAACTTCCAATAGACCTTCATGCCCCGGGGGTACTAAACGCAAATTTTCATGAGCATATTTGTACTCTCTGTGTGATCCACTCAAACTTTTCAATTCATACCGATCATTATTCAGAACATTAGTGATAACGAACGGCCCTTTAAATTTTTTGTCTAGTTTGGTCTGACTTCTTTCACTGCTCTTGATAAATACAAAATCCCCTTTAGAAAATGGTTTTATTTGAGCACGACCACGGTTAAACCGTTTTACTTCCCTATCAGCCGCTATTTTAATATTCTTTGACGCGTCTTTACGAATAGAGTTTAGATCTAAACGGCTTCGTTGTTCAGTAGTTTCTACATTAATTTTGGATAGCCCTAACGACTGAGCACGAATACCGAACATTAATTCCGATGGTGTGTAATTGGTAACCGTTGATTTTGTGCTATTTAACGCGAGCTGAATGTTGCCCAACTCATCACGCCACGTCTTCCTAGGGTCATTTTCTACAATGGTAAGCAAACTCTTTAGCGTTCGCATAACGCGCTCAACTTGGCCGTTTGCTCTGCTGGAGCCCGTTGCAATGTAGTGCAGACCAATATTGTTTTCTTGACAAAAATCTTTGAAATCTGAGCTAACGTAACAACGACCTTGGTCTGCAATTATGCGTTTTGGGGCTCCAAAAAGACAAACTACCTTTTTGAGAGCCTGAACTGCACTTTGAGCGTCGAGAGATGAAGTGTGTTCTAAAAGAACATATTTCGTAAACGCATCTATAATAACGGAACAGTACTCTTTACGGTCACTCTTCCCGGACAACTTTCCTGTAAAATCTATGTGGATCGTGTGCCAAGGCACAGCTACTTTTGGAATTGGGTGAAGTTGTACGGGCTGAGCTCCCGATGGACCTTTGGATGCTTTACAGATTATACAGGAATCTATAAATTTTCGGACACACTTTGACATTTCTGGAAACCAGTATTGCTCATACAGCTTATCTAATGTTTTATCCTTGCCAAGATGTTGGATTTCATTGTGGACATGGTTTATGAGCGTCCATATTAAAGAGCGAGGTATTACTGGTAACCAGGAGACGATTTTGTGTCTGATAACTTTTCTGTATAAAAGGCCATCCCTAATATCGTATGTCTGCGCTACCGTTTCGGGGAATCCATTGTTGTTGTATTTTGTTATTAAATCTTGAATTTCTTGGTCACGTTTCTGCTCCACGGAAAGCCACCCACTATGGAGTTCAACGAACTGGACAATTTTTGGCTCTGCGGATGTTATAGGAGTTTTGGAAGACTCTACATTTGGCAATGGGTTCCTCGAAAGGTAATCAACGTGTTCCATCCTGCATCCCTCTCGATAGATAATATCGAAGTCAAAGCCTTGTAAATAGGCCCACCAACGGTGTACGCGTGGAGTAAGATCCTTTTTGTTCTTGGATGCCTTTAACGAGTTGCAGTCTGTATACACATCGAAATGCCGACCGTATAGGTAGTGACGAAAATGTTCTACCGCTCTTACGACTGCCATTGTCTCCAGTTCGTAGGAGTGGTATCGCGACTCCACCTCGGTCGTCCTCCGACTATAATATTCAACTACGTGTGGCAAGCTATTCCTTCTCTGAATAAGGATCGCACCGTAACCATCAGAACTGGCATCGGTATGCAACTCGACAGGTAAGGAAGGGTCAAAGATTGACAAAACTGGTTCGGAAGTAAGTATATCAATAACGGTATATCGAATTTTCTCTAGTTGATCCGTCCATTTTATTGGTCCCTTTAATTTCGTCAATGGATATAGCGGTCCAACTATTTTCGTAAAGCCTGGAATAAATTTACGAAAATACGACGCAAGGCCAAGGAATTGACGAACTTGGGTTGCCGTCTTTGGAGAAGGAGAATCTATCAAAGCCTGGATTTTACGCGAGTTCGGGCTCACCTTACCGGACTCTACGGTATAACCAAGAAAATCAATTTTACGTTTCAGAAACTTGCATTTCTTTAAATTTAAAGAAAATCCAGCTTCCGACAAAGCACTCAAAACTTCCTCAAGTCTACCTAGTCCATCTTCAACGGAGGAGGAGTAGCACAATACGTCATCCATGTATACCAATGGTTTGTTTGCCAAATCGTTCAAGGCATTGTTAATACATCGTTGATATACTGAAGGAGCATTACGCAGACCGAAGGGCATAGCGAGATACTCGTATTGCCCTTCGGGCGTAACAAATGCTGTTCTTTCAACGGAATCGGGATGAATTGGGATTTGGTGAAACCCGGACGCCATGTCCAGAGATGAAAAGAAATTTGCGCCAGCAAGCTGATCGATCTGTTCCTCAATTCTAGGCAGGGGGTAATGTTCGGGTTGGGTGTTCGAATTGAGCTCGCGGTAGTCAACGCACATTCTATCCGTATCATCTTTCTTTTTAACAAGTAATATTGGGCTGGCAAATGGAGAAGAGCTATCCCTTATCACGCCAGCGTCAAAGAGTTGTTGAATTTTCTCCCTAACTATTTGTTTTTCCGCGGGTGAAAGTCGGTAGGGGCACCGTTGCACGATTTTATGAGGATCGATCAGATGAATATGTAACATGCCCGTTTTGACTCGTTTTGAAGGAATATTTTCGATAAAGCAGTCAGAGTATTTATATAATAGTTTTTCGAGTGCCTCCCTATCAGGTCCTTCTAAATCTGTGTCGATTTTTAAAAAATATGGTTGTATCGTCACAATATCGCAAGCATTTGATTGTTCTTTATAGTAAAATTCAAGACTATCATTGTCGATTTTAACACCGATGCTGTTTTCCAAAATATCTCGCCCAATTATAACCAATTCAGATATACTACTGTCGGGGACTATGTGAAAGAGCACATTCGCGGAGATATCGCCGATTTTTATTTCGGTCAAAACTTGGGAAGTACATTCGATGTCATCACCACCAATACCACGAAGATAAACTAAGCTTTTGCGCATAGTACCCCGGAATGCATTAGAAAGGCTATCTTTTACTAGAGAACATGATGATCCACTATCGAATAAAAATGATACTGACTCACCAGATGACGTTTCCAAATTACCTCGCGATGGTCGATGCTCGCATAGGCTAACCTCTTTGACCACGGCTCCCCCACCATTACTGCTTTTCTTGCTTGGACAAGCAGGAGCCACGTGTCCCACTTCACCACATTTAAAGCAGGTAATCGCCTGCTGTCTTCTCTCTGGTGCACGTGGAGAAGTGTTCCAATCCGATGATCTCGATGTTCCGGCATGTTCATCTTCTCGTCGGCGCTTCTTACAATCAACAACACGGTGGCCAACTAATCCACAGAAATGACATTTTCCAGTAAATTTATCGGTCATACGGGATCGCTTGAACTCTATTTCATGTTGATCACCTGCTTCAAACCGTCGTTTCAAAGAAATGCCACTGAGAATCCTAAAAAGTTGGGCTCTTGTAGTAACGGTGTGCGTATTCAACTCTCTTCGTATAAAATTATCCTTCTGGCAGAGGACTGATATAACGAAGCCTGTTATCACCTCTTCCGGCATCACGGTCTTGGGTATACGTTCTATGAGATTCCATAATCGGATTGCGGCTTCCGATGCGGTCTCTTTCATTCCAATTTGAAAACGTAATATGTCATCAAAGTAGTCTTGACACAACTTCGGTTTGAAGAATTTAGCGATTAGAGTCTGTTTCACAAGATCCCATGTCAAGTTGTTTAGATCCAGATTTGTTAGGCACGATGCAGCACGTCCCTTTAACGCACTAGTTAAAGAAATAAGTAACTCAATACCTTCTAGCTGTTTCTTTTGTATTATTGCTTCAGTGACGTTACACCATCCTTCAAGGTCTATATCTGCGGCGTCTGGGTCAAAAGGCAAAAGGTGGATCATATTTGAACTGGTAGAAGACGTCTGCGTTGCTGTCATGCGTGATAATAAAGTCTCCATTGTACTCAGCAACAAAGATGTAGCATCATTTCCGGAAGTTATAGGATTATCCACGTTATGCCCTTGAGAATAATGATATCCCACGTCTGATGTTGGCGCAGGAGGGCCTTTATCAGAATTATCCATCGTAGATATCACTAGGCGCGGGTATTTGAAAAATAAAATTATCACTCAAACACGGAATCACACGTTATTTTATTTGTCGTCCATTACGAACAAAATAAGTTTCTAATTAATTAGTCACTATAATCACGACACAGAAATTACCAACAACGAATAGAAATAATTAATGATTTCACAGATTTATAGCGATCCGTCGCAGACACGGTGCGCAGGCGGTTCTTCACGAACTGTGGTTCTGACAAGACTACCGCCCCGCCGCCATAGACAGACGACGTTCCGCTAGAGTGAATGTCACTCATGTCAATGCGCCGTCAAGTATATAATTAAGTTTATCGGTTGCCTAGTACCTACCCCATACAACAGGGTACTTAATAGTAGCTTAATTTGGGACTAGATGGCTCTGTGTGGCCCAGTGAGGCATGTCTAAAATATTTATTTATTTATGTTGTTTTCGGTTTTGCGTACTGGTTGGTGTTTAAGCGTAATGTCGGTCCGCTAACTACGAAAGCCTATATTTTTTTCTAAATTAGTTTAGGTCTGGCAGGAGAGGGTGCGGAGTGGTATAGTCTTGGAAGGTACTCAAGAAGGTACGAGAAGTCGTTTCATCCTCTGTCGCAAGATGGAAGTCGTGAAAATACGGCAGATCAGAGGCTGGTAATAGGTGGTTTGGAAAACTGTGACACCAAATAATGTTTAAAGTATAATTATACGAAAGCAAGTAAAAAACAGTTTTCATTAATATGTAAATAAATACACTAAATTACACAACACATAGTAAGGAAAAAATAGATAGAATTAAAATGGATGTTTTTTGTATTTCAATACTATATTGTGTTATTTATTGAAAGGCAATAGGAAGATATACGCGAGATGTAGTTATCTATTTCATCCTTTTGCGAAGCTTGTGCAAATAGCTACTTTCAATACCTATTAACGGTGAAAAGATTTCAATAAGTTTCGTATGAAAGATTATATAATACGACATTGTATCCTTTTCCGTTATAAAATATGGATAGACCGGTCAAAGTAATACATTTTCGCTTGCTCGATCTGCACGTGACCAAAATTTAGGCGCGAAAGAAAAATATCACGTCACAGACGCTGTCAAAACAAGCCCATAAATATTATCCGGTCGTTGTTTACACTAGTTACGACTGTTTTACAGTTTCAGCTTTCGAGCTTGATGGAATCGGACGGTGTTTGTCGGCACCCTCTTTTCATATTCACCGACAACTTTTCGCGTTACGCTTTTTCCTAACTCATTTACAACTGTAACAGAAGAACGTCTCTAATGGTGTGACGTCATTGCGTAATAAAAGTGACAAACAGCTGGCCACTATCCATGTGTGTCCATAAAGACTAGAAAAACATATTTTTGTAGTTAATTTTAACATCAACATAATGAGGAGAACATTCTTTTGAATAATATGTAGTCATAAAAAATGTGACATGGATACACGTGAGCGAGTAATACTAGCTCACCAATGATCGAGTTCAAATGACATGGTTCGAGTCCACCAAGACTGTTTTACATGTATTAAGTATACTTACTTACCGTTCAATGGAAACAGTTAGAGAAAGCCAATGCCAAAAGGCACAGAGTTACGCGTCGCGACGCAATTGTAAGTACAGACGACAGCACATGGTTACACACCGGGGCGTCTTAAGAGGAAATACAAGGGCCTTTTTTCCATACAAACGTAGTCCCCTGTTTCCTCCCTGGATAAAGCCAGTAGAGCAATAAGTTTTATTACAAAAATCTATGGCCACTATTAGCATGTTCCTATGTTATCTGTTTTTTCATGAATTAATTAATAAAAAAGATATGAGCCCTCAAAAACCGAAAATTTTCGCCAGATTTTCCGCTGTGTTCAAACAACCAGAAAACAAATTTGGCTAAATTGTAGATAAAAAAGAAAACATACGAACACGGCTAAAGCCTTTCTTTAATTTTTAATGAAACCGGTCTAGTTTTAGAAAAGTAATCGGGAGACTACGAAACGTTGATTTGGTGTGCTTTTAGTAGGTATTTTCGGTCCAAGAAGCAGGCACTGCGCGACAGCAATAGATTTTACAAATACCTATTTTTCAATTCTCTCGCCCGTAGTGTTTCCTCTTAACGTAGTTGATATAAGTGCGAGTTTGAAATTATAATTTAAATAATAAATAAATGTTGACAACATCCGATCATCAGATCCTAATTTGAATAACTATTTAAAGCACTCGTATTTATGGAATCTAGAAACAACCACGGTACCACAAACACCCAGACCCGAGAAAATGATTTTTTCTACTACTAAAACTACTTTTTTCTACGTTCTGCTGCTTTCTGGGGGTTCTGCTGCCTACGAGCCGCTTCATTTTCAACTGTCGAAAAAATAAGAGTACTGGTAACTGCTTTTCATTCTGGCATTTACTGCTAAAAGCGGCCGTTTTTGGCGTTACCAACAAATTCGACTTTATAAACCACTAAACAATAAGTTTACTGTGATTCACTTAATACTAGAGGTACACGGAAAAAAAAGATTTCCTACAATACTACAAGAACGTTTAGTTAAAAAAAAAACTGTTGAGTCTACGAAAACCGGGTTGAGATAAATAAAAATATCGTATCGTGAAATAAGTGACTTGTAAACATTAACTTATGATTCTAGTTAAACATGATTTTGTAACAATTACTTTTAAATCGTTTTGATTAACCACGTAACATGATAAATACAAATAGGTTTGTAAAAATTATGATGCATCTGTAACGGTGAAAATACGCATTGTAATCTGTACCCTTCAAATAGGTTATTATCTGCGGTAAAAGCGGAGAGGAACGGGGGAGGGGGGCGGTAACCGCCAACCGCCAAAACACATGCTTGCAAGCACAAGCAAGCGTCGAAACCAGTTTCAACCTGACTCGACAGTCCTCCTCCCTGGCCGTCCGCCGGCCGCCCCGGTGTTGTTTGTTTGATTTGATTATTTATTATTTGTTGTGTGTCGGTCGTCTACGCCGCCGGCGCGAGTACAGTGTTTTGCCTGGCATACAAGTGATCCTTTACCAATGGATGAGGATGTGAAAGTGTTGTTGCAGGCGTGGAATTTAGAGGGCTACATCGAGCTATTTGCAAGTAAGTAACGTATTTTTTCCTAAAATAACTAGTAGTTGATTAATTAATTTGATAAAACCAATATAATCATTTAAGTTTTCCGGTGCACGCTGTAGCTAACTATTATAGTCTAAAGTGGGTGGGTAAAGGTACCTACCTACATCATAGTGTCTTTTTAATTTACGACACAAAAATAGGTAATGAAGTACCTACTTAACGATTAATGTTGAATGAAACGGGCATGATTAAATTAGGTTTATGTTATATAGGTATACTATTAAACTATAGGACTATAAAGTACCAATATAGTTGTTATTCATGCTTAACAAATAGGTATTTCACATAAAACCCAGATCAAAAAGTGCGTGTCAGGCCACGCGCAATCTAGGGTTCCGTAGTTTTCCGTTACAGTATGTAGTATTTGCTACCTGATTTACAAAATTAAGACCATCGTATAAGTAATTTCCTTCACTAAGTAAGTTAAGTTAACTCTGCAAGTATAGTAATATAAAACACTACTTAACTGTGTAAAAAGTTTTCCTTTTAACTTCGTTATTATACGAGTACTACACTGTCGTGTATTTTTTCACATTTCTTTCGCTGTCAGAGGCTCTAATTTGTAACAAAAAATGGCATTTTAAAACTTATTATATTATTACGCAAACCTAAAATAGTAACTAATTAAAGTACTATTGTTTGCATGAATTATTTTAAATAGGTAATTGATTTATTGATTTTATTAAATACCTACTTATGTTTATTTACAGAAAACAAAATTACCATTGATTGTCTACATCTGCTCGATGTACAGATGATTAAAGAATTAATTCCAGTCATAGGTGACAGGGCTATATTTTCAAAAAATTTAGATAATTGGATGAAGTTGTCACAACAGTCAGATAAAGAAAATCTACTTGTAAGTTAATCAAATTGTATTGCGCTATATAAAATAAGTAATTGTTTATTTAGGTAATTAAAAAATAATGTGTTTTTGAAAAGTTTATAAATACAAAAGGCAATTATTTGTATATTAGTAGTTGGAGTTACTTCAATTGCCGACCACCTCCGTAGCAGAGTGTTGTCCCCATCTCCGAGGTCCTAGGTTCGATTCCTATAATACAAATGCTAGCTACTTACCTTAAAACTAGAGCAATGTATGTGATATTGTTCAATAGTTATTACCCATGGCAGAACAGAAATTAAAAATTATCAATCTTGGTAGGTTTCTTTAATTTATATTTTAGAACTGTTTTAAAAAGCATTTACTTATTTAGTTTCTTAATCAAAACATGTAAGTTTAATGTTACTTACTAAGTAAGTTCATGGATTCCATTAATTTTAAATGATAAAATGAAAAGATTGTTCACATGTTTAATTTGATTGCCTTGGAGTAAAATCTTATTTGTGTTCAGTATTTTTCTTGTGTGTGTTAGTGATTTAATTAAGTGATGATATCTCACTTAAATTAAATTATTTATATTAATTATTTTATTTTATCAAGCAGGATTTGGATTCTACTACAGAAGTCAACCATGATATAGATGTCTTATCAGATCGACATCATGATCCATTTAGTAGCATTTCTAATATAGAAATATTTCAACTTGAGAATGAAAATCAGACATGTGAGAGTGTAATGTGTTCATCACCCATTGCATCAACAAGCAAAGATTCCAGCCTGTGGGATTTACAGACTAGTTCTGTAATCGAGTCTACGGGAAATACAGGAGTCTTCCAATGCAAGGTGGGTATGGTTGCTCGAGGTACAAATAGTAGATGTTGACTTTTTATTAAAAAAACACAAACTTTGTTCCAGAAACTATTGGATATCCTTCAATCCAGTGTAGATGGTAGACTATTACTAAGTTTGCATCAGGATGATGGGTTGCTAAACAGTAGTTCAAGAAGAAAGCTTTGTAATATTATAATTAAATATTTACTTGGAGATGACCCAAAAATGGCAACAATTCCCAGTGCAATTTTATGTGACATGGCTTTCCAAATCAAGGAAATTTTCAAAAAGGAAAACATTAGCACCTACTTCATACCATACATTAATAATAAAAAATTGAATATTAAAAGGTGTGCTAAAGGAAAGTTATATGATTGTCTTCATAATAGAAAACGTGAATATCGTTTAGCTGTAAAGAAGTTAAGAAGTGCTAGTAGCTACACATCAACAGATACTGCATCAAATGAAAATGGTAAAGGGTTTGAAACAAGTAGGTGGTACTTACAAACTTATTGCAAATGTATTTGATATAAAGGGTGAGATTTTAAGATAAGAGTGGATGGCCAAATTCGTAACTGTGCCATTAGTGAAGTTTAATTGCTAAAATCAAAACCATATTAACCTTCTTTTTTAATCACTACAAAATCTCAGCAGTCGCTTCCCAGCTAAGCCAAGTGATTTATCTAAAATATAAATACAAAGTTTTGATTATAGCCTAAATCAAGCTTATTTCTTTTCAATATAATTCTTACGGATTTTACCTTTTACTCCCATCTCAAAAACTCATTCCACATAAATATTTTATAGTGGATTATCCCATTAAGCCCTAGTAAGAAGCTACTATTGTAATATGGGTAAATAAATCATTTTCCGGTATTTTCAGCTGATGTGTCTGATGATATAGCGTGGATAAAAAGTTCAACTGAACCATGGAAAATGCTAGAAAAGAAATGGAAAAATACACTACATTTTAGACAAGTGGAAGCCAAAGATTTAACTATTTCCAAATACATGGCACTGTATCCTGGTTTAAAAAAACCTACAGGGTATCACTTACTGTGTATCGATTTTGATGCGCTATATCCTGATGCGAAAGATAATCTATACAAGTACTTTGGGCTGTCCAAAAAAGCTATTTTTGAATTAGCAAACAAGAAATGTATTACAAATAAAGGCATGCAAGAGACAATAATGTCTATTACTAATGTTTCAGAAGAAAAAGATCAAGGTACCTAACAAATTATTATTTTATTTTATATGCGAAACAACAAAAACAAGTTAGTTATGATTGAATTCTTTGCCACAGTGGCAATTAATTACTAACATTTACAATAAATGGTTTTAATATGTACAATGGTATACGTTATTTGTATGTCTTGTTCATGCGTTATTCTATCTGTAACCTATTACTACTTAGTCTTTATTTTCTGATAAAATAGAAATAATTAATATTTCTTTCAGGGGGCAGTTCAGAAGAAGCGGAAAATATATCGGCATTTATGTTATTGCCACTGTTAGCCGGTCTACCCATATTAAAAAAATCTAAGAAAAATTGCTGGCGGCCATCGCGTCAGGAATGTCAAGACGGGTTCATTACACACGTATCGAGACAAATGGACTTACAAGAAACAATCAAGAAAAGAAATGAGAAATATTTCAAACATGGTATTACTTTTCAACCTTCGATTTTTATTGTTGGCGAAAATTTAAGAAAAATTGAGCAATATTTTATAATAGTGGAGAACATATTTTACACAGTTCATAGTATAGTTGAGGCGGTTGACATCTGTTTTAAAATGTATCAAGCTTTGCATTGTGAATATTCGTTTGAATGTGAAACGGTATGGCATTTCATTCAAAGGGGATTTTATAAAATAACGACACCTTACGACAAACAATTTGTCACAGTAAATTCTTTATTATCAGATTTGCAATTAATAGAGTAGTAAAATTATAAAAATGCCCAAGTGTTTTGTTTGTCAGTTGATTTTATCAACTATAAAAGACTTATGCCACCACTTCAAATATTTTCATGCAAATTTTAAATTTGATCATTACCAATGTGTCGAGGTAGGTTGTAATAGAAAATATTATTTACTTAACTCATTTAAAAAGCATTCACAGATGCATATCTGCTCAGATAAAGATAGAAATACTGCAATAAATAACTCAAGTGGCAATTATGTTCCTCTTAATAGTTTTAGTTCCTTAAATACCATTCAAAATGAAAATCATTATGTAAATGATGTTTTACCAACTGTTAAAGAAACATCCTCTGCACAATCTAAGACTGATTCAGCAGATTCTCTGGTAAAATTTACAGCTGCTTTATACGGTAATGCTTTGATCCCAAGAAACGTAGTTCAATTTGTCATATCAAACATGAATGATATGGTTTCAAATTCTGTAATTAAACCCTTACAAGAAATTTTATCCGAATGTCAATCCCAATCTCAAGGGCTAATGTCTATTGAAATGTCTGATCGTTTAAGTCGCCATTTAAATGCATTTAGTAATTCTATGAACCATGTACGAACAGAACATGCACGTTTCTTGCTTTTTAAAAATCAAGGTACGTACATAGAGCCTACAGAATATATTATTGGGCAAAGAATTGAAGGCACCCATGCTAATAATAATTTTAGATTAAATCCAATTACAGCTACAGGACAAAGCATTTCTATTCGACTAGTTTTGAAAAGATTTTTTGAGGTAAACAATATTATGTTTAAAGAGACTATTCAATGCTATAATGAATATTTAGCTTCTTCTAACAATGATATCATACAGAATATAGTGCAAGGCTCTGTATGGCAAAATAAAGTTAACTCTTGTAACGGAAAAATAATTTTACCTCTTGCACTATACTTTGACGACTATGAAGTGGGCAATCCCTTAGGCAGCCATGCTGGTGTCCATAAATTAGGCGCTGTTTATATATCGATTCTTTGTCTCCCGCCCAAATATTTGTCAAAATTACGAAACATTTTTCTGGCGTTACTTTTTCATTCATCTGACCGCCAAAAGTTTGGAAACAGACTGACTTTTGCTCCAGTTATTTCAGAGCTAAATTTTTTAAGTCTGCACGGTATTGAGGTAAATTTTCCTAATGAGCTTCCTTTTAAAGTGTATTTTGAATTAGCTGTTATTTTAGGTGACAATTTAGGTATTCATGGCTTAATTGGGTTTAGTGAATCTTTTTCTGGAAACTTTCCTTGTCGAATTTGTAAAATACATAAAGAAAACCTAAAGTACGCTCACGAATGTGATGACGAGTTGTATCGTACAATGGAGCAGTATTTGACGGATTTAGATATTAGAGATGTTACAATCACGGGTATCAAAGAGGAATGCGTATGGCATGACGTAGACGGGTTTAGTGTCATCGATAATGTAGGAGTAGATATTATGCACGATTTATTAGAAGGTGTATGTAAATATGATTTATCTTTTTTATTGCATACATACATATTTGAATTGAAGTTATTTACAATAGAAACATTGAACAACAGGTTGATATCCTTTGATTATGGACCTGACCGCGATAATCAACCCCCATGCGTGCTACCAGATCATATCCGTAAACAGACTATCAAAATGTCGGCTTCAGAAATGCTTTGTTTTGTAAGATATCTTGGATTGCTGTTAGACGATTTGATTCCCTCGGACGATCCACTTTGGGAGCTCTATTTATGTCTAAGAAAAATATTAGATATTGTTACTTCAACACATTTGCAAAGAGGAACGTTTGATTTACTCCAATGTTTAGTATCTGAGCATCATAAATTATATTTATTTCTTAGTAAAAAGTCATTAACACCAAAGTTTCACTTCTTAACACATTATCATCATATGTTAAAAAAGTTTGGCCCGTTGGTATCAATCTGGTCTATGAGGTTTGAAGCCAAACATCGTATATCAAAACTGTCGGCTAATGTATCTAGCAATAGACGTAACATTTGCAAATCTTTAGCTATTAGACACCAATTAAAGTTAAATAACTCATTTCTTAATGATAATAATGTGGACAAACAGTGCGGCCAAAAAAAGCCAGTGACTCATAAAATTAGACAAAAAATTATAAACTGTTTAAATTTAAACGATGAGTCTATTGAAAAGTGTAATTGGTTAATTATTAATGGGATAAAGTATAGGTCTAACATAATGTTAACTTTAGACATAGTTGATGGAATGCCGAAGTTTGGTTTAATTGAGAACATTTTTGTACACAATGCTGGTATAATTTTTGAAGTTAGTATTTTTGAAACAGCATACTTTGATGAAAGATTACATTGTTTTGTTGTTATACGGAGAGAGACAGAAACAGAGTTTTATATGTATGATAAACTTTTTAGCTATGTGCCAAATACTTTGACTATCAGCCGCGATGGTAAAATATTGTATGTCACTGTGAGGTCTCCGTTATGATTATAATATTAAATTAAGTATTTTAGTTAAGTTTTAATACTTATCTGTTAAATGGCTGATAGCAGCCAACTAGCGCCACCAATAGATATAATTTTGTAATATCTAATTCTTTTAAAAGCTGTAATGGTAATACACACATAAAATACTTTTAAAATCTTGTAGTTTTAAAATGAGTTTTTGCCACATGTGGTCACTTTTGTTTTAAGTCCATTTGAAAGAAAACTAGTGGAGTGAAGGCAGAATTCAAATTCATGTATTTTATGAGTGCATTGCCGATCTATTTTATTAAACACTGTTTTAGAAGTTTTAAAATTAAATCCATAGTTAGTTAGCTAGTTGGCTACAATCAGCCCCTTAAAGTAATAGGTTTTCCCTACAAAGTGATTTTTATCAAATCCTGAGGATCTTATCCTCAGGATATTTAAATAAATTGATTTCAGCTCCTCACACAAAAAAGATAATTTTAAACTACTGAAACTGATTTGGTTTTTCATGTTATGTTGAGTCAGTACAATAATGTTAAAAAAGTAATAAATTCAAATTATGTAAGTAGTTTATAAATAAAAAGTCGCGATATGGTCTTTCGGTGTGACTGAAACAAAATCAACAAATAAATTAATATGAACAGTAAATATATGTACATACATATATACAGGGTTAATTTTTGAACACCATGCAATGTTGTATTTATGAATATGAACAATTTTTATTATGGAACTAATAGTGAAATAAAATAAAAACAGCTGTTCCATACATTTGGGTCGAGTAACACTCGAACTTTTGTATGGAACAGTTATTTTTTTTTAAATTTCACTATGCTAATAGTGAAATCAAGAAAAAAAATCTGCTATCCCATAGACTCTGTATACAATGTGTAACACTCAATACGCCATATAGTCACTATTTATTTGTAAATTTCTTCAATCAGTACAGTCTCAGTTTTGTTTAAGTTTTTTATTTGTAAGTATAGATAATATTGTTTCGCTATTACGATAAAAGACAATGCCCTGATTTTATACGAGAACAATAAATGTTACAATAATGTTGCAATAAAGATGAGTAAACTAATACATTTTAAACTTTTTTATTTCTTGCATTTACATAATTTTGTAACTTTTGTCATTATGTTCATTGGCGGGATTGAAGTTGTTTTCTGTACCTATAGTATTGAATTTGAACTATTTCTATCTATACAGGATGTTTGGTAAATACCCTATCAAGCCGAGACGTACGTACTCTATAAACTACCCTGAACAATGATTGTTCTACGACTTTTCTGAAAATCGTTTTTTTTTCAATTTTTCATACAAAACTCGATCAGCGGTTTGGTCATTTGTATGAAAAGTCGATTATTTTTTGAAGATTTTCAGAAAATTGGTAGAACAAACATTGTTCGGGGTTGATGTATAGAGCACGTATGTTTCGGCTTGATAGGGTATTTACCAAACATCCTGTATACAGTCAACTATCGAAGTGACAAATGTTACAATAAGAGTACAGTCCCCATTACAAAAACTACATTGTAATCATTGCATCCATGCACTGTTAGGTGAAATATATTAATCGGCACTATAAACAATATTACTGCAATCATAACAATGCATTTACTGTAAAGATAACTATTTAAATAGTACTTCAAACAAGAACCATAAAGTATAGATCACTAAAGTCTTGTAAGAACTAAGAAATGACTTGTATAAGCATCCCAAATATCTGTTATTTTTAACAATTTACTTAGTAGATCGTAATAATAAAATTGTTAGGTGAACATTCCGAATCGTGTAGCGGTTACAATGTGCTTCTTCATATTTACATTTAAAATTTAACGAGAATAGCCTGGTAATATTAACAAACAGTTTTGTCGTCACATATACAGCAAAACAGTATTGTACAAAAAACCATATTCTGGTTATCTGTACGAGAATGTTTTTTCAGTGTAATTTGCTAAAATGATACTGTTTTAGTTTTTTAAGAATTAAATATGTTTTGAAGAAATAAAATTAAATCAATTGGTGCACCCAATCGATTTAATTTTATTTACTTAGCTCTAGTAGTTCCCTTATCAGACACGTGAAAAGAATCACGGCAGTATTTTAAAACAGCAATATTAAAAAAAAATATCTTAGATTGGCTTAGGGCTCAGTGGTTTAATAGTACATACTCGACCAATTTATGAAATGTATCAAATGAGTCGGTATTAGACACGTGTTACTACGAACCAAACCATACACAGCGCGTAGAGCAAATTGGCTCTTGTGCGACACGCACTTGGCCGGTTTATCTTTTCAGTTTCCATCGTCACGTTGTGCGTACACTGTTATATTGTGTACCAATAAATTATGCTTCCTGGTCATGAATACTTGCAACTCTACGTGTTTTATTTCCCCCATAAATTCGATTTAGCACAGCGATAATTCCTAACGTTTATTTAATTTATTGTACATAGGTACCATTTCAGGAATATTTTGACAACATGATAAAAATACTTTTTAATGCTACAAATATTTTATTTTTTCGTATAAGCTATAAAAGCCTTTGCTATGATCTTACGTGCTATTAATACTTTTTGAGTAGCATAACAAGGAAAAACAAGACTGTAGTAACTTGTTTCATTCTAACTATGATGACATAGTTAGACTTGTAATTTTTAATTTATCTAGTACTACACTGTTACAATACAAAGCTAGTTGATCCAAAAATATTCTTAAGCCAGAACACTTCGAATAAAATTACATAGATTGTTACTTATACAGTATCTAATGAACGGACTGCTAAATAAATTTGACGATTCGCCATCCTAATGACCATATGCGCCTTATTTATATAACGCCACTTAACTTAAGTCAACAGGCAATGCAGATCTCATCAATGTTAATAAGATTGTATAATAAATAAGCTTCAATCAATCTAACTGAAAATAAATGAATTTGTAAAAACCCAGTTCGACACCAACTACTGTTTATACATAGCCGAAAACCCATTTATTGACATAAAATTTGCAATTCAATTGTTTTCGGTTTATTTTCTTTACACCCCACAATTCTATGTAGCCCGTCGTATTTTTTCTAGAGAGTTTATCTACGTTCTATTTCATTTTATTTTAGCTTCCCCTGTTCACCTACATATCACTATCACAATAAATTCATGATTGGTGTCCCACAAAAACGTATGGCCTGTACGAATATTGGGTTTTAGTGTTTGGAAAATAAATGCGAACATGAGATAGAGAGCTTAGACGAATTTCAGCACGTACGTCGTTCCGTTGTTTAGTTTGGCCACTCTATCACATTGTTGCTGAAAATAGTTGCTAAAGCGTCATTACCGCCAAGAAGCTTACCAATTGTTTTGGGGATACTATATACTAACATACTTTGCAGTCGTGTGTAGAATGTTTCTAAAACTTGACATTGGTTAGATACTTATATAAAATGTACATTATTCAAGCTTTGCTTTGCTCTAACGAAGTATATAGGTACTACATGAATCTCCATAATCTTTGTTCAGCAAGTTCTGAAATTGGATATAACATTCAATATGAGAACTCGCTGATTAAAGTCTTATGTTGAAATTGTTTTCAAGCAATAATAGTATTTTTTTTTAATAAAGGTACAGAATGCCGTAATAGAACTGTATCGTTTTGAAATTACTATAATCTAATAGGTTACTTCAATAATAAGCCATTAAAACAATATATTGTAGATCTTAAAGAACTATCAACACATGTTTCTCAAGTAGGTATTCGCATGTCTCGTCAACGTGTTATTTAATACTAAGAATATTCTATTACTAGACATGTTCTGGCCAGCTAGTTAACCATTTATTACGAATTCTTGTTATCCCCTGAGATTGGCTTTACATGCTGACTCCGTAATTGTACCAAGCTAACCCTATATGCGTTTAATTACAAAGAATTTATTAATATTGAAGTACTGCCTTAATGGGCACACATAATAGGTTGTTAGAATTTCATTATACAGGGTTGTATTTTAAGCAGGAGCCAATTTGCTGTATAGTAGTATTGTGTTATGTCCATAAATAAATATCTTTTATCACAAAGCTAACCATGCCAATTGAGTAAATAAAATCAGCAGGTCTATGCATTTTAGTCTAGTACCTATAGCCAGGACATAGAAATTATTGTTGCCCGGCCCGGGAATCGAATCCAGGACCTCGAGATCTTGGAACGGTATTTAAACCACTAGACCAACGGGGTGTTGAATCTATCTGATATCTCTGGAATTTCTATAAATAATTAACATCATTTATTTTATCACGAAAATAGCAAATAATTTATATAAATTTCTGTATGTGTAACTAATTAAGGGGACAACTAGAGCTAAGTGCTGCCTCCAATTGATTTAATTTTATTACTTCTAAACAAAATCAATTCTCAAAAAACTAGCACAGTATCATTTTAGCAAGTTACCTCTAGTATTTATTGAATCATAATAAACTTTTCATTTCGTTGTTTATAAAATCGAATTTCGCCAAAAGCGGCCGCTTTTAACAATAATGTACAATACGAAAGAATGTCAGAATTATAATTCAATAAATACTAGAGGTAATTTGCTAAAATGATATTGTTCTAGTTTTTTGAGAATTGATTTTGTTTATAAGTAATAAATTAAATCAATTGGAGGCAGCACTTAGCTCTAGTAGTCGCCTTAAGTACCCACTTTGTTTCAGGTTTATCAGGGGAAATCTCAATAGTTTTCTTAAGATTGCAATTTCATTGCAGCAAAATAACTCTTTCATACTTGTTTGTAGTTGTATTCTACCCGAAGCACTTTTAAACGATGGTATTAGAACCATTTACACCATTTTCAATTAGTTGGTTTCATGATTTTGGACCAAATAATAATAATGTATACCTATACTATACATATAAGGCAAGTATAATTTTGTATTTTATTCATGAATGATGAATTAATAGCACTATGAAAATCGCTAATTTGAACTGTTAATATATATGTAATGTAAGTAATAAGCATTATCGTTTTTAATTTGACTCTACTGATGTTATAACACCAGATTTTGTTTTGCGATAGTAGGTACCTACTTAATAGTTAAGAGTAACAAAGGCAATATTCTTATCGTGTCATATGTAAATTTTTACTACTAGCAATCAAGTCAGTAAAAGTTAATTTGCTTCATTAACATTCATTAATCTTCGGCTTTAAACAAGTCAGTTCCATTCGTTTTTCCTCTTGCGTCCATGCTAAAACGATTTGATTTCCAATTTGATAGTCCGCTTCATTTGAATACGGTCGGTATTGGTATTTGGCAATATTATGTATTTTCAAAGAGTAGGTTTTATAATCTACTTATATGGTCAAAATGATCCGCAAAAAACATCTTAGTTAATTTTTAGGGTAGACAGTCTAAGGAGACCCGAATGAAACGAAAAAACATGTATTTTCCATCTAATATTACATGCTAAATATATTTTTTATGATTCGAGTAATGTTCCATTCCAAATTAAATTAAATTTTCAAACCATAAATATTCTTAGTGTGTTCCTTACTTTCGACAATGCACAGTACGAAACTGACTTTTCATTGTTTTTCTTTATTTTCCGCGAAAGGAACGTCTACTTTAATGAAATTGTGCTCAGCAATGAAAGATGAAGATATTAACTACTTACGTTTGTGAAGTTTGCTGCCAAAGTTAGGGTTGAGCGATTTTAAAGTGAGAACTACTGGTTTATTAAAAAATATATTATAATTAATATATTTATTAATTAATTAATATATTAACCTATCTTAATGTGCAAAATAAGAGAATTAAGTCAATAATCAAGATATTTTATACTTTACCTTATGCAGTACCTTAAATACTGAAATCTTACAGATGACGCAATCATATGGTAAGAAAAGCAACTTTGGGATGTTGGGTTTGAGATGTTGACTTAGAAGAGGATGGTACCACAACTTAAGCCTTTTTTAGGAAAAAAACATTTATACAAGTTAATTATGCGTGGTCAAAGGGCACAGGAGTATACAATGAGTATACGAAAGTATATGAGTATAAGCATTGAATTTAGAGTCTTCTTTTTATTAATCACTTGACAAAATGTCTAAAAGTATAATAACATAAAATAAATAAATCAAAATAAAATGAAAAAACTTTTAATTACTTCCATTGGATTTTTTTCATCCATTAAAAGTGTTTAGTGTTAATATGAATATCAACAACAAAGTAGGTATAACCTATTATTCTTAACTTTACCGTAGGTACCAAGCATAGAGCTGATAGCGATATGATCGAATAGTCAAGTCAAGAAGTAGTGCAATATAAGCCTCAAAGTGCAAGATGTATCTGAGTGTGCAACAATCGGATCGTTATCGCCATTGGGTTCAACTCACAAAAGAGATCGCAACGCTACGGTGCGGCAGTTACGTACATAGAACCATCTACCATTGGATGAGACGTGATTTGAACTCTAACTAGATCACCAGCCTAACCTAGACGGAAAATATCTAGGGAAATACTAAGAAAAACATTTTAAAAACAATAACCAATTCTTCTTAGAAAAGAAGCTGGTATCTTGTCAAGTTTAGACTTAGTTCGACTCACAGAAATAATTTTGAACATATTGCAATTCTGAAATATACTGAAATGTGACAAGTTGGCAGTGAAAAGGTCCATTGTAGAAATCTAGGCTACTTATCGTTGTCAAACCATAATCTTAGCCCGACTGAATAACTTTATTCGAAGTTATCCCGCTGGGTGCGCAAACTTTGCACTGTTGTTACTGTCCCTAAGTGAGTTCCTATGAATTTGCAACGGAGGAATACTAAGCAAAAACGAATTTCTTAAATTACGAAGAGTAACGAAACTCTCGAGAAACGGGCTTAAGGAGATTTCATGGTGGTTTTTACGACTTTGATTTAACAACTCCCATTGTGTCTGTTGCCTTTCAAACTGCCACTTAAATATTGATAGAAAATATGAATACCAAAATTTTCGATCTATCCAACAAATAATGCTTAGTTATATGTATTTCATATTCTGATAAAACATTTCATAGACTAGAGGAAACAATTAGAAATAATAGAAATTCATAATTATGCACCATAAAACACACAACTGTATTCCTAGTAAGGTTCATCAATAAGGTCGGTCAGGGCTGCGTCTTAGGACATGCAAACTTGAGCCAGTTTAGGAGACATTTTATAAACTGACTCGTATTGAATCTTCAAGATTCAAGGCCAAATAACTGCATAAACTAACATTTCAAACTAGCATCTACGTCAACCTGCGTTAGTCCCTTGTTGTATAAATGCCACTTAAAAAGGACAATTTAGCTAAATCGTCATGATTGGCGGACGGGCAGCGATCGCAGTTTGCCTAGCAGTGGAGAGAAGATTGCAGGCAAACATTACTCGTATTTAGTCACCTGTTATGACGAAAAGGGTTTGTGTGTCACATATTTTATGCGACTTGTTGTGTGTGCTTAGTTATTTATACTATAACTCTGCTGCATGTTACAACACTTGTCAGCTAGAAAGCCGCTTAATCCTTGAGAATGTTACGCAAAATAGTTTATCTGTAACGAAATCTACAGTAAATGTGTTATTATAACTGAATCTGAACATTCAGGACTTAATTGCAATCAGAACACCGCTCCCTAACGAAATTATAGCGGCAAAATATGACTCATTATTGTGTTATTTCTAGAGGTCGTATCAGCCTGGCTGTCTGTTTGGATCAGGTTACTGTCTGTCATTGTAAAACGTTTTCATTATGAACACAAAAGGATTTACATTCCTGTTTAGTGAATATGCGAAGTGAAATTAAATTAACTGTTGTCAAAACTTGTGAAATGTATATACAGGTTGTTTGGCGCAATTTTATTTATCTTATTATGTTTAATAATCAGTAAATAACCTTGTTATTGTAAAATGACTGTTGAAATACGCATACGTGCATACGGAAACATTGCGAAATGTTTTACTTTTAGAACATACAAATAATCATAATTTTTAATAGCAGTACTTGGAGTAGTCTAAGGGCCGGTCCTAATAACCTATCTATCTTCAGTTTTGGCATATCGGAGATAGAAAACCACTTCTGTCTTTGTTTCTCTAGACGGAAAAAAGAAACTGTTTCCTATCTCCGAAATGTCAAACCTGGCGATAGATAGATTATTGAGACCGGCCGTTACATGCATAGTTATATAGGTACTTGTCTCGTGTGAGATCTCTCTAAATTTTTTTCTCTTTATAATAAATATCTATTTAATAAATAAGTATTTTGTTATAAATACTATTTATAAGTTGTTCCTAACAAAATAATTGCTTGTCATTCTGGTGTTGAAAGAAAGATAAGCGCTATGCGAACATATAAATAAATAAAACTAATAACAGAATGTTAGGTAAATTGTATAACACGCCGAAATACTCCCGAAATGAGTAATTCCCATCCGATTTCCTGGTGGATCGATTTATTTTTAATTATTTTCGGCAATTATCCCCTGCAAAGGGGATCAGATGGGAATAGCTAATAAATATTAATATATTATTCCCATCTGATCCCCTCATACTTACTAATCTGTTTTTGGTATGTAACGTCGTACATTCAATAATAAAATACGTTAAATGCTTTACCTGTGCTTTATTTAGTTTATTAGAAATGACAAATTTATTATTACAACTTTTTCTTTATTTTATTCTAATTTAATTCAAAATGTCAGCTGTGGTTTTCAGAATTACCTTTTTTCTTTGATCATAAAATATATCATTAAGATATCGTATGCATCATTGTTTTGTCATCAATTATTAACATTTAGTGATGTTATAAATATGATTTATATAATTTTTTACATAGAATAGAATAGAATAGAATATAATTTATTGCTCAAACTGTGTACAATGTGCAGTTAAAACATTCCAGATAATTTTTATTTAGGTTGCAAAGATAAGAGGCAATAAATAATAACTGTGATTTTAAAAACATTTACTGTTAGTTTTTTTTTATTATTATCTTTTGATATCTTATGTTTTTAGAACAATTAGCTGGCTTATTACAGGTGCAATTTGTTTTTATATTTATTAAGAAATAAGGTTATTTATCCTAGAATCAATTCTACGCAGGTGGAGCAGTAGTCGATCTACATTAAAGAAAAATTTTATATAAAAAAATTTTACATAAAAACGCATTTTTATTTACATTACATGAGATCTTTATGCGTTCCTAAACCATTCATCGGATTGAGATGAAAAGTCTTTGTGTCCAAAGGTTGGCAGGTTGTTAACCAAAATTATTTAAAAAAGCTACAAAATATTGAACGTAACATAACGTAAGATGGTGGTATGTATGTATCACTTTTTTAAAATAATGTTCGTCCTGTGGTGCAATAAAAGTAACTCATAAAAAGAAAAATATAAAGTTTTTTTATGCCTATTAAACTATACATTATGTAGAGTTGTACTGCGTATCTTTTATCTAGACTGTCACCTCTCATCCGGTGGCATAATTTCTAAACACTATAACACTTACCTAAACATTGGTCTCTACCACAGAATCTTAAATATTTTATTAATTGATAATATGCTTTTATTTCTTCAACAGCATGTTGAAATTTGATTTTTATACCGAGTTATCTTACTTTTATAAAGTCAGTTCCATTCACGATTTATTAAAAACGTTCAATAAGTTCTAGCCGACGGAGTTGAGTTAAAATGCTCTCGCTATAAACCTGACAAGAATATAACTATGCAGTGTTGTATTTGTTATTGTTTTTATTTTGTCTATTTAGCGATATAGTGTGGTGCAAGCCTCAAGTAGAATCGCACCACCTATACTCGTGCTCTGAGTTTCGTAAGAGGGTCTTAAGGAGTCACTGGTCAGAAGAAGACAGACAGCAGCGACTTCGCTCCACCATATATCGATCATCTTGCAATCGTCAAGTTTGGCGATGGTAACATCTTCTACTTGGAGAGGCCCATATGGTAGCACGATGATGATTTAGCAAATAATAGTTTGGCCGTTGGAGCAGAACGGATCTTTAAACGCGATATTGCATCGGGCGACGTTCTGCGGGTAGGCCCCCCATCAAGAGGACTGGCCAACGATTTGGTAAAAACCGCGAAAAGCCGCTGGATGTGAGTGGTGCAAAACCATTCTTTGTAGAGGTCCTTAGGAAAAGCCTATGTCCAGCTGTGGACGTAGCTTGACAAGTGAAGTGCCAATATAGGATGGTTTCAGTTTGTAATGCGAGTACCATTTACCTATCCTGCAGTATACGACAGAACCATACATTCATGTGTCTTAGGTAGATCATTGGCATACAAGCTAGGAACCTATTTAGAAGCTTATTTTTAGCTTTAGCAATGCCATAATGTTGTTTAGGAATTAAAACATCTAGCATATCTAAGAATTGTTTTTATGTACACTGGAAAAACCTATATCGTTTTTGAAACGTATGTTGTGAAACGTAGAAATTGTAAAACTGCGTCTACGTGATGTCTCGCGTCTATCGCACTTTGCGTACCAGCTCAATACTCATCTGTCTTGTGTTCAGATCCGCTTCTGTGATGCCAAACAGCTTCTTCGTTCTAGGAGAAAATTAAGGTAGAAAGCCTTGTAATCTTTTGTTAGTTGGCAAAAACGTTTGTGGCGCTCTATTTCTTCGGGAATTCCTAGGATTCTTTCGAATGCTTGTTAGCTTGTACAAGGGTTTTATTCAGAGTATTACGGTTAAAGACAGGCATTTATTTCTGAAAATCTTATTGATAAGAACGGAGTGAGGTAATTAATGGAAAATGGATATGCATTCATCGAAGTATGAAACGTAACTTTGTTTTCTTTATTTAGTTTAACAACTAAGCAGCTATCAATGGAACATTTCTAGCTATTTACAGGCATCGGCAAAAGTATAAATATACTTTTATCATTATACCAACATTATAATTACGTTGCATTAAGTGTCAAAATTTAACAAAAGCGTATACATATTTTTGCAGTTGACTGTACTAATTGCTCCATATTCATACAATAATAAAAATATTGGAAGAGAACATTGTTATCTGTTGTGATTTTGTAGTACATCGTGGCATCTCATTTTCAACTTATCCTATAATAATGTGCTTAAGCTATTCAAGAAAAAACCAACAGCTGTCAAAATTTTGTATGAAATAGGTAGCCAACTAGTTAGTACTTTATTTTCATCTACCGAATTGCCAGCTATTTCAAGTAAGGTTATAAAGCCGTATAAACCCTAACAAGCTTTATATTTTACTTTGAATAGAGGTTGCATTAGAAATTAAAATTTGAAAAGTGCGATCGCAAACGAAACTACATCTTTCGCCAGCAATTGGAGAGATTGTAGCGTTTAGAAGCACTCATGCATAAAAATATTTGCTACAGCTCCGTCTATCATTTAAGTTTCCAAGACTCGTGTTCAACGCTTTTAAAAGTAGGTCCTTCTAGGTAACCTGAACGCTATTTCACGTCACCCTGCCTTTATTGCACGGAAAATATTTGTTCGTTTCCCACACGAGGATTCACTTGCGGCGTATTGGAAAGTAATTTTCTTTTGTGTTTGCTCCATTTTTTCTTTTACTAGCAATTACAGAACAGCTGGAAACGATGTTTTGCTTACATCTATGAGGGTATTTCCTAAGGGACGACAACTGACTCGCTCGAAGTTATTACGTTGATTTTCTCATAGGTCGGGTGTGTAGAAAAGTTATACTAAAGAACGTCATCTGAGTGCTTTTCAGGAAAAATTCTGTAACACTCGTATAAGTTACTGCATGCTATAGAGTTTGAACTTTTCCGGTAGATAAATTGTTCAACCAAGGTTTGAAAAGTTATTTCCCCAAAGATTGAGATTTACTTTTACTGTTAGCGGAACTTTTTGGGAAGTGTATATAAAGGTTATAGTAAAGATTTGTATTTCAGTTTTTACTTGAATGATATTGGTTTCAATTTTATCTTCGTTTTATATAAGAATCAAATAAAATTTAGGACCCAACAAAAAAAACTAACAAGCGTAAAAGTAGTATAGCGAACGAATCATTACTCTTAACCAAATCCATTTACGGTTGTACCAAAGCCTATAGTTAGTGCCAATTTAAGTAATTAGTGTTAAATAAATCCTTTAGCACATACCTTACACACACATTACACATATTTCTGTTTTTGATGTTTTCAATTTTAATGTATCTGCGCAACCTCTGGGTGACGGCTGAAAATCAGTGTTTTCGCCTTAGGTTGGAAACTTATGCTGAGCCATGTTTGCTGCAGCAGACACTGGACAACATCATACATTGTTCTGATCCCAATTTGAATAACTATTTTAAGCATTCGTATTTTGGAAACCAGAAACAACGAAGGTACCACAAACACCCAGACCCGAGAAAATGTAGAAAAACACTTTTTTTTCTACATTGACCCGTCCGGGAATCGAAACCGGGACCTCGGAGCAGGCGACACCTTGAAAACCGGTGTGTACGCCACTCCGCCACGGAGGTCGTCAAACATTAATGTCTATTTTAATTATTGTGTTTGTACTGTTTTGTTTGTTGTTATAATATTTTGGTGTACTTACCTGTGCTTTGTGTTAATTGTGTTTACTGTAGCAAAATAAACGATTTCTTATTCTTATTCTTATTCTTAAATGATAACAAATTGTAAGCATTATCGCTATTTATGCTATCGACCTGTGCTCAAATACAGGGATCGTGCAGTCTTTTTTACAATAATTTGAGTTTTATTCTCACAAATGGGATTCATATTGGTAATTAAGATGACCAAGGAGTTAGCGTTACGAACAAAAAAGTTTTATCTTTTTATAATTGTTGTACGAGTAGACGCATCACTTCACACTCATGAGCTTACAGTTAAAAATGATTTATAAGTAAAAGTCAGAAATTATACATTTTGAAGGCCTTAGAGTTATGTTCAGTGGTCTCAAAACCGTTGCAGATTTGTTTAGAGTATGTTTATATGCCAGAATTACTTAATCACGTCCCGAAAAGTTTGACAATCATTTTCAGACTCTGGTTCAGATAGTTTTGTCCAAAGGATATACCTAAAATATTGACTTTAGACGGGCAGAATTATAGGAATGTGTTAGATAAAGCTTTGTATCTACATAAGTAATCTACTAAGCTAATCTATCTATGATATCATCACGGCGGTAGGCTTTTGTCCCTTCCTTTGTACAGTCCTTATCTTAAAATTATTTTAATCCTGACCCGTTCTGAAGAACAATGGTGAGTGTGCGTCATTTCGTTTTGTCTCTAAATCACAGAATGAAACTAACGAGGCATTTGATCTGTAACAAGATGTGGCGTAAGCCTGATACCAATGCCTTTATATCTTTTAATTTTAACTAAGGGTTAAATTATCTTTGCCTCAGTCACATGACATAATATTTGGTAATTTAACAACCATTTATGACATAGTTTATTAACCATATATTAAAGTAACGTATCGTGAATGACCATTTGATTTCAAGTCAAGTTTATCAATTTCCGTATGCCACAAAAAGGAAACTCGCTAAAAACTCACCAAAAGTTCAACAACACAAAACGCTCAGAATATCATTTCGGCACTCCCACGAAACCTCTCGACGTCAACTTTTCGAATAAAACCGCAACAATATGACCGTGTAACTACGTGTAATAAGCATTTTGTAAACACGTTTTCTGCTGAAAATCTACATGGCCATACATTTATTATGGAGTGAGTTCCATAAAAACGAGCAGTCGTGGCATTTGAGTGCTGTACGTGCCTCAGCCGCCTACACTTTAAATATTTTACATGCTCCGACTGGACACTAAATAACTGACTCAGGGTCAGTGTTCGAAATTCCCGCGCTGTTGACCTCAGATTGAAAATTTTCACCACTTTTTCCCAGCTCGTGTGTTAAAAGAATTCATTGAAGGCGACATATAAGGGACTCACCTGACGTGCACGATAATTTAAAAATAGAACGGATTTGCAATGTACAAATAGGTCTTTTAATAAAGCATCTAGGCTGTTTTGGTTGCTGGCCTGCAGTAGAGCGTGTCAATATAGCCACCGCTAATCAATATATTAACAAATTACTCGATTAATTGAGTGACTTTCCTGATGTATGTACCTACCGTATCTCCTCTAATACTGCACTTGATACATCATCAACATTGATTGTAGCAAACACAGAGTCTGGCGATTATATAGATAAGTCAAAATGCGGGCTTTCACTTGCTTTGTTTGTATGCACTAAGTTTATCTTATCTGTGATGCAGTCCGCGTTCATTTATACTGGACGTATAAAAATATGTCAGTCTAAAAGTAAATGTTCATTACGAGACGACGAGAGAGAAGTCTTTGTCCTCTCTAAGCTCTTACTCATAATCAGTTTAGATATCTATCGAATATGAGATATAAATAATCATGAATTAGATTTATGCTCATAACTTCGCAATATTATAATCGTATATTTAGAACAAAAACCGTTTTGGAAAATCCATTATGAAAAGTGTGTACAAACATGGCCATAATCTTCTGATACACAAACAAACAAACTCTTCAGCTTTATAATATTACTAGCTGTTGCCCGCGACTTCGTCAGCGTCAAATTCTGTTATTATGATCGCGATTCTTTTTGCAACATTTGACACTGATGCTTCGTTCCTATTGGTTGCAGCGTATCATCTTCATAAGTAAACTTGTGCAAAGCCGTGACGGACAGCTGGTTCTTAATATAAGTTTTATATGTGCTTATTAGACACTTTAAATCTTAGAATTCGATTCGTTCAAAATATTAAAATTAGAAATGTTGGTTGCTAGCTAAACCTGCAGTTGTAATATTTAAAACGATTAGTGGTATTAACACAAGAATTAATTAATCAACTTGCCTGTACATTGCGGGGAGACATCTAATTTAAATATGTAATTTGTAACTTTAATTTCGCTGAGAAAATTTACCGATTGCTTTCAAATTTGTTTAGGGTGCCTGTGAGTCGCCGATAAAGGAGTAAGTAAAGCTATTTCCGCTCGGCTAACTGTTTGCGAGTTTATTCAATGGCTTACAGTCGCCTGCCCATTCATTTCTGTTGGTCTTGGGGTCCCAAGCGATAAATGCGATTTTTTTTATTGTGTCAGGTCCTTTACCGTGTGCTTATGTTAGTATTAAATTAGTTTAAAACAATAAAACTCTATCAATTAAAATAAACCGACGGAAAGCGTGAAGAGCCATCAATTTTGAGTCAGTCATTGTCGGTGATTTTGATAGTAAATTTATATGAAAAAAAATATTTCTTAAACGACAACGTCGTTACGAGCAAAGCGGGTGTAAAAAGGTTGTTTAGGGTATGCCCTACATGTACAGTGAGATGATTTTTTGTTAATAGACACGTGAAAATAATAATGTAAATAAAAATGTGTTTCCATGTTAAGTCTAATTTACGTTATAAGTAAAGACACGTGTATACCTCCTAAATATACCTACTTACACGTTTAGGAACTCTTTTGTTGTAATATTTTTACCTTTGTTGATATTTTAGAATATAACCGTACTCCTAGGACATAGTTCGGGAAAGTTCTTTGTTTGCGAAGCGTCTATAAAATTCAAATAGAGGAGCAAAGTTCAGGAAGTTATCGGACTTTGCTAAAATGTGAAATCCCAACGGTCTTCTAGTTCACTAATTAATTTGCAATATACATTTCCTTTGTACTCAGTAGGTGGGTTGCCAGAATATTAAATTCGTAATTACTTTATTTTCGATTTTGAGGGTGAATTCAGAAATTACCTATTTAGGAATAAGAAAAGTCATAAGTTTATCAATTCATCAATTATGGTACAACGAGCAATATTCTCAAGTTTAATTGGTATTGCCATTATACCTGTTGTGTAAGTAAAGAAATTATTTAACTTAACTTTGTTTGTGACACTGTTTTTACGCAATCAAATACCTAGCGTAAATTAAACACTTACGATTCTTTGAACAGAAATTTCGATTGCCTTAGGCCGATGTGTGTACACCGATACTGAAGATGAAGATAAACTAAGTAAGACTAAAACAAAAGGGGTATTAAATTGTTGATGATTATTGTGTGTATGTTTTTAAGCATATCACTCAAAAACTTCTGTTTGGATTTTATTGCAGTTTTCATCGACTTGCTGTTCAAAGTCTTAAAATAGATATAAAAGATAGATATACTTAGGCTTCATTTTATAATTCTAGACACATGTAAATATATTCGCGGGCAAAGCTAGTATGAAAATAAACAGAACTTAGCCATAATTAAAATGGATAAAAAACACAATAATTGTAGTATCTGCCCTCAGACGTGGGTTTAAAGTTAAAAAACCAGTTATTTTGATAATCCTGATAAGGACAAAACGATAAGATTTATTTTGGCATTTACTTAGTACTCCTGATTTTTATAATATTTTTTATGGACACGGAAAAAAACCTCTTTGGGTGATTAATCTACAAAATTTTGAATGTCCCTTTTGTAACGGTGAGTTAAATATTAATGATAGTTTATACATTGATTATACGATTTTAACGGTTTTTCGTTTTCCGGTGTCTAGCATCGGGTGTAATTTTAACTTAAAGTCTTGACAGATTTTTTTCTACATACAGTATGATCGTACTTATGTTTCAAAAACATAACCAAGTCATCAAAACATTTTTGCAACATCAATAATTAAATAAAAGTTTTAATCCTTTTCTAAATGAATGGTTAGAACTCGCCATTCGATCGCGGCAGTTTGAATTCATTAAACAAACCGTACAATTTACATAATAAATTGCAGCGCTTTAATGACATCAAGTTTTACTCCTCTTTTTGTTGATTTAGATCTTAATGTCATTAGTGGCATATTTTTGCATAAATGTCTTCAAGTTTCCGCAAGAGTTGATATAAATGTCCGTAAATTGTAATAACTTTACCGGTCCTTCCTTAACTAAACCTTTAAGGTACTATTACTTTATGAAAGATCCGTAATCATTTAATAAAGAATAATGTAAGTATTCAAATTTTTATTGTAACAAGAAAACATTTGTTCCACGTGGCAACACTGTAGTTATCCATAATCTTACCACGATTTGCGACTCTGAGATAGTCTTTCTGTATCATTTCCATTTTTATAAAAACAAATGTTAAAAAATTCCAATTAAAGAAATGAACCCATGGGTCTGGTAGTACGGTGTACTGCTTACTACTCAAAGTAAGACATTTAAAAAATATATAAGTAGTCAACGAATTGTATTTAGAATTAGCAGCACTTAATTGGCTTAAAAATACTATGTAAAGGTTCGGCTCAATATAAGAAAAAAACTTGTCGAAATTGGCTTGGGTATGGAAGGGTTTTTGGTCGTGCTTAGGAGCCTTAGGCTGTTGGTCCCGCCTTCTATCGCAAGATGAACTTTGTATAAATAAGAAGTAGATAACCTCAAATGCCTCTAATGCCCATTTAGTGGGCTTGGAAAACTCTGACAACAGGCTATACGAGAAGAAGACCACAACAATGGGTGAAATTCTAAAATTAATAAACGACACAAATCAACAACGATACTGCCTACACATCCATATATGGCCTTAGTTGAAAATTAGAAAATTTTGCAGTTTGTACCATAGACATACGTACAATGCTTACCGTTCATTGTGTAATAAATTAAATAGAATGAATGTATGAGTTAGACGCTTGCCACAAGTCTCTCTTGTATAAGAAGGATTTTGGAAGAAGAATATGACTGCTCTCCGTCTCCTTGTGGCAGTACCTACTCCAGTACTTTCTCACGACACCCACAGTGTAGGAAGGGGATTTTTATGATAAAAATAAAAGTAATTTAATAACGCGTAACCCATGATATTGTACCTACGTCTAAAACAGGACGGTCTCATTCATACCTATTTCAGAATAAGTTTTAGTAAAAAAGTAACCTGAGGATGTAAATGAGCTGAGTCAATCATCTCGGGTCGTGTATCTGATTATATTTTTTTGTCTGAGCAGGAATTTCGCCACGTCTGATGTAAATGGGAATCGTCCTTAATTGTAACAAAGACACTGTCATCTTCCCAGCGCATTGCGGTTACTATCATGAATAAATATGAAGATTCATGAATTTTTCTTTGGGGAGTGTAGATAAAAGTATTATTGGGGATTGGGGAACGCGTTGCGTCGGCAAATTTATATTCAAACACGTCTGCAAGGAGATTTGTCGTTACACATTTGTGAATAAATGGACAATAGTGTGTTCGAGGCATGCTATCTATTTGTTTACTTGTTGATTGTATTTCCTAACTGTAACCAAATTCATAAAATGCGATCTCAGGTTATGTCCAAACTTTGCTAGAGCACAAATAGTAGAAATTAGGATAAGTATTCATGTTATCCATAGTCTCAATAACTACCTATCATATTTTTTTATTTTGACTGCTTAAAAGTCTGTAGTATAATTTAAATACTAAGAATTTTATCGTGATTGTTAAGGCTTTATGCACCATGGGAATCACTGGCAACCCCCAAACAACATTTTTTCTAAATGTTCAGCGTTTTGATAGATAAAAGACTTAAGCCAAATAAAAGATTCAGTACTCTCTCTCTTTTTGTCCTCGCCGCACTATTTATAGCTATACTCTTTAAAAACCAAGGTAGAGATTGCTTGTCGAGGACACCTTTTATTTGAGCGTTTGATAGCGGTGATTAGCACTAACTTAAATGGGGTGAAGAAATAAAAAAAAAATGTTTATAATTGGTATCCTATAAACCTGTTTTATCACGAGCCATATTTTAAAATTTGTGTTGTACCAACTATGAGTAGTGTGTCAAAAAAAAAGCGTTAGACACGTCATTAAAAATAAACACGCGCAGGATTGATGAAAAATATCTGAAATAAGTACATTACTCACTAATAGAAAAAGTTATTTCAAGCAACATACGATGAAATTCCGGGGAAACAAGATCCGTATGTAAACGAATTTCTGCGACAATCTAACCCCACGCGGGCAAATGCTAGTCAATAATAAAATCAAAAGACAATTCACAAGTTATTGGTATTGTATCCTTTTTGCTTTTGCTTTCCACTGAAAGCCTATGTAGGTAAACCTACATGTTTTTACGAAAGTTTATGATCTAACAGACTAATGTATTGGGATTATGTATATTGATTTTTCATAAAAATATTAATATTACAGGTAAGTAGGTACTATTAAAAAAAACCAAATTTGAAATTTAATATAGTAAGTAGTTTTTAACAGGTTTTTAATAAATTTGATATTTCCTTCAACATTCTCAGTAGAAAAACTTTTTTTTAGTGTTTATGTTCTGAACACACATAAATCTTCTTTTTATCGTATAATATCTCCTTTAAGGATTGTGGTGTCAGAATTTTACAAGAACAACTTACGACTGAACCAACGGCTACGACTTTTATACCTAACCCTTTCAGACCCAAGCCAATTTAAAAAATATTGTTATCTACAGTTACACGACTAGGAGTCAAACCTGGAACCCTTGAGTAGACTGCGGGCCACCGCAGCACTGTACCTTATTACCAGATTATCATAATTCTTTCAGGTATATCTCGGAACATGTCATCATGGCAGTTACTTTATGTGTAACAACATTTGGTGAGGGTGACATGATCAATGAGTGACTAACTATTAACAATCTGTATTTTAATGTTGGTCAGAAACGTTGCACAAAAAGTAAAAGTTACTGCGTCCTTATACTTGACAACGTATGTTCAGAAGAGTGAAATCAATAACAATACCACTGAGCAAGTAATCACTACGTTTTAAACAATACTTTCAAATAGATGTTTTTTTCGTGAATATGACATTTTGATTCATGCCGGTTGTAAAATTTACATAAGTCATTTATTAAAATAATTATGTCATACAAGGGGAAATCAAAAATAATAATAAATAAGAATAAAAACCGGCCAAGTGCGAGTCGGACTCGCGCACGAAGGCTTACGTACCAAAACGGCCAAAAAAATGGGTTGTTGTATGGGTTAAATATTTATTATATTTGGTTTTTAGTATTTGTTGTTATTGCGGTAACAGAAATACATAATTTGTGAAAATTTCAACTGTCTAGCTATCGCGGCTCTTGAGATACAGCCTGGTGACAGCGCGGCGGACAGACGGACAGACAGCGAAGTCTTAGTAATAGGGTCCCGTTTTTACACTTTGGGTACGGAACCCTAAAAATTGAATATATTTCTTTACGTATTTAAAAGATAAGATAAGAAAAGAAAACTTTTATTTATGGTACAATTATATTTAACAGCTTATAGGCTTAAATAATTAGGTTTTAAAATGACGACACCGCAAACAAAAACTGCCCAATAGGAACATAGCTGCAACCAATAAAGAAGTAAACACATTTTTCTATTTTCCCGGCAAGTGGCAAAGATAATAAATACAATTTATTTTATTGCGTTCCGTTCTTCGCTAACGAGCGTAATGTGTTACACGTTGGTAATACGTCGCAGCCGAAGCCGATCGGGCAGTGGTCCGGAACGCGTCGGTCGCCCAGCCGTGATATGAACACCGTAATAGTAGCGCTTCGCCGGGAATTTCATTTCCTTGTAGACATCGCGAGATTTTTAGAAATCACGAGAGCGCGGATGATTCGAGTGAAATTCACATATAGTGTCGGTTATTCTGCTTCATAAGGAAAACTTCAGTATTATTCAGTGTGGGCGTACCTACTCAATTTACTGGTGTTACTTTTATTAAAGTGCTTTTATAAGCATTCTGTAGAAAAATAAACTCTTTTTATACCCTTAATAAATACTAGTATTTATACCAATATTATTTCGAAAACATGTCTGTTTGTCTATTACCTTTTCACGCTTAAACCTCTGAACAGAATTCGATAAAATTTGGTTAAGGGATAGTTCAATGCCTGGGATAAGAATATATCATAGTTTTTTTCTTAGATATCCTATTAACTTTAGGGTTAGAATTATAACGCAACATTGAATCAGGTCAAATAATTTACAGTTAGTCAACCTACAACTATAGTCAACTGTCCCCGGTCTCCCCTACCTACTATATAGCCGTTTCCCACGCGTACAGAGTCGCGGGAACTCTAGTATTATTAGTATATGCATTTACTTAGTCTGTCTATCCGTAACTATTGGTACTAATTTTGTAACGGCTGTATAAAAAAAACTGTACTCATACGTTATTTATGATTTGTTTGATAAAGAATTTTTTTTGGGAAATCTGTAATGTGAAAAGACATTTTCGTGTAAGGTAAAATCATTATTTATAGTTCCACTCATACTGTACAATTATTTTTATAGCAATCGATTTTAGCGAAGAGGAAAATAGACTTAAAACCTTCTACGCACCTTTTCACCAAAAAATACTTTCGTAGCAAGTTTACCCGAAGTAAAAGATTTCGCTGTCGACGCTAATGTAATTTTGGAGGCTCCTGGATACGTCAATATTTGCTTAGTAGTTACAGCGAGCCGTTGAACCGCTCACAACTTCACATGTCGTTGTTAGGGCTTGACCCAAATAAACATTTCCGAAAAACTCGTGTCCATCATTGTAGGAGTTATACTTTCTAAATTGAATTCCGTGCTAGGCCTCTGTTTATCGTTTAGGACGAGGGCATGTGCCAAATATCTTTGCCTGTCTTATTACGCACGTAGGCCCGCAACACATGTCACGATTAGAGAAACTACTGCGAAAATCTCTGTTTATACAGGATGTTAGGTAAATGTTATATCAAGTAGTAACCAGCCTATGGTGACATTTACATACAGGATGAAATTTTAACCACCTTCCAAATTTTAATATAACAATCTACGAGACAAAAATCAAATGACGTTTTCTTTTTTTTTGGTATAGCCCAGTACAAAAATTTCAAAATAAAGCACTTAGAAAATGTCCGCCAAAAATCTAAAATTATTGATACGGCCTCCTAGAAACACTTCCTAGCAACACCTTTTTTACGCGATGCGCATTTTATTTAATTATTATGATACTATTCATAAGCTTTTGAATTTCCCTTCATACTTAAATAGGCTTATGACCGTAAAAAAGGAAAACTATGCTGCGATGAAAAAGTAATCCTGTATAAATACTATGGCGAAGTCAGATAATTGATATAATCATTTCTATTTTTTTATTTTCACACCAACTAAAATTTTGAGATTTCGAATTGTATGAAAATATAAAAAAAATGAAAATTATGCCAAAAAATCCCTTTTATTTTACTTGCCTATTTCTCCAAAAAATTGTTTAATTGGCAATGGACAAGTGGAGAAAATGGATAAAATACATATTGTTTTTGTAATACTTAAACAGTCTCTGTAAACCGTTTTACACACATTTAATTAAAAAGTGACTATCTCCATAAACGCTATGTCACTTCATAGAGCGGGGCTTTTAACGTTTTAATCGATTTGGAATAAATCAATTCATAGTAATACTTCTTTACAATTGCATTTTTTAAGGAATAAGCTAAATAATTCGTTTTAAAAGCCTGATATAAATATAAAAAAACTTAGAGAATGTAGTAATTTTTTTTTTCACTAGCTTCGCAGGTCAATAAGTAATTATTGATAAAACAATTGAACATTTTGAATAGTTCAATTCCTGATATAACAGGCTACACTATTATTAAGAATATCAGCTGACAATGACAGTTAATTGTCATTTGTCATTCACTCCAATTCACTCACATTTCATTTCGTACCTAGAGTACATTTTAACATGTTTCGTACTCGTGCGCAAGTTAATGTGGTTTGCATTTTTCTCAGTGCCCTGCTGAAGTGCTCTGTTTACTACCTATATTGCCTATAGATAGAAAAGGAACCTAGATCTTATCCAGGTAAAGTACCAAAATGGTATTTTTTTGTAAAATAATACATGATATAGGTTATTACATAAAATAAGTTCATTGGTTGATTTAAGTAACTTTCCCATTGTAGAAAGTTGTGAAAATAGGGCTTATGAATCTTTTCAATATGCTTTAATTTATGGCCAATTCCCAGCCTTGTTATGTCAGGCCCAAGATTGTATGGGAAACGGGTTTGTCCTTTAAAACTTAGTCCTGGGTACAGCACCTGACTGGAATATTTTAATGGACACGTATGAAAAGCACTATAAAATCCCAGAGGATGTGTGTGTTTCGTCATCCAGACCGGACATTTATCTTTTTTTTAGAGCTACAACACGGGTTGTACTTGTAGAGCTTACTGTGCCATGGGAAATTAACATACCTAAAGACCACCCAATGAAAAAAAAACAAATATTATGATCTCCTAAATGATTTACGAAAAACGATTATATAGTTAGTCTATATGCTGTAGAAGTAGGAGCGAGAGATATACCAGCAAAATCTCTCTATAACCTGTTGAAAGACCTTTTGGCTTGGCCAGAACTGCAGTAAGTTCTATACTAGAGCGAGTGTCTAAAGCTGCATTAGCAGGTTCGTACCAGATTTGGCTAGGCAGGGAGAGAAACACGAGTAGTGAAGGTGAGTGTTGATGTACGTCGGAAGCTACACGGAGTTCCTCTTTCTGCCACACGATGCACCCGGCACCCGCACGGTGAATCCATGGAACGCTAAGAAGTTTGTCTCGATTATGTATGTGAGTGTTTGCTTTCACAGCTTACACGTGAACAGAGAAATTACTTTTTACGCTTGCGTGCTCAAAGGGCTCAAACGGTATACTATTGTTGCGGTAAATTGTTTGTTTGACTATCAAATTGATTCGATGTCTTATGTTTATCTTTGCGTGTAAATGTCTCAGTTGCTACTAACTACCTACGGAATCATGTTTGGGTATGGATAAGAATAAACATCGCCCGAACGCTGAAAATGATTAGATCGCATATTGTCTTATACAAATAAATAATGTAACAAAATACCGAATAATTTCCGAAAATAATTGATTTAAATATAATCGAAATGACAAACAACTTATAAAAATTCCGTAGAATGAATGATTCATAGTATTTTAACTCGCATATTGTCTTGAATAAAATATCATCAGAATTTCTGGAAATTGAAATAAACATACCGAAACCAACCTATTAAAATTCCATAGATCCAGTGATTCCAAGTATTCTGTATGGATTTGCTTACACGATCATTAGCGTACCAGCACGAGTAGCAAGTAAGTTAATATGACTTCATATCAAGAGCCAGTTGAATGGACAAACCAGTCGCTAAATTGAATTATTGGCAACATCTGCCTTAACTCGCGTAACCATGATTTGTTACAGCAGTGTTAAGGCATGTCAGAGCCCTGTAGGAGACAGCTTGGAAAACTATGATAAAAGATTTGCCTTAAAGGATAATCCAACGATTAGATGAAAAAAAAACTGCGTAGAGTTACATTTCAAAGTAACACTTTTAGCGTTTAGTTTACCAAATAATATTGATAAAAATAGTCTTAGCGTGCCCTACTAATAGACATAAAGTAGTGCTTATAAAACTAAATAAGTTTGCACAAAACATGCTCAGAAATATAAAACCTACTATTCTAAATCGATCACTTGAGCAGTTTGCGTAATGATATTTGCGTAGGTCAATACTTAGTTCCCAGACCATTTTTTGCAAAAATGTGCAGTTCCCATGGGCTACTTTTTAAATTCCATGTTTACGTCTTTGAAGGGAACTTTTAGTAGATTCACATATTGACTGATTCTAATAAAGACAAAAATCACATAGTGTGTCAGACTACTTTTAGCTGGGGTGGTCGATCCAGTTATCATGTTCGCTTATTTCGTGTCCGCCTGATTTTCTTTTTATGTAGCCCCGGGGCGATTTGTCGAGTCAACTGTCTCGCAAATATAAATAGAAACGAAATTGATGGCAATATTATACTTCGATGAACCGAGCGCTTGATTCTGTAGATATTAATCAAATTTTTCGTTTCCAGCGATCTAAGTTTGCTGTTTGAATAAGATTTCGCATTGAATCTTTTCAACTCTAGTGCTACAATTCATTTTAACATGTTTTAATAAATATAGTTGTACAAGTCCGGCAAGTAATGTCCATAAGATAATTTAGATGGATGTTTGTTATTTATTCAATTCACGCTAGTATGGCTGAACAAATCCATCCGGTTTTAATTTAATACAGATAGATAATAGCTTGGAATACCACATAAATTACATTTTATCCTTAACTAAAGTATCTGGCAATAGCCAGTAAAATAAAGTAAAAAGATATTAATAATACCTATAATTTTTATACGCAAATTAGGCATATCCGAATATTGATGTAAGTAACTTTTTATCGAAGCTTCAAATAAGGCTATTATTTGTGCTAAACGCTAACTATCTTCTCTATTTTACTTTAAATGTTTCTTTGTCTACCCGTACATTAACAAAAGGCGTTCGACTCTGTTTCCTTGCGTAGGTGTTGAAATTATAAGACAAAAAATTAATACTTTGAAGCTAATTTCAGTACAATTGTTTAGCCATTTCTTGAAAGCTCTTAACAAGTAAAAATAAATAATTTGGAAAAGACATCTGTCGATGTGAACAGCTGTCTGCCGTAAATTTATACTAACAACTTTCCCCCTTGAAAGCGTACTTGAACGCCAGCGATCGTTATCGAGTGGAAGTCTAATTTTATTTAAATGCCTCGCTATCTCAAAGTTCGGGTTAAACTGTAATGAACGTAATTCTTAACGAATGGGTTCATATAAGTAAAGATTTAGGCGCTGTTGAAACAGGATTTAGTAATAATTTCGTTACATATTGTTACAGATTTCACTAATTTTGATATTCATACCATAACAGTTAATTAAAGATGGTAGTCTTTTTAAAACAGGACATTTTTTAGGGTTCACTACTTTCGTATGCATACCGTAAGTATGGTCATAATTTATTTACGTTGCTGTATCTGTCTGCCGTAGTCTCGTCTGTTTGTTCTTGCTTTAACCGTAGCTAAAATATTTTCACCTCATGCTTTTGTAGGTATCGGTATTATAATATAATTATTTGTACGTATCGGTATCTTTTGGTTTAGATTACAAAATATATAAAGTACAACTTTGATTTCTAACCAGCGGGGTGGTTTGATAGGTTTTATAAAAAAAAAAAATTTTTGGTAACCTTCAATTTTTTAAATTCTTATTTGTAACTTTTACAATACTTGTCGAATATGAATTATTTAACTATGTTGGGTTGTGGATACAGAACCTAAAATACTTAAAAACTGTTGACACAGTTTGTATGCAGAATTCGGTGAATCTTATTACTTAAATTACAGATTAGGTAAATAGGTACTAATATTTTAATACGTTGATGCACGAGCAAAAATCGAGTACATGTTATTGACTTACGATGGCTTATTTTTCAAATGCCACCGCGTCTTGCGATCCCTTATCTACAAGTTAACTCAAACTCGGGAAATGTGGTACGTAACTCCAGACATCTTAGCGCCATAGACCCCATAGAAGCATTGGCTTTTGCTTAGCATTTGGATAAATTTATCTACAAATACTATTAATTTACTTATATTAACTAATCGCTGTTGCTTAAGCACTACACTACTACACTACTCTACTCTTACTCAATATGTTGTAAATCTCTATCGATTTTGATCTGTAGCACAGTTAAATCGAGCATAATATATTCCATGCAAAGACCTAAATCTTCTGTATGAAAACCATAAAATAATTATTCGCAAATGTTACTGGAAGTTTAGTACGCAATGCTGACTGACTGCTGAAGTACTTAATATTTATTTCATACAGGATTTTAAGATAAAATCCTTTAAAAACGATCGTCCTGTAATGTTTGCAATAAAGGTTATAACTTCTAATGTTCGTGTCGGTTAATATGATACAGACCAATGTTTTTATTTATTGCAATGACCATGGCAGTGCAAACATTGAGATAAGTAAATTGTGATTGTATACTTACTAAAAAACCAATTAAGTACAGTCAATGTTCACAGAAAGATGAACAGTGTTCGGCCTGCACATAAGACTGCACATTTTTGTTACAAAATCGTCTCTATTTCATCTACATAAGATGTTCCAATATTTAGCCTAAATTACTGTCGTCAGTGTAATAGCGAATATGCAATTTATAGGATAAATTTTTAGAGGACGCATATGCTACGTCACAGTACATGTCGGATCTGTTTTTATTAAAGTCAGTTAAAAAAAGACAAAAAAATATTTCTAATTAACTTGAATTGTAATCAAAGAATATCTGTTACGTAAATGTAAGTAATCTTTAGATTTCTGAAGCCTTCTAACTGGTACTTAGTGCGACGCCTGTTGGGCTAAGTTGTCTGAGTATGTAGCACAAATGTATTAGATACCTAAATTACAATTCGTTCGGCGGTGTCGTGTCGAGTAGAAAAACAGGCGCCTTATTTGGCGAGAGCACCTGCGACAAGCACATATTTGATGGAATTTGACTCTTATTCTTTTAGCCAATTTGCAAAAAGCATTGCGCGCTTCGATTCGTACAGGTAGATTTATATTTCAGCCAATAAGAAATTACCCTGTGATTTTGTGGGTTGCTTGTTATTGTTGCATGTAAATGATAAATGAACCCTCAATTAAGCAATTAATTGATTTATATTAGGTTAAATTGAAAACATCTTGCAAATATTTAATAAAGAATAAATATAAAATGTTGGCGTTCTATAAGTAGGTAGTTCACAATTATTTGTTTCCTGACACAAAATTAATTTGGGTTAGATCTTATTTGGTCTTTTTATATATATACTTTTAAAAAGTGTGGTTTCTTTCTTTCTTAAAAACTTTCAATGTTACGTACGATTCGATACTAAACGTTTGCCTCGCTACCTTGTTTTCTGATGTTTTTGACATTATCTATCGTTTCTTTTTGAAAGTTTTTGGTGCCCTTAAGTTTATCCAGTATATCTTTGTATCTGTTATGATGTCTGTTTTTCGCATCTGTGTGTAGATTATTTACTAGTACATTGACGTTACTATTTTATCGCTGCAGCCGTATAAAACAGTGATCAGATTGTTATATTATTTTAAGCTCGCTAAGGAAATATGACACTGCTTTATATATCACCCAAATGAACATTTACTATCTTATTTACTACCAATAAAATCATGGCAGTGGCCATAATTCTCGCACCACTGCTTTTGTTATTACTAATATTAATCCATTAAAGTTATATTGGGATAAGTGGCCTGGTGCATTTGCTAACGCGACTACTATTGTGATTTGGATGGCTCCTTGCTCCAACGAGCCGATATTAATCAATGAATACTCATAATGGAGCCCACATTACATGCTCGTACATACTGATTAACTGAATTTACTTTGCCTAATGTAAGGTGTGCCGCA
Organism: Anania crocealis; assembly: GCA_949315895.1. Lineage (NCBI taxonomy): Eukaryota > Metazoa > Arthropoda > Insecta > Lepidoptera > Crambidae > Anania > Anania crocealis. The sequence continues at coordinate 19,061,617 of OX438880.1, read as the reverse complement.
ACTAATATACGAGTAACTCTAAAAGATGACCCATTAGACACTGTAGATTTCACTACCTTTTTAGGTATAATTGTTATTGTAGACTCTCGTCTGCAATGGGGTGCTCACATTAGGTCTCTGTCTGGATGACTTAGTTCTGCTGCTTATGCTGTGCGAAAGATATGGAAATTGACTGGTGTTGGAACGGTAAGATTAGTATATTTTAGCTACTTTCACAGTATAATGTCATACGGAATTCTGTTATCTGGTTCCTCGGCAGATATTGAGTCATTATCTGCTGTCCGGCCTTCGACCCCGTGACTCTCTAAGAGATTTTACTTTTAAAGAGACAGACAGTTGCATGTCAATACATTTTCGAAAGCATTATGAACGTTTGTAAGAACCTCGAGTTTTTGTTAAAAACAGTGGCGTACCTACACAATTTAAATACTTTTTTATTTATTTTCATACAAAACTAATATTTTGAGATTCCGATTTGTAACTGATTACACCAGAGTATTGATATGCATATTATGTTAATATAGGCTGGTTTTAGCTTGTTATACTATTTACACGCTGTATAAAATACTTTAGGTACCATAGTACCATGTTATTATTAACATTTCAAGAAGATACTCGTAAATGGCAGTCCTTATACATAGTCTCTTTATAATACTTACAGTATACACATTATAGTACCGGGCATGTTGGACTACGTGAGAGCACGTTATTTTCATGACATTCGATAGGTCTAATCTTATTCAGTTTGAGCCGCGTTTTCCTTCAAAAATGCCGCCTGTAAATACAGTCTCGGATGGTTGCGGTCGCGAAGTCATGCCTCCCGAGCTGTCCTGGGGGAATTTGGTTAAATTGAGTATCGCGACTCGAGTACCTACACTATTGATTACTTATCATTTATGTAACTTGATATCATACACCAACAAGGTATAATCAATAACTTATATCATCCGGTGTTTGATTTTGCTTAGACCTTAACGCAGATTCAGTTGCACCTTGCAAAATAATGTCAGAGTTCAAAGTTATTCTTTAACTGATAAAAAACTGAGTCATATGTGTAGAAGTGAGGCAACTTAAATTATTTTTGTTGTCCATTTAAGTATATCGTTAATAAGCTAAATATTTTTAAAAAATGCATCCAGTGATTAAAAAAAAACAACATAAATAAAACATAGAAAATGACAATTAATTTTCCTTAATTACTTTTCCGTAATAATTGAACTTAATTTTTATGATCTCCTTTAAATTTCCTTCAGTTCAGTTACAAAAAATATATTAGCGAAAAAATCCTCAAAAATCCTCCATTTAAAAAAAAAATCATGGATATTTAGGTTATTGACACTATTCTTACAATACCTAAATTATCGGAATACATCCAGCCGTTTGGTAGTTACGTGGATAAGACAAAATTTAAAAACTTTTTATAATTTATTTAAAAAAGTAAAAAGTAAAGTAACAGCCTATAATCATCCCACTGCAGGGAAAAGGCCTCCATCATTGAATTCAAGTTACCACTGCAATGATGGGAACTGGCATAATCACCACGCTTGCCAAATGCGGGTTGGTGATCACAAACCCGAGCAACGTTCGAAAATTCGAAACTTTTTGTTGCCCGACCCGGGGATCGAACCTGGGACCCCGAGATCTTGGCCCGGTGTTTAAACCACTAGACCAACGGGGCGTTTATTTATTTACATATATTTATAAGATTTATCAACTGTAGTTACAATATTTAAATATAGAGGAAACATGCTCAGGGAAATTAGAAATATTGCACGACAGATTTACAGATAAACACAAATTACTCCATATTTCGCACATGTGTAGAATGTGGAGATAACAAATATAAAAAGATAAAAAAAAAACGGAAAAAACATTACGGTACACAAATTCTGTGAAAGCTGTGAGTGGAAAGGGAGAGAGAGGGCTACCTGACAATGCTACATAGATCTCAGAGATCTTATACTTTTCTTAAATCTTCCGATTGAGTCCCAGTGGATATCCAAATGATCACTGTATTTGTTGTATAGTTTGCAGAGACGTGATGATATAATGATGAACCGAGATTGCTTTTTAGTCCCTTCTTAGGTAATGGACGTAGGTGTCTAATTATTACCAAGGTTACATAATATATTTTGCGTCTTACTTTTATTACTTTAATTTTTAAAATGGATTAGTTAAATAGAGCACCTGAAGTGTCTGTTATGTCGTCATTATAATAATATACTTCAGTAGGCATGATGTTTATTACCCTGCTTAGGGATTAATTTTTGTAATCCCAAGATGCGTATGTAGACTTGAGTTATTTACGTTAGTTGTCTTGTTTACTACATGGCCCAGCACTCTGGTAGGTACTCATAATTCCCTTCAGGTCGGGTTGGTCTGATTCCAAAATGTACTGGTCCACACTATGCACAAATTTCAAAATGACCTTTTCCCAAAATGTCTGATTTTCTAAATGTCTGAATTTTTGAATGACGGTAATTTGAAATGTCTGACATAAAAGGTACATTCAGATACATAAATTATGAAACATGAAAAATATCAAACATGAAGCGCAAACTTTTTTTCAAATTGTTATTTTTTTTGTAATTTGTAAAACTGTTCTGCAATTAAATTGCTTGTGTAATCTACGCACACTTAAGTAGTCAATGAAATTTTACTTACCATCTCAGCCACTGCTTGACATATTTTTCCACTTTTTCCCACCAACACCACAGACAGACCACAAGACCACAAAGCATACCTAATTGGACCACTTTATAATCGGCTCATCTTCATCATCAACCTGCTACAGCTTGGTCCACTGCTGGAGGCCTTCCCAAAACGCACCATTGCATTCTTTCTTGGGCTTGTCGCATGCAGATTATGCCTGCGACCTTTCGCAAATTGCCACTCCACCGGCTGGAGACGTCATATGCTACGCTACCGAGTCGCGGTCTCCAGTCAAGAACTCGTTTGCCTCTACGGCCATCGGTTTTTTGACAGGAATGTCCACCCCACTTTATAGCTTAAAACTTTATGAGCTATGCCGATGACTTTGGTCCTTTGTCGGATAACTTCGTTATGATTTTTTACTTCACAAGAATTTTGAGTATAACGCGTTTCATAGCTCCCTAAGTGACTTTAAACGTGGGGATCATCACTGGCTGAGTGTCCACGTCTCCGCACTGTAGGCCATGACAGGTAGGACAATTCGTCCTATAATGAGTTAATATGATTTTATTATGCAAGCAACGAGAGATAGACTTTTTAAAATTTTTATATTACTACACAATAGCATGGACTGTACAGATATTTTGCAAAAAAATAATCCCAAATTACAACCAAAGATACTGCGGATTCAATTGAGCTAGCCACGGCTGCTTGGTTGATGAATGTCTCCGTCTGCGAATTGAATTCTGGGATCGTACAGTTTATTTTTTTCTTTTCAGTTGTTATAAAGTTGTTTTAGTAGGTAGTCGGGATTTTCGTTTAATTCAAATAATTATGTACTTATTTATTTCAAACTTTTTTGTTAATCAGCCGCATCCACACGTTCCATAGGCTGGAAAAACCTCCCTCCAACTTTTTCCCGTTTCGACATTCCGGATTTTTTTATAGCTTTTGTCGCTCCCACTCTAAAGACACCTCATTATGTTTAAATCCACCATGCCGTTTGGGCTGTAGGGCGTGCCAAATAATTATACATACAAACATATTCAAAATAAAAATCTAAATCAAAATCTTTATTCATAACTACAGGTAGTTTTTACAATTTGTGGGTCACTTCTTTTAAGTTTTTAAATAAAACCTGTATTAGAAGAGACCCCTCTCTTCACTGTACATTAAAATATTTGTAGTTACATAGGTAGGAACATAATTATATACTATGTCTATGGTAGGTACTTAGAGATTAATAATGTATCAATTAGTAACAAAAGTACATGATATAAGTATTTTTATGTAGTAATTTAACATTCTAACATATTTTGCAATATTATATTATAATTAGTAAAATTGTGTAAAGACGTATAAAAACTTATTATTATTATTATTATTTCCTTTTCTAATGTTGCATATTTTTCTACATTTACTATTAATTTAGTATGTATTTATTATGTGTATTGCCTGATTTCAGTTGGTACTGTTTATATATCTATATTACCCTTTCAAGTTTATTTTATACAGGGTGAAATTTTAACCACTTTCCAAATTTCAATATAGCAATCTACAAGACTAAAAACAAATGACGTATTTTTTCTTTTGGTATAGCTCAGTACAAAAATGTCTAGATAAAGCACTTAGAAAAAGTCCGCCAAAAATCTAAAATTTTGGTAATGGCCTCCTCGCAACACAGTTTTTACGCGATGCGCATCTCATTCATTCATTACAAAACTATTTATAAGTTTATAAGTTTCTATATTTTCGTAATTTTGCAATTCAACCATGTTGTTACTTTTTTCTTACATGCGAAGTAAGTCATCGGAAAAAGGTTTAAAATTCTGTTTATTTTGTTGTATATTAATACAGATTGAGCTGAGAATTGTTTTCGAGCAAATACTGTTTTGGTGGCTTTTGGTGTTAACTTTGCGTTTATTTAGTAAATTTGGGTTGAATGAATGATTTCTATGTACGCTTAAAATACATTGTTGTATATATAATTGTCTCACTGAGAGCACGTTAGCTTCTTTGTATAATAAATTAGTACTGAATAGTCTCTTTTTACGCAACATTACTTTTAAACATATTCTCAAAAAACATAACTCTCCTACTGACGCAGTCAGGTAATTAGCAATCTCATCTATAACAAGTAAAGTACAGTAACAGCCTACAATCATCCCACAGCAGGAAAAAGGCTTCCATCATTGAATTCAAGTTACCATAGCAATGATGGGTATACTGGCATAATCACCACGCTTGTTAAATGCGGGTTGGTGATCACAAACCCGAGCAACGTTCGAAAATTCGAAACTTTTTTGTTGACCGACCCGGGATTCGAACCTGGGACCCCGAGATCTTGGCCCAGTATTTAAACCACTAGACCAACGGGACGGGGACCTATAACAAGCAACCATGTTTTTAAACTATTTTACAAATATCTTGTTTTTAAAAACTATTTACTTCTTTAAGCACTAATTTGGTGTAGGAAGAAAGATAACTCTTTATTTCATACAAAAGAAATCGAAATTATCACAAGACACTGATTTAATGGTATATAACTGGATTTTTTAATGGTAAACCAATAATATAATTGAAGACAAGCGATTATAAATATGTAGGTATAATAGCAAAACTAAAAACCAGCGTATAGTATACTGAGTGTTACGAGTTCTGAAATATCGCCAATAGATTTTGCACGGAGTGGCTATAAGCTTCCCGAGAACTTTGGTCACCATCCGGCTTCGTTAGGATAAAGCCTTTAACTGTAAGCCTCATTTACATGTAAATCGTTGTGAATACCTTTACTGCATGCTCACTCAGCGACCCGTTGATTGCGAATAACTAGAAGCTTGGTGCAGAAATTCATTGCATCAACACCATTTTTTTAAATCCCTCGATCGTGAGTTATTCCAGACACAATTGAAATCAATTGTTATTGTGGCACCCGAGTGCCTCCTGGGGGTTGAGGCACTCGGGTGCCACAAAATGGGGAAGTAACCAATGTAGAGAAATGTTATTTATTACTTAACCATATAATTTTTTTTGTTTAGTTGTTATTTCAAGTGACGTGGCCGAGCAAGTGAAGTAGTTGGTTCAACGTGTATTGTTATCAAAGCAAGAGTTGATTCCATTTGAATTAGAAATCAATTTCTGCCTCTAAGAGTGCAAAATACGGGCGACACATAAAAATGGAAACTGTTTACCAATAAGGTGAAATAAGTTATTAATTTTCAGTCAAAAATAACTTTGTTGTAGTTGTAATGATTTCGAAAAAAATATTCTACCTACCTACTTAATTGAATAAATCTTTGAGGCTACTAAAATGTAATATCAAATAACCATTCTTGCTTGATTATCAGGTAAAACATCAGGAGGGTAAAATTATATAAATAAATGTTATCTAAAATGTTTAAACGAAGAAATTTAATACACCTATCGAAAATTACTTCTTAGAATTCAATGGAAAATTAGAATGTAATTTACAACCCAAGTAAACTTCCAACGGATCTTCTTTGTTGGAGAATCATGACAATGTACTGCTGGGAACTCATTACGAATTCTGTGGTCATATCCAGCTTAATGTTTGGACTTTGATTATAAGAGCAACTCTCCTCTCGAATTCTAGCAAGGTGTGTTTTTATAGTCCGGCGGGTAATTCAATCTGGTAACGTTATAAGCATTTTAGTTGAAAAATATAAAAGTTCCAGCGCTAAGAATGGCTCGAGTGACCTGATTTGTAATTCAGATCTCCGTAAAGGTAAGCTTTTCTTGGATATTTCACATTTAAAAAAAAGTTCTACTTAAGTAGCGGCGTTCCTGTGTTTGAAATATTATATTTAAAATTCGTTAGCGTAGCAAACCTGGATTGACGACAATACAGTTTCTAGGGTTCAAAACCAGTGCCTACGGGTTCAAATCTTTAAGAATGAAATGTTAGTGTAATGAGCATTTTTATTGGTGTCGTGGACCTTAAATTCATATTCATTATGTCACTTCTTAACAACAGACGATATAAGTATAGGATAGGTATACAAATTCGGATAAGTTTTTATCAAATCGGAGTTATATTGCGTGCTAGTTTATATAACTTTTAAGATAGACGATATCTTTTTTTAACTAAAATTAATCATAGGAAGACTAAAAAAGAAGATAACATAGTTACGTGCTAAGCCAATATATTTTTAGTTTTCAGTCAGTCCTGTACCAATGGTCACTGCAAAACCGTTCCGCCTCAACGGCATTCATATCTTATCTTAGTTTTACGAGTTTTCTCATTTCTAATTCTACCCCGTAAAATGCAAGCATTACGACGACATGCACTTGAACAGTTTTTGTTTGTTTGTCTAAATATTTAAAATGCTTTTTTAAAACTTCCGTTTTTGTTAGGTTTTTATGCAAACAATTGAAATAACATTATGTTCCTAATGTTACGCTAGCGCTAATGCTACTTAGCTATGCAGTTACGCACAGTACAACAATAACAAGAGTGTGCAACCTGCCTAATTAGTATGAAACACGCTGTGACGCACACGGACGTATCTGTGAAAGGTTCATCCATCTATTGAAAAAAATTCGTTCATGAGAAGTTGAATTGTATTTTCAAGAAATCGCCTCGTCTATTGCAAAACTTTTTTTTACATAAACTTAAATCGTAAGTATGTCAAAGTAATTGTATTGAAAAAGGTCTATTCTACCATTCATGTTTAGCAGTGGATCCATATACGAGTAGACTGGTGACGTGGAATATGTATAATTATTTAATCACATGTGTCCCATAGTTTCTGTTTTCACGTCTTTCACTGAAAATGTCTCGGCAACGACATTCCCTTCGCATAATGTGTTCAGCTCACCGCGACATACATCCCTCTATATGACTTTTGACCGCCTTTAAAATAAAAGGGTCACATCATTCGCATTTGTTTGTATCCCTCTGCCCTCCAAGTTGCGGGTAACCTTTGATTCGGTAGCATTTATTTTTTGCGTGAGTATCGTACGTTTGCATAGCGGTTTCAGCCAAAGATGTCAGTAACACGTATGTTTGAATAATAAAATGGTAAAATATTTGTTAAATTTACATGTGGACGTTTGTTTGTAAAGCCGCCGCGTCAACTTTGTTTGATATCGTTTTGTCTACAAACCAAGGCGCAATTCAACGCAATCTGGAAGTTTGCGGTTTGAAATGAATCGTATTTTCTTATAATAGTACCTACCTACTTATTTTACTTATGACGAGGTAGGAACTGTTCATTGTTGCGTTGAAGGTTATTTTCAAGCGTCTGGATTGAAAAGACTCTAGCGTCAACATTAATGGCAGTTACTGACATACTTCTGCTTTACCGATGATAATATTTTATGGCTGAGATTTAAGACCTGAACACAATGCTTGGAGATCTTAATAGCATTTCCCAAAAAGTGGGGTCAGAGATAAACATGGAGAAGAGAAAATTGTCCAATGAACATGTCGAACCCTATTCAGCTTACATTGAGAACACTAAACTTGAAGTTATTGACCACTCTTATACCTGGGTGGGACAGATGGTCCATCAAAGCATGCCAATAATATGAATTACTGATTACGTGTATGATGTTTCTTATTTCCAGTAACTTATTTTGTCCATTTTACTACTTCCGCAGCTAGGAATTACAAAAACACAATATACAATTTATAAAACTGTGATGTTATACTAAGTGGTTTTTAATGGGTTTAACTAATATTGTCATTAAAAATTATAAATCAGTTATTGGCAATTAGTAAACTGTGATATATAATTTTTACTGTTCAGTTTAATATTGACTAGAAGAGTGTTATATTTGTAGTTATTATTGCAGTTAAAGGTGCGCGTCCACTTATTCATACCGGCTGCATTACGCCGTCCTTATATTGTATATTTTACACTGCACTGCGTCCCTTCCATTGTGGATAAGTGAACGTACTGTATAGAATACCAAAAAATTCGGATAGTGCGCTGTAGCCGGCGCAGATGACAGATTCACACACCTTACAACTATAATTATAGCTATAGATAAATCTACGTATGGGTATTAATTAAAAAATAATATACTTTTTTAAAGGACAGAAGATAGACATGACCATCTTCATCAGAATGTTATACCCCGAGCATAATTTATGATAGGAATAGTATCAGCCAGTATCAGCCAGTAATGAAATCTTTGAATAACTAACTTATATTTAGAACAAACATGCGTGTACAGTATAAATTATGACGACGATTGTTTAAATGAATTTTCTAAAATGTACCACATGATTTTATTTTATTTTATAATTTTTAAAAAGTGACAAGTATTATTACATCAAAAATACTGGACAAAAAATTAGTGCAAACTTGTACTAGGACACGAGTCAAAATTCGAACAAGCCATCACGTAAGTATACAACTTAGGGATATCATTCATAGCGTTTAATATTGGGGCATCATATGAAATTAAAAAAGTCTTAACAAAATAATGCTCATTAAAATACATAGTGTCCAAGTACAGACAACGGCAGGTCAACCTACCCAAAAAATCATTGAACTGATTTTTAACTTATAGGTACGATACGTAGTGATCAAAATAAATTAAGAGAATTTGACGTTTTGTGATAGGTTGGCGAGCTGTGGTTGTCTGTACATGCAAGAAAATAATATTTATTCTTTTAATAAATTGTTAATCTTCTCGTAGCATAATCACAGTTCCTTAATACTGACCTATTTGCTGTACCTATTATTTTGTAAGTTTAAGAACACTATTATATTTTGTTTGAACACTAATAACAAACAGTTATTTGGAATTAATGAAATAGCGGAATTCAGTTATTATATAGCAAAGATTGAAATAGTGTCCTACTCCTACTAGAAAAAAAAAATACATTATCTAGAACTTACATTAGAACTATCCTATATTAATACTCAGTCAATAGCACAACGAACTGTCACGTAAGTAGACAAATCAGGCATAGCATTCATTTGGTATATTGGTAATATGAAATATTATTATCTTATAATTACGCCTTTTAAGAATCGGGTTTTTTATTCGTACAAAGTTTTTTCTCTCAGTGAAATTTAATCTAAATCAGTTTACAACTATTGATTCCCTATTCAAAATACCACCCCTTTTTTAATCCCCGTAAAATATTATTTCTGGGTTATCTAAATACCGGCACCCAAAATATCTATACTTATTTATTTATTTCATCTAAACCGGTTCAGCAGCTTAAGCGTGAAGAGGTAACAGACAGACTAATAGACAGACTCTCGTGTAAATATTGTAAGTATGGAAATGCCTTGCATAGGTGATGAAAAATCCTTCCAGACATAGTTTACAGTATCTCGCTAGAAAGGCAAGCTAAGATATTTTTCTACATAAAATTATTTCATTTTGCCTGACTATTTTTGTAACAAGGTTTACTCCAATAAGAAGATGTCGTCGTGTTTATGTTAGGATCTCATTCGAACTTACTTCTAAAGCGATGATAGGGCAAACGAACATTGAGCAGGGGTGCTTCATACGACGAAAGAAATGATTCTATGGATAATGTTGTTAATTTATGAACACAAATAATAAAACAATCCTTTGAACCTGTAAAGTTAAACAAATATTAGGAAGATGCAAAATTTCTTATTAACTAACTTACTTCTTACTAAAAAGTAAAGTCCATAATTGAATTCAAGTTAACATTTTTACTATGTACCTATATTATTATAGAATCATAACGCGAAAAAATTTGATGTTTGTTACTCCATAACGCCATAATGGCTTACAGTATTTGTATGAAATTTGGCTCATTTTTTTGTTGTTGCACAAAATTGAAAATTCCACGAGTACGAAGTAGCGAAAAGCAGCTAGGTAATAGTAGGTATATTAAAGAATCCTTCGTTTAAAACTACGAGCACTTGTAAAAAAATCCGGACCCATAATAAAGAAAATAAAAAACAAAGGCGTGGGCAACAGCTAGTATAATGTAGTTTTATCTTTGTACTTTTCTTTACTTGTGTCATTCACCTGCAGACATCAAAGTGATATGGGTAATTTATCAACAAAAATAACACGTTTTCTTTCTGTACGTGTCTACGAAGCGACAAGCCATAGGAAAAAAGAATAAAAATTTTTATGATTCCCGATTACAATCTACTTACATTGTTAAAGCAGGCAAATTTAAAGGTGTAACCGACGAAAAAGATAAAATAAGTATTTAATTTTTTATTTAAAGTTATTCTTCTTACGTGGTCATAACGTGATGTCACATACTTACTTATACATATATGTAAAAAGATATATATGGCGAGTATGAATGGAAATGTTGGAAGGGGAAGGCCTCGACGAACTTATCTTGATCAAGTCGGGGAAGTTCTAAAAAAAGGTCAGGTCAAGAGTACCCTAAACCGGCGAACGTGTATGAAAAGATTAATGAATGTGGATGAAGCGAAAGTAGTCTGTAAGGATCGTAGCAAGTGGAAAGATGTGGTCTCTGCCTACCCCTCCGGGAAAAAGGCGTGAGTGTATGTATGTATGTACGTATATTTCAAAGGAAGGTTCGTAAGCCTAACTTAATTTTTTTAATACATAAAAAGTGTATCTAACTTCAAAAATGACCGTATGTCAATTGAATTTAAAAAGCCTATCTTACCCGTTAAGGACATTGTTTCTATTAGAGTAATCATAGGGACACTCCAGTTTTATATATTACAGCTGACGATTGTTATCATTTATGGATCTTATCCCATTAACATAATTAGCCCTACATGGATCAGCACCTTACTCTATGGCAATTACTTAGGTTATTTAATCTCTGCCTGAGTGTATAACAGACGGAGTTTTGCGCGGGAAACGAGAAGGGAAAGATGGACTTCGTAATTTTGTGAAATTATCCTAAGCAGCTTTTATTGTGATAAAGTGGTGGCATTGTTATAATAATGTGTCAGTGAGTAGGATAAATCAAATAAAAGTAAGAAACAAGGAAGGGCGCTCCTATTTGATTCTGATCCACGTTCTCGCGTAAAACTCCTGTAATCATTGAAATGTATTAACCACCTATACATTTAATGTGTTACGTTTAGGCTAGGTTAGGCTATTATGTTTAAGTAGTTATTATATTGTAGGATGAATTTTATATTGACATTATAACTAAAGACTACGCTGTATGGACTCGTCCAAAGCCGTTAAATGTTTATGAAAAAAAAGACTTGTGGCACTCGGAGACTGCCGCGGTAAAGCTATTGCATAGCATTTTTTATCAACTTATGCAATTATAAAACTAAAAAGTATCACCGCTGTGCCGGTCGGAGTGGGGGGTGTTAGGTTATTTTCGTTACGGAATTTCTGGATTCGGTCTCCACGCTCAAGGCCCGCGATAGAAGCTATGCAATAGCTTAATTTTATAATTTTATGTATTTTATAATTTTGACTTTTGTGTTTAAATTTTTCTGTTATTTTGGCAGATATGGTTACCATAGGCAACCATACTGTCAAAATCCTTATTTTCTTCTAAATTCTTTTAAATTTCGGAAATTCAAACTTGTTCGATCGTGCCTCGCCCCGAGTTAGGTTATTTTCGATACGGAATTTCTGGTTTCAGTCTCCACGCTCAAGGCCCGCGATAGAAGCTATGCAATAGCTTAAAAATATAACAGACGTTGAAATGAATAATAAACGTCTTTAGATGATTTTTTTGTTAAATTAAACTGTTTTTTTGTGAAGTTAATTAAAATTATGTGAAACTGAATTAAATATTAAGGGTTAAAATATGAAATTGCCGTTTTATTGTAATAGGTTCTTTGAATTGACATAGAATCTTCATGGTTTGAGGTTTTCGAATGAAACTTTTAACACATGGTTTCTATGATGTTCTTCTTTTAAAAAATGTAGAACATTTGAATATTGACTTTCAATTGTTTTTGTTATTTAACTTAGACAAGAAAGATGGATACTGCGAAAATTCGAGTGATTTTTGAATACGAGTTCCGACGCGGAAGTAACGCGGCAGAAACAGCCCGCAATATCAATGTTGCGTTTGGAGAGGGATCTGCTAATGAACGCACCGTGCGATTTTGGTTTAAACGCTTTCGTGATGGAAACTTCGACTTGAAGAACGAGCCACGAGGAAGACCGCCCACACAGGTGATTAACGATAAATTAAGAGAGATGGTGGAAGCCGATCCTAGTCAAACTACCCAGGAATTAGTGGCATGGTTAAACGTAACCTTACCCACAATATTGATTCATTTGCGTCAAATCAATAAAATAAAAAAATACGAAAAGTGGGTGCCTCATGATTTGACTGATGTGCAGAAAGAAACGCGTGTTGAAACTTGTGTTGCCTTGTTGAATCGGTACAGAAATGAAGGAATATTAAATCGAATTGTGACTTGTGATGAAAGGTGGATTCTTTATGATAACCGTAAAAGAAAAATGCAATATCTGACCCCAGGTCAAACGCCTCAACAGAGTCCTAAAGCAAAACTTACCAATAAAAAGGTAATGGTAACTGCTTTGTGGTCTCAGCATGGTGTTATTCACTATAGTTTTCTCCGATCTGGTCAATCAATAACGGTAGATGTCTATTGTGCCGAACTCCGAACAATGTTGGAAAAACTAGCAGTAAAACAGCCCCCACTCATCATCGATCTTCACCATTATTGCTCTATGACAACGCGAGACCTCATACAGCACGAGAAACCGTTTTGACCCTTCAGGAACTGCAATTAGAAACCATTCGACATCCTCCGTATTCGCCAGACCTTGCTCCAACGGACTACCATTTTTTTCGTGATTTGGACAATTATCTACGTGACAAGAAGTTTTCTTCCCAGGAGGCAGTACAAAATGCTTTCACACAGTTTGTGCAGTCTAGATTCTCAGAGTTCTATCACAAAGGCATAAATGACCTTCCTATTAGATGGCAGCAATGTATAGATAATAATTGTAACTATTTTGATTAAATAAATTTGTTAAAAATTAAAAAATAAAGATTTTGATTTTCAGTACAAATCGGCAATTTCATACTTTAACCCCTATTACATACCTAATGATATAATTGAAAATATAAATGCAGCATATAATAAGGTTATATGATGAACTATTTTACTTAATAATATAAGCAGTCCTAAGTCTAATTAAATTGAATTGAATTTTTTTATTTTGCTATGTCCTTGCCCACCTATTTCTGATTTACACATAATATGAAATTACTAACACCCTGTTATCCATACACATGTGATGAAAATAAATGTTTTTAATTTGAATTTGAATTTTGTTGAGGATTTCTTTGCCATCTTATGGAGTGACAGCCCTGCTAGTTGGTACCAGTTCTAAGAATCTATGCCATTTGCGCAAATCGTAATTGGATTATTATCTGAGTCACGTCCATTAAGCGGATGAAACGAGATTGAATTGCAAAATGTATCGAGTTTAACATTGTACAATAGGCTCATCTATTAGGCTTTTAGGCTTATGTTTTGGTGTGTTTTTTTGCTTTTACCTCGTTTTTAATGTAATTTTTTTTCTCTAGGTCTCGTCAAATAAATGAATCTTTATCTTTATCTTTAGGCATTGGTCTTCAGATATCATCACAGTTCTTTCACTAGTTTCGCGTAACAAGGCAGATTTGTACGCAGCGTACGCTGTATCAAAGAATATTAAACATATTTGTTTAACATTCTTTGGCTGTACTCAATGGCTGTACTACAATAAATATATTTGGCAAAAGCTTTATTGTATTTCCATTTGTATGTCGGTGGTTGATATCGGTGAGTTGACAAAATGCCCACCAATAATTTTGGTACGAGTAATGTAAGAAATGCCCGGCAATGGTGGATCATTATTAAACTGTAACTTTGGATATCAGGCGTTTTGCCATAGAGAGGACGACTAAGGGCTCACAAACATAAACACGATACGACGTCGCGTCGCGTCGTGCGTTGTGACACGTTGCGACGCCGTTTCATGAAAATTTACATAGTAAAAAACCACAAACGAAGTCGCAACGTGTCACGATGCACGACGCGTATCGTGTTTATGTGTGTGAGCCCTTACTATATTCGTCAAGCACACTACTTAAATTACTTTAACCTGAACAACATCGCAGATCGGTAACAAACCTATTTTTATTTATTGTTTGTAAATTATTGACTAAAGCCAGAACGAAATCAATTGAACTAAGGCAACATGTCTCAAGTCCCAAGTGAAATCTTCGAGAGCAGCATGTGAGTATTTTAGAGATTGATTCATTTGTATTTGTTTTCATTAAATATTATACTTATAATAATGCTTTCTATTAGAGACGTGAAATAAATAACTCTGAAAAGGGTTAACAAAGAGCTTAAAACGACATCTCCAGTTTGGCGCGTACTTAATTTATACTTAAACCGTAAAATTAAAAGTGCCTGCGGAAAATACGGGCGAAAAGGCAAAAGCGTTGCTTTGGATGACAAAACAATTCCACTACTGTCGGCAATTTTTCATCCCTTTAAAACAAAAATGTTGGCGTCTTTTTGTGATAATTAAAACTTAAAATTGCAAAGAATCAAGCGGAGCCATGGTTACAGAATTCTTAAATACATTTTTTTTCTCTCAGTGGATATAATTTCATCAAGGATATTCTCGACGGGCAAAATCTAATAAGGCAGCCTGAAACTTTTTGGAACTCTCGTTTCTGTTTTTATTGTTGTTTAATCATGCTCTTTGGTAGGAAATACTTTTTGTAGGTATCCATTTAGATTTGTAGTATAAAATGTTTCGTTCTAAATATACAACCTATTATTAACTTTGGGATTCTTAATATTAATTTAAACGGCGTAGTGAAAAATAAATAAAAACAGAGGTATGGTTTAGTTAAATTATTGTTGGACATACCATAAACATATTTTTATATTAAATCTATAGCCGTAAGAAAGTACCTACTTTATTTTGTTTAGGTGATGAGAGTGGTGGTTATTGAAGCCTTAATAATCCCAAATAATGCGTGAATTAAATTAAATTAATTTAACACCCAATAATTATTCATTCCAATTGGGCTCGGCTTCCACACGCATACTTCCAAACGCATTGACCATCATCTAGCATCGACTTGAAGTTGGTATATTTAGTCATTTTCGTCTATAAAATTTTGTGAGAAATTTACAGACAGGTAGGTCAACCTACCCAAAAAGTTAAAGGTCATTGAATTGATTTTCAACTTTAAGTCCAACAAGTAGAGATGAATATCAATTGAGAAAATTTTACGTTTTGTGGTATGTTGACGTGGCGTTGTCTGTACCTACGTAACCTGTTTTTAAATTATGTAAATAAGCCCTAGAAAATAAAAAAGCATCTTGTTAGACACTTTGTGCGACTAGAAGTACGAGTAATTACTAATTTGCTTACAGAATCACGAATCTAATTAGCCCTAAAATTCAAATATTTTTTGTTCAACAGGCACGTTTCTTTTTAATTAGTTTGCGGGTTTAGTAGAGGGTTTCAACTGTCAAAAATATTTCGCCAATGAGTACACAGTACAGTCATTTTCATAAATGGTAACAGGGTTTATTCAAATTCAAATTCAAATCATTTATTTCAGACACACACGAGTCCGCATGGCATAATTAATTATTAGAAATGAAAAGTGAAGTAAATAAAATAAAGTTGCGTCAGTCACGAATTACAAAACAAATAACATTAAAAACACGGGAAAAAATATATATATCTAAACACAAAAATTAAAATTACCTAATGAGCAGCTGAACCCACCTCATAACAAATGGACAGTCACTCTTTCAGCAACAACGCGCAAAATGCTATTAGTGTCTCCGCGAACACGGCTCAGCATCGAGGCGGCTCGTTTCCGGAGGATGGCATGGAAGCCATCTGTGCGAGCCTCCGCAAACATACCTGACGCGCTGCAGTACCGCGGTAGCCCTAATAACACTCTGAACGCGTTGTTGTATTGGACTCGAAGGGCGTTGATTGTCTTCAGCGTATAGCTTACCCAGAGGTTAAACGTATAGAAAAACTGACAGAAAGCCTTAAAAAGTATCACCTTAACGGGTTCTGAACAACGTGCAAACCTGCGAGCCAGCATATATATTATATATTCGACGACCCCCGTGGCGGAGTGGCGTACACACCGGTTTTCAAGGTGTCGCCTGCTCCGAGGTCCCGGGTTCGATTCCCGGACGGGTCAATGTAGAAAAAATGAGTTTTTCTACATTTTCTCGGGTCTGGGTGTTTGTGGTACCTTCGTTGTCTCTGGTTTCCAAAATACGAATGCTTTAAATAGTTATTCAAATTGGGGTCAGAACAATGTATGTGATGTTGTCCACATTTATTTATTTATTTATTTATATTGCTTCTTACAGCCAACGCCCTCCGCTCCCTTTCGATGTCCTCATTATCAGACTGGTCTTCCGTCACTCAATGGCCCAGATACTTAAAACGCGTGACTTGTTTAAGTTCCACACCACCCAAATAGACAGGGGGTGCAAGTGTGAGCACAAGCTCACATTTGCGATCACAAGATCGCGAGACTTAAACATCATAAGTTCACTTTTATTGGCGTTGTATCTAAGCCCATGGGCTTCGGCATATTCCTCACATATTTTAACAAGTTTTCGAATGGCACTTATTGAGGGTGCCAGTAACACTATATCATCAGCATAGCTCAGGTTGTTAATGAATTTTCCGTCTATGGAGCAGCCAATACCAGCGCCGCTGAGTTCCTCAATAAGCCCATTCAAATACAAGTTAAACAGAGAAGAAGACGTTCCTGTCTCTGTCCCCCTGTCTCACGCCACACCTTAGTTTGTACTCATTTGAGACCTCTCTTCCCCATCGTACAATATTTATTTATGTTTGTACCAATACTCAAAGATAGTGACTACTTCACTTGGGAGACCGGCTTCTGTCCTCATTTTATTTTACAACAATTCATAGGACACCAAATCAAAGGCCTCCGACAGGTCAAGGAAGCATGCATAAACCGGAGTTTTCTTGCCAGTGTAATACCGGACGGTATGCTTCATGGACAGTATAGCAGTATCTGTGGACAGTCCAGACCTAAATCCGAATTGCGCGTCATTTAACTGCAGATGACTGTTTAGGATTCCTTCAAGCAAACCGTCCAGCACTTTTGCAATAGTTGTGGCCAATGAAATCTAGGTCTATAATTATTTTTGTCAGATGGATCGCCAGTTTTTATTATTATTATTTATTATTATTATTATTGGTACAACCACTGTTTTTAAACACTCTATTGGTAAGTATGAGTGTCGTACGCAAAACGTATAGAGCAAAGAGAGTACCCTATGCAGGTGAACACCTGCGTACTGGAGATGCTCGATACCAAGTCCATCGTATCCCGGGGTTTTTCCACGTCTCATACGTTTTATAATTAGAGCTACCTCTTTAGCTGTAAATTTAGTTGGCGCCCTGGACTCGACAGACCCGGAGCTAGGGTTTTCTAGCACATAAGCCCGAGGTGATGGTTCCACATAAAAGTGATCTTTAAATAAGTTTGCAATATCTCGAGGCTTGGTCACACCACTTACACTAAGAGGTACAGTAGATCTAGGGCTTAGTCTCTTAGTGTATTTCCAGAAATTTTTAAAATCATTTTTAGCGTGATGCGATGCCAAAATGTCCATCTTTAACCTTCTTGATTATTTTGACACCATTTAAGTTTAGCTTTAAATACACGCCGAGACTCCGCCATATTTTCATAAAGAGTACCATTCAATGGACTACCATTTAATCTCCATGCCTAAAAGCTAGACCGCGCCGCAGCATGAGCAGCCTTTATGTGTTCGTTTCAACCAACCACCTCACGCTTTTTATTGACACGGGTCGGTCTATTTGAGGTGGCCTCAGCTGCTTTCAGTGATCATTCAGATCAGTGCTCCGTAATGCGCGATCGGAAGCGGACGTGTCCGTTGCATAGCTGAATTATTTTAATTCACGACTAGCGCAGCGCGCGTCGTCTATCAGCAATGGACTCGCAAAAACTCATTGCTAACGAATTGTTGGCGTTTATACAGCACGCCATCGACACTATGGACGAGGTCAGCATCATGCAGATCTGCAAATCCAATTTCAAGAAAGAAGAGATTTGCAGTGGCAAGGCGCTCCTGTTCCAGACGCTCGGGAAGAGTGCCCAGATGCCGTCTCGCCGAAGGGACGGGGGTGAAAGAAGTGTGCAGGACATCATTACCTTGCTGAAGGAAACCGATCCTGACGAAGTGCCTGCGTTCGTGGCAAAGGAGCTACACAAGCTGCCCCCTGTCACGTTCGATCATGTCGACGTCACCAGGCTGTTGAAGGACATCACGTTCCTAAAAGCAAGCTTGGCCGAAGTGCACGCAAAATTGGAGGCCTCAGAGAACACCATAGGTGACTTGCGTGCCAAAGTGTTGCTATTAAGCAACACTGCTCCGGTTAGTAGGTCACCTGAGGCCTGCAATGTCAACACACGTCGCGGGGCGCAGAATGCATCGGTCAGCAGTTTCGGGTCGGCGCAAACTGATGCGTCACTCGTCGCGGTCACCGACATCGTCGCGGCTACTGCGCGCCCCGCCGCGCGCCCCGCAGCACCGCAGGACACATCGCGCGTTGAGACGTCAACTCCGACGCGTGCATATGCTGCAGCTGCCGCTCGGAAAAGCAATTGCATGGCGGCTCCGAAGAAGCTGGCATCACAGGCGGATAAGTGTGATGAGGAGGGCTTTACGAAGGTCGAGAAGAAGAAAAGGAAGCCCTCGACCCGCAAACAGTGCGGCAACGCACCGACTGGACCGAACCACCTGCTTCGGCCCGCAGTTCCAGTGACGTTGCTATACGTGTCCCGGCTTTATTACTCTACAAAAGTCGAGGAGATTGTAGAGTACATCCGAGTGAAGACCAGATATACACTGAGGGTCGAACGGTTGGAGTCTCGACACAACACGAACTTTAATTCGTTTGTGGTGAGGGTTCCGACTGAACAGCTGTCGACCTTCATGCAGGCAGAATTTTGGCCAAAGGGTGTTGTATATCGTCGGTTTCGTGGACGGTTACCTGACACCAAGTTGCGAAACACAACGCCGTCAAAATAGTGCGTAGTGATATAATTTATGTGTTATTTTGTATGTATGTTAGTCTGTAAGGTATTTATTTTATGGGCCTGTATTTCATAATCTGTTGCCTGAATTAAATAAATAAATAAATAATAAAAAAAAAATATGATACACTCGCACATCAACCATTGATTTCCATGGAGACTCTGTTATTAGCAGTGATCTAACCAACTCGTGCTACCGTGAGCATCGGTAATAAATGTGAACGTATCAGAGTCTATACCAAGTTTTTCAATGTCTGCACAAATCCACTTTTGCTCATAGCAAAATTTAAAAAGTTCCTTACCAAACAAATCCTTAGGATCGGCATTAAAGTCTCCCATAATAAATACAATAATACCTCTCTTTATTTAAACAATACAATTAGTAAAAGAAACACTGGCTACAAAGATACACTGTTCACATGGAAACACTCATTGCTTTTACTCATTGCTTAGGTTATTCTATTAAATATTACATTTAAAAAACTAATTATGGATAAATTTCTAAAAACACAGAATTACTTTTTAAGCTTGTGCTGCACTTATATGCTTATAGTAGCATATCCATATCTAAGCAAACAGAAGTATGTATCTACGAGCAAAATGTTTCAAGTATTACCTATTAGGGAGCATACTGGCTCGCGAACCTCTATAGTGTACCTTACAATTTCCGAACTCGGATATCATATTTTTAAAACTGTTCAGTATTTTCGAGGTACACTAGCGATTGAATCCTTGAATAAAATATATTAAAAGGCTGTTTCATCTTAACCTGTTGTTAAATATTTGAAAAAATATTTCCTTCGGATGTTGGAGGTTGAAGGTCCGAAAACATTGATGTAACTCCGCTGGCTTTAAATCTTTATATATAAAAATTACGTGTCAAGTTGTTTGTCCGCAATGGACTCCTAAACTTTTAATCAAATTTGTACACCGTATGCAATTTGATCCAACTTGAAAGATAGGATAGCTTACATCTCAATTTATAGTCGCAATATAATTTTATTGCAAATTATTTGTTCCTTGACTTTTAAAGACTTGGTAAGGTAAACGCCATATTTGGTGACAATGACATTTAAGACGTCAAAATCAAATTAAATTATTCTGTGGCGATGCGAAGTTCGCGGGGTCAACTAGTAAATAGATAGATAATACTTTTATTGCAAAAAATAAAGGAAACATGAAAATTACAGTTTGATACATCTGTACAAAAGTCATGAATACATTTGTCGACACACTTGTAAGGATGAACGACAGTCAAACAGCAGATCTTCCTTTTCAATATTTAATTACATACTTGCTTTTTATCCGCTAGTACACTTTTACCACGACGCTACCGTCTGTCTCCGCTGATCGATACTCAATGCCCCAGCCAACCTGCCGAGTGTTTCCAACCCCACCACCGTTACCGGCAGTTTTTTTATAAGTCGCTCATTTGACATCTCGGTAATAAGGTTCCGTATTGCCAGCATAGAAAAATATTATTCTACTGTTTAAATTATTTATTTTAAAAGATATTGGCACGAAGTTCCTTATCGCGCGTTGCGAAAGGGGGCTAGACGGAAAAAATTAAGACCAAAAGTTGTAACGACACTTTTTGCTATAGTTGTAAGCCGTGCGGCGTGCGCGTGTTTCTCTGTCTGTCTCTAAAGTTTTTTAATTCTTTTCAGTGTAAAATACTATATTCGAGGTAAATAAATAAGATTAGACCTTACACACTAAATGTCGGGGTAGCTCAATGGTTAG
The DNA here is from genome assembly GCA_949315895.1 of Anania crocealis. Classification (NCBI taxonomy): domain Eukaryota; kingdom Metazoa; phylum Arthropoda; class Insecta; order Lepidoptera; family Crambidae; genus Anania; species Anania crocealis. The sequence goes on along the minus strand of OX438880.1, from coordinate 19,040,172 downwards.
AGCAGTCGCCTGGCAAGCGAAAGGGTGTGGGTTCGAGTCTACCTTAGGTAGTCGAATTTTTTTTAATTCATAGAAGTGTATTTTCACATGTCATAATAGGTCACTGACTGTACTTCCGAGCGTCTCTAATTGGTATGCTGAGCGCGGTTGCGGTCAACGTTCCTTCAGCCGAATTGGGGCATCTGCGTTTTAGCATTTAACCCGACGAAAGTATTTCTATCTATCGGCGGTTTGGGCCGAAGCTAGATTTATATAATATGAATTTCATGACCTGTTAGTGAAATTATTTATACAGTCAATGTGCTTTTAGAGATTTCACATAAGCAAGCAGTCAGTATTTAGAACTATCTAAACAAAATTTTAAAGTAAAAATTTCAATTCTTGGAAAATATACCTACATATTTGTACTAGCCACTCGTACGTTATTGGAAATGCAATTCCTTAAATAAAATTTTTTTCGACTTTCTTACGAAACTACAAACTTCCGTTTTCAGGGCAACTACGTTCTTGTGTTTTGCTAGATTAAAATGACATGATGACAAAGATGAATGACATTTATTCTTAATCTTACTTGTGCTAGAAGATATTACTTCTGCCAAATTTCATCTTTCTAGGTTAAAAAATAGTGCTTTATGGTACTTTATATGATATTTTAAGCAATTAAATTGCAATTTTCATATCAGTATTTGTTATGTTTGTATGTATGTACATTTAACTATGTGCGCGTGGCTGCGCCCCCGCACCCCGCGCAATACTCGGGCGCTGTGTCGTAAGTCGTTCCAATAAACAGTGCGTTGCCAGCTAGCAAGTGTTTTACTCGTGTCCCTACGTCCGATACAAATCACTGGCGACGACTTCGCGTTTTACCCTCTCACGTGCGATTATAAAATCAGTTAGGATGTCCAGTGCACATTTTGGATTTTTGAACTGCTTTGACCATAATCTGCAGAACTGGAAAACGTACAAAGGACGGCTCGTACAGTTTTATGTAGCTAACGATATAACCAAAGAAGGGGATCCTACGGGTAAAAAACGAAAGGCTATTTTGCTCAGCGCACTCGCCGAGGGGACCTACAATCTGGTGGCAGATTTAGCACTGCCCAAGGAAATCGAAGTAGTACCATATGAAGATATTTTACAACTACTAGACAGCCATTTCACTCCAAAGCGTGTGGGGTTCGGTGAACGTCATAATTTTTATGCTGCCACACAGCAAGCAGGTGAATCGCACACGCAATGGGCTGCGAGATTGCGTGGATTGACAGCGCATTGTGGGTTTTTAAACCTTGAGGAAACGCTTCGCGATAGGTTCGTCATGGGAATGCGGCCAGGAGTGGAGAAGGAGAAGCTCTATGCGCAAGACCTCTCCGATCTCTCGCTGGCAAAGGCCCTGGAGCTTGCGGAGAGCTGGAGCAGCGCGCGCGCAGCCGCCGCAGCCAGCGCGACCGTGTCGGCGCCGCCGCTCGCTGACCACCAGCTGCACAGCATCTCGAAGAACAGCAAGAGTGGAAACGTAGGCAAAGTGAAGTGCAATGTGTGCGGGTTTACTAACCACAAAACATCAGAATGTAAATTTGCTAATTATGTGTGTCGAAAGTGTCACGTCAAGGGCCACTTGCGTAGAATGTGCTCGAAGGTAAACTACGTCGAAGTGGACGACGGTGGCAAGGGTGAGGATGATGATGACGGTAAGCTTTTTTATATTCGATCGGTGAGAGGTGAACCCATGGTGGAAATAATTAATTTGAATAATGTGTCGTTTAAATTTGAAATAGATAGCGGTTCTGCGGTATCGGTGATTTCAGAGCGGTGCTACAAAATTAATTTTAAAGATGTGCCATTATCACGCGCACATAAACAGCTGACGTCTTATACCGGGAAAAGTATTGCTTGTTTAGGTATGATCCGATTGCCCGCGTCTTATTCGGGACAAAAACATGATCTAGATATTTATGTCGTCCAAGATGGCGGTCCGCCACTCTTGGGCCGGGATTTTATATCACGATTCGGGTTACAGTTAACTACAATTAATTATTGCGGTACTGAAACGGATCTATCTTTAAGTAAATTGGAACAACAATATTCAGGATTATTTTCTGACAAGTTGGGTACCTTTAACAAATATAAAATTAAATTATTGTTGCAAAAGGATGCCAAACCTATTTTTTTTAAGGCACGTCCGATCGCATTTGCCCTGCGTGATAAGGTAGAACATGAAATCAATAGGTTAGTCTCATTAGGGATATTGGAGCCGGTCGAATATTCGGAATACGCATCACCTATAGTCCCGGTGTTAAAACGGAATGGCTCGGTTAGACTGTGTGCGGACTACTCTGTAAGTCTCAACAAACAGTTGCTCGTAGAACAGTATCCATTGCCTTCAATCAGTGAACTATTTTCGAAGATCCATGGTGGCCAACAGTTCAGTAAGCTGGACCTGTCAATGGCCTACAACCAGTGCGTTTTAGATGAGGAGTCCCAGGCTTTAACTTGTATTAATACGCACCGCGGGCTTTTTAAATATACGCGTCTTGTGTTTGGTTTGGCTAGCGCGCCGGCTGTTTTTCAACGGGCTATTGAAAGTGTGTTATCAGGGCTGGACGGGGTTGTATGCCTGTTAGATGATATATTGGTCACAGCATCCTGTAGGCAGGTCCATTTAGAAAGGCTAAATGAAGTTTTGAAGCGCCTGCAAGACGCGGGACTGACTTTAGAAACAGATAAGTGTGAGTTCCTTAAAGACGAGATTCATTACTTAGGCTATATTATAACAAAGGATGGCTTAAAAAAGGCCCCAGAAAAAGTAAAAGCTATGACGGACGCACCTGTTCCAACTAACGTAGCGGAGTTACAGTCGTTTTTAGGTCTTGTCAACTTTTACAGAAATTTTGTGCCAAACGCGTCTATGATTCTCAGTCCTTTGTATGATCTTTTGAGAAAGGGTTGTAAATGGGAATGGACTGATAATCATACCTCAGCATTCGAAAAAATAAAAGAGACGTTATCGTCGGAGCAGGTGCTAACTCATTTTAATCCGAAAGCCAAATTGATATTGACCGTTGACGCCTCGCCTACAGGTTTAGGTGCGATTTTATCACAATTAGAGTCAAACGGAGTCGAAAGACCCATTTCGTATGCCTCAAGAACTTTGAACGCGGCGGAGAAACGGTATGCACAGATTCAAAAGGAGGCAACCGCTATCATCTACGGCGTACGGCGTTTTCATCAATACCTATATGGTAGATCGGAACCATTCGTCTTACGTACAGATCATAAACCGTTAATTTCTATTTTTGGGCCACATAAGGGGGTACCTGAGGTATCTGCCAATAGGTTACAACGATACGCATTATTTCTTGGCAGTTACAATTACGTAATTGAATACATTCGCAGCCACGACAATAACGCGGATTATTTATCGCGAGCAAGTCTGCCCGCTGCGGGCGAGAGCGCGTCGTCCCATCCCCGCCGCCGCCGCGCCGTCTGCGCGTGTCCGGAGCCGTGCGCCGACGGCGAACTTTGCGACCGCGCATCTTATGTTTGTTTTGTATCCGATGGTAGTATGCCTGTGATCTTGGATAAATTAAGGGAAGAAACAAACAAAGACCAAGTTTTAAAAACAGTAATTAGGTTTATAACTGACGGATGGCCATCGAAAGTTAGGGATTTAAGATTAAAACCTTTCTATTTATGTAAATATCAACTGTCTTTTGAAAATGGATGTGTCATGAGAGGTCATAAAGTAGTTATACCTGAGAGCTTATACACACCGATTCTAAAAGAACTACATTCTTCACATTTAGGTGTAGTGAAAACAAAAGCCGAAGCGCGTTCGAGATTATGGTTTCCGGGAATCGATCAAGCTTTGGAAAAAATGATTGGCTCATGCGAGGTCTGTGTACAGCTGCGGCCATCGCCCCCCCGCGCCTCTTCCTCTTTCTGGGAGTTTCCATCTTGTCCTTTTCAGCGCATACACATAGATTTTTTAGGTCCGATCAACGGTTGTGTGTATTTAGTAATAGTGGACGCACACAGTAAATGGGTCGAAGCCTATAATATGAACCATTCTACATCTTCTACCGCTGTAATAGAAAAACTATGTGATTTCATATCGAGATTTGGGGTTCCAAAAATAATTGCGAGTGATAATGGCACAGCGTTTTGTTCACACCAATTTGAATCATTCTGCGCGAGTAACGGAATTACACATATCACTTCACCGGTTTATCATCCGGCGAGTAATGGTCAGGCGGAAAGTTTTGTCAAAGTGGTGAAAAAGGGAATAAAATCTAGCCTTTTATCAAGCAATACGACGAAAGACACTAATTTAAAATTACTCAAATATTTAATGGACTATCGTAATTCTATTCACTCCGCCACGGGTGTGTCGCCTGCACAGTTGGTATTTAACCGTAAATTACGATCGCGTTTGGATTTGATTGACCCAAAACCATCTTCGCCCTCGTCACCGGCCGTCGCTAATCGTGTGAAAAATGCACAGTGTACACAAACTAAAGTAAGCAAACAAAGTGAAAGGTTGTTTAATGAAAACGATCACATATTCTACAAAAAATATATAAATAAGAATACATTCAAATGGTGTAAAGGAATAATAGTGAAAAAGCTGGGAAAGGTTATGTACCAAATTAAGGACATTTGTACCTTGGAATGCTGCAAACGACATAAAGATCAGTTAGTTTTAGATAAAGGATCATGTACCAAACAGTCTACAGAAATAGATAATACTGTTATAGACTTACCTGGTCCGGGCTCCCCGCCGCACTCGGCTGAAGTACCTCTGTCATCGACTCAGCCTGCCCCGTTACCGACACCATTGTCGTCAGATCAAAGTCAGCCGATTTCATTTTTAAATCAACCTTCTCAATTTTTGAGCCAATTACAACTTTCTCCAGATCTGTGTAGTACTACTAGGGGGAGAAGAGTAGAGTTATATGAGTCAAATGACTCAACATCTTCAGAAGACGATAACGGTAACCAAATAGTACAAGATGCAGGGCAAACTACCTCTGTAAGACAATATTCTATTACTAGAAGCAATCCAGAATCTGACGAAGAATTTGTAGAGGCGGAGACAGTAAATGACGAGGAGCAGACGCAGACGCAGACAGAGGTGCTCGAAACTGCATCTAAAAGATTGTTACGTGATCGTCCTGTTGTTGATTACAGGAAGTTTTTTTAGTACTACGTTCCCACTATACCTTTAATTAGTAATTATGTTAGCTTTGAGAGTATTGTTTAAATATTGTTGGGAGTAGATGTTATGTTTGTATGTATGTACATTTAACTATGTGCGCGTGGCTGCGCCCCCGCACCCCGCGCAATACTCGGGCGCTGTGTCGTAAGTCGTTCCAATAAACAGTGCGTTGCCAGCTAGCAAGTGTTTTACTCGTGTCCCTACGTCCGATACAAATCAGTATTTAAACTTGAAAAATTATGTCCCAGGCGGGACTCGAACCCGCATCTCCTCGCATGCCGGGCGGGAGTATTTAAATAGCTGTTTCATCTTAACTGACTGTCAAACATCTGCAAAGATGTTTCTTTAGGGTGTTAATGGTGCAAACTCCTAACATTTGATGAAGCAACGCTGACTTTCAGCGATAAGAATATGCTTGAAAAATTGACGCCTATGACGTAGTGTCTCGGTGGCTGAATGGATAAAGCGCCGCGCCCGGCATGCGAGGAGATGCGGGTTCGAGTCCCGCCTGAGACATAATTTTTCAAGTTTAAATAATGATAGTGCTTTATAGGCTTTGATTCCTTTAGCGAATGAATGGCAAGTCAAGTGATACAGTAACGGATATCTTTTGATTGCGCAAACTTAGTGGTTTGATTTTTAACAGCTTCGAACGAGCATTTGGCATAACTTTAACTTTATATCTCTATGGCTTCCTGGAAAAAGGTGCTTAATATAGTCCTGACAGACGGAATATGGATAAACAGACGGACAACGAAGTGATTTATTAAGGCTTCCTGTAATAGATACCTGTTAACGTCACAATTGCAAAAAAAGATTGGTACCTATAACTGTTTATGTGTGCGTTTTTGTGCAGCAAGTTACAAGTTTTAACGTAATTGGTTTATTATAATAACATTATTATTTATTAAAATAATATTTTGTACTGTACGTATTGAAACCAGAGCAAAACGTTTTGCAATTCAGCTAAACTTCAAAATTAGCAATCTCTAGTTTTTTCGTCGGTTAATAAAATATGATACACAGTAGAAATGTAGTTAATTAAAGAGATCATTAATCACTAAACCCGACCGCTGAGTCAGTGGCCCTCCATATTTGCAAAATTTATTGTGTCCATTATTTATTAGGCTCCAATAAAATTTTCACACAGCACAATATTGCTGTTTACACAGAATATTTTGATATGATTGATTTCTTTTGCACGAAATATTTTTCGTTCAGTTTTATGTGAGTATTTAGCGATGAAATGCGAAATACTCTAAGGATATTTTTTTTATTATAGGGTAATACTCACCTTAATTATTTTAATAACCTCCATGTATCAATATTACGAGAAGCTACCAGACAGCTTGCCGCGCGTCTTTTTATTAAACCGAGTCTAACGAACCTTTTTCGTTTGAGTCTATAATAGAATAGCAACTACTTAGTTTGCACGTGCAACATTATCAATACTAAAATGATTTCAATACGAAGTTTAATTGACTTTCTGTAATTTAAGTATTTAATTGTTGACGATTGTACGAGTGTCTCTTCGTCTTTTTGTTTAAATCTAAGTACTAGTATGCCTGCTTCACGCATGATTTCAAGCATTCTATCTGCCATGAGCTATGGCGAGAGTATTTTGATCAGAGATCGACAGAGAAGGGCATACGGTATAAAACTATCCAACCACACCCGTTATCCTCCCCGTGGGTTGATTGCTCACTTCGTTCTGGACAAATTCCCTTTAACAAATTCGCATACAGGTATGACGAATAAAGATCCATCACCCAACTGTCAACTGTGCGGGGTGATAGAAGAAGATATGAAGATTAAGGTTGATTGTGCTAGGAACAAGAAAACAATACTTTGGTGATCTTTTATACACGGTACATTTTCAACCACCTGTAAAACGAAGCCCACGTTATGTAACCATGATGTATAACATCTTGACAGTGTTATTTATAAAAATATTTAATTTTTGTTCAGTTATTTATTTTGAATCACGCTGTGACGCGCACAGATGTAGCTATGTAAGGTTCATTCAACCGAGACCCCGCCGCAGCAAAATAATACGTCTGTGCGCGTCACAGCGTGTTATAAAATTAAAAGTTTGAATCAAAATTTAAAATTTTTCAAAATTTATTTTTTATCAAAAAAATTAATAACACTACCACAATGTTATACATAATGGTCCAAAAGAGTGGGCTTCTTTTTCCAGGTGGTTTAAAAAGCACGGTGTATAATGTCGGCTATTGTAACATGGTTTTGGCTTCACCTACAACAGTACAAGCCTCTCGTTTGTTGAAAATTTTTAGTATTTGTTTTAATGATAGGTCATAGAACTAGTCTTATTATTTTTTAAGTTGATCTTGTTATATATTGATAATAGTTTATGAAAATGTAACTGAGCGACATGTTCACCTAGTGATCAAGCTCATGAAATAAAGATTAAAAAAATACATTCTATCGTGGCAATGTATACACCCTACCAGCTGTCAACTATTACGATTGTCTCGCCATAAGTATTGCAAGATTTTCTGTGCTTTCCTCCTTTTTATCTAAGTAGTTACTCTGGTCAGAGAGAGTGATATGAAAGGCATTTACAATTTTAATTTTAGACGGTGTTCTTTATTTGTGACTTCGATAATATTTTAATGACACCATATTATCAACACTTCATCTTTAGGACATGGATTATTTACACCGAGCTTGATCACTAAAGCTCTGTGAATGATAAATAAAAACCATAAAATATATAGGGTGTAACAAAAAGCTTAACGACGCCAAGTATTCTACCCAAGACACCATATTCTCCAAGACACCATATCTGGGAAATGAATCGTTACTGAGATATTGAGCGTCAAAGTGAACATTTTTTTTTTCATGATTTTTTCATAAAAATTTCGTATTTGTTGTTACTAAACTTTTTCTTTAGAAACATGATGAAAATCTTTAGAACTTATTACGCTTTAAAGAGAGCAACCCGCAATGAACCGTGCGCACGCACATCTATTATCGAATTGTATGAAGTTACGTCACAATCCTCATCTGTAGCGCTTCGTGCGCGCTATACATTGCGGGCAATAAATACTTGATTTATTTAAATGTCTAAAAAATCGTTTGCCAGCGATTATTTGTGTTACATTCGATTTGGTTTGATGAACCGAATGTGAGGTTTAAGGCTTCGTTAAGCTTTTTGTTACAGCCTGTAGATTGAGCATATTTTTTGTTTGACTAACTTCCACCAAATCCCCTGTAGAAAAACGGCGTTGACAATCAATCAACGGCCATTGTTATAGGTACGCCGTATCCGTAGCTGGTGGCCTATTATGAAGTCAGTATCTTTTTAGTCTTTATTTTAATTAAACTAGTGAAAACTGCTATATGACAAGTCTACGTATTAATATATAGAGGTTTAGCACTAAGACGAAATATTCCTCCCTGTATTTAGTAATTTGAACATATTTATTTTGAAATAGGCAGAAGAAGATCTGATTTTACAAAAAATGTAAACAAGAATGTAAAAATAAGTAAAAAATAATACGAGTAATATTATTATTATCTACTCACATTGTTTCTTCTAATATAAGTCAATGATGTATTTAATCGTTTCTGTAATTGCAAGCAAACGTTGTTATTTAGATTGTTATTTTATTTTAATTTTCCTATAAATTGTTTCAAAACAACTGAAAGGCAGCATTTTTTATTTATTTACTTAAACACTGTTAGCTACATAGAAGCAAAAAGACGACACTGCAAGAAATTAGGATTCGATAAGTTCAAGGACAAAAAAGGTAGTAATTTTTATAATCTTAGTCGACATGTCTACCTTACTTATTTACGTTAGTCTAGCCTTGCTGTAATGTTATCAAAAATTCATAACATTACAGCAAGGCTAGACTAACGTAACGTAAAACTCTTAATGAAACGATCAAAATTTTCTTCTTCCTCTTTCCCTGTGATACTTTTCACAAGGATAATCTGGTATCAAAATTTTCCAATTCGCCTATTGCAGATCTCTGACGTGATTTGTTCTTACGACGCGGGAAGCCGGGATCGGAACGGTTTAAACGTAGCCCCAAGACCGAGATTAATTAAAAAGCTAACAAGCCACAAACCCCAATAACGTTGTCAATGTCAGGAAGGTACTGGCTTCTGTTACACGGGACCTCCTATTTCAGAAGCCAGGGCTATATTAATCTTTGTATTGGTGCTTGTTATAATAAAGATTTTTATTCCATAATGCCCGAAACTGACCTGACCGGAAATCGAACTCGGTACCCTTGCGAATTGGGTGGACAACCACACTACTATATCGACTAAATTCAGATTGGCTTTTAAGATACCTCAATAGTAAATTGTCAGAACAGAGGTTGTAAGGCTTAACTCTACTCGTAGAGATTGACTATTGTTACATTGAAGTAAAGCGTACATGAACGTTTACAACACGCTTTGAATTCCTGTAGCAGTCTAACCGTTAGTGTTTTGCGCTAATACCTTTGTCTTGGGAAGCTGCCGGTCCATCCATTGTATCGGAGGAGAAAGCCTGGTGCCGACACGTGGCAGACCATTATTCAAGGAGCATGACTACGGGATCTTTCGGAGCAATGCAGACTGACAGTATAAACGTTTCATATAAGGCTATATTGGTATAACTATACAGGATGAAAAAATCACCATCCAAATTTTTATACAACAATCTACGAGACAAAGGACAAAAGACGTATTTTTTATTCTGGTATAGCCCAGTACAAAAATGTCAAGATAAAGCACCTAGAATTTTTTGATATGGCCTCGCAACACACTTTTTTTGCGATCCGCATCTCATTCATTCATTACGATATTCTTAAGCTGTTGATTTTCCCTTCATACCTTCACAGGCTTAGGACCTTAAAAATTGAAAACTATGTTGCGAAAAATATTTTCGGCTGCAAACTTAACCTACGTTTTTTACGTCATGAATGGGCTCGAAATAATAGGGGTTAAAGTATGAAATTGCCGATTATTTTCCCACTTTTTATTTTGTTTATAGCTCTTAAGTATAGTCATATTATTGCGTAATTCTTTTTGTATTGTATCAAAAACTAAATAAAGTAACTTTTGACTAAAAAAACATGCAATACTAGTGCCTATTACTTCAAAGGAAGTCATTGAAAAGATCCCTTACAATGTGTCAGCTGACCTTCTTGCTTCAATTAAGTATATTTGTATTATATACTTTGATTTTCAGAAATTTAAATACTATAATGCGTAGCTTTATAACCATCTAACTTTCACCTTTAATTGCATCGAAAACGGTTCAGGCGTTTTTAAAAAAACTAAAAAATTGTTAGTATGGCAAAATGACTTTTCTCGATTTCGTCCAAACAAAACGGCAATTTCATACTTTAACCCTAATACGATACCTAACGCCTATAAACATTTTGGACGATGATGAAAAAGTCACCCGTATTTGTGGTAAGGGTCACAGGCTTGGTGATATTATTGACGCATATTTTGTTTAGTTACTATGTAGTGATTGTATTGTAAGGTGGATTTTGGTTTATCGATTTTAAAAACAAAGTAATTCCCACTTAGCACGAAGGAGAGGTATGCGCTACAAAAATAGTTTTTAAATTATTATTTGATGACCTTGATAATATATTTATTAAGTCACGTATAACTTTCTAGTGCTTTGAGTTTCTTAGATTTACCGCAGATGGGCAGTCAGACATACAGACAGACGGGGATGGTATACTGTTTTAAACTTTCATGGTCACTATCGTAAGAGTTAGTTATTTCGAGATTTCTACCATGTATCTTGTTTTTTATGAGTTTCCGATATTTCGGCACTGTTGCAAGCGCCATGATCGCGGAAGAACTCCGCGAAGTTCTGCTCTTACGACGGCGATAGTTCAAAGAAGTTTATCAATCAGATAGCTACATTTCAACTAAATGTGTCTAATATGTTGTTTCGAGCAACATAAAAACAACTGAATAAATCCCTTATTTTCGTGATACGATACCTATTAGCCATACAATGTTTAGAATAAAAGCTTAAGACGCTGACTGCAGCCGATGACCTTGAGCAATGAACACGCCCACAAATTTATTCGTCTTTGAATTTCTTTGGAACGCGCCACAGCTATCACTGTCGATTCTCGTAGGAGTGACAGAGAAAAAGCGCATGGAATAGAAGGGCCTAAGTGCCAAACAACAAAATTCGTTGTGCAATTTAAAATTGCCATTTTATTAAAAATCTAAATCAGCCATTTGCTTAAGCAACAATATACAATATAGCAAAATTTTATTATCATTGTTATACGGACTGCTGAGAAAAATGGTAATTTATGTATTTTCAGAGGCTACTTTGAGATTTTTTTCTATCGAGAAAAGTTTTTAGAATCGTGTTTTGGAAACAGCCACCTGGTCGAAAATATGATCAATTACAACTACATAGAATTTGGCAACAATACGAGCCATAGGCTTAAAGCAAAACAATCTTCATTGAGCTCAATTTGGCTCATGTCAGCGTCTTAATATGAACACATTTTTAGTTAATATGAACACAGTGTTTATATACTGAGCTTCCTTGAACATTGTTAAGAAGTTTCTGACGATTCTGGGTTATTTTATACATTGCCTTTCTAAAACAGTTTCTAATAGGTACGAGTGTGTGCCGAAGGCGGTCAATTCAAGCATGTAATGCAAAGCTATTACGGACAGTCTGGGTCTCGTTGGATCGGGATTGAATAGGCATTTTCTGGACAAGCGCGTTCTATCTTCGGTCCAATTATTGCTAAGGTACGTATCAGGTGAGATGAGGTCAAAGAAGAATCGCTCGCTTGGAAAATCTACTAAGAAATATATTAGTGACTCACGTATATGTATGCATGTAGGTATATTTCTAGTAAATAGTTTTAGTTTGCTTCAGCTATTATTTTGTCTTTATCTCTTGCATTCTTCCACCTTTATCATTAATGCTTAGCACTTATGGTGAACTGGTAGCATATCCATTAGTCTGTCTTTTTGTATCCTTTGTTTTCAATAAAGGCTAAACAAAAAATAAAGGAGGTGTTTTTGGTTGGTCCAAATGAATAAAACACAGGACTACATTCAGATCATTCGATGACTTTTTATTTACACAGTGATGAGTCGGTGACACGTTTAGTACAACCAAACCTACAGATCACAGGGAAGTAACGGATCGTTATGAAGCTTATGACAATTTGACAAACCTACCAACATTCTATGTAAACTAGGCGAACGAACCAATCTTTCCGATGAAAACTGTAAATATCACATTACGTAACCAATTTACGTGTTTCCATTGGACAGATAACAAAAAATATTTATTCCAAAATTTAATAAAATTTAGAATGTCAACGATTTCCTATATTTTTATGCTATAAAGAACAATATATACAACATACGACATACTCTGTCAATTTCAAATAATACAATCTAGCTGCAATGCTTTGCAGCGAACAATAAAGATCATCACTAGTTAAGTAATTTAAAGTACCTATGCAACAACTTGTGGGTTTTAACTTGACAGATTAAATTCAAGTTTAAAATTGACAGTAGTTTCGTATCTTAAGACAACAATAGGTGATGGTGATCAATGTGACATAATTCTATGCAGTCAAATCTTTGACCAAGGCCAAAATAATGTTTCACTAACACAGTAAAATATTTATTATCATATCTGTGACTGGAGGATATGTTTTAGATCTACAAACTTTTTTATACAATGCCTAATTTGTAGATTTTTTAAATAACTCGCATTTGGAAATTCCGTTGCTTATTAAAGGTTACAAGACTTAAACGTTTCAGGGTTTCTACTATGAGCCTAATTTATTTTCTGCTATTTCAGCAATACTGTATCTCAGAAAAAAAACCTTTCTTCGTTTTTTTCTATTGTCTAGGCGCTTGCAGCAGTGCCGATTTATCAGAAACTCATAACAAATAAGGTCCATGGTAGAAACCCCGATATAAGTAACTCTTACTTCATATGAAATTGTTGTGATTAGCCAGTTACTAGGGATTCATAAATCATTTAAAATGTTGTGTCCGCTATACTGAAAAAAATACAACCTATAAATAAGCGTTACCTAAACTTTGTTTTTGTTGAATCAATATTCATTTCCTGTAGTCAAATATGTCTGATTGCGTCTTTTCAGATTTTCAAACATGCGATGTTTCTTTTCAGAGCTTCTAAAATAAAAGTTGGCTGCGATTTGAACACAAGCCAAAACCAGATTCGGAAGCAGCCATTCCAAGCGAAAGCACAGACGTTCACTGTGTTTAAAAACACGACAACGTATGAAAACAAAGGTAATGGCGTCTTTCAATTTGAATCATCTCCCTTTATACTTCTTATCTGCTCAAAGAATACGGCGAGCTGAGGCCCTACTACGCAACGCAATGTTCATATATGGATCTATCTGCCTCTTTTAAACACTTTAAGACATTGATATGAATGAGAGAGACAGATATAGTCGATGTACAGTGTAGACATTGTGTTGCAAAGTAAGGCCTCTAGATTGGGTAGTCACAATTTACGGCCCCAACTCGCTTATCGTAGCAACGGTAGTGACGAACATAGTTACGGCTGAATTACTTTTCACGTTGAATTGATAGTAATTCTTAGAATGTGTAAGTAACTTTTAAGAGCCTATTTCAAAAGAAATACAGTTTCAAGGTACTATGACATAATAATATAGTATATACGGTTGCTATAACTTATACTATCTATCCATAGTAAAGAAAACTATGATTAGGGAAAATAACGGGTGTAAAAAAACCAAACGCAGATCCGAAAACCACGTACTGTCGCCATCACTAGGATCATTTTTTTTACCATACCTGGGAAACAGCTGTTTTCGAAGATATTGAGGGTCAAAGTCACAATTTTGTTTTCTATTTTATTACAAAAACTGTTGCCAAAGGTTACTTAAAAACTTTTCTTCTTACAAGGACTCTTTAATTACAATACGCAATGTACAGCTCAGCGCAGACGAACTTTGAACTTAGCTAGCAGCCATCTCCCCAGCGCAGTGGCCCACGCTCCGGCTGCTATACATTGCGCGCTATGTTTTATAATAATTTTTTGACTTCCAAAATAAAAATCATTTCCCAGCTATAATATTGTGTAATATGACTTGGTTTGCTTTTCAGATTGCGTAGCTTCAGGGTCTGGGTTTAGTTTTTTTACACCCTGTATATCTGAGCAAATAAAATATTTTCCTTCATTTTGCCTTGATAAGCTTTGTTGCTATGAGTTTGGAGTTTGGAAGTGGCCTCTGATTTTTGTTTTATTATTGAATGTGAAAGTTTTGGAGAGATATGTGTTTTTTCCTAAATTTCACTAAAACGCATGAACGGATCTGGATGAAATTTGGCGAAGAGATAGATTATGGGCTAGAATAGCTACTTTTTATTTTAGTACATAATAAAATTTCCGTGGGATGGTTTCAAATTAGAAATTCCACACGTACGAAGTCACGAACAATAGCTAGTATAAAATAATCACGAAATAACTATATGGCTGTCTAAATTTGTAATAGGCGTCTTAGTATTATTAAGGCAAAACCTCTTTACGGCTAACTGCGGTGTTCAAAATTAGAACGACGTCTATTATTGAATGATAAAATCTTTTCTCAAAACAATTGCACCAGATTAATCGGTCATTTGACAAAAGGACAAGTTAATATATTATGACTTCGATGTTGGTTTCGTAGCATAGGATAAGTGTTGGTACGTGTATCAGTTAGCACTTAGCACAAAAGAGGCTTCGTGTTATTTGACATTCCTCCAGACTATTACACAAAATGAATAATTTATGCGACAATGCAATGGACGAACCACCATAGACTAACAAGTTTCAAATCATATATCTTTGCACATAGTTACTCGTAGCAAAACAAAACATGTAATAATATATGAATAAACGTTAAGATCTATTTCTATAACTAGGACTAGATTTGTCACTTAATACATTTGTCTACTTACTCGTATGATTAAATTGGCAGTGCTGTAAGTATTTCTGTATTACTTAATATGTATAATTTATGTATTCTGAATAACATATTATATCAGGTAACTAAAACTTATGAGAAACGGACATGATTTTACAACTATTAAATAATGAACGGGATCGGTTCTGCTATTACAATATTTACATAATTATTTTAAGTTGTAAGTTTTGGCATCAAATATCACTGAAATTGAGCCATTCTTGGGTATGTCCTAATATATTTATGTAGTTATTCTCGCTACATTCAACTGGTTTTGAAGTCAATTATATTTTTAGTTTGAATAGGGAAAAGCATATCAATTCACATTATCTGAATAAATATAGGGTGAATATGAAATTTAAATAATTTACTCTCAAGAAAATACTTCGGATTCATCTGCTAATAAAATATGCTATGACTATTATTTCAGTAATTTGTTAGATTTCTTTGACGTAGGTACAAGAACTTCGACTGAAACACATTGTGAAATATATAAAATTTTTACGCCTGCGATACGGTTTCCTCTGTAAATTGTGATCTGTGAATCAATACACTTTTGCATGCAATTATAAGATTTCATATTCACCCCGTATATTTTAGGCAACCGCATAAAAAAAAACAGTTAGAAAGTCCTGAATGAAAAGTTGAAAACTAACAACAGGAAAACTTAAAGGAATTAAATATAAAATAGATGTTATAAAAACAATTTATCATCAAACGTGCTTCGATGAAGAATGATATCATTTTTCACAAGTAGTTTATGTATTTAAACACTATATTAAAGTAATACATAGTCTTTCGAGTGTTTCATATTTTTATACATCTATTACCTACATACATACTTTAACATTAAAATTTTGACTTTATTGTAACATAACGACAATACTTTGATAAAATGTAACAACGAAATAATATGCTATACTTACCAATCATTTTATATTTTAATTTCTCGTAGTTTCAGTAAATGTTCATCAAAATTATAAATAAAGCTTCTAACTACGCGGCGTCTTCCTCGGCTTCTACTGGACAAACGTGTGAAACTATATTCGTAAATGCTTCTATCATTTCGCCGTTTCATTCACTTAATGTCATATAATTTAACTATGTAAGAACACTTTATTTTCTTAATATTACAAAGGATTTTTTTCTACAGCGTTCGTTTTAGTTCTATACTGTTTTATAATATCACTATGTTTATTTAAGCTAACATTGAAGATTCCCTTGCGGGCGATCAGATGTGTTCGTCTTGTACATCTGCGAGAGAGAAAAAGAACATTAATTGTTTTATTAAATATTGATGATCTAAATATGTATACTTTGTACTGTTGAAAAACAAAACCAAATTATAAAATTTATAAAATTTGCAAAAATAAATTTGCTAAGCTTATATTTACATTAAGTTTACTTTTATCGTTGTACTTTGTACATAAACTAAATTAAGCATAATAAGTTATGAAATCACCTATGTTATGTTTAGAAGTTAAAGATTGTTCTCATATACAAGGTGTTAAAATAATGCACAGCCTCATAAGTAGCAAAACTTTATGATAAAAATATTTTTTCTATTCTAAACGTAGAACTAGCTGTTACAAAATCTCAGTCAAACGACGCTCACTGCTGATACCCTAAAGATCTCCGCAACAACCGGTCTCGCGAGACACTCGCAGCCTCGTCGGTCCACCTGGTTAGGGGCCTACCCATATCATCATCCGGTGCACGGTGGCTATTCCAGAACCATTCCACCGCAACGGCCATCGGTTCTTCGTTCTATATGTCCTGTCCGCTGCCACGCAGTGAAATCCCAATTCTTATGAGATCCATATTAAGTGACCACGTTTTACCCCCGTATTTATAAAGAAGTAATTACTTATTGCTTAAGAAAGTCATAACTTAAAGTGTTCATACCTAGTGCTTAAGTGAAAGAAATTGGTCACCATTAATAGTCATATTATTTGGCTGAAAATGCTAACTTTTGGTAGTTATAACTTCTAGTAATTTCTTGATTAAGGCATACAAATTGTCTCTCAAGTAATTACTTGTAGTCAAGTAATTACTTTTACTTGTTTATAAATACGGGGGTTAGATCCTAAAGTCATCACTAGCAACACGTTTGGCCATATTATATTTGTTACGTTAGGTTAAGATTTAGATTAAGAGTTGAATTTATGTTACGTTATTCAAATCCGCATAGATACAAAGAGTGTTTGAATATCAATACCAGGCCTTAAAAGTTGGCAGGAGGAGGTAGGCTGTGCATTATTTCTCTTACAGCTTGTTTATCAAACTAACTTCAACCTTGTTCCTGCTTTGTCTAGGGCCTAACCGTAAACGTCAAACAATTATAAAACACAACAATTTTTTAACACATGTTTTTTGAGATCGTGCTCATCCTATCCTATTTTAAGTTTAGATATATAAGTTTTTAAGTAGTTTATAGATTGTCGTGACAAAACACACTATCAAATTATTTTTGACGTTTATAGCTTAGGCTTAGCATAATCGAAGTTTGTGTTTTTGTTAATAGTAGACACATAAACAAGAAAAATCTGATCGTTTAAAATAGGTGCATCAAAATCTTTTTCTAAATTACAGTAATTAGATTTATGGCGTCTCATATCCTGAGTAAATACACATCAAAACAGCATAAAAATAAAAAGAAAGCTAGACGAAATAAAAATATTCATATTAAAATACAACATTCATGCAAGGAAATCTCGTTACTTGGCATTATACGTTATCCATAGCGAGTGTTACTAGCAGCAACTGATTTTATTTTAACTTTATTAACTAGTGTGTGGGCACATAATCCGTATACTGCGACAGTTTCGGCGTCAAGAGTCTTATGTTGACAATAAAATGGTGTCGTAAATATGTCATAAACGATTCGGGTTGTGATATCGATACGGAACTGGTTTATATTAGAGGTTAAAGTATGAAATTGCCGTTTTGTATGGACGAAATCGAGAAAAGGCATTTTTCCATACTAACAATTTTTTAGCTTTTTTAAAAACGCCTGAACCGTTTTCGATGCAATTAAAGGTGAAAGTTAGATGGTTATAAAGCTACGCATTATGGTATTTAAATTTCTGAAAATCAAAGTGTATAATACAAATATACTTAATTGAAGCAAGAAGGTCAGCTGACACATTGTAAGGGGTCTTTTCAACGACTTCCTTTGAAGTAATAGGCACTAGTATTGCATTTTTTTAGTCAAAAGTTACTTTATTTAGTTTTTGATACAATACAAAAAGAATTACGCAATAATATGATTATATTTAAGAGCTATAAACAAAATAAAAAGTGTGAAAATAATCGGCAATTTCATACTTTAACCCCTATTACTATAGGTTACTGTATCAACAGCTAATCGTGAAGCGTTGCAGTGCTCGAGAATAGTCAGTGGCTAGTCGAGTGCAGTGTGGTCGGGGTAAGCATGCATCGAGTCCAGAGAAATACTGAGATTGCATTTTGCAGTAATCGAGTAATGATTGCTTTGCGAATGATTCTTTTTATTTGGGATTCTCCTACATCAAAAGTTCAAAACACACTGAACAGTAGAGTGAGCTTACTAAGCTTTAACTGTATATCAATATTTGTGACCCCTTTTTACTCTGTTTGCTTCCAACAATTCATTATTATTGATTGAAAACACGAGGACAAAGTCTATGTTTATATTTTATGTCCGCATACAGACCAAACGATCAAGCGATGCACAAACTCACATGCAACAAAAACAATGAGATAGCATACTTAAAATACAATGGAAAGCCATGAAAATGGGTACTGAATATGCGAAACCCAGTTTTCTCTGAATTCTGGTAGACAAACACATATACGTGGGTAGGTTAGTACTGGGTAAATACAGACGACACGTGGGTAGGTACTACTACACGACCAAAACATTTATGCGCATGACACGAATTGAGTTTCGGCGCCCGCACAACTCTTTCCCCGATCTCACCATAGTGACACTGAATACGTCCTAATGTAGTTTTCCTTGTTAGTTTGTTGTTCTCTGTAATTGTTTTACAATAAAAACCTCTAACGACTATGCAATAGTTTTTTTTTAGTCAGTTATTTCACATATACCAATAGTATATTATATAGGTCACTGTTCCAATTAATATTATGTAGTCTTCTTCCGATTTTCAAAGAAGTTTAGCTAAGATTTCATGTCATACGTCTAATTGTTTGATCGCTTAGTACATATGGTGGACAACTACTTACGCTGCGTGCTACCGCGTTCTTGTGTAGGTACAGCCTATACTCAAATAATATTCGGTCACAGTAACTATTGCCATATAAAAAAAAAACAATACTATAAAACTTACAATGATCTTTTTCTCCCCGTTTTATCATAGTGAAGAAAACAAAAGTCGTTTTGTATTAGTGTATTTCATGTGTTATAAACACAATTAAATTTAACAATTTTAAAACTAATGTAACAGCGTCATAACGAGATTTGACTGCATGAATTATTCTATAATAATAAAATGGTATGCAATTAAAATGATGCAAATATGTATTACTTATTTGCTGGAAAAGTTAGAACAATTTGTACAAGTTAACATTTAGAAATCATCTGATAACGACAACTTGAGCCTATAAACTATTTTGCTTACTTATTTCGTGCGAATAAAATATAAAAGTGATAAATTGAAGACATTTGTGTATTTTATTAATTTATTAAAATGCATAAAGATCAATCGTTGTAGTGACACTTAAGATAAGTCTGAAGTTCAGACAAAGATTATAACTAGCTACCTTACAGCCGAAAGTAATCTAAGTTTAATTTACAATCGAACAGGTAGAAACTTGAGTAGACTCGTATTCTAAAAGTACCACTAAATCAGTCTAGAAGGAATATTAGGTAGGTAGTTATTTCAGGTAGGACATTGTGCGACCAAAATACAGTTTGTGTGAGACGTAGAGCAGCCTCAGAGACACGGGATACATTTATGATATAGGATTTATTACGCGGGGAACTACGTTGGCTTCAAACATGTTCTTATGTCGTGGAATACATTGCCATGAGTAAAGTTTGTGTGCTCACAGGAATGTTATTAATATGTCAACATTAAAAGAAAAAGCCGCGTGACAAATTCAACACATAGGTATAAGGTTTTTGGAAGTGGAACCAATCGGACACAAAGGGGCTTAATTGTGCATTGCAATCACTTTAAATTATTATATATATATATATATATCTTATTATTACATTTATAGTATTTATCGTAAAAGCTTACGATATATTTATACATACTAAAACATTCAACAATGAGGTTTCGGTATTACATTACTTTTTAGATGCTTCAAAGTAATATTTTGAATTATGAGCATAATTAAATCTATTTTTTTTAATTTCTTCGGGTCATAATAATTATGTTTTGGAATACAGAATTGTTCAAACTTATTTAGATCATGAAGAAACAATTGACACAAACTAATTTATTATTAAAAGGACATAGGAAGAGATCATTAAGATGGCATAGAGATCTTGGGGCTAACAAAAGAGTAAAAGTGTCTCGAGAAAAGAATCTACTACTCGCTGAGCATGTATGAATACTAAATTTGAGGTAAACTATGTAAGAGGGAAAAGTAATAAGTTTTTTTCTTTTAGAAAATAAGTGTTACTAAAATTATAAGTTTGGATGTGAATAGTAATTAAAATGGTAACCCGAATGAAGGCATACAATAGAAATCATCTCGAAAAGGAAATAACACTAACAACAGGACTGTTTTGTAAAATCCACGTAATAACTCCAAGTTAAACGACAAAAGCCAATTAAAAGTCGACTTAATATCGTAATTATGAAGTCATCAATACAAATGAGCTACCGAAATGTCTACATAAATTAGTAAAAGAGCTAGTTCTGCAAATAGGTTTTAGTTAGAATAGTGTATGTTTTTAGGCTCATAATAACGCCAAATACGCAAAACAATGTGTTGGGATATGGAATAAATACGATAAAATAAGGTCTTTGAAATGATTGTGAATATTCATGAAAAAATAATAATACACTAAGTTCAATCTAAAACTATACTTTGTCGTTGCACTCGTACATCTGCAAAATATATGAATTCTTGTAGAATGGTAGACCTCATTAGACCGTCTGTTTCACGTTACTGAATAAGGAATTGCGAGATTTAAAGATAGCTTTCTGAAAAGTCAAGGTCAGAGACGGAGGCGCGTGAAGACCGAGTGTAGTTGGTGGAGGTGCCATAGTCCGAAGTGGCGGTGGCGAGGTCTGCCAGCACCCCCCCGCCGCCGCCCGTACCTTGCGTAACGCCGTCTGCCGCCGCTGCTTCCCGCTCCGCTAGCTTCTGCTTCAGCACCCGAATACGCTCCTCTTTCTGTGAAGATACTCCACTTTAATTTTCATGGTTAATTGAGTCTAAGTATAATAAATTTGGTATGAATTAATGATTAAGTCATGCTACAATGATTGAGTAAGGTACGGACCCGTTTAAGATTTACTGTTCTTTACATAATTTTGGTTGGTTTAACTACCATTGATAATTTTTTTTTACAGTCAAGCCTTTTTCTACTAACAACGGGAAAAAAACGCTATAGAAGAGAGAGTTACAACACTTCAGTGGTAATTTCCTGAGGTCTTCTTGAGTTTATTGAACCTAATGTTTTTTTGTTGGCAGAATAAGAACAAATACCTAAAGTACATTGTCTTTTCATAATTGAATATAAAAATAAATAAATGTGAACTATGTCGCGGGCATCACCTAGTGTTTTAGAAAAGTGATATTTTTTAATTCACGTGACACCTCGGAGGTGGCGACATTCAACAAAACCGAAATCCGGAATAACATTAATTAGTGCAAGAAGGTCTTTTTCTTTATCGATTTGAATAATACTCGTAAATTATAACAGCTATAGAAGTTAGTATCGGAGGCGTGAAATCCTTGAGCGATGTTACTACTTTAACAGTCCTTATCCATCCGTCGTCGTTACATGTTTCAGCTGTATTTCTCACTTCTTTCCGTAAATCGAACTTTACGGTTACGATTTATTTGGGAAAGATATAAAAGGCTATACCGTAGCTCTTTCGTGGCTATAAAATTAGATGGAATGTTTTGTACAGCTTTTATGTACTGAAATTAAAGTCGATTCCGTGTAGTGCAGGAACAAAAATGGAATAGCACCTCTTCTCGTCTATGGGTGTCATTAGAGACAACTAATGGATTACCGACAGAAGAGGATGGGCAGTAGTGTTGTATCTCCACCATTAGCCAAACTGCGATCGCCAACCCGTCTGCCAAGTGTGGCAATTATGGTAAAAACCTCGTTTTGTAGAGGTCTGTGTTCAGTTGTGGACTTATGTGGGCTGATCATGATGATTGACTGACATTTTTAATTCTTAGTAGTAATATTTATTCCAGATAGTATCCATATTTATTATTATAGGGTAAACCATCCTAAACTTTGAAGCCTTGACAAATATAATAATTTAAGTAATACTTTTTGACTGAGCACATAAAGTATATAATGTAAGTATGCTGTATGTATATATACTTAGTCGAAAGGTGTCATGCAATGCAAAAACTGCGGTTGGAAAATGTATCTAAATTTATCTTTTATAAGTAAAATAGAGTATAATCCTTAATCCACGCTGCATTGCTACGTTAATATGTCAGAATAGATTCCATTTAGTTGCATATTAGTAACAGCTCTGGGCCCAGCACTGCGTTCAGTTTATGGTAATGTTGTTTAATCCATTACCATCCATTATTGAGAGAGCGGTAGTCATTTTTCAGTCTGAATGGATATAAGGAGCGGTTAAACGAAAAATACTTTCATAATTATACTGGAATATACTTACATAGGGAGAGAGGAATGATATTCAAGTAAGTACACGGAATAAAACCTCACTTATAATCTTTAATAGACACTGCTACAAAAATAAAGTTTGTCTTCTTAATTTGTAACAAAAATTTCCCTATAAAGAAAAAAATCCAGCTAACCACTTAAACAAAATGAAAAAATCTAACCTTAAAAAATGGACGTTAGGAAACGTTGCCGAATAAAATATAAATAAGTGTCATCGTTTGAAGCGTTAATTTATTTTATAGCCGTGTAAGCGACGAGTGCTTGAAAGCTTTTCATTAGAGTAAAAAGCACTGAACTAGGTGCGCGGGCGTATAAAAACAAAATAAAGATAATACTTGGAACGAGGACAGCCGCAATTAGAGGTGGGTAGGTAGAGATAACAATTACAATTTCTTTAAAGATTATTTTATGGTTAGTATGTTTGTAATTTACTTATAAGTAGGTACGATGCATTATTCGAAATAGAGGGAGGAACCTTTTACCCATTATCTTTTTGACCATCATCAATATCAGCTTAAAAAAGTTCACAGCAGGACGTAGGCTTCTGCAAAATAAGGATTTTGCCACAATTGCCCGTTCGGCTGGTCGGTAAGCGATAGCAGTTTGCTCAAGTAGTGGCGAAAAGTCGCTGCTGTCCGTCTTCGTAAGGCAGTAGCCATTTAGTCACCTCGATTTTTTAGAAGCTCCTCACAAAAACAACTGCCATGCATAAATGCAGTTTAAAACCATACAGGTCGATCTGTCTTAATTCTTTATATGTTTTTTTTTTCTAAAATCAACTCTAGAGTTCTATAAAGTGGATTATTTAGGGACCTGTCAGATTGACGTATTGTCAATGCTCGTATTGGCATACGCGGTTACACGCGCGCTAGACTGTAGCTTCAATCTATCTGCCCGAACTAGTGGGTGAGGCAGTCAGTAGCAATATGGATGCGGTACTGCGTATGGCTCGCGTTTAAGAGATTATGAGATGTTTAGGGTGCGTTTCCACATAAACCAAGCTGGATTGAACGGAGAGGAGCGAACCGTAAAATGACCAATCCCAATGCTGGAAATCTCCACAAATCCTAAATTCTGAATTGGTTTCCGAGCACTGTGAATAATTAATTACGAAACGCAAAATTAAGCGTGTTACATCAGGCGCAGACTTTACGCGAAGCCAAGATTCTAATTTAAAATAGTTCTTCATAATTATATTAATCCATATCAATAAAATCCATGGTTATAGCGATATTTGTTCCGACTATACTAATAGGTACTAGATTGAATTCAGTTCCTATGCTTACGGGATGAGTATAGTTTACTTCATGATGTAAAAAAATATTGGTCCGTTTTTTGCTTTCACTGATTTATTAAGCCTTCTTTGCGTATCTTGTATACACAAATAGATCACGAAACGATTTATGTTACTTTACAAAAACACCTATCGTGCTATGATTGAAGAAGCGCGCCGAAAATATGGTACCTACCCTAGAAAAATCTTTGTGGAATTGGGTCACACCTATGTGTGACTGTATAACTAGACATTTGCGGAAATTGGATACCCGCACGTTTATTCAATATACTAGGAGAGATTCTGACAGAGTAAATCAACAGTCGTATTGTGGCCGCCCATTTATAGTGGGAACATAATTTGAAAAGATATAGCTCTGCGAAAACCAATCTAATCTGTTTTTTATGCTTACCAAATATTTCTTGTACACAAAATGAGAGAATTTTAGTAGTTTTCTTTAACGGGATATACAAGTCATGTACGTACATGACTTCATTAGTGACACATTTTTTTAAATAAAAATATCAGACTTGATGTTTTTTTATGAAGAGTTGTAAAATAACGATGATATCAAATAGTCTATTACAAACTGATGATTGGTGTCAGCAACCAAATTATTAACGTTTAATAACATCTAATAAACTATGGTTGTTAAAGACCATTTTTAAGTGTCAAATGGTTTATACTTCAATTATCATATTGTTAGTGTCTCGCAAGCGAGATCTAAAGTTTACCTGCGCGATGAGTTTCTGTAGCTCCTCGTTCTCCTTGACAAGTTCTCTGTATCGCTCTTCGTCAGCGGGCGCGGACCCGGAGCCCGAGCCTCGGCCGCTCTCAGCTCGCTCCGTGGGGTGCCGGATCACCTCGATCACCTGCGCCACCGTTGGGCCGAACACAAATATTTAGTAACGGCATTTTTTAAGGCAAATAAGCAAATCAGCCTCACGTTTACCTACTGCTAGTAAAGATATTGAAGGCTGGTTTCAAAGTTACGTCTAGACGCGCCGACGAGCAGCGAGCGCTTCAGCAGTACGTACTAAAAGGGCGTATGGCTGTGAAACGAACTTAAAACTAGTGTCAGAGTTACGCCACCTGAACTGCGAGGGCTTTTACAGCGCACGTTTACATGGTGGACTATTTTGTGGAACGATCTTTAGGCTGGTTTTAGAGTCACGCCACTAGAATGCCAAGCGTATAAACAGCGCATTCTTAAATGGTCGACCAAGGCAATTCAATAGTAATTTGAGTAATTACAAAACCTTATTACCGCATTTGCAAGAGCGTGAGTATGAAAGGCGCGTTCCAACGCGTAACTCTACAACTAGCCAAAAATATACTTAAAGTTTTGAGCATTTTTTACTATAGCACAACAAAATATACAATTTATTATATCCTATCAAGTTCATAGAAAAAACTCTAACGATCCATAATTTTCAGGAGAGTTCTATTGCGTAGGTACACAGTTGATTCATGTTAGATTTCGATCTCTTTTTGTGCTATAATTTTGATTGCCTTTTTTATAAAAATGTATACGATCAGGAAGTAATTTAATGTTATTTTGATACATTATTAGCAGGAATTGTTGAACCAACGTTAACGAAGGGTTATTTTTAAAACAGGATCCCAATTATTGTAACCGTATAGACCAAATTAACTTTAAGTTAAGTTCTTCAACAATTTCATGGATTTGATTAGCTTTTTTTTGATTGATCTCGGATGACACAAGTCAACGCTTATATTGGTAAGTTAATCGTAAATATTTATGCATTTTTTACAATAAAGTCAAGGGGTAAAACAAACAGATCTTTAAAACCATAGAAGAGTTTGAAATTTATGTCTATGTGCTACGGACCAAATGCATGTTAGAGATTATTTCAGCATTTTAGATTTGATCCCAAAGAAAAGTTAGATACTTGTCTATGATTAGAAACGTTCCTACTTATTTTAAATGCGTTGAATAGAATGTGCCATAATAAAATATATCCTAAAATAGGTTAGGAAATAAATTACTCAACAATGGTTGAAACAATAAATTATTTTTTGACGACGCGGTAGCTTATGCCCAATTTATTAATTCAGTTCTTGAGGCAGTTTTATTCGTTAAAGAACTTTTTAAATTTAGATGCACGTAACTTTAACGTAGTGGCTAAGTTATTAATTACTTACAACTTATTTAAATATGGTAAACTTTATTGGAGCTTATTAAAAAACTTCACCAATGTTGTAACCTCCACACGTCCAATAGGATAGATATCTAAAGGTAGCACTTTAAAGAAAATAATTAATTTCCCTTTATAAAAAAATACCATGGGTAATAAAAAAAGCAATTTTCATTAAGTGCGGCGATTCTTTGAACTGGCCAGTAATGTGAATTCCGATCACCAAGGTAAAATCTATTGGCATTTATAAGGCCATTTGTTATATGGATTGCCCTAAATACCTACTACCCTCAGAGAATAGACGAAATGATAGGCTGACATTTTGTAAGAAATGAAGTATTCTTATCTTTTTAAACCACTGACTCCTGAAACCGTTAATTGTGGTAAATCAAGCGTACACAACTTAGATCTTCTTTGCCAGGAACATTAATCCGTAATACCGAAAACTTTGCGGCTATTAACATTAATGTCACATTTCCAGTAAATTTGAATTAATTTTGTGTTAACCTCACAGGCGAAATAATCCTCCCTCAACGTCTTCGTTAACATGATTATCTGTGTTGGTAAGCATAAAAATAGAATAAAGTTTTTATTACATTATGATTAGTCTTATAATTTTAATCTGAGATGCCAAGAGACGGAATATAATATCATGTTAATACTATATGAATGTAGCTATATACGAGTATCAGAAGTAACCCGTTTTTTGAATATACAGGGTAAGTAAAAGTATATTAATTTGTAGAAGAAGCTTGGTTTTTTTGTATTAGTTAATTATTTTTTGTTGTGGTCATATAGAAATATTTGGTCATTTTAGGCCAATCATATTTAAAAAAAAAATTTATAAACATTTCGATACTAACCTTCGGAATAAAGATCAAGGCCATGCTAAGGAAGCAGCAAAAGACGATCGCCAGCGAGACGAATGCGAAGGCCGCGTCCTGCTGGCTCGCGATCACTAGCGTCACCGGCGCCGTGATCAGGCACAGCACGACCACGTTGTAG
Source organism: Anania crocealis (assembly GCA_949315895.1). Lineage (NCBI taxonomy): Eukaryota > Metazoa > Arthropoda > Insecta > Lepidoptera > Crambidae > Anania > Anania crocealis. The sequence continues at coordinate 19,012,697 of OX438880.1, read as the reverse complement.
ATACTCATGCCCACGTAGCGGGAGTCGTTGATCTGCCGCACCTTCACCGATCGCGTCTCGTACGCCAAGAACAACCCGAACACCAACACCAAACCTTTGTACCCATACATCACCCCTACAACAAAACAAATTAACGTCAAGCGACATAATGAAGACGGCAGCTGTTATTAACGACTTATAAAAACTTTTAAATTTCGCTCACAAAGTTTACGATCGCAAATGAGTCGGTGGACTAGCAAGACAGAGATTTATAAAATGTAATTTATTGTTTACTGGACTTTAAATTACCTCATATTAAAGCTCATCTTTCATAATTATAGCTGTTAGCCATTTTAGTGGGCTCAGATTGCCGCTGTTTAATTTTTTAAGTGCAATTAAATGTATCTGCGCCCTAATAAAAACTTAATCGTGTTATTTTGCAGAACATACATTTGGAGAAACAAGACAAATAACAAGATATTGTTTGTTTTGAATATTTCTCATATATCAATGAATATCAAAACAGTTACAAAAACAAGGGAAGCATAAATAAATCGTATGAAGATACCTACTATTGTAATTTTTGTTTGTTGAAATACTTTTTGGAATATATTAGTCTTCATTTTTGGAAGAAATGTTTTTCAGTTAGGCACTTACCTAGCCATACAGCATTATGTTCACTTTCGCAGTGTTCTAGCTCGGGCCTTATGTGGACGTCATCGTCGTGGTGCCGTGGCGCCTCAAGAGGGAATATCTCCACCCTCCTCTGTAGAGGGTCCCTCAGCTGCCACGCGGTCAGGAGGGCTGCGTCCACAGCCAGTAGACCGCCAACCATTGTGTAGAGCTTCCATCCATGCATACGTTTCTATACCAATTGAGGGGTCGCATTATCGTTTGCATTTATAAGAAAAATACGATAATTTATAAATAAAATTCGTTTAATAAAGCTTTTTTCGACTGTCAACTGGATATACTTTAATCTTAATAATCGTACATGCGAATGTTGGATGGATGTTTGTTAGTTAATCGCGACTGAACAATTAAACGGATTTGTATGAAATTTAGCACGCAGATAGCTTTTAAGCTGGAATAGCACATAGGCTAAGTATTTCTTATGTCGGAAAAAAATACGGTTCTCGTGAGATAGTTTCAAATTTTTTAAATCCCACGTGCACAAAGTCGCGAGCAACGGCTAGTAAGTATAGATACTTAGTGGCAGGTTGTGGGTTCTAGTTCCATTTAAGACAGTCGAAAAATATCATTACAGAAATTATATTTCCAATTTATATCAGCAATTTATTTTCTAAAAAACAGTCTCAAAAAACATGAGATGGTTACTTTTTTAAGTGACGGCTTAGCTGACGGTCGGCATAACAATAATGTTCTATTGTGTCTTCAACGACACGCGAGCGGCTAAGGGTAAGGCGAAATTTATGGTGTTTCGAAGTGCTGTTTGGCGCCAATGTCGTGACACGAATGGCGCCGCTATCGTGATACAAGTGCAATTGCAATGGATAGCACTTTAATGAAATTAGTAGTCGCAAAAATACAGCACTTTTTGATACCGCCTACTTGAAGGAGCTTTAAATTTATCTGCATGTTCAATAAAAAAATCATGGACATAATAAATAAAGTGTGTTCACTATTTTATTCGTTAAAATCTCAAAGAGAATTCTTTTGAACTTATCCTTTCGATTAATTTAAGTATATAAAAGTAAATGAATACTTGGACTGCATTGACATTATTATTCTGCATTGAAGACAAATATAGAGTAATAAAAAGCAGACAGAATGACAAATTGGATTACATCTCTCCAGCTAACATAGATTATTAAAAAGTTTATTACAGTAGGTACACGAGAAAGAGAAACAAATAAAAACAAGTATCAAGAAAGTAAATAAAAATGTTCCGAGTACCTTCAAGATTATGTTACTTAAAATTATTTCTGTTTTTGGTACACTGGATGATCAGATACAAAATTGTTACATTTATGCATAAATGGGTAAAAATAGACTTCCTCTGGCATAAGATAGGTACACTTAACTTTAACTTTTACTTTGAATTAGTTTGTGCCATATTTTATTACGCATATCATAACTGGCCAATGTCAGTTCACTGCTCGACATTGATCTCTCCAAAAAGAGGATTGTCGCTGTTTGGCCAGCAATGAAGAGAAGACGCTGTTGCCCGTCTTCTTACGGCGGTACTCCATTAGTTCCCCATTCTGTCCGTTTTTTTTGTCTTACAACAACCATAGGAAGTAAATGGGTAATGTTTTTTTTATTTATTTGTTGCACAAGTATTTTATTTATTTTCAATTTTTGCACAAATATGAAGTACAAATGGCGGACTTAATGCCAAAATAATTCTCTACAAGTCAACCGAAAATATCACACAGTAGTATCTACCTTTGTGTCCGGCTTAGGCTTGGTGGTGTGTCGATGCACCCGCCATACTTTGGTGAACATTGCTCCATAGGCCATGGAGAAGCCAGTAGCCAGCAGCCAAGCGCGGGAGGCGCAGAGCCCTGCAAAGTGTTCTGGCTGCACCCATCGCCCGTCGACTCCCAACGCCACAGCCGCCCCCAAGCAGATGCAGCAGCCGCAAAGCATCACGGTATTGCATGCTGGGTGTGACCATTGGATCACCCTGTTAGAGACAATTTTAAATAATACTTTTTAAGATAACCACATGGTTGTAAAATAAAAATAAACTAGATACACAATCAGTGACAAGAGAACGTTGAGGCACGATCTCCCCTTCCTCGAAATAATTGTGTGTTCTTTTACCTGAGTTGCATTTATCATTAAAGTAAGTATGTTAGGCTGAATTTGCATTATGGTAGATATGACACATCAGTTAAAAAAAACTGATTTTAACTGATTCAACCTGGTAAAAATATTAATTCATACATTTTTGGAATTGGCCACTTACAAAAAAATTATGAAAGAAATGCAATGCAAATGGAACTCTTTGGGAACAGGTTTTTTTTATTTTGAATCCTATCGAAAATTGAATTAATGATATTTGATTGAGATCAAAATGAAGTTTACGTATTAAGTTAACATTTCATGCTTTATATGATATTTTAAGCAATTAAATTGCTATTATAATATCAGTATTTAAACTTAATAATATTAAAATATAAAGTGCCACTAATAGCTTTTTACAAAGTTCAATCATCAAAAATCTTTGAATAAAAACGTTTAAACTTGAAAAATTATGTCCATCCTCGTATGCCGGACGCTTTTCTTTACCATTTAGCCACCGAGACACCTACGTCAGAGGCGTCAATCTTTTAAGGATATTCTTATCACTGCAAGCCGCGCCCGGCATGCGAGGAGATGCGGGTACAAGTCCCGCCTGAGACATAATTTTTCAAGTTTAAATACTGATATTAACGTTTTCATTCAATGATTTTTGATGATTGAACTTTGTATAGCTATTAGTGGCACTTTATATTTTAATACTTTTAGATCTGTTTTTAAATACGTTGAGATTAAAATAAAGAATAGAAAATGATTTATGCAGTTAAGCATAAATGTTTGCTTTAAAACTAATTTAAAATTATCATCAGCTAGATACAAAAAAAAACTAATAGTACCCTTAACTGATAGTTTTAAGTAACCACAAAAGATTCGTGTTCGAGAAAGATAAATTATACTTATTTCTTTTGTTTTGTGCGTAGGCCATTACGGATAAAGGAAAAAGTTATAATTACGATAAAGTTGGACGAAGCATAGTCCTTACGAATGGAAACAAATTACAAACTAACAATATGAAATTACTACTAATTATTTACTTACCTAATTCCATTGATGTAACTAATGTGTATCTTCATAATATTTTGATTAATTAAGAATGAGTATCCCTACGAGTATTACGGCTATAGCCGTGTACCGCTCGAGGAAATAAGTAATTCTGTCCATAAACTACCTACTAGTGATCGTATGGATACTGCTTATATTTCTTTTATTAATTAAATAAATATCCTCGAGAAAGTAACAATAAACAGAAATTATAAAACCCATAATACATCATTTTGTCCGATGGATGTCGGCAAAATGCTTTATGATAGCAATCATCGGAAGCACGTCAATTCAAAAGAAGTGTAGACAGTAGTGAAATAGGAAAATGTTACTTCCATTAATTACTTCCGCAAGTCAAGTGTTCCATTATCGCATGAATACTGTGAAAGTTACCTTATTACTTAATAGCGACCCGTCTCGGCTTCGCACTAGTGGACCCGTTAAGTTTTAAAAGGAACCCTAATCTTTTCTAGCAATAAATATAGGTAGTCTCTGTCAGTCAAGGTGAATGTAGCTTTCCAATGGTAAAATAATTTCTGAAATCGGCACAGTAGTTTTTGAGTTTATTCATTATTATTTACACACAAAAATACAAATCTTTCCTCTTTATACATATATTAGTGTAGAAGTGTAGATTATATTTCATGTATGTACTTAATAAAAATCAAGTTGTTAAGTTTTATATTTGTTAAAGAACTACTTTAAATAACGTCGATAGAGAAAACTTTATTTTAAAGCGCTTAATGTTCCTGTTGAATTTAAATTAACCTTTTACCAGATTGAAGAAACGTGAGTGACTTTCTTGGCTCCAATCGCATTATTCTCAATTGCTTTAATCTGGCAGTAAGGGTCTTAGCTATTACCCAACAGCCGTTGTCAGTTTGCTTATTACCCTTTGTAATATAGACAATAATACGTGTAGCATAAATTATGTCTATCGATGTTACTATGTGAAATCTAAGCATATTATATAATTTTATAATTTATTAATCATGCTAATTAAGATTCTTCCTGCGATGAGTATAGATTCTAATGAAGATTTTTTTAAACCACGATGGCGCAGATTTATATAGAACTACAACTGAAGCCAACTCCAAACAGAAGCTGCACTTTGCGTAAAACAGTGTTACCAGAGAGGGTACAAAAATATATAGATGAAAAATAGATGCTATAAAGAATTAATTACTACACTTTTATTTTTCACGATCTTTTTGTTAAAACGAACGCGTTTGTTTACAAAAACAATTTAAATAGCAGTTAAAAATCAGAAAACGAACGCCTGTTAATAGTAAACAAGAACAATTTCCATCAAAACAAAATATCACGAAAGAAATTAACTCGATTACTAATGAGACCCACGTCAAATAACGGCCACTTGCTTGGCCGTCGGACGTTGATGAAGGTAGGTACCGATAAAACGATCAAATTCCGACGTCTTACCTTACAGTACTTGTAACCGAGATGTACCTACTTACTTAACATAATATTACTCGTAGCTCCGGATAAAAGTTTATACGTAATTTTTATACAAATTCAGAAATGTTTTCTTTAAACTACCTAAGTAAATGAATAAATAAATGTAGACACTTGTTGTGATGTAGACATGATCAAATTTCGTGAGATGGGGTTCGAGACCCCAACGATCGATAGGAACTTAACTGGTCTTCTTAAGTTCAAAGTATTACTCTATTTCCGGTTTAAAGCGCTGTAGGTACAAAATATGTTTGTATCTAGAACAACAACTACTCGTAAATGAATAGTACGAAAAATCCATTCTTTTGTTTGACAAATAGTTTCTGAATACAAATTCTTATAAATTTATACGAATATATCCAGTGAAAGAAACAAATAAGCCAGATAAATAAATAAAATTGTGTTACATTCGGGACAAAAACATTGAGCTTGCGGCTCACATATTTATATTTTCTATTCAAGTAGCTAAATTGTTATTTATTCGATTTACAATACATATTCAATGTAAGTAAGAAAATAAGCTCGGAACTGATGCCTTAACAAAGGAATTCGACATCCTTGTTTATAAACGTAAATTGATGTATTTTATAATCAACATCTGAACTGACCTTCTATGCCTGTGCAAGATATTGAAGATAATTAGCCCGATGGCGGCAAGAATGCCTGCAATGCACAGAGCTGTCATGCACGCAAACAAGGGCAAGGAAACCGTCCTCAGTTCGTTCACCACCACCGTCCTGTCAGGCGGCACTTTACCACCTGTCAAACAGAAAAAAAAAACAATTTCATACGCCACTAGACACAGCCATCGTAAAACCGTCGTAAAATAAGTATTGGATTAGAACGTACCGCTATTTTAAAAATTAGAACGATGTCCCACCGTAAAATATATCAAGATGGAGACGCCAGTAGAAATAGCTTTAGCCAATATTTTTAACGGCTAAATCACGTAATAGAAATAAAAAGCTATTCCTGGATATATCAATCTTCGGCATGGAAAGTGGATACTTAAGTATGACAAGATTTTTCAGCAATTAAACATATAATTTTTGGAATTCTCTACTTAAGCTTTTACTGAAGATTTTAAATATATTAATTACTATACAGATTTTTTCAAAGTTATTAATAAAATGTGACAATAATTCAAGATTATCTTGCCCGCCTGAATCGACCAGCAAACTTAGAGTGAAATTCCGTGTACCTACGTATTAAGTAAGTATAATAAAGAAAATATAATTAGCTTGGGTAAAGTATTTCTTCAGATAAAATTTGGTTAACTTTGATCTTGTAAAAAAGTTATTATCAAAGTGAAATTGTATTTTTTTCTTTTTATAACATCATAACTAGAGGTATTCGTTTTATGACGCTACATCTTCACAGACATTATCCTCAAGCAATTTATGTACAAAAAATATAAAAGTAAGACATATATTTTCCTTTTTTTTATTTAAATATGTAACTACGCCAAAAGAAACGTACATAACATTTCTTACTCTTGCTTACCTTTAAACTAATAAGTTCATCTAACCACCTCTAAATCAGTTAATATACTTGATATCTGTTTAATATTATCTATTTATAAAAATTTTATTAAGAATATTTGACGCTCTCTTTATAGTAGGAGCTTTAGAGAAAAATAATTTATTATTCCGAGTGGAATCACTTGGAGTCGACAGACGAAATAAATCAAGTGAGATCTTTTTACACCCTCGAATGTAGAACGAATTTTGAATTAAATTAACGATAGAAAGTAGACGAACACTACCTGTTTTCACTTTAACGAATTTTATGAATATTTTGACCTGCTTTTAATAAATTTTCATCCATCGAACGCAAAGTCACAAGTTATGAAGTTATACTAATACATTTATTACCTATTTTATTCAAATTCTTTTCTGATATTTTTTCTCCAAATACTTAAATACATACGATTAACTTTTCTATAGTTATATTATTGGATTAACTTTTCAATAGTTATATTATTGTAAGGTAACTAAAGATTCAAACTTGATATAAGTAGCAATACTATTATAATTTATCGTCTCGTGGTTATTATGTGGACTTCATTTTTTGTTTGTGTTTAAGTAGTATTCTCTAAGTTCTTTTGTCAGGAAACGAAAATGGCGCAGGGTGAAGTAATGCGTCCCCAGAATGTTGTTTTTCGCAAAAAGTGTCAGTGTTCTTTCGCGAGGTGTAATCCTAGCCTCATTTTGGGTCCCACCTGTAACATAAGAAGCTCTCTACAAAATGTTTTTCACTCATTTATTCACGTTACGGTAGTTAGTGGAGAGTTATAGCAAATTTAAAGTATTCAGAATTCTGTAGAGCGTGATTTCGCTTGTTCACGCTTTTCATTATGTATTTAAAATAAGATATAAATCAGCTTGCTTTTATTTACAATATATTTATTTGAAATATAAATTTAAACATGCTGAATTTACAACTAGCAAATCATTACCCCGAAGCAAACTCGTACTCAACTACGAGTAGCTGTAGCGCGGTGAGCTCGTAGCATTCTCGTAGTAGTTCATAGAAGCTTGTAAACTTATACGTTGTTTTCACGAATGTTTTAGTTTGAAAGTTTGTTTTTCTTGTAGCTCTAATAATATTGATTAAACAACTTTAAAAATGCTATAGTTTTAGTAAAGTAAATCTGGTTCGGAAACTGTATGAACTCCTTCTAGATATTCAGGTTTAAAATTTAAGTTAAAATAATTAAAAGCCTAACGCCTTCAGGATAGGATTTTGAGAATTTGTACGATTTAAAGTCCCGTTGGAATACTCCACGCACTTTTTGTATTATTGCTTGACAAAAATCACGATAAGCGGAGACATTCTTTGATACAAGATTTTCTAAATGTAACTGAAATTATACTTAGTCATACTTTACCCAGCGACCTGATCGTGTAAATAATTTTATTACTATTACTATTTAAAGTAAAAAATATATATATTTACTTACGTGTAATGATTTCTACCAAGTACCAACATACATAACATTATTGAATAAGCCTATGATATTTCGGCACTATTACAAGCGCCATGATCACGAAAAAATTGGGGTGAATAACCCCCAAATGCACAAAGCAACCTTGCATAATCTCCAGTACTTCTGTAGTATTGAGGCTTTGATAGTTTGATAGAAATCCCTTAACAATCCAATTTTATGTTATCAATCTTACAGGTGGTAATAAATTACGAGACAATTATAGGAGTGGTCCAGAAGCATATTGAGAATAGCATGAAGCATTTTTTAAATTCTACTTAAATAATAATTCAATCAAACGAGTATCATTTCCACAGCAAATATAACTATCGTATCATTTCGCTTTTTCTCTTCCTTTGTGATGCGCACCGCCACGGAGTGGAATGCCATGCCTGCGACTGTTTTCCCGAAAAATTATAACCCTAAAAATTTGCAAGAGTGAATAGGCTGCTTCTGGGTAAGCTCACTCCATCTTAGGCTTCTTCTTAACCGTAGAGTTAAGTATGTAGTCAAGAGCAAGCCCATCAAATATAAAAAAAAAGAACATCAATCAAATAATTAAATCAACGTATGTCAACGAGATGACACATGTGCACAAGATTACGGTCGTTGGATGAATTGGATTCGTTTGTGTTTGAACTGTCTTCATTATTTTTTCGAAATAATCCTGGTTCCTAAAATTGCTTCTAAACAGCTTTCTAGAATTTGGGTCGTGCTTTTTTCAAAACCCTGTATAATTAAAATGCATCAAGTCAAATTACGTTACGTACCAACCCATCGCTCCCTGTCAAGCCATGTGAGGTTATCTGCTTGTGTGTCGTAGTATCCCAGCTTCACGTAATGGTTCTCAGCGAGTTGCTCGATTTGCGTCAACGCTATCCGGTCGCCTTGGGACGAGAAAGCCACTAAACCCTAAAATTGGAACAGTCAATATTTAACCAATTTGACCTACTGAACCGAGTTAACTTCGGTCGGAAAGAAGCAGGTTCTTAAAAAGTTGCAACGTTTAAGGGTAATACGGGGTATGCATTAAGTGTAAAGTTGACGATTATTTAGTGATATAGGGATATAGGGTGCTGTTGTTGTTGGTGGTGAGTCCCTTTCTCTCTCATTTTAGTATGTAGGTATAATTATTAGTAGAAAAATGTGTGCATCGTGGTAAATAGAATTATGTAAAATTTTGCGTGTTAGTTTAATTTAATCTTGCATTATCTATTAATAGGATTTTAGGAAGCGAAACTTCAAAGAAGGAAGTGGTAGCAGTTACGCAATGAATATAGTGTTCAGTAAACAGTGCATTATCCACGCGCATTAAATACTCGTTTAATACACTAAAGCAAGGTAGGAAGGTACTACTAAGGTTTGTGCACAACTTTGAAAATGGATTGTATACAGGTTGTTTGTTGTACAGATATTAAAATAAAAAAAACTTATATAAATAAATTACTTACACAAATTTTTGTTTTTTTTTTGTTTTTATGGTTCATAAGTAACTATTTAAGGTTCTGTTAACATGAACAATTTGGTTTATTTTAACATACAAGTGTACAAAAATGTTGGAAATTACCTTTATTATAACCTTTTAAAGATTGTGCTCTAAATACAAAGTCTCCCTCTAAACGTGGAATCATTGTTTTCTTCATTCATTTCATTGAAAATCTTGTCAAAATTGGTGTTTTACAAATATCAATATTATTTAATGTAGTTTTGATTGCTATCTTTAATGTGATGATAGGTATAAAACGAACGTCGCTACTTGAACGTTTACTACAGTTCAGTTATAAAACTACTTCCAGTTATGTAATATGTACTTAAGTATTGTCTGCGATTTAGTAACTTTAAACCTTACGTTACAAACGTATCTAAACGGAGCTATAAAATTTGGCGAACTTAATAGATTCAATAACGAATAAAACAATAAACCCGAACCTCTCTTTTATTGATAGTTAGTTCAGATATGATTTTACGAGTCGCCTATTTTGCATTAATAGGTTCAAGGTTGACATAATAATATAACATTTGAAGCAGCTTGCGACGAAATTGATTTTAAGTAAACCTAAGCAGGAAAAAAAGTGTCATTAAGAGGAAACACTACGGGCGAGAGATTTGAAAAATAGGTATTTGTAAAATCTATTGCTGTCGCGCAGTGCCAAATGCCTTCACCGCAGAGTGTGATAGAGACAACTGCTTCTTGGACCGAAAATACCTACTAAAAGCACACCAAATCAACGTTTCGTAGTCCCCCGATTAATTTCTCCAAAACTAGACCGATTTAAATATTTTTTTCATTAAAAATTATAGAAAGGCTTTGGCCGTATTCGTATGTTTTCCTTTTTTTTATTAAAATAAAGCCAAATTGGTTTTCTGGCTGTTTGAACACAGCGGAAAATCTGTCGAATTTTTTCGATTTTTGAGGGCTCATATCTTTTTTATTAAATAATTTATGAAAAAAACAGAAAACATAGAAACATGCTAATAGTGGCCATAGATTTTTGTAATAAAAATTATTGCTCTACTGGCTTTATCCAGGGAGGAAACAGGGGACTACGTTTGTATCGAAAAACGGCCTTTGTGTTTCCTCTTAAGGTGACTACTAGAGCTAAGTGCTGCTCCCGATGGATTTAACTTTATTACTTCTAAACAAAATCAATTTTCAAAAAACTAAAACAGTATCATTTTAGCAAATTATGTACCTCCTGTATTTATTTATTCTCTGTTAACTGCTTTTGATTATGGCATTATTTTGTATTGTACATTATTGCTAAAAGCGGCCGCTTTTGGCGTTAGCGTCTAATTCCACTTTATAAACAACTAAATTTTTAGTTAACTGTAATTCAATAAATACTAGAGGTAATTTGCTAAAATGATACTGTTATATTTTTTTGGGAATTGATTTTGTTTAGAAGTAATAAAACTAAATCAATTGGGGGCAGCACTTAGCTCAGTAGTCCTCTTAACACAGTTACGAGTAATGCACAAACATATTTTAAAGAAAATAAAAAAAAAATTGCACGGTTACGAGTACTGCACAAACATATTTTAATGAAATTTAAAAAAAAGAATTAATGAGTACGCTTTAGTCGTGAAAGCTACAGACTTATTACGACGCTAGTTTTCTGCAGAGTTCCCAGACAATATACCGAATCTCCCAGTTGACTTTGAACCTTCGGTAAGGACCCAAAATATAATTGAAAAAACTGGATCCCCGGTTAGTTGACACGCCACTGCCTACGTTAAACGGTAAAATAAAACAACTCACTAAAAATATATATTGAAAAGTACCTACACACGGTAGTCACTCAACCCACATCATTAAAACTAATTAATGTGATATATTTTCAGCCTACATGTTAGTATATAAACTTGAAAATTTTTTTGTCTCAGGCGGGACTCGAACCCGCATCTCCTTATCTCTCTCATCTTACGTATTTGTTTACCGTAAAATGGAAAGATAATATTTGCATACACAATAGGTAAAAGAAAACGTCAATTTTTATGTTTTTCTTTCTGTGTAAGATATAATTCGGGGCGGGCTACTTTGCAATTTATATGAAATCCTCTGAAACGGGATTGCCGCAAAGAAGCTGGACCCCAGTACACACGAATGATCTCACTCGCCGAGAAGTATATTCATGAATCTTTCATACTTGACTCAAGTAGTCAGACCTTACACAAAAATGCTTATGAATGTTGTATTCTGATATTAAATTCAAAGGTAACACAAAAAGTATTTGTAGATTACGATTTGTTATGTTTGTTAGAATATTATATTATACCATAGTTTATGTTACTTAATTTTTAATTTTCTAACCTGTTTTCTAATAGTGATGTCACCGTAAAATTATGTGAACCTCAAATTTATAAAACAACTCGTGAGATTATAAACCAACGGTAGGTTAGTTTATAAATTTCCTAGAAAATGTATAAATTTGCGATTCTTGTTATTTTCTGGTGACAGTGATTCATTAAAATTGGTTTCATGACTTACTATTAAATGAAAATTTAAATATCTGTTACAATAGTTTAGAAACGAAACTTGTGCCAACGAACTTTAGCAGTAATATTACTCAAACCATAGAGAAACTTTCCCTATGCTTAAACCCAATTAAGTACTACAAAATTTTCCTTTATATTTATGCTACTTAGTGTATGTAAAAGTTCGTACCAAAATCCTTAGTTTATCGAGAGTTTGTAGGTGTTTGCAATCTTAATAAAGTATTAGTTTGAAATTTTGAATATTCAAAGGACCGACGGTTGAAGTTCTACGCTTCCCTGACTTAACGAGAATTTTTAAATAAATCGTTTTTGAGATATACAAATCAGATAACAAGTATCTCCTTAACATTATTTTGGAATGACTTTATCTAAATCTATTAAAACACAATACCACACCACATCAATTTTTCTCAACAAAATTCACAAGAGTAGTAAAGTACTCATTACACAAAAAAAAGGATGGCGCCCTTAAGGGATTCGAACTGGCAAGTTGTGGTTGACACTGAGTCGCGTAATTTTAGATCAATCCCACATCAATATTAGTTAGTTCACTGGTTAGACGACGACTGGTGGACGTTTGTAGGTTCGAGTCCAACCTATAAAGCAATTGACATTTTTATTCAAGGAATTGTATTACCATTAAAATTATATTAATTTTCTTAAATAAATCTGCTTTGAATCTTCACAAACATTTTCAAGATATTTGTATATATGCCACCTCAAATGTGTGCGAATTTCGTAAATTTACTATGTCGTTGGATTACAATTTAACATACCGTTGCATTGTAAACTAGCGGTGCTCACAATATTACGGTGACAAACAAATTTAAAAAAGTTTTCACCAACACCAGTGTTACTACAAAATAAAAATAAACAAGCCTTAAAGACTTAACCGATTGCAAATCTTCTAATGTGAGATCACTATGTTATATTAACAGAAAATCATACAACTTAAATTTGCCAAATAGTATGTTTTATAGTAAAACAGAACGTTTCTTAAAGAAGTAATGTAAAAAATGTGTAGTTCAACTGAACATGTATAGTCGATAAATAACAAGACCTTATAATTCACGACCTATAAAACACAATGCAATGTTTACGTGACGTAAAACAAATAATGCTACTATAAGTGTAGAGTTATGAGCACATAAGGAATACGTGTAATAGCGCTGGAAGTGTCTTGTTATCGTGGTCGTTGTCTGAATACATTTGCAATTTAATTTGGCCAGCGGTTAACAAAACAAAAAGCGTCTGTAAAAGTTAGTCGGGCTCAGTGAGTAAGGAACAATGTAACTTTGAACAATGAAGAACTTTAATGCTAACTACTCATAGCCAAGGAACGGAAAGTGTTGCCACTTACCGATACACCGAGAAATGATGTTGAGTTTATAGCCTCGTAGATGTCGTCCGCTATCTTCTTGTTGGTATACGTAAAATTTTTTAAACTTAATCCACTTTTTTCTAGTTTCTCCATTGTCTTGTTGAACGCTACGGAAGAAAATTATTCACGCGTTAAAATTCAATGGGCGATTTTAATCTAATAACAACTTCCAGGCTTCAATTTAGTTTAGTTGACTTTAACAAAGGCATTAATCGAATAGATTGTATAATGTACGAAGTTAAATTGTTGAAGTTAACTGAGCGTTTTATAAGGGCACTGGAAGTTAGTGGCCGCCAACTGTAGTCAAGTCTGGGATCCAAGGAAATTGAAAACTCAGGAATGTGGCCCTTTATGATGTAGACTTGCTACGTGTCGCCACGGGCGGTATAATTAAATTTTCGGGCTTGGATCAATAACGCTTACCAGATAGTGTGTACTTATACTTATAGTGTGTACTTAACTTTGATGCCAATCTGGAAGAATACCGACATAGACGTGTTATTTTTAATGTATCATTAAACAAATGTCAAGGCGGAAAATAACTTCACAACATGGCAAAAGAATAAGTAAGTGTAATTACGTTATAGATTTTTTCGTTACTATTTGTTTTAAGATATTATGTTGGAGGTAGTAATCGACAACATTGATCTGGCGTACAGCATAAAGCCTTGAATAAATTCGTCGAGACACACTACTGATAACCACAGATATTAGACTGAGGAAACAGCAAGTGTTGAATACTCAATGGTGTTATATATCATACGAGGCCTTAAAATGATTTGCATTTTGCATAGTTCAATTTCCTTGCATTCTCGTATGATAAAACTTGTTATTCGCAATGGGATTCGATTCTAGGATCTCTAGGACGAACAGAATTGAAAAATATTTTCAATTATGTTTATCGTACAGACATTAATTAAAACCAAAAATTTTATTTTATTTGGTTGATCTAAATTTATTGGCTTCCGGTGAAACATATGTACTGTTTATTTAAGTTTATGTAATACTAGCTATTGTCCGAGACTTTTTACGAGTGCAATTTTGAATTTTACGCTATCTATGAAAATGCACGAGAACGTAACTTTTTCCAGGATATAAAGTAGGCTCTGTGCTCTTCCTATAATATAAAACTGTGTTAAATTTCATTCAGAGCCATCTGTCAAATGTTCATCCAAACTTTCTTATTTATTATATTAGTAAGAGTTGTCACCTAAAGCGACGGCCCACACAGCATCGTAGGCCAGTGGAGCCTCCTGGTAACCCTCAGGGTAGCGTTCTCCGTCGATATCGTAGCCCGCCTCCCGAAGAGCTTCGTTCAGCCGTGATCTGTTAAGCAAATAAACAATTTTCAACTTTCCATCTTAATAGAGATGAAATCAGCAGGTAGATCGAATCAACCCTACACTTGAATGGCTAGCTTCAATTAGTTTGACTTTGCTTCTTCAGCTGGCACCATAAAAGTAATTTAAGTAGTACTGTGCATCTTAAAGACTACTAGATTCTACAGATACACAGATGCTCTCCGTCCTTAAAAAGGCTAGTTATTCAGTTCAGTTCGTAGCTTATATTCCATGTATTATGCTAGTAGTTTTAAAATGTTGTAGATAAAAATACATCTACATCATCATATTTTATTACGAATCAAAAGATATCTTGATATAGTCCTTCTTACAAACGATACATTAATTACAGTTGATGTTTACTGAGGGATTGGAAGGGTGAGGTCGTGTAGGATGCTTAAAATTAAACGTATTGTTTCGAACTATTTACATGTGAATTGATTTGTTCCATTATTTGTCTATCTAAATTATAGTTGCAATATTGTTAGCTATTCCAAAACTCTTGGACATCAATTTAAGCCTATGTGGCTGTATCTGATTTCACTAAATTTTTAGATAGTAGCACTTTTCACATACCTATTCTATGAAAAAACTTGGATAAATACAATTTATTAAATATGAAAATAATAAAATAAACATATAATGTATGTGTTCGTATATGTATATACGAACACATACACCTAAAGAAAATACTAGAGATTAACGTAAAATTAAAATGCAACCAATCAACGGGACCATAGGTATACCAGGGTGATAAACCAACAAAAACCTTGACCTCGCGTTTCTTAAGATTTAAAATTTGAAACGATATATCAAAATAAAATAATAAATCTAAATAAATGCGAACAAAGCAGACTTTATTAAAAAAAATAGGAAAATGTGTAATTAATTTTATAAAAATGCTCTTTGCCGTAATTGTCTGATCGTTAAAGGTAAAGAAAATACTAGAGATAAACGTAAAATTAAAATGCAACCAATCAACAGGGACCATATACCAGGGTGATAAACCAACAAAAACCTTGACCTCGCGTTTCTTAAGATTTAAAATTTGAAACGATATATCAAAATAAAATAATAAATCTTAATAAACGCGAACAAAGCAGACTTTATTAAAAAATAGGAAAATGTGTTATTGAATTTTATAAAAATGCTCTTTGCCGTAATTTTCTGATCGTTAAAGGTAGCTCTGTAAGCTAGTTTCAACCTTTCAGCTTGTCATTTTTTTAATCCTTTACTCTGTTTTTCTGCCTGTGTACCTACAATCGGATGATAATTTAACTTTATTTGTGACGGTAATTACCTAGTGGAAACGAAAATACCATTACCAGTGTGTGTAAAATTATACTGAAACCTATATTTTACACGCAAAATAATGATAACGCCCCTTGAGATTCCCAATTCCGTAGTCAGATACAATTTTCAGTAACAATTGCCATTATTAGCGAAGTTCAGGGAAACAATGGAGTCTCAATTTGATATTCCTATTCAAATGACTATGAAATGTAAGCACGGAACATAAAGCCCCAAAAACAGAGTCAAATGCACACTTGACCGGTTTCATTAGCGTTCTAATTTGTACGCAACCACGAGCCGCTGTGGAACCACGGTTTTATTTATGACGCAATTTTTGCTTAAAGTATTCCATAGATCCAGAGGACGCAAATGGTCACGTTTCACGTTTCCCATTAAAAGGGAAGCGCTCTCGTTAGGACATAGATTGGTAGTACAAGTAAAATATCCCAGATGTTTTTATGGAGCATCTACCGAGTAACTGCGATGCACCAACGTTATGTCTATATTGTTCGCTCGGAGAGTACGATGAAAATTGCCGGGAATAAGCTCTTCTGGCCCTCAGGGGATCTTCTTCAATCTTTGCTTTGTTCAAATAATGTACTGTTGACGACTGCTTATACATGAAAAAGTGAAAAGTTAATGTACTTACGAATGACAGTATTATTTGGACCATTCGCATATATTATTCAAATTCAAATTCAAAATATTTATTTCAGGCTTGGCCCATATAGAGTTAGTAACAATTTAACTTAAGACTATTGTTAGTAAATACAGGCAAAAACATCATCATACAATTAAATTAAATTAAATTAAATTATTTATTTATTTATATCATTATTATTAACATTTTATTTATATTATGGTGTGTATTAACACCCATCTCTGAAGGAGTGGAGAATCCCAACGGTCTACAAAAACCTTCAGGATTGCGTTGGTACTTCCTCGGAGCCGTACCAGTGCGGAGGCGCACCGTTTCCTCATTATTGTAGTAAATCCATCGGTTCGCGCATCCGCGAACATCCCGGATGCACTACATCGCCAAGGCAGCCCCAACAGAACCCTGAAGGCATTATTATATTGGACACGCAGATCGCTGTATGCCCGCCGAGTAAAACTAACCCATAGGCTGCACGTATAAAATGATTGGCAGTATGCTTTGAAAAGCGTTAATTTGACTGCCCTAGTACAACGCGCAAACCTGCGAGCCAGCATGTTGCAGCGAACAGCCAGCGACCTACGTTCCCTCTCAATATCAAGGTTGTCCCTTAAGTCCTCAGTGACCCAGTGGCCCAAGTATTTAAAACTCTGAACCCGTTTTAGAGTCTTCCCACACAGAAAAATGTCTGGAACCTGGGTGTAGTTCATCGATCCTGCCTTAAACAATAACCATTCGCTTTTACTGGTATTGTACTTGAGCCCATGAGCCACCGCATAGGTCTCGCAAATAGAGAGGAGTCTCCGAATTCCACTAACAGATGGGCTCAACAGGACCATATCGTCTGCATAATTGATGTTATTTATACAAATCCCATCAATGTGACATCCAACATTGGCGCCGCTGAGCCCACCCATCAGCTGGTTTACATAAAGATTAAAAAGTCGTGGAGAACTTAAACCTCCCTGTCTCACCCCACATTTCAAATCATACTCATTGGAGTAAGCACCAGCCCATTTAACCATATTTTTCTGACTACTATACCAATATTTAAAAATTGATACAATTTCACTCGGCACTGTTGTTTCTGAACTAAGCTTATGCCATAACAGATTGTAATTTACGAGGTCAAATGCTTTGGACAAGTCCAAAAAACAGGCAAATATTGGCGTTTTCCTATCAGTGTAGTAATGAACAGTCTGCTTGAGACACAAGATAGCACTCTCGGTTGATAGGCCAGGCCGAAACCCAAACTGATTGTCGTAGAGCTCTATGTGATCGGCTAGTATTTTATCAAGCAGACTGTCCAATACTTTCGATATAATCGTAGCCAGAGAAATAGGCCTATAGTTAGCGATATCAGACGCGTCCCCCGTCTTGTTTTTTATTACTGGAACAACAATAGTTCTAGAAAGCTCCTCCGGCAAATAACTGTGGCTAATGCATAGGCTAAAGAACATAGATAGCACTCGTGGCAAGTGCACACCAGCATATCTAAGATGTTCGATGCTCAAGCCATCGTGACCAGGGGACTTACCCCTTACCATTCGTTGAATGACATTCTTAACTTCCCTAGTGGTAAATCTAACGAGTGGGTTCCCGGTACCGACAGCTGCAGCATCGTCCACCCTCAGAGCCTCCAGTAAAGGTGGCTCAACTTTAAAATACGCCTGAAATGCATTGGCTATTTCAGCCGGCTCATGCATATTAACATTACTGCGTGTATCAGATTTTTTTTACAGTCCAATGTGTAAATTTCCATGTTTTTTATTTTGTCTTAAAAAGGCTATAATAATTTGCATTACGATGTACTTGTCTGGGAAGTCTGGGACTTGTTTAGGTTATTAGATATTTTAATAATAAATATCTATAGACCTAAAGGCTAAGCTGCTTCGCGTCATAAAATGATAGTATCACTAAGACTTACTAAGGACGGAAGGATATATAAACATTATCTGTCTTTCTTAAAATTTTCTGACACTGATTTGGTTAATTAGGCGAGTTAAGACGGAGGATATCATGACAAATAAAATTGTTTTTGCAATAAATGTGTTTTTTTTCTTATTGATCAAATAAAAATGATTGAGTCAAATGAGAGTCGGTCATAGACCGAATCGAATGCCTCGAGTATGCATAAAATAAATGTGGTACGGAACCGTTTATGCGTGTCCGCTCGCAAATGGTCAGCCTGGATTGTTGAACTATTCCTTCTATCTGATTAAATATTCCGTCCGGGGCCGTCAACGAGGAAGATACCATAAAAAACTAATCGTTCGTAGCGAAAAGAAAAGAGGATAACGTGGCATATTATCCAGGGCAGTTTCGAAGATACAGTTTTTTTCATTATTTAAATCACTGGCCCGGCTTATGTTAAGCATTAGCCACACATTTGCTGAGCCAACGATCATCTAGACCCAACTCTGCTGCCAAATAATAATGCCAAAAGCTTTGGACTATTTCGGCGCGGACTAGATGTTTTAGTAGGTCGCTTCAGTTTCCCTGTTTGATAAAACAAATTTGCTAAATCAAATGCAGATTGAAATAACAAAGTTCATATCTAAATATATCAAAGATATTTTAACCTACTTTAGAAAGTCTGGAAAAAGATTAGATAAATACTGTTACAGCGATACATTATTAGGTACGCTTTGTAAAATATAAAATATAGCTAGAATCCTAATCTTTATAAAGGCACAGTTTTACATTTGTTCAGTAGCAAGGGTTGAATTATTCAACCAAAGTTACATCAAGTTGTCTAAGATTGAGTCAAAACCTCTTGAACACCATAAAATTCACAAATAATTTAATAAAGTAAGGGATCTCAATATTATTGGTTCCGGATCCTTGTTAACATCGAGTACCCGCATTAAGAGAAATTACTTCGTCAATATTCTCACATTTTCATTATAAGTGGAGTACAAAGGATATCCGAAATTCTCTAAAGCCTGTGCCAACAATAAAGTCCCGTCATGAAAAGCGATAACGCGCATTTTGGCCATTTTCAACTCTCGCACGTCTGAAGAATAGAACACTTATTATACTGCTTTGCGTAAAAGTTGTGACAAGCGGCTTGCACCTCATAAATGTCTCCCTGTTTTTTGGGGCTCACAAAAGAAATGATTGTCACGCAGAATTTTGACGAGCATAATACTACTTTGGTGTAAGTTAAAGGCTATGCTGAATTTGTTAGGATGTCTTTGAAAAAACATTGCAAAATTATTAATTCACTACCAATTTAACATCGTGGCAATTATCATATTCATTATCCCATATCAATTGTTACGCTTGGTAGGCGGATTGATAATCGCAGTTTGGTCAATGGTCGAGAGATGACGCTGCTGTCTATCTTCTTCTGGCAGTATTATTTCAGTTGTCACTTTCGACACCCATAGCATAAGAAGGAGTCACTGCTGCTATTATACATATTTTCGAGGCAGCATCCTGCCACGAAATACGGCGTGGTTTTAAAATCTTTATGCAATCTCACTTAAAGTTGTCTGAATCTTCATTTTTATTTGTTTAATGCGACAGTTTACACTGAAAAACTGTTGGTAATGTGCAATACTACTATTCTAATAAGTTGTACGGACCTGAAATCTTCCGAGGTCATCCCGGAGATGGTGGTTTGATTTGCGTTTTGGTTCCACATGAGGGCCTCCGTAGTCAGATGGCCTTCGGCTGCCTCTCTCATCTGTTCCACTGTGCATTCAATGCCCTCGCGCTCGAGGTTTGTCTCGAACCAGTTGTCTTCATACCAACCTAAACAAAATATATAATACATTACTTCTAATTAATCAGCATTATCTACAGAAAACAAATATTAGAGTTGGCATTGCAGAAAAAATGTGATAACAGCAAATTTTTTTTTTTTTTTTTTTTTTTTGTGAAAGGACCTATGCTGTGGCAGAAGGCCGTTACAGCTTCACCGGGCGGGTTTTAGGCGAGTGCGGAAGGCACTCAGCCCAAAAGCGGCCTGCTAGCGGGTACCTCGAGCGCGAGGCGAGTCCTAGGCTTCGCGTAGCGAAGCCTAGGGCTCGCCCGCGCAGGGGCCCCGTACTAGCGGCGCGATCGGACCGTGTCGGGTGCTGAAGGCACCCGGCCAAGAGGTCAGCCCGACTAGTGGTTGCATCGCGTAGCTCGGCGCTGCAACACAGACTGGTCTGTGCATACAGACCGATCTACGCGAGCCCCGTTCTAGTGGGCCCGATCGAGGGGGGCAGACTAGGCCTCAAGGGCGCCTCTGTAGGCTCGGACCTCGGCTTGGGCCGTCGTCCGAAGGGCGGACTGGTGAGAAGCGGCCAGGTACATGTCTGTACCTGCCAAAATGATGCAAGGGTCCTCGCACTCGCCGGCGAGTGCGCTGATTCGATCTAGTGCTTGTCGGGTGTGTACTGTTGTGAGTGGTGAATTGTTTTACGAACGATGTGATTTCGTCGTCGGAGAGGATTCGTATGATTGACGGCTTTATCAAAGAAGTGTTGAGACGCTTCTTTCATAAAGCTGGCAATCGACGGAATGTTAAGGTCGCGATGCAAATTATCGTTACGCACATACCACGGGGCGTCCGAGGCAGAGCGTAAGAATTTGTTTTGGAGAATTTGGAGTCTTTCTAGTTCTGAGGGGCTGGCATGAGCGAACACTGGACTAGCGTATGTCATCACGGGTCGAATACAGGCTTTGTAAATTGTCAACTTATTTCTAAGTGACATTTTACTCTTCCTGCCGATATAGTAGTAGAGCCTTGAAAAGTAAAAGGCTGCAGTCTGACGGACGCGTTTTATGTGGGGTTTAAAGCTCATTCTACGGTCTAAGGTGACACCTAGGTATTTGACTGTCTTCTCCCAAGGGATCGGACGGTCGTATAGGGTGATAGGTGTGAGACATCGTTTAGGATGTTTTGAAGCGAAGAAACCTCGAGTAAAGTACACTGCTGCACTTTTCTCGGGGTTTACCTCTATTCGCCACATCCTAAACCAGTCACCTAGGGATTGGGCTGCACGTTGTAGTGCCTTAATGATGTAACCGGCATGGTAGCCAGAGTGATAGAGGGCTGTGTCGTCCGCAAATAGAGCTAGCTCTACTTGTGGTGACCTGGGAATGTCGTTAATGAAAATTGAAAAGAGAAGAGGGGATAGCACGGAGCCCTGAGGGACTCCAGCCCTGATGGGGCGGGGAGATGAATAGGACCCCTCTACGCGGTAGCGAAAGGTACGATTTGACAGAAAGTCTCGAAGGATGAGCACGAGACTGTCGGGCACTTTGAGTTGGTACAGCTTGTAGATCAAGCCGTTGTGCCAGACTTTGTCAAATGCTTTCGCTACATCGAAGAAGAGTGCACCGGTTACCATCGGTTTGGATCTGTTGAGGCCGTCGAGAATGTGCTCCGTTAGGCGGTGCACCTGTTCGACACAAGAGTGGGAGGCTCTGAAGCCAAACTGTTCGTTGATTAAGAGATTGTTCGAGAAAATGTAATCTCTTAGGCGGGAGACGAGAACACGCTCGTATAATTTGCCCATAGTCTTGAGGAGACTGATGGGCCTGTAGTTGGCGGGCTTGGAGCGGTCCTTGCCGGGCTTAGGGATACCTATGACGTCTGCTTCTTTCCACGCGGTTGGAAAGATGCAGTTTGCCATGGCACTATTGAAGATAGCAACCAATAGGCAAATCAGTTGGGCGGGGAGGACTCGTAAGACTCTGTTGGAGATCCGGTCCGGACCGGGAGCCTTGTTTGGACGGAAACCTTTGATGATGGTTTGCACCTCATCGGCGGTGGTGGGTGCAAGGGGGCAGGTTGGAGGGAGGGCCGAGAGACGTTCGACTTCGCTGTCCACCATACTAAGGTGGGCAGCGTCTATAGGAAGCGTGCTAGGAGAGCACTGGGCCTCTAGGCTGTCGGCCAGACATTCGGCTTTCTCTTCGTCGTCGAATACGACGGAGTTGTCGGGTCTAGATGATAACAGCAAATTTGTTGCATGTTTGGTGTCTAATGTATTACTAAAAACGATTTATTTCAGGCTCAGCTGTTGTATCATAATTTTTAAGTTTTCTGTAGTAGGCAATAGGTAGTTTAATTCTTCTGTATTTTTTTTTTAATAATATATTTTATGGTACTTGCAGCTTAGGTTACTATGCTTTTATAGTACTTACTAGATACCTACCTTTTTATTTAATTAATTTAAAATCTCTAAATTAATTGTTTAATAAGAAATATTCCATCATGAACAAATGTGATCAAAACTAAATAAAGGTGCAATAGACACAAAGTTTAATTCTATGTATAAAAATATGTGACGTTATATTTTAATTTACAAAAATTAAATATAATAAACCGCTTGACGTACAAAGATAAAATATGACTGGAAGGTAGTATATGTATAGTTAGTGGACGTCCGCTAAGAAAGGATTTTGCTACAGAGCCAGATCAAGTTTAAGGGCTTTCACCGGGTTCTATGGAAGACCATTTAAGTACTATAAAATTGAATTTCAAGTTAAAAGTGGGATAAAAATGTGTAAATCAATATTGAATTGGTATAAAGTAATGGCAAAATTTAAGTGATTTATAAGGATTGCGATGTATTATGGAATGCGATGTAACCGGAAGTGGGATATAACTATAACCGATTCCCACGGGGATGAAGTCGCGGCGGACCGCTAGTAATTTTTAAAAGTAACTGTAAAAAAACGACTTTTGCGACATCATCACTCATGTTACTCGAGAAAAGTTGTCAGAGGAAGAACTGTCACGACTATTTCGTTCATTATTTTCATGTACTTAATTTGATAGTTTATCTTTGTTTTGAATCCATTTCAAACCATGTACCGTCATGTTGGGGCGATGCCTGATCATACCCTGTAGTGCTTTTTATGTGCAAGTTTTATGTATTCAGATAGTTATGCTGTGATCGGAAATGGCTAAAGATGCAAAACATCAGGGTCTATTTGATAAGTTATTTGTGATAGGATAGGCTGAAGTTTATTAGCCGCAAAAATAAAATAACTATTACACAGTACTGTTAGGTAGTTATTTTGTGTATGTGTCTGGGCTACACAGATGAAAACCGTATTAATTAGTTAACTAAAGAACTAAGTAAATCTAAACCGTTTAGTGATAATTTTGTGTATGTTTGGGCTACACAGATGAACAATTTATTAATTAGTTAACTAAGTAAAGTAAATATTATAATGCGTATCATTAATAAGTAAATCAGTATTACCCAGTATTGTAAAATATGCTGTTGAAAAAAAAAGTAGGCAATTTTTATAAAATCGTAAGTAGGTAGAGCTAAATCACGAGCTAATAATGTTAAACAACAAATGTTTATGTGGGTAACATTAATAATGCTTATCTTTACTTAGAAACTAAACTAAACTTAGAAACTCCATAGTTGCGAAAAAGGAAAAGTATCTATATTAAATTCCTTTGTTTTTTTAATTCCTTTTTGTGTATTCTTCCAGCAGCTGATGCTCGACTTTTATTTATAATAAATGGGATAAGTAGATAAAAAAAATTAAGTAGTGCAATGTCGATCACATTGCACTACTTAATTTTTTTTAGTAGCTAGTAAGTTATTGGGCAACCTATTTGCATAATATTAGCAATTCAATTCGTATTTCTTAGATCATTACTTTTTAGACATTAACAAGCAGCCTATAATAATTCCATTGACCTACAACGATCTGCATTGGTTCTTTCAGTTAGAAACTTTTGGGCGTGATTGCAAACAAATTTAAAAGTATTTTTCCCCCAACAAGAACTATACAAAAAGATTTAAGTTTTTGAAATTGTCAAACAAGGCTTGCACGCTATTTTATAAAAGTCAACTGAATAATACTATACAACTTGGGAAGCACGATACGTATTTTAGTATTTTTTTCCCTGGATGAAGAATTGTACCATACACAGAGAGTAAAAAGCGTACGTGAAATTGCTCCATAAGTCTATACAAAGTCAACTCTGCTAGCGCCACCAATCGTCAACTCGTGTAATTATTCACGTTTCTATTTTGCAAAAGTGATCCTCCATCTGCCGGCCCGTTCCCTCGCACTTGGCCATTATTTATCCAGTTTCCATCCATTTCCTTTGTCCTGTTTGTTGTGAGAAGCCTGAGGCGGACAAATGTGTGTTTGCCGTGTCTCCGTTTTGCTTGCGGCTGTGTATTTTCGTTAAAGTTGAGAGCAATGTTTTCTAAGTGGCAATATAACTTTCTTATAATTTTTCTGACAGTTTGAATTGGAACATTTGTCGTCCTTGTGCCGTTGTCGGATATTTTTAAGTTAAAATAGTTTTAAATTAGTTTAGTTACAAGGCAGACAAAACGTTTGCTGCTAAGAATAGGGTAGAAATGTTAAATTGTATGGTATTTATAAGATATTATTTGGTTTCTTTTTAATATCATACCTGCTCTATGATTGCTGTAATCAATACAGAAATTGAGGTAGGTAAATATTATAAGTAAAACTGTTTTTTAATAATACATCAAATAGAGAAAAAAAAGAAGTTACATAAGTACAAAGTGACTTTTATTTCAAATGGAAACAATATTTTCCTCAGCCAGCGTTCAGCTATATTACGCTCTTAGATAAGATATTTTAATATACCTACCTATAGTAAAAATATATTTTAAATATATATTTAAATATACATAGTCAGGTCATAAGTTCTGTCACACAATAAAAACTTTTGAATTTAGAATGCTGGCCCCAAAAAAGTTTATTGAATTGGAATTTCGAATTTTTGAATTGAAAATAAAAACGTGCACCGTTTAGAATTTTCCTCATTTTTAAATATGGAGCGGACACTTAAAGAAGACCGTGTCGCGGTTATTGCGTTGCATCGTTGCGGTTACGCGCCAATTCAGATTTTCGACTTACCTACTGAAAAATTTGAATATAACCAAAAGATTCGTTTATCGTACCATAAAACGATAATACAATGAAGACTCTAGTGTAGATGACAGGTTAAGAAGTGGTTCAAGTGGTCGCCCTCGCTCTGGCCCCTAATTCGCGTAACCGAATCGTATCACAATCGTAATTGAACGACAGGTTTTTGACAGTTCTAGTATGGGCTAAATGTCAAAATCGTCCAATTCAATCACGATCGAACTGCGATTCGGTTACGCGAATTAGGCCCCTGTTAGGACTTCGGACTGTTAGGAGCAGTGATAAAAGCTGTGAAGGCGCGAATTCAAAAAAATCCCATACGTAAGCAGAAACTGTTGGCCCTTCAGATGGGGTTAAGCAGGACCACGGTGAAAAGGGTGTTAAATGAAGACTTAGGGCTTAGGGCATATCGAAGAAAAACAGGACAACGTTTGGACGCTCGTTTAATGGACCTGAGACTGAAGAGATGCCGCGCTTTGTTGAAGCGGTACGCGGGAAAAAAGCATCGGATTATTCTTTTTTCGGATGAAAACATTTTTACCGTGGAGAGAGCTACAACAAACAAAATGATAAGGTGTACGCACACAGCAGTAAAGAAGCGAGCAACCGTATTCCGCGTGTACAATGAGGTCATTTTCCATCCTCACTCATGGTTTGGTTGGGAGTTTTTTATTGGGGCTTAACTGAGGTACATTTTTGTGAGAAAGGCGTAAAAACGAATGCAGTTGTGTATCAAAATACAGTACTCAAGAACCTTGTGGAACCTGTTTCTCATACCATGTTTAATAACAGGCACTGGGTATTCCAACAAGATTCTGCGCCAGCTCATAGAGCGAAAAGCACACAAGACTGGCTGGCGGCGCGTGAAATCGACTTCATCCGGCACGAAGACTGGCCCTCCTCCAGTCCAGATTTGAGTCCGTTAGATTACAAGCTATGGCAACACTTGGAGGGAAAGGCCTGCTCATAGCCTCATCCTGATTTGGAGTCACTCAAGGCATCCTTGATTAAGGCAGCCGCCTATATTGACATGGACCTCGTTCGTGCTGCGATAGATGACTGGCCGCGCAGATTGAAGGCCTGTATTCAAAATCGCGGGGGTCATTTGGAATAAACTTTATTACCATATGAATTTATGTTTTATTAAGTTTATTTTGCTATATAAATGGTTACATAAATAATAAACATGTCTAAATTATTTCATATTACACATGTGTCAGAACTTATGACCTGACTAGGTATTTTTTGAAAAAATAGTGTACATAAGACTTAATATGTAATAATTATTACGAGTTCTTATTTACAGAAGAAATATAAGCGATTTTTCTTTCTTTCATTTGAATGTAAGCTGGATTTAGTTACCTAATAAAATTTTTAACATTTAATTATTAAAAGTTTATTCATTTTGAAGTAAATCTATAATATACATATAGCTAGACGAATTGATATTATGGACGAATTGATACTACTATGGTCCATTTGATGAACTAGACTAAATTATACTGGTCGTTACAATACTATGGACGAAATAATACTATAGACATAATGCCACTATGGACCTTATGCACCAGAAGGCGTGTCACAGGTTATATCGTACTCCAAAGAGTTCATGTATTTAGTAAACGTCACTATATCAAATTGATAAATTATCATATTGAATTGAGGATTCCCAGAATGAATCTTCTTTGCGCGCGAATAGACGATAGATAGATAGTTAAATAACTTAAATAACGGGTACCGACAGTACGGCAACTGCTGCTTTTCTCCCCCTAGGCCAAAACTACGAGCGCCTATAACAAAGAGTGGCGATTATGGCTTGGCTTGTGGCCGAACTGATGTAGGTTAATGATGATGATGATAAACCCTGTTACACTTCTGTGTGATGACAATTTTGGTTGAAAAATATCTTATATCCTTTTCAGTTTTCACACTATCTCATCACCTGTTTTTTTTTTTCAAAACTGTTGTAAAATTATTGATTGCACATACAACCTGTACGCTATTCTTCATACTTTTGTGGGATAATTTAGATAAAAGATATTTTGTTTACGGATTTTAATTGTCATTCATTTTTGGTTTGACCGGCGAACTTTACTTGAAAAATGTAATATTTTACAGCGAAAACTTTACAGCGTTCATAGTCACGGGCAGACATTATTTATGGGATAAAATCTATAGTAACAGCCTAGCCTAGTACAGCATATAATCATCCCACTGCAGGGAAAAGGCCTTCATCATTGAATTCAAGTTACCACAGCAATGATGGATACTGGCTTTATCACCAAGATTCCCAAATGCAGGTTGGTGATCACAAACCCGAGCAATATTCGAAAATTTGAATCTTTTCGTTGCCTGACCCGGGGATAGAACCACTAGACCATAATTCCATGATGTTTAATAACTATCCTGTGTCCTGTTTGGAGTCTCAAACAATCTCCATACCCAATCTCATTTAATTCAGTTAAGACTTTATTGATTACCAATTCAAACTTTCACTACGTTCCCTAATTCCCTGGATTAGAACTATGCCATATCCTTTACAGGGTCTCAAAGTACCTATCTTTATGTTCAATTTCATCTAAATCGGTTTGAGCGGGTCAACACGTAGATCGATAGACAGACTTCCATAAGCATTTATGATATGAATGTCATTTTAATAAAGACAAGTTAATAAAATGATATTAAATGAGTCATAATCAACGTTTTTGTTACATTTGGTTGTTAAATTAATAACGCATCAAATCACAAGGCTATAAAAGAAAGCAAAGGTTTTTGAGTGTGTAGTGTCGACAGAGTGTTGAGCGACCGAAATCGATCATATACGGTTTTCCGTTAGTTAACGGAAAACCGTATATGATCGATGTCGGTGATCGGCAGTTGCCAGTAAATTAAATTATAGAATGTAATCGAAATAATATACTTATAATCGTTTGGGTTACAAAGCTTTTGGTCATAGGTTGAGCTATACCTTGAGGTCAATATAATTAAAGTTCTTTATTGCATACCTGGAGATCAATGAAGTCTCAAAATGTGACGGTGATTAGTCTAAAATAGAAAAGCAAATTCTTTTTTCGTTCGACGTCGTACCTAAGAAATGGAAAAAGTAAATACTGCTGGCAAAAAAAGACCATTCTTGTCTCCACAATGGCCAAACCGTGACTGCCAACCAGTCGACCCAGCGTGGAAAATACGTCAAAATCCTCTTTTTTTCATAGTCAATGGGCTCCTGAAAGTGGCACGGAGAACCAGTGCATACATCAGCGAAAAAACAGAAAAACTGTTTGGCGATGGACTCCGGCAGGAAGGTGGTAGCATCCAGGCAGCCTCTTACGAAGCTTACCACCGCAGATTGGTTAGAAAAGCAAAGATGCCGTTGCCCAGAGTGGACCACTAGGAGGTAGATCCCACCACCCCCAAAGGCGGTTTCGAAGGCTCATATCCGACAGTGGAGTGATTGCGCTGATGATGAAGGAAACTATACGTCAACTCAGGCAATCAAAAAGATATAATCATCATCAATCATCGTCAACCTATAGCACCCTTTTACCATACAAATAGCTTTTCGCATTTAGCTTTGCCCAACCTTTCATTAATCGTCACTTTACTAAGCTGGCGGGGGTAGGTACTACGCTAAATTTACTGAGTCGCAGTCTACACTCAACGTTCTACTCTTGTATTCCCCAAAAGCCATTGTTTCTTCGTCAAATATCGTTAGTACACTGCAAATTCAGCTTACTGAATCTATGTGCTATGTTGATGACTTTGGTTAAATTTGTTACGGATTTTATCCTTCTGAGAAATACCAACCATAGCTTGCTGTGAGACTTTAAACTGGTGATCCAGCCGTACTGCGTGTGTCCACGTCTTAGCATGACAGAAACCATGACCGTTAGGCCGCATTGATTAAAATGCATGACATGACGTAATTACGATAAATTGAGGATAACTTTTGTGTCGTTAAGTTATGGATTAATTTCCGTTGTTCCGGTAAAATATAACAACTTGAAAGTATTAGGGGTTAAAGTATGAAATTGCCGTTTTGTATAGACGAAATCGAGAAAAGTAATTTTTCCATACTAACAATTTTTAGTTTTTTTAAAAACGCCTTAACCGTTTTCGATGCAATTAAAGGTGAAAGTTAGATGGTTATAAAGCTACGCATTATAGCATTTAAATTTCTGAAAATCAAAGTATATAAAACAAATATACTTAATTGAAGCAAGAAGGTCAGCTGACACATTGTAAGGGGTCTTTTCAACGACTTCCTTTGAAGTAATAGGCACTAGTATTGCATTTTTTTTTAGTCAAAAGTTACTTTATTTAGTTTTTGATACAATACAAAAAGAATTACGCAATAATATGACTATACTTAAGAGCTGTAAACAAAATAAAAAGTGGGAAAATAATCGGCAATTTCATACTTTAACCCCTATTATTAGTAAAACTCACTATCTTTTATTCTTTTCTGGGTAAGTATTTCTTAACTTTAATCAAATATTAAGGCAATGTTTCGGATTACTTTCAAACTATGTTTTGTTAACTAATCACAAAGTTACAGCAGCGAGAAAGTTTCGTAGATGTTATTTATTTTGGAAGCTCTATCACGCCTACGGTTTCGACATGGCATTGTGGCCATATAATGAGTCCTGAGACTGTCATTCGTCAATCTTCATTGTGTCACCCGCTGTTCGGTGTGTAGTACAGTTACCAGAGATGTGCATATATATATAAATTAATTAAATGTTAACACAAATTGTTTTCTTTTGCAAATAGAGAATACTAAACAGTGTTTTGTTTTGAAGAAAAACATTTTGTAATGTCAATACAAAACATGACGCCACTTTGTGTTTTCTATCTCTAAAAATTTAAATTAATTGTTAAATAATTTGCTAAGCGCAAAACTCTAAAACGGCTTAACCAATGTACCAATATTTTTTTTCAAATTTGAAATACTTAAAGAAAATATGTAAAAATAAATAACAAAGTGGTGTTACTCCTAGTTACTCGTACATCATTTAAGAATGAAAAACGACTGAAAGAATTTTATCGTTGTTGCATTTTTGGATTGTCTTCATTCGGATTAGGATAATAAGTATTAAACAATCACTTTTCTACTATAATTATCTGTGCTTCTACCAACCAACCCCTCATATATACGACAATAATTAACGTTTGCCGGGTCAGCTCGTCCTGTATTAAATAAATATCAATAAACAGTAACATGTATGCTTTTGAATTTGACAGCTTGACAATTTTAATAAATTATTTAGTAGAGCTTTTTACCTCATCTTCCTTTGCTGCGGTCTCACAATCATGTCACCATAAGAGAATAGATTTCCTACCGGTATAGTACTTCCCACCGGCACAGAACCTGGTAGGCAGGAACTAATAAACTGTCTTGTCAATAAGGTTCAAATCGTTAGTTTAAATGAAGGCACTCGCTGCTATAATGTGAAATCTTGTTGTTACAGCACAAAGTTTAACAAATCAAATTAAAAAAAAAACACAATTAATTATATTGACATTTAAAACATTAAATAGTTTTAAAAAAATAAGTAGATTTAACAATTTGCATATCAAATAATAATATGTAGAAGAGCAATAACTAAGGATGTAAATTTGAATATAAAATATGCCTTCGGCATTTTGTTTATTGGACTACCTAGTAAAATAATCCGTGCTAAAAAAGTACTTACATTAAATACTTTTTTAACTATGACGGGCAATGAAAGCAAAAATACACGTCAAAACTTTTAGTACACGATGGACATACATATTGTATGAAACTGTACTTACCTGACGGATTTTTGGAGTGCAGTGCGTACCGATACGAGCTCTTTGCTATTTGGCAAATATTTATTCGAAACCTCGAAAAATAACGGCAAAAAATAAATCAGAGTGGTATCGTGTGTACGAGAGGTATCGTTATTAGGGTCACGGTTCCCTTGAGAGCTTTTAAAATTTTTCCTATGAATATGGTAGATTCCTTAATTCTTCATACGTTTTAGGTAGATTTAGGAAATCTTTATAGAAAAAATATCAGTCTCTTAATAAAAATAAACACAAATCCAGAGAGCAGACAGGATTTTGAAAATTTCGTCTATGTGATATCAAAACATTTAGACACGATGATTCGAATTTCAGTGCTTGAAAGCCTGTAGTCTCTTCTCTATGGACTCTCTTCATGATGTTGAATTAATTTTGAGAGTGCATAGGGAAGAGACTTATGAGATTTCGGCGCTACTAAGACACAAGAGATTATTAGAGGTACTAGAATAGTAGAGCAGTGTTTTCCTGGTCAGACACAAGAAATTTGATAAAAATTTAACAATATTTTCAGTACGTTGATTAAAAAGAGACATCACGGACTTATGCGACTTTTTATATCGCCTTTGTTAGTAAGTATAGTTTTTATTTCGGAAAAAATCAATAAATGTAAATAAACGAATTTCTGTATTAATCCAAATGCGTTATGAATAAAACCAGAGGTGCCATAAAATGAAATGAAGAAAAGACGAATTTTTCTCAAAATATAATTTCCACATTAGGAAGTAGAAAAAAGTTTTTCTTCAGGAATTTCTTTACTTCATACCCTGTGGGTATTCCTGAAGTAATTAATTTTGTGAAGCATAAAGTATGTGAGAACAATATGTTGTAATTGCCAAAAAAATCATTAAATATTATTAAAAAAAGTAGCCATTTTACACGTTCTTCTGCATACTGACAATATTTCACAATAACTACGGAAGGACACCGTAACAACCAGGCATCTGCGTATCTAAATGGATATCCACTGCTCTTAAGAACACAAAGTGAAGGAAGAGACGAGTTCCGCATTGATCAAAAATACTTATCATATTTATATCCGAGTTTTATTGCGCGGAATGTTAGTAACATAAAAATTTGCAAACACGAAGCCCATCTGCGTGTCGATTATTTTTATATAAAGAGATCTTTTTAGTGGGCAGTTTTATAGGTAATAAAGTTTTATTGCGGAAGAGGAAAGATTCCCTGGCCCTATATTAAGGTCATACGGACGTTGATAACCTGCCGAACTTGGCCTGACGTACTCCTGGCAAGCTGCCAGAGGCTGTGCCTACGACTGTGTATACACTTATCTTACGAATTAAGGTTTGAGAAGCCTACCTTGAACCCGTTGCATCCAATTACCAACCAACCTATGCTTTTCAAACAGTCTTTTTGAAACATCAGTCGCAATGTTAATGTTTTATTTATTCCACGCTAAATTCATAGTTATGTCGAAATGTAGCAAATAAATACACAACGACACCCAAAAGATAGACAAACAATAAAAAAACGTTTCTAATGTTAAGCTTAATCCTAAATTAGTTAATCCAAATGCAATTGTTAAAGAGTCTTCAACAGAAATTTGGTAAACCCAATAGAAAGAAAATAGGCTAATACGTACGTACATACTGAACTTAAATCTGTGTTATAAAACAACAATTCAAAGACTGATATAGGTAAGCCAAATCCAGGCAATAAATAATGCGTAGAGCTCAAGTAAACAGTAAACACCTACGTATGGGATGTCGGCCGCATAGTTATGGGTTTTTGTTTGCGAAGTCTGAAGTTACGGCGATATAGAATGGGAAAGGGAAGTGCGATCCGCGCAATCCTTCTTCACTTAACGTCTTGGGTGCGTCCTGAAAAAGACCGATAGGCGAACGCCTTATTACTGACATCTTGGGCTCAACAGCTTTATTGTGAGATCCTGACATCTTATCTATCTCAGGACAAGAATTCCTGAATAATATTGTCTGATTCTGATCTGATGTGCTGTTTATATAACTTAAATGGAATTATGTGTCTAAACTGATTAAAAGCTGTTTATAAAAAAAGTGTTAAGTGTGCGATTGAAGGTAATCGCTCATTTGCCAATTGATAACTGATTTACTAATTAGAATTGAGTTGACAAAAGTAGTGCGTCATTTATGTATCAAGCTGAGAATTTCCTCAGACATAATTGAACCGCAACGACGCAAAAATTACCTCATTACGTAACCACACATGGTTGTTCTCGCCTTCAAGGCATTGAGATAATAAACAGGCACACCCCGTGACTTTCTGTTTCAGAAAGTTAGTGTCAAGCCTTAGAGACAGTCGCATACATAATTTGAATGAAACACATAAATTGACCAGAATCCGAAATGTTTTCAAACATACTTGTGAGCTGAGTTAACTTTGAAATAAGTTAAGTCGACATGTTAGAGCACCTTCGGGCGCAATATTTTGGGACGCGTGTCTGTCACTGCTCGCGGGATAATTAGGCAAATTAAGAACCGTGCGCTGCTTATGCAGATGAGGGTTAGTGTAGGAGTTATCTGAGTTTGTTTTCGAACGTGTTGGCGGCACTTTAGCGTTAACAGAACTTTCTAATTTAATTACAATGATTACATTTGAATACGGTTCATGCTATCACGTTCACTAAATTTTGCCATCAGTACGTATGACTTAGCGTGACTGTCCTCTGTCGACGTAGCGATAGCCTACCTAAGTAGGTACAGTCATCTTACTAAAATGTGTACCACTATAAAGATATATTTTTTTTCATTAATCATACAAACGTATAAAAACACAGGACAGGATACCTATATTTCATAGAATGTAAGTGACGATTTTTAATTTACGTTTTATGCAAGTATATTTGTTAGGTATTTGTTGTAAGTTAAATAATATTTTTTAACTGTAGTAATTTTGCTAAACTTATTTAAACGTTAAGATTGATTAAAAACTAAAATAGCAGGTAGTAAAACTTGTAGTTTTTTAATGTTAAAAAAACATGCTTACAAAATTATTTCATAACTTCAAAAGCTGTAAAATTATGGATTCTGTGAACAAAAAAATACTCGTATGATATATTATGTAGATACATAAACATTTTTTACGCCTCAGCGATATCGTATTCTTTACGAATTAAAAGTAGACCACTTTGATTAATTCAATCGAATAAAATGAAAGATAATAGAAATCGATTATATCAGCTTCTTTTTCTTCGACGATTGCCTGATTTTTATTATCATTTCGAAACACCACCCATCCACAGTTTGACTGATACTTTTTATTCTTCCTATTCTGTATACATTTTAAAGATCTGCAGACAACACAGTTTCAAAGGCAATTAAGAGAAGTGAGGTTATACTCAATAAAGAATCAAGTTGAAGCATACGTGGTCTGTAGTGGCTACGTCTTACATGGGCAGCATGTGTGGGCGTTCCGGTGTAGGTACTGTAAGGGCTGATATCTACTTGAATTGTTGGCCCATGTCGTGTGCAAACAGGAAAGCCTTTTATTAAATTCGCAAGTACCTTAATTCGTTTTTAGAAACATATAATGTTATTTAGTACCTACATCAAATACTTAATAATCTATTGACAATACGAAAGTAAGGAATGCCTTGATCAGAATGTCTTTGGAATGAATGCAATAAACGAGACATTAGTTTAATAACTACGTGCGAAATTGATTAAGTTTAGTTCTCAAATCTATGCTAGCATGGTTGCGTTATATCAGAATGTGCTATTCAGCTATATTTATTCGACAAGAAAGCACATTGATTCACGTTCTGTTTAGCGCCAATCCACAGAATTTCGATAAATTAATGAGAATACGTAAATCTTGATTTATATTTTTATTTAAAAATAAAACAGAGTCGTGTTACATTGTTACGCTACTTTAAAAATTAAGAAAATATATTTCGTTGTACGTTTTTTCATTACAGTATTCCATACTTAAATACATTAAAGTAGTGCGTCAAAATCATTGGTCTGGGTGTTTTCTATATATTATAAATATGTATTTACAAAAAAAAAAAAAAGTATATAAGTAAGTTTATCGGTTGTCTAGTACCCCATACGACAGGGTACTTAATAGTAGCTTAATTTGGGACTAGATGGCTTTGTGTGGCCCAGTGAGGCATGTCTTAAAATATTTATTTATTTATTTAATTTAAAATCAAAACAATTTAAGCACTTCACTTTTAATTTGACTGAACTAAGCCTAAGTGCGTTCGGAAGACTATAACACTACCATCTGCACTGACGAAAATGTAAGTGGCTAATGTTCGTCGTTCAAAAATTTGAGTATTTATTCTTAAGTGTATTATGCACAACGTTGTCATCTTAATTGTTTAGAGGCGGTACGAAACTCGCCGGTTCATCTAGTGGTAGATCGTAATTAATTTTCAGATGCATTTTCCATAATCTTAGCGAGGATTATGCCAAACAATTTTGGTAAGCTTGAGCGTATTTTAATTTTAGGATGTTAGTTTGAATTGTTTTCTTTTAATAATCAATGCAGAACATATTCACAGAATACATTTAATTGACCCATGATTCATAAACAGACTGGCATGAATTGCATGTCAAATAAAGATTGGTTCGGTAGTCTTAAGCTTCTTGTTTTCAAAGCGAATATATCAGTAAAAGTCTTTGAATATTTGAAATACGAATATTTAGATTATATCGCGACATTCGCAATATAAGAAGGAGATAGGTTTCAAACATTTTGAATTGAATACACTGTAGAGCATGGCATGTGGAGGCTTGATAACGTCTATCTTTGCATGTGGAGATTTTTCAAAGAATCGTTGTAAGTAACGGCGTTGTACAAGCGTTGTATACCATAGTGTAAGTTATTATTTATAAAGATAACATTACAAAGAGATTATAAGAATATTGAAATAGTCCAAAAAATGTATGCTTTGTAAAATAATGATAACAAAGGATAGTAGGCTGACAAGTGATAAATGATTTATAAATACAGAGTTATTATGCTATCATCATCAGCTTACATTAAGCCTCACCAAAAAGAGTATTTTTCCATAGTCACCAAGCTTGGCAGGTGGGTTGGCGATCGCAGTTTAGGCAATGGTGGGGAAAAGACGCTGCTACCCGTCTTCTTCTGGCAATACTCCTTTAATCGACTGTTATACACCCCTGGGAAGAGAAGGGGTAGTCCTATTCTATTTTTGAGAGAAAATTCCACCATTGAACCTTATAAATGTTTTTTTATAATGTTAAATAAATTGTCACCCGTGCGACGCCGGGACGGGTCGCTGGTTCTTTATAAAGGTTGAAAGGGACGTCGAACGACAAGTTATGGCATGCTACACCCTCATATCTACCTCAGGGTATCTGAGGTTTATCGCCCTCTAGTGCGCCGTTACCTTCGCCTAGTCTTTCACTTTGTTTAAGCATTTTTTCTTGCTTCCATTAACTGTCGCGCACCTTGCTTACTCCCCGTGGGATCGTTCGGAAGATTCATTAATATCTTTTTTATTCTGGCAAGAGCCTTTTAGGAAAGTACTTCTGTAAATAGCAGAAGCAGTAGGTACGAGAATGAATATATTTAAAACATGTAAATAAGTAACACGAAAGAGGAAAAACGCGCTTCCTTGAAGGTATATAAGAAAATATTATGTGTATTTTTACAGCCTCGCATAAAAGTAGTCCAAGAGACTAGATGGTGAAATGGCTTGTTTTTTTTAATATGAAATAAAATAATATGTATTATGCTTTTGGATAATGTGACATGTGTAAAAATACTTCCTTTATAAATAATACATTACAAAACCGACATGTTTAGCCATGCGAATGTCTAAAAAACGTGACAAACTTTCTTTATTTAATTATCTACAAAATTAACTGTAACATTATATTCTTGACAGAAACTCACACTTAACGTAGAGGTACTTAACGTAGAAGTTCCCACGGTAAAAGCTTTCACGGCACTAATTAATAAAGTAATTTACTAACTCTGGCCCCCGCACTAACACGAAAACGAGGCAGCCTCCCAAAGCGGGTCGAGTCACATCTACACCATAATATTTCCCTCACTCCACACACATGACGTACCACAGATAAAAAACAGCAAACAGTTCTCCAAACAAATTAGCTACGCAACGGTTAAAACTAATCAATTAAATGTAATGATATAAATTAGCTTTGATGTTCCAATATTACCTAATATTTTACTTCTTGTTTCAAATATCACATCGCTAATATGTATGTATATTTACTAACTTGAGCAGAATTCTTTTGAAAGAAAAGAAATCGTTTTTCAGTTTCAATTCAGTTTTGTTAGTAGTAGCATACTTAGTAAGAAATTAGTGAGGGCTCTATGTTGTATTTTTTTAAAAGTAAATTGTATTTTATAAAGTAAATTTAAAATGTTTTGCAGTGTGATCCGAAGGGGAAATCGGATCGAATATTCCCAATTCAGCGCTCATTGTGTTTAACTAAACATGGTGTCGGCAAAATGGAGTAAATGTTGGCGAATTATAGACGGAATCTGTCTAGAATTAACAAGATAAAATAACTCAATTTGAATGTTCAAAATAACATAAAGGCTTGTAGATACAATACTCATTGAATGCTATAAAAGTAAGTGAAAATCTCATCTGCATTATTTTCTTTAAATTATTATAAAAACAGTCCCTAGAAAATATATATATTTATTTGACTTTGCGTGGTATGTTAAGGTAATTTTAAGGGCACTGGCTGTTTTATGTAGCCTGAACATAAAGCTGTATGCTCCTTATTGCTCTGCCGTCGCTCATTTTAATGATATGTTGTTTTAAATTTTCTTCAAACGAGCCCAACAATATGGGAGGAGTTAATAAACGGAAACATATCTCGCAGGGGCTTATAAACGACGTCATTTGAGCGTGTTTATAATGTTTCAGGCGGATCGCGTTTTTGTAAGTTCCAAATTTTACTATATAATCAACATAAAAAATATGTGTAATATGTTTTACTTTAATTCTGATACCCAGGTTACGCTACGTTGGCCTAATGGTGTAAGTACTGTACTCATCATTGCTGTGGTAACTTGAATTCAATGATGGAGACCTTTGCGCTGCAATGGGATGATCATATGCAGTTATTTTTTTACCCAGGATCGTAAAAGATGAATTTAAGATAAAAAATAATTGGAATGTAAAAAAAGTGGACTCGATGCTACAATTATGGCGAATTCTAAAAATTGCATGTGGCATATCGAATTCTTTTCAATTCTTATCATAATCATCGTTGCCAGACGTCTTTCACTGCTGAGCATAGGTCTTCTCTGACCCACAGATCTGCATCCTCCGGTGCACGGTTACCATTCCAGAACCATTCCGGGTGGAATGCTAACGGCCATCAGTTCTTCTCGCTATGTATGCCTGTGCGATATCTGTCGTCTAAGTTTTCAGTTTTGCTATCAGCTAACCTAAATCTTCCAAACGCATCTTGCAATTCAACCCAACCAATCGAAATACTAAGTATTATGGTATACTATCTAAGCACAGAGAACATGAAAAGAGCTGTGTTTTTATAAAAATGACAGCCAGATGACTCTCTCTTTTTGCTCGAGTTGTCTTTTGTGTAACACAGTTCTTTTCCTCTCTTCTCCGCTTTGATGCGTAGGCAGTACTCACCTATAAAGAACCAGACGTAAGATTTTCCGTACAGACGATGCTTGTAAACTTCGCATAGTACTCGCCTGGCCGCTACCACATAGAACAGCCCCACAATAACCCTCGCGTCCTGCCGGCGAAGGTTCCGGACCGCGTCAGCCGGGTCGGAGAGAAATGACTGCCTGGTAACTATCTCTATACTTGCTTTCTTGCAGTGCGCTTCTAAATCTTCTACAGTCTGCAAAAGATAATAATAAGTTAGTAAAATGTGTTAGGAGTTTTGAAGAATTAGACTATTAGACTACAATTACTTCCAAAAAAAATTCGATTGGTCGCAGTCGCAGTGTCTCGGTGGCTTAAAGCGCCACGCCCGGCATGCGAGGAGATGCGAGTTCGAGTCCCGCTTGAGACATAATTTTTCAAGTTTATATACTGATATTATTTTTATAAATGTTGAAAGATTTTTACAAAGTCGGCTAAGATAAAACAGTTTTTGTTTCTTTTTATTTTTTTTACCTAGATAGATTTACTATCTACTCTCGTGTACACCATCCATGTACGACTTAAAAAACCATTCGCAAAAAAGATAAGCGACCGGGTCTGCAGTAAAATTTTTATGCAGCCATTCGCAACTTGCGACATTTCACAATCCTCTTGCATTAGGATTAACGAAGCCAAATATACGGCGTTGGAGCGTGAAGATTTTCATTTCCATCGAATACGTCGTTATTATGAGAACGAGGGCCTTTATTTCGGCGGCAGTTGTTTTTGCGTGAACTTTCGTGAAAAATATTTCGTGGGCGGTGTTGAAAGCAAACAGCGGGGTAAGAACGCTTGAAACCCACTTATGCAGAAAAACCGGAGGCCGCACTAATTACATTGGAACCAGCGTGAAAGGCCGGGCCCATTCATTGCGGGTAACTGTACAGTCTGCAACCCCTCGTTATGCCCGCGTGCGCTCTATAAATAGGTGTTTTAGCTCATAAAAACTTTACTTTAAGTTGAGTGCATGAGTCTCTCAGTGCACTAGTTATAGATGTTCCGCCAATAAAACTAAAATGAGCCTTTCATTTTCAAATATTAGTAAAATAATCAATTTCATGATAAAAAACCAAGGTTCATTGCCGTGATACCAGTATGTGTTATATCAAAACATACAATAAAAGCTACAAATCAACTAGCAAAACCAGGAAGTTTCATAATGCACCCAAAATTATAGTAATTTTTAGATTATTAGACTCATTACTTTTTGAACTTATTAATCCAATACTCTACACATGCTTAAATAAAAATTGGCTGGCTTCGATTGGTAATCGGAGCTCGGCCAAGGGTCGAGAGAAGTTGCTGATGACCGTCCTCTTCTAGTGGCCATCTTATGGTCATTTTTGTGCAGGCACCACACGGTACACTGCTCAGTAGTAGTAACTGATAGTACAAGAGCGCTTTCAAAGTGTGGTGGCAAACTAAAAATTTTCGATTAACCACAAAGCCTGCCAATAGTCTTTGGAAAAAAATCTGTTTAGTATTTGTACCTACCACACATATATTAATTTGAATATTAAGACAACCGTCTTCTGAAATTTAAATAGTAAAAGAAATATAAACCGAAATAAAAAGCTTTGTATAATGTAACGTCTAAAATAAACATCTTTTCTGAAAACATTCTCTCTGATACAGCACTGCTTCTTGTATCACGGCACGATTTGAATAAATACTGCTATTTCCATAGACGCTAAAAGGGGACGATAGGGGCAATTGGATTTAGTAAGCACTGCTCTTCTAGGGGCCTTAAATTTCCGACCTTTGAATATTATCGCTTGGATTAAATCGATCGAAAGCAGGATGACATTTTCACGATCGTCCCAAGAAAAGTAGTTTCGGATTCGTATTTGAGATTGAATTTAGGAATTCAGATTCACAAATAAGACCATATACAAAGGCTATAAAATGAACTTTTATTACATTTATCACAGGTACAATGTTTTGTGGTTTGAGGTGCAAGAGACATTAAAATTTATAGTTAAAGATAAAGCTCTATAGCCTCCTACAGCGAAATACTTTCCTTGCATGTCGTCTGATTTTGATTAGTAACTATATTTTGTGATTCTTATTTTAAAACTAATCGACTCTTAAACAAATTAAAAAAATATATATTGAAACACCTCAAAAATTATGTTTTAATAGCCGATTCCTCAAGTTTCGTAGGTGGTTTTTCCCAAACTGCGTAAGTATCTACACAAAAAACGGAGTAGCAAGAATTCGTACAGTACGCATTCCTTGTTCAGCTTTTCCAAATTTCTTTACGTATTCATATCATGATAATAGAAGGTTGCGAAAACAGCTCAATCCCCTGTTATAAATAACGCTGTACCTACGCATATTAATAATGGGAGTGTCCAATCTTCCTGAACCCACTACAGGCTTAGTGGCTGTATGCGGATTTAGCGAAGCGAGGGGAAAAAATAAAGTTCAGATACACCCATTTATCATGCAAGAAGCTGCGGCTGGCTCCCTCGACGACGATTATTCCCTTTTTATGGCCATTGTTGCAGTACTCGTACATGTTATGTAACTAAATGCTGTATCCGCAGTGTTTAATTTCATTTTAATTTGGTATTCAAGTCATGTTTGCAATACCCTTAATGGTAATTATTTACTGTTAGTTACATTCGATTAAAAATCGATCACGAAGATTGGTAAACGAGAATCCACGCGTTAGCAAGTATAATTGAGAAACGAATTTAATTCAAAACATTCGTGTTGACATTAACCATATTTAGGTTCCATAAAACGAACACTACCACACCTTTAGAACCAAATTGGATAGGTAAATGTGTACATTTGTGATTGATCAAATACTGTACTTATGAAAGTTACGATAACAATTTAGAAAGTTATGTTTGGATAAAAGAGTCGAAGTCGGGTAAATAAGTTAGAATAACACGGAATCGCGAAATATTAAAAACGATGTTTATATTTTCTCTATGGTTAGATCAACCTCTTTCCAAGAGCTAAAACAATATTGCAGATGTCACAGTTTACATTGCAGCAGAGCTATTTATTTTATACTCTCATGCTCGGAAATGGAATAGATTTTGACAAAGTATATTTTATTCTATTATATTTTGAATGCAGAAAAGTAGAGTGTTTATTTAAGAATAATTGTGTACGTTTTTGGCATGTATCTCGTAAACATTGAACAACAGTTAAAATCTAATTATAAACATAGCAATAAACTGGAAATAGAATACATCATCAATATTGGTTTTTATTTACAAAAAAATGTATCTGTATAACACAAGAATCATGCACTGTTCGGTAACGACCTTTCAAGAACTTCAAAGGTGTTTTGCAAAATGTAGATTCGTGGAAATCGTTAAAAATTCAATTTTTTGTTACATGCATAGAACTTATAGTCTGTGAAAATATAATTTTATTTATGTAGGCGTTTGGTATCCATAAAAAAATCCGCCGTTGCTTTACCGAACCTCGATTACGTTATCTAAATTGTAAAATACACAGACTTTCAAAGATTCGATGTAACACGCGGCTGCTTTTCAGTACAGTAAAATAGAAAATCATCAATTCACTGAAGGCCAATCACTAAAATCGTTTGTCAATGCGCAGACAAAGCCTAGCGTGTTATGCTCCACTCGACGTCGATACGAACAGGTATCTTACTGCTATCGAACGATTTCAGTCACGCAACACAGCATATGTAATCACACGATATAGATACCACCCGTATTATCACTATTCGATACTCCACAGGTTGAATTATCCGGAACTAATGTAACGTAAAGATAACACGCTGAATAAAAGGAGACGGTTGCTTGCCAATATTGTCACAGACGTCAAAATTGTGTTTCCCGCTGTAGGTTTACGTATAACGAGTTTTATGGTTGTGGAAAGCTTATATCACGACAGTAGACAGAGCGTCTGAATAATAAATTCGAATTTGACTATAAAATGGGAAGGTTTTATCGGTCGGCGCCGAAGAGGACAGAGTGACGCACTCGGTCGTGACGTGATTCACCCTTGCCACAGTTACCTTCTTATTTCTTGTGTAAACTTTGGGAACGATCTGTGCACTGTTTGCTTGGGTGCCGCAGCGCAGGGTAAAATTATGTTAGTACAAAAAAACTTTTACAGCTTTGCAGTACACATGACGTGTTTAAATGATAAAACGCAGCTATAACAGGCTTTGTAAATAAACAAAAGCAATTTAAATCAAACTGTTTCACTGCAAAAGGCGTACGTTTTGGTTTAAAAAATGAAAATCTCGACAAATTAAGCATAGAACGCTATTTAACAATGGCGAACTGATCAGACAAAGATCTGGACTTTGTAGCGTGCACTGATGTAGGCTTATGTCCAGATGTGGACAAATATGGACTTATAGTGATGATTATGATCAGAGTTAGAGACATAGTTTAAATTAAACTAAACGAAAACAATATATTACCAACTATGTTGTATTTACTCACAGAGATAAAAACTTCTTCAGCCTGCTGTAAAATGGCGATGCGTGACCATCCAAATTTCTGCATCAGCTTTATCCGTGTAGGGTTGTGTACTGTCGCCGATGGGTGTGTCCGGAACAGTGTTGGGAATCTCGCCCTGTCCGATAGCGCAGGCGACGAAGCTCCGTAGCATAACTGAAAAAAAAAACATGTTACTAACTGTAATTTTGAGCCCAGCCAGGCCTAATAATAGCGTTTATTATACTTTCTGTATCAGAATTTGTTCAGCCTGCATGCTCGAGTAAGATTTCGTTTTAACTTTAGTTACTAAATTGGAACTAGTGGTCATTATTTTTTTAACACTAAAATTATTAATTTTATACTTGGTGGTTTTCTAAAACCACCAAGTAGTAGCAAACACGTAACACCACAGTATTTAGTATATGGGTCATATTCTTAGAAGTCTGGATCTTAATCCGAATTGAATAATGAATTATATAAGTATAATTCATCAAGTTTAATGGCAAAAAAGCCAGCGTATTGTTGTTTAAATAAAATAAGTTATATAATACATGGGTAAATCGTGAAACCTTAAGCTTTACTTTACTATTCCAATGGTCTAATAGTAAACTGAACTCTTAGTAGGTACTAAAAAGTTATAATAAAAAGCATCTCACTACAGTAGTAGCTAGGTAATTTCAAAAGAAATATACTTTTAAATATTGGAATATAAATGTCTATGTACATACAACAAATAGCCTTGTTTAAGACTATTTTGCGTAAGAACAGCGTTTTTCAGCAAAAATATATTGCTTTACAAAATAATGAGCCAGGTTTTTGGTGTAATTTAATTTTACGGTAGAAAGAGGTGAAA
Source organism: Anania crocealis (assembly GCA_949315895.1). NCBI lineage: Eukaryota > Metazoa > Arthropoda > Insecta > Lepidoptera > Crambidae > Anania > Anania crocealis. The sequence goes on along the minus strand of OX438880.1, from coordinate 18,968,147 downwards.
TCGACTACGCTTGAACTGCGGGAAACTCAAGGGCTCTCGACCACAGCTGGGCACTCGAGATAAGCGATATTTCTCTAAAAATTAAAAATGCTTAGTGTCCCCGGCCGTGATAAATGTACAGTTTTTGCGAGGCCAAGAAGGTAAAAATGTAAATATCTGCTTGCGAAGTTTCAGTTTTTAGCAAAAATTAAGGTAATGGTTTCAGATAGTAAGCAACCATTGCAAAAGGTATAAATGCAAATAGACTGAATATTCAATATTTTATTTACTACTAGCTGTTGCCCGCGACTTCGTCCGCGTCAAATGATATGAATAATTTTCCCCGTTTTCGCAACATTTTTCACTGCTGCTTCGCTCCTATTGGTTGCAGCGTGATGTTATATAGCCTAAAGCCTTCCTCGATAAATGGACTATACAACACTAAAATAATTTTTCAAATCGAAACAGTACTGAGATTAGCGCGTTCAAACAAACAAACAAACAAACAAACAAACTCTTCAGCTTTATAATATTAGTATAGATATAGTTTCTTAGTTTCTTGACTGTACCGGTAGCCATGTAAAAAAAAAGATAATCATGTTCATCAATACAAACCCTTGATTTATAAGGTCAACACATAAATCATACAATATGTTTCGTAAGTCCATAAATTATCACTGGGGCGTTTTATGTTATATACTATTATTATTATCTCTTTTATTATGGAGACAGAATTAAACATCTTAGATAATACTAAGTATATTTTGATAAAATAAGTCTATCCATCAGCAGCTGAAAATAAAAAGACGTAAGGCGCCATTTTGCGTTCTTGTGCGTTTGAGTATTAAATGTAACTTCTCTTGATAGAGATAAAGACAACAAGGAGATGTTTTATTATAATGCATTTTAATTTGTAAGTGTATACTAACCCCATACCTAAAATATTTCAAAAAGAAAATTAACTATCCTAACAACATAATACGCATCATTTAATATTTATCATTACTAAAACCTATCGATTTTATTTTATTTTATCAAAACTGTTTAGTATTAACAAAAATAAATACAATATTTTAGTTAAATGCAAAGGTAATTTCGGCAAAGAATATTGTCGAACCTAAGCTATATTAATTAAGAATATTGCATAGAAACTGATTCAGGTTCGCAGAAGTAGCATCCATTGCAAATGATGAAAAACGAACGAATGATCCATTGAAAAACGAACGAACGCAATATCAGTAATGGACATTCAAAAGTAGGGGAGATCTGGAAAGGTTGACTAGTAGTTAAAATTTTGACCTATTTGAAAGAGGTGTGTTATTGAATCAAAAACTGCTTATTGGTCATTGCAGTAAAAATTAAGATGTAACACTGTCAAATTGATAAGCCTATGAAAGCAATTAGCTAGTAGTTGGCTGTAACTGTCATAACATAACAAAATATCGATTTAAAATAAAATAACTTCCCACAGACGATTGTTCTACTATTTAAACATTATATTTGATCGATACAAACTTTTAGCATTTTAAACATCGATATAGTTTATGAAGAACTAGATACAAAGTCCTCTACCAAAATACACCTATCGATTGATTTTATTTCGGTATCAAATTTATTATCCGGCCAAATTATGTCGACATGCAGTTTATGGATGATTATAGTATGTTGTATCTATTCGACTAAAAAAAAGGCACCATTATATTAAATGGGGGCACTTATAGTGGGGAGACTTTTTTGATGCTGACTGTGTATCTATTTTTTTATATTACATCTTATAATCATCATTTTAAACCTTATTATTATTATTTCATTACCAGACATTATTTTCATACCTTTAGGTAATCCATGGGAAAGACGAGTTTTTTGTCCAACTTACATCTAGCAAAACTATAACAATGTTTATTGGTTTCTCTTATTATTGACTACGGAACTACGTAAATGGACCACCTATGAATCAGCAGGTGCAAAGTGAATTGATAAATATTTTGTCATTTAATTGCATAGCATTTAATGCACTGAAATTTCAACCCCAAAATTTTGATGAGAAAACATTTTGTTAACTGTGTTACTCCACTATAATGTTTAAAGTACCACATTATGAAGATAAATGTGATTTTGCACAACAACCTTTTGCACAAATATTAGGTCCTTACATATGAAATTGGCGTATTGTAGTGCTGGCCTCTTTGATCTGAAGAATCTCCTCTTTGGTTGTCTTGAATTCCCAATTCAAATTTTTATAGCTATTTACACAATATGTATTTATTTGTGTTTAATAAACTGTCATTCATTTGCATTTTTTCTTTCCTTTTTTCTATTGGCGTCACTTAGTTGACAAAATGGAAAACTTGAAATATCGCGTTATTTACGAGTACGAGTTCCACCGTGACACCAGTGCTGCAGAAACGGCTCGAAGAGTTAACTCGTATGTGTATGGCGGTCGTGTCGCAAAAGAAAACACCGTGCGTTTTTGGTTGCAACGTTTTCGTTCTGGAAATTTCGACATGCAGAACAAGCCCCGTGGACGGCCGGAGATCCTAGTTGATAATGAATTGAAAATTAAAGGCTATCGTGGAAGCGGATCCATCGCAAACTACGTCAGAGTTGGCTGCAGGCTGCGGTGTTAGTGATTAAACTGTTTTAATCCATTTAAAGCAAATCGGGAAGATTAAAAAGCTTGAAAGCTCACGAATTAAGTGAAGCAAACCGCCAAACACGCGTCGACTGCTGCGTTACATTACTTAACCGGCACAAAAATGAAGGGATTTTAAATCGAATCATTACCTGTGATGAAAAGCGGATCCTGTACAATAATGGAAAGCGCTCATAGCAATGGCTGCCCCAAACGAAAATTGACCCAAAAAAAGTTACTTGTGAGCGTTTGGTGGACTAGCGCCGGTGACGTTCATTAAAGGTTTCTGAAATCTGGCCAGACGATTACGGCAGAATGTCTTTTGTCAGTAATTGCAAACCATGATGGAAAAGCTAGCTGCTAAACAACCGAGGCTGGTCAATTGTTCTACGCCACTACTGCTTCACGACAACGCTAGACCACACACTGCACAACTGACGGCTACTACTACTATTAGAGGAGCTCCAATTGGAATGCCTAAGGCATCCACCGTACTCCCCGGACCTTGCTCCAACTGAAAACCATTTTTTTTCATAACTTGGATAATTTCTTGCAAGGGATAAAAATCAACTCCGATGAGGTAGTACAAACTGCCTTCAAAGATTTTATTGGTTGCTGTCCGAATGTTTTTTTAGTAAAGGGATCAATGAACTACCCATGAGATGGCAAAAGTGCATAGATAACAATGGTATATACTCTGATTAAGTAATCTTCTTCTTCTTAATATATATAAATTACGTGTCACGTTGTTTGTCCGCGATGGACTCCTAAACTACTTAACCGATTTTAATAAAATTGGCACTCTGTGTGCAGTTTGATCTGACTTAAAAGATAGGATAGCTTACATCTCAATTTATAGCCGCAATATTAATTAATTGCAAATTATTTATGATGAGAATATTATTTGATGAGAATGATTGAATGATGAATTGAGAACGTCAAAATCTAATTAAATTATACTGAGGCGATACGACGTTCGCAGGGTCAGCTAGTATATTATAAAAACAAAATTGACTTTATGTTCCTCCCATACCAAACGCCAATTTCATATAGTAAGGACCTAATATACGAGTAACAGGAAGATTAATTGATAAATCACAAATTGAGAAAAGTTTTAATTGAATGTGTTTGTGTAGACAAAATAATTATGAAATGAAATTTTTAATTCTACTAGTTTCAAGAAAGAAGGCAATTAAAAATTTTCGTGTGATATGTGTGATGATAAGACCGCCTTTTTGTACCAATTTTCTGTTTTTCATATATTTTTTGTACATATCTTGTTTTGTGCAATAAGAGTGTATTGTACTGTCGGCAATTAAAAGCATTACACAATCTCTTCCTATGGTATGGGTATCGTAAGAGCAACTGTAGGAGTTCTGCCACAAAATGATGGGCAGCAGTGTCTTTTCTCTAACATTGATCAAACTGCGATCGCCAACCCACCTGCCAAGCGTGGTTTATATGGCAATATTTTCCATTTGGAGAATATCAGCCCTTTGCGTCCTGCAAAGGCAAAGATTATAGGCAAAAAAAATTACAGCGACATATTTTTCAATACAAATAAACGTTTGTAGACTTTTTAGGGGGGAGTTGCCCCCATTTTAATTGTGTCTGGAAAAAAGTCTACAAGCGGTTATCAAACAAAAAGCGTAAATAAAATAAGTAGGTACTTTATTTTAAGTTAGTACGTAATGATTTCTTTATTGCAGCGACAAAATATGTTAGTTTTTTTTTATTCCAGATGAGGATCTGCGGGTAGGCCGGGCACGTCGACGTAGGTCAGATTGTAGAATCTAATTAAGGTTGCGGATGCGGGAGACGGGTACCGATCGTTGCGGAGATCCTTAGGGGAGACTTATTACGTTGTTTGGGCTGAGATGACAATTAGTTTCCTAGAGTACTAATTATTTACCAATAATCGACCTGTTACCAATACTTAGATCAGTACGCGAAGGTTGCTTATAAATTGAGGTTGCAAATACATTTGAGTTTTTTTTTTTCGAATATAGCTTCCTCAACTACTGAAGGGCTTGCTTCTTCCGCTGATCTAGCTGAATCCCTTCTCAAGTCAGCTGTCGATGAGTGCAAATCTTCATTGAATTTTAGACATATAAACCCTGATTTAATTATAAAAACTTTTAGAGAATTGAATATGAAAAAACTGAAGATCTTTGGGGAATTTCCGTTCATATTACGAGTATCAATACAATTATAAATTCAATAGCCCTCATCTCGCAATAATTTTCAACAAATGTATTGATAATACACACTTTTCAACTTTAATGAAGTTTAGCAAAATCATTCCATTATTTAAATCTGGCGAGAAATATGATCCCGCAAGTTTTCGACCAATATCTGTCTTGCCAGTACTAAGTAAAATATTTGAAAAAAATATGTTTAGCCAACTTTTATCGTACTTTACTTTGAATAAATTATTACATCACAATCAATATGGATTCAGGAAAGGTAGAAATACCACTGATGCGGGAGTAGCACTTCTAAAACACGTATTGTGCTTGGGAGAGTAGGTTAGATGCTATAGGTGTTTTTTGTGACCTGTCAAAGGCATTTGATTGTGTGGACCATAAAACCTTAATCAAAAAACTGAGACATTATGGTGCTTCGAATGATTCGTTAGATTTAATTAACTCTTATCTCACAGGTAGAACACAAAAAGTATGCATTGATTGAACTGAGTCTTCGGGGTAGGCCCTTATCATGGGTGTCCCTCAGGAATCAGTATTAGGACCCCTGCTATTTTTAATTTATATAAATGACCTCCCCTGTTATTCACGCAATCTTTGTGAGATGGAATTGTTTGCAGATGACACATCAATGATATTTAAAACTATGAGGGGCAAATCTTTATTTGACGATGTTAACAATACCCTCTCTAAATTATTGCATTGGTTTGCTACGAATAATCTTTTAATTAAAACAAAATGTGTTAAATTTACTTTGCCTAATGTAAGGTTTTCCGCCACAAATGTTATTGTAAAAGATGAGCCATTAGACACAGTAGACTCCTCTACCTTTTTAGGTATAACTGTAGACTCTCGACTGCATTGGAGTGCTCATACTAGGTCTCTGTCTGGAAGACTTAGTTCTGCTGCTTATGCTGTGCGAAAGATAAGACAATTGACTGATGTTGGAACGGCAAGATTAGTATATTTTAGCTACTTTCACAGTATAATGTCATACAGAATTCTGCTATATGACTCAGCGGCAGATATTGAGTCTATTTTTATACTGCAAAAACGTGCTGTGCGGGCCTTCGACCCCGTGACTCTCTAAGAGAGCTATTCAAAAAGATCGACATACTTACAGTTGCATCTCAATACATTTTCGAAAACATTATGTACGTCCGTAAGAACTTAGAGTTATTTGTCAAAAATAGTGACGTACACAATTTCAATACCCGAAATAAAGATAAACTTGCCGTTCCAGGATTTAGACTGCGAAAAGTGGGTAATTCGTTCATGGGAAATTGTATTCGTATTTTCAATAAATTACCACTGTCAATTGCTGAACTCCCAGTACATAAACTCAAATCATATATCAAAGTAATTTTAATGAAAAAGGGCTATTATACTATTAATGATTATATAAATGATAGGAACGTGTGGCTTTAAATTGTCCCAGCTCGCACTGGCATATATCTTATGTAAACATATTTATTTAAAAAGAGGCTGACAATAGTGACTGAGTTTCTTGCGCTGCTTCTTCTCGGCACTAGCCCACAATTGTCCCGAAGCAGTGGTAGGTTTAAATGTTGGGTCGTGTAAAAGCGCCTCCAGGGGCAGGCATTTGCAGAAATAAAACTGATTTTACTGATTTTAACGGTTGTTATTGGAAATAGAGTTTATAATTGCCTATGGGTTGTAATCATAACGATATAACATTGATAAGCAACAGAGTTGCCTTCTTTTGCCAACTAAAGATGGTAACCCTGTTGTTAATCAATTGTCCATGGAACTTTACCTGGCAACAGAACATAAAAAAATTATAAGCCGTCTTATTATCAAACATAGTTTGTAGATTCTCTTGAAAAATATATAGTTACCCTTAAAAAGGTTTTCAGTCTAGTAGATAACAAATACCTTAGTCTGAGTCACTCAAGGAGTATTTTTTTACGGATTCCTATATATAAATTTAGATAGTAGGTACCATACTTAAGAAAGTCAAGTCTAGTAAGTTTTAAATGTAATTACTAGACATGCTACACCTAGGATCATGTTTTAATAGGAAAACTTATAAAACATACAAGATTGTATAGTAATTTTTAGTAGACATGATAACAGTGTCTTTTTAATAATAAGCTGCCACGGTATGAAATAAATATAGTTAGCGATTAAATTATGTAAGAAAAATATTATACTAGTACTTACTATGAATATACATATATTATGTATATTTTTTTTTATCAGTGATTGTACAGACACTCTGTCTAACACCATTTTTTATATGTCTTCAAGCAAAGGTTTGAAGAAATGACTAATACTTTCATTGAACAGTTGTAAGATTGTACCCGATATTCAGCTTTGTGTTTGCACTGGCTATCTTGTATCAGATAATTGTTTTGGCAGCTTTCGCGACTGCCGCACAATCTACTTAACAGCCAGCAAGTGGCAACTTCTGCGGCGCATCGTGTATATTTTTGGATGCCATTTCAGCATTTTGTTTAACATGGAATAAACTTTTATAAAAGGCATCAGGCGGAATTTATTCTTTCCAGTGTGGGTAGTGCGCTTAGCAGCATATAAAGCAATGGTATGATGATTGAAAATGTGTAATGTAATTAAAATAACCCTGATTGTGTACAGTTGCTTGTTAAAATGAATTATTTGAATTACTTTTTGTATTTGTATTTATTTGGAATCGTTCTGGGTCACAGTACAATTTACATTATGTAGTTTGAGTTTCACAGGTATCATATTTTATTATGTGTGGAATTCATTAAATTTTATTTAACGTTCAAAACTACATATCAGTTGTACATCAACTTCATAAGAGTTTGGTGTCAGTTGTCTATACGTAGAGTCAACAGTTTCAGGTTATTTTTTATTACCTAATTCATGACATCATCAGTCTAATTGCTGAACACAAGCCTCTTCAAAATGAGGGTTTCTCTATAACCCCCAGAAGTTGGTATCTTACGACATCCATAGAAAGAGAAGTGATAAATCTATGCACAACATATAATACACATTAGAAGCTTCATCTCAGTCTAACGACCCCCACTGCTGGACATAGGCATCTCCTTAGGATCTCGACAACAGTCGGTGCCACTCCAACTGCATTGCTGTTTATGTGGTTTTTAAAATTATCTGTTTTTTAGTCTACGGATATGTCTTTTTACGTTTTGTGCTAGATTGACGGTAAAAGGAATCGATGTTTATATATTATGTCATCCTAAAATTGTATATTTCGTCAGCTCATAATTATACGTCAATGGATTACAGTCTAACCTAACCTAACCCACCGTTAGTTTATAATCTCACGCGTTGTTTTGCAAACTGAGGTAAGTATCTCACAATTTAACGGTGACATATGTATATAGAGATACTTACAACCATAAGATTCCACATTTTGGCAGCCTCTGCGACTGTCGTACAGACCGTCGAGCAGCCGGCAAGTAGTAGCAGCTTCTGCGGCGGGTTGTACAGCAGGTTGTACATGACGCTCGCCCCAAGGCCCGGCTCGCACTGAAAATAAACTTACATTTAGACAACATTTTAAGAAGATACCTCAATTCGAGTCAAGGGATGCATTCAGACGACTGAATGCTGGCGCAGCGCACGTGCTTTTGCATATTATTATAGTGTCGTAAGGATATAATTTAAAAATATTATAATATAAAAATCAATTGCTGTTTGTTAGTCTCAAAAGTTATGTTGTAGTTCAAGGAATGTTTAAACTGTGAGAAGATGTGAAAAGAGGAAGATTGTAAAAATAACAATTTTATTTTCCCATTATAAAATGTTTAACATTAATTTTTTCAGCCATTTTAGCGAAGGAGGAGTTTTAATATTGTTAGGAATAGGTGATACAAAGTAAACTGGATCATCTAGTTTTGAATAAAAATAGGACATGTAAAAAATCTAAAATATTTTGAGTAGCTTCATAAAATAGTGTTTTACATTTTCGTTAGCTGCATATTATTATAGTAAAATGAAAAAGATGAGGAAACAATATATTATTCTATTGTTAAAAATGATTCATGGTTTTGCTCTTGTTAGCTTTAATATATAAAAAAACAAAATTATTGTTGTAGGAAACATAGGATATACAATAAAAATGCCAAACATTTGCGAAGTTCTTATGGAATATTTGATACATGTGAGGGGATAGAATGTGGCAGTATCTATGTTTATATAAGATAACTGCCAAAATTGACAGACCTAACTAAATAATGTTAAATAGTGTAAAAACAGTTAAGTGTTTTAGGGGTACAGAAGCACTAACGCAAAGAGATGTAATAATTATCTCTTGAATTCTCATGTTTTATTAATAATTTTTTATTGATAAAACGTGATATTATAGGAGTTGATGGATGACATGTACTTAAGTAGTACTAAAGACGCCCTGTTGGTCTAGTGGTTTAAATACCGGGCCAAAATCGGGTCTTAAGGGTTCGATCCTCGAGGTCGGGCAACAAACGTTTTAAACCACAACCATGTTATGTATTTAGCATCTAAGTCATGTGCAATGCAATAAATAAATAAATAAATTTTCGAACATTGCTTGGGTGATCACCGACCAACAATTGGAAAGCGTGATGATTATGACTGTACCTATCAAGTTACCATTGAATTAAATGACGTAGGCTTTTGCCCTGTTACTTTGCTTTTTTTGCAAGTTGTAACAAACATTCAGACTTCTACATTTTTAAATTAGAAAATGCTAATAAAAAACCTTATTTATGTATGTAGTAAGCCCTTAATATGATCAACAAGGCTCAGATCTCTGCTCGTATTATACATTGGTGTAAATCTAATTTAGTTCTTCGCATGATGAAGCTACGCGCGGCCGATGGCGAACAATTTAGCACCTCAGCGTAATGCTAATCAAGCCCGCAATAATGCAATAATGTTATAATAGTCAGTGAACGCCCCGTTGCTCTAGTGGTTTAAATACCGGGCCAAGATCTCGGGGTCCCAGGTTCGTTCCCCGGGTCGGGCAACAAAAAGTTTCGAATTTTCGAACGTTGCTCGGGTTTGTGATCACCAACCCGCATTTGGCAAGCGTGGTGATTATGCCAGTTCCCATCATTGCAGTGGTAACTTGAATTCAATGATGGTGGCCTTTTCCCTGCAGTGGGATGATTATAGGCTGTTACTTTACTTTTATACTTTTAGTCAGTGAAAATACCATAGATATCAGAAAGTAGGAAAAAAGAAAAGGATGAGTAGGTATATTTTTGTGGAAAATACTATGATGACACTTTGTATCCTAGCAAACCGACCGTTGGTATATAGAGAGCACAAGCATTCGAACTTAAACCTATACCTAGCAGTGTAATATAAAATAACCTATTTCAAGTATAATCCATGTTCCTTATAGCCCTGTTGTTAAAAATCTGGGTGTTTACATGGATAGTACTCTTACCTGGGCAACACAGATCGCGGAGGTTAGCAGGAAAGTGTTTGCAACGGCTGCGTCCATTAATAGACTACGGAATTTCTTACCAATACCCACTAAAATTGCTCTGGTTCAAGCCCTTCTGTTTCCCATTCTTGATTATGTAGACTGTTGCTACTTAGATGTCAATGAAAATCTTCTAAGCAAGCTCGAGCGCCTTCAGAATTTCTGCATTCGTATTATCTATGGTCTACGAAAGTACGATCATATCTCAGAATACCGAGCTCTGCTAAAGTGGTTATCTATACGTCGCAGGCGTGAATTTCACGTTCTTTCCTTTTTGTTCTCAATATTATTTAATCCAAAATCTCCATCTTATCTAAAGGAGCGTTTTCAATTTTTGCGATCCGCTCTAGGTCACGATATGCGGTCTTCCAATAAACTCCGTCTTGTGACTCCTCTTCATTCTTCCCATTCTTACTCGCGGTCATTCACTGTAAAATCCATACGTCTATGGAACTCTCTTCCATTGTTGATTCGGCAATCTGAATCACTTCCTATTTTTAAAAACAGACTTAAAACCTATCTTCTTTCACTTTAATTTCTGTCCTGTTTAATTTTAACTTATGTAATTCCTATTATTGATACTTTTGGTCACGTGATCCTCTTTCGTTTAATGTATTTGGGTTTGTAGTTGTATGTGTATATGTTATGTATGTATATGTTATGTATGTATATTTAGTGTATAGTTTATGTAGTTTATTATGCATGTATGTAATACTGTATTTTAATGTTATTTATGTAGTTTACTATGCGTGTAATATTAGATATATTTCAGATTGTAATTTTACATCTCTTTTATTACTTTTCTTTACGTGTACTTTTGAATACTCTCCGCCGCCTTCCCCTTTCAAATCTGTTTCATCTTTCCTCTACCTGAAGGTTGTCTGGTAGAGATCGCTGCAAGCGATAAGACCGCCTAAATTGTACTAATCTAAATCTTACTCATGTGTTATTTTTCAATTTTATGGTGTGCAATAAAGTGTATCTATCTATCTATCTATCCTTTCTCAAGGAATAATCTATCTTTGCATCTTAAATAATCGAAACCAGTTCATTGGTTAGACTTGAAAACGTAACAGACAAACAGACATACAGAATTACTTTATCATTTATAGACTTTATGTTATTAATATAAGGGATAGGGATTTAGTTGCTATAAGTACGATAAGTTTTACTTAGTTTGGGACTAAGAATCAGTGTGATTGCTGGATGGACTTATTTTATCAATTTATTTGGCTATACTCTTACCTAATGGCGCTATTATGTTTCCAATGATTATGGGCGTAAGCAGTGATATCTGTGTAACTCGTATCTCGTCTCGGAGTCGTGAGTTCAAATCCTAGTAAGTATGGATTTTTGGACTATATGAACCTTAATTAGAAGCTTTTCGGATACCATTATTTAAACGTCAAAGCACCATATGAATGTGGAACATACCTATCCTGCTCCGTAATTCATCAAGTTTTTACTGAGTATTTTATTTCTAAGGATAAATAAATAAATACGTGAATGTGGACAGCACATTGCTCTGATTCAAAGTAAGTAGCTATTTTAAGTACTTGTTTGGAACAAGCATTACGAAAGTAAAGAGTTACGGTATGGAATTCGGATCAAATAGTTTTAGCGTCAAACATATTCTACCTGACTAAGAATGGTACCTACATACAAATCGCAATAAAAATCCAAATTCTAGGATAAACAAGTATAAATACATTATTTTAAGTGATATCTTTATGTGTCTTTGTGACACAGAAAAATTTTTTTTTCCTTTTTTTTTTTTAGTTTCATATGTTATAACGTTTCTCACTGTAACGATTATTATGAAATGAAATAAAAATTCAAATTCAACTAAAAACTTTTAGCTCAAATGTAAAAAAAAAAAAAATATACCTACTACGCGTTGACGAGAACGACCACTTTTTTGTCCGTTAAAGAAAATCCGAAGAACTTGCGATCTAGCCGATTATGACAAACGCGGGTTAAAAATAACAACTTCAAAAAGAATCCGCAAAATGTTCTCGTTTGAATGGTTGAAATATTAAAAGAATAATTATACAAATGCTCGCGGATTACCATCGGCGGTGGGCAGCGGAGATATCATTCGTTTTGTTTTTGTTGAATTTTACGCTTCCTGATTAAACTACTTGGAGCTTGTTTTGTTCTTTTTTAGCGAGCTACGTTTATCAAAATCTGTTAATAAGCACCGAGTTTTGATAAGAGACAATCTGTTTAATTAAATAGACGCGTTTGTAAACGAAAACGTCACACGTACACACTTAACGTCACGTTGATTTTAATACCCAAATTACAGTAAAAAAAAAAACATTATATACATACGCTAAAAACTATAAAGGTAGACAACTTTTATACCTATTCTCTTCTTTTATTCTTTCAATAAAAAGAAAACGCTTCCGGTCCATATTATCTTCTTTGGGTTTCTTCTTTATTTGAACCTTTTTTTTAGTGATCTTTCCGACTGCCAGCATTTACGAGTATTTTGACAATCAAATGGAGTTTCACAAAAATGCGAAAATGAACCACAATATAATTTTCTTCTTGGCTTTCGCATGAAAGGACTATGGAAGTTGTACGTGATTTGACACAAGTCACGTTTAGGGAAAACAATAAAAAACTCGATAAAATCTATGTTGGGTTAAAAACGACTCGCCAAACAAACTTTTTCCCAATGTGGGATATATTGGAAAAGAACAATATAAGAAAAGTAAAACATCGAATATAGAATATAAGATAAAATATGAAAAGTTTATACATGTTAGTGATGCGGTAGTATTTGCCCGTCTTTTTAGTTTAAGGTTGAATAGCTCTCTGAGGTCGCCTTAATAGCCACAGATAGCGAGCTGAACCTATTTCACGCACCACCTCAAACGCCTTTCAACTAGACAATGGTACCACGTACTTTGTATTAGGTAACGATAGTTTCAGAATAATGAAAAGATCCCAGGATTCGATGTTTGAAGAACAACCGACCGGGCAACGTTTTAATTAAAAATCCTCACAAATGCTCCAATTACGTAATATATTTTATGATTCATTCGATAGCAAGAAATAGATTATATACCCAATTTTTTTAACGATCTTCACTAGATTTATGATCCATCTGGTGAAAGCCTACTTACATAATATCATTCACCGAATCAATATATTTCGTTGATTCAATGGTATGCATGCTAAAAAGTTTATGACAAAAACAAGCATTAATGTTAATTTGAAATGCTGAAGGACATCATTATACACTTCGTACATGAAAGGCGAATTAGGAGTATTGCTAAAAGAAACGCCACAGCGTCTTCTCTACTAGCCAAAAATATGTCAACTCACATGACAATCGTGGTTATTAAAATAAAATCCTTCATTTGGAGAAGCAGGGAGAAGCCTATTATGCAGTATTTGCAGCAGTGGACTGTTGTGGGCTGATCATGATGAAATAATCTAAAACTGTATTAAGCAACGATGAAACTCTATACAAACAAACAATTGAACCTTTCTACTAACGTCCAGTTATTATCGCTTTCGGTTTTGTTCCAACTGATCAATATTTACATTTAGGTGACGCTGACCGCACTTATTAGTATTGAACCCGTTCCGACCGCAGCAGACATTTCGGCTGTATTGATCGCATCTCACTCAATAGTTACCAAGTCTTAAATAAGGTAGCTCTTTCATAAATGTGTTAATATGATGCTAGTCCGATGAAAACACGATAGCACAACTTCCATAAGAGGCGACTGAAGAAGAACCATCAGAAAAAAGACGGACAGTTGCGTCTTCCCTTGACCAACAGGCCTGCCAAGTGTGGCGACTATAGATAAACATATCTTCTATGAAGTCCATTGTCCAGTTGTGGGCTGGAAGGATGATAATGGTAAAGACGATGATTTAATTTTCATTAATAAATTGGGGCTGATTGTATGTGTAAAAAAAATCCTTTCTGGCAGAATGTAATCTGCAATTATTAAAAACTAGCTGCTCCGACCACTTTCCTTTTGGAGGACATGATTGGACTGTCGCAGTTTATATTTGTAGGGAAAAATATTTTTATTTCCTTAAAAAAATATTTTGCGCTTAGTAACATATATGAAGGTTAATTTTTATGAATAGATAAAATAATATCACAATAAAATTAAATAAAACAAGAAAAACTTGAACAATAATTTATGGAACTGAACAAAGTTTCGAAAGGGTTCACCTTTGATCTGGATGATGTAGGCCCGACCTTTACAATATTTTGTGATGGAAGGCTCTAATTAGGATCGTTATATTTTGTTGCGAAGATACAGCAGGGCCAAAATTAATTAAAACCATGCGTAACTTCTAAACAACAGAAGATTGTATTACAGTGTTGAATTTAAGGTGGGCTCACTTTACTGTTCGTTACAATATTGTGTTAAAGGTTCCATTCAACCTTCAACTTTAAGGATAATGAAGTTAGGTTGTTTTTTTAATTGCTGTTTGACAGGCGCCCTGAGGCATGGAACATATTTTATTAAAGCTACTAGAACTCTACTTTCTGAGCTTAAAAAAAGTATTTTAGATATGTATTTATCTTTCGATTGATGGTCAGTCTTCATACATCCAAAATTACCTGAAGACCTTTATACAGGCTTTTACATCACAGTGAAATTTTTTTAGGCTTTAAAAGTATCGTAATTAGAGCACATTTATGAAGTAAAACATGTAGCTCAAGTTTTCAACCGAACCGCCTGTGAGGGTTTGAAGAGAAAATCAACAACATATGAATATTTACGTAATAAATGAATGAGATCGCGATCGCGCATATCGCGAAAAAAAGTGTTGCTAGGAGGCCGTATCAAAATTTTAAATTTTTTTGGACATTTTTAGGTGCTTTATTTGAACATTTTTATACTGGGCTACCTATACCAATTTAAAAGAAAAATACGTCATTTGTTTTTTGTCTCGTAGATTGTAGTATTAAAATTTGAATAGTGATTAAAATTCCATCCTGTATAAACATGGTGTCATCGCCATATATCTACTGACGGACACAGGCATCTAAAAGGTAGATTTTTCCATAAACGCTATGTAGGCAAGTACGGCAATCGCAGTTTGGTGAAAAATTGTAGAGGGAAACCGCTGATCCCTATCTTATTCTGACTACTACTTTAATCGCCTAGTTACGACTTCAAATACCTGTCTACATACAGTATCATCAGTAACTAGTGTAAATAGCACTGTTATTTATTAATGTTACCTAACATTCAAAGGCTTACATAATAATATTTTCAAAAATGATTTAATGAGTTGAGGATTTTGTCAAAAGTAACGAAGGGGAAAATTATAACCAACCAAGACTTAACGTTGAAATTTAAATAGAAAAGATACAAGTGTGCTTGAGAAAAGGAAATTGGAGAAGAGTTACTTTGGAAGAGAGATCCGGTTTTAGATGTCTGCTTAAGACTCTGTAAAAAACATTGTTTGAGCCGAATAGGTTTAAGTGGGATCAGTAACCAGTTTAATTAACAAACCAAAGCGTTGAATTACTCCATAAGCCTTAAGACAGTGACGGCCTTTGTAAGTAGGTACTAAAATTTAAGCAATGTTAGACATGTGATTATATTCTAGCTTTAAGACAACTCTATTTTCAACTTTTATAAGGGTAGACCGGTTTTGATGATTTTTTCTAGATTAAGCATCTTAAAGTTGCCATTTCAATAAGAGAAATAAATTTCATCTCTAAGGGTACAAAAATAGGATTGCTAGTAGCTAGTAGTTTTATCTTACATGCACAAAAAAAATAATACATGCAGTTTAACTAAAGTGAAACTAAAGTCAATAAGTACAAATTACTTATATAAATCTAAATAGCTTTAAAGAAACGAGTCCCATAAAGAAAGCTTCAATTATAGTGGTTACTTATCACATTTTTACATTATGTCATTTAAAACATTTTCAGAATTTTCGTTCATAACAAGCACGTTATCAATTTCAAAGTGGATTGAATCGTCAATGCTTCCGTAAATATTCTTGAGCTTGAATCGATAAAATGGGAAATCACCATCGACAACAGAATCGGAAATTCTATCCAGTAAAATTTTCTTCCGTGAGCCATTCATAAATTCTCTGTAATTGAATCGAACGTCAGGCTCGCCCCTTTGGATTGCAATATGATAAGCCTATGATTTTAGTTCGTTCGGATTTAGGGCCGCATCGCAGGCCTTCGGATAGCGTCCCTTTTTGTTAATTAGCGAGCCTCAGTCAGCTTGACTTACAAACTTAATGGATTAGGTGCTTGTCACTCCGGTGAGCGCCAACACGTTATGCACATTACGCTGATTGAAATTATAATTGACACTCACGAGTTTAGAGGAGATAAACTTTTACACAAATGTCATTATGTGATACGTGATTTAACTAGCTAAACATAGTTCGGCAACAACAACTATATTTGTGTGTATTGCTATTGTAATAATCGCCTTATTTATTTCTATGTATACATAGAAATTAATTGCAAATAATGAAAAATACAACGAGGAAATTTGACGTAGTATAAACCGTGCTGTATTTTAATATAAATTTCGTGCAAAAAAGGGAAACTCCATAGCAACACTAATTGCAACGTGACATAAAATAATGGGCGACCATAAATTACCTTGCTATCATTGCTGTGCAGCAGTAATTTGAAGCCGGACAATAAATCTGATCTCGCGTTGACATCGGCGAGTGCGAGCTCGGCGGCGGGTTTGCAGGCCTGCCCCCCCTGCCAGCCGCCCTCCCCCTCCATGGGGAAGATGCCGCCGATGTGGAGGTCGTTGTCGCGGCGACCCTCGCTGTACGCGCCGAGTCCGCTCAGCCACAGCACCAGCAGCGCCCGCGCCTTCACACAGCCGCTCCGCCCGCGCCAACCACGCCCCCGCGCCCGCGACCCGCACACAACCCACTTGGCAACAACGAATAATTGCACTAAAGTTTTCACTAACAACGACTTAACATCACATAACACTGTCCTAGTTCGAAAGCTTAATTCGTTAGCTTTTAATTTAACTAGCGGACGCTTTAAAAAATTAAGGTTCGAGCGCACTCGCGGGATTGAGGCGTTTTGATAAATATGTGATATCACCCGTAGAAATTGTAGACATAGCCTAATAAGCGTGAATTTTTCTATAAAATATGGCATCGTGGGTGGATGTCGGGCCGCCGCCGCGGCTGCTGCTCGGCCTCTGCCAGCTAGCAGGGTCATGGCTCGCGGCGGGGACATACTGTCATTGGTCACTTCTCTCATTTTCCATCCTCTCTTCTGAAACAAAGAAAATCATAACTTAATATATATTTTTGTAACCGTATCACATTCAGAAGTACGTCATATGGCTGACGACACATCGATTTCGAAGACATACTTAAAATTTATAGCGAGTTTCCTAAAGTGTGTTCTTATCAGCCACGTTTAGATTAAAGCCTACCTACCCGTCATCGTGACATATTGTTATCGTGTCGTCGGCAGTCGGTCGTAAAACCTGCTACCAAGTTTTGCTCCATGTGATATGTACGAAGCTTTAGTATGTAACAAAAAGAACACACTTACCAGATCTTTAGGATCTCATCATAAATTAAAAAAAATGTAAGAATAAATTGTTTTTGAAATTACTTAATATGCACAACCCTCTTAGAAAATTTACTCATCCCCGAATTGATTTGAGTATTTTTAATCTACCCTATGTTTAATTTTCTGAGGCAAAATATTTAGTTAATAAGACATCCTAAAAATATTTTGCTTCTGAGTTGAGTGACCGTAACTAAAAATGTGCTTCGGTCGCCTTTTATTACCTACAATACCTTTTCCAATCATTTCAAAACTGATGAGTCCGAAATCTAAAAGCAATCTACTTTTTTGGCTGACATGAGACATCAATTGTATGAAAGGGAACAATTGGTTACCATCCATTGATATCTGCCAATAATACGGGTTTTGCTTTAACATTTGGTATCCAGAGTGGATTCGGAAGCTAGAATTCGAAAAACGCGCTGAGGGAACAATAGTTGGAGATTCCATTGTAACTTTCCAAAAACTGATCTTTTATATCCACAGCGAATGAGTTCCAATAATAATTTCTACTGGTGTCTGTGGAATGGACGATTATCGTCTTGAATTTGCGCCGCTGCAAAATGAGAGCTTAATGGTTCGTATCCTATTCCCATTGTAATACCGTTGGTAATCAATCAAAAGTGAAATCACTGTAAAATTAAACGTGGTCGGGTTACATTCAATGCCATTAGTCACGGGATGTGGTTCCTACCTAAATATGTATAATTAAACTAGAGTAATGCATTCATGCACTTTTTACTATCGCATGAATTAAACTGCAGAGACCGATATATATAATATAATATATATATATATATATATAAAATTGTAAACTTTGTCAGTTCATAATTGAACGCCGATGGATTAAAATTTAACTTAACCTAACCCACTGTTAGTTTATAATCTCACGCGTTGATTTTTAAACTGACAGATCTCACAATTTTGTTGTAGGTACATAATTATATAATTAATTTACTAATAAAAATATTCTTGTTTTTAGTTTAACCGAATGATCTGTATAATTATAATATCATCCGTATAAGTAGTAAAATAATTATTCACTTATTTTGCAATCGGCAAAACATGACCCTTAATAATTAGAGCAATATAATTATTGTATAGAACAAATAACGCAGAGTAAGATATAGTCCAGAATACTTTAACTGACAGAAATATAAAAAAAGGATTTTTTGAATAAAATAATAGCTATTATATATATATAGTCCTTAAAATATACCTGTCAAACTGAGGAGACTAGTGCTGGGACTGACTCGACTGATCAAACAAAAAAAAAACAGTTATGGCGACTAAAATAAAACGAAAATTAGGTATATTAAGATTTAACAGTAAGTCAGTATCGTGATCATCATCAGAACAATCATGAAGATCAATTAGATTTTTTTTATCGCATATAGAATCTAATAAATTTGAACTTTTTTCGTAAACCAATAGCAATTGCAATTTTATGTTCTTAGCATCAACCAATGTTATCTATATCATTTGTAACATTTATGTTACATTACTTCAATTTTGAATTATCATTAAAGTCTGTCGATTTCGATTTGTCCATTTTACGGCATCACTAGCGATTATGAAAAATGACGCAACCTTCATGTAAAGACGTCTCATAAAGTTAAGTCTAATTTTTGTTACTGGATTTATTATGATGTTTTTGACTCTTAATGTCTATTTTTTAATAATTATTTTGTTTAATATGTGCAGCAATCTACAAAAAAAATATTCTTAATATGCCAGATGCCAATATTTTTTCGTGTCCAAATGTGTTTCACTTGTGTGACGCTGGTACAAACTTACGTCGTCTCTTTCAGTGAGAACTGTCATTCTAATCAAGCTAAATTTTAAGGACTATAGTGTAAATTGAAATTGCGATTCCTTGACAAATATGTCAATATGACTCTAAGCATAGTTTCTATACCTATTTATATTTAACTAGATAAATGCAGCAAGTAATCAATGTCCTTAATGTACACTCAAGTGACAACTATCGCATTGCAAAGTGATCCATCAATGCGGCGTATCAAACGCGTGGGTTTGATGTCGGGTTAATAATTTAGATGTTTACCACCGCCTGGCTCGTCTTTAGTCTGATGATTTATCGCTTCAAACTAGTGATGTGCCTAACCTTTATCATACATGAGCACCATAGACTAAACATGATTTTAATATAATACATATTATTATGGTAAAAATACACTCAGAATTTTTTCTCTTAACTGTATGGAAAAGTCGTATTCGTATAACGCCTAATAAACTTCTATGGATACCAATCTTTGGTTCATCTTTGGTCTGATGATTTATCGCTTCGAACTAGGGATCTGCCTTAATTTAAACTTACTAACATAATTTTTATTATAATACACATGGTGAAAATACACTTATTTTTTTTTTGTCTTATTATAACGAAAAGTTTTGTTTTATGTAATGCGTAATAAACTTCTATGGACAGTCAAAATTTAACTAATAAAATTTTTTTGCTATGAAAACTTAATTCGTTCCAGCAGAAAATCTTCTTTCTGGGGTTTTGTTTTTAATACATCGTTTACTATGTAAATTATAATAGAAAATATGAATGACGTCGAGAAATGTTTATGGTTTTCTTCCGCTTAAGGAGACTTAACTACTAGAGCTATGTGGGGAGCACATAGCTCTAGTAGTCCCCTAGTAACAATATTATTTTATCAAATTACCTCTAGTATTTATTGAATTGTTAACTGCTTTTCATTCTGGCATTCGTATTGTACATTATTGCTAAAAGCGGCCGCTTTTGGCGTTAGCGACAATTTCGACTTTATAAACAACTAAATGAAAAGTTTACTAGAGGTAATTTGCTAAAATGATGCTGTTCTACTCTTTTAAGAATTGTTTTGTTTAGAAGTAATAAAATTAAATCAATTAGGGGCCGCACATCATAGCTTAGTAGTCCCTTAAATGCCTGTCCAGGCAGTCCAGATGTGGGGCTAATAAAATGATATTGGAAAGTTAACCGTCGATCGTATCGGAATATACAGAGAACATTATAGAGTAATTCAGCAAAGTTAACAGACGCAGCCGTACTAGTTTTATTGACCACATGGCTCACAATTACGTTTACGGGTTCTATGTACTCTTGATACGGGCAAGCAACTAGTATAGTTTGATCCTTTATCTGAATAAGATAAACCCATTGATAATTTATATCTGACCTGTGAATGTGTACTTAAACTTTTCATTTTATTATCTTTTTTTACATTACCTCAACTATTTTTGAAAACGCCTTATAAATAGAAATTAAAGACTTCAGCTGGTGCGAAAAATGTTGCCATTGAGCTGAATAAATAAAAGTCTGCACTGGTAGACCAGTAATTGTTTATTATTAATACCCAGCATGTCCCTTATGAGCCCTTTTGCATTTCCTTCCGCACAGCTGGCAAGGAGAGAGCAACGATAGAATCAGAAATGAGGAATTCCGTAGGAGATTTAAAATTAACCGACGTTGCTCGAAGAATTGCTGAGCTGAAGTGGCTGTGGGCTGTGTGCAAAGGCTCTGAAATAGTGACCGCGCTCTGGACAACGATTTGTAGGTAGGCCCCCCGTCAGAGAACCGACGATCTGGTTTATATTAACAGATATGAGGTAGGGGCTGTTGGACACATCGTTGCGGAAATTCTAAAGGGTGGCCTATGGCCAGCTGTGGGCGTCATTTAGCTGAGATGGCGATTATGAATGTTAAGACAGTAATTTTAAATAACTATTAAATACAAATTAAGTCAAAAACTGTAAAGCCTAGTATTTTTCTATTACATTTAGCTTTTGATTCAGTGCTATATACATCAGTATTTATTTGCTGATACTAAATAATATATAATACAGCTCGAGTCAGTTAGATGACGCATCTCTAAAACCAAGTCTCGAAGGCGTAAAGATAATTCAATGGTGACTCGGGGCCCCCTGTGGCGATTGGCACTTTGTGTGAAGATAGATAAAGCGGTCTATTTGTTGCTGTGATTCGAAATCTTGGCGAGTGTGACAGATATCTTAATTTAACAGGTGTACTAATACTGTTTTCAGACACTAGGTATTGACTGTTAGAAGTCAATATTGTTTGTCTATATTTCCTTTACGCTTATTTCAAAAACTAATTTAAAATACTTTTAAAGATGGACTTTTAGGAGCTAGAAATATTTATTTAATTACTAAACGTTATTATGTTAAACATTTAATTTCGTGCAATCTTAAATCTGCATGATATATTGAATACTTATTGTACGTGTATATTACTCTGTATAAATCACAATAAAATACATTATATGTATCTGAAAGTTCCATAGTCAACTAGAAACTCGAAAGAGTTCTGTCCGCTTGTCTGTATGCGGTTAAGCTCAAAGACTCTGTAATTTCACATTGTAAGTATATATTAGGATAAGCATACAAAACGTGCGCAGCGATTAAAATATTGGTTTTAATTAAAAGTTACTTAAATAAAGCTGTTGATTACGGCGTGTTTAACTATAAAGTTAGCAGACAATTAATAATCGCTAGTAACTGCTGCTCTAGCGACCAAATGTTAAAGCATTTTTGTGACTTTGAGTAATAATAACAAAGTGTACATTTTGTTGCTACCTACATAAACGTCTTCCACGCCCCCTACTTCTAGATGATTTTTGATGTATTCATTAAATATGGCCAAATCCATCGATTTGCTTCATGAAGATAGGTGCCTTAAAACAAGTAATAAACAACTAAAATAAACAACATTTGCATTTGATGCTTGCAAAACATATGTAACTATTTTAAATAAACCCGTTACACCCGGACGGAACATCTGCATTTAAACTCGGTCAGTCAGTACCAACTAAAAGTAAATTAGCTGAATAAATCATGTCGCACTGTGGTTGTTCAAATTTCATTGTCGCTGCAATTTAACCGAGATAGATGACAGGCCAAGCGAATGAAAGTTTCTTAACAACAGAGACCGGAATAAACTCGATATTTTGTTGGCAAGCAGGCTTGTCCGCCTTCGCAATCATTTTTCAAATCATATTTTCAGATTTGTTCCTTTCAGGGCAATATTTCAATTCAGGTCAAAAGGTTTCAATTTTTCCTGATAGCAAGTAAGTGGGATAAGACATTTACTGGTGATAGATAGTCCATTGGTTGTTTCTTTATTATTTATTGGTGTTCGTCCTGTATTGCTTTAACAATACTGTCTGAGTAAACAACAAAATATACCGTTGGGATCTTGATGATAAAGTGAAGAATCGTTCGGAAGATTAGAATGCCTACAGAACTTTAATAATGAACTTTAAAGATAATTATTTTTTACCAATAAACTTTAACTATTAAAATATTGAAAGTAAAAATATAATTGGTTGTTTATTAATTTGTTTGACATCATTTTCTATATTAGAACTGTGACACAATTTTGTAGGTATAAGTGCAAAAGAATTGCAATGAACATTCTATAGTTAACAGAAATTAAACGTTACCATTTAAATAATTATGCTACGTGAAAGTTCAAAAGTAGTTATTCCAATTAAGATTATAGTCCAGGTAGTGAAAATACGGTGAAATTACGGTGTTAAAATATTTTTAAGCTAATTATTATTTCAGCAAAACGAAAAATCCGCGATTGTATTGTACTGAACAATCCATTAAAACCCCAAGACGAGGCTCTAAAAATCACATTGAACTTAAAGGCCATTCACTTAGCCCCCTCAAAATGGATCGAAGAGGCTAACGCAATTAGACCCATTTTCACGGAAATCACATAAAAGAGCCACCGCGCCTCCCAAACCCACTCTTCATAACGATTGCCTATTTATTTTTAGTGTAAGGTAAAACTGGGGTCCCGGGAATTTTGCATACATATCTGCCGTGGACACCAATAAACAAACCATTCAAAATGTGCTTTGTTGGATGTGTGACTACCGTTATCTTGTAACTTGTAGAGATACAATGTAAACATTATGGTTCCGTTCTATTGCTATTCGTCGTTGATATCAAATTGAGATTTTAGCTCACTTTAGAATCTATACTTAATATTATAAAGCTGAAGAGTTTGTTTGTTTGTTTGAACGCGCTAATCTCAGGAAGTACTGGTCCGATTTGAAAAATTATTTTTGTGTTGGATAGGTCATTTATCGAGGAAGGCTCTAGGCTATATAACATCACGCAGCGACCAAAAGGAGCGAAGCATCAGTGAAAAATGTTGCAAAAATAATCGCGATCATAATCAAAAATCATTGAGAATGGATTGCGCTTTTCATGAAAGGTGGCGCCATTGAATATAAAAAAATGTGAATACAAACAATCAGGAAGCGTGGTTGAAACTCCGTCCGTATTTGGCATGCATATTCAAGAGCTATCGTTTCTCGTATTGGCGGCGTCAAGCTCCGTACCTACTACGAAGACTTTAATAACGCTAAAACTGGAGTAAATTCCAAAGAGCGGCTTCGAAGGCACAAATGCATAATCGTACAAAAACCGCACTCTAAGTATTTTTTTGGCCGCTAGGTAACTTTATAAAGTAATATGTTTTTTTTAGGGGATATTTCAAACGCTTTGTAAAATTAGGATTAAAAGAAAGAGTATTTAATTAGTATTTTTGTTTTCATTATGCTGTAATGCATACATGAGAATTAAAAATTATAATATTTTGATGAACGCTTTCATTTATACGTAACATGCATTTTTTTATTCATTGGAATCTTCTTTTTTCTTTAAAACTGTATAATTGCGATACTTTACTTTAGCAATATTGGAGATGTTGCTTTATTACACATTAATTTCAAAAGAATACTGCAGTTTCAAAATATTTCAGCTGTTAAATCGATGAAATAATTTAAATAATAAATAAGTAATTTAAAGTAAAAGTTAATTGGCATTCCACTTAATGCTTCATTAGTGAAGCTGATAGTTATTTATTAAGGTTTTGTAAAGGCAGCATAATTAATAATCTATAAATTCTAATTAATTTAAATATTTATTTGCTTTTAACTTGTAGGCTTTTAACTCCAGGGATACTTATTTTCGATTGGGTAAAGTGGCTTCACAAGGGAGTTTTAATTGCATATTTAAACAAGTATAAATAATTTGAAAAATTGTAACCTGACTACGAAAATTCAATGATTTCTATTCAGCCTGTATATTTGCTGTATAGATTTAACATTTTTGCACTCAGGATTTTGTCTGCAAACTTTTTTTAAGTACTCTACTATATTTCTTTTAAAAAAAGGTAGGCTATGTTACCCGGACTATAATTAGATACCATAGTGTTCAAATACTCTGTATCGTGATTAATAGCATTAAAACTACACATTTACGATACATTTACAAACATTTTACCCCGCTGTAGAATAAATATCTAAAAGTTGCTCGTTATAGCTATTTTAATATCAAATTTCAGCTGTGCTTTGTTATATCAAAAATAAAGTCAATTTTGATTTCTTTTGAATATTAAAAATAGATTTTCCGTTTCAAAAATATTTCTGAGGTTAACGTAAATATATTAATTTTTAATTTGGATGCTTATTCTAATTTTCTTATGACATTACTATGTTAATTTGTACCTAATAAAAGATTTGCAACACGACTTTCCTAAAAGATAAGGTCGATAATCCACTCAAACATAATGTTCAATGATTACCACGAATATAGCACGGTAAGCCGGCCCGATACAACATTACTCGAATCCATAGAATTTAATTCCAGTGTTGGCGCTATCTAAATACTCCATCTAACAATCCGCAGTACCGGGGACCCTCGTAAAAAGAACGGTTGATGTAGCCAATGACATAACCGTTAATAATGTCAGATTTGCCTCGGGCTGGGCTTAGCGAGTCAACTATCTGCTGGATTGTACCGACTAATATAATAATTCTTTTTGCTATTTACGGAAATGAGATGGAAAATTGTGGCAGTGATAAAAAAGAAATATGACGGTCCATACGGCAAAGAAAATATCTCAAAGGTGTATAAATTAAGTTTAAAGAGCATGCTTGCGATTTTCCGAACGTCCTCTTTATAGTACGATTCGAATTCGATAGTTTTTTGTGCTAGACCCACTGTCCTAAAAGTAATCTATTACTTATTACCACCACCTGACACAATTCGATAACGATGCTTTCACAGACATTAGAATGAAAGATTAAGTAAATTTTATTTTTTCTAACCTCTGAAATACCAGAAACATTATCGTAACTACCTGAAAGTATTATTAAAAAACTGCAATACTCTAATAATGTACATATTACTGCCCTTAAACGAATTTTCATTAGAATTTATTTGACATGTTTAAATATGCGTGATACAGCCACGATACAGTCGCCATGCGTCCGTCACCTCTACATTTTTCCTTTGTCATCAACATCAAATAACTTAAGAGTTAGAGTTAGTTAAGAGTAGTTAGTTAGAGTCGAAATAATTAACTCTTACGATAGTGACCATGAAAGTTTAAAACAGTATATCAAATAACTTGTTGGCTATAGAATCACATTTTAAATTTTAAACAGTTCTACAAGGTTTACCAGTTCAAATTAGTTACTCTTTAAGGAGATTTTGCAAACTGGTCTTACGTAATGCCGTGTCAAGGGACAGTAACCTTTAGTGGGGTTGTTAGATTAAGGCTCTCCCTGCGTCGATGGGACAGTACAATTAATACCTAGCACGGACAATTTAACCGCACTGGGTAACCCTTTGTAGCTGCCACAATCGACGAGTCTATGTCGTAATTAAATTTAAATACTATGCGGATTTCCGGGATAGGGTTATACAATATTTTCTTTACATACAAGCATTGTTGTGATAGGCTTTGTTTTCTTTTGGCAATCACGTTACTTGATAAATACTGTCAAGTAAAATTTAGCTAACATTATTCATGAATATTCTTTAAAAAAAAAACTCTTTATTAACGATACTTTTTAGCTCATAATACTCATAAAGTGAACTAATCCAAAGCCGCGCTAATTTTCGAGCTATCTTCATATAACGGATGGCGTGAAGGTTATTAAGGTTATCCCAGGGGCGCTAAGTATCCTGTAAACCATTTTAAGCGTTTATAAACCCAATATTACATTGTAGCAGTAGACGAGAGAGCGATGACGTCGTAAAAATGTTCAATTTATGATCCGATTATGTCCAACGATGCTTTTAAAACATTTACTGTTGGCTTGGTCTTTTTCAGTGGGATGTACTCTTAAGTAAAAAATATATACATATATTCTATAGGTACCTACATCCATATACTCGAGGAGAATGCATCAGCTTTGGTCAGATTAACAACGACGCGATGCTCAACACTCAATATGGATTAGACTGTGTAGGTGTCGGACTGGGCGACACCATTCTCACGCAAGCTTAGCGAGCTGCCAGTTTACGACAAGATCCACTCGGCTTCTACACACATTGTAGAGAAGATGACCCGGTTAGTGTAATCGTGTGCTGATCGGCCTTCTAAGCAAGGTTTGATTCCAGGACAGGTCAATTTAGGAAACGATTTCTTCTCAATTGGCTTGGTCTGGGTGTGGGTGTTTTAAAATGCAAGTTAAGCCGTAACCCCGTCTTCTGTCGCAAAATGAAAGACTTAAAAATCCTGTAATATACGGGATCGAAAATTCCCACACCAGGTTATTCTCAAAGGGTACGACCAAAATATTTTTATTTTTTTCATAACAAAACGACGTAACGTTTTCTCCCATCTACTGGTTGAAATCAACAAAGTTTTGTGACAGTTCGTAGTTTCGTACGTACATTGTGTGGTCCGCACCTAAACCACACAACATTGTGGTCTCGCAGTAGTTCCTGACGATTGTAGAAGGCACATAATTAAATTCACCACACCGCAGGTACACGGAAACTCGGCTTCTTTGACTATGATTAGAGAGCATACTGTTTTACAACTATAAAAGCAAACAGAGTCTCGCAGTGTAAATATGGGAGTGATATTCATTATGGCTCAAATTATTATGAATTCATTGCAAGCCAGTTATTTACATTTAATGAAACGTTATTTGAAGCTGTGAATAGACATACTAATGAGATTAGAGATAATGATGTGGTTAAAAATGAATTGGTATATAATTCACTAATTTTACTGACTTCATTTCAAATGATACCTTTACATAATCTTATGAGGCAGTTTCGGTCAGAATTTGAATTTAGCAAATTTTAGTTTTCAAATTAACAATACCTACAAAATAAACATATTTGCTGTATTAATTTTATTTTTTTATTTATTCATTTATTTCAGGCAACAAAAGGCCCATACAATAAATACCTTACAGACTTACATACATATAATAAACTTAACTAAAATTAACTATTTATTACAAGTAACACGTAATGAAGGCGGCGACGTGTTGCGCAATGCAGTGTCCGGTATCCGACCACGGAATCGTCGGAACAAAACACCTTTCGGCCAAAAATCTTCTTTTGTGAAGGTTGACAGATGTTCGGTCGGTACTCTCACCACAAAGGAATTGAAATTCACGTTATGGTGGGAAACCAGCCGTTATGACCCTCAGAGTGAATTTGGCTTTATCTCTGATGTAGTCCACAATATCTTCTGATTTCGTGGAGTTGACGGGATAGCCAGCCGCAGCAGCTGGTTGTGTCCAGGGCAGTGCCGCAAATGTTTCGGCGGCCGGGCTTCTTCTTCTTTTCCACCTTTTTAAAACCGTCTTCATCACAGCCGTCTTCTTGTCTCCTCTTAGAGAGCGGTCGCTTTTGTAACCCGCTTGGGTTGTCGCTTGGCGGGTTGGTTAGCAGCGGTGACTGCAGCGTATGGACGTCGAGGGGCGACGTACACACGCGTGACGTCTCCGCCGGGGCGGAGGAGGCGGCGGCGGGGCGCGCGGTAGTGGCAGGGGGTGACGCATCAATATGCGCTGACGCAAAACTGCTGATGGATGCGTTTTGCCCTCCACGACGAGTGTTCACGTTGGCGGCCCCCGGTGACCTACTTACCGAAGCAGTGTTTCTTAATAACATGACTTCAGTTCGCAAATCACTGATGGTATTTTCGCCAGACTCGTTGTCAAGAAAGTTATGTCCTTGAGCAGCCTGGTGACGTCGACGTGATGGAATGTGACGGGAGGCAGCTTATGCAGATCCTTCGCCACTAACGTTGGCACGTCATCAGGGTCGGTCTCCTTCAGCAGGGTGATGATGTCCTGGAGACTCTTCGCACCTCCATCCCTCCGTCGAGATGGCATCTCATCGGCTTTCCCGATGCTACGGAAAAGCAGTTCCTTGCCACTGCAAATCTCAGCTTCTTTGAAGTTCGCCTTACAGATCTGCACGATGCTGACTTCATCTATGGTATCGAAATTTAAAGTACCTATATAAGAACTAACGGTTTCGCCTTGCATGAAATTAAAAGGTTACTCTATATGATCTATGTTATAAATCAACTATGTTATCTAAATTGAAATGAAAGATAGTTTACGGATTCAGAACGCGTTTATTTTTGATTTAACCCGACGTTTCGAACCCTTTACAGCGCTCATGGTCACGGGTAGACTAAGGTGTTATTCGTCTTTAAGATGGTAATTTGAAAAAATGTTTAACTACCGCCTCTAATTTTTATCGTCAGTTATGTTCCTTTTCACACAAAATGAGCTAACTGTATTCGCAGTGTTAAAACTGCGTTTGAGCGACGTGCTAAAATACGGGCCTAAATCGCCTATGTTCAGGATTCTGGTAGTAAAATAATTTTGAAAATACAATTCCTCGAATAAAATATCTTTTACACTAGCAAATCAAATGCTTAAAAATAGTTAAAAAAAACAGAAAAAGATTTCTCAAATCGCATAAGTGGTTTCGGTGTCTTTCAAAACAAACAATGAAATTTTGCCTCTTTATAAATAATGTAGAAAAGTTCATCCCCTATTCCCGATACTAATATTGCAACATAGTCTAGTTAAAAAACTAAAGCCATTAAAAGGCCGAAACCCATTGGAAATAAGTACTTAATCCTATATGGGCCATTTTATACCCGCAGTCGGGTTTATTGCGTTCGGTCAAAGATTACCCTGGGCTATTAATCTGGATCTTAAACAATAGAACGGGGAAGTAAAATTAGTTGCAGTTAGATTGTTCTATAGTCAGCACAGCAATGGTTGCCCCAGATTTCTTGATAGTCGTTTTTCTAAAATGTATTATATATACTGACGACCATTTGGATCAGCGGTAGTAAACGCTGCTTCTGAGCCATGGGTCGCGGGTTCGATCCCCGCACAGTACAAATATTTGTGTGCATGAACATGTCTGTTTGTACTGGTCTGGGTGTTTTCTATGTATTATAAGTATATATTTAGAAAAAAAGGTATATAAGTACGTTTATCGGTTGTCTAGTACCCCATATGACAGGCTACTTAATAGTAGCTTAATTTGGGACTAGATGGCTCTGTATGGCCCAGTGAGGCATGTCCTAAATATTTATTATTATTATTATTATTATACTTCTGTTCAATTAATATAAACAAAACATTAGCATTTCGAAGTCCACTGCTGAATATAAATGTCAAAGGCTGCCAAACGATTTAGAGCAGTTCTCATTCAACGGTTTTCAGATTTTTAAACATTTCTCTGTTAAGTCCTTATGATCTGTTGCGTCTTCTTCTTCGAGTCGAACTTGAGAATATCTTTTTCGTCGGTTGTCTGCTCAGCGGACGTTATGACTGGCCCACTGCCACTTCAACTTGGTATCGGGATCGTTATGATGGAAATCTTGGTGTTTTGCGAATATGCACATTTCAAATAATATAATCTTGTATAGTTTTTTATTTATTTCATCATCATACCTACCGTTCCTCATGCTGTTGTTGAATTATATTATTTTTATTTCTAATCTAATCTTATCTAATTTCGCCGACCCGATTAGTTAGTAGTAGTGCTGTGTGGTCCGTGTGTGGTACTACACAAGGAGCCCGAGTTTGAATCTTGCAGGGGTCAACAAGTTAACTACGC
The DNA here is from genome assembly GCA_949315895.1 of Anania crocealis. Classification (NCBI taxonomy): domain Eukaryota; kingdom Metazoa; phylum Arthropoda; class Insecta; order Lepidoptera; family Crambidae; genus Anania; species Anania crocealis. Next base: position 18,937,368 of record OX438880.1, on the reverse strand, counting down.
TCAAGGCGTTACGCACTCGTAGTTCCGTCTCACTGAATGGCACCGGAGGGCATGTAGGTTGGTTAAGTGAACTTAGAAACGGCGGGAGTCAACGCTGAGTTCACTAAACCAACCTCCGTGTATGCATTAAAGCCATTACCCGCAACAAAAAAAAAAGTTTGTAGTGGGTACACCCACTAGCTACAGTACGGACTAGTTACAGCTAGTCCGCTAAAGGAGGTCGGAATGTTGTCCGTGTCCTCGCGCACTGTTTGCTGGAGACCAGCACTACCGGAGGAGATTTTTATCTCTTTTCCCCTGAAGATTCGTGGCGCTCGCTTCCGAGCAAGCTACAGCCAGAAGCAGAGCTGCAGACGGTTGCCTAGGGTTTTTACTTCCGGGCGTTAACCCGTATCTCTGACTCATTGAATGGCACCGAAAGACACGGAGGGTGGTTTAGTGGGTAGAGTCCGCTAGTGCCGGAAGTGTCCCACATAATACTGCATCGGTGTAACTGCTGAAAGCACATTAAGCCAATTTAGCCCATAAGTGACGTACCGTACACGTGGCCAGAGTAGCATTTGTTTGGTATTTTCATAATGAAAAAAGACTTAAGATGATGTAAAATTTTAAGGTTTTGCAAATAGGTATTACCAATTTGGTGTCGATTACCTGTAATATCTTTAATTAGGTCGTCAGATTCGTTACAATCACATTACTTGTCAATTTTGTTACCTATACAGAATTAATATTTTTTTATTAAACCTTATGAGCAACTCTTAAATAAATTAAGTAGAGATTGCAACTTGGAAAACAATTAAGTCAAGCGAATCAACTCAGGCTGGATGAAATGGCGACAGGTCACGGCAACAAAATGCCACCCACGGATGGCCAAAAAACTAAAGGGCTAAATATAATAAGACGTTAATATTTGGATTTGAATGTCTTATGTCAGGCCATAAAGAAGGTAGATGAACGATTATTGCGCAGCATAATTGAGGATGTTAAAGTGGATGTGTGTTGTGACAAAAAAGGTATAAGAAAAAAGAAAGTTTGAAAGCAGCACTGATAACAGAAAAGTTAAAAGGAAATCGTCTATATTGCTATTGATATGTGATTATAAGAGACGAATGGCACGTAACAAGACGGGTAAAGGGCAACTTAAAAAGAGATGCATGGATTGTGTCAGAAAAAATATGACAGAGAAGGGGGAAGACGACAATGACAACAACTGATAAGATTGAAATATAGAAGCGACAGCAGGAGGTTCGAAAAAACCGAAATTAATTTTTTAAACTAATTTATTAATAATTAAATTACAACTAGTTACAAATTGACCCGATCGAGGTTGGATACGAAGTGGCGGCGATGATGATGATCTCGGGGTTGGTGGCGCGATGGCGTGGTCACGTTGAATTTGCACGAGAGTTGCATCAGCGATTTCGTCATCTTGCAATATTCGGTTGTGTCCTCCTTAGAGGTTTAGGAGTCAGCGATATTCGTATAAGTAGGTAGATTTACGTAATTCCTCCGCCCACAGATCAGCAACTATTTGAGAACTTTGAGAGGAAATGTTGCTGGTATGGTAATATGACTGCTTCCCGGTTTTCTTTCTCTTTCTATTACAGATTTATCCGGGCTCTCGTATTCGTGAGTTTCGGACTTCATATTTTCTTGATTACTGGTACGTTTGCAGGTAAGTATCTCGTAGCGTCGTAGCAAGACTACGAAGATGAGTACAGTTGCACTTAATAGTACGCAATAGAATGGTATGGTAGTGTGGTATAATATCTCGGCAGGCGGTGTGTCGATTTGTACAGGCGTTTGGAGCGCTATTTTATCTTGGATGCTGTGAAGGCTCTGCAGGTTGATTGAGTGCAAATCAATGCGGGATGAATCTGTGGCTTGCATTTCAATATTCGGTATCTTCATTATCTTAAGAGGTTGACCTTTTATCTCGTCACTATCGTTGATTATAGTGAATTCGGGTGTGCGTAGTTGGCAGGTGAGTGGGATAGTGACAAAGTAACTTCCTTGAAGCCGAGTGTAGTCTTCTCGGCCGCAGATAAGATGAATCTTCGTGGGATGTGGCAGCGAGATAACATAGTGTTGGTCGTCTAGCTTTTCCATTGCTTCTTTACTCAGAGTGATGTTTGTAAATTTGCAGGTCTTCTCCAGAGATTGTTGTGAGATGAGATGCTGGATACAGTCAGGTACGGTACGGATCTGATGGTTGATGTTTTCTTCACAGAGATAGCCGTGAGATAACTTCGGACATTCTGCCTCTATGTACACGAATGCATTCTCGTTGGTAGCAATGAAAGGATAAGTAGGTATGAGGGCTTGATGATATTTATTAGGTGCTATTGATAGTTTATATAGGTCATAGGATATTTTAGTCACAATCGGGAATTTGAATATTAAAACTATTTCTTTATCTATAAAGTAATAAGCGGGCTTTATAAGATCATAAAATTCCCGTAATTCTAAATCTAAGATGCTATCTCTACCGTATATATTTTTTAATCTAATTAACATGTTACTTAAGATGTTAATCTTTAGCATTGAATGGTGTGTGCTCGATGCACGAATAAATGCTAAAGTATTTTCTACTGTAATTAACTCACTTAATAAGTCATCTATATTTTCAGTAATTATAACTAGTAGCTGAGCAAACTTTGCAAATTTAGTTAAAGTCTCAGAATGCTGACTTTCTTTATTCATTATAAAATTTAAAGTTCCGTTAATAATACGCTGATTTTTGACTAATTTAGAGAGAATACCAAAGTTTTTCGTCATCCAATCTTTACTGTAGCTTATCTGATTATTTAACTCAAATGAAATCTTATTCTCATTATTGTGAAGTGTTTTAATGGCATTATCATATTTAATCGCATCTGAATGATCTAAGTTACCCGATATACTTTTTATAACAGATCCTAATCCGTCTATAAGGCCTCGTTTAGTTCGGCTGGGCTCTAAGCTATGTAACTGTTCTAATACTATATTCAATTTAGAATTTAAATAATTAATCTGGAGTTCATATAAAGCATAAGTTTCGTTAGGAAGTCTAGTCTCGTAAGCTTGAATTTGATTCTGAAGTTGTAAGATTTTATCTTCGACATCATTTAACTGAATGCGTTGTAAAAAGGTGTGGTAGTGTGTTATGAGTCTAGTTGGTCCCAGTTTGAACGGTAAAAGTCCTGGTCCGTCATCCAATGTTTCAAGTCTTATCTCCTGGGCTGTTGTCGTCAGGATCAGTATCGGCAGAATTCTGCAGCAATTTAGCATGTTTAGGAATTCGTTTCAGTCTAGACTTAGCTACTGGTCCCCGTTTTTTGGAGGTATAAATGTGGATAGGTAAGTCGGCTAAAACTTTGTCCTGGGTAAATCTTGGGGCTACTTTCTGTCTACTGGCCTTAGGGTTTTTTATAAAAATTTGTTGCTCCGGAATATATTCTATTTCTGGTTCGCGGGATTTATTCCTACTCTCTATAAGGGCTGTTCTATCTGCTAAGGATGTGTCATTGATTAAATCATACACGGTTTTCATCTGTTCTTTATGATTGACAAGGTACTGCTGTAATAAGTGAGGAACTGGGTCTATATCAATAGGATCTCTAGGGTCAAAGTGTCCTGTGATTAAATCGAAGGGCTTACACTTATTAAAACTATGTATTGAACTATTGTAAGCTATGAGAGCATATGGCATAAGGTTTATTATGGGTTCGTCTTTTTTCTGTAGTTTTAATATGCGGAGAAGTTCGAGCAAAGTCGAATGAAAACGCTCTATGTTTCCGTTATCATTTGGTGAGTGGGCTAGAACTCGGTGATGATTTATCTTATGTAATCGAACAAATTCGGCGAACAATTGATTAGTGAATTCAGTTCCGTTATCGGTAACTATTGTAAACGGAAGGCCATGATGAGAACTAAACTGTAATAAGGATTGGAGGATACTGACTGCTGTACCATCTTTCAGGTGATATGCTTGTCCGTATTTAGAGAAGACGTCTATAAATGTTAAGTATTTCTCATTCTGAACTGTGAATAAATCGAGGTGAACGGTTTCAAACGGTTTTGTTGCTGGCGGTACTACGTTAAATCTCTGTCGAATTGGATGTCTATCGTATTTCGCTTGTCCACATATGGAACATTCACCTATAAATTTAGATATCTGTTCCTTCATTTTAGGCCAAAAGTATCGTTTAGATAGTGCCAGATAACACTCATTAATACCTCTGTGGTTGGTTTTACCATCGTGGTAATCACGAATGATCTCTTGTTGCCTGAGATACTCTTTAACATTTTCTATTTCAGATTTAGAGAGTATGAGATTTATAGATGAGCTCTTAAATTTATCTTGAATGATTGGGATCACAGAGTACATGGCGAGAGGTGGGTTTATTAAAAGTGCAGTTTTAACTTTGGGATTCACATATTCTTTAATTGCGTTTATAATGTCGGATTCTAAATTCGATTCACTAATTTGCAACGAAATACGAGTATGGGTGTCAAATGGCTTTGTTATTACGGGCCGTCGTTTGACGTCACCTACAATAGTGATGTGCAATTGTCGATGGAATCTATTTATAGGTTCATCGGTAATGGGGACTTCGAGGATTGGGTGTTCATGGCTAGTGTGAGCGGTTAGAGTGTCGGAGTTAGATAGAGATGCTGGCTTCTCTGAGGGATTCGCGGTTATACTACTTATCTCTTCATTATTGATCTCGATTCTAGACAGGGCGTCGGCATTTGTGTTACTTTTGCCTTTCTTGTAAATAACAGTAAAGTCATATTCACTTAACTTTAACCTCCATCTAGTTAATCTCGAGTTAGGTTCTTTGAGATTCATTATCCACTGAAGTGGGCGGTGATCGGTAAGTATTTTAAACTTACGTCCAAACAGATACGGTCGGAAATACTTTGTGGCCCAAACTATGGCTAACAACTCTTTCTCAATGGTACTATAATTTATCTCACTATCGTTGAGAGTACGGGATGCGAATGAGATGGGTTTATCTGAACCTACTGGGCCTTGGGATAGGATGGCCCCAATAGCTAAATTTGATGCGTCTGTGGTCAAGATAAATTCACGAGTAAAGTCGGGGTATTGTAGTATAGGGTCGTTTGTCAAGAGTTTTTTACACTTTTCAAATGCTTGTACGTAGTTTGAGTCTAACGTTATCTTTTTACCTTTTTTTAAACATTGAGTGAGAGGTTTTGTGATATGAGCAAAATCGGGAATGAATTTACGATAGTATCCAATAAGACCTAAAAATTGTTTGATCTGTTTGGGAGTTTCTGGAATGGGATATTGCTCTATTGCAGAAATCTTATCTGGGTTCGGTTTGATGCCGTCTCTGGTGATGATATGACCAAGGTAACTTGTTTCTAACTTTAAGAATTCGGACTTATCCATCTGAATCTTAAAGTTGGATTCGCGTAACCGCTGGAGAACCTTTTCAAGGTTAATTATGGACTCCTGGAGCGAAGAACCAAACACGACTATATCGTCTAAATATACCAGGCAAATTTCGTTCTGTAGGCCTTTGAGGACGTTATCCATCACTCTTTGGAACGTAGAAGGTGAGTTCTTAAGACCCATAGGCATACGCAAGAATTCGTAATGCCCATGCTCCACATTGAAGGCTGTTTTGGGTATATCGCTCTCATTCATTTCCACTTGGTAAAATCCAGATGCTAAATCGAGTGTGGTGAAGTACATGCATTTGCCAAGCTTGTCAAGGACGTCAGTTATATTGGGGATTGGATATTTATCGTCTATTGTCTTGTTATTCAGTTTACGAAAGTCCACAACTATACGCCACTTCTTTTTACCAGAAGCATCAACCTTCTTGGGCACAACCCATATGGGTGAGCTCCAGGCTGACGTGGAAGGTCTAATTATTCCCTGGTCTAACATTTTATTTATCTGATCACGGACTTCCTGTCGATGTACATAAGGATAGCGATAACTTTTAGTATAAATCGGAACATCATCTGTCGTTTTAATACAGTGTTTAATTTGGTTTGTAAATGTTAGTGGTTCGCCTTCCAAATAAAATACGTCGGCATAACGCGAGCATAAAGTCTCTATATTAGCTCTTTCCTCGGCGTTCATATGATCTGTCCTAAGGCGCGAAATGACGGCGCGTGCGCGTGACGTAGGCACGGACTCAGTTCGCATGCACTCGATATTAAAAACTTGTGCCTGCGCTGGGTGGTCTAATGAGAATATTATATCGTTATTTGTAGGATTATAGACTTCTAAGATTCCGCGGCTATTTTTAACGGATGTAATGCAATCGGAAATGTGGCAATTACAGATAATTTGCTCTTCGACGAGGACGTCACCATCCGGGGCGTTAATTGGGATTCGAACTATTTTTGAAGAGTTTGCCGGGATAATGTCTTCATAGAGGTTGACGTTCAGCGAGTTGTACATCTTAATAGGATTGACAGCAAACTGGGTTGAGAGGGTCTGATCTTTAAGATCAATCTTCGCTTCCCATTTAGTGAGTAGATCTAGGCCTATAAGACCGTCGAAATAATTATGGAAACGGTACACAAATAATTTTATCTTATCTTGGGATTTTAGTTCGGGAAAGCACGGTAGTGTTATAGAGTAGTCATTACGGCTGGTTGCGTGAACGTTAGTCACTTCGAAAGGGTCGTAATCTAAAGGAAAGTTACAGAAATATTTCTCAACAGATTCGGGACTAATAAACGACTGATTTGCGCCGGTGTCTATTAATAACTTAAGCGGCGGGTTTAAAATTTGAATGTAAGGAAGTTGCCGTTGCGTTTGTATATTCAACTCTATTTTAACTTGTCTGACGGGCGGGCTATCTGAAAATCCTGTTCTGTGGAACTAGATGCTTGTGGCTCGTTACTTGACTCTACGTTATTGTGACCAGTGGGCTCGTAATACTGAACTCTATTGGCATAGTCATAGTCATAAGATGCGTCGTAATTATTGCAATCAGTTAAGTCATTATAATATTCTGTGTCGTAGTAGTAATCTGAGTAGTATGGATCGTCGTATGCGCATTCATTTAAATTGACTTCGCGTGATTTGAAGTAATTATTTGGTGGGGGATTGCCGAATCTTTGCCAATCGTGTCCAAATGAAGTTGGTGGCAAAGGTCTGGGTGTGAATTGCTGTACTCCGCTCATAGGTTTAGGAGGCGGCTGGTACTGAGGCTGACGCCTAGGTGTTAACCTGAACATGTTACTTTGGGCATTATATTGCGGTGGTGGTGCACTTAACATTTGCTGTGTGCGGGTCATACGCGGCTGTTGAGACTGTGCGATACTAGGCGAGTTAAATTTAAAAGGTTGCGGTTGCACTGATAAGCGGAGCGGAGGCGGCGGCGGATTATATCTCGGCGCTGCCTGATTATTAAAATTAGATATACTATTAAAGTTATTAAATTTAGGCATTGAGGAGGCTATAGGTAAGGCAACTGGTGTGCGATGGGCTAGTTGGTGTCTAGGCATACTTTCGTTACGTTGCTGAAGATATTGAATATTTAATTCTTCTTGCACATACTCTAAAGCTTTTTCTATACTGTCTGGCCTCATAGACCTTATACGAGATCCAAGCGGTTCCTTTAAACCTCGTACAAAGGCTTGCATGGTCAACTTTTTATACAGAACCCTCTTAGCGTCTATAGTGGTTCCTAGTGTCTCATGTAATGTAACATAGGTCATTATCGTGCTAAAAAGAGTTTGACAATGGTCATAAAATTCTTGTGGGCTACTATTGCCTTGCATAGCTAGGGAGAGGTCGTTATAGAGTGCTGTCTCGTCCCGTTGATCAGCGAAGTTATGTACTAAGACATTTCTAATCCCTAACCAGTTATCTGGGATGCCATTTGAGTTAATAATGGTAGCGGCGGGTCCCGTGATTTTGTTCAGGATGCCGTTTAGGAGACACAAATTATTAAGTTGACTATTGGGATCATCTCGCAAATAGTCTGAACATAACCTATCACAAATATTAATAAATCTAGTTAAGACGTTGGGGTTCCCGTCAAAATCGGGAACAAGGCGTAAGGCCTTGTAAATACTATCGGGATCAATTTCCATTTCTTCTGATAAACTAAATAACCTATTTAAGTCTAGCAAATGTTCCCTGCGTTGCCTGCTAGATGCAGACCCACGGGATCCAGAATTTCTTGGATGAAAAATTGTGACTAAAATTAGGGACTAAAGATAGGATAGGATAGGAAACACGAGAATGATTCAAGTGCACTTACATGAACATATTTCGGCTTTTCTTGTGTATCGATGTCTGGATACCCTCTAGCTGGCTGGCTTCTGGTTCTGGATTCTCGAACGCGACTTGATAGCCACACGGGCGGCTCGTTATGACGGAAATCTTCGTGATGAAGCGCGAAACCGACCGCGAGAATCCTACCGACTGCGCCAAATATAGAAGCGACAGCAGGAGGTTCGAAAAAACCGAAATTAATTTTTTAAACTAATTTATTAATAATTAAATTACAACTAGTTACAAATTGACCCGATCGAGGTTGGATACGAAGTGGCGGCGATGATGATGATCTCGGGGTTGGTGGCGCGATGGCGTGGTCACGTTGAATTTGCACGAGAGTTGCATCAGCGATTTCGTCATCTTGCAATATTCGGTTGTGTCCTCCTTAGAGGTTTAGGAGTCAGCGATATTCGTATAAGTAGGTAGATTTACGTAATTATTGTATTGAAGAGGAAAACATACTGCGCCGACCCCAGGTGACCCTATGGGAACAGGGCAAGTGAATGATGATGATGATTTATTTATACAAATCCGTTATTATTTATTATTTATTTATTATCATTACATGAACTTCGTATTAAAATTTGTGCCTCACAAACCACTTTCGTGGTTGTCAGCGAGTGCGAATCTCGTATAATTGACAATATTTTTAGGTTATCATTATACATACAAGTTATTAAATATGCCGCTCGAAGCAGCTCGAGTGAGGTGGCTGTGCTGCAGCGGTGTCAGGCGCTTCCGACGCTCATGGTTTTTAGTTAGCCAGTAAGTATTTGTGTTTTAAGCCTGCTGGTAAAATGTCACAAATTTTAAATAAATGGTAATAGTTATTTTTGCATTTAGATTTCGTTTTATTATTAACAAGTAATTTTAGGAACCCAATTTGAAGGGATCTTATCTATATATGTTTTAAAGGTCAATCCATAACGGTCGAGAGCGTAGGATAATAGCAAGCGATGGAAAAGAGTACCAGAGAATTGGACTCAGTTGCGGGCATTAGGAAAGGCAGTAGATTATACTAATGTATATATATTTTTTGTGCAAAAATGGAATCGAAAACTGTTATGTTTACACATACATACAACGTACTATTCTCCTTATTTCCACAAAACACAGGAGAAATTTTTTATATCAGAAACTTTTTACAAAAAAGGAAAGTTAGCAGACATGTAAGCCTGATTAATGATATAAACTACCTATACATCACATACAAACTTGCCGATATTTCATGTCATTAATGTATTAGTAATGCCCTCATTCAACTGCAAGTCCTCAATGCATGTTGTCTATTACTATATTATACTTTCACGCTGATCTAGTTTACATAATACGTATTAATGAGCTTACACATGACGCGGACCGGCTTAATTCCGGCCCAATGAGCAGTTTTATTGCAATTATGAAACAAACGGAAGGACACAAATGTGGTAACTAAATGCCTATATTAGCCTTGTATGTATGTGTTCTGGGCTGGGCATAAGCATCAACTTTCAGGTACTCAAGATGGATATGGCAAAAGAATAACTTATGTCAGATGTATCTTTACTTTATACTTTTTTAAGTTAAATAACACAAAATCTAAATATTTCAGAAAGGCGACTAAATCCGTAAGCTTTCATTATCAGATTAAAGAAGTTTTTGTTACGAATGAACAATACAAAGAAACCCTCAAAAATAACACGAAAATATACCAATGAAACACTCTATTGTTTTGCAAAACAGAATTGAAACAATTGGGATTATCCGATAAATCTTTTATTATACTTAACAATAATCAGGCGTTCGAAATTGAATCTAACGTTTCCTTCCAACCGTGCAGAAAATGCACGAAAATAATGTGATAAAAAATTTGCCAATTTATTCTAATAAAAGTCGGACTCTGAGAAATGGAACGATAATGAGGCTAACGAGGGGATCACGTTATATAAAGGAATTTATTTTTCTACGTCCCTTTTTGAGATGATTGTTTTCACACCTTATAAGAAAAATTTAATAAATATATTTTCAGTCAGTTACACTTCAGCGTTATATTGATAAAAGCTTTAGAGTTCTTACTTGTGAAATATATGTATACGTTTTATTATTCAAGAACATAGCAACAGAATACAAAATAAAACTAAATGAGTATTTGGAAGAAAATCTTTTAAACTTTCCTTTGAATGGGTTCTCCAACAAAACATTTCTTTAACCCATAAGAACAAAGCCTCAGTTTTATCAGTATAGTTCCATTCTTGGCAGATTGCTACAAAGGCCTCGGTTTGCAGGCTGGAATTGCTCAGATAAACATATTGCTAGTATGTACTAACAACTTATCCCGTGTAATAAAAATAGCGAATGTCTATGACCCGAGAGACAAAGTGCTCTGTTATTTTTATTACTTTGCGAACAATAAAACGTATGAATATGTGCTGAAATAGTGACTTAATTACTGCTAAAGTTTTATGCGGTTAAAAACGTTATTGAACGTTAAATGGTGTGACCGCACTGTTTGTTTTGAAACCCAGTAAGTAAGCATTAACTATAAATAGTTACAATATTTACAAAATTTTGGATAGTTTCTTAAAAAAACAAGAGAATTAAGTGTAACAAAATAGGGCAAGTGCGGTTCGGGCTCGACGCTTAGTGTTTACATACTACCTTATTTTTTATGTTAATGTGGTTTTAGCGCGTTTGAGCATATGATTCAGGTTTAGGGTCATTACATAATCATAGGAAGTATAAAGTATAAGGTAACTTATGATAATAAATAAAAATAAAATATAAAAAAAACAAGATATTATTTTAATACTTTGTTACGTGATTAACATCCATGTTATTTATAAATGACAGCTTTCTAGTAAATACAGTGCCTAAATCAAATTGCTTACGGGCAGAAAGACAGACAGTAAAAAAGACAAACGCACACGACAGAACTTTGAAAAATCCTTTTTGACGAACCCTCATAACATTCCAACGTTTCCAATATACCAGGACGCTACACGCAAAGCCTAATACAGAGAATAAAACGAACAGAAGGCTCATTTACATATAAACAAGTAGTTTAAACGCTAAATGCACACCTCTCCATCCATTACATAGCTCGGACTCTTTCGCACGTAGAGAGTGTATTCGGGAGCATAATCTGCCGCAACACATAACAGCGCAGGCATTCATATGACAACAAATAACGAAATCAGTGATTTTTTCATTCACATTCCATGGGTTTATTTGGAAACAAAGATAAGAATTTGTAATTGTCTGGTTTGTAGTTCTTTGCGCAACTCTCTCTTGATTTCATATTCCCCTAATTATTTGAATATAAAACGACGTTTCATGATGTCTCCTGTTGCCAAATCTTGCTTAAGAATTCAGTTCAAGTTAGTAAATAAAAGCGATAAAGATTAAAGTTTAAATTGAGATAGATCACTGCAATTAGTCGAGTTATTTTTAGTGCTCTAGTGTTGTAAAGTTCAAGAAAGGATTTTCTGAAAGTTAGACTGGGTAGTGATATTGTGACAGCTTGGTTGAAGTTCAGCGATTCTCTTGAAATTTGCTACGAATTGTGATATAAAAATATAATTTAGAGGTTTAAGTTACAAGCGATGTACACGTGCTTTGTCTTACAACCGACGAAATAAAAGGGGTTCATATATATTAATAATAATATATATGTCTACGCATAACTTTTATCTAAGTAAATCGATTGCGAAATTTTGTTTTTGGTCGATAGGGCGGACCACACATTTAAACATCGAACAAAAAGGAACTGGGTTGTAAAATTGTGATTTTAAAAAGCTTTAAATAAATATCATAAACAAATTAAAAATCAAACAGTTAATAGACATCAGTTTCAAGTCGGTGCTAAACAAGAAACCACTGACAGCTTAATCATCAGGCACTGAGTTAAAACTTCGTAGCTTATTGCAAGCTTTTTCATAAATAAAGTAAAAATAAAATTTTAAAATTACGGTTAATATTAATTGAATTAGTTTTATTAGTTTGGCAAAGTATTCATTATTTTTTGGGCTGTTCTAATTTTATTTAAATATTTTTATTTTTTATTTTTTTATGTGATTTCGATACTATTTTTAAGCAATTTTATTTAAGAATTGAATTTTAGGTAAGTATGTGTAATATTACATTTTTAAACTTTTACACATTAATAAAATAAGACTGAATAAATAATATTATTCCTCAGAGACGAGAATACTGATTCAAATAAAAACTGTCCCATAGAAATCAGGGCTTTGGAAACCCTACTCCTCTATCTCGGGATAATGAACCACAGTATAAATAACTGATGACGTTCAAAAGGATCCATCAGCGAACATTACCTTCTGAGATACAACTTTGATTGCATCCATTTAACTCAAGGGAACTTTGCCGATTTAATATTAACGTCTTTGCTAGATGTGACGTCAAAGCCACAATCTTGTTTAGGTTAGACGAGGGTACAGTGACACATACTCAAGAAATCTAAGAAAGGGTACCTTTAAAAATCAAGGTATAATTCTCTACGTCATTGTGTCGGCCTAATGTTTCTGACATAATGTTATGCTGAAATGTTTGAAGTACAACCTACCTACAAGAAAAGTTACTTATTTAATAATCAAAGAAAAGCTTATTTTACCTTTTTTAGTCAGGTATCTATATCTCACAAAATAATACAATAAGAAAGAGATGTTGTATGCATCGTTCCAAGATGGAAATATGATTTTCTACAGAAGACCTTAGTGGTAACTTAGCATAGGTACCGGTTTTTGGTTAGCCAGCCCTAAAGTTCCAAGTTCGATATTCTTTGTTACCCTCCTCCCCCCCCCCCCCCACAGAACACCACTATCACGCACTCTTATTTGGTAGCTTCATTATCATAATTATCATCCTAGGTAGATTTAACGATTTTGTTTGATTTGATTTTGTAACGACAAAGATGTCTGTGTTTATCAATTTCAAAATACTACCTTCCTAAACTTACGGGTTTAATGAAACGAACTAAGTTATTTGAAGGTAAATAGAAATGCTCGCGACCATGATTCGTGCAACCAAATCGAAACGTCGGGAAGGTAAATTACTATTTACTTTTAAATAACGTAGTTCGTTGCATTGAACCCCGTAAGTGTTAAGTGTAAAAAATGCAACAAGAAAGTTTAAAATCCTATACCACCTTCCTACTCTTAAACATTGCTCATAGTTTTCCTTTACACCATGCATACAATTTAAAGTTAATTTATAGATATCGCAATAACTTAAATCCAATTCGTATTCATTCCAGATACAATGGACACGTAAAGTTTGACGTTGTCACAATGAGTGTCAAAGTTCTGCAATAAAAGCAAATGCGTGTTTGGTCAGCTAGTTTCAACAGTAGATAACGATGGAATTGAAGTTGAAAATTGAGTTCTACAGTTCACGTTTAAACGTCAAAGTTTTCCCTATAAAAACTGGAGCTCGTTGACAGTTTAATAATGTTCCAATGTTCAATTCTAGGCGCACAGTTTATATATGTAATCAAAAGAGCGTTTACGATTAAAAACTGTGTGGATATGTCTTGAGTAAAATCTTGTTTCTTCACTGTATCATAAACGTAATATTTAGGGTTTCGTAGTCATGAAGGAACATTTATACTTTTGTCTTTTCTTGCCTGTCTGACCTCCGTCAGTGAGTAAGCTCGGAGCATAAACATATGCTCCGAGATTCTTCGTAGGTGCTAAAAAGCTGTAATTTGGGATCGGAGATGAAATCACTTCGACATAATGGTAAGACAAAATCTTGAAAAGTAGCTTTTATCGGTACTTGCTCACCTGCATGTAAAGTAGGAATTATTTTTTTAGTTTTGGCTATCTCTTAATATAGAATATTGTTGGTAACGCCTACGTTATTTTTCGATTTACGAATTCTTTGTAAAATACTAAGTTCTAAAATTTTAATTATTACTAGACTGAATTTGCTGTCTCCCTTTACCAGCTAAACGGTTGTTCTGGAACGTAATGAGATGTAGTAGGTAGAGATATATAAACATGTCAAAAGGTAAACTATGGAGGAGAAAATTTACCTGCAAATTCCATAAAAAATTGTTACGCAAAATATATAGTAACATTAAAGCAATATACCTCATAAAATAAGTTGGTGTTTGCCACGTGCAAACACTACACCTACACTTCGAATGACCCAACACACTTGGCCAGTTTACTCAATTCAATTAAGCCAGTAAAGTAATTTATAAAAATATGTATTTAATATCGCAACAGTTTCAGTTTTGTTAAGGTTCTCCAAGGCCCTCGATCTCTCATGAATTGTGTTCGACAACAGGCAACCCTCTCAAACTTAATGTTATAATACGCGTGGAGGTGCCGCTTTAAGAAATGAGCTGCCGTTTTAAAGGAGAAGCAATTAGCTAGAATGCAAATAGCAAAATGTATTGCAATGTACAGGGCATTTGCATACGAAGCGGGCGCGGCTGGAATGCCGAACCCGTGGTTCAGCACCCGTTCAAACTTCCATCGTTAAGCTAAAAACCATCCGACTCACACTAATTCCGCTCGACGACAAAATGGCCCTTTTCATTGGTTTACAATTGTAAAAGAATTGGGTTTCTTGTTGAGCCAAATGTAACTTTTTAGTTAATTATTTTAAGTTACAACTTTGTCTCTCATAATTTTTAGATGCTGTTCATATTGAGCACTTTAAACATAATTGCCACCTTATTCTAAGACGAACTTAAGTTAGTAGGATCTTTGTAACATCTCAAGATCATGCATATTTGGTACTCTTTTACAAAAGTAGTAAAAAAATCTTGAAATTTGTAATGAAATTTTATTATAAACTGACCGCCTATATAGCTTTTATAAAAAGTAAGTGAGATAGTTCCAAATTTCACGCTAAGAAAATAGCATGTATCAGCTAAACATATTATCCACTTGATAATGTTCAGCTCAACTGTTCTAGTGGTGTTAAATTGTTAATAGCCTTCTGCCAAAACAGAACAGCGTATCCTACTAAAGTTGGAAGGAAGGTCAATTTATTATACGCGCACGATAACTTACATTAGCATCACTATCGCGCTATCGCTTTAATCCTGTTAACAATTCATTTGTTTTCAAGAAAATCGTTTCCTCTAAAGCATTCGAGCAAAGAGGCCATTCCGATTTACGCGATGCCATTTGGAGGAATTGTCTAATTAACCTGCCTATTGAACGATTTATTACGCGACCGGGGCCTTCGGAGTAATTTCACTGTGCCTTCATTGAGTGTGGTGTTAGGAATAATTCACCACTGCGGCAAGCTCCAGCTGGTACACAGTGTTTTAGGCAAGTCTATTGTTAACGGGACGTTGCGGTAGCCGTTATCACACACGCAGACTTAAAAATTGAAACCGTGCCAGGGCTAAGAAATTGTGAATGTGTGGATTACTCACTGCGTATGATTTTATACTGTTATACTGGTTTACAGACAATAAACTCATATTTAAAGCATTTTTTTATCGATTCCCTGATTGAAAATACAAATGAATACATTTTTTCAACCATGTACTTTCAGTGAGACTTGTACACTTTGTCATACTTTAATAAGTATTGTGTAACATGTATTGTATTAAGTCGAACGTTCACGTAATCACCGAAAATCATGAATGACTTAAAATTTGGTGGCTGAATATGATGTTTTTTTTTCTTCAGTAAAAATTATAAAAGACTATTAATTTTCTCTATCCTTGGCTTAGAATGTATTCAGAAAATATAAACAAAGCAAATAATCAATATGCATACATATATTGAATATTTGAACTGTTCATACTTAATCAGTATTTATTTAGGTAATCTGAAAAAAGTCCCTTACATACAATCACACCTTAAAAAACGTCTCTGACTCAATTTTGTCCCAGGTGGAAAAACTTTCTCTACAACTCTTAAAAAGGCTTTTTGACCACCGCACTACCTACTAAGTTACCATAACTATCATTATGTAGGTTAAAGATGTTCTAAAATATTTAATACTAACCCGACAGACTTTGTCCTGTCTTAACTATGAATATTGATTTCAAATTAGTATAATTTATTAATTAAAAAAATATTTCAGAAAAGTACAAATTTGTTTATCGACATTGCAAATGCTAACCGCACTGGAAATTGTAACCGTTTGCAGCACGCATTCTGTCAATGTTATGTCAAACGCCATACATTAAAAAAGTTTAAATTGTCAAAAGCGATAAGGTTACATAACAAATTATTTAATGTGGTGATTAAGTATTCTTAAAATTTCTAACTATCCGCGTAATTTTCTTAATTTTTTCTATCATAAGAACATTTTCCTGGTTATAACGAACAAAACAAAAAAAGAATTAGCGAAACCGGTCCAGCCGTTCACGCGTGATGCGATGACCAAGGGAAATAGGGATTCATTTATTTATATATATATATATATAAGATAAGATAAGATGTAGTTAATTTCATTGTCATATTTTTGAAATAAAATTTTCTAAAAACAGAATGAAAGAACCCAAGTCGAGCACGCAGCTAACGTCCTTTCAAATGAGTTTCAGTTTTTTACCATATCTGATAAAGTTTTAAAACCTTACAAAATTTTGTGGCGTAGGTCCTTAGTAAGAAACTCGTAGCTACGAAAGATGCTTCAAACTACGGCGTAGCCGTTTTTACGTTAGCGGCTAAAGCGTTTCGTACTCGAGAGGATGTACGAGAAATTAATACGTCATTAAATATCTGACTACTGCCTGAGCTGACGAACTTGTCTTAAGACTCAAGGATTTAACATTAATGTGAAAACGTATTCAAAATTTAAACGCCTTCTTGTTATGAGATTCATTAACAGTACTAGCTACTGATGGTCGTAGCGTTATATTCTAAAGCCTAAAACCACATGAGTAAATATTTCTATTTATTCATGTGCTAAAACTATCCCCGGCTTATGGACTCGCGGTCTCGGCTCCTCGGTCGATTAGTGCGAGAAACCAAATAAACAAACTCTTCAGTTTTAGAATATTAGTCTAAATATGACGGGATCACGATCATAAGCCCCGGAATAAAAGTGTCGTCGTACATTAAATTACTCTGGAGTCGTGTATCTTCCATTCATCGTTATGTGAAAAGCAGCTTACCACATATTAAAATGAGCTGTCAACGTTTTTAATATATTTCTTAAACCCGACACCTGTGGTAGTAGGTAATTTATTCTAATGTGTTTTATGGAGCTTCACATTTTGGGTTTAATAATATATATGTTACCGGCAATCTGTATAATTCAGGTATTCTATACAATACCTAGGTAATGTATATAATACCTAGGGCGCCTAGGCAATGTATGAAATATTATGAATATTATTTTCCATTAAAAACTTTACCTAGGTAATGTCTACAATTCCTAGGTATTGTATAGATTACCAGTTGATCCACCGGCAATGTGTAAAATAACTATTTGGGCCTGTATTTATCAATGTTATGTATGTAAGTAAGTACATTCGCGAGCAAAAGTATGGAATCACTTACCTGGAATTGACTTCGCGCGATCTTGATTACATAATAACTATAGTTAAGAATAATAAAATTGGAAAAACATGGCTAGGCACTTGCTTTACTTATCGCTTGACATATCGAAAGCCTGCGACCGGGTTTGGCATGCTAGTTTGCTAAGCAAACTTCCAGCATACGGTATCTTTGCGGACTTTTGCAACTGCGTTTTAGATTTTCTGAATGAGCGGTCGGTCAGAGTCGTCATTGATGGCCGCTGCTCATCTCACCTTATGGCTATCCGTTCTCTCTGTGACTCTCTTCTTGCTGCACATCAACGATCTGCTTCTGCCCGGAATTGTTGGGTATGCAGACGACAGCATGGTCACAGAAAGATATCTATCCAGCGCAAATGTCAGCAGCGTCCATTCTTTAAGAAAATTATAATCCTAAAATTTTTAAATCGAGAATTAATAGGCTGCTTCTGTGTAAGCTCGCTCCATCTTAGGCTTCATCTTAATCTTAGTAAAATTCATTTAAATCACATCAGTACATATTTAAGAAGCTATCCAGGATTAAGTGAAGGTGTTAGGAAAACATAAGGAATATAGACAAATAATAAATGAACAAAACAACAAAAATGTATTAATAAATTCAACTTTCGATGATGGGGCTTTGTTCTTGTTGAGCCTTAGGAAGTTGATGTTGTGTCTGAACTAGATTGTACTATTTCTGGCTTGTCTCCCTTCCATGATATTGTCTTTAACACACATTGCCGGCAGCGTATTCGGTATCGTATAAAATGCCTAGGCAATGTATAAAATGAAAAATATTTCATACATTACCTTAACGTTTTAGGTATTCTTTACATTGCCTAGGTATTGTATAGAATACCGTATTATACAGATTGCCTATAACATATATATAATATAATAGAATGTATACTAATATAATATGATTGAGCCAAATAATTTGATGAGAAACTTGCTTGTTGCTTTCATTTCTGAAAAAAATTGTTGTAGTTAAACATTTTAAGATAAATTATTAGTTATGAGATAAATATTGATTTACGAATTCAACCCTGGATTTTTACATTTCATTTTGATTTATCTCTTTGTTTTAAATACCTCACAGTTCCTTTGGTCAACCAGAATAGCTATCTATCAAACCCTAATTACTTTACGAAGCCGTGTGGCACCGGCAAGTTTTAAGAATCACCACTCCTTCTGTTCCTATGGGTTTTGTAAAAGGCGATCAAAGAAGTACTGCTGGAGAAACCACGGCGATCGACTCTCAGCTGCCTAGCATGGCGATTGTGGCAAAATCCTCCTTTTGAGGAGGAGAGGCCTTAAACACAATGATGACTGGTATACTCTAAATACATTGTTTTACATATTATTGTTATACTGTTTTATACCTTATCTTAATTTTTGTATGTATTCAACATGTTAGATGTTATTAAGTAAAATTTAGTAAATTATATGTTTAATATTTCAGCGTTGTTTTATTGTCTAGCAGGGAAAGCAAGCGTGTTTGTATGTTGAATGTTGGATGTTATTTAGTTATATTTTGTAAATTTTTATTTCATATTTCAGGCTTTCAGTGTTTGCTTATTATCTTGCATTTTGAGTTAATACAAATTATACATACATCAGTACCCCAAAAACTAAAGTTTTTCGGAGTTTCCAGTTCCAGTTTGTTTCATCGCGTTTGTTTAAACGCGAAGAAGTTGCTCTCGTATCGTAGTAAAAATAATATAAAACGAAGGAAACAATAAATTGCCGTCGCACTTTCCTCTCTCGCTTCTGACTTTTACAAATCCATTTCCACAGATATCTGAAGACACTCTAAAGTGGAATTCTCATTAAAATGTATAGTGTGTAGTGCTATTCCAATAAACTTGAGGAAAGTGAGTCGCATTCATTTAGATATTTCAAAGCTGAATCATGTCTTATAAAAACCTTTCATTAAGTTCTCGTTTTTTTCAGTTGCTGTGTTCGTACGCGATTTAGTTTGTCACACATTCAGCTGGACATATGTATTCCAAGGATCTTAATAACGATTGGTTCTTCGGCTACCGCATCCAGCTGCTTAAATAAAATGTACTTTATGGCTGCTTCCACGTCCTACGCCAAATCGTCTGTCCAACTAACTGGAGGCCGCTCTGCCCATTGACCACTGTCAGGTGCGCGGACGCCATTCCAGAACCTTTCTTCCCCAACGGCAATTTGTTCTTCTTATCATGTGTACCGCCAACTTTCACTTCAGTTCCGCAATTTTCCGAGCAATGTTGGTTATTTGAGTTCTCTTAAGGATTTCTTCATTTCTGATTCTATCACGCGTGGAAATACCAAGCATTGCTCACACCACTGGGACTCCGCGTTGCGGCCTTGATCCTTTTTAAGGATTTCATATTAAGCGAGCAAGTTTCAGTTCTATAAGTCATTACTGGCAACACTAACTGGTCGTAGGACATTAAAGTTATCTTTTTTTTGTATTTATAAAACGAGGTTCATTTACAAGAATTTTTTGATGAACTTTGTTTTATTAGTCTTATTCATTGTAGACATCTTGGAGTTCGTTTTAATGTGAAGATGTATAGAAAATCATAATAAACGTAGAAGCTGAGCAGTAGAAAATTACAAAATATCCCGAGTAAGGGGAAAATGGCGCGTGTTTCGGAGTAATTTCACATTTTCGTAGTGAGAGAATGTAAAAAATGTAACCCTATTTTCGTCGTACATTAAAAGTAAGAAACATGTGCAATATGTTACTTTACGTACAAATGAAAAATCTATCTAATTTATTTTGGTGGATGATGTAATTTATTCCCTGTTATTATATATTATGTGGGACCAACTAAGAAAGTCGTTTATAAGGCGGTCACAAAACTGTAAGCTGCTTATTCGAATGTTGATTTGAATCTAAGCTTAATCGACGATGGTTTTGATTACAATTCCATTAATTTGTGTACACATTAGTAATTATGTCAATTTCATTCCTAGTCACTCAGCGGAATAATGTATTTGTGCATTATCTATGCATGCGTGGAAGGTCAATTAGTAGGCTTGAAGACAGCTTACATTTGAGATAAAACGCATTGTCGAACTTGCATGTCATGTCATACAGTAGGGCTAAAGTTTATTCGTTGTTTGATAGGAAAATGTTGAAACTGTTCAGCCCTATTGCAAAATATGATTCAGATAAAGATAGAAATAAAAAACTAGACACGATCAGCAACCGAAAAACTTCCTCACCAAATGAGCGGCACTAAAATATTTTAGTGCTCTTTAAACATTGAATGCTAATTTAACCTTATGTCATGTGAGGTTGAATTAAGGATAGGTATGAAACATGACTACAGTTACGTTGTTTCAATCGTAGAAATTTTGAAGTGTAAATTTGTAATGGCCTGTGTATTTTTTTTCTATGGTTTCAACAGGAGCAACAATGATGAAAGCTTTGTGCACATTAATAAAGTGAGAGAATGATACACTATTCAGAATCAAGCGAGCAACGTTAAAGTTGCAGAAATAATGATGTTCTGTAAAAAGGTTTATGGTCAGTATGACCTATAGCTGGGTGTAAATATCATTTTCTGTTACGGTAAACCCCCTCTCGAACTTTAACAATACGCTTCCGGTCAGTGAGGCCCTCTTCATTGATTACAATGAAGTATCTCCTGCCACCGCTATTGGCTTGCGTTCGGTATAGGCTGCGTTTTGAGACCAGGGCGGAGTGAAGAGGACTAGATTTTGAGGTGACCGATCACAGTGTTCTAAATCCACAATCAAAAATTTTACCAGTGTATGGTTTATGGACACTAAAGTATGATAATCAGTTTGGACTAATTCGTTCCAATAGGTTAGTGTTTTGATGGCATAATTTATAGCAGCTCAAACAAAATACCTCTCTCCCGGAGGGCATCCCCTACCGTCTCTTTGAAATCTGCACTTAATCTCCAAACTTAAATTATTGATTGTAGATTTTCTTGAATAAAAATTCTTCATCTGTCTTATGCTACTCGTATATATGAACTATAACGCTGTAAACCGCTGTAAGTGGAGTTTCACCAATGTTCTTCGTTAATCCCTCCAACGTTGACTTGTTTCATATTATCATATTATTATTGTCAAACATTAGTAAATTATTTCTTTCGAGTATTGGATGTAATGAAACTATGCTGGCTGACAGCGTAAAACCTTGAATAATTCGAGGACACAAATGTCTTGCTAGTTCAATGGTTTATCTTATTTAATAATTTGAAGAAATAACTGTGTTATTTTAACGTTAACCTGTTTGTTATTTATAGTTACATGCCATGACTGAATTCTATGAATTGTGGTTTGAAGATGAAGGGTCATAAAAAATGAGTGGCAAAAATTCCTATTTTTTAAATATCTTTACCACACATTCGCAAAGGTTTTTAATGCATGTAATAATGGAGATGAAAAAAAAAAACTGCATTAAGATGTCTATCCATGGATTGTTATACTTACTAGATGCAAATGGAAAATAAATTTTAAATTCAGTAATGGCTGTCAACGTCAGAGGTTTGACGGCCGCTAAACGACGGTACCTCCATCTCAAGCATAAGCGAGACATTAAGTACAACTAAACTGCCAACTAACACCCAAACACCTAAGATCGTCTAGGTAAACTAATTTGGCACGCATTCAAACTAAAGAGGCATCTTTGAATCAAGAATCCTCACTGTCTGGAGTATTTGGCAGATGGAGTTTAGATAGGAGTAACAAAATTCAAAGCAAACTGATTTGAATAGTGCATTGAAATCAGTTCGCATTGAATTTTGTTACTTATAACGCCTCAATAAAGGTTTACAAGGTAATGTAAGTACCTATTTGCGTGTAATATGTTGATTTGAAATAATGTATCCATATTAAAAGTGTTTTTATACTCAGGTAGCTTTTTGCCCTTGTCACTGCCCGTGTGAACCACACCTTGTGTCACGCGGTCGGAAACCTGTGATTATTTTTTGGATACAAAATCAAGTGCTTTCTCACGATCTTAATTCTTATCTATCTGTGTAACAAATTTCTTTAATATCAGTTCAGTAGCTTAGGCGTGAAAGTGTAACAAACACATAGACAGATTTATAACAGTGGTGGTAATTCCATTGCGAATACTCTCAGTGCGACTGATCCACCAGTCTTAAATTGCTTAGCGCAATAGAACGCTCAGAGTTTTTCTAAAATTCGAACGAATTCTACCTAACCGAGAATCAATCATCGACATTACACATTGGCAATAAAAAGTAGTAGGTAGTTGACTGGTGACATGTCGAAGAACCAATACGCGATGACTTGTGGGATTCCTGAATGAAGACCGCGACTAGGCACGCGTAGCGAAAGAAGTGGGAATGGAGGACAATTAGCGAAAGACTGGATACAGCAAGCCAAAAACAGAGTGAAATGGCTGTTTGCTTGCAATTGTAGTCCTCAAACTCAACAAACAAGATTTAATCCGTTCGTCAAGGATTATAGTACGCCATGGCGTAGGCGTAGGCGGGGCAGACATGTCTGGACTCAGGATAATAGTTTAGGATTAGGAGCGATTAGGTTTGGACTATTGGTACTAGATAGCTGTTATTTCATATGGATACGGAAAGAAGTATCGCCGTCAAAGCGGTAAATAAAAATTCTGAGAGATTTTCTAAAAATCATACAAAAGAAAAACTTTCCTACTTGTTGGGGTTACCTTCCTTAAACATAGACTACGTGACGTAGTAGGGCAAGATGTATCAAAATAAGTCGGTGTTCGTAAAGTACCTACAGCTATGGAACCCTACTATTTGTCTGGATTTTCCTTCAAACGTTCACAATAACTTGTCAAAATTTACTTGGCACAATTAGGATGCATTCTCTGAGAAAGCGATTTATGTTATCCTTGTTGCAAAACATCATTAGAAAGCAATTAATCAGAGCTCTTCTGAGTTGTTTAAATAGCATATTAATAGTTAGTTAAGATAAAAGCGATGAGATTATTACGGAAGGCTAATATTGCGTAAATATTCATGGCTTTTATCCAAGTGGATGGTGTAATTGAAATACAAACAAGTTTTTGTTTATGTAAATGGTGTTTCACAACACAGCTTAGCTACGAGTACTACATTCAAATGATTAATATTTCTTGTAGATTTATCTGTTTGGAGCGGAAAACTTAATATTTTCTGATAATATTGGGTCGACTGATATAGATGATTTCTGGTTGATAAGGTATACCTGGGTATTAAGGTTTGGTCAATGAGAGATCGCATTCCGTTGATTAGCAAAAATAGTCTACCACGGCTGCAACAGATTTTAATATAACTTTCACTATAATAAAATATTCCCAATTGGTAAATTTGTTTTTCTTTGATATGAATAGCAAAAAAATACATTAAAATAGCACCCAAATAGCAATGAGTCAAGGGTTCTAATCACACCAGATGTTATTAGTTTTTTTAGTTCAAAAAACGTATTCTAAGTAAATATTTAATTATTAATGGTTGCCCGGCAGGTCTACTACGGTTATAAATGTTGCATGGTAAAATCGAAATGCTACTTTATGAATGGATTGAATTTGCGTTTGTTTCATAAATAGTTTAAAATCATCTTTATATTGCCAATCTAATACAAGTGGTTTAAAGTATATGAATTGGATAGTTTCATATTCTATGGAATACAATTTTAATCGCCATTCAAATTTTAATACAACAATCTACGAGACAAAAAACAAATGACACATTTTTCTTTTGGTATATCCCAGTACAAAAATGTCAAGAGGAAGCACCTAGAAAATGTCCGCGAAAAATCTAAAATTTTAGATAATGCCTCCTCACAACACATTTATTACGCAAGGCGCATCTCATTCATTCATTACGATACTATTCATAAGTTGTTGATTTTCCCTTCATACCTTCACAGGCGGTAGGACAGGAAAAATTGAAAACTAAGTACCTATGTTGTGAAAAATATTTTCGGGTGAAAACTTGACCTACATTTTTTATTTCATTAATGGGCTCTAAATATGATATTTAACGCCTTTTTTCTACGGTGATGATGACAAAGTCATCCTGTATATCGAACGAATCGGTAGTAATAACTTTTATATTTAATATCATCGTGATCGAAGCGACACACGCTTATTGCCGGCAAATTATAAGAATCGCACCACTCCTCCTCTTCCTATGGGTATTGTTAAAGATGACTAAATAAGTACTTCCAGAAGAGAGATGTTAGAGAAGTTGAACAGAAGCGTGTTCTCTTTACCATTTGCCTAACTGCGATCGCTAACCCGCCTGCCAAATGTGGCGTTTTTGGCAAAATTCTCCTCTTGGAGGGGCCCATGTTCAGCAGTGGATTGATATAGACTGGCGATGATTAAATTAGTTATTGAGTACCATTATATGAAAATGTTTGCGTTTGCGGACCTACTTCTGGCAACCAGCCTACGTTTTGCTTCCTTTACCTTACATCATGAATATGTTTACAGACGACCCTGTATTATCTTTACACACTACCACAAGAAGTCCAGGTTAGCCTGACATCGGTTGAATACATGGGATCCTCATCTATCTCGGAGTCCGCCAGAATGACAAACAGGAGGTCATTACCTCTCGCCTTGGAATTGCAGGCCCGACAAAGGACTTGCTGTCTCATGCCTATTCAATTAAGGAGAAGGTCAGAGAACACACTTATATAGTTTGTAAGCTATATTGACCTGAGACCGCTATTTATTTGTTTAGGTCTAATGACCTTGTCTTAGAGATAGAAGGGCAGCTTGAGAAGATTATACGGATGAAATTTTTACCACTTTCCAAAATTTTTATAGGCGTATCGTATTTAGGGGCTCTAAATACGATACTGAACGCCTATAAAAATTTATGAAGAAAAAAATGTAAATCAAGGTTTCACACGAAAATATTTTTCGCAATGTAGTTTTCAATTTTTACGGTCCTAGGCCTGTTAGGGTAAAATCAAATAGGTACTTATGAATAGTACCGTAATGAATGAATGAGATGCGCATCGCGTAAAAAAGCTGTTGCTAGGCGGCCGTATCAAAAAATTTAGATTTTTCGCGGACATTTTCTAAGTGCTTAATCTTGACATTTTTGTACTGGGCTATACCAAAAGGAAAAAATACGTCATTTGTTTTTTGTCACGTAGATTCATAATTATATTAAAATTTGGAAGGTGGTTAAAATTTAATCCTGTATGTATAGAGTCTGCCAGTTTATCGATACTTAAGCGAATCTATTGGGAGATATCCCTTTACGTGTTTATCTTTGTATTTACAGCACACATTGCTATTTTCTAAGAATAAAAGTACTAAATTGCAAATTAAATTGGTTTTTGCTCTTCTTCGACGGCAACCTGGTGCCAGGCAAGGCAGCATACTTAGGTTCTTTAATTATGTGTTGCTGCTTATAGTTTAACGCAAAAAAAAAATGAAAAAAAAAATGTCGACAACATCACATACATTGTTCTGATCTCAATTTGATTAACTATTTAAAGCATTCGTATTTTGGAAACCAGAAACAACGAAGGTACCACAAACACCCGGACCCGAGAAAATGTAGAAAATCGATCCCGGGACCTCGGAGCAGGCGACACCTTGAAAACCGGTGTGTACACCACTCCGCCACGGAGGTCGTCTAGCAATAATGATAGTGATTAAATCCTGTCAATTAATTCAACTGTTAACACAACAGTTGCAATCATAATTTTAGTTCTTTTTGGGCAAAGAAAACAGTAAATTTGTAACTGTCCATAACAAACTAAATGTAACTAATGAGCAAAACTACGAACCTGTGACTAAACGCTATTTGATATACGTTTCAAATGACAGACTTTTTTTGATTTCATCGGGAAAAACAGTCTACACCCAAATATAAAAAAATATATGACATTTTCCTTCTAAATCACAACTAATAGGCTAAGTGTGGTCTTAAGTGGATTATATTATACACGTAATTTCGAAATTTGAATACCACCATCAAGAACATGCCACACGGCAAAAGCAAAGGCACTCCAGCTTCTTTACTCTCCTTCAAACTTTCAGGCTGATTTATTGAATATATCGCAAATGTTGAATAGCGTTTTCGGGAAATGAATTTACCGTCAAGGAGGTTTTACTTACAATGGACATCTATTGTTGGATATCCGACAGATCTTACGTAAAGTAGTATTATAAGATCTGTTTTTTTCCTTCGAACGATAGAAAAATGTGGATTAAAAGTCAGAGCGTTGTAGTTATGAACTACGCGTAACTTTTCGGGTTAAACGATTTCAATGTTTTTTTTTTGAGGTCAAATCATACCACATTTTGCAAAATTTAAATATCTAGGAACGTGAACTTTATAAATTAAGATGTAGTATAAGTGGACTGGCAGTATTAATAAAAATAAATATATTTGCATTAAATAAACTTACCTGAATTTTTATTATTTTTGGTAAACGTTTTTGTTACATCGAAGTAACTGAACAGAAATTTATTTTATCAATAAAAAGTGATATAAAAAAAAAAACTTATTTTGAAATTAAGTGGCAATCGTTAAATTTAAATTTAAATCAGAAGTTTTTACTTCCTAATAAGATGTTAGCTACGAACAGTCTGACCGGAATCTGTGATGATGAAATAAATAGCTACCATTTTGATTTGGTGCTTGATAATTTTCAGAAAGTTGTGGCTTATTTTACGATTTTTGACGATTTTTGTCGAAAAGAGTTAAGTTTAGTTAAAAAATCAGCGCTGTTGACTCGACTTTCCTATCCTCCTGAGTGGGTCAAACAAAGAAAAAACACTGAAATCAGTCAGCCTGGTGGAAAAATAAGCATTGTTGTCATATGTAAAATAAACAAATAAATTATATCCGGGAATCGAACCCAGGACTTTGGAGCAGACGACACCTTAAAAAACCGGTGTGTGCGCCCCTTTACCACAAAGGTCATTAAAAACATGTGCGACGAATCCAGAACCTCCTCTTTTTTCGTCGGTTGAAAATTATACGAATAATAATTTTCTTAAAAACTTACTCTCCTACAATTACCGCTATAAATTTTGTTCCATTCACACAAGCAAACTTACAGCGATCTAACCAAAACACACACATTCCTAATGAAAACTCTTGCATTTCATTGGTCGCAAAAAAAGTCATTGTGGTGACTTTCCAGGGGCCTAATTCGCGTAACCGAATCGCATTTCGATCGTGGTTGACTTGGACGATTTTGACATTTAGCCCATACTAGAACTGTCAAAAACCTGTCGTTCAATTACGATTGTGATACGATTTGGTTACGCGAATAAGGGGACAGAGCCATTAACTTGTCGCGCTTACCCTATTTCAAATATGGAACGCCACGGACTCCAATTTAGCAGATCTAGAAAAATATTAATCGTAATAATGACCTCTATATTATTATTAACATGCTTCAAAAAAAGGGGGGGTTCTATGTTTGTCAGTATATTTGTCTATAACTGTAAAAGTTTTCGTATTTTCTATTTTTTCCCGTTTCTGATGTTTTTCAATTAGGATTTTGAACAATTAAAAAACATGTGTATAAGCTATTAAATTGCAGGTGTTAATTAAACTTTTTTAAAGAATAGTTTTTCCATTTATTTGTTAACAATAAAATATAATAATTTTCAACCATACCTAAGAACAATAGCCTAAAACCTAAAGAAAGTTTTCTTGGTAGACAATGTTTAAAAATCCTGACGAATCCGTTTAAGCATCCAAAATTACAACCGTGTTTCCTTTACAACTTTTACAAAAATGTTCGCAACGAAAAATATTTAAAAAGCATTTTGGACAACACAACGTCCGCTCTGCACGGACGCGATTGATTTCAACGGATGCTTCAATAATTTAGTTGGGCGACTGAGCGACCTACTATGTATGCTGGGGTTCGTTTGAATATCTACGTGCAAGTGATTTCTCTTTTGCTACTATCGAGTGTCAGGCAAAATACTCAATATACAGTAAGAAGATATTTTACAGAGACATTTTCTAGTAATGAAAACAAGAAACAGACATTTAGGTCTTGCTCAATCTATATATATAAAAATGAAACCCTATTTCCCTTGGTCATCGCATCACGCGTGAACGGCTGGGCCGATTACGCTAATTCCTTTTATGTTTTGTTAGTTATTGTTAGGAGAATGTTCCTATAAAAGAAAAAAATAAGAAAATTGCGCGGAAAATTAGAAATTTTAAGAAAACTTAATCACCATACTAAATTATTTGTAATGTAACCTTAAATACCGCTTTTGACAATTTAAACTTTTTTAATGTGTGGCGTTTGACTTAACATTGACAAAATGCGTGCTGTAAATATCTTCAAATAGGAGGTAAAAAAAAACGAATTTTGCACATGGCCAGTATTGTCGCCTGTTACCATGTCGGAATACCAACAAAGCTATTTATATACCCACCAGTAAATAATGTTGTGTATCATGAAGCATAATAATAGTAAACTATTTGTAACAATATATTTTTTTTATTATACCATTTCGTTATCAATATTTATAGATAAAGACAGGACAACGTCTGTCGGATCCGCTAGTGCTAAATAAATGCACATCTTAATATTGGTCTAATAGGATGACCTTAAGCCTTTTTGCCTGCTGACAATGGAGAGATCAATGCTTGGTACTTCCCTGCCCGAATGAAGAAATTAGGAAACTATTAACGGACATTGCTCGATCATTTACTGAGGAGAGGTGATGATGAGAAGAACAATGGTCGTTGGAGCGGCATCGTCACCACCGGTCAACCACCAAGTGCACTGACGATCTATTGAAGGTAGCAGGAAGGAGACGAGTTGTGAAGACCCTTATTGTCTAAACACACTATGCCGAAGATACGCGACCGAAAATCGGTGGCTATACTAAATTGTACTTTATGTTGTACGCCATAACTCAACGTAATTTCGGCATAATGTGTCGTCAGTAATTCGAATAGCATTGCAGGCGTAATCTTGCCGAACTTCGGTCGCGTATCTTCAGCATAGTGTGTTTAGACCCTTAGGGGAAGCATCTGTATAGTAGCGGTCATTTGGCAGAGACGACGGTGATGAATGTATGTCAGCTTAAAATGGAATAGCACCCCTTCTTCTACAAGTGTAAGTATTTTAATTTGCGTATAGAGAAGATCCGCCAGAAGTCGACGGAGATTATCTGCTTATCTCCATCATCGGCCAAACTGCGTTAGCCGACCAATCTGCCAAGCGAGGCGATTATGGAAAATACCACCTTTTCGAGAGGTATACCTAGCAGTGGACAGAAAGAATCATGGTCAAACGTATCTTGGCTTGAAATATAACAAAACGCTATGAGAGACAGAAATGAGAGAGTTAATAAACTCTCAAGACTTCTCTGTAAAACACTTAAGATATTTTATTATTGATGTAGAAGTATACCAACTGATCAAACCTAGGTACTTCAACAAACGAAATTAACTACTTGTAAAACTAATTCGGATTAAATACCTACCTTAACCTATAGCAAAGGACATTGACCATCTACGAGTATGTATGGACGTTGGACCAAGTGTCGCCCAACATTGAGACATAGTGCACAATGTTCCTTAGATTAATACTAGTCTGTAACTCAGAGCGCTTCAAAATCTATCTGAGGAGTTTTAAGATAAAAAAAATTAATGTAGAGGTCTTACATTAACAAAAAAATCATAACCAACAGCTTATTTTTAAAATAAAAGACTGTATATTATAAACAATGGATTTATTTGAAAAAAAAAAATGGTTTACAGAGATGATAAATATAATAAAAATGATACCCTATGTTATAATACCTCATGTAGGCACTAACATAAGTAGTTAGATATTGAGGGATCTGGATCTGGATCAGAAGATATCCAGATCCAGAGCCCTCAATATCTAACTTTTTAACTATTCATCTATCAGTTTTTTTTTTTTTTTTAGTTTTTCATATTCAGTTTTTAACTTTCATCTAGCAATTTTTACCCATTCATCAAACGGTTTCGAATATTTTATTTGTGTTTCATTTGAAAATATCAACATTAAATGAAATCAATTTAATTTAAAAAAGCAGGCTCACTCATAACCTTAACCCTTAGGAATGATAATCGGTATCCAAAAATGTATTCGAAACCGTTTGATGAATGGGTAAAAATTGCTAGATGAAAGTTAAAAACTGAATATGAAAAACTAAAAAAAAAAAAAAACTGATAGATGAATAGTTAAAAAGTTAGATATTGAGGGCTCTGGATCTGGATCTCTTCTGATCCAGATCCAGATCCCTCAATATCTAACTACTAACATAATCAATCGTCATCATCATTGTCGTCTAATATTATTGTATCTAAAAATAATGCAGGGCGTCTCACAACGTCTTGCTGCCTAGCCCACCCCAAAAACCAAGGTCCAGGATTTATTTATTTATTTATAAATCCGTGGCAGGATTTTTTTATTATATATTTTTTTATATCTATTCATGTAAGGAAACGAATTAAAGTGTTCCCAAGCTTGGGCAGCATTTGGTCCAGAACCGGTCATTATCCTTTATGTTTCAAAATGTACCTAGTACGTGATAATATCTCATAACATTTTATTAAGAGTTAATTCGGAAAATTACGTTCTTGTAGATTTAAGCAAGAAAAAGATGAATTTTAATACTTATATACACCACACAGTGGTGAAATTTTCATAGCAGAATACATTTTTATATTTGATTGCAAATCCCTAGCCTGCGAGCTTATCTTGAATTTATGTATATTTTGGCTCGTAAAAAGTCTCTAAAAGTAGATTCATGTAGGTTTAAATTTTCGCTCGCAAGTGAAATGTTGCATTTGATTTTAATCTTGAATTTTATAATAATTCGCTTGGAAGTGAAATCGAAGGAAGATTCTGATGGAGACGGCGATTTGGGAGGGAATCTTATATCGCAGTTGAAAAATGATCAAAACTTAGATCTGACTGAAGACGAAGAATACGAGGACTTAAGGGCAGAATTTTTGGCTTATCATACTGCCTTGGCATCGCTTGCTTCTGAGAATGGTCGAAGTAAGGTTTTTTAAGTATTTTTTCTTTATTTTAACATTCTTCATTGATTTTATTTATATCTTTATCTTGATAATAAAAATTATGTAATGATGTAATGATGTAGTATTCATTTAAGATTTAAAATGACTTGATAAATGATTTTCAACCGAAAAACACAAAAAACACTTACGCAGTCTATTAATTTCAGCAATTTTATTTACCTCTTCAAAAACGCAATATGGCCGTCGTAAACCTAGTTTTGTTGGCTGCTAATAAATACAACTCACGCACAATTAATTTCCGATTTTCGGGGATCTAGATTCAATACAGTAAATTTGATTCCTGGCTGGTAGTGGAAGTAATGTTCACATAAAAATATATGTTATGTTCATAGGATCGCTGATAAGTACACCTTGCTGGAGACTCGGTGGGATTTGCATCAACTACAAGCTGTGCACTGGGTTTAAGTCTCTTACTGAGGTCCCTGGGTGCAAGGACAAGTTAAAGGTGTGTTGCTTTGCGTGGAACAAATACAAAGTCAGAGACATGAGAGACGAGGGTCTTGGGGTACTGACTATGCCGTGGTCAATACAACAAGACTTTGGTGGCAAAGGAGTTGTGGAAATGGATGTTAAGAAGAAGAAAAAGAAATCAAAATCAAAAAAGAAGGCAATTAGCGCAGCTTTGAGAACTGACGGTGATAACTCGAAGAAGATTGCTTTTATAATAGGGACAAATAAATAAAATTTGAAGACTGAAATCGATTTCAATTACTTTCTCTACCTTGCTTATCGAGTTAAATCAAATAACAATAACTATTAAAACGGTGATTGAAATTACCTAACAATCTATACTAGCCATCATTTTAGTACAACGACGTCAGTCCAATTTTAATAAAGAATGTGGTTGTGCTATAGAAATCTAGGTATTTTAGTAGTTTTTCAGATGTCAGGAGTACTGACAGCAAGCACACCTCCTCCGGATGTATTTTTGCCAGGGCTGCCTGGTGGGAAACCTACTCTCGGTTTGTTTTAATTTTCGTAAACCTGTTTAGACAATATTTTAGTTATTATTGAAACCTATAATTATTTTTACCAGTAATTATATATTGTTATAATGTTTTATGTTCCTAAAATGACAGCGATTGTATATTAATGAATTGCTGATATTGTGCAATTAGGTACAGACTATTGCACATAAGGTTAAACACTGGTGCATCAGAAACCTCCATTCAGAGAATTTTTTAGCTAAAATACATTATTTCTGTAGCTTTTTTTACACTAATCCATAAGAGACTATATTAATAAAATTAAACTATTTTGTTGGAATGGGTTCGATCTTGCAACAAGAACGTGTAGTCTGATGTACAGTCGATCAAATTGAATCTTGACCCACTTCGCCGATCGTTCCTTTAAACTCATAAAATGTAGTAAGGTTTGTCAGTGACTGTCAGTGTCTAATAAAATGATAACTAGATAGTTCGTTACTAGGAAACGTATGTTCAAGCGAATTTCAACCTACTTGTATAGAATGACAGTAGAAAAATGACCTTATGGTGGGTCATGATTCAATTTGGTCGATTGTACAAGTAAGCACAATGTAAATAGCGGTTACTAATCTTCGATGACTGTTTTAAATGTACACTAAAAATTTGTTAGAGTTTTCCAAGTTGTCCGTTACAGGCTTCTGATATGACTCATTTTTTGACTTCCATCTTGAAACCGAAGGCGGAACCAACGGCTTAAAGTGCCTTAACGCCCCGCTTTTTCCAGATAGGCACCAATTTAGATAATTCAGCTAACCAAATCACATCACAATCGTAATTGAATAGCAGATTTTTGACAGTTCTAGTATGGGCTAAATGTCAAAATCGCCCTATTCAATCACGATGGAACTGCAATTGAAATAGCTGAATAAGGCCCAAGGTAGTTTTAAAAGAGACCCGACTTGAAATGGAATCTTGCTTAGTGCGCGTGCGCGTAGTAGTAAATTGCAAACACTAATTTAAAATAAATAAATAAAATAAATATTTAAGACATGCCTCACTGGGCCACACTGAGCCATCTAGTCCCAAATTAAGGTACTATTAAGTACCCTGTCGTATGGGGTACTAGACAACCGATAAACTTACTTAATTACTTTTTTTTGTAAATATATATTTATAATACATAGAAAACACCCAGACCAGTACAAACAGACATGTTCATGCACACAAATATTTGTACTGTGCGGGGATCGAACCCGCGACCCATGGCTCAGAAGCAGCTTTAACTACCGCTGATCCAAATTTGGATTAGACGTCTTGATATAATTTCTGCTTGAATAGGTTCAGCGAAGTCCACCTGCTGGGCACGAGGAGGGATATGCATCGACATCCGATACTGCACCACCATGCAGTTCGACCCATCTGTCGCCGGCTGCACCCGGGGCTACAAAGTTTGTTGCAAGGTCAACAAATTTGGTCCACCCACAGTCGGACCAAAAAGAAAAAGCAGCGAGATACTTGTTTTCTCTTCGAGTTTTCAAGAACTCAATCAGAAATCGATTCTGCTACTGGCAATGATGAACGCCAATGCACTGCAACACTTTAAGCTTTTGAAAGAGGATTAATTAAAATGAAATGTTTTTTATTTTGTTTAGACTTCTATTGTGCAAGAACTAACTATATACTCGTACATTGAAGTGAAACAAATGTTGTAGCTATCAACATTTGCTTTATTTCTTCTATCTTTCTAAACCAATAAATAAATATAACGATAGAAGCTATGAACATAATACTTCGTTCAGTTCTCAGTATGATGTACTTATATCTAACTACTTACAAGATTTGAAACATCTTTGCAGATGTTTGACAGTCAGTTAAGATGAAACAGCTATTTATATACTTTATTTGATATTTTAGCAACTTAATTGCACTTATAATATCAGTATATAAACTTGAATTTTTTTTTTATTTCCGTAATAGCTGTTTCATCTTAACTGACTGTCAAACATCTGCAAAGATGTTTCTTTCGGGTGTTAAGGGTGCAAACTCCTAACATTTGATGGAACAACGCTGGCTCACAGCGTAAGAATATGCTTGAAAAATTCGCGCCGTGTTGCAGTGTCTCGGTGGCCTAATGGTATGGCGCCCGCCCGGCATGCGAGGAGATGCGGGTTCGAGTCCCGCCTTAGACAAAATTTTTCTAGTTTATATACTGCTATTGACATTTATTAAGAACTAATTAACTATTTATTTATACGCAATCCGATACAAAAATTACATCTATCTGTCCTCATTTTTTTAATAATTGACGTTGACTATAAGTAGTACTCGTACAGTAGTAAATTAAAAGTGCAAATGTGTTCAATTTGGACACTTTTTTGAAGCTGTATCTCGTTTTTTATGTTACTTCAATATACATAATAATACTTTCAATGCGAAAGTTAGTGTTGATATTTTTACTTAGCCCCACCGAACGTTTAAAAGGATCTAGACGACGTAAAGCACACAAACAGATGTTAGCAATAAAACTACTTTTTATCCCTAAATTTCACGCGTACAAAGACGCCAGCAAGTAATGGTGGATAAATACAATGCTTTAACACAATATTTTTTCTTAATTATTTTAAACTATATTAAGCTTATATTTTAAACTAGCTGCTGCACGCGACTTCATATGAGTGGAATTTGGAATTTAAAACTATGTATTAAAATTATCCCACGGGAACCGAACCTTTTTCAGGGATACAAAGTAGCATATGGGTTGTTCCAGCCAAAAAACTAACATCGTGCCAAATTTCATTTAAATCAATTGAGACGTTTTAGCGTTAAAGAGCAACAATACATACAGACATCCATACTTACAAACTTTGACGTTTATAATATAAGTAGGAAGTAAAGCGAAAATCACCATGATATAGGTATACCTAGTAATGAATACGTATAGGCTCCGCCTAATGCAAGATTAATGTCTTATTTAATCAATAAGTCACCTTTGTAGGTCTTAAAATAGAAACTTTGACGTCAGGCATACGTAATTGTGATTGTTGGATATCAAAGTTGTGCTGTAGTAAAGAGCACGACATCGAAGAAAAGTATCTAAACTTATTTCTCTTACAAAGTTTTCGGAAAAACGCTGACTCGCTTCACCTCGATTATTTGAGTTACTTTATTTAGAATATTGGTATGTTTCGACTTTAAACCGAGTTCGAGTTAATTAGAGTATTTCTGTTCGTTTCGTTACGTATAGAAATATATTCGTCAAAGATTTCAATCGAGCACATATTTGATCACCGCCTATATTTTATAAAAAAAAATGTGGGAACTGTCTCTTACTCAAATATTTTTTTCAGATAATTGACTATTTGTATTGAGTGTTATAGAAAAAAAAAGTTTTCCAAATCCTATTTCCACTAATCTCTACACTTTTTTATTCAACAAGACAAAAATAAACTACCCTGTAAATTATAGAGGTTTTTAAGTCTGATAACGTTAAATAACATTTTTTGTAGTATTTTCTATTTTGTGATAGTATTACAAGTTGATTGGCTGTTTTCCGGAGGCTGTGGTTATCCAGATTAAGCTACACTTTATTTATGGCGCCGATAAATAAATTCACGCCTCATTACACGCCTTCATTAAAACAGGTATCAAAGTACGATTGGTTCAGATAAGCTCTGACAATAATTCAATTCGTTTTCAGAATTTTTATTTAAGAGGTGTTTGTACAGATTAATCATTGATTTTAAATATACATACCTAGTCTAAAGCTATGAAATGATAACTTGTATTTTAATATAGTTTTCAGATAAAATGGCGTTTGGTTTATTGTGCCTTCGATTGTGCTTACTAAACAACGTTCGAGTTTTGGCCAAGCCGTTACGAGCGGATGGTCTGACAAGTGCGCTTTAAGAATTCGCCTTATTGTGCCTTTATTAATGTTTTGATTGTATTATTTTATAGACTTGAGTTTTTTGCAATAAAGTGTTTTTCTACTATTAATCTATGCTTATCCTAACACACATTAAAGAGCACCGCCCGAAATGCGAAAGGACGTGTGTTTCGATTCCTAAGTGAAGAATCCTTTGCATAATATTACAGGTACGATCACAACTAAGACTGTCGAAAAAGCTAAAAAGATATTTTTTGTGATATCTAAATTCAATTCGATTCGATTCAAATGTATTTATTTAAACCTTAAGTAAGATGTATACCCACTTAAAATGTTAAAAGAGTTTAAAAATAACCTATGTGTCTGAACTAGGATTCCTTTTTTTTCAGACTTAAAGCCTATTTAAATACATTTAAATAGATATGAAGCAATTTCATTCATGTTTTAACAAAGTCCCGAAAGTACTTCTTTAATTAAAACTGTATAAAACTGAAGCACCTACGTTGTAATATTCCATATAAATCTTAATCGATTCTCGCAGGGAATAATTCTTTACTTATCCCATGTGACACTGAGTGATGGATTTTCTGCGATGCGTAGCGATGTGACACAATCATTATTTTTAGCATCCCCGAGAAATTTTTATTTTAAATCTGTATCACCAAATAAACTTTGTAAAACTAATTTCTAAATGCTTGTTCTAGCTTATAAACTGTATTTTTGCCAAACTATGGTGGGTAATCTTTTACGATCAATTATAATTAAATTATTATAATTAATGTTGTTTTTTTACGATTTTGTGTTTACATTTTATTTTAGGTTAAAAATATAGACAAAGACTATTTGACTATTTGCAAAGCCTTTTTTTTGAAAAAAAAACGGTATCAATTTTATGCAATACCCTAACGGTCAAATCTGCACATCTAGAAAAATTGATGCTGCCTCCAATTGATTTAATTTTTTTAATTCACAAATTGCCGCCCTTTGTACAATTTTTTTTTGTATTTCTACATGTTTATGTTTTGTCATGTGTTTTATGTGCAATAAAGTTTATTGTATTGTATTGTATTGTAATATCAATTCTCAAAAAACTAGAACAGTATCATTTTAGCAAATTACCTCAAGTATTTATTGAATCACAGTAAACTTTACATTTAGGTGTTCATAAAGTTGAAAGAATGCTAGGATGAAAAGCGATTCAGTAAATAAAAGAGGTAATTTGCTAAAATGATACTGTTTATAGTTTTTTGAGAATTGATTTTGTTTTGATCTAAATACACCTACTTTCATAATAATACTGGCAAACTCTGTGAGTTGGTTTTTAAAAATGTACGCTTAATGTTATTTCCGTAATAATATTAGATATTTACATTATGACTGTTTGTTTTGAACAAAAAAGGGACCACCAAAACAAACCGTATGCTCTGTTTCATTAAAAATCCAGTGACTTAAGCCACGCACTTTTACTACACGCCGGGACCCACCCGCCTTTCGCTTCACGTGCCGTTTCGCTGTGTGCGCTTATCCTAAAACAAGGTAAATGATTCTTATACATTTTACATGAGCTGTCTCAGCGCTCGAATTTCTGCTGGATTAAAAATCGTACGCACTCATCAAAATTTATTAAATGCCACATTTGCGGCCTCGGATAAACATACATCATTTTGCCAGACCGGCCATACGTCATATACACACCTGCTTTGTTTTGGAAAGGTCAATGCAGAAATGGACCTACAATCTTCACATGGTATGTTTTTGTTAACTCCATTTGTGATAATTTTTCAGTTGCTTGTATCAACTGAAGATGGCTATGGGATGATATAAGACGGATACAAATTTAGTTCCGTACAATTCTGGAGTTGTGCTCATGTTACGTTTGTTTGTTACATCGTTTTGCTATTCATTGGATATTGTAAAAGTTATTTTTCTCGTGTAACTAAGTAACAGCAAAGCAGGTATTATTTATGCAAACTCATCGTATTAATTGTTTAACGATTAAAAAGTCAGTGAAGGTACTTATTATTAGGACCGATTCTTTATATCCAATACCTATATTCTTAGTTGCTACCATCCGTGATTGAATTGTTTGTCTTAATTGATTTTCAACGCACATCTAAAAGAATTGATAAAAAAATTAAGGTTTACTTTTCAACATCGCCCTTTGCTACAAAAAGTATTTTCTTTTTCTTTTTAACTTTATCTTACCCATTTTATATAGAAGCTGACGATATGAAGTTCCTTTCCCTTCGCACAGAAAAACAGATCGAGTGCTATGTGCATAAACATATTTGCACAATAGTACCGGTCTAATGCCTATAATTATCCCACTGCAAGGAAAAGGCCTCAATCATTGAATTCAAGCTACCATAGCAATGATGGGTATTTGCACAGCGCTTACTTTAAAATACTTCAAACGCTTGGGGTTTAATTAAGAATAAAACTAATATTTTAAGTAAGCCTTTCCTTATTTCCTTTGCTATAAACTTGCATCTCCTACGAATTTTGAAAAATGCTTCATTAGTGGATGCCTTCGTCATTATGAGGAATACGTGTGCGAAATTTCCTAACCTTAAGGGTTTGGCCCATGCGTTGATACATCAGTCAACCTTTGCCTTTTTTAAGCATATATATAAGTATAGATTGAAAGATAGTTTTTTATTTTGCCTAGTAAACAAACCAAACTAAGCCAATCCAGCCAAACCAAACCAATCCAGATAAAAAATTTACAACACATAACCAAGCAATCGTTCCGGACCAACGGTTACAATAATTATTTATTTGGCTGAATGACAGAGTAAGTATATATTATTTGACGAAATAAAGTTCAGGTCACAATTAGTAGGATAACCCGGTGGAGTGGTAACTATTGAAAGATGTGACCCATGCTGAAATGTACAGCCATTTTCGGCCTTGTTTCACTGCTATGCGGTTTGGCACTGGTGCTGGGCAGCGTCAAGTAGAATTCTGTCGTCTTCAAGTGTTACGGTACACTTATGAATTTACTGTAATCGTTTTACAAGCGACGAAAATAAGACATGTTCTAATTAGATAATTATGTAAGCATGCATAAGTGGAAAAAGTTGTTTCATATAATCCAAATTGAAGTTGAAATGGCTTCAATTTGAATAAATAAACAAACCTTGCTTTAAAAATATCATCGACGAAAAGCACCAAATTAGTCACAAAAAATAAGTTGGGATTGGGCAACTTCTCAAACCATTGAGGTACCAAGACTAGTCTTGCACCCGGTAAGCCGTAGGTTGTGAGTTTGAGTCCTACCTAAGGTAATCGAAATTTATGATGAGTTTTTTTTTATCAATTTAAGTAAGATTAAATCATCGTGTATTTCTGTAAGGCATTGAAGACATAACATTATGGCGTGCCTGCAGCCATTCTTCAAATTTTTCGTATTCGCATAAAAAATTGTTTCACGCCTACGCACCTGTCAACATTCGTTTCAATTTAATTCGTAAATATAGAAACAAACGTCGAAAATGGTCACATCACGTCTGGTATTATTATATTTTTTGCTTATTCTCCGTCCTTAATTTATTAAGGTGGTTTACAGTTCGTTATTGCGTTGTTATTAAAAGTCAAAGAAACGGGAAAGATTAAATAAGTTAAAAGTACAATAAATGAATCGAAAAGAAAATGCATTAATAAAAATAAACTTTAATTCATGTTAATATTAGTTTCACGTGGTGATTATGTCAAGGTTGGTGATTATGCCAAGCGTGGTGATTATGCCAGTACCCATCATTGCTGTGGTAACTTGAGTTCGATGCCTTTTCCCTGCAGTTGGATGATTATAGGCTGTTACTTTTTTAGTTTTACTCATCTATTTATAATAACAAATCTATTTATAATAAAACGGTAATTCTGGAATCTATAGAAACTTCATCCATACCTACGCACTAATCAATATCTCGTACAAGTACTTTTCTGTTTTTACAATCCGTTTAATCTCAGAAAGTTACCCTAAAACAAATAAAGCTTTGCTTTTTTTAAAGATTTAATTACTGTGGCTATTAAAAAAGTTTTGGTATTTGAGTAAGTACTAGAAAAAGCTTTCAGAAGTTTACAAAAGTTTTAAAAATAACCATTAAATTAACAGAGAATCATTGATTGACCTACTATTAAGTGATTGGCCAGTCGGTAATCAACATGTAACTAAAACTAGGAGCAAATAACATGAAGTTTGGAAAGTTATTTTAAACTTATATGATATTCAGGAGTTGTTGAGAACTACCCACTTCAAAAGTGAATTTTGTAATAATGTTTGTATGAAGTATTGTTACAATCTAAACGTACCCACGTTCAATACGAGAAGAGTTTATATATACAACGTGTTCCTTTTGATATCCCATAACTCTAGGGAATTAAACAGACCATGGTAAAGAATCAAATTGCATATTATGAATTATTTTTCAATTACTAATATTTTTTTATTTAATTTTTTCATACAAAATCATTCTAAAAAGCCACGAATGAATGAACTTTTGAATGAAAACGATTTACTCGTACCTACTTATCAATGAAATATCCACAAACGTCAATGTTTTTTACAAGTTACGCTTTCCCGCTACTTTACTACTACACCTAAGAACCGAGTTCACCAATATTTAAACAGCCGGTAAACATAGATTGACGATTAATTTGACACAATTCCCATACAAAAAATGTCAAATAATATTTTAAACGCTGTTTAAATTTTAACCGTCTGTTGGTGAACTCTACCCTGTGTAAGTTTGCCAACGTCTCGCAAAACTAAGGATTCGCCATACTGGTTAATTTTTTTTAACAAATTTAACTAAAATTGATGTTAAATTCGAAACTATTGATTTTTGAATCACATGTTCTAGGGCGTTTTATATTATTTTTACCTATAGAACATTACCTTAGAGTTATGGGATATCAAAAGGAACACGTTGTATATTATTGTGATTAAGTTGCCATTATTAATATTACCTATTTAATATTTCAATAAGCTAATTTTAACCTTTATCAATTAATTTCAACTACCAAAAAGGTTGCGGGCTC
The DNA here is from genome assembly GCA_949315895.1 of Anania crocealis. NCBI lineage: Eukaryota > Metazoa > Arthropoda > Insecta > Lepidoptera > Crambidae > Anania > Anania crocealis. The sequence goes on along the minus strand of OX438880.1, from coordinate 18,895,733 downwards.
GAATCTCTCAAGAGACAAAGCACTAGCTTTTGAATTTGAGTTATGGATATTAACAAAAATATTATAAATATATTGTCTGTTATCTAGCCATTATTAACGCTATTATTTGCTTTTTGATATGCTATTCTATGTTCGACATTCATTAGTTTTTTGATATATTTTTTAAAATTAAGTTGTTTAAATACTTTTATGTACATTAGTAATAATATTATTTATTTATTGCACACTGTTTAAATTCTGCCATTAATTAAATATGTCGTAACGAAAAACTAAGTTTACTGAAAGTGAACAAAAGATATTATTAAAACGTATACATTTATAAATACTATATCGATCGATCTAGTTCTGTAGGGTCACGTATATGATGGTATCCGTAGTCCTACTAATAGGCCAAAACGGTTTGACCACTGAGGTGTAGCCGATTATCATAACCTTAACTTAATTTCACAAAACGTAAAGTTGGTGAATTCCTGCTATAATTTAAATTAAATTTCACATCCGAGAAAATTATTTAACTTCATGTAATTGGTTGTCACTGTTCCTAGGGAACCGATTAACGCTTGTGTGCTCGGTTGTTGATCGAGGAACGTTCGCAATTTCGGTGCTGTCGAATTTGAAATTAAACGAGACGTCAGTCCACCCTGGGCATTACGGATATGCAAGTCGAAACTGAACGCAATTAGTGTGGACCAGCCCTAACTGACTAATCGAGTGACAGACATGTGGCCGTGGTACATGAAAAGCTACTCGAATACTCGATGCGGATCTGGGTTTCCCTTCAGTGCATGCTCATATAGATTAGGCAATAATCTGACTTAAGAGTTCAAGAATAGTGAATCAGTGATCATGTTAGGTATTGATAGAATAATGATTCGTTAAAACTAGATCATGTGAAGATTCAAATACGTTTCGATTGTTCGGAACAGATTTAAAACGCAAATTACTATATATGGTTTATTATATCATTGAGATTAGCTTAAATCCTGGAACCTGGATCTCCACACACTTTAGAGTTCATGTAAGTAATTGATTTTTAAAACTAAAAGTGAGGTAGATACTAAGTACTTTTTATGTTTTAGTATCTATTTTTGGGCAAATTTATTGTCTAAGGAGTGTGTTCAAATTCCATTTTCAAGGTTAGTATTAGTTTTCACTTAGTATCAACTTACAAGTTAGTTCAATGCGTTTTTTCTAAGGGCTATTTAATATGCTGCATATCTCTAAAGGTTGGTATTTCCTCAAATAAGGATTTTTTTTTGTCTAGCCAAACACCCGATTTGGGTTTTGGTATTTTTGGGTAAGGATGTAAGGCTCACGATTTAGCCTCGTCAAATGAATAGGTATTATACTAGTTTTCATTTCGGTAGTGATATGGCGAACAATCATCTTAATTACGCATCTAGTATACGCCTCGTTAATACGGTCTATAATAAATATTTATACGACAACATCAAAAATATGTCCACACTTTTTACAAACTTTGACCTTTAGTTCAAGGTAATAATATGGTTGTTGAAGTACCTGCCAAAGGTATGTTAGGGTACCTAAGTGAGTGCATATATCTAAGAAATTATTACCTCCAATATTATTTAAATGATAAGTCCAAAACTACAAAATTTCAAACCGTCCTTCAGTAGCTGACGTTTATTTCGCGGAGTGAAGTGAATAGACACCTCATTAGTTGTTCCCAGTACACTCTAGAGTTCCTACGCTTTAGATGCGTCAGGTGTAGTCTCATTGTGTGATATTCGCAAATGTTACTTTTGATACTTGAGACTAGTGCATGGATAATTGTGCGCCTTTGAGCTGTGACAGCAGCTCAAGGCGTGTTTTGTTGACACACGCTTGTATACGCGGGACAGGGTTGAATGTGGGAATGGCGTGTGTTTGTTTAATATTATTATGGGTGAGGGAGGGTTGCGCGGATTTACGAGACAGCCAAATTTTGGAAGATAATTGGCTTTACTATAGGTATTACTTAAGAGATGGGGCAAATATGAATGTGTAGACATATGGTTAAAGGGAGTCTGTCAGTTTAAAAAAGTCACCGGATGCCGATAAGTATTAATGAGACCAATCGAAGAAAATAAACGAATGTTGGCAAGTCTTTTATTTTATATTTTATCATGAGTATAAATAAGCATATTTTATTTAATTTTCCAGAGTTAAGATCACAGGTTTTTTTCAAATTTAAGTATAGAAATATTTTATGAAACTAGACACATATTTTTTCTGAAATATTTTTTTTAAGCATAGACCACCATTTTTCTAAATAATTATTTTCTTAGCTAGATTTAGGCCCCCTCTAAAGACACACGGTCGGTCGCGCTTCACCCGCATCCAGCTTAGTGGCTTCCCGCTACCTTTACAACTGCGTCGGTCTACCTGGTGGTTCACCACCAATTGTTGTCTTTCCAAAACTTATTCGTACCATAGGCCATCAGCCAGGCTATTTCTTGCTCTGTGTGTCTGATGTGTTCCGCCCACAGCTCAGCAATTCTTCAAGCAATGTCCGCTTATCTTAATTATTGTACTAATATCTTTATTTCTGATCATTTCGCGCAGGCAAATATCAAGAAGTGCTGTTTCCATTGCCCGCTGTGTGACCTAAGATACCTATTTTGACGACCTCCGTGATGAAGTGACGTGCACACAGGTTTTTTATTGTATCGAGGTCGGAGATTTGGGATCCAATTTCCTGCCAGTTTAGTGTAGGTAGATTATTTTTCTATATTGTCTCGGTTCTGTTGTTTGTGAAGCCTTTGCTGTTTCTGATACCCATGAAACAAATGCTTTAATTGTGACTTACTATACTTTTATTATGACTACTTGCGCATACGTTTAATTTGATCATCAAAATAAAAAATATACTTAAAATATGAAATGAACTTCTTACCTGATTAGCAGGCTAGCAAAACGTAATTCACGAAGTGCGAAAGAAAGCAGAAGTTATAATATACTTATTGTGTTCTCACAGAGGCTCAAGGCTAGATTATAGGCAATCTTCGCAACTAACGAACGGTTATGACCCGCTGTGAGTTCAGTCATGACTTATGGTAACGAGATAACTCTGTCTACTTATTAATTTAAAGCTTGTGACGTCACGTAGCAGATTCAATTAGTTGAAAAGTAAATCAACGGATTAACTCCTGTGGTCGCTTGATTAATTTTTGATAGCTCAGATTTATGGGACCTGACTCGAGATGTTGCCCGAGTACTCACAAAAAAGCAATGAAACTGAGATTTCGATTCAGATCAACGCTAATTTCTCGTCATTTCGGCTCCCTCATCTAATTCTATCCTCGTTTCTTACGCAATTAAGCTTAATTTTTCCTTTTGGTACCGACATTGTTTTCGTCGAAATATAAAATTGTGGTATTTTGTAGATTCTAATCAAGATCGACGGTAGATTTGCACAATTTTCTTAATATTCGTCTCATTTGACGGTTTTTTTCTTTAAATAAACATAAAGTACATCATATTTTGATTAACATAACTTGGTTTTTCATACTTAAGAGCTCCAAATTTCAAATAAAAAAAACCCAGCCCATAGAAGACAGATAAAAGTCATAATGTCAAACCTCAAAATTGTCTTACAAAAATGGAAAAATAACAGACCAATCGGTGTCGAACATAAAATCATCAAAAATAAATGGAAAAATAAGAGTAAAAACAAATAAATATTCTTCACAGTAATAACGATTTCCTAATGGTAAGCGATGTAACAAAAATAAGATATATCTATCATACACTAAACATACTATCGTTAAAATATCGTTGTTTCATGCATACGCCCGAGAGAATATGAAAAAACTTCCTCAGTCGGAAACATTGAGAATTCTATATTGGCCATAACGTTAAACGACATAGGAAGTTGAGTATATCCAAGACAATGGCCGTACGTCGGAGTTGAGCCGTTAACTCGACACATTCCGTGCCGCAGCCATAAAATAAGAATATTCAGAAAGATAACTCCACACCAAATAACTGTTTGCACACATAAGATGTAAGAAGGAGAAGAGTTCAACGTCTTATACTTACATAAAAAAAATGACCAAATAGATTTTTAAATCTATTTTTAATACATACGCGTAGATATTCGATACTTGTCACAGTTACAGCTTTATTAACTTTATAAATATCTACCTGCGTAAAAAAACAAAGCAGAACTTCGAAAATGTTGTAAGTTATACATTTTTTTTTATCTAATGGCATTTGAATCATCTCGTCATTCTTAGCTTGTATTAAGTTACGATGGGTATGAATGCTGCATTTTTCTTTCTTTCTATTATTAATATACGTGGGTAACACTGAAAATGTTTAGAACTGGCTAGTTGGAAACATTGCTAATGAAAACTTTTTTGAATTTTAATTTTAGATTTCTTTGGTAACCTAATGAACCTAGTATAATAATATTGCATTCATTTGTCATTTGTTTTTGTGAATTGGCGGCAAATCTAAAACTCTTGTTACACGAGAAAATGAACCTAACGCGAGAAAATTTTCGGTCAATGATTTATTATGACTTTCGTTGTGGGCTTACTCAACAACAAAGCTATGATAGGCTGCGATTAGCATTTCTTAATGAAGCCCCATCTCGTGACACTATTTACAATTGGTTTAACGAGTTTAAGCGTGGACGTAGCAATCTTAATGTCTCAAAATTTTACAGCGACTACTGAAGATAACATCAGTGCTGTGCGACGCATGATAGAGGAAGATAAGAGAGTGACCTATCAGCAGATACGGGCAAGCCTACGCATTGGTATGAGTCAAGTTCAAAAAATATTACACGAACATTTAGGCGTCAGGAAGTTTTGTACCAGATGGATTCCCCATACTTTAACCGACGACCAGAAACACCTTCGCATGGACTGGTGTCGCCAAATGTTAGATAAGTTCAACGACGGTGACTAAAATGCAGTATTTGACATCGTCACAGGTGATGAAAGCTGGATATATTGCTACGAACCCGAAACCAAAACACAATCAGCTCAGTGGGTGTTTCTTTTCGAGGATCGGCCAACTAAGGTAGAGAAAGGAAGAAGTCAAGGAAAAAAGATGATTGCCTCTTCTTTGGTCGGAAAGGTCATTTCGCGACAGTTGTGCTAGAAGATGGAAAGACAGTTACTGCAGACTGGTATGTCAATCGCTGTTTGTCTGTTGTCTTGGAAAAAATTCGAGAAAAAACGGACTGTTCAATATTTGACTATTGCAGGTGTCGAGATAATGAGTCATCCGCCATACAGTCCTGACCTGGCGCCCTGCGACTTTCATTTATTCTCAACGCTTTACGAGCCCTGAAGATGCGGTGAAAGCGTACGAAAATGCCATAAAAGAGAACCCTAAGGAAGAATGGGCCCACTGCTTTTTTCAGTGGTTTTATCGAATGCGACGATGTGTAGAGAGGAACGGAGATTACTTTGAAAAACAATAAAAGTATTGGCAACTTTCTACATTAAGCTGTTTTTCATTTTCTAAACATTTTCAGTGTTACCTAGGTATTGCATATTAAGAATAAGAACTCGTTTTTTCAATTGTTAACACCTAGTGTTGTTTCGGCCAGTCTATGTAGTATTACACAATGCACTAAATACTGCGGATCCTGCGCGGGCAATAACGCCGTCCTGTCTCATGGTTCCAACTCCATAATGGCACTGACAGCAGTCGAGCCTTACATTACTCTGTGATGGGCTCTGATGTCGCAGAGTATACATAAGAGCATTCCACTGCATAAAAAAAGTATTGCACATACTATACCAATTTTTATTGTGCCATCACTGCGCTGGCTTGGAATCTACTACGCGGACATTTAGGAAAGTTAGGGACATTTCAGAATTCGGCGGTTTCAGCGTTGAATGCCTTTTTGACGGTGATTATGAAAGTAGGTAACCTATAATAAAAACGTGTTGTGGTGTTAATAAAAATAGACAACTTTGTAGGTCAGATATGAGCCCGTTGAATCAGTCATTTGTGATGTTTTCAATATATACAAAAAATAGTAGATGCAAAAATACTTTTTGCCACTAACGGACAATATTAGCTCGACGTCTTCTACGAAATCTTAATTAAAATGATTAATGGTCGGTTTTCAATGAATATTTTAGAAAACAAATGATGTCTGAACTCTATCTCGTTTTGATGTAAGGGTAAATCTGATGCCTTATTTATACGTTGAAATTTCGCCCGCCTATAGATCAGCCCTTGAGAATTGTTTGAAGAGAATTCCGACCCTATTTTACGCGTGTCGTCACCAGTTGTCTGCTTCTTTGCACCCCCGTGTGTACTCTGCATTAGCTAAGGGTATTTGATGGTCCTCAGCATAGTCAAGTATATATATATAATATATTGAGAAAAAACAGTAACTATTCCCTTCGTATGTCTTTACTCAAAACTTTGAAGCTGTATTAACTGCTGATACATATATATGTATTTTATACATTCCATAAGTAAGGATGACTCTACATTAGTTTTATATGTTCGCCAACATATTTTTTTAAATTGCGCGTATTATTTTTCATAAAATTGCAAATAAAAAGAAACCGGTTAAAATAATCCAAGCTTTTTGTAAATTAATATCGGATAAAAAAGAGCAAAATCACTTTATCATCAAACTATTTCTTACTATATTATAACTCAATGTAAAGGTCAAGACAAAGTCGAAACTTGTAACATTAGTTATAACGAACCAAATACCTACCACAATCGTTTGAGTCAACACAATCCGTCATGCCAGTTCATGCAAAACAATTCGTGTGTTGTTTACGAAAATAACTTGTGGGAATAACGGTAACAGCATGAAATATCTTATGCGATATTAATGTAATCGCAACGGAATGTCGCGAAGTTAAGTTTCGTTTGCGTCGTGGCAAGATTATTTCGTTAGAGTACAGGTGGATCCCTACCTTATAGTAGTCGTTGGGATCATATTTACAGTAAATTACTGTTACAGAGCAGTCATCGATATTACTACATTTAAACATCTTTCCCTGCACCTTCATGCAACTAGCTTGCTAGTGCAAGTAGTGCAACAAGAGACGCAATTTCAATCAGAAAATATTCAAATAAAGCAATCACACTTAAAGTTATGTAAAATCGTACGCTAGTCATCGTGGGGTATTAAGCAACAGTAAATCTGATAGATTTTTTTTTTCATTACACGTTTAGTAGAAGCATTCTTCTAATCTAATTTACTGTCCAGAGAAGGAATTGCATTTGCATTAGCCAAGATAACTAGAAGCCATCACGACTTTGCATACTTGAGAATCCTAACCGCAGTACCCTACGCTCGCAATGGTTAATGTATTCTATAGTTGTGAGCTCCCTGTATCTGTTTGTTACCTCTCTGTACACAAGTTGTTAGAAACTGCAAACTCCGTCGTATCGTTTGTCAGTTCGTGTAGATTTCATATTGCTAATTACGACTGGACTCCGTCAAATCTAGGTCAACCCAAGCCGGGATAACACGGCAGCAAACCGTGACGGTCACGGCTGTTGAAGTTATGCTTAGCTCTTAATGTTCGTGATACCCGTGCTTAAGTGGCTCAAAAGAGGTGAGAAAATTGCCGGGATAAATTGCTAGGGAAAATGTCTAAAGCACTTAAATTTGCACTTCAAAACGGACTCTTGTTTCTATCGAGTCTCATGAATACGACAAGACACTCCGCTTCTGAAAGGCGAACAGATTAGTCGACCTCATTTCGCATAAAGAATAGGGTAGTTACGTTCTTTATTACTTCACAATCGATATTAAACGATATCAGTGGGCTATTCACGATGATTCATTCCTTGCAGCAAGTCTATCGATTAACATTGTGTTCGGTTGAAGTAGTAACATTGTAGGCTTTAATAAATAATGGTTGTAAAACCATTATTGTAACATACATGTTTGTCTTGATAACCTAAGTCGCATGTTTTTCTAGCAACTACTTAGATGATGTTTAATTCGTTCGCTTCAAATAGAAAAGATAAGAGCCAGACCACATAACTACTAGGTTCCCAGCTACTGTGATATTTCCGTCACTTTTATTAAGGAAACCTCGGCCTTTAATGCGGTCCTGCCTACTTCGCAGTTTTCGCTCCCCTCTCTCTATTTGTCTTGGAGCAACACTTCGCATTCAGCTGTCAAATTTGATGTTCCGTAGTTAATAAAGCTTAGTTCAAATATAATTAAAACGGGAGTACCTTCCGCTGACGTTGTTTCTTAGTTCATACAACTGTTCTACCTTGAAACTTGGAACTAAATGCTACTGTCTTTACTCCTATTTAAATGTCAAAAGTTAGAATTAATGGTCAGGGGTATGCATACTGATTTTCCTTTCCGGAAATTCTGTTATGGTATACGGGTACGCGACCCCGGCCCCCCGAGCTTCTACTGAATTATCCCTAGCCCTCCGAGACAGTAGTATCCTTTACACCTTCTTCCTGTCAATGATCATACATTTCCTATCTTATGTCCCCATTCCTTTCAGGGTTTCCCTTTCCTATCCTCTCCGCCAATCCAAGGTCTGCCGTGCCGATGGATGCGTGGCTAGGGGCGAGCCTAGTCAATAGCGTGCCAAGGTGCCCTGGGGCCTGGTGACCCCAGAATAAGGCTTACCCTTGTCTGGTACGCAGGGCTGTGCCAGGCTCGAGTATATTTCCCTAGCTTCTCGTGGGAACGCAATGGTCTCAATTAATTTTAACACCGAATTAGGCGGCGGTGCGGTTCGCAACCCATCACGTCTCGTTTCCAACGGGGGCGGAAAGCGGGCTGAGGAAAGCCGCTTTGCTACTTTGAATGTTAGAGGGAGATTGAATGTTAAATTAAATGAAGTATGTCAGATGATGGATGACAGGAGAATTGATGTTCTGTGCGTGAATGAAACGAAGCGAAAGGAATGTGACACCACAAAGCATGGACCCTACACGGCGTATTGGTCTGGTGTACCCAGCGCCAAAAGAGGCTGCCAGGGTGTTGGTGTCATTTTGTCTGCGCGGATGAATGATTGTATGATTGAGTATGAGTATGAACCCCTAGACTCCTCTGGATTAGGTTAAAAGTAGGGCTTACCCGAATTTTTGTCCTAGGTGTGTATGCACCTACGGATTTGGGTGTAAGCGGGTCTACGATAGCCAAAAAGGAAAGGGAGGAGTTCTGGGATAGCATGAGAGAAGTTTTAAAGAAGTGTAAGGATAATGAAAGGATTATCATGTTGGGCGACTTTAATGGATGGGTGAAGGCACGTTTGGTGATGAGAGAATAAATGAAAATGGTAGAAGTTTGCTTGAGGTATGTTTGGAATGGAATCTGATATGCAAACATAGATGTAAAATTAAAATCTAGATATAGTCTCATGAAAAAATGACATCAAAATTTTCGCTACGACTGATTTGTCGAAAATTGACATAGTTTACCAGCCCTATTAAAAATTTAATTTTGCATACATGATATAAGTAAGTAAAGTTCAATGTTAATTAAATAAGTTAAAAGGGTACCGACATTTTGTAGGCTCTCATTCTGTTGAGGTCATTTTTTTTCTGTTACTGATTTTTCGTAAAATAAAAACCGTTGCAATTACCTTTGAGTTTTTTTTAGAAACAATTACTATAAAAAGGTGGTAACAACTGTTTCTGTGTTGAACTAACAGGACATATTTGTGTTGGCGATTTTTACTTTACTTCTTTACGTTGTAACAGGTTCAGCAATGTTTTTGGTTATGTACACAGTACATACCTCTGACGCTGTTAAAGCAGTAGCTTGGAAAGCGAATGGTTGTACCTATGTTCAAGTTCTACCTAATAACACATATATTTTTGAATTTCCATATAACATGACAGCCTTAGTTAAGGTTCTCCTCTAGATCTTAAAAATATAAACAGATTTGACAATATTAGCTAATTTTTAGAACCATAACAAGACAATTTCAACATCATCAGCCCGCAACAGTCCAAACGCCACCATATTGCGTTTTTTTTTAAATTTAACCGTAATATTGTAGTTAAGTGTAGTACTAGGTACTGTAGTAAGTAGTTCTTAGGTACCTACACAAATAAGATAGGCATCGACCTTAGCAACTTCTCTTTTTTTTGTAAAAACTTATACAATTCTCGTTTTCATATGTCGTGATTATGTTGTACGCCTCATGCATGTTGTGAAATACTAAAAACATTATAGAATTTTACGTTCAGGGTTGCTTGTTTATTGTTCGCTAAATTGCCTCGACTGCTGGCGGAATGACGGCTTTTACAACTTACTTTTACTTTTCGACGAAAGAAGTCAATGTACCTGAAAAGGAAAACAACTTTCGTTAATTTGCATGGCTTTGAGCAAAGTGGGACAGGGTAAACATAAATTCATTAGTAGACTTATTGCGAACTACGGTTACGGCATGACAAGGACTGCATGGAATTAATTTTGGAGCGTTTTAAATTTCATCGCGTTGTCAGTTATAACGTGATCCATGGAGGTATATCAAATATTCGCAATCGCTCTCTTCATATATTGAGAAATAATTATCTCGCCGTACAAACTTCTTAATCCCTTTTCATACCTTTTAGGGGTGATTTCGGAGAAAAAAATATTCTTTACTCTTTCCTATTAGTTCAAACTATCACATTTCATCTTCATCCGTACAGTGGTTATTGATTCCCTATAAGAATCCATCCACCTTTTATAGAGGCTGATTTCTAACATTGAAACAAACTATTTTAGGTAAAGAACATCAAATTATGTCCATATCAAATTTCATCCAAATATGATCGGCGGTTTAAGAGTAGTGATGTACAAGGCTCGAGGCCTCCGAGTCCTTTTGGATAGAGCTCGGTGCCGTTTACAGGGCTCGCCTCATTTTTATAACGCTCGACAACTCGGGAATCCTTTTCAGGGCTCGTGCCTTTTTGAAAGCTCGAGCTTTTTTAGAGCTCGATTGATCTCGAAGCGTTTTCAGAACTCGAGCCTTTTTCAAAATTAGACTCAAGCTCTAATATTACGGTCATAGGCTCACGTAAACTCGCAGTCGTCGATCAATCCGTCAAAGGAATCGAGCTCTGTAACTTGTAACTTGAATCATGTACGCCACTGTTTTAATTTATTATTTATTTAGGTGAAATTAAAGTTAGAAACATAAAGAGTTTTTATTGTGAAGGCTTGCGTTCATTTCAAGACTCAAGCTCTTTTGAAGGCTCGAGCTCTTTTGAAGGCTCGAACTCTTTTAAAGTCTCGAAGCATGGCTCAGAGAACTCGCGTCTCAGCTAGGCTCGGGACTACGAACCTACCAAGCTCACTCAGTCCTGCCAATTCGCCTCGAGGCTTCAAAAGCAGAACTCGACGCCTCGAGGTTTGTACATCAGTGTTTAAGAATGATGTCACAGACATAACTACTTTTGACCTGACCGAAACATCAATCAATTCGGGTAAAAAAATTTGGTATGTTTGAGCTTAAATCCCGCTCTGTCCTACTTATGTTACTTTTCTAAATAACTATTAATTTTCAAATAGGTTAGATAGAGTCCGACAGACAAACACAGTTTCGTATTTATAAGAGTGTAGACTAAAATGGAATTGGCATGAACATTTATGTTAAGGCGATAATCATTCTTCATGACTTGAATTTAAAATAAACATAAATATATATATAATAAATTTATAGTTAATTATTAACTATCAATTAGTTTTGCCCAATACGTCACGTCGTATTGGGATGTATGTATGTAGGTATCTTTTGTTCAACTTTTGTGGTCTACTTACGTTTTCGTCAACAGATTCTTATTTACGCGCTCAGTTTTGTTGTTAGGGATACATTCATTCTTTATGCCAATTGTTTATTTGTAAATTATATTACAAGTATGGTAACTAAATGCATAATATCCTTTTGATAATTATTATTTTTAGACAAAAGGGTTCCTGAGTTTGAGTTTAGTATGAAATCCAAATATGACATCAGATTTTTGACTTCATTATTTATATACAGAAATTATGTTTGCATAGGCTAGTTATGGTTTGAAATATTATTTATCTAGCAACCTTTTATCATATAAAAACTGAGGGTTTTGTTGTTTAGGATAGATAACATATTGATACTGTGCCACCATTCCCATCCGTTAATGTTTAGAGCCACGTCTCCTCGTCGTCCAACCACGAAACTTCCACTAGGTAGGTAAGTACCAACTTTAAACTAGATAGAATTATATCAGATATCGGATAAGTAAATTCGATACCGACTCCACCTAACTCAAACATTTCAAAATTTTACCTGTTTCGAATATTTACGCAGTTTAGCTGATCCGAAGCGGTCATGCAACACGAAACGATGAACCTCTGCTATCTATACTATATATAAATATTATTTATTTTGTGCCTTATACAATGGATTAGGTGCGGAGTAGTATACGAAGAAATATCTATACATAACCCAATAATACTAATGCTTAGCTTTTACCATTACGTTTCTATGGCTATAAAACTACAAATCCTTTTTAGTTTCCTTTCATCAATAACTTCATCATCAAGAAAATAACAAGCAGTCAGCGCTCTTATCCATATAATTTTTGGAATCCTAAATAAAACCTGGCACGTTCATAAATAACAACTTTAATACTATAAATTAAAATTATAATGACAACTCAGAAAGCAAACAAACGGAGCAAAGGCAATCTAATTAAGTTTAATTCCTATTTGAAGGAACGCAATTACGCAATGCGTCCTCTTTGATACATCTTCAAAGTTTCACTAGCCATTTTTTTAATATTGTATACCTACAGGCTATATTAAGGTCTGTAGTAATTGGAACAATGTACTATGTAATATGACATAGATAATTAGGAACTTCGTTCCCTAAAAAAGAAAACTAGTTTTTTAATTTTTAAGATAGTTATAAAAAAAGGGATATACCTAAAGCATTATTAGCTTGTGACAAATGATCTTGATGTTAATAGGGTTAAAATAAATATTTCGCTTCTCGTCCATGTTTATAATACTACTTACTTTCGTTGCCTTAGACAGGTTGCTTTCTAATATTGCACTCACTAGACGAATAGATAAAAAATGTATGAAAATGACATTATCTTCCGATCGATGTTTCGGGAGGTAATTTCGTTTTCATATTTTTGTTATCAGCTATTCGTCGAACGATATAAGAAGCAACTTGTCTAAGGCCACTGTTCTATTATTTTAAAGCATCTAGAATAGAACATTTTCATGCCTTATCAGCTCTAATCACAATTTACAGATATCTGCTGAACCCGCACAATTCAAAATTGTACATTTTCTTCGCAAAAATGTCGAGAATCCTATTCCCTGTTTCAATTCAATCGAGATTCAAGTCACAATTCAATTTCAATGCAAGATTATCTCGGTCGATTGTTTTTAATAAAGGCTTTGCAACGTTCGGAATACTCACAACAATTTAAAAATCCTCCCACTCTCATGGGATCTGCTCTGTAAAATTACACGTTCCGACATGCATTGCTTTTTTTAGAAACAATCTGAACTATAACAATTTTACAGGAGTAGCGACGTTAAAAATGGGAGCTTTTCTGTACACTGTATTATCACATAAACATCCTATGATTGCTTCTGTCTAAGCGGCATGTGACCTTTCTTTGTTATTCTCTAGATTACAACTTAGCTTTAACTTCCACAATATCATCGGATCACCGGGATAGGGTCTTCGGGTTAGGGTGTGTAGGGATATCAATTTTATAACTTGTAAATACCTAATAAGGCTCACAAATTTTTTAGGTACTTGTATAATTTACAGAATAACATTGGAATAAATGTAATTTAAGCCTGTTGTGCTACATAAGTAAATACTCGTAGTATACACTACCGTGGTACATTTACTAGCTAAAAACAGAACAATAATACTAGGCAATTGACCTAAATTGGCTAATACTATTATCAATCCACTACTGGCCACACAACCTACCCAAAAGGAGGATAATGAAATAGTAGCCACGCTTGGCAAGCGGGTTGGCGTTCGCAATTTAGTCAATGGCGAAGATATAGACAATGCTGTTAGTCTTCTTGTGGTGTTACTTCCTTAGTCCCTTATTACACACATGGCAAGAGAAGTGGAGTCGTTATTCATCACACATACGCATTGGTCAATAATCAACAGACCAATATTTTTATAAATACTTCGTTTGTTCGTTTGGCGCGATGATGTGCTAAATACTAAGAATCATAGAATCGTTATAAATGTAATCAGTAACACACTAATGTAGATATTTTATAATCAAGTAAAAAAACTAAAAGAATATTTCTTAAATATTTTTCACCATCTCTTGTAGGTTTTGGTTATATATTATGCCTCATTTGGAAAAAGTTTGCATGTTAGAAATGATTCATCAAAAATGCTCTGAATACTAAAAGGTGTGGCTTTACTGATATATTGTGTAGCTCATAGTATTATATTATGTTGGTCGCAACACATTATTTCCCTGTTTTAGTTGTTTGCTTGTGCAATTGTTGATAAAAAAAAAACAGTAAAGCAAAGTTTGATTCTTAACGTAACTGAGGCCATTTTTAGTACGTATACCTACTTCAAAAATTGAAAAAAATCTTTAAATAAATCTGTTTCTTTATATGGACTTATCTATATCCACGGAACAGCATCTATTTTTTCCAAAAAATCATCTGAGCCAAATGACAACTCCCTGCATAACCATTATGATTATATTTTAAGTGCGTTTTAGTATCTAAATATAAAACAATAGTAACGTTCTCTTATTGTTACACAATCATATAGTAGACATAGGTGCTTACTTGGACCCTTATTATAAATATTGCTTTTGAAACTAGTATTAACATCATAAACACTAAATAGTAGTTAAATTCGTGATAGGTAAACAAAACAAGGTTCTGCAATAGTATTGCTACAATTTATACTACAACAAGGATAAGCCGCCTGATACATCAGCGCACCTATTCATACATTAATAGCGTTGTCAATGTTTCAGTAGCTGAGATCAGTGGTGAAGCGGGAAAGCTGATCGACCCAGCCTCCCATTAAGGGCTTAACCTCCGCAAACTTCACAGGGCCCGTTAACGCCAGTTCCGGGACACGCTTACATGACAGTATTAAGGTAAACTTGCCCTATAAATTAGGGTGGCCATCCATAATCCGCTGACATTTAAATTTACTCACATTGTAGTTTGCTTATTTGTGTTGGCCCTTTTGTGGTTGGCCGCAACATTTGTTTAGTTGGGGAATGAAGACCACGCCGCAAATTATAGTCGCTGCCATAATGTCGCACGATTTATAATTAATATATTTATTGGAAATGTTTAACAGCCGTTTATCCGTAATTAACAAGTGCAGTATCGTACAATTTCGATCAATGAAAACAAATATGCCCACGTTGCCCATCTTCAGACCATGATCCATAATTTAAGTGATGCTTCACTACAAGTGGGTTTGGAAATGAATTTAGGCAAAACCAAGATCATGACTAATTGCACTGACATTGCTACAAACATCACAGTAAACCAAACCAATATTGATAGAGTGGAGAAGTATATTTATCTTGGTCAGGAGATTAAGATGGGCAAAGAAAACCAGGTCAACGAAATTAGTAGACGCACACGCCTAGCATGGGCCGCGTACTCCAAGATAGATTTTGCTCTCAGGATGAACATCACCGCGGAACAAAAGGCTCGCATATTAGACGCATGTGTCCTGCCAGTGCTCACGTATGGTGCTGAAACTTGGGTTTTTACCAAAGACTCCATTAACAAACTGCGAGTAGCTCAAAGAGCAATAGAGAGAAAACTGGTAGGAGTAACACTGCGAGACCGCATGACAAAGAAGTGGCTAAACATGACTCCTGGTGTAAGACGGTTGTTGAGTGGAGACTATGGGGAGAAAAACGCCCGGTGGTAAGACCCCAAATGCAATGGAGTGATGACATCAAGAGAGAAGCCTGATCGATGTGGATACAGGTGGCTCAGGATAGAAGAGACTGGCATGAAAGAAAGGAGGCCTACACCAAGAGAATGGTAAAAGAAGGCTGATAAGAAGAAGAAAGAAGAAGATGCCCACGTTAACTTTTACATCGCTCGGGCGGGCACTTGTGCCCAGCAGTGGGAGAAAAAATCACCTATGTCATTTCTCAATGTAGAGACTGTCTTTGTTCCTAATTTCATCATAATCAGTTTAGTAGTTTAGGCGTTTTTCGCTTTACAGACAGACAGACGGACAGACAAACTGAGTTACATTCGCATTTGAATTATTAGAAGGATATTACAACCATGTTATGCACTGTTATTATTATAAGATGTCCTTGACTGAACAAGCACGCCGCGAAGACCGCAATAAATTACATTAATGGTTTTGTTATTGTAACACTATTTATTAATGTGTAAAAAAATAAATTTATGGATAATTCTAAGTACATTTGAGTACCTTTGATGAATATATTAAAGGGAAGTGTTACTAACATTTTACAAATGAAATATTTATACCAGCTTTATATTAAATCCTTATATGAAACGACTAAACTTTGTAGTAATGATTTGGAACCATATTTTTCATAAGTTCTGAAACTTCGGACAACTGACTACTTGTTATAAATTATTCTCATAAAGTTTTTCGTAACTACTTACCTACATAGTTTTAATAACATATAGACAATACTAACTTTAGCTATCTTATAGACAGGTAAGTCCTAACAAAATTTATAACTTTTAAATCTCGGAAAATGATAAACGACTTCTTTATGGAGTTTCGCGAACTCTTCGGAAGTTTGCTGTCTTAACTCGGCAGATTCAATTTTGAAGTTAGAAAATAGTTTTATAATAACATTCTGTCGTGTTCCTCGTCACAGATTAACTAATGCAGGTGACAACGCAATCAGTTTAGACTGACGCCCTGTTTGAGCGCCGACCCGGGTCGCATACTGATTTGCCTCTTGTTAGCGAATAGTGTGCAACTAATTAAACTTCGGAATCTCTTAATGAGGCCTTATCGGCGTAGCTCGTGTAGTGGGCATGCGAAATTAGATAACGTTTAAGGGGAATATTGGCACGCAAGGATCCATATCTTAAACACTACTAATCAAATTACCCAGATGTAAATGTCTGTGACGAGCAGGCCTGTTTTGAAGGCTTAATATTGAATTTAGCGGGATTATGACTGTTTACAGGAGATAAACAAAAATAGGACTTTCCCATGCGATATTAAGATTATCCAGCGTTAGGTACCTCTGTGGGCTTATTATTACCATTATAATTTTTGCCATAAAGTAAGAAGTAGCATTTCAGCAACTAATTATGTGGTTTTAAGCTATGTAGTAAGCTTATCTCAGTTGTAATACTATGCAAAAATCAACAAATGTACTGCACACATTTGGTCTCCAAAAAGGAGTATTTTGCCATAATCGCCACTATGGTTGGTGGGTAAGTTGGTTGGTAGGTGGGTTTGGATTATAGAGAAGATGCTGCTGCCCATCATCAGCCACTTTTTACGATACCCATAGGAAGAGAAAGAACAGTGCTATTCTTTTAATGTGCACCACTCCAGGACACCTAAAGAGAACGGATGTACCTACTACTGAGTACAATCTATGGGACTTCTTGTCCACCCGCACTATACCGTATAGTTTTATGTCGTCTCTCCGTCTAGCTGGGGGCCTTCATATACAGCGTTTGATGTCCTATTTTCCACTCAAGAACTCGTCTCGGTAGGTACTTGTGGCATTACATTGTTTCTGTTTCTACAGTACTTTGATAGCTTACTTTAGGACCAGGACAACGTTTGGTGGTGACCGAGAGAGAAACTTCTCCCCGAAGCCGGGTTCAGGCCGGCGATCAAGCAAGCCACAACCAAAGGTGGAACTGCGGACGATTGCCCGGGGTAGCATTGCTCGGGGCATTTACGCGTAGTTCCGACTCACTAAATGGCACTGAAGGACATTGAGAGTTGTTCAGTGGGTAGGGTCCGCTAGCCCGCCAACCCCGGACGAGCCCCACATAACTCAGCGTCGGCCACCGCCATCGCTGAGTATGCGAAAAAGCATTCCCCCGTTTTAAAAAAACTACCCGAACAATGCATGTTTTCTATTTAACTAGTAATTGTGTCCGAGTTTCTATCATATCCAGTTTATCCGTAATCATGGCGCTTGCAACAGTGCTAAAATATTGGAAACTGATAAAAAACATGATAGAGGCGCGGCGTATAAAGTTAAACACTGGTGTGTATCTTATGAAGTTACAATAGGTAAGATTTTGTAAAAAATACCTATGTTTAGCAGGAATTTTAGGCCACTGAATTTAATGATTGGTTGGATTTCCGAAACATTCAAATTTTAAGTTTATCCTTTTGGTTAATTGTTTTCGCGGCTTATGTGACCAGAAAACTCTTGAGGTTGCTAATCTGCCTATCTTTTTACAATTGATTAATTCAGTTACCTTCAATGACGTCACTTCTGATTCCATCCTTTATAAGAATGTTTCAAAATCAGAAATGATGTCCATTCACATTCACTGTTTGTAAATGTGGACAACATCACATGCATCACACCTTCATGAGAAAACATATTAGACATTTTGAGCAGAGTTCTCTCCAAAGTAAGTAAGCAACTTTAAAATGGTGTGCTGTTAATAACGAAAATAACTTGGCACTTTATCACGATGTCATACTCAATTATGTCCTTAACCAAGTTAAATAAACTAGTTACTTTGGCAAGGCACTTATATAACACTAGCTGTTCTTCGACTTCGTCCGCGTCAATTTCTTTTAATCTGATCGCGATTATTTTTGCAACATTTTTCACTAATGCTTCGCTCCTATTGGTTGCAGCGTGATTTTATATAGCCTAAAGCCTTCCTCGGTTAATAGACTATCCAACACAAAAATAATTTTTCAATTCGAACCCATACTTCTCGAGATTAGCGCGTTCAAACAAACAAACAAACTCTTCAGCTTTATATTATTAGTATAGATTGAGCTACTTTTGTCACTGACCTTATTTGTACAGAAGTCTTGAGGACAGAAAGCACTCGAAAAAGGGTTATACTGAATCAGAAAATAGGTCAATGAGATAGCTTGTTAGAATTGATAAAGTCTTTAAATTAATTGTTATCACACACAGGTGGACGGAAATTGTAAAACTATAATAGTTAAGACTTTGTTTGCAACAAAATTTTAAATAAGATTAACTAGTTTTGCAAACATTTTCTAGAATCATTTTTATTTTGACAAAGTACCAATACTGTTTATTCCGTATTGGGATTCTCTCATACTAAAGTTTACGAATTTTTATGTAAAGTTAAAATAAAGTTTACGCATGTTCATGTGTACCTACTCAATGTTGGTTAGCTTACAGCAGTTATCGTGTTATAATTTAAGAGAAAATTGTATTGAGTGCAAATATTGTAACAATAACGGTTAACTCTAGGTCTAGAAATCTGGCCGTAACATTTTCTTTTTTAGTCTAGTCTTTTGTTCTAGATTTCAAATAAATTAAAATACTTTTTCATTCACTTTTTCGGCACATGTAAGCGTGACGTACTTAGTAAACAACTTCGCGGCTTCTTTTGTTACCTTCCTGAAAGACTCTCCTACCTGAAAGACGCAAGCGAATTTTTCTACGATTTTCATGTGTGTAGGTATTCGTGTTCCCTGTTATACACGGAATGTTTATTTTTACTGTTTGACTAAAATGATTGGCTTTTCGCTTCAAATAGGGTATCAAATATCCTTTTTATTTATAAAAATAATTTACTTGTATTGTAAAACTGTGGTAATAACTTAGTATATACATGAGAAGTATCTTAACATGTATCGAATTGTTTTATTAGTTGTAATATTAAAGAATAACGATGAAAATAATCCGACCTTTTATGTTGTTGCCTTAAAACTGTTGCATTCGGCTTTTCAGAGATTTTTAATTGGTAAAATATTGCTGAAAATGGTGTGTCCGATTTTTCAGGTAAATAATAAAATAAGATCGGTATATACAAAATGCTAACTATGTTTATAACTAGAACCTTTATCTAGAAATTTTTTTTTTTTCATTCTCCATCTTGATTTTGTCGCACAGTAAATACCTACTTAAATGAAATATTGTATCGCTTTAAATCTGAAAGAAAATCTTTAAATCTGTTAAAGAGTTTCTTTCAGTTTTATTGGAACCACGTGAATAATTCTTTGGTGGCCCAAAAATCATCAATGTTTTAATTTCTTTTACAGCTGAAAAAACTGCTGCTAGCTTCTATATTCAAAATTGTTTTTACAACGGCGGTGTCGCAAGGCCTCTTTTGATTCTTTTACATTATTCTATTATAAGTGGAACAAAACATGTAAATAAATAAACATTAAACCTATGAATACTTCATATGTATTGATTCTCTATTATGGCGCTTAGCTGCACAAACACTGTGGACCTACAGTTGAGCGACAGTTAGTCAGTAGTCCATTCATTCGGCATCGATCAATCTGACTACTATGCCTTGAATGATTACAGTAATATACCAGCTTGTACTGATGCACAATGCGTGTTCAGTTTGAATATCTAACTAATAGGTCTTAGAAGGTCTTGGCAACCAAACTACACCTAACTACAGCGACGCCAGTACGACCAGAGGCCTTACTCCGCAACACAATGTCCGTATATTCGAATCTATCTGTCCCTATCACTCATACTGATGTCTTAAAGTATCTGAAAGAGACAGATATAGGTACCCGTAAATACGAGCTTCGTGTTGCAGAGTATTG
The DNA here is from genome assembly GCA_949315895.1 of Anania crocealis. Classification (NCBI taxonomy): domain Eukaryota; kingdom Metazoa; phylum Arthropoda; class Insecta; order Lepidoptera; family Crambidae; genus Anania; species Anania crocealis. The sequence continues at coordinate 18,875,037 of OX438880.1, read as the reverse complement.
CATTAGATACCAGACTGTCCTTGTGAACTATTATTTAGGACAACCAACCTATTTTCTATAGTTCTGCCTCACTATTTACATTATTGCAATTATTTCAAAAATTAATTATCTAATAATTCTGGAAGATGATTCCTTAAAGCATTAGAAATAAATGAAGGTATTAAGTAGAATTCGTATTTTTTTAAATTTCCTAAGCTTCCATAATAATTGGTTTTGCGTGACAGATTGAATAGAAAAATTCCCAGTATAGTCACAAAAAAACTATCATGTGTAGCCGCAGTAGGCGTGCACTGGACATCTATTCAATACACCCGACAAAAACCGAACTCTAAACTGCATTCATAGAATTTTACGACCCACCACTTGCTGATTATAATATATGAAATGATTTTTTACCAACCTATCGTTTTTATTATTTTTATCAAAAGAAGTACTTACATGACATTCGATTTTACCTATTCTGTTGGTCGCCAACTAGCTCAATCAAAAAATCTGACTTATTTTTTTATAACCAGCTACAAAGACGTTTCAATAACTTAAATATAGGTATTCAACCTACTGTACCTTGAGTTTAAAAAAAACACCATTATTTTGACTGTACCTTATACAGGCGAACAAGTTGACGACAAAAACAATAGGTAAAATCGGAAGGCGCCAGCTCGCTCGTCGAGTTGACGAATTAGTCTTGTATTCGGGTTAGATGTTAATTTAATACTTTATGGCCACTAAAATAATGTAAAGCATATTTAATAATACGCATTTATAAACATTTATATAACCTAGTTCCCACAATTTGAAAAAATAATAAACCCCTAATTAAATGGGGGAAATAAAGCCTTTTACTGGATATGTTCGTTTGCTCGAGCCTCATGTTTCACCGTGTCTCGCCGCGGGCCTCGCATTATTCTTTCAGGGATACTTCGTCTAATTAAGGAAATTGTATTTGAGTTTTAAACAAAGCCTCGGGAATATCGTTATTTAGAACGCTTTAGTATCTCATCTCGGAATTTATAACCGCAAGGCAAAAAAATATCGTGAGAATATTAACATTACGTCCTACGTTCCACGAAAGTTTTATACGGTTGGTAATTATCTTAAATTCGAGCTTAATTGAACCTTTATTTTGTTCGTGTTCTGAATCAAAAGAAAAAAAACCTTTTATGTTTGAATCCTTTCGTCTGTCTGTCCTTATGTTAATCCCTTTTATTTGTTAAACTTAGCTTGGTTGTAAATTTTTACGTCAATAATGTTACACACAATTACTTTGAATAAAGAGCTTGTTACAGAAATTGAATTTAAAAATAAATATCAAAAACAGAGGACACTGAATTATAAAAAGTATAAAAAGTACATGTATGAATAAGTAATAAAATCATTTTTTTTATGTGTAACTTTGAGACTTCTATATTTTTAACTTCATTTAACTACACATTAAGGTCCAGAAAAATCCGTAAAACGTGGGCATTTTTTATTATTTTGATTATGTAGTTTATAGAGGCCAACTGATGTTCGATCTATCAAGCCTCAAGCCCCATGAGACAACCGGTTGTCGCGATAACAATTGATTTCAATTGTGTCTGGAATAACTAACGATCGAGGGATTAAGGTGCAATAATAACTGAATAACCATATAGATAGATGCCAGCATAAGAAACATGCGTCTTAAAAAGCTAGTTATTTAACATGACTCTTAAAAAAGTTTGTTTCAGTTTTCGCTATGTACCACAGGATAAACAAAATACCTCTTTCTGCTGATATGGGCTGATGATTAATGTCATAGCTTAAGCTAATCCCTCAAGATCGAGCGTTTCACTGTAGCGTTGTATCTTTATTATTATATAGTAAAAAGGTTTAATTATTTTATAGAGTAATTATCACGCTGTTTTACATTTGCACATTTTCTAAATTATTTGACCATCGTGATTGTATAAAAATTAAAATAATACTCGTATCGAACTTCTACTTAAAACTCGACTATAAACTCTGCTTACCTTGTTTCCAAACTTAATATTGTCTTTAAATGAAAAAAAAATCATTAAATTACGTCTTTGATTTTCAGAAAAATATTTCACCCGTAACTCAATTAACTCGTAACACTTGACCCAATTAAAACTCTTTGATACCATTCAAAATAATTGCCAAAACAAGTTGACTGGACACAATTCAAATGGAGCTACAAACGCATCCGAGTGACAAATTAAACGGTCAAAGCGTAAGAAACGGCCCGGAAGCCGGACTTAGCTAAGCGGTTGTCTTTAGAAGCTTACTGTTATTTCGACCCGACATTAGGAGGGACTCGTAGGACTAAGTCGCATGTTTAGGCTCACTATCAGCCGAAGATAAGATTAACCGTCCCAAATACTTCCGTAATCTGGCGTCTTGTTTCCTTTGTCCCTAGATATTGACCTGATTTGATTATTGTATCCATAACTCGGATAGAAGGGCCACTTTTTCATAATCCGCTTATGATTTTGCGGTTCAGTCGTCATATTTTATTTATGTGGACCTTAGTGCGAGTTTTCTCGCCCTTTGTCGCTGAATCCTTTTAGAGGACAAAAATGTCTGGGGGATTGGGGCTTCAGAGCGAACCCTAATAGATAGAGAGGCGACACGATGGACGCGCCAAGAGAACTTTAATTACCCTTTGATATTCATAGAACGTTTGACTATTAAAGTGTACTTTTTAAGTGACTAATAAATGAAGAAGCGAATATAATTAAGGACGCATTTGTATGTTGAATTAATAGAAATGGTGTAAATGTCAAATTTAAATTAGACTGTGTCTAATCTAGGCATGTGATTAGGTACGTGTGCGCATCCTGGTAATCGCCATTGCTATATTGTTCTAACATAATTGTTACTATAGTCCCCACACCTGCCGCACATATAAAGTGCACATGCACGTATATATAAAGACAATGCGTATTGTTTATCATCATATAATCTACATGACTGTTTGTTGCCTTGAATAAATTAAAATAAAAAATGTATTTTACTTAAGTTTACTTAATTAGTCTAGCTGCTGTCCACGACTTTGTTGCTATAAAATGTAACCTATATTATTTTCCGACTCCTAAACTACGACTATTTAATGAATAATGTCGATCGTTTGAAAATAAAACCGTGTTTTTGTACCGGGATGAAAAGTTGCCCGCGTAATATACCTAAGCTGTGTTAAATTAAATGTGGATCAAAATTCTTTTTTACTTCCTTCCTGTTATGTTTTATATATAAAAATTTTTAGTGTAGTTTTGGATTGTAAATAGAAGTTTGTGTTGATATTAAGATAGTTAATTATAAATAATTAAATATGCGAAATATTTTTACATTACAGAATAAAATTTTATATCTATGTATACATCTATTATACTAAAATGGACGTAAGTAATTTAAATCATAAAAACAGGATGACTTGTTAGTGTTTGTATTACCTACTTACAACAAAATTAAATAAAATCTCAATGTGGATCCATTCAGCTATTGTGGCGTAATGAGAAACAAACATCTATCCTAACTTTTGCATTTCTAATATTAGTTACCTTCTAAAAAGTAAGTACCTATTTAATTATTTTTGTTTGTTAAAGTAGCATAGACAACTGTGGCGTGACTTGAAGGAGGCCTACGTCCAGCCGTGGACAGACAATGGTTGTTGATTGGGTGATTGGTTAAAGTTGTACCTATATACCTACGTATGAATTTTTTAATGTTTATGGTGACAAAATAAACATCGGTCAAATCAAATAATCGAAAGAAAGCTGTGACTTCTCTCTTGGCTCGATTTCTTTAACGATCATGTTTTATGGAAAAGGATAGGTGGAATCTATTTCTTTCGATTCATACGCGTGCATGAGTTGGGAAATAGGTATTGCGTGACCGTGGGAAGGACACGTACAGTTTTTATATTTGGGGTGGGTTTTTCTGTGCTCTAATAGATATTTGACGGAATTGAATTAGTCACGATAAACATAATAATATTATAGTCATGTATACCTAATTTAATAAATAAGTTTTACTATTTTTCTTTAATAAAATGATTCTACTCTCAACATTGACCCTGACGGCCCAGTTGGACTGGTGCTGCGCTGGTTTGCTTACTACGAGAGGATCCCGGCTCTGCTTCTCGGTCAAATCAACTTTTATGTTTTAATTGTCATAAACGGCTAATAGTACTAAAACTTACATACATACGAGTACATACATATTATCACGTCTCCTTCCCAACGGGGTAGACCAAGGCCTTCCACTTACTACGATCCTGGCATACATCTTTCGCTTCTTCTACATTCATCAATCTTTTCATGCATGCTCGTCGGTTTAGAGTACTCTTGACCTGACTTTTCTTCATAACATCCCCGATTTGATCGTGATAGGTTCGTCTAGGCCTTCCTCTTCCAACGTTCCCTTTCACACTCGTCTTGTAGATCTGTCTAGTCATTCTTCTCTCATTCATCTTCTCTACATGCCCAAACCATCTAAGCATCCCTTTCTCAATCCTTGTGACAATAAAATAGTGCTAAAACTTAATAAGGTGAAGTCGTCACATCAGCAAACGCCTTTGAAGAATACTCATTCGATAAGAAGAACATTGATTCTGATGAAAAATCAAGGTACTGCAAGGCCTAGTTCATTCATTAATAAAAATGCGTACAAAAATCAAAGGATGTAAAGATTACGAAAACTATAAAAGTGGAATGACAATACGAAAAAATAGAAAACGTACGAAAACAATTTATGTAAATTTAGTGCTGAACGAAACACAATAAACATTGAGGCGGCTTGGGATCTGAAAAACACGCCCTTCTAAAATAAATTCCAGTCAGCGTACTTGTTCGTCATTTATTTGTATAACGAAGTATTTTCGCGATAATACGTCTTTTGGTGAGCAGACGGGGAATTGGTATTCAGGAGGATATTTTTTAGTGTCGTTCGTTACAGCTTTACAAGATAATTTCGGTTTCAGAGTCTTTAATCATTTCTCAAATTAGTGTTTGTGTAAGAAAAAAATAGGTCAGACCAAATTCGAATAGGGCGCTATTAACTTTCTTTTTGTTTTTTTTTTAAATAATGGGTTTGCTCTTGACTACATAATTAACTATACGGTTAAGAAGAAGCCTAAGAGCGAGCTTACCCAGAGGTACTGGTTCTCCCACACACCAGCGGAACTCAGAAAAACTGTTTGGCGCTGGACTCCGGCAGGAGGGTGGTAGCATCCAGGCGGCCTCTTACGAAGCCTACCACCGCAGAGGGATCTGTTAGCCGTCATTATTGGTTAGAAAACCAAAGATACGGCATCTTTGGTTTGGTTTAGAAATAATAAAATTAAATAAATTAGGGGCAGCACATAATTCTGGTAGTCCCCTTAATCGCCACGCTTGGCAGGTTGGCAATCGCAGTTTTTTTTTTTTTTGGCCAATCTTAGCTGGAAGACGCTTCTTCCCATCTCCTTCTGGCCGTTTTCCTTTAGTTGCCTCTTATGACACCAATGGGAAGAGAAGATGTGGATATATTTTTTAAGTGCCGGCATCACAAAATACACAGTTTTGATCAAGGATCTTTAAGGAAGTAAATTAGATAGTTATTTTTGACCAACAAAAGTAAATGACTAACAACGAAACAGTTTCAACCTAATCGTGTTAAAATCTTAAGCTGTAAGTTCAAAATAGGCCCAGGTAGCAAGTTACACAAGGGTGATACGAGGATACGAGTACATTTTGTAACGTATAACTAATAGTAAAACATAAGGGTAGCTGATGCGAGGGCGTTGTATAGTGGCCCAAGCATGATTTATTGTGCCCCTTGTTACTTCGGAGTTACATGACAGATACTGAGAATACCTATTACAAATGTTAGGGATTATGCGGTGTGGCAGCCGTTAATTTAATTCTGTATATTTATGACTATTTTGGACACGAAAGATAAATATGGAACTACAAATAGTTTTATGTTGAAAGTTAAAATATTGGGTCTCAAATCAAATGCGCTGTATGAATAGGTGTTCCTCATTTCTTTCTGCATATCATTATTTTACATGAATCGATTTCTCTTAGATTCCTAATTACTCTTTATTACAAACTACAAAGTATTTATACCTAGTCAACAATCTAATTATAGTCTAAAACACAATTCAAGCCGCTGCTATTGCTAGAAGTTTAATTTTTACTTATTTGTACACATTTTTTTTAGATTTTGCCAAGAAGCCACGCTTGGTAGGCGGCTGTTTGCAGATTCCTAATTATTAATGGTGGAGAGACGACTCTGCTATCTTCTATCGACATTATACTCGTACGGTATTACTAAGGGTATAGAGGCAACCAAAGATATGATGTATACTGTAATGGAGCTGGAGTTATATTATAGGCTGAATCACATGGCCTTGTTGTTCATTAATAAATTATTACTTTACAGATGTTTAATTTAACTATTTATTTAATAGAAAATGTATCATTTTAATCGCTCAACAGTTGCCAGTAATTTTTTTTATACTTAAAAAAAGAAGGAGACCAGAAGTATAACCAATCTAAAATATTAAAAGGCGATTTTATAACCAATTAATACTTATTCATACTGGTTTATGTTTTTTTTCAGAAATAGACAGGATAGCAACATTACCTCACTTTTTACTGTAATGGTTTCAGGCTCCAGGGAGGTAGGTAATCTGCCTAATTTAGAAAGTACGTGCTTCTACCTAATTTAACTAAAACTACCAAAATAGTTGGAACTTAGATGGCAAACAAGAACAACGAGAACAAAAACTTAGTTTTTTCAAAATATTGTAAGGGAATACGAAGTGCCTATAGTTTTATGTTGATACAGAGGGCGTTATTTAGTTATTAAACTAGTAGTAGTTGTAAAACTAGATCATAATACACTATAAAGTGGAAGACTACAGTATGATTCAATTCCAACTTAAAGTTATTTCACTAGGAGATACTGAGCTGTTTTACTTCTAAGAGTAACTTTTCTGGGCAGCGTTAAATATAAGTACGAGTAAATGTTGTGTTGCTTCTACATGTAATCAGCCGTGCCGTTCCATATCAGCAGTAAACACCTATTTGATTAATATTTTTTATAAGTATATGTTTTTTGTTTCTAACTATCATATCATACTAGCTATTCGCTCTGACTTTGAACGGGTTCACCAATGAAAATAATGCAAGCAAATGGTCTGTTTATTTTTGACCTATGTATACCCACTTTTCAAGAAGATATTGAATATTTTTTTCCCATTAACAAACGATTCCACACAATTTTCTTCCACACAAACCTCCTTACAAACTAATCAAAAAAAAAAACAATATCGCTGAAGCCATTCTAAAGTGATCTGCATACATACATTTTAGTGATTAATTTTTGGTTATATAGATTACATTGCTCCTGGCTTATTTGGATTTTATTCTGCATATATTTTTATGTAATAACAAACATTTGTTACCTTTTTTATGTTAAGACAACGTGACGTTACTCTGTAGTTCAGTTAAGGGGTTATTTTAACCACAAGCCGACACATTTAAACGTTTATGACAAAGGTCTAACCGTGAACGTAAAACAGTAAATATATATTTTTCACGTCAAACTTTATAAAGAATACACCAAATAAAGATTACAGTAATATTATTATACGAGATCATACTTAAATCTTGTGAAACTGAACCTGAAATGACTCTGAAAAGAAATAATTTACGAATATTAAAAAACTGACTGTGTTTCATAATTGGTCTCTTGCGATATAAGGTATTTTGCGTCTTGTACACCTAATGCCATTTGTGCCAGTAAAGAATGAGCATATAGGTCAAGAACTGTGGAGTGAAGCCTTTATGACACCAACTTGCTTCTAAGCTCGGAGTTACACTTCACACACTTGGTTTAGTTAGTAACACGATATAGTGTTATGTTGTTAGTAATTATGATACCTATTACCTATTGACGCGGAGAGAAGTTATTGTAACAGTATATGTAAAATATTAAAATATTTATAAATCAAAAACATAATGTTAAGAACATACTGTCAGCTAGACTTCCTCCACTTTCAATCAATAATTCTATCATCTCAATCAAATGAAAATAGTTGCACCGCTCTTATCAATATGTTGAATATTAAATCATGTTTGTCATGATGGAAATGAATCGATACTGTAAACATTTGCACGCTAACAATAGTGTCGTGCAAACTAATATCGATACTAAGTAAGTGGTACCAAAGCTTATTTGAGCTTAACAGCTTTAAATACGTCATTAGTTTTGATTTGTGCCAAGAGAGTAGGTACATTGACGAACTTTTCGTTTAGTTTAGTTTAGTTTAGGTTCAGATGTTTGCCTACAATGTACACGACGGTCTCGGATTCGACTCCCGGTAAGGACAATTTAGGAAACGATCTTTTTTAAATATGGGTCTGGATCATCACAGTCTTGCTTCGGCATGGAAAGCACGCTAAGCCGAAAGAATTGTATTGTTGTAGAGACGTAAGTCGTATGGCGATGTAAGGCGACTTAGATATCTCTGGCACTACTATCCTTATGAGATATTCAAAAAGCAAAAGCAGTACAAACTGTGACAATTTGAGGTTTAAAGTTTAGGTAGGTACGCGATTTTTCAGAACAAAAAGTAAAAATAATATTTATTAACTTAGGCGCAGAAAAGATGACACCATTTTGCCTATTTTTTTCATGTGATAATGTAAAACAAAATTATATTAAACATCGCCGACGCGTACAGAATTAACGTCGACATAACGCACGCACCCGCTACGCGCCTACCCACGTCATTTAAAATGAAACGAGAAAGAAAGTACTAAGTAGGTAACAAAATACAGGAGTTAACGTAAACGGATTTATTTTGCCTCGTTTATACGGAATTATCATGAAAGTTGAATATGCTTTCTGGGAGTTTGTGATCCAAATGTGACCATAAGTTTTTGAATGAGAAGTTGACGCAGTTTCGTATATTTACAGCTGTCTGTACATGAATTACTTAATTCTTAATACGGTAAGTCGTAAAATTTATGGACTGGTCCAAGCTATAGATAGAGTCTAAGTACATTTTTGGTGCATATCTAAGACAGAAAAAAAGCGGAAGCGACTGCATAGGTCCCAAATAACAACATACTGAGAAGCAACACTGTCGTTGGCTATTAAGATTACACAGAGTAAATGCTAATTCTAACCTACAATAAATTATTAGGGTGGTGGGATCTACCTCCTAGTGGTCCACCCTGGGCAAAGGCATCTTTGGTTTTCCAACCAATGATGACGGTTAACAGATCCCTCTGCGGTGGTAGGCTTCGTAAGAGGCCGCCTGGATGCTACCGGAGTCCAGCGCCAAACAGTTTTTCTGTGTTCCGCTGGTGTGTGGGAGAACCAGTACCTCTGGGTAAGCTCGCTCCATCTTAGGCTTCTTCTTAACCGTATAGTTAAGTATGTAGTCAAGAGCAAGCCCATTATTTATTAAATACAAGTCTTTCTTCTCTTCTTTCTAGGGTTCAAATATCATGCACTAAGTAACTTCTTTGGGTCAAATACCAAGATTCAGACTCACACGATGGCTCGAAAGCACTCGGTCCTACAACTTACTCCGTAGTATTGCTTTTTACCATAGCTAGTTACAAAGTCTATTTATTTTGTTTATTACAACATAATGTAATTATTACTGTAAAAAAGAAACGTTATCATTCTAAGCAATCCATTGCTATTTTGCACTTACAATTTAGTGTGGTGGTTGCAGCATATTTAACTAATCATAACTCTGCCAATGCATTTTATATATGACGCACTTCAAATCTCTAATGTTAGCCCAGAAGTAAACTGATGTGGAGTAATGATAAGCACGATTTTAATAAAATCAGTAATTGACATTCTCATATTGGCAAATGTTAAAGCGAAGACAGTGTTATACGTCTTTTTCAGGTAGTTCTCCTTTGGTCACCTCCCTCGACACCATAGATTTAATGTATTAAATCTATGCTCGACACCCATAGGACTAGAAGTGTGCTATACTATTTTAGGCACATAAGTACACGGAATAATCCTGAGGTCCAACAATGTGGTGCTTTCAATACTCTTCCTCTATATCCCATTCAGGCGCACGCAAAACTTAAACAACATTAGAGCGATACATCTTTCTCACATTTTCTGACATAAAGTGTCAAGTTACGTTAGCCGTCTCAGAACTACGCTCACATAAAAGTGTCGGTACTGTTACTGCCAACATCATTACATTGTAACTGAAAATAAAATCCTTTTTACCTGCACTGACCAGGTACGGGCTCGGCTCTCGCTCATTATTTAAAAGAAGATATACGTGCGAGGCTGTATCGATTATCCATTTGGTGCTTTGTTCCGCGCCCGGATTAAGGGTCCCCGTGTCGAGGTTGTTTATAGAATTATCTAAAAACGTTGTGGCCGAATGTTGTAGGGTTCCACAAGTTTAAGAAGATGTTTATATTGAGGTTTTTTTCAAGGAATTTGAATCACCTTACTGTGTTTTGTGAGTTTATAAGTAAAAATGCAACAAGAAAATTTAAAATTCTATAATTATCGGATAGGTTTCAGGTATTATTAATTCCATATTTAAGGATGACATAATGTGCTTAAGCATTATTGTCAACATAAATGATCAAATTTTTGTCTAATAGCAATAACCGAATATTGTGATCAGTGGCGTGCAGTTGTTATCATGGAATTCATCCCATCGGCCCATAAAAGTAAAGTACTGGATATACGCCTTTTCGTAATGAGGTTGTTCATTTACTTTTAAATAACAGTTCGTTGCATTAAACCCCGTAATGTGTTAAGTGTTAAGTGTAAAAATGCAACAAGAAAGTTTAAAATCCCATGAGGTTGTTCATGTCTACAATCGCCATGCTGGGCAGAAGCGCTTAGTATTCCCAGTTAAACTAAAGGTTACAAGACAATATACAAGACGAGATATTTGTTTCTTATGTCACTTATAATGAGAAGAAGTGTAGATATTCTACTTTTGTATTATCTTATCTGTGATTTTATGGTTTTGTCCAGAACCCACAATTATCATTCCTAGTTAAGAAATCGTAGATTTCCTAGACCTTCTATTTGTGGTGGAGCCCCTTGTAATGGAGACAGACCCGCGCACAACAGTGAACGTAAATGGGTTGGTACTATAACTTTTTTTCAACTTTTTTATTTGTGGTAACCTTAATAAGCTACTGGATTTAGTTGCAAGCTTTTACAAATGAAATCTTTTGAATCATTTTAATATTTAACAGTAAACCTATCGTGTTTAAAGTAAAAAAATGTATGAATCTATGTTTCAAAATTTACATTGGGAGCTGAAATCCTACAGCCGGCAAACCAATTGAGAAAATCTCTTATTTATATATGTGAATAAATTAATATTTATTCACAAACATCTCAGTGAAAAATTAAACAAGGATCGTATGCAAGTAAGAAAAGAAAGGTTTTTTTTTTCAACAACAAATGAAAACTATAAATAAGGTCAGCAGTCGGACCTCATTGCAGAGGGTTGCGGGATCGTAAGACGTGGTCTCCCACGGGACGATTCTACCCTTCAGAGTGTGAGAAATTGCTGGCTCGGAGGATATTACACATGAGTATAAACTATGAACAAAGTTTGTTTTATATAAAAATATACGAATATTTAGGCACAAAAGCTAAGTTTGAAATTGAATAAGATGTATATACTTAGATTGTATTGGTGATGTAATTTTTAGAATGTGATTATTTCGTGAAATTCCGTGAAGGTAAACTATTGTCATAATTATGAAGTGGTAGGATTCTTTTCGACTAACTTCTTTTTCGGTCCATAAATAAAAATACATTTTGATTCTAGTGTTCTAGGAATATTAAAATCTAATAGCAAAACAGATTTTGATGTACATTCATTAGACTAGGTGAACGCTGCGGAGGATGCCAGTTATATGATCGAGCGACGGCATTTGTTAAAATGTGTTTGTATCGTCATCAGATCAGGATTTAGATGAGAACAAATGTTTGCGGTAAGAATATACAACGTGTTCCTTTTGATATCCCATAACTCTAGGGTATTCAACAGACCATGGTAAAAATCAAATTGCGTATGAATTATTTTTCAATTATTTTTTTTTTTTTGTTTATTTTTTTTATACAAAATAATTCTAAAAAGTCACGACTGTTTATGTAAAACACCCTTACCTAGTTATGAATGAACTTTTGAATGAAAACGATTTACTCGTACCTACTTATCAATGAAACACCCACACACGCCAATGTTTTTTACAAGTTACGCTCTCCCGCTACTTTACTACTACACTTTAGTGTACGTATGCCAACGTCTCGCAAAACTAAGGATTCGCCATACTGGTTACATTTTTTTAACAAATTTAACTAAAATTGATGTTATATGTGGCCCAGTGAGGCATGTCTTAAATATTTATTATTATTATTTATTATTATTCGAAACTATTGATTTTTGAACCACATGTTTAATATTATTTTTACCTATAGAACATAACCTTAGAGTTATGGGATATCAAAAGGAACACGTTGTATATGAGACGCGAAAAAATTATTTAAAGATTTCGCTATTTACTCGGTTGAAGTCAAAGTAAACCAACACCTAGAATAGAACGAACCAAATAAATCAACTCTAAACAGTTTAACAAGATAGCATCTTCGATACCATCTAAGTAGATCAGAGAAAAAGTCAGAAAAACCCATTAAGTGGGAACGTTATACTTAGGTGCACTTACAATTGCTTGGTGAACTCCAACTTTGAAAGTTGCTTCGCGGGTTTCTGCGGAAATTGTATTAATCCCTTTGTGTAAAATAGCAAAAGTTCGTAAACGCCACTCTGAGAGTTACGAGTAACTCTCTCTCAGAGCTATTGTAAACTCTCTGATGAAAAAGTGGTAATTCTTAAAGGCGTTCCAAGATTATTTCAATATTGAAACGAGTTAAATTTGTTATGGTAATGTTTTGCTTGTGCGAATTGAATATCAAAGTTTAATGTTGAAAGGCCTGTGTTTTCGGGAAATTCCAATTATTGAGTTTCAAGTTGCGGTAACACAAGCGTATGAGTATTGATTTGCGGCAACTAATCTTTCTATGGTACAAAGTAATTAATAAACTTAATATATTGACATTCTTCAAGTGTGACAGAAAGCTAATGAACCTATATAGTAGGTTACCGTAGTAGTTAGTTTATTAACTAAAGATAAACACAATGAACACATTCCAAACTGCTAAGATTCAACAACTTCATTAGTCTGAGTTACCTATAACTCATCAGTATTTAAGTACCTACTTACATTGCCATAGTTGCTGTTTACTGCAATTTACTGATTTCTTGAGTTTACGCGAACACTATAGGTACATTGAAATGAAAACTATGTTTACGGATTTTAATTTTCCTTTATTTTTGGTTCAACTCGACGTTTCGAATACTTTACAGCATCATGAATGAGTTACGGACAGACTAAGATGTTATTCGTCTTTAAGTAGGTAATTTGAACGAACGAAGGAACGCGAATTAAAATCCGTAAACATTATGACAATATTATGATCTTTAATTTCAAGACTATTATTTAATGTTAAAAGTTGCGATTTTAGTTATAATAGGGGTTAAAGTATGAAATTGCCGATTATTTTCCCACTTTTTATTTTGTTTACAGCTCTTAAGTATAGTCATATTATTGCGTAATTCTTTTTGTATTGTATCAAAAACTAAATAAAGTAACTTTTGACTAAAAAAAAAGTGCAATACTAGTGCCTATTACTTCAAAGGAAGTCGTTGAAAAGACCCCTTAGAATGTGTCAGCTGACCTTCTTGCTTCAGTTAAGTATATTTGTATTATATACTTTGATTTTCAGAAATTTAAATACTATAATGCGTAGCTTTATAACCATCTAACTTTCACCTTTAATTGCATCGAAAACGGTTGAGGCGTTTTTAAAAAAACTAAAAAATTGTTAGTATGGAAAAATGACTTTTCTTGATTTCGTCCATACAAAACGGCAATTTCATACTTTAACCCCTAATATTTATCTTGACCAAAAGTATACCCTTTTGATTTATTTGCTACTGACTAACTATTACATTAATGTTTGTTGTAATCATTTTATCAACGATGGTCACTCGCAATTATCGAATGACCACACGACAAGTAATTTATAATTATCTCTGATTTGTCTTTTGACCTTTGATGAATTAAATTTAAATGTTCCACTGTTATTTATTGCGCCAATATGTTACGAGAGTCTGCAATTTGTCTGGATACGGTGGTGATATACGAAGACATTAGGATATAACGACGAGCCAGCCAATTAGGAGATACCTGGTTGGACGATGCCTGCCCGTAAGCCCTGCCCTGCTTACAATCGCGGTTTGTCACTTCTGACGGTTCGGGCAAAGAAAACAATATCAAAAAACTTTAATTGAACATATATTTTATAATTCTGTAATTAATACTTCTGAAGAACGAGCAAGCGACTGAGTCAGTACCTATAAAAATATATGAGCGCTGACAATAAAAACGTACTAAACGTTAAACCGAATGATACTCAGCTTTAAATTATTACTATTAAAGAGCTTGAACGATGAGTAATGTAACAACAAGAGTTTTTATTGAAAGAAGGAATTGGCGGAAAGTCAGATCAAAATGTCCTATAATTTACACTTTAAACATTACAAGTAAATTCATTCTAGTATTACTAATCTATGGCAGTAGTAATGCAGTTTAAAGTATGTATAAACCTAAGTTTATGGTACAAACGACATCACAATATCTAAACAATAAGGCATTTTAAATTTTAGTTGAGAGATAGGTGAAATTTTGCAACAATAATATATAGTCTGATGTCCAGACAGTGATTTAATTTATAATACTTAATTGCGATTATTTATTTATTCTCGGCAGTAAAATCAGTAAAATTTTTATTTCTGAAAATAGGCCCCAGGAGACGATTTTACAGTACAGTGGGATAACGTAGCAAACAAAACATAGGTAAGTATTATAAATATCACAACGACCTCATAGACCATTTAATAACTTATTATTGCCATACTATGCTGATGATGATCTGGCTGGGTGTAGTGATGCGATGCTCTACCCACTACCTCCGCAAACCTTAGGGAAGGTAGTGAGGTTCGACACTCCGTCGGGACAATGTATGAAACGACTTTTTCTAATTGGCTGGATCTGGTAGATGCAAGCGACATCTGTGCTAGGCGACTAGGAAAACCAGGAAAACTGTATCTTCAGATTATTACTATCCTAATAAGAACCACATTTAATCGCATCCTTTAAA
Organism: Anania crocealis; assembly: GCA_949315895.1. Classification (NCBI taxonomy): domain Eukaryota; kingdom Metazoa; phylum Arthropoda; class Insecta; order Lepidoptera; family Crambidae; genus Anania; species Anania crocealis. The sequence continues at coordinate 18,859,761 of OX438880.1, read as the reverse complement.
TCTTATTAAGACAAAACTTTATGAGTTTGAACCTTAATTAAATCATACCTCGATAAGCTTTAACATATAAATTTAGGAAAGGGTTACTAGATAACGAAAATCATGTGACGCAGTGAATTAGAATTGTAGATAACCTCATTCGAATTCAAACGAAAATAATGATAAGTAATTTACGTATAGCTTATAAATTACTATCAGTATATACCTTATACAAACATTATAATTATGTTGATCGCGAAAACATATTGTCGTAACAAATTTAATTTAATAAGTCAAACTAATCCTAATCAAATTTTACGGTCGCTAAGTCAGTATGTCTCAAAACAATACAAAAAAGGGTTGTACTGTAATTGACTAAACTTCTTTTCTATGTCAAATTACATCGTATTTAGTTTCGTTAGATGATGAAGAAAATAGATAATAACTATGCAATTTTTCATGTTAGTTTGATATGATATGTTGGCCTAGAGACAGGTGAAACGAACAGTGTTTTATCAATGACAGTATAGTTGAGGCAGTACCTACCTACTATAGTGCAACAAATAATATGATGACACATAAAATTAGACCTTAAACAATCTAAACAAATCTCACCAAATTGTATTCGTATTAAGCGTAATAAACGTTTGAGGACAGTTTTTTACGTCTAAAGAACCGTTTGGTCTCAATTTTAATTTCATTTGATGAAAAAGAAAAGTCAAATAAAACGCAGGCTCTATTTCCCACTTCATTTTCAAAGAATTATCTTCCTTATTTCCCGGAACCAATTGAAATGTACAAATCTTTGGCTTACTTCTTAGATTGGGTACTCACACAGAGGCTCAGAGTCAAAGTGAGTTAAACGGAAGGCCGAAGGCTGGAAATCTAATATAATTATGAATACGTTCTCCACGCTTTATATGGAGGTACTTAATCCCTCTCGCGTCTTTGAAGTGGTGGAGGTTTAGCTGTACTTAGGAGGATTCGACTTGAGGATTTCTGTTTAAATTTTAATTTTAAACAATAAAAGTTTCATAAATTGAACATTATAATTTACTGTAGAGAAAAGGTTTAGTGACTAGTGTAGTAGTGTGATAGTTTAAAATCCTCTCTGGGGTAGATGTTACTAAAAGTAAAAAAAAAAAATTGAAAGTGCGGAATTTTATTTTACGCAAGAAAAGCCGAGAAGACACGCCTAGTTAGTCAAGTTATCGATCATAATTACTTCCCCTTCACCGACCTAACTGAATAAGATAATTTATAATTAGTACCTATTTAATTAGACTGATTTGTATTTTGCATAGATATTTCTTAACAATCGAATTGCATTACAAAGTCCAGTCCAATAGCATAGAGGCATAACCGCAGAGGCATCCATTGGATATGTTCTGGGTAAGTGGTGGAGCGGCGGCCGCTTTAGGCCAAGTGCAAACCTGGCGAGGCGCTGCGAAACGCAGTTCTGGACGCAGAGCATGAGATCCCAAGCGTCGCTAAGAGCCGTCGATAGCCTCCGTGTGGAGCAATAAAACGCCGCGTGGCGATGCTAGGAACATTCGCGTGGTGGCTCTTGCGAGCCGATTGCTATTTTTAGGGTTCCGTAGCCGAATGGCAAAAAATGGAACCCTTAAAGTTTCGTCAAGTCTATCTGTCTGTCTGTCCGTTCGTATGTCACAGCCACTTTAATCTGAAAGTATTAGCATTAACCAGTTGAAACTTGGTAGGTAGGTGTATCCTGTTGACCGTATCATACAAAAATAAAAAGTAATGATAGTTAAGGGGGGCGTCGGTACATGGATCGAAAACAAAATATTTTTTTACTTGAACTCATGCGTATGGGGTATCTATAATTAGGTCTTTCAAAATGACATAGATGTTTCTAGAATCATTTTTTCCAAAAGTCTAACATTTGGAAGATAGACACGCTTCCAAAGTGGTAAAAGCCCCCCCTCACTTTCAAACTAAGCAAGTGAAAACTTTGAAAAAAATATGTAATGTAGATCTTGGCAAACAATTTCAGCGGATTTTAGATGTTCTTTTAATTTTTATTGAGCTATAATTTTCTATTGTTTTAAATTTGTTGGCAATTTATTATAAAGTTTTATGCGTGTGTAACTTACTATATGTAAGTTAGTTAAGGGTCTATCCAGTTTGTTACGTTAAAATATGGTTAAGTTTCAATTGTTCTCTTCGCCGCGCTTCGCCAGGTGTGCGCTGGGCCTTAGACACTGCCGGACTGTTTGCCGCTCCAGCTGAACCTGTTCATTCATAATAAATGAGCTCCATTTGTACAAATTGTGTCCCACAGTAAAAAAGTCAAGCTTGCTCTTTTAGGTGAGAATGTAATAAAACGGTTTACAGTGAATGTCAACTAGTTTCAATAGAATCTGTCTGTTATCGGTTTGTTTTTTTCAATTACTCGTATCTACATATCTACATAAATTATCATAACTCATTTTGAATAAAAATATTTATTTTTTAAATGCTGATATTTTTTACTTTTCTTCAGTATTCATATTTGTATGTCTAACTTGCATGTCTTTCTTTAAAATAATGTTGTTTCTGATGCTATAAGCGAGGCAAGATTAAAAAAAATACAAAGTTTGCTATAATAGACTGCGGATTCAGGCTGGATAGTATGTAGGTAAGTACAATTACGTAATAATATAAACTATTTACGTTTACCAAGTAGGTACATATACTGTGGAAATAGCGATGTTATGTTTTCCAAACAGTTTCAGTAGTAGTTTTAGAATTTCAAAAGAATCTATTGAAACATTGGTATTTACCATTGGCTTTCCTCTTCATACATAAGTGTAGGAAGCTTCTAATTTAATGTATATTGTTTTAGTCAGAGTATATTTCAGAATGTTATTTGTATACGTTGAAACGATGCTCAAATATCCCCCTTAGACACCATTGACCACCTGGTTGATGTATTAGTGCGAAGATCCACCTACTACACCCGGTCCCGAGTTTCGTTCTCAGTCAGGAATTTACTTACAATGGATTTTAAAATCGATTCGCCATGACGGGATGACAGCAAAGTGAACATAAAGACATACCTAAGTAGTACATGAATGATGATTTTTCAAAATATTTACTTAGACACTTTTATGTTTTATCTAGTTTTATAAATGCAAAGCTTTTCTATCCCAGGGCACATACTGCAGCTCTCTTGTTGTCTTCAATCTCGTTAGTTCCCCGCACGAGGCTAGCACTATGCAGTGCCCATTATAGGCCAGCAAATTGTCTGAGAGCTTGCCTCTATTCATAATAAATGTGGCTCCTTGACCAGATTGTGTAAAATTGTGACATTTGCTCTTTGCTTCGAAAAATTATTCACTATTTCTGGCCTGGAATCGAAAATAGCACTGATTATCGATTTTGTACAAGTCGTTATTTTAGCAATCGAGGAGTGAAGTTGAAGTTTTTCGTATGAAAACCCTTGTTTCTCTATCTACATCGATTACTAGGTTACCTTACATTTTTGTTATTTTTTGACGTTCATTAGAGATTGTAACTACTTAATACATACCTATTGAATAAGTTATATTATATGCCGAAACTAATATATAAGTTCCTTGGCAAAGTCAAACATTTTAAATATTTGACTTCGAAAGAAAAATTGATTTCCATTCTCAACTCTATTATTAAGTAGGTAGGTATTCAAGAGTTTTAGTACGGTAATATGACTTTATTGACTTCATAATTATTTTTGAATTCGTATATTAGCTTAAGCTGATTATGGTTTGTGATGCATTTTACCTACCTACCTAACACCCTGTATAGTAAATTTGACAAGTCTGATAAAATCCATAAAGGAACATCTAAGATAGACCTTTTAAACTTGCAACAAACAAAAATAGGAAAGCGTTTAAAATAATTACAATCAATAAAATCGCCAATGCAGCATTCGTGAGATTATGCCTACGACACAATTAATTATAAAATAAGTGATTGAAATTTGTTTGATATTTGTTGGTATTTTTTTGCTATATTATATTCTAAATTCATTTTAGTAGTCTTCATTTTAGCTTAGACAAAAATATAGGAATCTTTTTGTGTATTTCGTAAACCCACTCTTGTACAAAATAATATTTATTACATTTTACATTGCGATATTTAGCTAGGTAATTTGTAAAACCATTAAGTCGTTTTAAACAAGCTCCGCTTTTAATCCACCCAATAATACTTGAGAGATTGACGATTTTTCAACAAAACACGACAGGCGCGTCTCGACCCAGCTGCTGGTTCCAATATCATTCCATTTTCTATTCATTATTTATAATTACTTGACTCTGCATTGCTCGGCGTGCTCCATAAATATGAGTTTAAATATTTTATTATTGTAGGTAACATGAAAAGCATAACTGTGAACAGGGTTAGTAATCTAGGCAATATCATCTTAGCCACTTATTTGATTATTTTGTTTCTCAATCGTATCTTGGAGGTATATAACCAAACCATGGCTTACAGCTAAAGTCTTGTTTAAACTTGTTGACACCTTGTCTTGGAAGGCCAATGGATAGAACAGGTGAATAGGTTTTTTATTTTTACACCTGTATATTTACTTTGGGTTAAAGAATTTTCGTTGCAGCACTGTCAAGGCGCAGCTGCCGGCTAATATCGGCCGGCTGCGAAACAAACCCAATATCCGTAAAAGTTTTGGCTCCGGCTCCATTATTTATTCAGGGCCTTCTGCGTTTCTTTAACTTTCGAGAGCTTAGCCCTGTTATTATAAGCGAACCGTCGGAACACAATTGGCAGCGATTCTCGGAAAATCCCAATTTTACAAATAATAAAAAGTTTTTGGAAAAAAATAAATTTATTGACAAAACATAGTTCTTATTTATCTTTAAAAATTGAGTACGAGGTTAGTTTTACCCTTGACTGATATTATTTCCATTTTATTTTAACTCTTTATCTTTCTAAATATAAAGGTAATCAACCAAATATTCTTTTACCAGTTAAAGATAATGCGAGGTCTTACGCAAAAAGAAAATAAAGATCTACTTTCTCTCAAATAATCTTTTGTACATGACATGTGCTTATTTAAAAAACTACGCACTACTACTAATTTTATGGATAAACCATACCCGCTTTTAATCATAAAATTTAGGCTAATGATCACATTACCCTAAGCCCTTCATTAGTATCTCCTAACTCCTCTTTCTTTAGTCCACTGTTGGGCATAAATACTTTGAACTTCATCAATAAAATCAACGAAACTTTTTAACAATTACTCTTTCATATAAAAAGTATATTCCTTATTTTTAAGTCCTACATTAATCAGCCTTTTTTTTAATGCAAAATGATAATTTAAATATGTATATTAGGAACATGTAGTAAATAAAAATCAGTTCCAAACAAGGTTGGTTTTACAAAAAATATCATCAAGTATCTCAATGATATCTTGTTACAGCTGCAAGTCATTTGCAATTAAAGATAATCAAAGCACATTTCACACAAAATACTATCTACAGTCGGAAGTAGATAGTATTTCACACAAAATACTATCTGCAGACTCTTTATTGTTGGAAATACAGTTTGTGTTTTGCTCCATTTTCAAGATAAGAATGACTTTATTTGCACTGAAATTAAGCTATGTGGAATCTGTTAATCTAGTTCGATATCATCTAATGAACAGGGCGCCGTGGAAGTAGTAAAATTGCGTTTTGGTATCGGATCCACCATTGTTTGTTAAGCCTTTGTTCTTTTATCGGAAAACCAAATTAAGAGCTTAAGAGAAAGATAGAGTCGAATAAAGAAGTACGATTTACGCCACGCTGATGTTTTGTGGGCAGAGTTTTTTTTATTTCTATTTACTGGGATTTGTTAAGTTCGAGAGACCATGTAAAACTTTTTGTACCTATACACTTTATACCAATAAAGTTTATAAGGCGCAGTTAATAATGTAGTTTTTTTATCAGTTCAGCTTACAAAAAGAATCGCTCATTCAAGTTGTTATTTGTATGTTTCTAAAGATAATTTTGATGTGGAAATGGAAAAATAACTACTTAGGTAATTGGAGAACGATGAAAAAACTTATAAGATTTATGGCCTGCGCAGACGACGGACTCCGGCGGCGGAGAAAAAAGTACGCTCCGCGAATAAAAAGTATGTCGCGGATTTACCGCGAACTCAACGCACACGGTGTGCGATCATTATTTCGTTTATCGTCGTGCACACGTACGTCACACAGCGCGAACTAAAGTCCGCCATGTGCGTTGCTTCGCCTAGCCACACGAGTTCTATTTTTTTCGGGGACTCCAACGTATTTTTGTCCGGTCCGCTCTCTACATATCCTTGGTGATTCGGGGGACTTTTTGTACGCGGTACTTTTAATCCTTCTTTTGCGTTACTCGATACAGTTGTAAGCGATCTATTTTAGCGGACAAAAAGTCCCTCGTCTGCGCAGGCCATTAAGTGCTAAAACCAATAATGACAAATTTGGATGGCATATCCATATTGTTTTCAATGAAATATCATAATAATAAATTCATCAAATATAGAATTTGCATGCTTTTAAATTAACAAATAAGCGTGAAATTTATTCAACCTGTTTCAATTTGGATTTTTTTTTAATAAGTTTTTGTCTCTCTCTGTGTGTAGATAAGATTATTAACCTACCTATACATTCCTGAATAATACGGATCTAGTGTCAAACAATCCACTTGATATAATATTTCTGTTCATAATTCTTATTGCATATTTTTATTTTGACTTAGGTATCTCACTTACTCATTCACTAAGAATGAAAATATCTGCAACTGTATCTAAGCATTATCCAATTTTATTATTATTTTTATTTTTACAAGCGTTGAATTTTTTTAAGACATTCACAAAGACAATGACGCCTCTTCTGTTTTTTCCGTAGGTTTTAAATTACAAAAAGAGCTATTTAATTCGTAACCAAATACGTCGTATCAAAATGTCTACTAATATTAGACTGTTAATTAATTAAATGGCTTTCTATCAAAGGAACTCATTCTTTATCACGAATGCAAATACAAAATTTACTATTCATTTAAATCACCACCAACTCATCATTTATTTAAGTCAAAACGATAACAGTTTGCTCCGCAAAATATGTATAGTACCTACTATAATATAATAATAATAATTCATTTATTTCGGACCAATAGTTATCCATACGAGTGTTAGTAACAAAGGACTTAATAATAGTGTTAGTAAACTTACATTAAGGTTTGGACAAACTTTTTATTTAAGGGAGAATAATAATTCTCCGCTACTGTTTTCAGAATGCTGTTGGGACTATCTCTCACTCTTCTTAGCAGAGAAGCTGTTTTTTTGCGTATAATCGCGTGAAAGCCGTCCGTGCGGGCTTGCGCGAACATCTCAGAAGCACTGCAGTACCGTGGCAGTCTCAGCAGCATTCTAAAAGCATTATTGTATTGGACGCGCAGGACATCCAGCGACTTTTTGGTGTAATTGAACCACAGATTGCCCGTGTACAAACTTTGGCAGTACGCCTTAAAAAGGGTAATTTTAACTTGGTCTGTACATCGTGCAAATCTGCGAGCCAGCATGTTACTCCTGACCGCTAGAGCCCTACGTTCCCTTTCAATATCTAAATGGTCTTTCAGGTCATCGGCAAGAAAATGGCCTAGGTATTTAAAGGCTGACACTTTGTTAATCTTAGATCCATTTAAGAACAGCTCAGGTCCATCTTCTCGACGTTTGCCGCTGACCCCAAAGACCATGTATTCACATTTTTTCACATTATAAATCAAACCATGTGAGGCAGCATAGGCTTCACACACCTTTAGTAGCTCCCTGACCGCCCCCACTGATGGACCCAGCAGCACCATATCATCTGCATAGCTGATGTTGTTTATATTTACTCCACCAACACTGCATCCGACACGCCTGCTGCCGAGCTCACCTATCAGAGCGTCTACGTAGAGGTTGAAGAGCCTGGGAGAGGTTAGACCCCCCTGCCTCACCCCGCAGTCCAGCCTATACGGTTTACTAAGTGTACCGTCCCATTTCACGTGGTTTGTTTGATTGCCGTACCAGTACTTTAACAGACCACATATCTCAGAAGGTACACCCCTGTCCTCCACCTTCTTCCAGAGCACTTTGTATGAGACAAGATCAAACGCCTTGGAGAGATCGAGGAAACAGGCGTACACCGGCGTACTGCGATCTATGTAGTATTGGACGGTGTGCTTCAGACTTAAAATCGCACTTTCGGTTGATAGTCCTGGTCGAAACCCGAACTGTGCATCATGAAGACGTATGTAGTCGTTTAAAATAGTATCAAGCACACCGTCCAACACCTTCGCTGTGATAGTCGCAAGGGAAATGGGACGATAGTTATTCCTATCAGAGATGTCTCCCGTCCTGTTCTTCACAATGGGAACTACAATGGTCTTCATCAGATTTGAAGGTAAGTAAGAGTGACTAATACACATTGTGTAAAACAAGGACAGGACGCGCGGCAGGTGGACACCAGCGTGCTTTAGATGCTCAATGCTGAGCCCGTCGTGTCCTGGAGACTTACCTCGGCTCAAACCGTTTATGATGTTGCGTATTTGTTTCGCTGAGATGTGTACAATAGGTTTATCTCCCTGACACGCGGGCCCAGCACAGCCCATCTGCGTTGAGGTTCCAAGTGGGGATTGAACCTTAAAATGTTTCATAAACATATTTGCTATGCCACTGTGTTCACTTATCCCTCCGATGCTCGCAGCAATACTGGGCTTAGTGTCCAACTTACTAGTCGACTTCCAAAATTTAACAAAGTCTTTATCAGCTCGTTGTTTAGCTAACCTATCCATTATTATTTGCTCAGTGTTATTCTGACAAAATTTAAGCCTGCTTTTAAAAACTTTTCGCTTATCCCTCATTTCATCATAAACAGGACCCGAAGAGGGACGGTTGCAGATTACCCAGGCCTTAAAACTATTTCTGGCCTCAAAGTGAGCTTTTTTAACATACTCGTTCCACCCACATACGCGCCCGCCCCGCTTCGGTCCCCCTCTATGAGTAACTCTGGATTTCCTAGCCGCCTCACACAATATGCTCACAATCTGCTCATACATATTATCCAGTACAACTCTATGTTCGGTCAAGCCACAGAAACCATTAGCACAGTACGTATAATCGCGGGGGAAGTCAACATTCCGCAGTTCTTTGTTACAAAGTTTGTGGTAACATTGCGTTTCAGACTTTGTTCTTTCGCCCCATAAAACTGAATTTCTGTCTGCAGTACCACTAACCATGCGCTTAGGCCTCACCACCTCTAAGTTACATTCAATATATATCGGTAAATGATCAGATATGTAAACCTCCTCGGAGACCCTAGCATTCTTAATTGTATTCCACGCTGATTTGGATACTAAACAGTGATCCAGCCATCTCCTACTTCCGTGTGCGTCACTTATAAACGTGTAGGTATCACTGTCTACACCCAATACCTCCACATCCGCACACACCCACGACTGATCCGCACAGAAATTATTCATCTCTGTGAAAAACAGTTCATGAGGGTGCGCATTAAAATCCCCCAATATAAAAACATTTTCTATATCCCTACTTGCTATGGTAGCACTGATCTCACTCAATATGTCAGTAAATATTGGTAGGTTGTCAGGACAATCTGTAGGCATATAGACAGAAAAAACAATAATATTACGACCCTTTGTCGTGGCTGTGATGGCTACTAAACGAGGACTGCTACAGTCTACAACAGACACTGACTCAAAAATGCCCTTCTTCCAGAGAATGGCCACTCCCCCATAAGGCCTTCCTCTCAGTAAGCCCGCAGAATGTAGTACTATGTAGTACCAACATATTTTATTCTTTATAAAATTAAAATATTATACCATAACAAAAATATAATCATAATTATACCAAAACCAATTTTAAGGCTGTGTTTAGTAGACTCAAAATAAATTACTTATTTGTTCTGTTTTTGATTATCTCTGTTAAAACGTTGTTTTTTATTTAATGTTTTCTTTTCTGCTATTTCTACTATCTTAATTAACCATTAAAGTGATAAAGTGTAGTTAATTCTAGTCTGGTTTTAGACCTTAGAAAATATCATATAAATAAATTTAACAGTTCAAATTCGCGTTCTGGAAAAATCCCTATTATGTCAGGGTCCCGGTAATAATAGAAATCGAGCGCGCGTGACGTCATATCGTGCCGTTCTCACTTCACACCGCGATCTGGGGGTCGCAGCAAGCAATTTTAGTAGGTCTGACATTGCTACGAAGATTACTGTTGATATATTTCATGTGGATTTGTTTTCAGTAAATATATTTATGTTACTAGATTAACAGCATTAAAACTATGTTAGTAAATCAAAGAGTATTCAGGAAAAACAGTTGCCTACCTCAGATAGGATTTTTACTCGCTGTTTTTCAGCTATAAGTGCGGCTGCCTAGATATACTAATGAGGAATTTACTTTATATGATAATTTTACAATTTAATTTGATTTACTTGCAATGAAGAATTGATTGAGTGGACTCTAAGACTGCGAAGTATAGTTAATGTTTTGGTTATACACCTCCTATGTTCCTTAAGTTTGCCTTCAAAAACAATTTAAAGTAGACTCCATGTAACACTAATAACTTGCAAAATCAAGCGTAATGTCGACAATCTATGCCTCTTACACACGAAATAGTAATTTCGTAGCTACTACGAGTAGTAGTGGTTGCTACGATGATTGCTACGAATGTCTTTGCTTGAGGAGATCAAAAAACGATATTATAACATGATACAAATGAACTGAATTAATTTATACCTATGCTAATATTATAAAGCTGAAGAGTTTGTTAACGCGCTAATCTCTGGAAATTCTGGTTTGAATTGAAAAATTATTTTTGTGTTGAATAATCCATGTATTGAGGAAGACTTTAGGCTATATAACATCACGCTGCGACCAATAGGAGCGAAGCATCAGTGAAAAATGTTGCAAAAATAATCGCGATCATAAAAACAGAAATTGGCGCGTACGAAGTCGCGGGGAACAGCTAGTTATTAGATAAAAAGATAGATGCAAACAATACTAACACAAAAAAGAACAAAGCAAAGAGTAGAGCAAATACCTTACCTTGCGTCGTAAGGGCAATTAAAAGCAAATCAAACGAACAACCTAATCAACTCCGCCAATAGCTATGATTGTTGTAAATCCTGTAAGACCATTAGCTCCTGCGTGTAAAACGTTTGTTCGACGCCATTAATGGCTCCTTGATTGATAGCTTGTTACCGACGACTTAACAGTTAGTTTGCTTATGGGCCTTTGACAACATAACAACATAGTATCGATAGTACTCACTTTCCAGATAAAACATATACTTTAATTATATTTTAGTATAGCTTAAATTTTAAAAAGTTGAATTGCAGACTCAAAATAGTCTACTACTAAAGTTAACATTAACGTCACGATGTTAAAAAAAGACGTGTGGCACTCGGAGACTGCCGCGGTAAAGCTATTGCATAGCATTTTTTATCAACTTATGCAATTATAAAACTAAAAAGTATCACCGCTGTGCCGGTCGGAGTGGGGGGTGTTAGGTTATTTTCGTTACGGAATTTTTGGATTCGGTCTCCACGCTCAAGGCCCGCGATAGAAGCTATGCAATAGCTTAAAAATATACAACGAATCAAGTGAGAACCATGTTTTAGAATCTAATAAAGTTATTATTTTGTGATTTAGTGTGATTTAGATAATCTGGATATCTGCGCACTTCTGTAGTTAATTACGGAAAATATTATTCGTTAAAGCCTGGATGATAATGTTGTATTGTATGTAGCTATCTTATAGCACACATTGTACCTATGCTGTGAGCAATAAAACCAAAATCACCTAAAATTTTTCTAATTTTTATAAGATGTAACGTCACACCTCTGTGAAAATTTAATGACATTTATTGTTCATTCGGAAAATGTGTTTAAAGACTGTAGTGTTAAAGCTTAGTTTAAAAAAGAGAGTTTAGTAAAGAGAGGCAGCATTCAAAGAATTTGAACATTCACAGCAAACAAAAGCTGAACATTAGTTAGCCATTAAACAGTCTGCAAGAGTTCAAAGCTTTTGGGATTTAAACTTTAAAGTAAGGTTCAGACAATATTGCGAGTTATGGTACTTGTTATTTTGCAGTAAAAAAAGGATTAGAAAAACAATGAAACTTCAAATAAAGGGCTGATTCATCTTACGATATAAGAATAATTACGATCGAAACGACAATACTTGGCATATGATCCACATTTTGAGAAATGCCTCGGTTGCGATATTGTGTCCTTAATTTAAATTGACCCGACTGGGAATCAAAGGGGTCGAATAGAACAGTAGGGGCTGTGCCAATGCACTTGTCTCTGAGATGATCATTATTCTGTTTTAATGCCCCGAAAAAAAATTGAAAATTATTATATCATTCTTAGTACAAACGTAGAAGGTAAATACTTGTTCGTATTAATCGAAAAACAATCGTCTCTTTTAATATGGGTACGTTACCAAAAATAGCATTTTACTTAGCAGCACTAAACAAAGTTTATATACTGACTAGCGGACCCGACAGCAACGTCTGTCGGGTCCCTTTCCTGTCTTAACTATGAATATTAATTTCACATTGGCATAATTAATTAAAAAATTTTTTCAGATATGTACTAAGTTATTTAGCGACATTGAAAATGCTAACCGCACTGGAAACTGTAAGCATTTGCAGCACGCATTCTGTCAATGTTATGTCAAACGTCATAATGTTACATTAAAAAAGTTTAAATTGTTAAAAGCGCTAAGGTTACAATACAAATAATTTAGTATGGTGATTAAGTTTTCTTAAATTTTCTAATTTTCCGCGCAATTTTCTTAAATTTTTCTTTCATAAGAACATTCTCCTGGCTACAAAAAACCGAACAAAAAAAGAATTAGCGAAATCGGTCCAGCCGTTCAAGCGTGATGCGATGACCAAGGGAAATAGGGATTCATTTTTATTATAGATTTAAACTTTCATGGTCACTGTCGTAAGAGTTAGTTATTTTGAAATTTATACCATCTTGATTTTACTAAACAAAGTTTCAAAGACGATAATGTACTAACAATCTTTGAAGTCAACAAGAAAATATTTTAATCAAATCCGAATTGTTGCCTTCAACCTTTAAGCAGGGTGTAAGGGATTAACTGTTACTGCACAGGCTTTCGGCGGGGCATTAAGTCTAAGTGAAAATGCTAAGCCGGTTTTGTTTTCGTTTCGTTGAATCCTTTCATTTCTTTTCATCTCCGATGCTTAGTTAGAAATAATTTCTCGAGACAAGATTATTCCCGCCTTCATTTATGGGTTCACCCTTGCCGGGGCTCGTAAACTGGGGCTGTTTTCGCTGATAAGGTATTTTTCTTCGGACTCATAATGACTTTTTAATATTGCTTTGTAGACTGCCCCTGTATGTAAAAAAAAAGCTATAGGTGATGAAGATGATTCAAACAATACATTCATTATATTGGCGTATATTAAGTATCACAATTCCTTTTATTTATTGGTATAAATTCGAATTTACTCAAAATATGTTTTTACCTTTTCCAACTAAAACAAGTTATGCATCCGGAAACAACAAAGCTAGGCATATTTACTACGTGTAAACTTTTGTTCCCAAATACAGTTAGAACTGAATTCACCATATAAAATTGAATAAAAGGAAATGGTATTTCGTAGCTTGGTTACGGAAGATAAAATACCATAGTGGCCACAGCCGCCAAGAACCAATTAAAGTACCTGAGAATATCAAACTGATTTCTAAAGAGTAGATGATAATTAACTGTTCCGTAAGCAATTTTTTTTATTAGATTTTTTTATTTATTGAATTGCTAGTAACTTTAAAAATATGTTTTATCTGAACCGAAAGTTACATGTTTGTTTTTTCTGTCGAATTTTTGAGGGTACCAACTGAAAGTATTGATCGATGAAATTGTTTGCAGCCTTGAATAAATTCGTCAAAACAAACAATGGCTGGGAATCCCAATGCAACATTGCTCATCGACAGTCATCCGGAAAGTGGAAGGTTGTGGGTACAGGCAGTCGAATTTTCTATTCAAGAAATTGTAGTCAATTCAAGTAGTCAGAGCTAACCGGTGACTGTGAAGCGTCTAATAAAAATATCTAAATTGCACATAAATATGTACGCACAACATTGCTAATATTATAAGTTTCAATGAAATTACTATCGTTGGTCTAAGAAAGCTGAAAGTCTGAAATACTGTTGCCGTGACTATTAATGTGTTCTCTGCCCTATATTATGTTAAGTTCATTTTGCAAGACGCTGAACTGTTGAACATTTCTAGCATTAGGGTGTCATCAACAATTCACCTCTAACGAACTACCTATTTCTTTTTGAATTCAAAATGTTTCCGGCATAAGGCAGCATTCGGGCACGGAAGGTTAATAATGACAAAAACTGGAGTCTTTTTAACTTTCATTTTCTACGTGCCACCTCCTACTTAACTTGGTTGGCGTAGGTACCCTGGGAATTTTGTTTCAAAGGAACGACCTAGCCAGCCAGCAAGCTAAAGCTTCGCTTGGATTGCTTCTCTTATTCATGTTTCTTGTTCAAACTTTTTAAAGAGCTATAGTTTAGCATAACTGCCTCACTTTTAAAGCTAAAAGACAACCTTCAACACATATACATAGGTTATAAGCATACCGGTCTAAAAATATTTTTAGGTAGAGGTCGAACAACATTAGTCCCGCGAAAATCAATACTTGTTCAGTTATGATTTCATTGGATTCGAATGGGAGAAACGTAACTTTAGTCACATTTATACAAAAAATTATCATTGCATACATCCTACAAAACCATAGATATAAATTTTACGTCTTCCAGGAAAGTGGTTCCACAAATGTGTAATTTGTGACAGATAAAAAATGAAATGAAATTCACGCAAGTGTATAAAAAATGTTTTGCACATTTTAGTAAAAGAAATAATAAAATAAAATGAAAGAATCATGCATTGGACCTAAAATATAACAAAAATCATCAAATTTTTACGCTCGAAAGACATAATGGTATATTTAATCATGATTATCAATAACTTTAAAAGAACTAACCTCCTTCCTGGTTGAATAGACAGTAAATAATTTGATGTTACATATATTTTAGGTTTGCAGTTTTGCTTAAAAAGATATTACTTAATCTTTTAGTTAACTAAGCTTATTATTTATCGAATGTAACTGTCATATTAGTCCATTACACAGAAGAAACTACTTTGTGCATGTTAGTCATGCTACATGTTCACAAAACAGCAAATCAATATTATTACTGAGAATTTTTGTGTAAAATTCAGTCGAATGAAATGGTTAGAATATATTTATTGTACTATAAAAGTATCAAATATTATAGTTAATTATGAATCAATTCTAAATGTATCTTTACAAGAAGAGTAGTCCAGCTTATTCGTCAAAAACGTGCATGTATGAAATCAAAGAACAAGATTTATGTTAGAGAGTAAGTAAAAGGTGCTATCACAGCTGCGTAACTTCTTGTTAGACGGCGCATAATTTATTTCCTACCCAATAACTTTTGTGTTACTAATTCCGAGCGAGGAAAATGTTATGTTCGGGTAAAAATAATTTACAGAGTTCCGTGTCCCTGAGGACCGAGAAAGTTTTCTGATAATACGGAGTGGCAACCGCAAACAAGCCTCCAGGCAGCAATAAACTTAATGTTAAATGGATAGGGGAAGGTTAGCTAATTTGGTATGTGTCAGGTTGAATAAAGATGACTCTAGCAGCCGATGGAGCTCGGTTTCAGCCATCGCTACTGGTTGCACAGAACGGAAATTAAAAGCGACGTCTGATTAAAAATCGGAAATATATGCGTCCCATTTCCTACCATAAATATTTTAAGCATCATCAATTTTGGATATTCGAGTAATACAGTAGAGATTCGATTAACCGTATTTCCAACCGAGAGCCTTAATTACTTGTGTTAATATATGTCGACCTCATGCCGCATATTTTAAATGGTTTTTGTGAAATAAACTCATGTTAGACATATACATTAAATAGATTTTCGATTAGGTTACTCACTTTGCTACAGCATTTTTACTAAGGAAGCCACCTTGAGATTCCGAGAAAAGAAATCGCTTTTCCGTATCAAAATATTGAATAAACAAGCTATTCAAGAAAGAAAATATTTAGTATACAAAGCTATAACTGATTAAGGTATCCAATATTTTCAGTATTTTATCTGTGATTGGTGACATATATAAAAATAAATCCCTATTTCCCTTGGTCATCGCATCAGGCGTGAACGGCTGGACCGATTTCGCTAATTCTTTTTTTGTTTTGTTTGTTATTGTCAGGAGAATGTTCTTATAAAAGAAAAAAATAAGATAATTGCGCGTAAAATTAGAAAATTTAAGAAAACTTAATCACCATACTAAATTATTTGTTATGTAACCTTATCGCTTTTGACAATTTTAACTTTTTTAAATGTATGGCGTTTGACATACCATTGAATGCGTGCTGCTAATATCGTCAAATAGGGGGTAAAAAAACTGAATGTTTCACATGGCCAGTAATATCTCGCCTGTTACCGTGTTGGAATACCAACAAAACTATTTACATACCCGCCAGAAAAACAACGACAAAGAATGTTGTATTTCATAAAGCATAATAATAATAATTAATGGGTACATAACATTTCTTATTTAATAAACCATTTCGTAATCAATATTCATAGTTAAGACAGGACAACGTCTGTCGGGTCCGCTAGTAGTTAATAAAAACAAATAACTAACACCGGTGTGTAAACAATTTGTCTATTTAAGTGGTATAGAAATTAGAATAGTTAGAGTAATTTGAAAACCTTATCTTTTGAATTGATGTATGATTAACTGAAAAAAAAGTAGGGTCCTACTTTGTGTGTGTGTGTAGTGTTACAGTACAGTAAGCAGTGCCTATTTCGTAACAGTGTTTTTAAAAGTTTGCTACCTTATCAACGTGAGTGTTTCTTCAGATTACAGTGCAACAGCCGTCCTTTCAGCTTTTAGCATTGTGGCAAATATGCAGCTGGGCTTGATTGCTATGCGACGTGATAAACCACTCGTCCTAAGTGCTAAATGCACGCACACAGGGAAATGCACTCCTTTTGTCCTACTGCATCCTTATTGACGATAATTTATTTCTGATTTATGTAGCTTTTGCACGCGACGCGTGGAATGTTGAATTGAAAACAATGAAAGTATATATGTTATTCCAGCCAATAAACTAACACCGTGCCAATTTTCTTATAGATTACCTATTACTGGTACTTGAGCTGATAACATTCTAGTACTTACTTAACAAAGTAGCTATTTTTTTAGTTCTTACAAAGAATGTGGGATCTACCTCCTAGTGGTCCACCACGTGGCACCGGCATCTTTGGTTTTCCAACCAATGATGACGGCTAATAGATCCCTCTGCAATGGTAGGCTTCGTAAGAGGCCGCCTGGATGCTACCACCCTCCTGCCGGAGTCCAGCGCCAAACAGTTTTTCTGTGTTGCGCTGGTGTGTGGGAGAACCAGTACCTCTGGGTAAGCTCGCTCCATCTTAGGCTTCTTCTTAACCATATGGTTAACTATATAGTTAAGTATGTAGTCAGGAGCAAGCCCATTAAATAATTAAAAAAAAACTACATGAGAGTCAGCCACAGAGGACACTTTTTAGCAAAATTGGGGTATTTCTTTAATTAAGATTGTTTTTATTTGATTTAAAATGCGTAAAAAGTAAACCTTAACTTGTATAGCAATCCTTTTAGTCTGGTGGTACCTCACCTACGTACAAAATAAAGTCGTGTTAGTTATACCACTTACTATAAGTCGAGAAGGCCTGGACCGATTTTTATGGTTTTGGTGTTTTTGAACTTGTCTTCGTCGGGAATAGAATAATAATTAGGTATTAAAAACGTTGAAAAGTTAAAAACTATAATAATGTTTTTCCTTATAAATATAGTTTTTTTTTTCAACCACGCCACATTTGATGACAGTGACATTTAAGACGTCAAAATCAAATACTATTGAGGCGATACGAAGTTCGCGGGGTCCGCTAGTTTTACCATAAAAATTCGAGTTGTCCTTTCTTTCGATTTGGTAAGTAAAAAAGCTTGAAGCTTGAACGTTATGAAAGGCACATAGTTTTTTAACGTGCTTAACCTTCATAAAGAAAAAAATATTAGCACTTGCAACATTTTTCTTTTCAAGTAGTTAATGTAGTATATTTTTCCAACAGAAGTTTGTCATTTCTTGTGACTTTTGTGGCATGCAATCCTCAGGAGCCAAGATGTGGCAAGGTTTCTCTATAAATAATACGAGTTAACCCCATTATAATATCCAAAACTTTTGCGAGCTCTGAATGTCCGTGATGCGTCCAAGTTGAGGCTTCACTATAATGTGTATGTTATAGTGATGCCTCAACTTGGACGCATAACCTTATAATAGGTATGTTCTGAGTAAAATAGAATTTGCGTGTTCGTCGTCCCACGGGGGTGCCGCATAACCCTTTTCGACGGGCTTCTTGTTATTAACAACTGGAATATATTGTACAACTTACCATCATTATACTCCGATTAATATTAAGTGTATCGTATTTAAGCGTCGTGGTCAAGGGATATGTGATAATTTAAGGAAATTCTATTAGTAATAAAATGTTAAATAAATAATGGTACTGGTAATGGTATACATATACATGTATATAATGCCTGTAATGTACAGGTTATTAGACATACGGACAGAGATTATTAGACTTGCTAAATCTAAATAACCGCTAATGGTGTGCCTATTTGTATTTATCCAAGACCAAGCCCATACATCTGGTAAAGGTAAGGAATAAAACTATCATGAATAAAATAACGTCCATACGTTACATAGTTGCGCAACTAGCTCAGTCATTTCTTTATATTAAAAGTAAACTTTCAAATAGGACGAACGTTCTTTTGATTTCTAGTTAGTTCAAAAATACATAAAATAGATGCAGCAGTTGCAAATACAGAGAACAAGTTACCAGCATGTATGTTAACAAATTGTAAACATGAGAGTACTGATTTACATACAAGACAGGCAGGACTGCTCATACGAACAGTTGCCGTGCGAATTGCGATGCAGGCATTGCTGATGTATATACTAGTGCACTAGTGTTTCCAAGCTTTTCAATGTTCAAATGTTCCCTGACTAATTTCGAATGTTCACTCCATGACTTGAAATGAAGTATTTCAAGAATTATAAAGTTGGTTACACTAGGACAATATAAAAGGTACGCATCATACCTTGAAACAATATGAAAAAAAAACCTATTGGCAAACTTGCAAACTGTTTACACTACATTGCACCCAAGTTGTTTAAACTATCGTATCTCTTAGCTTTTCTGCGTAATTGTTAGAAGCTAAAAGAAGCTCGTAATTTACTTAATGCAAACCAACTTACTTAAATTAATTAACAGTTCACAAAAAATACTTCAAAATTCCCTAAGCCCATCTTTCTCACTAATCGCATTAAGTTTTTGTCTAATTACCCAGATTTATTCTATTAATCCTTGTTAATTTTGTTTAATTCATAATTTTTATAAGGACTGCCACTACATGTAATCAGAATAAAAGCCCCCGAAAAGAAGAAGCTGCTAAAATGTTTAGGTACTATTAATGTAAAATTGATAGTTTAGAATTACTTAGATATGTGTCAGTCTGTTTTACTATGTCTGTCTACGAGTAGCTTTATTTTGAAACTAGCTGTTTCCCGCGACGTCGTCCGCGTCAATTTCTGTTAATAAGAATTCGATTATTTTTGCTACATTTTTCACTAATGCTTCGCTCCTATTGGTTGCAGCGTGATGTTATATAGCCTAAAGCCTTCCTCGATAAATGGACTATCCAACATAAAAAGATTTTTTCAATTTGGACCTCTACTTTCTGAGATTAGCGCGTTCAAACAAACAAACAAACAATCTCTTCAGCTTTATAATATTATAGTATAGATCTAGGCTAATAATAATTTAACAATCTTTGGAAAACTTAGAAACATGAGTACCTGCCTGCGCTTAAAAGTATTATTTTACTTTAATTACTAATACATCTACCAGAGTCAAGTAGGGAAAATCCAGTCAATCAGGCGGCTATGAACTATCTGATGACCTTTAGCAAGGTGATTGAGAATCAGCCTTTTGGAAACGGATGAATCCCCTGTAGCATAATGCAAGTGTGTAGTAGTATAACATGACGTTTGAAACTGCATAAACGAATAGTATTTGTTATTATTTCTTCTTATCTTTCTTATTAAATGTTCAAGGATGCGGTCCGCTTTCAAATATAATCAGTTGCTAATTTAACTAACCACTGAACTTCGTTCTTACATCGATCTCGTTAAATGGTGCTTTAAACAATTTATTAGTGATATAAGTATTCAGGATAATTATGCTAGCTGCTCAATTAATTCACTGGTTTAACCAGTAAGCATCAAAACATATACGTTAATAACCTAAAATTAAGCTCTATTTTCGGAATACTCCTTTGTTTATCCCTATCGGCTTAGAGATGTAACAAAATTACCTATTCGCGGAAGGAGAGTCACGTCTCTCATGATTTATCGCTTGTCAGCAAGGAAAAACAGTGGAGTACATCATAAATATTAAATACGACACGCTTTCCCACACTTAACTTAAAAAGCACAAATATGTGGCGATGTATGCTGTCAACGGATTTACATTACATTTATCACGAAAAGCGGTACCTTTGTTAGATTGCGAACTAAAGTACAACAAAGGACGTCGGCCTGCCAGACATGCTATGAAATGCCAGGTTAATGTATCAAGTCAAGTTGATGTCGGTAGGTATTCATATTCATATTCATATTCATATTCATTTATTTCATCTTTTGGTAATACAATACACTTAGACACGTCAACTATTTACATTTTCAAGCAATTTAAAAAATAAACAATAATATTTTAAATTAAAATTAATTACTTATTCAAAGTTTAAAACTAAATTATTACAATTAAATTACATTGTTCAATGTCAAATTAATAATCAATAACAGTCATACATAGCAAATAATATAATAAGAACAAACATATAATCACAAAAAATGTCATAAATTAAAAATGTCATTATCCGTCAGCGCTTCATTTATATTATAATAACTTTTAAATATTAGTCTATTTTTAATTAATTCGCTAAATTCTTTTTTCTGTAGGTCCCTTACCTCTGATGGTATTTTATTAAAAAATTTGACACCCATGAACAAAAAACTTTTTCTATATTTAACCAACCTATGTTTTGGAAGTATTATCTGATCTTTTTTTCTAGTGGAATACGTGTGGTTATCACTCTTTTTAGTCATGTTATTAACATTATCCTTAATATATAAGATGCTTTGGTATATAAATTCCCCAGTTACTGTCATAATACCTAATTGTCTAAATTTATCTCTACAGCTGTCGTTATATTTTAGGCCAGAAATATATCGGATAGCTCTTTTTTGTAGATTAAAAATCTTGCTGGACTCAGCTGCAGTACCCCACATTAAAACTCCATATGCCATAAGAGAATGAAAATATGCAAAATAAACATTTTTAGCCGCTGAAAAACCTCCTAATTCTTTAATTTTTCTGATGGCATATGTAGCTGATCCCAATTTCTGTGAAAGTTCCTCTATTTGAACCGCCCAAGTAAGCTTATTGTCTAATGTAATACCAAGAAATTTTACACAGTTTTTTTCACTTAAATTAAGATCGTCAAGGGTGCTACGCACACATGGAGGCGTAATTGTATTGCCTAGTCTAAAGTTGATTAATTGGGTTTTATCTACATTCATGAGTAAATTATTTTTTGAAAACCAATCTATAATTGCGTTAACATTATATTGAATTTTTTGAGCTAGTTTATCATAATCTTTATCTTTTACAATCAGAGTAGTATCATCAGCAAACAGAACAATGTCGGCGTCGCTTAAAACTACAGATACGTCATTAATATATATTAGGAACAATAAAGGACCCAGAATAGAGCCCTGAGGTACACCAAACTCTATAGGATTATCGTGAGATCTAACTCCATTTATTTCGACAATTTGTTGTCGATTTAACAAATATGATTCTAGAATTTTAAGCTCATTATCCCTAACACCATAATGTTCTAGCTTAGCCAACAAAATGTCGTGCCTTACGCAATCAAACGCTTTGGACAAATCACAGAAAATGCCATAAGTTTTCCTTGATTCGTCCAGTCCCCTTAATATATCATCCATTAATGTAGCTATGGCATGTTTAGTAGATTTTGTTTTTTGGAAACCAAATTGCCTGGTATTAAATAATTTATGAAATGTCATATATTTTGTTAAATTTTCCGCTATATACTTTTCAAAAATTTTGCTAAAACATGGAAGTATTGATACTGGGCGATAATTATTAGGATCCGAGGTTTCGCCCTTTTTGTACAATGGGATAACTTTAGCTGCTTTCATTTCCTCGGGAAATATAGATTTTACAATTGAACTATTTATAACATCCCTTAGCGGTAAAACAATTTCACTTTCTAGTTTTTTCATTAAAAAAGGAGATATGTACCACAGGTCATTAGATTTTTTAGGTTTAAGGTTTCTCATTATTTTATCTACGTCATGTACAGTCATTAATTCTAGTTTAAAGGAGTGTGATGCAGTTGGTGTGTATTTTTTTAGGTATATCATAGCTTGTTCCACTGATGGATTTAAATCTTTTGTCAAGTTTTTAGTAACATTTGTAAAATAGTCATTAAAACACTGGCTTAAAGCAAAAGGATCAGATACAATGTGATTATTCTTGTTCCTAAGCTTATTACAAATACTGTTGTCTGAATTTTTCTTTTTACCTGTTTCTTCATTTATGATTTTCCACACACATTTAATTTTATCACTATTATTTTCTATCTTATTTTTGATATAATTTCTTTTAGCGTCAATACATACAAGCTTAAAAATTTTACTGTAATTGGATACATAAACTCTAAAATTATTATCATTACTTGATTTGCGCAAAGAGTATAGTTCAAATAACCTTTCTCTGGAAATGCGAATACCTTTGGTGGCCCATTTATTGAAACAATTTTGCACTCGAGAGATAACAGGTCTGAGTGGAATGTGGATTTCAATATTTTTCATAAAAGAGTCAAAAAAATTTTTGTAATTTTTAGTCAGTAAAGTCAAATTATTAAAATCAATGTCAAAAGCTTCTTTAAAATTGTCTATATTTATGGATGAAGCTTTTCTAATAAGTCGTGTAAGAGAAGGTATTTGTTCTATGTCAGTTTCAATTACAATTAATTGAGCCTGGTGGTCCGATTTAATACCATTTATAACCTTAACTTTACATACATCTAGATCCGTAAAAAAATTATCGAGGCACGACTTGCAATGAGGTGTTACTCTTGTATATTCATATACTTGTTGTTTAAGTAAAAAACAATCTAAAATATCAGATAACACATTTCTGTCATTCACTATAGAAAAATGAACATTAAAATCTCCACATAAAATTATGGATTTTTTATTGTTTTTTGTTATTTTTTCTAAACACTCTTCTAGTTTTGATTTAAAAATATTTATGTCAGCGGAAGGAGACCTATATACTACGATTACAATCACATTTAACAATTCAATAGCTCCAAATTCACATTCTTGATCTATTGATAGTTCTTGAATGTCTAGCCTAGCTTTGGCTTTCCATTTATTCTTGGACAGAATAACTATTCCACCTCCAACTAAGTTTTTCCTGCAGTACACTGATGTTTGTTTATAGCCATTTATATTTAATAGATTTATATTTTCTTGATTTAACCATGATTCTGTTATACACATTATGTCGATATCTTCAGATTCGAGAAATAAACTCAGCATGAGATCTTTTTTCGAGAGACTTTGTACATTTTGATGGCAAATAACTATTTGTTTGGATTTTTGCGTTGTATTTTCGGAAAATCCATATTTTTATAACCTTCGCTACCATTTATTTCATTATCAACCAAAGTTATTAAATTGCAGTTCATAACATTCGTATTACATTGACATGACAGAGCAATATGCTTAGCTAAAATATTCTTAGATACTACATTAAAGGGAGTTTTTTGTAAAGTATTAACATCTATAAAATGCATATTTTCATAGAGTAAACCTAAGTTATAAATATCTGTATTAACTTCAAATATAATATTGTCGTCTTCGCTTCTTTCTTTCCCATATGCTATTGATGTGATAATTAACTTGTTGTTTAATAATTTCAATTGATGTAATAACTTCCTTATAATACTAACATAATTTTTGGCATGTTTTCGAATCGTGGTGAAGTTTGTTATCATTATTACTACCGTGTAATCTTTATTTTGCCTATGCATTAATGCGCTGTTTAAAATATCCTCCATTTTAGCATCTGGTTGGCAAGTGTTCATAACTGTATAATATTCCGGCAAGTTCTTCTTAACTAACTGTCCCATATTTCTGCCAGACGAGTCTGAGTACATTTTAACTTCTTTTTTATTTTCATTTACATCTCGATCTAAAAGTTCGGCTTCCCTTACGTCTAATGTATTTTCTTTTTGCTGTCCTATGTATATCTTTTTATTTAACACTGTTCGCAGTTTTTCTAACTGATTTTCTAAGAACTCTAGTTTTGAACGTAGTATATCTTGGTCTTCTAACCTTTTTTCATATTCCAGTATAATTTGTAGTATTTTTTCGCTTTCTGCCCTTATTCCATCTACTATTTCATTTCGTTTTCCTATTTCTCTTCGTAAAATGTTATTAGTTATGATTTGCTTCTTAAGCAATGCATTTGTTTTTCTAAGTTTTTTTTTAAACTTATTATTAGACTTTTGCTTGGCTTTCATATGAACTAACTTTTTCTTTGTCATATTCTTTACATCTTCAGTACTATGTATTTTAAATAGTAATTCACTATATTTTAATTGCAGGTTTTTATATTCCTTTGTCTTAGTATAAAGTTGTTCTTTTAACTGTGATAACTTGTATGTATTTTCGTATTCGTCATGTTCTTCCATTAGCATAGAATTTTCAGTAGTTATTTTACAGATAACTTCCTCAAATTGATTATTTTTTTCTTCCTCCTGGCATAATTTCTTCTTTAGCGCTTGATTTTCTTTATAAATACGTTCAAATTGACTTTCATATTCTCTTGAGTTTATCTCGTGTTCTTCTAAAAGAACTTTATTTAGTTTCTCCTGCTTTTCCAATTTCTCCTTCAGTTTGTCAATAACATTAACATAGTTGGTTCTGGTTTCACTGGTTTCCTCATCTGTTTCTTTTGACGAATTGCCTTGCTTTGCTTTGGATCTTGTCATTATTGTAGCCATATTTAAGTTAAAAATGGTGCAAAAATGACCATAACAATAAATGAAAACCGTAAATAATAATTAGTTCATAAATAAAATTATAGTGTCTAGTCCCAAGCAGTATGCACAACACTAACACGAAAACGGTCGACAATTTGATACACTTATTTCTGTTCATCAACTCAGTAACTGTTCATTTTTGTCCTTCTGAAACACAGTCTTTAATATTTTACACATTCCATTTCATTTACATAAAACAAACGTTCACACTAAGGTTATACGGTAGTACGATGTTTGGCAGGTCAACCAGTGTAAAATACAAAATAGAAACAAATTTTTAAAATAAAATAAAAAAGAAAACAATTAAACAAAATAAAATAAAGATCAATTAAAATGTCATTAAGAGAAAAAAAAAAGTAAAATAAAATGCTCATTTACTGAGGACCGAACCCACGATATTCGATTCAGTAGTGTAGATATAAGCCATTACACCAAGCGTCTTAATGGCAAAGAATGTAAAATTTGCCTCTATTTGCGGCTTACGGTATCGTTTAAATGAAAAAGATCGTTGCTCATGAGTCACAAATATTACTGTTCACACCCGAGTTTCAACTTTTTAATACGGTTCACTAATGGGTACTTTAATTTTGTCGAAAATGTTACTTTGGCTGGGCAATTAGGGCACTATTTGTTAGATTATTTCACTTATACACTGATGAAATGATTTTTGAAACTTATTAATTTGTCTTTATTCCGAAGTCAAAAAGTTTTAAGTACTTGTCACTATATTGTTTTTTTCACAGTCAAGAGATGATATTTTTCGTAGATAACACTTTCACTTCTTTATCATGCTTAACTTAACAATTTTAATTTGTTTACACTTTGAAAAACTTTGTGTTACTATTTTTAATGTTGAGATAAGTACGGAGTACGATCTAAGCGTGACGGCAGCGCCATCATATCAGGTAGGTATTAATACGTATTTTTGTTTAAAAAAATCTCTTTTCTTAGAACTTCGTAACCGCCAATAAAAATAAATCCACATTCTGTTAAATTACGTACTAGACATGTATATTTTTAAATAAAAAAAAAACGTTTGACGACTTGAAAGTGAAACAACACAAAATTAAAAAACTTAATTATTTTATCTGATACCTACAGCGTAAAGACACCTTCAATTTTCAATACGACTATTTAAACGTTAGAATTTTTTTTAAAGTATCATTGTCACTCTTATCCGAGACACTGCGACTCAGCCTTGAAAAATTCGCGCTGAGTCGCAGTGTCTCGGTGGCTTAATGGTATAGCGCCCGCCCGGCATGCGAGAAGATGCGGGTTCGAGTCTCCCCCTGAGACATTATTTTTCAAGTTTATATACTGAGATTATTAATTCTTTAAAGATTTAGTATCAAGACATTACGAGTGCACTGGGTGTCGCACATACATAAGTCTATAGGTATATGTATAGGCCGCTGCCTGCTTGACTGCGCAAATATACAGATACCCATGTTAAGCCCATCGCATCTGCCAAACGACATACTTTCATCGGTTATCTTGCCATTAAAACAATAAAGACCGATGAAACAATAAGTTTTTTAGTTCAATAAATAAAAAATCTGTTAAATGTAATATTTTAAAGATGCAATGCAGGCATACAGGCAGAAAATAAGCATTTAAAAATTAGCCATCAAACAAAATCTGTAAGCGTAGTTTATACTGTATTAGTAATTTGGCCGAGTGGCTATTTACGATTACGACTCGTAATAGTCACTCGACCAAATTACTATACGAGTGGTTTAGTTATAACAAAATTAGCGCGACTGAAGTGCCCACCGAAGTGAAAGATAGTCTGTTTGTTGTTCGGATACAGATATAATAGATTACTCGCCATTCAATTGAAAAACTCATCCAATCGGAACTAAACTGTACGATACAATTTGGAAGAACATTGTTTATCGTATTTTGTTTTATCTCTATGCAACGACATGAATACATCACATACGAGTAGGACCTTTTTGTCGTATAAGCATTTATGGCAGGGGTGTAGACTGTAGACGCAGAGGAAATATTATGTATGAAATATGGTATATTTATTTGCTTTGCTTATTCATCCCCTAATTACTTTTCGATTCAGTACTTTTTACAAGTAATAATTAATCAAATCAATATCACTAATATACACTTCAAAGTTTAATCAGACTGCTTCAGAAGGAACGTTACCTATTTCTTAAATCGTTGCTCCAAATAGTTTTATCTTAATTGGTATGCATTTATCTACTTTTGACGTTATTCGTAGCTTATTAAGGTCCAATTCAAATTCAAATTCAAATGGTTTATTAAACAAAAACAAAGAAATTTACCGTTCATAGGTAAACTCCTATTTTGTTAAACAGTTTATCCCATAGATCATTTTGATACATAAAACTTTTTTTATTCAGACAACGAATCCGTAATAGATGCGTGATTATAAATCTCGCACTACTTTCAGACATTTCATAACAAAACAACGAGATAGACAGATTGATATTAACCTCAATCAAAGCAACACTATTGAGTTTGGCGGTAAGTACCTACTCCTATTTCAGTTTCATAATAAGTTAATAACTTATTTGTGTCAGGGTCATGATTTATTCCCCAAGCTTAGAGTGACCTCTGCCTTTTATCGATCCCAGTTAGATAACGATGACTGGTCTAATACGATTCAAAGAGATACGCCACTCGATACTGCACCATACTTCGTTGCATCTTTCTCTATATATATTTCTATTAGTCGTCAGAGTTTTGACTGATTAAGGGTTCCACGTCAAAACAGATTCAAATCAGTATACTTCGATACATGAAAATCAAATATTTAAATTGAGTTTAACTGTTATAATTCTTTACAAATATGACAAAAATAACAAGAAAGATTTATTAATAAAAGCCCCAGTTGAGTTTTTAGTATTGAACTTAATATAACTGACATTAAAAATAGATAGAAGAATAAAAACTGTCTTGGTAAACTTTAAGTAAATATTATAGTTAACTTCTTTACAAAATATGTAGATTACTACTAGATGACTATGAAATTGTTTAAGACTTATTAAATACTTGTATACTAAATACATATAAAGGCGAGTAATGCCAGGACATTAAAAAACAGCACCACCCCTTCTCCTCCTACCTCTTTACCATTGGCAAACTCTCCTTTTGTAGGGAAATGTGTCCAGCAATGGATTGATATAGGCTGATGATGATGATGGTTACATTTAAAAGTTTTTTTCAAATGTATACGGACCAAATTCGCCATTGTTTAATTGAATACTTAATATGTATAAATCTATACTACTTTATACACGTTCACGTATGTTAGATTTGACGCGTAACGTTTCGCAAATGGTTTTTAGTCTATATAAAAAGTAGGTGAGCTAGGTCAGTTATTAAAAATAGTTGCAAATTTCCACACGTGAGACCTTTAATGCCATTGAGAATTATGATCCCTGTTGTGTTCAATAAGTCAATTCTGCTGGACGCTGCGGTCGTTCTACGAATCATAGAATATTTAATCGCTGACTGCAGTAGTGCCAATAATATGACATTGAAGATTTTTAGAGATTTAATTTTTTTTTCGACATTAAAAATAAGTCTGCTGCCAAAACAGGCATTAGAAATATGTTTATAATCATTTAACTCACGTTACATATAGTATATAGGTATTATTTGTATATTTTTACTTATTTGCACCGCCTGTAATATTTCTACTTGGCCTTATGGTTGACTGGTAGAGAATGCTTTTAGCATAAAGTCCGCCATTTGTACCGTTTTTGTATGTGCAATAAAGTGTTAATAAATAAAAATAAATAGGCAGTCGCAATATTTTTTAAATATAAGCACCTTTAATTTTTATCAAGAGTCCCACTGTCGGAACCCAAATCCGAATGACGTACCTTAAACCATAACAAGCAGTACGTTTTAAATTGCATCGACATTCTAATCGTGGCATTGTGATATTAAGAGATTATACAGGCAATACGAATAATACAAACACGATAGAGATTCGTAATAGCCATAGGTGATAGTCACGCAAGCTATCGTGACTACAAGTTTTTTTTTTAATTAGCCCTTTGTCACATTCACATTACTGGGGCTCTAACGAAGTTTTCCCTCCGCCCTCCGGAAGAGATACCGCGCACAAAAAGTGATTACGTAAATGGTGGTAATAGAACCAACGACCTTTTCATTCCTAATCTATTAACGGGAAGGAATACTTTTGCTATCTGTGTAGATGACTCCCATTTCCTAGTTGTTTCTTTTAGATAATGAAACCAAACTGTTAACTTCAAGTTAAGTAGTGGTATTAAAGGCTGGTGAAA
Organism: Anania crocealis; assembly: GCA_949315895.1. Lineage (NCBI taxonomy): Eukaryota > Metazoa > Arthropoda > Insecta > Lepidoptera > Crambidae > Anania > Anania crocealis. The sequence goes on along the minus strand of OX438880.1, from coordinate 18,830,117 downwards.
ATCTAGATGTCTTTCGCACGCATTAAGTAGTTTATGTTTCTCAAAATATTCTTAAGAATAATTAAAGCAAATAAATTGCTAGTGCCTATATATTATCAATCGATTACTTCAATAACTTCAATATACAGTAACACAAAGGCAAAGACACATAATTAAACAGTTTGAAAACCTTTGTCTCATCTTAAGATAGTTCTAGTATTTGTAGATATTTACTTGTCAAAATGTTTCTTTTCGGACGTTGGAGTTTGGCATTTATAACACTTCGTTTATATTCGTTGACACTACAAATATCTTGGCAGCTCAATGGAAAGCAGTCATCCGGCAAACAATTTTCAACTCGAATCGCGTCTATGTCAGTCGAAAATATTAGTCTAATAACTAAACATCGTACTTTCAGTTTTCCAACCAAGGTTTTCAAAATTTTGTAGAACAAATACCAGTTTATTTACATAGAAATAAAAAAGGGAAAGTTAATATTGAACTCTTATACTTACATGCTTATTATTTATGTATTTTAGGAGATTATATGAATTCTAAAGAAAAAAATATTTTATTACCGAAAAGCTTTTATGAAACCTTATAAAAGTTCTATGACGCACCTATCGCTGAACAGCTTACAGAAAGGCTTTGATCAGCTAAACCGAGTAAGGCTCAGACGCGTTCGGGCCACTCGCAAAATAATTCTTAAATCCGTCAAAGTAAAGAATGCTGATGAACCACCATGACTCACTTACCGACTTGATTTCATTGTAAAAAGGTTTTAATGTAACGCTGTAATGAGCATTCTTTTTTAAACAGTAGCTTGTTTAAATATCAATGTTTAAAAAAATTATACACTTACTTAATCTATCATCAATTTAACTGAAATGGGATATGATAGTAGACTTCGATTACGGAACTATTATTCAAAATTTCAGCTACTTTTCTATGTCTTGCGAGCTGGAACATGGCAAATTTAAGTCAAACAATAAGTCAGGATTTGTATTATACCATTATTGTTACGGACACACGTCAATCTCGTTTAATTTAATATTTAGTTTATGTAATTGACCTTATTACTGTATTATTTTAGCTTTGAATATGTATGTATGTAAAGATTTTATATTTTATCACAATAAACGTAATTTCTGTTAGGGCCTTAGTTTATAAGGAAATGTATTAGCGCAGGGCTTGTTTTATTTCAATAAAATAGCAAACCGGTTTCTTATTTCCACTTACAATATCTAAAGTATTAGGTAGGATCTGGTATGGTTGTTTAAAGGTACTGGGGTGAAGGAAAATAACTGTAGGCCGTCCCGCTCACGCGCGGCGGAGGTATCCTATAGGCTGTCCCTGTCCCCCTAACAGATTCTGAAGGTCGGTAGAAAAAAAAACCCATGTAGGTAGGATTGTAAGTGGAAAAAATGTTAAGAAGCCTGTAGGTAGGTTTAGAATATGTAAGACAGAGATAGCAATACACATATCGGACCTCTCTTTTCTCCGAAGTTATTATGTGGGTGGATCGAGAAAGTGTCCAAAGAGTAAAAGAGACTATGTGTGTTCTATCTTTGTCTATCTAAGGAAAATCACGAATTTTGTATAGTCACTAGGCTAATTTAAGAAATGTAAATAAGAATAGGACGTGATCAGGCGAAAATTGTCCCTGCTCTCACGGTCACCTTCAAGAAAAAGAAAATAAACTCTGAAGAAATCAACAAGTGTTTTCGTCCGTATACAGTCCACTCAAGAAGTCCATGGTCGGCTTGTACCTACAACCTACAAGGTCTGGTCCATGCGATCCGGATAAGTGAAGCCAGCAAGATATCAAGATCAGTCTGAAGATCAGTGCAACAGTGAAGCAACATCGTCGTAACCGTTCATCGTGTAACGAAGAGAAGAAAGTGTAACCAGACGCGGGTGTACCGCGGCTCGGGCATTCACCACCTAACGGTGTCAAACGGTGTTTGTTCTGAGTTAACGCCGTTCCCAGGCGGTGCAGTCAACGGACGAGCTGCCGTATATCGTGCAAACGATTACGAACTAGTCCGACCACGCCAGTACGGTGTGCGCAAGCGTAGGGGCCGGACTGTAGGCACTGCTGAGGGTTCTGGTGATTCCAGCCAGGACAGAGCACCCTACGGCTGCGTACATTCTCTGCTGGGTGGTTCCTCCCTTTCCACTCCTGCACGACCATCCATCCCCAGACAGGCTCCCCACGGTAGCGTACCTGTCCGGGATTGTTAGGAGTAGGGGCTGCAAGTAAGAAGATGCCAACAACGCGAAGACAAGCTGAGGCCGCCGGGAGTCAAGCAATGGAAAACTCAAGACGATGTGATTTTGAAGAGCCACCTGCATCGCCATCGGTGCAAACATCAAAGAGTCAAGTACCCGCAGAAGGCGGATATATTATGGAGACGGACCCAGCACCGATAGCAAAGCGTCAAGATGCCAACGCCGACACAGACGTGCCACGGACAAAGGCACCGTCATCGAGGGGGTCAAGCGTTGCCGCACGAATTAGACAAGCGGAGTTATTGGCCGCAGAGAAGCTCGCCGCACTTGAGAAAAGCTTAATTCAAAAACGATTAGAATATGAAATAGCTACAATTATGGAAACCGACGACGATGACCGTGAGAGCATACCCGCCGGTGACAGTCAAGCCAGAGTGGACGACTGGCTGGACAAGTCGCAGTCCCGGCGTCGCGAAGAAACGCAGCTACCCACCACAGAGGAGCCTTGCGACATTCTTACTCAAGAGCGACAAAGACAGAAAGATGTTCAAATGACAGAGATGGTTAGAAACCGTCATTTGAATCCATCACAACCTCCGGAAGAGAATAAAAAGGAGGAAGAGCCTCGAATGAAGATGGACGGGGCGGAGGTACTCGCAGCGACATTAGAGAAAATCATGTCAAGACGACCGACACCACGACAAGCAATAGAATTGCCGATATTTAGCGGGGCACCGACAGACTGGCTTTCTTTTAAGGCAGCAATGCAAGAATCAACCATGACAGGCGCATACACTAAAGCTGAGAACCTGGCTAGATTAAGAAGCTGTCTAAGAGGAGAAGCCAAAGAAGCAGTAGCGGCTTTATTATCATACGCATCCGATCCGGACATAATTATGAAAACTCTAGAACAGTGCTACGGAAGGCCGGAGATAATAATTGATCGAACGCTAAATGAATTGAAGAGTCTGCCGCGCCTAGGACCGACTGCCAGTGACTTGAATACATTTGCAATCAAAGTACAGAATATTGTTTGCACGCTGGACTCCATAGACAACAGAGGATACCTGAGAAATCCAATGCTAACACGGGAGATAATTGATAAACTTAGCCCGCATTTGAAATCTCGATGGTGCGACTATGCAGTACAATACTCAAGCTATTCGGAGCCAGAGATAATCACTTTGTCACATTTCCTAATGGAAGAGGCTAACAAAGCGCTACGCTACGCATATACGCCGCAGTCGAATTATTCCGCTACAAAAAGAGAAGTCGTGTCAGTCAAACCGAACACAAACATAAGAAAGAAAAATACGGGAGTGTACGTCACAGCCGAAGAAAGGAGGACGGCACAAAAGAAACCCTGTTTGTGTTGCGGTGGAGACCATGAGATGTCACTGTGTAAAAAGTTTATAGCTATGACAGTTAACCAAAGATGGAACTGGTTAAAGGAAGAAAGATTATGTTTTCTATGTTTATCAGATAGACATCGGCGTCTCAAATGCAAAGCGCAAGTATGTAATGAGAATGGTTGTGGTCGACGTCATCACAGAATGCTACATATGTCAGAGAGGGACAGCAAGAGTCCACAACATACATTAGAAAGGGACAGCAAGAGTCCAGAACAAAACCAAGAGGTGGTCGCATCTGTCAATCATTCGATAGACGCGTCCAAGGTATTGTTAAAAGTATGTCCGATCACTGTAGAAGGACCTATGGGTAGAGTACGTACGTACGCTTTACTTGACGAGGGGTCAACAATTACACTGATCGATAAAGAGTTAGCAGATTACGTCGGCGCAGAAGGGCCAGTTCGAGACTTACACATTTGCAGTGTGAATGCACAGAGCGTGCCACATAAAAGTACGGAAGTGGAGATTCAAATCATCGCTAAAGGCAATAAGAAGCACGCGGTGAGAGCGAGAACAATGGAGAATCTTCAACTTCATAGACAAACGATAAATGAAAGTTGTTTGAGATATAAACACATGCGTATACTAAACAATGAAGACGTATGTTATGTAAGCGCCAAGCCGCGTATCCTGATCGGCGCGGATAATTGGCACCTGATAGTCAGCAGAAGGCTGCTAATAGGCAAACGTCATGAACCAGTAGCATCACTTACCACTCTGGGGTGGGTGATTCATGGAATAGCGCCGTCTCATGTGATAAAGGAGAAAAATACTGTGCTATATGTCAACGGCAAGCAAAGTTTAACTCAGTGCACGACGCGTGCCATGGATGACGAGTTACACAATATGGTGAAAGAACACTTTGAAATAGATTCATTGGGTATCTTAAAGAAAGAACGTGAAAATCCAGATGAGATTCGTGCCAAAGAAGCCTTTGAAACTTCAGTAAGATATGTCAAACGACAGTATGAAGTCGGATTACCATGGAAGGAAAATGTGAATGTTATGCCACCGAGCTACGATCTAGCACGGCGCAGACTCATGGCAATCGAGAAAAAGATGGACAAATCGAAAGAGTTCAAAGAAGCATACACGAAACAGATGAATAATATGTTTGAAAAAGGTTACGCCAAAGAGAGCCAAGACAACGAGATAGATAGCCCACGGCTTTGGTATCTACCACACTTCGCAGTAACCAATGTGAACAAACCCGGTAAACTGAGATTAGTGTTCGACGCTGCCGCTAGAAGCAATGGAGTGTGCCTGAACGACGCACTACTAGAAGGTCCCGATTTACTGAGAGATTTGGCGGGAATGCTTTTTAGATTCCGAGAAAGAGCCATAGCAGTGACCGCGGATATCAGTGAGATGTTTCTACAGATAAAAATCTTAGAAAGAGATCAGCCGGCGCAAATGTTTTTATGGAGAGGCGACGACAGAACGTCACCACCAAAGCGTTATAAAATGACTTCAATGATCTTCGGAGCGAAGAGTTCACCGTTTTTAGCACATAGCGTACGTGATTACAACGCTCAGAAACACGCCAGTACGTACCCAAGAGCACACGAAGCGATAACGAAGAACCATTACATGGACGACTGGGTCGACTGTTTCGATACACAACAAGAAGCAAGTGACGTCATCGAAGAAGTTCGTCATGTACACGCGCAGGCGGGATTCACGCTTACAGCCTTTAATACAAACGGGCCGGACGTGTTGCGTGAGCTGCCAATTGATAGCCGTGCCACGACACCGAAACAGCTCGGTGCCGCTATGACTCAATATGGACGAACGCTGGGACTTATGTGGGACGCTAACAACGACGAACTAAGTTTTAACACGGTGCTAGTCAAAGTGCCGCAAGAAGTGAAGACATTGAAACGAACGCCTACGAAGCGAGAAGCACTGAGCGCAGTCATGTCAATATTCGATCCACTTGGACTACTGAGTTATTACACCATCCGAGCGAAGATACTAATACAGAAGGTGTGGCGCCTAGACACAAGCTGGGACGAAGCGCTACCCGAGGAAATAGCCAATGAATTCCAGATATGGTTGAGTGGTGTGGACGCTCTAAGCAGTTTGCGTCTACCCCGTCTATACTCTCAGACGGGGGGAGTGACTAGAAAGCAGCTGCACGTATTCTGCGACGCCAGCGAGTCTGCTTACGCTACGGCCGCATACTGGGTCGTGGAATACGAAGATGGGTCGAAACGAGTGATGTTAGCCGCCGCTAAAGCGAAGGTAGCGCCGATAAAGGCTCAGACGATACCACGGCTGGAACTACAGGCGTGTCTGATCGGCGCACGACTTGCGTCAATTATAACGAGAGAGCACAGATGGCAACCCGATAGAGTTTCATACTGGACGGACTCTAGAACGGTTCTACATTGGATAGAGAACGAGAGAGTGCGTTACACCCCGTACGTATCGCACCGACTGAGTGAAATTACGGAGTTGACCGATCCTAGCCAATGGAGATGGGTGCCGACGCAAGAAAATGTAGCCGACGACGCAACGAGAGTCGACTACGATATAAAGTCTCGAGAAGACCGATGGTTCACCGGACCGTCGTTTCTATACTCAAACGAAGAGCTATGGCCATCACCGAATGTGACAGCAGACGGCGATGACGAAGAAAACAACGAAGTCATATGTAACGTAACTACAAATGACTTATGGAGCGTGCCAGATGCGAGACGTTTCTCGAATTATGAACGTCTAGTGAGAGCAATGGCATATGTATTACTTTTCATAGAGAAATGTCGTAAACGTACTAGAGAAATGACTATACGACATATAGAAAAGGCAGAGACGTGGCTAGTGAAACAAGCACAGGAAGATTCTTTCGGCGATGGCGAGACTGTCAAGAACGCGCTACGTGTTACGCTTAACGAGAAGGCGCCGAAAGAAGAAGTTCTACTGACGCTGTTGATGGAAGTCGAGCACACCATGAACGCTCGACCACTCACACATGTACCGGTTAGCGCTAACGATCCCGAGGCGCTAACCCCTAATCACTTCCTGCTGGGTGGTTCGCACGGCTTACCAATCACCGGGCCGTCTGAGCAATCGTCGAGGAAGACATGGCGGGCCGCGCAAGGTCTAGCCGACGAGTACTGGCGCAGATGGCTGAAGGAGTACCTACCCGAGCTCATACCAAGAAGAGGGGCTCGTGACGTCAACGAGGTCGCTATCAAACCAGGCGATCTAGTCATCGTGGTGGACCACACGCTTCCACGCAACGTGTGGCCCCGAGGGGTCGTCACACGTGTTCATCCCGGACCAGACGGAGGAGTAAGAAATGTTGAAGTAAGGACCAAGGGCGGCGTGTTTCGTCGACCGACGTCGAGATTGGCTGTCCTGCCGGTAGAAGAATGAAGAGGTTCCGCACTGCGCAGCGCTGCACCGGGGGGAGACTGTTACGGACACACGTCAATCTCGTTTAATTTAATATTTAGTTTATGTAATTGACCTTATTACTGTATTATTTTAGCTTTGAATATGTATGTATGTAAAGATTTTATATTTTATCACAATAAACGTAATTTCTGTTAGGGCCTTAGTTTATAAGGAAATGTATTAGCGCAGGGCTTGTTTTATTTCAATAAAATAGCAAACCGGTTTCTTATTTCCACTTACAATATCTAAAGTATTAGGTAGGATCTGGTATGGTTGTTTAAAGGTACTGGGGTGAAGGAAAATAACTGTAGGCCGTCCCGCTCACGCGCGGCGGAGGTATCCTATAGGCTGTCCCTGTCCCCCTAACAGATTCTGAAGGTCGGTAGAAAAAAAAACCCATGTAGGTAGGATTGTAAGTGGAAAAAATGTTAAGAAGCCTGTAGGTAGGTTTAGAATATGTAAGACAGAGATAGCAATACACATATCGGACCTCTCTTTTCTCCGAAGTTATTATGTGGGTGGATCGAGAAAGTGTCCAAAGAGTAAAAGAGACTATGTGTGTTCTATCTTTGTCTATCTAAGGAAAATCACGAATTTTGTATAGTCACTAGGCTAATTTAAGAAATGTAAATAAGAATAGGACGTGATCAGGCGAAAATTGTCCCTGCTCTCACGGTCACCTTCAAGAAAAAGAAAATAAACTCTGAAGAAATCAACAAGTGTTTTCGTCCGTATACAGTCCACTCAAGAAGTCCATGGTCGGCTTGTACCTACAACCTACAATTATTTCAAGCGATTTCTTGGCCTGAAAATACAATTACTTATTTTGTTGTGAATCCGTATTTTGTTTAAGATTCTGTCAAAATTATTAGATTTAACATTAAGTGGTTAAATTAGAAGAATAAGATCATTAAAGATATGACTGGAGGACCACATACCGCCCCTGCCTACTGGGAAAATTGAAATACACGACGGGAGTTGCTTCCTTCTACTAACGCTTTAAAGTGTTTAAAATTACGTTCAATAGTGCTTAAGCCATTGATGTATAATTAAAAACCGGCCAAGTGCGAGTCGGACTCGCGCAAGAAGGGTTCCGTACCAAAACGGCCAAAAAAACGGGTTTGTTGTATGGGAGCCTCCTTTAAATATTTTTTGTATTTTTTTTTTGTATTTGTTGTTATTGCGATAACAGAAATACATAATTTGTGAAAATTTCAACTGTCTAGCTTACGCGGCTCTTGAGATACAGCCTGGTGACAGAGCGCCGGACAGACGGACAGACAGCAAAGTCTTAGTAATAGGGTCCCGTTTTTACCCTTTGGGTACGGAACCCTAAAAACTAGATACACAATTGGTGTCAAAAAAGTATTCTAAATAAAATATGTGATCTCGTTTAACATAAGGGTGAACTTTTAGTACCACCTGTATCAATCAATAGATACAACATGACATATACTTTATTTGATATTTTAGCAACATAATTGCAATTATAATATCAGTATATAAACTTGAAAAAATATGTCTCAGGCGGGACTCGAACCCGCATCTCCTCGCATGCCGCGCTGCGTCTCAGTGTCTCGGTGGCTTAATGGTATAGCGCCCGCCCGGCATGCAAGGAGATGCGGGTTCGAGTCCCGTCTGAGACATAATTTTTCAAGTTTATATACTGATAACATGACATAAGTTATTTCCATAGTGTCGACATAGCTAGGCCGGATTATAAAATTGTCAACGTAAATCATTCATTTTAGGAGTTTAGGTGTCGTTTTTGTATCGGACTGTGTATCTTCTTAAATTATCATCATAATCATCATCATCAGCCTCTCGCAGTACACTGCTAGAATCAGATCATATAAAGAAATAGATATGAAATGGTGGCGTGGCGCGTGCAAATCCAATATGGGCAAACAGAACTAATGCACACCGCGGCGAATTATTTAATGAAAACATCCATGTAACGATAATTGTATCGGCACAATATACATTAAAGGCTTAATACTAATTAGCTGTGTTGTGAGTACTATGCGACTGCGCAATGTATCGAGGTTTAATTAAAGCGTTCACTGCCCGACGTGTGCGTCGCGTACACACTTTGTAGCGACACCCTAATTTGCACACACCAAATGACGCATTGTGTAAGCGAGTAAGTGGTAGCCGCTGTGATTGGGTCCATGTTTGTGTGCGCACCAATGAGCGTTGTAAATTGATATAGTGTGATCCTTATGCTTACAACAGTGTTATTGTAGTTGCGTTGCACACATAAATAATTCGGAGACACGGGTTCGCTAAGGATTTACGAGTAATTTCATATCTCCTTCTTTATATGAACTGAGCTGCTCGACATAGGCCTCTCCAGTTGCACGCCACTTAGGTCGATCCTCGGCTTCTCGCATCCAGCTCCTGCCAGTTCTTAAATTATAGCGATGGCTTATGCACAACTTAAGTATTACGCATTTGGGCATTCATAATTGTACTTATTTATGCTTATTGTTTATATCGTTACTAAGGTCGGGTGTTACCCATTGTGTCGTCCATTCACCTTGAGCACGCGTATGCGTGTTTTGCCACCGTTAATATTAATTTGGTCGCTTATTAAAACGACGTTTTTTCACAACGGGTAAAAATTACTATATAAATCGCTGAACTTTTCCATAGATAACTGATAATTCCTACGGGTAATTCGGTATGTTTCGGTGGACAGAAAACGGCGTAAATCAAATCGTGAAACGAAAATGTTCCAGAGATTTATAACAACTTTTTATTTGAAACTTTTGGTAGTAGGAATTTGGTTTTATTATTTTTTTGCATTTTATAATTACCTACTAAGCTACTTTCAAATGGTGGCTAAATAAGTTACTTTACTATCTTAATTTACTCAAAACTAGACATGGAATTGTTTTTTTCTTCTTCAACCTGTAATCACAAATGCTGTTACCTAAGTGTTCGACACATTAGGATAGGTATAGATAGATATAAATAAATGCAAAATATTGGTTAACTCCAAATAAAAACATAAATAAATGTTTCATGTAATGGCTTATATAAAGTTTTTTTTTAAGGAACCTACATTTAAGGAAGATGTTTGATTACCTTATTATAAATTAGTTTACTTAATTGGAACCATGTAATCTAAATTTGTACTATTGAAAACTGAATACTTACTTTCTTGTTCCGTTGAATTATAAGGCCTTTTTCTGAACGAATAATTAACCTTGACCCCATTTCATACTGTAACTCTACTCGTATGAGTATGTGGATTTTTTCAAGGACAAAACAGGGGTTGCCTGAACTACAGGTTACCATGGATTTGAATAAAAGATAAAAGTTACATTTAGTATTTTAGTATTTTTTTTAATAACTAAGGAAGGGTTCCTTGTCACGTGAAAAAGTAAGGAAAGGTTCGTCTAAGAAAACTATCATACTAAAGCATTTGAACTTAAACAAATATTTTTTGTACATAAATTATTATGTTTATTAAGTGTATTTCGTACTACAGAGAGTTATGGCCGTAATTCTAACTACGCACAATCCAATTATGTATTCAGATTTGCATTTTAAATTTACATATAACGTCCAATTAATAGAAAGAAGAAATTTTACACAAAAAAAAAACAACAAATAGCACTAAATTTTGAGTCGGTACATGATGATTGTCGGTGATTTCTTTCTTGGTACTAACTAAAAATTGGTCGCATATATTTTACTCTGTTTATCAGTAAATATTTATGTGGAAAAGATTTAAGATTTTTAAGAATGTCAAACCATGAATTTTATTCTACAATTAAATGGTACTAACATTTGAGCTAGAAACCAAAAAAGTTTAGTTAAGTTTTTTTTATATTTTTTATTATGTGTTTACTTTGAATGAATAAATAATAATAATAAAAAAGAGACAAGTTGACTCAGAAAAGGATCTTTTCTAAATTTGTTCGAGTCTGGAGGGGTAAGGTTTTATACTCGTGCTTCGTAGGGCACGTTAAGCTGTTATGGTTCCAGCTTATGTGGCAAATAGAAGTCGTAAACGTAAGGACCCATTTTGATACTGTAACAGCTTTTAATTACCATGTTGATCTATAATCAGCTATATATAAAAAATAATTGCTGTTCGTTAGAATTTCTAAAATTCGAGAACGGCTGGGCCGATATAGCTGATTTTAGTTTTGTAAAGTTTGTCGTAGTCCAGGGAAGGTTTGAACGGTGGGAAAATAATAAAAATTGGGAGGAAGATAGTAGAATCAACAATTTTATTTTCCCATATAAAGTGCTCTACATCGAATTTTTCAGCCATTTTAGCGAAAGGAGACTTTTAATGTTAGGATAGGTGGTACAAAGTACACTGGGTGGGTCATCTAGTAGCAAATATATCAAATTTAACTATTGGATAAAAATAAAACAAACAATCATCATCACACAGATTGATCTAAAGTAATTAACATGACCGTTGAATCGGATATTGTTTGGTGGAGTTGGAGCGCTCTGGTTTACTCGAAATGAAAATAGACTCATTTTAACCACATGCGAGCGATACATGGAATATTTCCTGCATTTAAATTTGCTTTTCTATCAATTTTGCGGTAAAAATCTCACCTAAGCGTTTGTGCTTCAACACTAATTCAAAGGATAATGGAAAAGCACGATTGTTTTGCTGACTGTGGAAAAGGAATATTTAGTAACATTGGTAACCTAATACAATTAGATTTACAATCCTTACTACTTTACTTATATTATAAATACGAAGGTAACTCCGTCTGTCTGTCTGTCTGTTGCGCTTTCACACCTAAACTACGGAACCAATTTTAATGAAATTTGGTATAAAGATAGATTAGAACTTAATATAAAACATACGCTATTGAGTGAAGGTTTCCGTACGCACTTTATACACAGAAGAACCGTATCACATTAAATCGTGTCTATAACAAAGGGCCACTCTGTGTAAAAGTTATAGAAATTGTAATGGGATAAGTGTTGACATATTATTGCTCGTGACTGTACTACTTTTTTTGTCGTTGGAAAAATGCATTACGAATACCTGTCACCCCGGGGGAAGTAACAGGTTATGGGACTCCGGACCTCGGCGGAGGTCTCACTAAAAACCAGGGGTATCCCTGCGTTGCCTTATGAGTAGAGACTACGGGTTTCACCTTAGGCCTAGGCATAGGCCTAAGTAGCTATTGAGCCAGCTCCGCAGTCCCAGATCGGCTGTGCCTCGCTTTGTAATAAGCAGGCGCCACCCGCTTTAGAGGGGAGGGGAGCCTCCCCGGCTTGTAACTGTACCTAGTTTACGCGGGAATAGCCGCTGGCAAAAAGCTGTTACTATTAAAAAGAACACATAATGAGTAATTATGCTTTCAAAAAAAAATCTGGATTAGCTGCCCCGACAGACTTGGGTTTTATTATCAAAAGTTAATGTCCCGTCGTGTTGTAGGTGGATAGGAAACGAAAAGATGTTTTAGTAACTGATTTCTCATTTCATTTTTTTTGGTAAGAACCTTTCTTGTACCTTAACATTCGTTTATTTTACATTAGCAAGTTTGTTACCTGTCCAAGCGAAAGTCCTTTAGGCGTTACATCTCTTCTGTTGTTTTACGCTGAACTTTCTAGACTTTCAAGTTGGTAGGTTGTGTTCCTAAAGAAACAATGTTAACTTAGCTCTCGCCTGGTACACTTCACATCTACAGCAAAAGGATCGCTTCAACAAAAAGTTTTCCTTGTTATTTTGAGCACGAACCAAAAATAAAACCTTTTAAAAGAGTTGCAGGTTATCTTGTACAGTTTAACTTAAGTAAGTAATATTTTCAAAAATAAAACGCTTCATGATTCAGTACAATCAAGAGATTTAAAACTTTCGAATAGTGTGACCCTTAACATGTTTTTTTACAGACCGACAGTTTCATACTGACGGTCAGTATGACCTGCTGGGAACGTCAGGCGATCAAAAACAAATTAAACTTTTTTACATCCCGTTAGAAGATAAAATACATATTAATTACCATTTCATTCTACTAATCCAAATTAAAGTAGAGAATTGAATGGAAACTTCACGTATTGTTGTAGGTTATGGACTTTCTATTGGTAAATGTTTTTAATTTTATTCAAGCTCTCAGATATCCAACAGAAATCCATTTCAATGCACAAAATCCAAACTCGAAGCAAACTTTATCCAAAACCACAAACGTTTTTTCTACAACAAAACGTTCCCCGCAACTTCCATTTGGTAAATTCGCCGTGCACCAAGTAGTGGCATTGATATGAACGCTCTTTCTTTCGACTTACAAACAAAGCTTTGAAAAGGTTTCCTTTCTAACAAAGAAAAGAGGCACAAAGGTTTATTTAGACATAATATCATGTCCGTGAAACCAGTGAGTGCAATGCATCTAACGGAAAGCTGATAATTCCTGTATAACTTCTAGATAAGATAAAAGGGTCCGTTTTAAAATTAAAATTATTTTTGAATAAAAAGATATTTTGATTAATAATTAATTAGTCATCTGCAGAATCCATTTAAAACTTAGCGATGAAACATTGTTACTAATTTTAAAGATAAGTTTTATTCTAAAGTCTTAAATTAACGTCGTATTGTATTTGTATGGTTTTAAAACATTATCATTTTGATTGTATTTTTTGAAATAATAATATAATACTTTTAAACAAAATTAAAATCCGTAGTTTTTAACGCATCTCTTTTTGTTAAAAATTCTAAGAGTACAAGATGTACTAGATATAAAAAAAAAACTTCAGGAATCATAAAATGGATTTCGTGTTACCTTTATTCAATTTGGATTTCATGCAGGTTAGTTTTAGGCTACTACATTACTTACATTAAACAAAAATAAAAATAAAATGCTGCATGTTGACCATAATGACCACTTCAGATGGCAAATCTGAAGTGGTCATCATGGTCAACTGAGTAGAGCTTTCCTTATATACTCGTATTCAGCAATATCGATCAATCATCAAAATACTTACATCATTATCTTATTGCGACTTCGTAAAAAGTAATGCGTAACATAAGGCATAAGGGCTTCTAAACCTTCACCTGGGTCCCAAGTCCCAGGCACTGCTCTGCTACACAGCTGCTATATATCATTCTATGGCTGCTAAGATGTTTCGTTTCCTTCGTATTTATCATAGAGAGTCAATCACTATGTCAAATACAAGTCTCAAAAATAGAGTTTATATTTAAAACATAATATAATTGTTACGTCAATTATGTGTTTTAAGTGAATGTTTCCAATTGAATATTAACGGGATGCCAAGAAAACAACCTATTATCGCTTGACAAAATCCACGACTTTAATTCACCATGTTGTGTGCCAGGTTCCTGCGGCGTGCCCACAAACCGCTGCGCGCTTGCAGATATCTACCACAGAGGAAATAAAACGGCTAGAACATGTATCTAATATGCCAATAAAATTTTATTTTATGATGTTATTGATTATAAAATGTCAATTAGATTTCTTTTTCCTAGTTGATCTGGTGAAAAATTATCACTAATATATTTAGAGTCGGTGTCAAACAATCAATCAACGGAAATAGGCTCGAATTTATTATGGTTTTATAGTTTTTTTCATTAAAATACATATCTAGCTAGCTTAGCTTATCTTTTTTATATCTTACTAATAAGCAACTAAACTAAATCCTGAAAAGAAATAAAAAGATTGAAATAAAAGTATATTAGAGCTTTTTAAATTTGCTCACTTCGGTGACCTTTCAATAGCTAAGCTAGCGTCTTCCTGTTTGTGTCTGAAAAGTTATCTTGTTTATTTTTTGAAAATAAAGGAAGTATAATTAGATAGATAGATTAAATACCCTTTATTGTAAACCAGAAACAAAATAAATAATTTACAGAAAATCATATTCCATATTCGTAATTATTTCGTAAAAAAAGGAGTCCCATGTCGTCTTTCATCAAATGCATGGCAAAATAGTTTCAGAATGCATTTGCTGTTTCTTCTGAGCTGCGGCTACTTCAGTAGCGTGTTATCTATGAATATAAACTCCAGAATTATGCGCATCTCGCCGAAGTGTTTTGATTAAATCTGGCCCTAGTTGAAAGCCTTCTTGCCTCGACGGCACTAATCAGTGCCGCTTCGGCTGCTATATTCAACTTAACATGATTCTCTAAAGGTGCTATGAGCTGAAATAAACTGATAAACATGAGATACTGTTGAAGCAAATTTAAAAGGAACTTGCTAATATAATTTCGTGGAAGTTGAAATTGAAACACTAACTTAGAGCATGAGAGGCATGTAATAATTTATATACAACATAATAATATATTTATGCTTGTAACTGAATTAACTGTTCAAATAACATATGTTGCGCCGATTAGACATTCTTAATAAAAATTCACGGGTTTCTCTTAAACTGTCGTCATTGCAAGTCAAGTAATTGTTTTGGTTATACTATACATAGATCATGTTGTTTTTTTATTGTTTGTTAATAATATACACAACAACAAATCTGAATAATAATACTTCGTAAAAAAACTTACAATAATGATAACTTAATTTGTATTGACTGTATAATTATATTTAAAACAATTTTAATTAGTAGTTCTGTTAAGCCCTTGGCTTCTCTCGCAAAATGAAAATCGTAAAAACAAGTCATGAAATAGGCGGCTCTTCCATCAGCAGATCATCTTTTAAGAATAATCATAATATAGAGTTACTAGCTGACCCGGCAAACGTTGTTTTGCCATAAAAATGATTAAATTACTTACTACCCTACCCCTACCCTACTCCTACCCTACCCCTACCCTACCCCTACCCTACCCCTACCCCTACCCTACCCTCCCCCTACCCTACCCCTACCCCTACCCTACCCCTACCCTACCCCTAACCTTACCCTACCCTACCCCTACCCTACCCCTACCCTACCCCTACCCTACCCCTACCCTACCCTACCCCTACCCTACCCCTAACCTACCCTACCCTACCCTACACATACCCTACCCCTACCCTACCCCCACCCCTACCCTAAACCCTTCCCTACCCCTACCCTACATTAACCCCGACAAAATTGTGAATCTAAACCATTCCCAGATCCCCTTGAACACACACAAAAAATTTCATCAAAATCGGTCCAGTCGTTTGAGAGAAGTTCAGTGACATACACACTCACAGAAGAATTATATATATAAAGATTTGATTCGGAATTTAAACCATGTACCTTATTTACGACGGAGGGTAGATCGATTTGTCTACTCTTAACAGCTACCCACCCGCAGATATAGTACTCGTACCTACAACAGTTCTCTCGTGATCATGGCGCTTGCAACAGTGCCTAAATATCGGAAACTCATAATAAATAAAAAAAAACTGATAATGAATTTAAAAAAAAATGTGGACGACATCACATTGTTCTGATCTCAATTTGAATAACTATTTAAAACACTCGTATTTTGGAAACCAGAAACAACGAAGGTACCACAAACACCGAGACCCGAGAAAATGTAGAAAAACACATTTTCTCTACATTTGTCCGGGAATCGAACCCGGGACCTCGGAGCAGGCGACACCTAGAAAACCGGTGTGTACGCCACTCCGCCACGGAGGTCGTCTAAAAAAAGGAGTCCTATGTCGACTTTCATCAAATGCATAGCAAAATAGTTTCAGAATGCATGAATAAGGTACTCGTACATGGTATAAATCCCGAATCAAATATCTCTAGTGATAGTGACCATGAAAGTTTAAATCAGTATAATCATAATATGATAAGAAGATCATTACCACCAGCCTGCCTCAGTACATTCCTGGACATAATCATTTAAAACTGATGGTCTCGCTATGACCACATGAATAACTATGACTACGCTTTGCATGTGCGTTGGCGATTGCACTTTGACCAATGGTGAAGAATTGACACTGTTACTGAATGCAAACAACATGTACAATTGTACATTGATATATTGTAGGTTGGACAGCTAAATTTAAATATAGCTTTTATTTGTGCTCTGTTTGTTAGGTTTCCATGAAAAAGTTTTTTCATTTTGAATGAAAGTTTCGATTTGTACTGAACTTTGTTTAACAAAAAAGGTAAAAGGGAAAGCTGCGTATAGCTAAATATGGCACATTTCACAGACCGACTTTCTGACGTACGATCCGACTTTAACAAACATTAAATTAATAAGCATGTAAATTAATTCTACTTAGTTGCTTCATTTTATTCACTTGTCTAAAAATTCTCCCCATTATAAACTTACGATGGTGACTTTTCTTTATATGAAATTGTTAGTGACATAAATTAAAAATATATAGACGCACGTTTTGGGTCAACGATAGTCGTTCGAGATGACGAAAATAAATCACATTTATTTCAGGATCCTCCTACAGGATCATAAGACCGCCGGCGGTCGCGATAACAGTTGATTTCAATTGTGTCTGGAATAACATACAATCGAGAAAAAAACTCAAACATTACCTTATATACTGACTTAACTTACTTCTTATTACAATACGTTTTTCTTCCAAACGTTTTAAATATTGCACTAAGTAAAAAGTAAGCTCAAAGTCCTGATATTTTTTTAAGAATACCTATGTGTTTGACTTAATGATAATGTTACTTGTCCCATATTCCATATTAATTTATTCGTTTGAATACTGTTTTAACTACGCAATAAATGCAGTTATTCATCCTGGAATATTATTGATTAGCTTTAATAATCAAGCATTGTTTAAAATCTTAACAATAGAAGCTACAACAGAAAGTACAATCTTATTGTATCCCTTTTCTTACTGTTTTCGAATTCAGCTCTTGCCTTATTCCAACGTCGTTACATTTGCATTCTCTTTCAAGTTTACACTCGGAACTTTTGATAATATTAGCTTTGATGTATTTAAGGAAATCGTTACGAGTTTTTATCACAAGATTATGTTTAAGTATTTTGATGGTATAAGTTTAAAGTTCTTTTACTTTTCAAAGTTAGTGACAATAAAAAATGCTTATTATATTGCTGCTATAATCAGGGAACCTATAGTGCTTAGTCCAAATATAATATATAATTCTTGAAGGGTTATTTTTCGTTACTGGCAATATGGCTGTTATATCTAGAGGTTAAATAAACTGAGCGCTTATATCCGGCTGCAAATTACTTTTTACATGAAAATAACTTGGTAATATAACTAATTCGCTAATAAGCAATTTCATATTTTAAACACAAAAATAATATTATTTATGAACGTGCTTGGCCACTTCCAGTTACTAGTCTTACCTGGATCAATCTACTTATAAGGAGAAAGACGCCAATTTCTGTTAAAAGACATGGCAACCTAAATTAAATTAACAAAAACTAAGTTGCCCCTAATATGACTTACTTAAGCCACATTGGTAAAGTTTGCTTTGCTTTGTTGCAATTCTAAAGGCGCTCTACCATCAAAATGCGCCACCTAATTAGCGTGGCGAGAGTGATCACTTTAAGTTTCTAACTCAACTAATTCGCTAGAGTAGTTGGAGTGGATACAAACAACAAAGACAGAGGTACGCAAGTCGCACGGACTGCAGAGACGACCACTAGTTAACAAACACTCCGCTAGAAGTTAGTCACGCAATCCATCCACGGCAAATTTATCATGTGAACTAGGTGTGTCCGGCTGTCACATTGCTACCAGATAACTTCATTACCTGAGCGTCTAGTATACACTTGCAGTGAGATATGAGACTGTAACTTAGTTTTAGAAACACGAGTCAGTCAGTACGTAGGGAACCCAATTTGCAAATGATCGATGCAATCAAGTTTCGTAGTCTCGAAGGGCTCTAGAATGTAGGACCTTTTTAACGTTTTTATACACAAAATATCTGGCATTTATTGGGCTAACCAAAAATTGGTCTGGATTGCAGAAGCCGGTATTTGGCATAGAGGGAGGGAGAGATCTTCGACAATTAATAATAATTCATATATTTATTTTAAGCACCAGCATTTTATCATTATCATCATCAGCACACATCACCACTGGAAGACCTAAGCCTCTCTAAGAAGAGGTTTCAGACATGATTTTTATGCTTGGTAGGTGGATTGCAAGAGTAGACGCTGCCACCCGTCTTCTTCCGGCAGTACTCCTTTATATTGCCTCTTACCACATGTTTACTATTTTTATTATCATATGCCGAATGCAGTATCAGTAGGATCGTTCCAAATAGTTGGTTATGCATGGAAGGCTAAAGGCGAGCGCTGAGTAAGTGTCAGGAGAAGGAAATAAACCGCACTGGCAGAGTACCTTTTTCGCGACGGACCGGGCACGGTAAATCCATGGATAATAAGAAATTCCGTTTCATGTCTTAGTTTCAAAATGTATTTATTTCCTAGCCTTTACTTTTTCCTGAATTCAGATGATGTTGCTTAATTATACAGGAAATAATTTTTTTGTTCGGAAGAACGTTGAACATACGAAAATGGGGGGCAGAAGCCCAAAAGATTTTAACCTAGTCTTAAGATTTTTTTCTTTTTTAATTTCTTTTCAATCTGTAATTTTTCGCTTTTGTGCCTTTTAACCCGTCGAATTTTTTTTTCAAGGCCAGATATATTTGTTTTTGTTTAAACTTTGTTTTAGCAATGGGCAATGTGCTACTATTAATTTTAAAAGGCTCTACCAACCAACCAACCACTAAATTTCTAAGAAAGAAAAAACATATCTGGCCCTAAAAAAAAGTTAGACGGGTTTGAAAGTACAAAAGCGAAAACTCCAAAAATTCAAAAAATACATATTAAAAAAAAACTTAGACCTAGGTAAAATCTTTTGGGCTTGTTAGTCAACAGACCACCCCACCGGTCCACTGTTTTCGTATGTTCAAGGTTCTTCCGAATACCCTGTATAATTAAAGTACCTATACCTTTTCAACTTTTTTATTTATTGAGTCTGTAAATAATATCGTGCATTTTATGAAACCATAAATGTATTTCTATAACGAATTCTCGAATAATGCTAAATGTTCATGTATTCAAACGCAATTTCGCAAGAGTATTAATGTTTTCGGAGATAATAAGCTGCTGAGACATCTTTTGTTCAGAATGTTCTTTTCAAATGTATTACCAATTTTGCGTAGGTGTAAAGTTGCTATTTATGTTCCCTATTCAGAACATAACTTCCTTCATGCTACGGTTTTAATGAGGACGCTTTAACGACTACCTTTATTTCCTTTCTACACGACCTTACTCTATTGATAGCTAACGATGTTGCTTTAACCAAAGCAACCACACTCTCCTTAAACCTAAAGCTGGATATTCACTACGTTCACGCAATTAGGACTTTACTCCTTATCAGCTTAGCTATTTGTATGCCCGAAATTTTGAAGATTCGTATGGGCAGCGTTAGTTGGTTTTTCAAATTATCATTATACCTAGTTTATCAGATGGCAACGTTGAATGACTAGGTTTTCATATTATAACATTGACAGCAAGCAATAGACATTGTATTCGTAAATAATTTTCTTTTCAAAATAAGTTTAGAGTGCGAGGCGTAAGTAGTTGTTTTTACGAAAATCTGACTGGCATTGTCGAGCATTCTTAGCAAAATAAGTGATTCATAAGTATAGTAGTGCGAGCATTGTTATATAAGCACTCATCATTGCGCGTACGCAGTCAGAAGACACTTAATTGTGGACCAAGACCAGTCATGAAAGCGTTTCTTATGTTTCTTTTTTTTACATTTAACTAAGGAAACACAGGTACGGACTGCCTTATTATAAAAGTTTAGGAAGTGTTTTAAAATAAGTATATTCAAAATCTCTCCCAATGGTGTTTTTGAACACTGGTTTTTAAGGTGTCCCTTACTCTGAGGTCACGGGTCAATTTTCGGAATCTCCGGAATAATTCGAAAGAAACTAGAATACTATTTTTCAAAATTTCAAAATTTTCACGGCTAGTACCTCGGTGTTTATGATTTCCACAAAAAAATAGTTTTGTTAAGTTAGGTAATAACTTTAGATCAGAAGAATAAGTGATTTAGTGCAATTATTGAATCCATCGCATTATAAATAATTTGAAAACTTTTGATGAATCATATTTTGCAGGTATATACGTATCACTTCCACTTGAGTGTTTAAATGCGGGAGGACTAGAGCGAGTATAGAGTGCAAATGCAGTTGACGATGATCTAATGGACACATGCATCTAGCCCTGCTGGCATAAGTCCTTTATTCTAAGCTGGATGGTTATATGCAAAAGATGTTGACTATAAATGACTCCGTAAACAGAGCCCAAAATCCTGGAGTCTGAGTTTAAAGAATATTGACACCATTTGCAGCTGACTATATTACTAAGCTGACGAAAAGGCAAAATCCTCAAAAATAGGAAGGGTCGCGTGATAAACTTAAGTAGTGCCTCTTGCATAGGTCGTATTATACAACGAAGCCCAGATAACCTCACAATACCTACAGTCTGTAGAAAAAATGTTTGTAAATTGTATACACGCTTTCGGTCCTCTGTTAACCGTTGTTTTTTGTTGATATACACGATTTTAACAGGGCCTACCACCACTTATGTACCTATGGAATTTGTTGAAAACCGTGAGCGTAAAAGCTTAGCCGGCGGCGATCCGACACCGGCCCGGACAGAAACCCTTTAACAAGCGTTATGTTGTCATAAGCAGGTTTTAATTACAAACGGTATTTACTGTTAGTTCTTGACAAAAAAGGAATCAGAATTTAAACAGCCCACACCTAAGAAGCATATAATATATTGAGTCATTATTCACCATCATAAAAAAAAATTGAGGAAATCGAGTTCTTGGACTTAACAATGAAATAAAAAAATTCGGTCTTTCCCTATTTACTATCACAATATTTTACAAAAAATTACCGGTTGAGTTATTTGATTCGGGGTTTATACCATGTACCTTATTTATTATGAGTTTCCGATATTTCGGCACTGTTGCAAGCACTGTAGCGACAGTGGTACCGGTATCGTGTGTAATAAAAGACTACGACGGAGGTTAGATCGATTTGTCTGCTCTTAACCCACCCGCAGATACATACGACAGTTCTCCCGTGATCATGGCGCTTGCAACAGTGCCGAAATATCGAAAACTTATAATAAATAAGATACATGGCAAACCATAAACCCCGAATCAAATAACTCTAGTGATAGTGACCATGAAAGTGAAATTAGTAAATTACCGGTTAATCTTAACAACGCATCATCCGGGATGGATGCAACGAAGTCTTAAACTTAAAGGAAACCTTTCACAAGTATTGCATCGAGCGGAGAAACAAAATTACTTTACAACCACAACATACTCTTAGGTATGTGAGATACTGATAATGGCTCAGAAATATAAACACAGTAAATATACATTCTAATTCAAATTACATGGTCGATATTGTAAGAGAAATTTAAGATTACACAAGCAGCATAAATTTAAGTTCGGTCGTAAGCATGGCACTTGCAACAAGTTCAATTATCGGAAACTCATAGGAATAAATAAGATGTAGACCAACACCGCAATAATTAACTTTTACCAAAAATTGTCAGTGAAATAGTAAATTGAAAATAATTAAGCAAATTAGAATTTGCCTTGCGAAGGGGAGAGAGGTATTCGGATAATGAAAAAGGTAGTTAATTTCCAAGAGACTCAAACAGTTCGTTGTTTTGTATCTGAAACTCGTTTTAATTAACAAACTTTTTAAAACAACAAGCAAACGTTCTAAAAAGGTCCTTCCAAAAACACTTGCTGTTTTTTGGTCAGAAAAACCGCTTAAGAGAAAAATATTTTCTGTTTTCGACTCAGAAAATGTTATATTAGAGTTACAATAACATCGTCTGATTGACGATGAATAGTCGTTTTTATTGGAACGAAGTTCCTTATCACGCGTTGCGAAAGGGGGCTAGACGAAAAAAATTGTAACGACACTTTTTGAC
This sequence comes from Anania crocealis, assembly GCA_949315895.1. NCBI lineage: Eukaryota > Metazoa > Arthropoda > Insecta > Lepidoptera > Crambidae > Anania > Anania crocealis. The sequence goes on along the minus strand of OX438880.1, from coordinate 18,807,239 downwards.
CGACACTTTTTGCTATAGTTGTAAGCCGTGCGGCGAGAGAGAGAGAGGGAGGGAGGGAGAGAGAGGGAGAGAGAGAGAGAGAAAGAAAGAGAAAGAGAGAGAGAGAAAATTAAAAATAAATTTAAAATTAAATTAAATTTTATTACAATTCCTTCACTAAAAATGAACTTCGTTCCATCCGTCCCTTGACACCTCTCAAGTTTTTTTAATCTAATTTTGGGGTGGTTTACTAATAGGGTTGATTAAAGTAAAACATTGATTGTTGATATATATTTTTAATTTGACCACAAGATTAACTTTTTTTTTTTAATTGAGACTGGCCATTGTTTTTGCCATAAAGGCGACACTAAGCGATTTGATATAATAGGTCATTATTATGTAATTGCTTGATATCTATTAAAACTGGAAGAAATATCAACTGGATTGATTTCAGCTTTACGTGTGGAAAACGATAATATTCTAGATTTAATTTTGTTTTCATTTGCAAATTAATACAGTCATAAAGAAAACTACTGATTGGTCGTCCAATATTTCTGATAGCTTATTGGAAAACATCGCTGTCATGTTGTGAAACCATTGTGCGAGAACCTTTTCGAATTTCATATTGTTCACACGTATTTAATTCGGTCCTCGAAAACAATATGACGGTGCGGTCAATCACCATTACAATATTAAATAGAACGGTTCAGGTTTTATTGCATAAAAGCTTAAATGTTTCGGCCGCAAACATGTATGTTCACTTGATCTTGTGTATTATGCATCGGTGACTAATCTTACATCCGTTTGGAGCTCAGTCGAATGAAAAAACAACGCAACCCAAATATTCAATGATGCACGAACTAATTGTCAATGGGTTTGGTCGTGAAAAAATGGCTGTGGCCGCAAAATGTTCTACGTCAGGGCAGTCAACATGATAATTGTAATTTAACGGCCCTCTCCCGGTCCGAGCGGCTGTTTTTAGCAGATTCCGCCATCCGTGAACCGGTCAGAACGTCAAACGACCCTTTGCAAGCCCCAAAATTTAATTAAAATGTTGTTAAATGTGATGAAACCGCATTTTCCTAAGTTCTTGACGATTGATGTCAATGTCTAGTAGAGGTTGAATAGGGAAACTTCGTTTTAGGGAGCGAACGCACAATATGAAAGAAATAACGTGACAGAAACTAATCCAACCTTTGCTTATATTTAGATTAAATCCCCTTTAATATTATTAATTGAAACGCTTACAGAATATCTACATCAGACACGTGTCTCTCAACTCTTCCTCGCTCATGAATACATAGGTATCTAAAACAAGGCTTAAATTAATCAGTTTGCAGGACCCGCCATTTGAATTCAAGTATCGTGTCGGACAAGGTGTTCAGTTGTCTCGGAGTTTGAGAGCAATGCGAACCCAACGTTAACATCTACTCTTATTTTTTTAGTTTGTTACTAAGTCGACATCAAAAAACTGAAATCTGTGAAAATTGATTCAAGTACATAAGCTTATACAAATCAGATTCATTCATTTACTGTTATGCTACTATGGTAAAATCAGTTAAAATCAGTTTTATTTCTGCAAATAGGCCCCAAGAGGTGCTTTTACACGCTTTGACGCGCTTTTACACGGTAGAGCATAGTCGTAATTTTTTTCCGTGGTATTACCAATATAAAGTTAATATTATTATGATCTTACAAATCTTATAAAGGAATTACAGACGAATTTAGTTGTGATCTATGTATTTATCATGTTAGTATTATTTTATATATTTTTTACATGAAAATAGATTAGATTTTTTTTCCCAACATTGTTGTCATAATTTCATATATTTTTTTTTAGTACTAAGCATTACCTGAACCCCCTTCGATTCCATTCTAATAATATTTATTTAAATATACAGTATGACTTTTTTTATCAACTTCCAACATTTTTATAGGCGTTCAGTATCGTATTTAGAGCCCATTTATGAAGTAAAAAATGTAGGTCAAGTTTACTCATCCGAAAATATTTTTCACAACATATTTTTAAATTTTTACGGTCCTATGCCTGTTAAGGTATGAAGGGAAAATGAACAAATGAACAGCAACAACTTATGAATACATAGGTTCTACACTGATGAGTCAATTACCCTAAAACTGTAAAAAATTTTTTCTTTCATAAGAAATACATACAGAAAGTTTATGTGGTGCAGGAGATTTTGGAATAGCTTTACTCACGGCTTTCTGTGCAAAGGTTTCTAAAAATAGCGTGTTTTATAGGCGACCCTCAGCATGGAAACAACTTACATTTGCGGCTTTGGCATGAGACGTCAGCCACCTGAACGTGGGTCGCAAGATTGTGACTCGCATCACAATCGCTGCCGAAAAAGTGCTGCAAGTTTTCCTCTGAAAGAAAACTTTAACATCACGATGAAATAAGTTGGGGAAATTCAATACGTGACGACTAGCAATAAAAGGTACGGAAATCCTAAAAACGGCCTAACCATTAAAGACCTACTTTTACGCTTTTTGTCGAATTGTTGAAATTAAAGTTGTAGGTAAATACTACCAGATGATTTGATCTAGTGACATCTCATAAAATCGGTTAAAGCGAGAGATAAGCCATCATTTTTAAGTGGGCCCATGATAATTTTGCGTTTTTTGTAGGTTAAAGTATTAAAAAAAATTGATTGCTGTCAATAATTTTCCAACAATATTTTTGATGAAACCACGCATAGTAATTCATCGTCACATATTGCGCTGACCGATAGCGCAGCAGCTTGTCCATATTAATATTTACCCCTAGTGGAGGGCAAATTTGCCTGTTACGAGTATACAAGGGTCCCTATGAGGAAATAATATTTTTTAATTGGGATAAGTCTAGAAGTGGTAGATAGTATAGTCGTGCTACGGTAGGCTTGCAAACCGTTGGTCCTTCTTCTGACGCACTATGGTAATCGAAAAAACTAGTGACGTCAGAGCCCTGTTATAGGGCAAAAAATCCTTAAAGAATAATAACACTTAAAACAGAATTGGATGTAGTTCTACCACTTTTTTATGGCTCGTCATTTTGTAGTGCTGTTAAATTTTTTACTTCCAGATCTCTTTACCTCTGATCAGATTTGTATAGAAAACACTAAGCTGACAAGCTATTTTCTTATCTCACTTAGTGACTTGACATTATAGTTTTCATAACAAAACAACATCTGTTACAGGAAGTTTATGTTTTTACTAGTAGCAAATATAACAACTAAATTAAAGTGAAGGTTGCATATTTATAACAGTTAAAAGAGAAACCACGCTAAAGTTTACGTGACATATTCAATTAAACGTTGTATTTCACTAATGAACTTCCCGCATCCCGCTTAACTTCGAGGAAACTTTTTATAAGACTTTTAGCTTTGATTGATTCGGATATATTTGGCTATTAGCACAGAAGTGCCTGACGGAATCTTTTTAATTCCCTCATGAGGATATAAGCCAAGTTTTTTATATTAAAAGCGAACCAACAACTCAACAACTATCTCCCGAAGAGGCTGTGTATCTCGTTAATATAGGATCTTTAGCGGAACTTGTAGAACTTGCTATGATTAACTTTGTCCGTATATTGCTTTTAAATCTCGAGATGGTTTCACTAGTTTACTAGCATAATTGTGTTTATATTGACTTCCTTTGCCTACAGAAAAATGTAAAACTTTAAAATTAGATTACAAAAGGTGATGAAACCATTTTCTTCGCTTGCCTTAGATTGGATTTCAATTCACGACCTAAGTAATAGGGGTTAAAGTATGAAATTGCCGATTATTTTCCCACTCTTTATTTTGTTTATAGCTCTTAAGTATAGTCATATTATTGCGTAATTCTTTTTGTATTGTATCAAAAACTAAATAAAATAACTTTTGACTAAAAAAAATAATTCAATACTAGTGCCTATTACTTCAAAGGAAGTCGTTGAAAAGACCCCTTACAATGTGTAAGCTGACCTTCTTGCTTCAATTAAGTATATTTGTATTATATACTTTGATTTTCAGAAATTTAAATACTTAATGCGTAGCTTTATAACCATCTAATTTTCACCTTTAATTGCATCAAAAACGGTTCAGGCGTTTTTAAAAAAACTAAAAAATTGTTAGTATGGAAAAATGACTTTTCTCGATTTCGTCCATACAAAACGGCAATTTCATACTTTAACCCCTAATATTTCAACTAAATAAGGTACGCTAATGTTTAGTCTGATATTGCAAATGATGAGATGATAATAATATCGTCAGTATAGTCGATAACATTACAAAACACACAAAAAATTACTGAAGTTTAGTACTTCTGTTTAGTTTTTTTTTTTTTGGAGGATATGCGGGATCAAGTCCCGCCTGAGACATAATTTTTCAAGTTTAAATACTGATAAAATAAGAACATAGACTCATGTACGCTTAACGCTTGGCTTGGCTTATAGCTCAAATCACTTAAATACATCTACTTGTAAAATCAAAATATCATGGAGTATTTATTTAAAACGTTCGTTGCGCAAGATTGAATGAAGATGAAGATTAGTCGTTAAACGATTTAGTGCCATAATGCGAGTACGATACGAGCTATGAAGACATTAATCTTAGTCAGTTCGAAAGGTGAATCAAGCTTTCGACAACCAATGGAATACTATGTTCTTGAGCGGAAATCTAAGAAATCGTTGTGAAGCAAACCCTCCTTATTTTAACCCAGTCAACGAGATTATATTATATTATTATATATTGGTATTGTATATAACGGAGCTGATTTGTTTTAGACAGGTTCTGCTAATAAACTTTTAAGTACAAGAGAAAAATGTCAAGATGCTTAATTATGCTTCGATACTCATATATTAGGGGTTAAAGTATGAAATTGCCATTTTGTATGGACGAAATCGAGAAAAGTCATTTTTCCATACTAACATTTTTTAGTTTTTTAATAACGCCTGAACCGTTTTCGATGCAATTAAAGGTGCAAGTTAGATAGTTATAAAGCTACGCATTATAGTATTTAAGTTTCTGAAAATCAAAGTATATAATACAAATATACTTAATTGAAGCAAGAAGGTCAGCTGACACATTGTAAGGGGTCTTTTCAACGACCTTTCCTTTGAAGTAATAGGCACTAGTATTGCATTTTTTTTTAGTCAAAAGTTACTTTATTTAGTTATTGATACAATACAAAAAGAATTACTCAATAATATGACTAAACTTAAGAGCTATAAACAAAATAAAAAGTGGGAAAATAATTGGCAATTTCATACTTTACCCCTATTACTTAAATATCATGCCGTGATTGTCAGTTGTACTACATAGATTTAACCTACGAATAGAATCTTAACTTATTTAGGTATAATTGGTTAAGTTATGTAATAGTAACACAACCAACGCATAAAATTACTTGTAGATGAATATTTACCGTACACTCTTTTTTACAAGTATTTATGTATAATACCCATGATAGGATATGATCGTTCATGACTCGGTTTCCTTGCTCATATCAAGTATGTATGTATGTATATGGTATGTAATTTGTGTAATTATATATATTTTATTTATTTTTATTTATGTAATTGTGTTATATTTAAGTTTATTTATGTTTGAGTAAATCGTTTAGTTTTGCTGTTTTAGTAATTTTTTTTTTATTATTATTATTATTTTCTACTTTTTTATTTTTATTTTTATTTTGTAATCTTTAGTTTAACATTCTGCCTTAAGCACTCTGACCACCTTCCCCTTCTTCATAGTTTTTTTCCTGTACCCAAAGGTTGTCTGGCAGAAATCGCTCATTAGCGATAAGACCGCCTAAATTGTACATCTTACTATAAAAATTGTATGTTATTTCGTTATTTGGTGTGCAAAAAAGAGTAATCTATCTATCTATCTAGGAGTACACAACATCTGGTGATAGTGGTGGATCTAGGATAGTAGTCACCTTTAATTTCTGTATGTATACTAACAAAGTATTTTTTTAATAATAAATGGGCTTGCTCATGACTACATACTTAACTATACGGTTAAGAAGAAGCCTTAAATAGAGCGAGCTTACCCAGAGGTACTGGTTCTCCTACACACCAGCGGAACATAGAAGAACTGTTTGGCGCTGGACTCCGGCAGGAGGTTGGTAGCACCGCAGAGGGATCTGTTAGCCGTCATCATTGGTTAAAAACCAAAGGTGGACCGCTAGGAGGTAGATCCCACCACCCCAAAATTTTACCAGGATAAGTTCTATGATTAATCTAAGTCTATTATTAAGATTATTGTCATATATTCTGAAAAATATTTTTAATTATGTGGATTCTCATGACCATTGATGACGTTTCACGCCTTCAAAAACGGGACATGCCTAGCTATACCTCGACGGCTCTAGTTTGAAAATGTTAGAAAACTTATTTGTATGGGTACTAGGAGTTTTCCTATCAAAAGCCTTGTTTGCGACTCTTTTAAGCAAAATGTTGCAAAACCTCGCCCAGGACATAACTCGCAATGAGAACGTAAACATAAATTTAGCCCGGTGTTGTGTTACGCGTGCGGCTTCCATTTACACGCAATCACACCGGACATTTTGCATTCGAAGGTATATCTTTGTATAGCAGAAACGATTTTAATCCACGTGATGCTATTTTATTGACCAAATTGTCGAGTGAAATTCCGACATCAAACTGTGTTACCTCTCATCTATTTGTAATGAGACATCAGAACGCTCGAGCTGTTACGTTTGATGGCCAGGTAGGATTAGTCTACTCTAGTATTTATTAAACGATTCAGTAAATTAATTCATTTGCATTTCGAATACTGCTTTTATTATTTTATTTCAAAACAATACAAACACATTTCTTTTAAAGCTTTATTTAGTAGAGTTTTCAGACAATTTAATAAATAAAAGTTATTCAATGTGGCATTGCGACACTAGAGTCATGTCGCCATCTATATAACCACGCAGTAAAACAAGACGTTTTCATTATATAAAATGTTTTGATTGCATGCAGAGCCACGCATTTCTAAAACGTCAATTGCCTTGAATGAATAATTATAGAGCAAATATGTAACCGATGTCCCTGAAATACATGTAACTATCTCTTGTTTTACCACTCGGCCAAGAAGGTACTCTTCAGCCCTATAATTGGCAATAATACTAGGCAATTAGATGTTGTTCCAACAGAGAACTCCGCCAAAAGCCCCTCGTCTTTTGCATTATTAATATCGGACAACTAGATAAGCTCCTGCTATACGCGACATACATTTTGAGAGCACCTGAGACACTTTTATAAATTTCCCCTACGCCTTTGTTCTAATACATTTTGTGGCTTAGAATAACACACGAATATTAAATGTAATTTTGAAGCGCGTTACAACGTTCACAGGAAATTAAAACGTGTTACGCGTTCACATTTAAAGGACCTATAATTGAGCTACATACATTATTCAAATATAAATTAAATGATGTTCATGCGTAAAATTTTAAGCTTTCACGTAATATTTTAATGTATGTAATATTTGAACTAAGAAAGAAGTCCATTAGGATGTAATTGGATGCATGTTTTAATTAAAACACATAATATCCTATGTTTGTTTTTATGATGTGATGATTTCCAAGATGTATAAGTACCTATGTTGGGTTTGTATTTTCCAGGAAAGCCTTTTTAGAAAGTAGCAGGGCAGAGCGAGATGTAATTCTTTTTTATTGGGTAAAAATGGTATATAGTGTGAACACGTGTTATGCACTCAACCTGAATAAAAATAATAAAAATCTTACCCTACTTTTAAGATATTCGAAGACCTCAAATTTAAACTTAAAAAAAGATTATTCTTGAAAAATAAGTTTAAATACTCATATTTTAATTGCAATTAAATTGCTTAAATACCATATAAAGTTTTTAAATAGTTGTTTCATCTTAACTGACTGTCAAACATCTGCAAAGATATTTCTTTCGCGTGTTAAGGGTGCAAACTCCTAACAGATGAAACAACGCTGGCTTACACAATAAGAATATGCTTGAAAAATTTACGCCTATGACGTAGTGTGTCGGTGGCTAAATGGTAAAGCGCCGATCCTCGAGGGAATGCGAGGAGATCATGTAAAGTACTTAAACTTTTAGTTTGTATTAAAAAATGATGATATCAAATTTCTAACTTTACCATAATATTAGGGGTTAAAGTATGAAATTGCCGTTTTGTATGGACGAAATCGAGAAAAGTCATTTTTCCATACTAACAATTTTTTATTTTTTTTAAAAACGCCTAAACCGTTTTGGATGCAATTAAAGGTGAAAGTTAGATAGTTATAAAGCTACGCATTATAGTATTTAAATTTCTGAAAATCAAAGTATATAATACAAATATACTTAATTGAAGCAAGAAGGTCAGCTGACACATTGTAAGGGGTCTTTTCAACGACTTCCTTTAAAGTAATAGGCACGTGTAGTACTTTTATTTTTTTGATCAAAAGTTACTTTATTTAGTTTTTGAAACAATACAAAAAGAATTACGCAATAATATGACTATACTTAAGAGCTATAAACAAAATAAAAAGTGGGAAAATAATCGGCAATTTCATACTTTAACCCCTATTATTTATAATATGCATTATGTTAACATAGGCTGTATTTGGCTTGTTATACCATTTACCTAACATCCTGTATATTTGTATGGGTACTTATACATTAAAACATATTGTGCTGAATTATTATTTAAATTGTGTAGTGCCGGCACATAAAAAGAATAGCACTACCCCCTCTCTTCCCGTGGGTGTCGTAAGAGCCGACAGAGGGAAAACTGCCATCAGGAGATGGGCAGCAGCGTCTCCTAGAAGCAGCAGGCCATACTGCGATCGCCAACCCGCCTGCCAAGCGTGGCGATTATGGCAACCCCCCCCCCCAAATATGAATACACCGCAAAGAATTCGGCCCCCAGTCCCCGGCGGCCCCGCTAGTCCTAGCTATGGCAGCGGCTATGGTAACGGCGGGGCAGGGGGTGCTAAGAATCCCGGGGTAAGATCCGGCTGCCAACAACGACGACTCGACCTGGCAACATATAACACGCGCACACTGAGGCTTGACGCGAAGCTCGTAGAGTTGGAAGAGGCAATTGGTAAGTTACATTGGGATATCATTGGGCTATCTGAAGTCCGAAGAGAGGGAGAGGACTCGATAACCCTGCAATCCGGTAACTTACTATACTACCGGGAGGGCGACCAACAGTCCCTAGGTGGTGTCGGGTTCATCGTCCACAAGTCCCTTGTCAACAACGTGATTACTATCGGAAGTGTTTCGAGCAGGGTAGCGTACCTGATATTCAGAATATTGAAACGATATTCGCTGAATGTCATTCAGGTTTACGCTCCGACCTCAAAACACGACGATGTCGAAGTGGAGGCTATGTATGAGGAGATCTCTAAAGCCATGCATAGCTTTAAAACCCACTACACGGTTGTGATGGGGGATTTCAATGCGAAGTTGGGGCAACGTTGCGGTAATGAGTTGAGAATGGGGAAATTTGGATTTGGGCAACGGAACAAAAGGGGTCAGATGCTGGCAGACTTCATGGAGAGGGAGAACCTCTTTATGATGAACTCCTTCTTCAAGAAGCCCGTAAGCCGCAAATGGACCTGGATCAGCCCGGACGGTAAAGTCAATAACGAGATCGATTTTATCATGTCAACGAAGAAGCACATATTCGATGATGTCGCTGTGATCAACGCTGTTAAGACAGGAAGCGATCACCGCATGGTCAGAGGCACATTGAATATCGACGTAAAGCTTGAAAGAGCGCGACTGATAAAATCCACGCTCCGACCAATACCGGCTCAAATTCAAAACCCCGAGTGCTTTCAACTCGAGCTTCAAAACCGTTTCGAAGCCCTTGAGAACAGCATCGATGTGGACGATCTATACAACATGGTGGTGGATACTGTCCGTACGGTAGGGTCTAAATACTTTAAAACCCGCCGTCCCAAATCAAAGAAACTCTCCAGTCAGACTCTCCTACTCATGGATCAGAGAAACGAAATGAGGCTACAGAACTCAGCGGATGCCCATCGCTATCGGCAACTCAATAGACAGATATCTAAGTCTTTGAAGAGCGACCTTCGTCAATTTAATACCCGACGTATTAAAGAGACCATTGAGCGGAACAAAGGCTCCAAAGTGTTCGCCAGAGAACTGTCTATTGGGCAAAGCCAATTGACGAGGCTGAAAACTGAGACAGGTAGCATCATTACGTCAACACCTGAAATCCTGAGGGAGATTGAGAGTTTCTATGGACAGTTATACTCCACGAAAACACCTGTTGAAAGCAAGGCTAAAGACCCTAGAGCCAAGCTTACCCGACACTATTCTGAAGATATCCCGGACGTCAGCCTGTGCGAGATTAGAATGGCTCTCAAGCAGCTTAAAAACAACAAGGCGGCGGGTGATGACGGAATCACAACAGAGCTCCTTAGAGCGGGCGGTAAGCCGATACTTAAGGTCCTCCAGAAGCTCTTTAATTCTGTCATCCTCGAGGGCAAAACGCCAAAGGCATGGGGCAGAGGCGATGTGATGCTGTTCTTCAAGAAGGGTGACAAAACTCTCTTGAAGAACTACAGACCCATTTCGCTTCTGAGCCATATCTATAAGTTGTTTTCGAGAGTCATTACGAATCGTCTCACTCGCAGGTTCGACGACTTCCAACCTGCCGAACAAGCCGGGTTCCGAAAAGGCTATAGTACCATAGACCACATTCATACGCTGCGGCAAGTTATACAGAAGACCGAAGAGTATAACTTGCCACTTTGATTAGCGTTCGTGGACTATGAGAAAGCCTTTGATTCGATTGAGACCTGGGCAGTACTGCAGTCTCTCCAAAGGTGCCAAATAGACTACAGGTACATCGAGGTACTAAAGTACTTATACCAAAACGCCACCATGTCGGTACGATTACAGAACCAGAGCTCTAATCCGATCCAACCTCAGCGAGGTGTGAGACAGGGAGACGTTATTTCTCTGAAACTGTTCACAGCGGCGTTGGAGGATATTTTCAAGCTTCTGAACTGTAAAGGACGCGGCATCAACATCAATGGCGAATACTTAACACACCTGCGATTTGCCGATGATGTAGTTCTTATGGCTGAGACCTTGGAAGACCTGAACATTATGCTCGAAGATCTCGGTAATGCTTCTCAAAGAGTGGGTCTTAGGATGAACATGGACAAGACGAAAATCATGTTAAATGCTCATGTTGCACCCGCTCCAGTTAACGTTGGGAACATTGCACTCGAAGTTGTTGACCACTATGTTTACCTGGGACAGATAGTCCAGTTAGGTAAGTCCAACTTCGAGAAAGAGATCTCTCGTCGAATCCAGCTCGGATGGGCAGCGTTCGGGAAGCTCCGGCATATTTTCGCGTCCGAAATACCTCAGTGTCTTAAGACGAAAGTCTTTGACCAGTGTGTGTTGCCAGTAATGACCTATGGGAGTGAGACGTGGTCGTTTACTATGGGTCTCGTAAGAAGGCTCAAGATCACCCAGCGAGCAATGGAGAGAGCGATGCTTGGTATTTCCCTACTCTATCGAATCAGAAATGATGAGATCCGCAGGAGAACTAAAACAACCGACATCGCTCGAAGGATTGCATCGTTGAAGTGGCAGTGGGCGGGACACATAGCGCGGAGAACCGATGGCCGTTGAGGCGGAAAGGTTCTCGAATGGCGACCACGTACCGGACGACGTTCCGTGGGCAGGCCCCCCACAAGGTGGACCGACGATCTGATCAAGGTCGCGGGAAGCCGCTGGATGCGGACAGCACAGGACCGATCGTTGTGGAGATCCTTGGGGGAGGCCTATGCCCAGCAGTAGGCGTCGTTCGGCTGATATGATGATGATGATGATGATGATTATTTAAAATTCAATCCCTGTAAAATAAAAAACAGGGGACAGAGGAAAAATACCGGCCAAGTGCGAGTAGGACTCGCGCATGAAGGGTTCCGTACCATACCAGTTTATCGGTTGTCTAGTACCCCATACGACAGGGTACATAATAGTAGCTTAATTTGGGACTAGATGGCTCTGTGTGGCCCAGTGAGGCATGTCTTAAATATTTATTATTTATTTATTATTATTGACTAGGTAAACAACAGTAGTACATAAATTTCTTGTGCCTTCCTGTTACCATAATATCATTTATTGATTTCGAGCAAAAAAGGATAAAAAATCGCATTTGTTATATGGGAGCCCCCCTTGAATACAATGAATACGATGACTCTTGAGATACAGCCTAGTGACAAACAGACGGACAGACGGGCAGACGGACAGACAGCGAAGTCTAGCTTCTCACATTTTCTTGGATTTATTCTTTTCGCAAATAACAAAACTTGATTTTGCAACTTGATAAAAACGGGACCCTAAATATTATAAATTAGCCGTTTTTACCCTTTGGGCACGGAACCCTAAAAACACTGTAAAAATTTTCATCAAAATATAAATCCCTGACAAAATGTACGTGAAATTTTTAGTAATAGGGTCCCGTTTTTACCCTTTGGGCAAGGAACCCTAAAAAGCACTGTAAAAATTTTCATCAAAATATAAATCCCTGACAAAATGTACGTGAAATTTTTTTGCAAGCCAAATTATGTTTTTATCCTACACTATTCCGACTGCAAAATCAAGTTTTGTTATTTGCGAAAAGAATAAATCCAAGAAAATGTGAGAAGCTAAAGCAACAGCTCGCGAAAGGTAATCCCTTTCAACACGTTTTACTTTTCCTATTTTGCACTTACTTAGTTTTGATAAGATTTTTCGAAATAAAAAGGTACATTATGTTATTTTTTTCACAAATTTAATATTATATGTATTTACCATAGAAATAGTTTTATCAATAACCTCGCAAACTTCGTATCGCTCCATAATAGCACATGAGTAAATGGGAATATTTATTCATGTGATAATAGTATTTGATTTTGACATCTTAAAAGTCATTGTCATCAAACATGGCGTGGTTAGAAAATTTTTTATCAAATAAATGTTCTGAATATTAGACTTTCCAAAGTTTTTAATATTCTGTTCCCGACGAAGACAAATCCAAAAACACAACAATCATAAATATCGGTCTAGCCGTGTGGCTTAGTAATATTGTGTGTATATTATAAGTGGTGTAATTATTTGTATTTATTTGTATTTACAATTATCTTAAAAGCTAACAGAATGCAAGTTCCAAAGCGCTTAAAAGACTAATTACATTGTCTATATTAATTAAAGTAATTAAATTAACACGACTTCCTTGTATATAGATAGTTAAACAGATAAGTATATCCCTTAATTGCAACAAATAGTTAAAGACAAAGTGACGAACATCCCATTGTATAAAATAGGAAGTCATGCTTTATTCAAATGATACGATATCAAATTTCTGGCTATACCTTAGTATTTATATGCAATGTTAACATAATTATGTTGTTTTTGGTTTGATATATCATTTACCTACACGCTGTATATTTCCACACATTTTAAAAGATAATTTGTCTATTAACCTTCTTAGGCGTCAAAACTGCGATTTACATTACCTTAGAATCGAACATTACGTATCCCGATTTTATCGATCTCATTTACTCGATGTAAGAAAACAAAATCAATTTAAACACGCAAGTAGGTACAAGCCTTTTCATTGGGACCGAGATAATCAAATTTTAAAGGGATCATTCAATTTATTATCAATTCGATTCTGTCTGGATAATGGTTACGTGACCTTTTACTGAAATAGCTTGGAATCATGTAAGTTGGTTGCATCTAAGCAGGACTAATCTACCAAGTCTCACTTACATATACATACACGTACGCACACACACGCACACACAGTTATTTGCATGGTATTTAGCTACCGTCAGGATAGCCGGTCACTAGACGTACATATTTATGGTTGAAATTATGAACAATAATTGCTGCCATTGCTTCTATTTGGTTCCTATAAGTAATCTATTGGTGCCATCACATTTAAGAAGATATAGAACATTTAAGGGTTTTCGGCCATCCTGATGTCTCGTTGACCGGTCACCTAGCTGTGTTACCTTAAGTGCGTGGAATCGCTGAATTATCCATCGGCCAAACATTAGCGCCCGTTTGGTTCCGTCGAGCTATTAAAACTTTGCACCTCGAGCTATCATGGAAGTAAAGTATCGATAAATTTTCCTTTCCGGCCTCAGAGGCTGATAGGACGAAACGAGCAAAAATTTGTAATTAATACTTATTGCCTGTATTAAACATAATAATGCTTAGGTAGAGTTGTTATCTTAACACGTTTGTATTTTCAAATGATCTTGTTAGTCTTGATGACATACAGACGAGTGATCTCCGTACAACTGGTTAGGCTGAAGTACACATTGTGTGTAAATAAAATAAATAAGCCGTCTATCTACATTTTTTTCATGTGTGAATGTTAATATGAAATATATAAAACAATCAACTAGATAATATGTGCCTGTGAAAATACAAACGTTTTAAAAAGCGATATGTTATTTAAACTACAACAACACAGAAATATAATTATTTGTGTGTCATGTATCTGTTATTGAAATTTTTATTAATTGATGTAGCGCTTCAAGCCCCAAGAGATAACCGGTTGTCTCGATAACAATTGATTTTAATTGTGTCTGGAATATCCGATCGTCAAAGGGCAATCTTAACACTGAGATGATATTTAAAAAACCGGCCAAGTGCGAGTCGGACTCGCGCACGAAGGGTTCCGTACCAAAGGCCAAAAAAACGGGTTTGTTGTATGGGAGCCCCCTTAAATAATAGGGGTTAAAGTATGAAATTGCCGTTTTGTATGGACGAAATCGAGAAAAGTAATTTTTCCATACTAACAATTTTTTAGTTTTTTTAAAAACGCCTGAACCGTTTTCGATGCAATTAAAGGTGAAAGTTATATGGTTATAAAGCTACGCATTATAGTATTTAAATTTCTGAAAATCAAAGTATATAATACAAATATACTTAATTGAAGCAAGAAGGTCAGCTGACACATTGTAAGGGGTCTTTTCAACGACTTCCTTGGAAGTAATAGGCACTAGTATTGCATTATTTTTTTTAGTCAAAAGTTACTTTATTTAGTTTTTGATACAATACAAAAATAATTACGCAATAATATGACTATACTTAAGAGCTATAAACAAAATAAAAAGTGGGAAAATAATCAGCAATTTCATACTTTAACCCCTATTATTTAGTTTATATTGTTTTTAGTATTTATTGTTATTGCGGCAACAGAAATACATAATTTGTAAAAATTTCAACTGTCAAGCTATCGCGGCTCTTGAGATACAGCCTGGTGACAGAGCAACGGACAGACGGACAGACCGACAGACAGCGAAGTTTTAGTAATAGGGTCCCGTTTTTACCCTTTGGGTACGGAACCCTAAAAAGTAACACCATCTCTATGAAGAAATTATTATTGCAAGTGGCAAAGTGTTATTTTGACTACAGTCAATAAAAAAGCTAAGAATCGCGTTATCATTTGTGACAATGGCACGAAGCCATCAGAGATTCGAACTGTGAACCTCGTCGTCGTCGACTAATCTCAATAAATTATTATCATTGGCATTCAGCGTTTGAATACTGAACATAATGTTGCCATGACAGACTTTTAGTTTAATTCAAATTGGAAACAGTTACAATTTTCTATGATATTAAATATTTACAACCAGGAGGTTAGGTAATCTGTAAAATATAAAAACATGTACCAATTTGTTTATTATGAACCTAAGTTATAATAAAGAAAATTAAATGTAAGCTATATAATTTGATATTTACAGTCAGCATTCATTCTGTTGCATGATAAATAAGCTATTTGATGCCATGGGTTTGGCACACCTGTCATTTTCATTGTAGGCTGACTGAATTTTTTGTTTGCTTCCGCCATTCTGCCACCATAAGCTAAGACTGTACTGGGCTAGCCATGCCCATAAACAAATATGACCTTGTACCACCGTGTGTAACGTAAAGACAACATTACTTAGCCGTTGTATGATGTTTAAGGTTAGGCTCTGGTCAGTACATACTGTCTTATCGTTGGTGAAATATTTTTGAAGAGTAAGTATTACATAGGTTTATCACTGTTTTCATGTTAAATTAGAAGAGCTTGCCAGTTTATACTATATGGTACCTAATCATAGTATCAGATAGTAGGTCCTACCTAACATGAAAGATATTTTTTTATGACTTTTAAAATATTTACAGCGTAATTTTAGATATTCGCTGTACCTACCAATTTCGGATGTGTCGCCTATGAAGTCTCTCAGTTTCAGTGAGCATTAAAAACAATTTATATTCCGCTCAGAGAGTGCACGGAACAGCGCGACTAAATTTTAGCACCCACCTAGTGATTTGAAATTCAAAGATATTTACATAATCACGTGCATGGATCGCATCGTGCGAAAGGATAAGCGTTATCGATAATGTTCCATATAAAACAGAAAGGGAGAGCGAACAGTTTATTTTGATTGGTTTAAAATGGTCCAGATAACAAATGTTGTGGTAATTCATTAATAATAAATGTTGACAACATCACAAATAGTGTTTTGTTTTATCTAATAATTGTTAGGAAATCGGAAACAACAAGTATGCTTCTAACATTAGACCAAATAGGAAAAGTAGTTTTCTACATTGGACCTGTAGGAATGGAACCTCTGATCTGTTAACTCATTGAAAACCCTCTGTAGGTATTACTCGGCCACGGACACCAGCTGAGATTAAGAAGAAGAATAAGTCGACTAATATTCATTAAAATAAAGTTTTTTAATGTAGAAGTAACTAGAAAATATCGATAAAAAATGAGGAGATAGAAAGAAAAGGTACATTCTTATAAACCTATCTCCGAATGTTTATTTCTTCGAGCAACGTCACACACTACACTAACCGTGTCCCCATTCAGCAAGCCATCGCTTCCTTATGTGTTTTTCTAATAAAGTTGATTTCCCTAAATTGATTATAAGATAAGGTAGGTACCTACTTATACATATAAACTGTAGAGTGCTGTTGAGTAATAATGAATTTTGGTAATTGTTCTAACGATTTTATCAGTTAATTTTTGACAAAAAGAAAGTTGTTTTCCGTCTTAAATAAAAAAAAAGGTGTTTTTATTATTTTTCTTTGAATAAAAGTGACAACGTATAAGGACTTATCATAAATAGCGAAAATATGGCAGGCACCGTGATGGATTGCCCTATCAACAAGACGCTCTCAAGTATCTGTAGATAATCTTTGACACCAGATAAATTGCGATTTTGGGCTCTCTTCTATAATGGATTTACTTTATACATAGAAATAAACCAAGACATTGCTCCCAGTAACTTTATAGAATCGCAACTATTTTTACACAGATATGTTCTGATAGATTAATCATTCGATGAACAGGGACAAAATAGACCACAAAAGATACCATATCTTTTCAGTTCAGCATTTTATCAAGGACGAATCAACAAACACTATCATACTCCTTCATTCTGAACTTCATCCTTTACTTCATTCTGACACTAAAATGGTAAAGGATTATTTACGGGCTTCAAACTAAAACTTTTTTTGTTTCTGATTGATCAAACTATATCCATAGTATAAAGAAACTAGCATTTCACCCGCACCTCTGCCCGCGTGAACTACTCGTTATATTGCGCGAGTGGAAACTGTACCTAGCAGTGGGATACAATAAAACAAATAAAGAGACAATCATAGAACCTCCTCCTTTTTTTAAGTCGCTAAAAATAGCCGATGTCGTTTTTCAAAGTCTACTGTCTTTGTACAAAATTTTCCCAAAATGGTTCAGTACTTTAGGGGTGAAAGCAGAACAAACAGACAGACATACAAACACACTTACAGATAACATTAGTAGAGATAGTAAGGAAGATTACCAAAGGAAAAAATATATATTTAGTCGCATATTAACTGGTCACAGTACCTACCGCAACCGTCACAATTACTCGGAGTAACTTATTAAGCCCATGACATAAATTTCCTGAGCGAAGGTCGTTAATAGCAACTTGTAAAGGGATTCAGATGACTTCAGAATAGTTTAAGTGACACACACAAGCTATTACTATTAAATTACTTGGCTCTGAAAAATATATCCTTGGAATTGTTTGAAAACCATTGTTTGTTCGTTTCTTGAAATTACATTGAAATGATGATTTGACTCGTGTTTAGACTTATGTAGGTACATTTATTAATTAATCTTCTGAATAGACAGTTTAATAATTATCTACCTACACTGGCACACATATTTTTACAATCGTTCAAAATACTGTTTAGAATTTAGTTTTTTATAATATAGAATAGAATATATCATTTAAAATCAATAAAATCAACCATGCAGACCTATATGAAACTTTAATGAATACCGACTTTTCTCCGATTCTTCAGATCACTGATCCCAACACTGCCACTAACTTTCTAATCAACAAAATTCGAGCAGCCATAGACTTGCATTCCCACTCTTACACTTTGTCTCGTCGCCGCAGGATCTTGAAGCCCTGGATAACCCCGGGCTTGTTGAGGTGTATACGAAATAGTATGCATAAAAAAGTGAGAAAAAATCCAAATAACGACATCCTCAGAGTGACCTACCTTCGTTACAGAAACTTCTGTAACTCTATTCTCAAAAAAGTGAAACTCAACTACGACAGGGAACTCATTAACAAAGCCGGCTCTAACAGCAAAAATTTATGGAAAGCAATTAGAGATGTTACAAACTTTAAAAAAAGTCAATCCAATGCAAATGACTTGCTTTCTTGCATGTCCACCACATCTCAATCTGTTGACCACGTAAACTCTTTCTTCGCAGGGGTAGGGAGATATCTTGCTGAAGAAATTTCAAGAAAAAACGTTTTCAA
The DNA here is from genome assembly GCA_949315895.1 of Anania crocealis. Classification (NCBI taxonomy): domain Eukaryota; kingdom Metazoa; phylum Arthropoda; class Insecta; order Lepidoptera; family Crambidae; genus Anania; species Anania crocealis. Next base: position 18,788,426 of record OX438880.1, on the reverse strand, counting down.
GTCTCCAGATGCAACACAATCCCCTAACAAATCCTATTCTTGCACCTATACTAACCCTCATTCTTTTGTGTTTCTAGACACAACCCCGTCTGAAATAAATTCCCTCCTTTCATCCCTCAAAGAGGACTGTGCAGTCGGCTGGGATAATATCTCCACGACATTATTGAAACGTTGCAAAGATGTCCTTGTCCTTCCTATCACCCACATCTGTAACCTTTGCCTCTCGTACGGTCTGTTCCCAGATTCTTTCAAAAAGGCCCTAGTTCACCCCATACACAAATCTGGCGACCGGAGCCTTCCAAACAATTACCGTCCTATATCGGTCTTACCTGCCTTGTCTAAGATATTGGAGAGACTGATAAATAATCGTCTCACTGATTTTATCGTAAGTCAAAAACTTTTATCACCTTGTCAGTACGGTTTTAGATCGGGCATGTCCACGTCTGATGCTGTACATGACTTAACGGATCATGTCGTCAGAGCTCTGGATAGAAGAAAAAAATGTCTCTCTATATTCCTGGACCTAGCTAAGGCCTTCGATTCGGTTTCGGTACCTATACTCTTGACAAAACTGGAGGCAATGGGAGTACGAGGTACCCAGCTGTCCTTATTTCGGAGCTACTTTTCAGACCGTACCCAATCAGTTGTGATAAATGGAAGCATTAGCTCTGAACTTCCTATAAAATATGGCGTCCCTCAAGGAAGTATACTTGGTCCCACGCTCTTCCTGGTATATATCAACCAACTCTGCTCGCTGGAAATCTCAAACTGCAAAATTATATCCTTCGCCGATGACACCGCCCTTACTTTCATAGCTGACACATGGGAAGAAACTTTTCACCTTGCCCAATCTGGATTTCACCTAGTCTCTCTCTGGCTCCATGATAACTTGCTTACTCTAAATGTCAAAAAGACCCAATATATTACCTTCTCTATAAACAATATTCACGATAATGCATTGAACGGCCTTGGCCTATTCGCTCACTCCCATTCCGAATTGACGGGTACTCCTTGCGACTGCCCCCCATTAACCTCTACCGAATGTATAAAATATCTAGGTGTCTTGATAGACAGCAGGCTCTCATTTCAACCCCATATCAATCTCACTGCAGGTAGACTTCGCAAACTTATGTATGTTTTTAGAAACCTCCGTCAGGTAGCGGACCCTGACCTCGTCAAAAGGGTTTACATGTCCATTTGTCAGTCGCTGCTGACCTATTGCTTAACTTCTTGGGGAGGTGCCTGTAAATCTGTGCTGATTAAGCTGGAACGTTCCCAAAGAGCAGTTCTCAAGATCTGCACCTTTAAGCCACTCTGTTTCCCTACCTTTGATCTGTTTCAATATTGCCAACTACTTTCTGTTCGCCAGCTTTTTATCCTCCAGGTAGTCCTTAAACAACACCAGCTTACAAAGTTCGTATCTAATATCACACAAAGTCGGCGAAACCACTTGGTAGCCACTTCGTCGTCATTTAAAACTTCCTTTTCACACCGATTCTTCTGTTTTTTAGGCCCCTTCTTGTACAACTCATTACACCGAAAGCTAGATATCTACGCCTTAACAAAATTCAACTGTAAATCTAAAGTTTCAACATATTTGCAAGGGATGACTTATTCAAGTTCTGAGAATTTACTTCTTCCAAATAGGTAATCATAACTCACTCAAATCACTCACTCACACGTACACACACACACTTACACACTTACACACACATACACACTTACACACACTTACACTTACACACACACACACACACACACACACACACACACACACACACACACACACACACACACACACACACACACACACACACACACACACACACACACACACACACACACACACACACACACACACAACACCTACTCGTGCTTGCACGCAGTTATCACAGCTAAGAAATTTATTATTATCCTCTATAGTTTGTATCCACTTACATTATGTGCACCTTGACCACATCGAGAGAGGAGAGTGCTGGCGCTCTGGAATACAGGCTGTCCTAGTTCAGTCGCCAGTCTCTCACAATCTTATATAGTTTTATGCATTGTTATGTATTTTTATAATTAGTTACAATTACTTAAAGATTGTGGAGAAAATAAAGACTTTTGTTATTGTTATTGTTATTGTTATTGTTATTGTTATATAAACTAATGTAGAAAGCTGACTTCATTTGCCTTCAAAAGTCGCTATTGCAGATAGGAATAGCTCCTGGTACCCTGAATAGTTTGGTTTGTTATTCTCAACAACAGATTGGAGCCTAACATTTTTCAGAGCAACGTGACTGGAAAGCCGACGGGTACGCCTTAATGTAGAACCGGGTTTATTCTAAGCAGATGCAGTTAGGTCCTGAGCTCAATAAGTCCCGTTGACGTTTGACATATACACATTTGTAAACAGAGGCGGCGTAAGGCGTGGGCGGTGTGGGCCACCGCCCACGGCCTCGCGGTGCATGGGGCCCCGCGCCTCACAGTTATAATAAATTTGAAAAGCATGGAAAGCCCAAAAGTACATAATAAATGCATCATAATTAATTATCAACTTAAAAATATTTCACTCTCTGGCTTAAATGTGAATGAAATTCTAGATATTTCTGATAAACTGATGTCATAAAATTAGTTATACCATCAGACGGCCTCGCAAAGTGCTTGCCCATTTTATCAGAGGGCCTCGCAAAATGTACCTCGCCCACATTAAGTTTAGGCCTTGCGGCGCAACTGTTTGTACACTCGCCACTAAAAAGTACACACATCAAAATTAAAACAAAATTCATTACTTGGCAATATACAGCGTAGGTAAATGGTATAACAAGAAGAAACCAGCCTATGTTAACATTTATGCATGAAGGTACTATGGCGAAGTCAGAAATTTGATATCGTAATTTTTGAAAAAAAAACAACTTTGTGTGAAAATAAAAAAATTAGGAAATCAAATTTCTTACTTATTCATGTATTTTATGCATATGTTAACACATATGCTGGTTTTGGCTTTAGTTATACTATTTACTTAACACCCTGTAGTACTTCATTTATGTGCCGGCACATTAAAAGAATACGTAATAGGCGGCTAGAGGAGTAGGTACGTACCATACATAAAAAGACTGGCAGCAGTGTCTTCTCTCAACCATTAGCCAAACTGTATGCCAAGCTGTCTGCCACAAGTGGCGATTGTGGCATAATCCACTTTGTGGCTATACATATAATAGGCCCGTGGCCAGTCTAATTTAGATTGGTGATGATTCAATACGTTACAGCATAATGATTCATAGGTATCATTGATATAATTTTATTCTGTACTAATTCAGTTTCCGTTAACCAATTATTAATAATGACGTTAGGGTAATGTGTAATTTAATCCTAAAACGTAACGGGGAATCACGCCCAGTTCGCTGTAATGCCAGTAACAGCTTGCCTACGACAACTGTTACAGCAATTTCACGGATCGAATTTCGGTAAGCCGATCGTTTTGTTCAAATTAAATTGTAATAGCACCCTGAAATAAAGGCTTATCCTGACACGAATTCGCCAAACAGAATCAAGCGCACACTTTGTAAGCATACAGCATTAACTAGGTATTCCAATAGTCGTATATTTCAAATACGTGAATCCTCTAAAAATCCTCTGTTAAATTACCTACGCAAATCATGTATGTAGTGAACAAATTTTTATGCCGTATATTGAGAAAATATATTGTTGTGCCATAAAATGAGCCTGTGCTCGCTGCATCGCCGCTTTACGACGCATCCAGCGACAATTACCTATCTTGTGCATGTATGTGATTTTCAATACGAGCAATAATTTCTACATATTTACTATTTGTAAGAATTGAATAAAAGAAGTGATGTTCAGATGTTTGGGTGCGGCGGAATTTTGAACTAAGTTGTAAATAGTCATTAGGCACGTAAAATACCCGGTCCTTGGGTCCTGTCCTGACCCTGTCCTGAATTCCTGACCTCCTTCTATAGATAATCTGGCACCAGAGTTTTCCAAGGAGCCTATTAGAAGACCCTAACTTTTTACGACTTCAGTCTGGCGAAGAAAGCTGAGACCAACGGCTTAGTTAACCTGCTTTGCTGCTGCTCTGGGTAAGCTTGTTCCATCTTAGGCTTCTTCTTAACCGTATAGTTAAGTATGTAGTCAAGAGCAAGCCCATTATTTATAAAAAAACACCTACTAGGTCGCTGTTCTTTCCATCAAAGAGAAAGAAGAAGAAGATAGATAATCACGTTTATATCACATACAATTAGTTTTATATCTAATCTACATCCATCCGCCCATAATGAAAAATTCTTAGGTAAGCAGGCACCTACGCAATCCACCACTTGCCAATTCACTCGTATGAAGTCGGTCCAATTTTGCAATATGGTGATCGGGAGCTAATAATTATACGATCTTATACGTTTACGATGCCTGTATAATTTAAGTATAATTATAATACACGTACGTATACACTTACGTTTAATGATTACGAGCCAAACAAGACAAAAAATTGGCGGCTTGTTTCTATTTTACGCGTTTTTTTAATAGCGATTTTTAATAATTCCTTACTTGTATTATAAATGCGGAAGTACCTCTTGTCGCTTTGTTACGCTTTCAAGCTCAAACTACTTAACCGACTTTCATGCAAATATAGGTATATTACACTTTGAAAAAGGACATACATTGACGACAATTTGGATCAGCGGTAGTAAACGCTGCTTCTGAGCCATGGGTCGCGGGTTCGATCCCCGCACAGTACAAATATTTGTGTGCATGAACATGTCTGTTTGTACTGGTCTGGGTGTTTTCTATGTATTATAAGTATGTATATACAAAAAAAGTATATAATTACGTTTATCGGTTGTCTAGCACCCCATACGACAGGGTACTTAATAGTAGCTTAATTTGGGACTAAATGGCTCTGTGTGGCTCAGTGAGGCATGTCTTAAATATTTATTTATATATTATTTATTATTTATAAACATTTTGTGTCCCACCTTTTAGGTCTCCATCCGTGCAAAATAACGTTTGGTATAGCTATTCACACATAAATATTTAAGCATTTGTGGCTTCTCTTAAATTTCGATACGTACTAATGTACTAGTCGCGAGACTTGCGCCCATTATTTTCTTTAAGTGTTCATCCATTCACCTCCATTGTGCTCTTACGGTCTGAATATTTATCCAAGGAACTTCCGTGTTTATTCATAAGGAAAAGAACCTTAATACTCCTTAATACCCTCTTAACAGTCCGCTACAATAGCATCCTCTAAGATAACATGTTGTTTATTATATTAGTGTCAGAGATCAATATTGTGCAGATATAAGTTGGTACATACAAATCTAAAATGGCGCCAAAGCTATAATTTTATAGACTAACTTCTCAAATTTAATAAATAACTGCATAACACCTAGGTTTTTGTTTAATACCATAAAGTAAAAAAATATACAAAAGGTAAACTTAAAGCCATGTTGCATTCTCTACAAGTCTACCTACGTGCATGATTTACATTTACATCCCTACATCTCTTGTAAATTACAAGTTAAAGTCCTTGAAAATTAAGCTGCATGTGGCAGATTAAATAAGTGGTAAATGTTTAATACGAGTAATTCTAGTGCAATCTGCTGATATTATAATCCTTTTCTTTGCTTCTTCTTCTACTTTAATGGCAATGAACTTGTGTTGGTTGCACTGTTCCGCCAGTATCATCATTCTCAGTAACCATGACAGCTGACGTGACATTGACAGCCGACGTCTGTCGCTTGATGGTTGACAGCTGTTACGATATAATTATATTATCCAGACGCCGAACAGAATGGACGTTCCCGTTCCGTGTACCTTTGCCCGACCTTGGCACGTTCCAATTTAAAGCTTCGCGCAAACCACCGATCACAGCCACCGGTGGCTAGCGACAAGCTGCTGATAAGATTTTATTGCGTTTTGTCGACACGCCACTGGTGGCAACAACTCGGGACTTCAGTGTCCGCGACATGCGATCGCTCTGGTAAAATTGCGATCACTCGTGGCAACCACCGACCACCTTCATTTGCGTGGTACAAGAGGACGTAGCGCGACAGCAATCATCTATCTCCATCCTACCCGCATTTAAACGTTTACATCTGCGGAGTACTTTACTGTAATTTTTATTTCCGCTGATGCTTAATTATTTCATGTCATTTAGCACATCTGAATTGAAAAAACCACCATCTAAGGATAAGCACTATTCAGCTTTTAAAGAATTTAATATGTCTATATCTAGTTTAGATTTTGCAAAATACACAAACAGATAGAGCAATATATTATGCTATAATATAAACAACGCACAATGAGACCTGTCTTTATTTGAAAAGGCACATTCTTACAACCTTTTTGGTTTTAATAGCACAAAACCCTTTTGATCTCGTCTCATAATGAGGGGCGTATCAATGTTTTCCTTATGAATTCCCCGAGTTCTTTAGATCGTTGTTCGAAGCGTACACGTATGGAGACAGGAAAAAAAATCGGGGATAATATCATGCTTGAGTTGGCCATAGAACGGCTTATAAACGGGTGTGCCATGCGTGCTACTCCCGACAAGTCGCATGACATGACCCAAGAAATGAACTGACTTAATCCAGCCTTTTGTATGTAAAACAGACAGATTCGTGATTATATAGGTAATATTACAGACTACTACAATAATATCCTTCACAGCCTAGGGGCCAATGACCGTGATTATCAGAGTAGAATTATTATATCCTTCTTTTGATTTTTACTGTATAAGAAGTATTTGATCGGAAAAACATTGTTTAAGATTTGTTTAGCATGGTTAGGCGATTGGGGGCTTACCTACTTATGTGTAGAGCTCATGATTATGATCTTATTGAACAAAATTACTTTAATACTTATTGGTTTGAAAGTTTGACGTAAATACATAAATATAGTGTTTACTTTAGGGGCCGTCCACAAATTACGTCACACATTAAGGGGGGGCGGTCTTACTTTTTGTGACATTGGGCAAAATAGTATGAGAATTTTCGTAAAAATTCGTGACAAGGGGGGAAGGGGGGGGGGTCTGAAAATCTCAAAAATCGTGTGACGTAATTTATGGATGACCCCTTATACTTGGGCTTTTTTAGGTTTCGCTTTACTGAAACGGCGTTTTAAATTATATTCTAACCAAGTGGCATTTAAAATACAATTCCTATAAATAAATTAATTGATTTGAAACTAATTTGAAATGTAATTCATATGTATGTATAGATACCTAGGGCAGTATAAAATCATCAACAATTTTATAATTATGTTACATGTAAAGTGTATATTAGGTTACTTCTGCACGGGAGAGACCGACGAAAGTTGATTGGAGGACTATTAGACAAAATATTCAAATTTTTAAATATTATGAGAATAGTGTAATTAGTAACATCTGTTTTAAAAACTGCTTCTGTCCCACGTGACAATCGGAAACGCAGAATCGCCTTGCAACTAGTATTTGACGGAATACTCACATTAAGGTTGCACCATAGACACAATGTTAACTATCAATCTCCCCTACATAATAATATATCACCGTGAAATACAGTATAAAAAGCTTTGTTTCTTTTTACGAAAAACAAAAATCCGTTCGTAACATTCCTTTATGGAAACATAAGCGTTACTTTTTATCAGCTCCAGTGATTTACCATACGCATTTATCATACATGGTACATTAGACCCGAGGCATTCACCTCCGCAATGATTTAAATATGCAGACGATCGTATTGATTGTCTCCAAGAATAACCCCCGCGTAACTAGAAGCGGCTGCGCCACCACTGAAAGCCTTTAGACATTTTCATTATTTACACACTAATTAATTTCCACGATTATCGACTTTATTGCTAAGCGGTCTCCTAATCGTTTTTTATCACGACATTCTTATCAAAGTAATAAAAATATTAAGAGCAAATCAGCTTTCATCGGGAATGTGTTCGCTTTTATTTGCTTTTTTGTGTCACGTGGCCCTGAGAACTTTTTTCTTTTTGTTGACTTCCAGGATCAAAAGAAAAAGACTTACGTAGGTACTTAGATCATTTTGTCATATCATGTGTTATAGGCAGCTCGGCCTCAAATGCTACACGAATTCGCTCACGTAGTACATCTATCGTTACAATTGAAATAATACTTGACTAACTAGATAGTTATTCGGTATTTCTAAAGGTAGCTTAACCTAGAGAAAAAAACACTACCTAACTATAAAACGGTTTTGAATATTTTTCAGCTACCAACTGCCTTTGAGTTATACTGATTAAGTAAACGGTTATGTTTATCATTCGTACCTAAATGACATGTCATCATCAGCCCACATTAGTCTACAGTTTTACAAAAGCCACTCCAAAAAGAGAGATTATGGCATAAAATCACCCACCACTCTTAGCAGGCGAGTTTGCGATCGCAATTTGACTAACGGTGGAAAGACGACGCTACTGCTCGTCTTTATCTGGCTGTGCTCATTCAATAACCTCATAATAAGACACATATAGGATAAGAAGAGCTGGTGCTATAATAGGCCGACATGACAAGACAATGAAGTAAACTATCATTGATTCCAGCGATGGACTTTCATCATAGAACTTAGAATCTCCACAACGATTTCCACTTCACCATCATCCAGCGGCTTCTCGCAACCTTTACCAGATCGTCAGTCCAACTTGTGGGGAGCCTACCAACAGATTCACGTCCGATGAGTTTCTCCCAGATCTGCATATCAATTAAAAACAGATGTATCGTAGATCAAAACCTTATTAATAATGGATAAATCACATTCTAAGAAAAAAAAAAAATAAGTCGTCTGCCAGTGGTAGTACCTACTTAGATATTAGAAACATCAAAGTTTTTAAATCCCAGTTTCCTAATCTATTTAATTAGTTGGCAAGCAATTTGCTAGTACCTAACACAATCTAGGGAAACACTAGCGAAAGTGTAGCTGCCGAAATTAATGGGGCGTTCAAAACATTCGCTGTAGGTACATTATCGGGCCCATTTATATTCAAAGAACTTTCGGATACAACAGAGATGACCCTCGTTGCGAATAGATTAATTAATCAGTTACTAATTACAGTCCACGTAGACTTAGATCGAAACCTACTAAGTGTTTGTATAGAGGCTTAAGTAAGTATACAATGCTTCTTTTAGATGGCTTAACCAAATTGTATAAGTATCTTTGTAGTTTAAGGTATTACATTAGATGTTAGAAACTTCTTATTTTAGAATTACTTTGATTTGGATTTATCAGTCTGCAAAGACTAAACTTTTAAAACAAGAGTAAAGTACAAATTTATATAAGGTAGGTCCGCCTAAAAAGGGCCAGTTTGAAATAAGGTCCATCCTCTAAAAAATCTAACACGTTTATTAGACTAAAACGGATATCGCGCGGTTCATCCCCAATACCCAATCACAAAAGTGCACCAGCGTTCATTGCTTTCGCGATCGTCATTTTGACAGTGACTCCATGTTCAACCTCAAGGGCGGTCAACGAGACTCGATTTTTAAATATGGTAATTTTATTAGCGTGATTTTTGAACTAAAACCTAACCCTTTATGTAATATTCCTGCAATAATAATGTTAAAAGACTTTTAGAATGTGGATTTACAGAGTAGGTTACTAAAATGAATTAATGTTTCTCGATTTTTGTTGGTTTTTCTCAGGATATATCTAAGTACCTAACAAGGTCCACTTTATCGCTTCTGAATAAGGGCCGGACTTTATTAGGGATCTGAATATGAGTTTTATTATATATTACCTATTCGTTATTTTAGATCTCTAGATTTTAATTACGTACGCAAACCAACAGTAGCTTCTGATTTATATATTAGTACTTAATTGTTTTAGTTTTAGTAAATAACAATTTAATCTTATCAAAAAAGAAAAACGGGGCTCAGGACGGTCTTAGGCAAATTTTCTGGATGTCCTAGATAATTAAATAACACATAGATGTCTGAACGTGCAGCTGCTTTAGAGTACACATACACTGTGCACTTTGAACCGCCTGAAAAACGAAGCCCACGTTATGTAACCATTATGTATAACATTTTGGCAGCATTATTTTTAATTTTACACTGTCAAGATATTACACACAATGGATACACAACTTGAGCTTCGGAAACAGAAAAAATATATAATTCAAATAAGTAACTACTTACACACTTTGAATTTACTTGCACTTGTATCTTTTAATCTTTAACTGTGGTGATAGTTTTGTTTGTTATTTTCAATAATTTAATAAGGGCCAAACTAAAGATGAATAAATTAAATACCTAATAAGGTCCAAGAAAGAACAAAACTGAAGAGTTGACTGATTAGTAAAACTATGTGATTTGCTATACTAAAGTTAATTAATATTAGCATAAAACTACACTAAATTTCATTTTTAACTAGAAAATGGTTAAATTGTAACTTATCTAAATAACCTAAGACTTTATAAGGGCCACGATACTAATTTATATGAATTTATGTGTCATTATTAGGAAACCATTATCTTAATAGTAGTCTAAAGCCATTGCTATCTCAAAGTGCGATTTTTCTGGTAAATGACACCTTGAATCGTACTGTTCATTTATGGATCTTAATTAGAGCCCTACTGCCAGATAAGGGCCATCGACAAGCTTTTGAAAAACTTTTTTTGGAAGTTACTGGTCATTGGTGTGTTGTTTTTGTACAATAAGTTCTCTTCAAATAGAAACAGTTTATTTGATCGTGGTTTCTTACAAATTAACACACTTTCCAAAATTGATTTATAGCGATTTCCAAAAACCCGGCCCTTATTAGATGCAATTACCTTAGAATTAAAAATAAGCTTTAAATTAGAAAGACCGCTCTCAAATCGGTTCTCTACTTCAGGAGCAACTGTTCCACAGACAGACAAATAGACAGGCACACATTAGCGGTCAAATGTATCCCACCAAAAACATTCACTAAAAAACTAGCCAAGTCTCGATGGAGCTGCTTGTTTATCTCTAAAAAGTAATTAAATCTAGACAAAGTCGTGCCAAGTCTAAGGTTCCTTACTGCGATTTCTTTATTATTATAGTTAATGTTGTGTGAATTGGCCGTTGAACATTCTTTATACGTTAGTGGGTACAAGTCAATTTTGTTTACACGTAATGTTATATCTGTTGTAACTTTCTGGCTCGCCTATACATAAGTATTATTGAAATACGCAGCTTTATCAAGCCTATAATTGACTAGTTATTGAATCAACGTTTTCCAAGTGGCAATTTTCCATCGTCAATGGGTAGCGGTTCTGGCGACAGATTGGTGCAAAAGTGTCATGGAGCACCTGGTTTTGTACCCTTGTGTACCCTTCAACGGCAAAGTCACACAACATTAACTATAATAATAAAGAAATCGCAGTAAGGAACCTTAGACTTGGCACGACTTTGTCTAGATTTAATTACTTTTTAGAGATGAACAAGCAGCTCCACCGAGACTTGGCTAGTTTTTTACAGAATGTTTTTGGTGGGATATCACTTCTTTTTGTAGAAACGTGGGCCATATTGATTTATTTTATTAGATTTTCTTATTTGACACATTTTTTTTTCTTTTTAGGAGTAGTTTTTTACTATTCCAAATCTTTTAAAATACAGTCAGCGCCATCTAGCGACGTGTGCGGGTATCACCGCCACTTTTAGTCCAATGCATTATATTTTGACCAAATTATGAGCGAAATTAATTAATATTTAAGTGTAATTTGTTTATTTAATTTGTGTAATGTTCGAGTAGAATAAAGTTAATCGTTCGACTATTTCTTCTTGTAAACTTGTAAGTATAAGTATAAAAGCCAGTCTAGTCTTATCCAGAGTTTTCCTTTAATTTTAATTATATGCGTATTATTAGCAGAAGGGGAGGCATTCGCCCAGCAGTGGGACGCTATAGGCTAGATTAAATTAGAAGATGTGTCTCACTACGCTGAATTTTTGCAATGACAGTCGATTTTTTTATGTACCAAAGTAGAAGGGCATTACCATATATCTCTAATACAGCTGCTACCAGCTGAGGGTTGTTCATCAGATACTTCAGACCTTCGATTTTTGACATCAAATGAAGCGGCCCACCAAGTTGAATATTTTTTGTAAAGGCGGTATGTCGATCTCTAATAGTTTGGTGGGGCTCTTGTGTTTTCTAATCAGGGTCACCAGGTACTCCAGATCTTCGATTATCCTAGTTTTTATAGTTTACCCTTTATGTGGCCATTAAACCCTAACTCTGTACCAAATTTCAGTTGTTGTTTTCCCGATGGATACCGCATTCGCTCTGTGAAGAGCAAAAAGTGGCTCGCGTTACTTGGTGCGTCAGAACTCTCGAAAGATTCCACGCAGGATCCTCAAATGCTGTGTACAACATCGTATCAGGTGACGAATCCTGGATATACGCTTACGAACCCGAAACAAAAAACCAGTCACGATTTTGGGTGTTCGAAAATGAGTTAAAGCCAACAAAAATTGTTCGTTCACGGAGTGTTGCAAAAAAATGGTGGCCACGTTTGTCTCCAAAACTGGCCATGTTACGACTATCCCTCTTGAGGGACAAAGAACAGTTAATGCAGAATGGTATGCTAGCATTTGTTTGCCACAGGTCGTTTCTGAACTCCGTAAAGAGAACTGCAACCGCCGCATCATCCTCCATCACGACAATGCGAGTTCTCACACCACGCACAGAACAAAAGAGTTTTTAGAGCAAGAAAACATAGAATTATTAGACCATCCGCCGTACAGCCCCGACCGAAGCCCTAATGATTTCTATACTTTCCCTAAAATAAAGAATAAATTGCGTGGTCAGAGATTTTCATCACCTGAAGAAGCTGTGGACGCCTACAAACGGCCATTTTGGAGACCCAAACTTCCGAATGGAATGGTTGCTTCAATGATTGGTTCCGTCGTATGGAAAAATGTGTCAAATTTCTTTGAAAAGCAATAAATACATTTTTAAATAGTAATGTTGTGTCCTTGATTCCCGAAATTTTCAGTGCCGCCCTCGTATTTTGATGATCATGAGTGAGTGAGTGTCATAAATGCGAAACTTTGCTTTTTCTTAACTTCGAAACTAAATGACCTACAGTCTTGAAATTTTGTATTTTAAGTATGTGATTATAGCTTACTGGATGACGAAAATTTCTGCGTTCTGGTCTTATCCTGAGGTTCTCAAATAGGGGCCCGAAAATGCGGCGAAATGGTTCCAGTAAAGGATGGTACGGCAGTGTTTGCTTCGCGCTCGACTTGGCGGGGGCACTACCGTGCCCCCCGATTACCTACATCTCTCTTTTTGCGTCTGGGGTTAACATTAGAAACCGGCCAAGTGCGTACCGGGTTCTGAAGTTGCACGTAGCAAATGAGGACTTACAGGATGAGTAATTGTTTCATAATTTCACCAACCCGCATTTGGCAAGCGTGGTGATTATGCCAGTACACCCATCATTGCTGTGGTAACTTGAATTCAATGATGGAGGCCTTATCCCTGCAGTGGGGTGATTATAGGCTGTGACTTTGACTCATAATTTTACGGGTTTCGCATATTTACTAAGTACCTGTTTTGGGTAACTAAGAAATTTATCTATTACTTTGTTAAATTTTTAATTAAAAAGTATCAATGGAACTTACACGATTTTTTTCTTCTGCAAATGTATTTCATAAGTTGGTCAACAACTACTTTAGTTTGCTCTGATAGTTTTCCTGTTATATGTTTTTTATCTAAGAAAAAAATCGATGAAACTAATAAGTAAATATGTAAGTGAAATTAAAACATTTAGCGACCTAAGTCACATCTCGTGTTTAGATACATTCTCGCATAGTCACTGGGAAAACTCAGTCTGGTCTGTAAATAACTAAACTTGTCAAGAACGAAAATCGTGCAGTGAAATGACTACTTTCATTTAATTTCAAATTTTAGTAATACTCGTACTATGACCACGCAACCAGCGCGAGTTTAGGTGAAAATTACATTCTTTGTACAACGTTACAACACGTATCTGTAAAAACACTGGGTCTGAGTGGGAACTAAGTGAAAAACGATAGCTACATCTCTTTTTACACTTTATTACCCTATATTCCAAATTAACGTTAACTGTCCGATTGCGGTTATCAAACCGTAACCTAATTATGATATAATTTTGGAATATAAAATAAGAAATTATATATTTGCTGTCCAATATTACGTAACCACAATACATTGAAATATAAAGTAAAACCAATGTAACCCAAGTTACATCCGTAAATTTATCTTTCGTTTTAATATCACATTCTCTAATGTCTTTAAACCTTTGTGTGAATCATTTGTGTCTTTCCAAAAATGAATAGGTACCGTATTGAAAACAAGACATTGTTATTGTTATATTCAAAAGACACCGGATATTATAAAGTAATTATTGTTGTGATGTGAAAAGCATATTATTTCATCGTTTTTTTTGACTTTCCTAGCGACACTCAATTTATTGTTCATGGTAGATGTCGTGTTAACTTTTTTAATTTTTAGAGGCCAGCAAAAGCCCATAATGTTTCTTTTAATTGGAATGCATTACCATGTTTTGAACTTTCCTATTTTCTGCAGTCTGATCACATGAGTAAATTTATTCATGTGGTCATACCTGAATGTAATCAGGTCCATATGCTTGTATTAAAATTATATGATGTAAGAAATTTGCAAAAGTATTTAGAAGTACTAGTATCTATTATAACATGCCTTCTAAAAGGGTTGGGATTAAGACCTTATTATACTGGCCAGACAGACGAGCAGACAGACCCACAAAATATGTTATTTCATAAAACTGATATTTAGGCAACGGCAACAATTTTACAATTCCTTGAAAAAAAAATTCGTCTCCCTTAAGTGCCTTAGGTTTCCGCTATCCAGGCTGTTGCTCTAATGATTGAGCTAACAAGATATATTTTTTTAACATTTAAAAGTATGACTTTTAACAAAAAGGCTTATTCAGAATCAGCAGACTAATTTTATTAATTAGCCAACATTTTATTTTTATGTAAATATATGTATAAAATATACGTAACGTGGGTAGGTATCCAAATGTGCACATATTACTTTTCTCGGACCTAATATTCAACAAAATTTGGTTAAGAACTCTTCAAAGCACCTGTTTATAACGATCTGCTACATTGGTATTCATTTCTTAGTCCAAGAAACTATTCTCATATCCAAAACAATGTGATATTGCATTACGAAACTGCGGAAACTATTTCAGTCTAAGTTGCTACTTGTGCTATACGGAAACGTGAAGCAATAGCTTAGTTATGTTGTATTTACGTTAACTCTACATTAAAAAAAGCTGTCGTAATGGTCATGCGTTTAACAAGTTTATTAGAATTGAAAACCCCCAAATGCTAGATAAATAAAGTTGCTCTGTACCTAGGATGACACGTGAAGCCACGAAAATAAAATAAAAACTTAATTTAAATAGAAGAGATTGGAAGTTACTAGAACAGACTATCAATGACGTACAAACCATGGCAACGCCGCAATGGCAAACTGGACACAGTTAGCTGTTTTTATTGCTTAGATAGAAACATAACTGACGATCATAAATAGAGTAGTAGTATTTAAACATTGTTCAAAGAAAATCAAGATATTATTAAAAATTGAAAACCTATTAAAGGCGAGTTAAATAATTGTATATTTCATTTCATTGTATTGTGTTTGCACAAATTTAAGAGATCAATACTTACATCGTGAGATTGTGGTTAACTTCCTAGCCACGACAATCGTCAAGTTAGCGTAATCTTGAGGTACAGGATCTAGGGGATAAAGTCTTACGGAAACCAGGATTACGGAATTGCTTTGACCTAATTATATTCCCCGAGTGAAACCAAGTGTAGTAACAGCACAACTAGACATTAAAGCGATATAAAAATAAATAAAAGCTTAACTTCTAACGGAACCACAGATTGCGTTAAGTAAGATGAAATGACGTAAGATGATAGCTGGTTATCACCAAAAGAGGTTATGAAAGTAACGACCGTATATTTTAAAATTATTGTCTGGCTGCAGTCGACTTTAAGCACTTTGAGATTTTTGAAATTAAAGGAATTATTTTAATTTAGTTGTAGTTCAGATGGCCAACATAATGATTTTATGGCTTTCTAGCAAATTTCTTCGGTAAGTACTATTGTACAGTAATTTTGAGACTGAGAAAAGCGAGGCCATAGAAGTTGAATTGGGAGCGTACTCGGATTTCTTAAAAGAACCGTTTCAGAATTGCGTATTATTGAATTTAAGTAAGTACCACTTATTCAAACTAATACTGAATCTGTTTTTAAAATAGCACTTGAAGAAAAAGAAGCAAGGAATTATTTCAAAAAGGATAAAAAATAACATCCGTCATCCATCCAACAAATAGGTTAAGAAGACGACCTCGACTCACTGATTCTAAGACGTTGGTGTATACCAACTTCTTTGATTCCGTGAAGACTAAAACTGTAAAGCTTAAATATTTACTTAAATTATTCTTGTTTCAGAGTTATAGAGCCCCATTTTCTGACTTATAAGACGACCTATTTATCTACTAGTTACTTCCATGTTGCGACAGAAGACAGGAATAACCACTTAACCTGCCTTTTGAAGCAAGAATATCTTGCCCCTTTCGGACAATTTAAATTATTCTGTCATTTAGACAAGATTGTTTTCTTCATTGACCTGACCGGGAAAAGAACCCAATATTTTTATGTGACTGCCTATCGTTGATTTTGAAACGCGTCAGGCCTAAGAAAAGACGAAGAGTCGATTGAAGGAACATTTCCTTTCAGGATATATCAAAAAGCTGTAGGTTATTGTAGTTGAAGTTATTTAAAAATGGCTTTTCTCTGTAGTGAGAAATGAAAGGCCGATAATAAACATAATACAACCACTAGAAGCTTTCGAATAAAGAATATTACTTACAAAAAACAGTTACTTAAAATTCTCACGTCAAATTTTATGCACTCGTAGCACTGCAGACAAAGTAACAGCAGATTGATGGTCCTTTTTTTTACTACATAAATATAATCCGGTATCCAAGCTGCAAGCAAGTTTTCGGTTACAAAGTTGATGCGTTTAAGCTCTTTACCTCTTTCGTTGTAGAAGCGCGTTACATTTTAATAGTGTCAGGTTATCATTGTTGCAAAATTAATTCACTCCCATGTCACGAACTCAAGCGTACTACTTGCTATTATTATAATAGATTAGGGATTTGCTTAAAAAAGTACCTAAATACCTAAAAAGCACGTCATGTGTGATACATTAAGGTACATTTTTGAATTAACTGGTTGCCTATGTTATTTGACATTCTTACATAGTTAATTATTTGAAATGATGTTATTTGGAATTGTTAAAGGATTTATTAAAAAAGTTGTGTAGTTTGTATGATTACCGTAACTATACAGGATGAAATTTGAACCACTTTCCAAATTTTTATTATAACTATTTACGAGACAAAAACATTATGTATTTTTTCTTTTGGTATAGATATAGCCCAGTACAAAAATGTCAAGATAAAGCACTGGAAAATGTTGGCCAAAAATCTATTGATACGGCCTCCTAGCGACCCTTTTTTTTACGCTCTGTGCATCTCATTCATTCATTACAATACTATTATTAAGTTTTTGATTTTCCCTTTAAACCTTAACAGGCTTAGCACCGTAAAAATTTAAAACTATGTTGCGAAAAATAATATAAATATAATATTGTTAATTAGGGAACCATTTAATAAAAATCCGGTACCTATAACCTGTACAGACATCCCAAGGCCTTGTAAGTTTGACGGTTTTATGTCTGTTTGTTGTTTGTTTGGTTTAATCTTAGCAATTAGAAGCATGCATGTCTGATTGCCTAATTATACGTGCTAAAGTGAGGCAACTCCTTGCTACACAAAGATTACCTACATCCATCAGGAAACGTGTGGTGTGTGTATCACCAATCATCGTCATCATCCAACATCAGTCCACTGTTGGATTGGGCCTCTCTGAAAGGAGTATTTTGCTATAATTGCCACGCTTGATCGCAACTTTAGTCATGGAGAGAAGAAGCTTATGTAATTATTTTTTTTAGCACTTTTACGCGTCTAGGACATTTATTAAGGCTACGCATGGTAACTTGCTTCGACTTTAGATCGATAAAACGACAAAACAGCTTCCTTAAATAAATTGGCAAGGCCGTGAAATGCGTACCTAAGTAGGCTCTAAGTAGCTAATCACATTTTCGAAGTTAAATCTAATCCAATACTCAAACTTATAACCTTTTTGCAAGACGGCCTTATCTCTCATCCACAAGCTCCTTCAAATTAGTGGATTATCGCAAATAAGTTTGTTTGGTTCATGCCAAAATATTTGAGAGTTCACGCAAACTGTCGTGCGGTTACCTAATCCACCCTGAGCTCCTGTGAGCACGGAGCCAAATTCGACACTTACCATTCCCTAGCATTTTTGGCGTCCAGTGCATTTTGTGTACGGAGCTTTGGCGTGTCAATCCAAAATCGATACGGCTTATTGAAAATGAAAGCTGTGTATGGGTGCTAGGCAAGCGGACTACATGCCCTAAAAGTATACAATAACCCTTACGTAGCAGTATGCTAATTAGAACTATGTACAACATTTTAAATACTCGTACCTATTAATTAGGTATTGAATTACGAAACAATAAAGTTTTGAATAAAAAGCTGGAAACTGAACAACTGCTTGCAGGTCGCACGACGCCTCGTCTTCCGCACTGAAACTCAGTAGAATTTGCAAGTATTTTACAATGACTCGATTTTGTGGCCTTTTTATGTTATTTAACTGACTACTTATAAATTTTTACCGATTTCAAATTTGTCCCATTTTAATCTACGGTCTGGGGTGTTTTTTAAAATGCAAAAGCTGCTCTTGATAATTTAGCAATTTAATTGGAATTATAATATTAGTATACATATAAACTTGAAAAACTATGTCTCAGGCAGGACTCGAACCCGTATCTCCTCGCATACCGTGCGTGGTCCCGGAGACATAATTTTTCATCTTTATATACTGATATTAAAATTGCAATTAATTTGCTAAAATATCATATTAAGTATATAAATAGCTGTTTCGTCTTAACGGCCTTTAAACATCTGCA
Source organism: Anania crocealis (assembly GCA_949315895.1). Classification (NCBI taxonomy): domain Eukaryota; kingdom Metazoa; phylum Arthropoda; class Insecta; order Lepidoptera; family Crambidae; genus Anania; species Anania crocealis. The sequence continues at coordinate 18,769,362 of OX438880.1, read as the reverse complement.
AAGATGTTTCTTTCGGGTGTTAAAAGTGCACAACTCCTAACATTTGGTGAAATAACGCTGGCTTACAGCGATAAAAATATGCTTGAAAAATTGATGCCTGTGACGTAGTGTCACGGTGGCTAAATGGTAAATCGCCACGCCCGCTATGCGAGGAAATGCGGGTTTTGAGTCCCGCCTGAGACATTATTTTTCAAGTTTATATACTGATATTAAGCTGGAATTAGCCTTGAAATTAGTAGGCCTATGATGACTGCCGGTGATTTTATAACATGCGTTTCGTTGATATGTAATTTTTTGATATCCAGAAACTTGTACCCACAGTTAAATTTTACTGTTAGAGATAAGCTAAAATTATCTTGGAAACTAAAACACACGTAAATACGACTTATTATAAAAACTTTGTTGTTAAAAGCACAGAGTACTTAGGTACTTAGGTTGTGTTTACATATTTAGATATACTTACTAAGAAAATTACTATACTTAGCAAACCTAGTTCCAATCTCTTTTCATTTCATGATAGTTTTACGCTCTACCTTTATAATACCCTAGTTGATTTAAGGCAGTGTGGAACACCTTTGCTTGAAAAACCATTTCTCACAACTTGCATTCGAGCAGAAGAGGTTCTAGATGCACGTTACATAAAATCAGCAAAGAAAATGTTTTCCGGGCAGTGAGAAAGGCGGTTTTATCTCTACCGCTTCCTTTCTGTCTGAAAACTATTCAGTTTGACTCAGCTACTAGTAGGTTACTTCGGGTGTAACTTCTACTATCAACGATTTATCACAAGGACAGGTATTTGATATTTAACCATAATCAGAGTATCTTATGTAAGGCGATGACATGACATTCTTGTAAACCAATAGCCCTGACACATAAGGATGGGCATATTTTTAAAGCCATTTATTTCAGATTTTAATAAACTAATTTGTAAAGAAGAATATTCATGCTAAACCATATATTATCTATTATTAGGGGTTAAAGTATGAAATTGCCGTTTTGTATGGACGAAATCGAGAAAAGTCATTTTTCTATACTAACAATTTTTTAGTTTTTTTAAAAACGCCTTAACCGTTTTCGATGCAATTAAAGGTGAAAGTTAGATGGTTATAAAGCTACGCATTACAGTATTTAAATTTCTGAAAATCAAAGTATATAATACAAATATACTTAATTGAAGCAAGAAGGTCAGCTGACACATTGTAAGGGGTCCTTTCAACGACTTCCTTTGAAGTAATAGGCAACTAGTATTGCTTTTTTTTTTAGTCAAAAGTTACTTTATTTAGTTTTTGATACAATACAAAAAGAATTACGCAATAATATGATTATACTTAAGAGCTATAAACAAAATAAAAAGTGGGAAAATAATCGGCAATTTCATACTTTGACCCCTATTATATTGTGTTGTAGGTACTTTACTCATTTATTTTAGGATTCAAGGCGAATCTTGTAAAAATAACGGAATGATTCAATAAAATAAGCACCAAGCAAAATAACCAAGAAATATAAACAATCAAAAAGTTATTTTTTTCAGAATAATCAATTAAAATGGCGATCAGTGGATTGATTGATTGGCACAGTGGCACAGTAGGCCTACCACGTTGAGCTTTCTAGGTACGATTTCGGGATATTCAGTTTACAAATTTAACTCTCTAAAGTTAAGTTAAGTTATATTAAATTACGCTAACACTGTTACATTTCATAAAACATTGAATAACAGTTAAAAAGATAAATAATGTTAATTAAATCAACAAATACATATTTTTTAATTTCAATGTTGTGTCAAGACGATCTGAAGACGACAATGCCAAACAAAAAATACTTTGTTGGTATAAATGTGTTAACGATTATTTATTAGCGATTGTAGTGTTTATTTTGATTTTATAACTAGATTTTTTTCGTAAATACGGTCCGTAAAATTTAAGTAGGTACAATTACTTACACTGCAAACTGCAATTGTTAAAAAATATATCGATCGGCTGTAGTCTTGGTACCAACATAATATGTACCTATCTTAATTACTTGGGCTCCCACTGAAAATCAGCGTCGCAGCACGCCTTCGGCTGTTGCGACTAATGCTGAGTGAGGGCCTTTTTGGCACATTAATTATTTTTATTTTTTTTTTGTCAACTATTCCAATTTCGAAGTGCCAAATAAATGTTTTCTATTCTATTCTATTCTATTCTAATTATGACAAATTTTGTCATTATTTTACTTCTGCTAAAAAAATGCTTTGTATTATTCCAACAAAATTTAAAAATGTGACAAAATATCTCCCGTAAAATAAAAATAAACTAACAAAACATGGCACGATTAACAAGGATATATCTACTTATACATATTAAAATCATGCCGTGTCGGTAGAAACATAATATTCCTAGTCTTTTTTAAATATTTACTTACCTTATAGTTTAGAATTAAATTAAAAAAAAATTAAAAAGTGAAAAACACTTTTTTTTGGGATAACTGAAATTACTACTCAACTTAGTAATTTATTTATTAAGGTTGAAACCGCTAACGTAGTGGCAAGTGGATATAGCTGGTGCCCAACGTGGGGGCCGCGTCAAGTGATAGACGGGTACACTAAATTATAGGTTGGGTGGAGTCCACCAGTCAGAAACTGTTCATATTATCACTTGTCGTACCTTTATTGAGCCTCGAACCTCATGGTTTCTCCTCTACAACGCTCCAAAAATATCGATTCACGACGAATCCAGCATGTCGACCGCCCTCTAGGGCAGACGGCTCCTCTCGACCTATGTACACATAGGACACAACACGTCAAGCGAGATATCAAAACCGTTTCCCGCCACTAGTATTTCAGCACATGTACTTCCATTATATTAATTATTCTTCACGACAATATACTATACAAAACTTGTCACTGTAAAATTAATTTTATCTTATTTCTTTAGCGCAGTAATAAGTGGAAAACAGACTAAAAGTTTCATAATGCCGTTGAGTATCGAACCGGACAACACGCCGCCCTCCCGCGCTCGCTCGCACGACCCGACTGACTGAATTTTCCACATTTTCCCGGCGGCGAGCGCAAGCCTTCACCCCTTGTAATCGAGCACGTTCGCAAAGATATAACAGTAAAAATCTGAATGGATATTCTGCATTCCAGTTCAAGATTCAATAGAGTAACGTAGCTATGTAACATAAAAATCCAACTGACTCAATAAATTGTAAATGCGAATTCTAAAATTAATAACAATATACTTATATAAATAAGTACTTATTATGTGAAAAGAGGCCAAACATGCTTATTCATAAAGCTATTAAACGTACTTAATATATTTTAGTGGTTTAGCTTGTAACATACTAATTTCTGCAGTTATTTTGATTAAGCCAGCAAGCATAGTACCATAGCTCGCAATAATATCAAGGTCCAGTAGACATAGTGATGTATTCACATTAAAAAATGTATTAACACACGCGTTTCCTTGCCTAAATTTCTTGATAATATCTCAACCCCCAGTAGGCACTCGGGTGCCACGATAACAGTTAATTTCAATTGTATCTGGAATAACTCAAGATCGAGGGATTAAAGACTAAGCAGTAGATATCATATATTATTATCATTCCCCAATTTTGTTAGATAAGCTTGATTGATCTATCTTGCTGTATATAAATGCAGGATCTTTGGTTTGAATTTTTTTACTACGTAAAAAACATTATTTATTTGGTTTTAGTGCCTGAACCACCCTCACATTTCATTAAGGTAGGTTAGTTTCAGTTTTGGTTATAAGCGATTATGTTTGTGTGGGTAAGTGTACTTATAATAATGTATTCGATTATTATAGAGTCTGGTTAATGAAAGCTGAACCCAGGGTTTTTTATTTGACAATGTCATTCAAACTGTTGTTTGTTGAGGATTGATTGATGTTGATACTTGATCTCAGGGGGAACGTTTAAATCTACTATTAAAGTAAACATGTAACTACAATGGACTTATCCTAATTTAACCGTGTAGGTAATTGTACGTGTAAAAGAATTAAAAGTCAACCGACTCTACATAAAAAGCCAAAGGTTTAATATTGAAATTAGTTAACATTTACCAAAAACAAGAAAACAGGAAAAGTATCAAAATTGTTTATTCCAAATATGGTAGGTATGGATAATGTCATATTTAGATTTTTTGTAATTCCCGCCTTTTGCTAGGTTCAGCTTTCGTTGGCCAAACTTTATCAATCATTGCTGTGGTAACTTGAATTCGAATGTGACATGATGATTTTAAGCTGGTACTACTTTAAATTCTAATTATGAAATCTTTGAAGATAAGGCTGTATGAACTTGTCCAACGCCGTTAAAATAGTATAAAAAAACTGACTGTCAAAGATGTCAACTAAACTGGAGTTTTTGGCGGGAGTTCGTGAGATACGTTTGGAGTCCGTTTATTTTATCGAATTCTTATTGTTTATAGTGATTTTTGGGTCGTAAAAGTGGTGTTATTTTGCGAAACAAAGTGTCGTGCGAGTGAACAATATACAGTTCGGTGAAATAACATGGTGTATTGGTCGTAACCAAGAAAAGTGGGCCGTGAATTTTGCGCGGGATCGCGAACAGTTCACCTCTTTCTTGGGGACTTCTCTACATTCCTTCAATCTTTCGACTGTCTCCAAAAACTCCATCGAAACCTCCAAACGTCTAACATCAACGTTTTAATGCAAAAATAAAGAAAATATTACTAAAGAATTGGCTGTATGGGCATAGTTCCCTTTGCCTACCCAGAATGGGTGAAGAAAACAACAACAACAACAACAATCAACTCAACTGTCAATGTCAAGAAACAAGTAATGACGCGGATGCAACAAACAAGCCCCGTTGTATATTTTGTGATCAAACAAAACAATAAATATTAGGTATTTCATTAATATAATCAAGTAACAGTGTTCCTAAAATACGCAATAAGTAAATATAATAATGGCACAAACAGAAGATACTGAACTTAGAGATTTAGTCGTAGAATCTTTAGAGAAAAATGGTTCGCTGGCGAAAATTAGAGCATTATTACGTGCTAATATATTCTTAGCATTTGAAGACGACTATGAGAATATCAAACAAAACTTATCATTGGACAATATATTTAAGATACCCGAAGGGATACTCTCCTTGTCTATTGTTTACGAATTTTTAGAATTTTGTAACCTTAAAAATACATTATTTGTATACAAATCAGAAACGCGGCATGACAAAGAATACAAACATGAAGGACATAAACTTATATTAGATAAACTAAACCTAAGACGAGAAAGCAATAAAGAGCCAGTGCTAGTGTCCTTATTAAAGGTTCTATCAAAGACAAGCAAATCAAATGCTTACACTCATACTAAAAATGAAAATCATAATGATTTAACTAAGGAGGATCAAAACTGCACTTATATAGTTCATGAAGATTCCAGCTGTACAAGTCACTCACACTCTGACAACTCATCAGATGAAAAAACAAAACTCCACTTAAGACTGCCACTAGACAATTCTGACACAGATACATCAAGTGATTCAACAAGAGATAAGTCTAGCTCAGAATACATACCTAATGAACATATTATAGTTAGAGCTACCGAAGAAAAAAGTGTACCTAAACAAACAACTGTGAATGTGGTACCTGAAATAATTAAAAACAATACTATTCATAGTAATAAAAGCAATAGTTTGCCTTATTTTTTAAGTGAGTTGAAAATTGCTAACAGTAGCAGTGACTCAACATCTTACGTAGAGCTAAAACCATTCAATTCATCTGATGAAAAATTACTAAATACAACTGGTATTCCTATGGTATCCGATGACAAAAACCTCTTTACAAGTCCTCCTTATAAAGAAGTAATAAACGGCAAGAACACCATACAGCAAAAAGTTAACTCAGTGTCATCTGGCACATCAAATAGTGTTTCATCACCATCTTTGAAAGTTAACAATAATTCAAACAAAGTTAGCAATGAGGACAAAAACAACCTGGACCATTTAAGTAAATCTGACACGGAAACAGCAGAATATAGTTATGATTTTACATTGTCCGGAACATCTAGAAAAGATATGGGTGATGTTCCAGATCCAGATTCCCAATATGTTAAAGAAGAATTAGATAAAGATAATGGTAATAAAAATTCATCAGTAAATGACAATCCACATGATCGTTCACAGAGTTCACAAAGCTCAGTATCAATCTCAGATGTTGCAGATCTAATAAGTGAAAAAAGTTTATCTGTTGGATATACAAATCATGATAATGGCTCTGTCAACAAGTCCAAGAGCCAGAATTCTAACAAATCACCAAGGAACAATAAATCTAGCAATGATTCTGGAGATTTTTCAGAGTCACCAGTTCCCTCATTATCAAACTTAAGCCTGGACATTCATAGTGAATAAGTATCTTTACTATCTTAGTGCTTTACTAAGTGAGTAATATTGTTTGTTTTGATGTCTTTTGTTTGGTATTTTGAAACTTGGGATAAATTTAATTCTATGTTTTTAATAATTATGTGTTCAATCGGAATTCCTATCTATCTATATACTATTGAACAACTAGGTGAATATAGTGGTGCTATATTTGTCTTGAAAATCTTGTCTGATTGGAAAGGGCCTGAATATAACAATGTCAATTACTTACTTCATAATCAGATCAGGTACAGAAGCCATTTGTTGCTTCCTAAGATAAACTTCATCAACTAAATCATTTGAATTTACTTATGTTACAGATCTGGTAGCTGAGACAATTAGTGGTTAGGAGTTAAAAAACTTATGTAGAATAAAATAAATAAATAAATATTTCCGACATGCCACACTGGGCCACACAGAGCCATCTAGTCCCAAATTAGCTACTATTAAGTACCCTGTCATATGGGGTACTAGACAACCGATAAACTTACTTATATACTTCTTTTTTTGTAAATACATACTTATAATACATAGAAAACACCCAGACCAGTACAAACAGACATGTTCATGCACACAAATATTTGTACTGTGCGGGGATCAAACCCGATATAACATTTATTAATGTGTTTCTGATTTCATATGATAGAAAACTATTGTTTATGCTACTATATTTTGCTAAGCTTTCATAAAAACCGCATTTCAACCTTCTTTCCTATATTCAATGAGACTTAGCTGGTGCTACTGCTGCCAGACCACCAAATACATCAATACATCATTAATATATATTTTTGGTATCATATGAAAAAAGTGTCATTTTCGCTATAAACTCTTTATTTATTAGAACAGTTGTAGGTATGTACAGCTACATAACTATGATATGTATTTATTATGAACAAAAATTTTCCAAGCAGGTCCTTTGTGATTGTTCAGTGTAGATGGGAAATATGGAAATGTCCCCAACATATTTGACTTACTGCCATTACCAGGTTCAAAATTTGAGTTGGAAAGACTGTTGCATTGAAAATATGTTATCTATCTAACAAAGCATACACAAATTCTTATTTATGTTGGAATAGATTTCATAATATGTTTAAAATGTTATAGAGCAGATGGATTTTTAGTCGACTAATAGTAATATATCTCATCATACTGGGGCGGGTCACCTGGGGTGTACGTTGGAACTGAAGTTTTAAATAAAGATAGGTAAAATATGAATGTTTCTATTAATGATACATAAATAATATAAGATGGTGTATTCGTCAACTAAAAATCCCTTGCAGCGCAGTCCCGATTGTGGGGGTGGTATTGCTAATCATGTACAAAACTCTATTAGTTGAAAATAATAATAATGGGTACCTACGTTTTTGTACTCAACATGCTTGTAGGAGTCATACTTTTTGCATTTGAATATTATGGCAAATAATCTGATTTAATTTTAGTAATCATATTCAAAAGTTAGTTTAGTTAATAGTTTTATCCTTCTTATAGGATGTGCAAAATATTTTTAGATCAGTCTAGATATTATATATTTACAGAGAAAAGTTTTTCAAAATGGTTGTGCCTTATTGACATCGTATTTCACACTGTCAGAAATGGGTTCCTCAATGATTTCAGTTATGTAATAATCTAGTCCTAATTAAATAACTAGTTCCGTCCAAATTGTTCCGTTAGTTACATGTACTTTTGGTGTGTTTGGTCACAAAAATTCTGCTTTGCATATTTTAAATTCAATAAAGCTGTAGAATTTATATGGTGTGTTTTATCATTTAACCAAATTAAAAATAGAATAGCCTCTCCCTCTCTTCCTGTGTCGTAAGAGGCGACAACGGAACGGAAGAATAACAGCATCGTCTTCTTAACACTATTTGCCAAGCTGCCACTGGCAACCCGCCTGTCAACACCGTCAAGATTATGGCAAAACCATAGATTTAGTTCATACAACCACGAAATTATACTAAATCTGGGTAAAACCCTCATTTTAGAGAGGCATAAGTACAGCTGGACTGATGTGGGCTGACGATGATGATGATTTATATCGTGCTAAGAAAGTAAATCAGACTCACTACTGTGTACCTACACTGTCATTGTTGTGTACTACCGTTCTATCCTAAATATGGATATAATAGCTGTAGCATAAGTGAGCCATTCGGAACTCAGCCTCGTTTCATGCCAATTAGTAGAATAAAAGGAAAAGTAATTCAAATAATTAACACAGTTTTTATAATCAATGTTTATTTTACATTTTCAGTAAAGCATAGATTGTAGATATCACGTTTCAGTTATGCACACAAGTCAATCTATACCGAACACTGTAACAAAGTTGTTACGCATTTCTATACAAAAAGTAACGCTATACTGTTCATGGCATAATAGCAGTGTATTCGCATAGAAAAAAATTATACTAAAGATATTTTATTTACACCTAAATATATTTATTAGGTACATGAGTTTTAATATGAAAATGGTATAAAAATTACACTTTCATATATTACTTTAAATACATGTCATAGTAATACAAATGCGGTCCATATCCTAACTTTGAAAAAATATAACAATAGTAAAAGCCACAATGCTTCATATAAACAGTAACAGTCCTACTCTGTTTGAATTTATTACTTAGTAAAAAATGGAAAAGTATCGCTCCAGGCACTGTCATTTATTTCTGCACGAATACGTGTAGATTTTTAACTCGACGTTAAAAAATTACAATAATTTGCAACAAATCTATCGGAAAGAATCTTTGCTCTTACAAATATTTGCTAATATGACAAATACTGTAGAGCAATATCCTTTCGATACAACCAATTTAATTTATGAATGATTAAGCGATAGCGATACTATCTAAATTATAAAATAAACACAATCCAATTTCAAGTAACACTTACAGTAAATAAATATAAATAATGTACATAATATGGCAAATATTTGGCTTTGTATAAAGTATAAATTACACGTGAAGAAACGTGTAATGATAGCGTAGTCCGTATAAAATAAGAAGAGATGGTATAGCTAGCTAGTAAGTTGTAGTTTTATAAGGCGCAAGTTTCCATAGCAAATCTATTGTCACAAGAACGCCGAAAGATAACATGAACCGAAGGAGATATCAAGATTGAGATAAAGCCAACTTTGTGGACTTTATTTCAGTCTTGCACTACATCAGTTACACGAAGTCTCGGTCGGTTATTCTAGTTTTATAACTCGTTGCCCATAGAGCTATCGTGTGTGAGATTCGAGTCCATACTAGCGTTGTCAGAGTCTTGGCTTTGGTTTCCGCTATAGTTTGCAGCCTCTTGTAATCGCATCAACATATTTAACTGTAAATAAAGAATAAAATAAAGTAAATTAATAAACATACGTCCTAAGAAAGGAGAAGTGCTTATTTCAAATTCAATTAGTCCTTACCAGAGGATCTTGATTGTTATTCGTGTTATGATCTTGATTTGATTCTTCAATACCGATATCTTCCACTGTTATTGCTCGCAGCGTCTATAACGACAAAAGTACTAATGTTACAAAAATCAATCAATGTAAAAGGCAGATTGTCAAAACAATGTCTATTAAACAGTAAAAAGAGCCAACTGAAAGAATTCGTGGCTACAATGTAGTTTTCTACTCGTAGGATAAAACCAAAATTATATTACTTCAGTCACATAGTGGCTATTAAAGTAAACGCCGGGATACCGATCCCAGCAAAGCTTTTAACCAGCAAATTTATTGATCTTCTTAGTAAGTAGCTAAGCATTTATTTTAAGGTATAAGAAACAAGAATCGAACCTAGGACTTTAACCTCAGCAAACTAGCGAAAATACTGTGATGTGCATTACGTTCAACCACTTAAATAACCTCTAGTTTTGTTGTTTGTAAGGTGTATAAAATGTATAATGTTGTAGTTCATAACATAATAAGTTATAAAAGGTAAAAAATAGGACGCTTATTCGTTGATTCTGATTTCCAAAGTGGCAAAGTATGTGTTTTAAAAAGTTTTCAAATTTGAATCATCATCATCATATCAGCCAAACGACGCCCACTGCTGGGCATAGGCCTCCCCCAAGGATCTCCACAACGATCGGTCCTGTGCTGTCCGCATCCAGCGGCTTCCCGCGACCTTGACCAGGTCGTCGGTCCACCTTGTAGGGTACCTGCCCACGGAACGTCGTCCGGTACGCGGTCGCCATTCCGCCCCAACGGCCATCGGTTCTCCGCGCTATGTGTTTCGCCCACTGCCACTTCAAATTTGAATCAGAACTATGTGATGTTGTCCACATTTATATAAAAAAAAACTTGAAACCGGTGTCTATACTCTAAACAACTTGAATTAAGTGCTATACCTACTCTATACAACTTGAATAAAGTGGTCTACAAATATATGATATCTTGAATGTATTAAGAAGGTAGTAAGTACTAACATGCGAATGGTTGGGCTCTCGCCACGGGTAGGAGGATTTGACGTGGTGTAGCGGATCCAACGCCGCGTGTCTACGTCGCCCGTACAGAGCCACGCCCTCGCGGACCGCCTCGGACGCGTACGGCACTATGCTGTAGTTCCACACGTCCGCGAACCATGCCTGGTGGAGATACATATGATTACTAAATTAGTATCTTTAAATATTTAAGTAAAATAAATGGCCTTCGAATACACCCAAGAACTAGAAAAAACCATAAAATTATATTTAATTTCTTTAGTCTGCACCAGTCAGTTTTTTTTCTTTTTAGTGCTGTAAGTACCTAGTTAAAGTAGTTACCTAAGTGGAATTGAAACAACTTATGCTTTAGTCATCAGCTCTGCTATAACACGACGCTTTTAGAATTAACTACCCGATTAAGATAGATCCCTAGATTTTCCCCAGAATTACTAACATATCAATACCAATATCATACAATAATACAGCGTCTGATTCTAACATTAAAATAGAGATGGTTATGAGATGACAATGAACTAAGTACCTAAGTAGTTTATAATAGCAATCAAGTATGCTCATCCGTTCGGTATTCTACAGTTTTTAGATGATTAGTGTGATTGTTAAATGAATATAAAATATTTATCTGAACGAATGAATATACATAGTGAATATTACTTTATGATAATATGTAAATAAGTATGTTTAAATATACCTGACTAGCTTCCAAATCCATGGGGCAAGCGAGGAAGAGCCTGGGGCCAACGGTGACGTCACTTGATGAATGGGCCTCGAGGAATGCGTTCAGCGTCGACCACACACCCGGCAGCCATTCTAGCACGGCTGCTAATGCCGCCTCCCGTCGCCCCAATCTTAACTCCAATGAGAAGAGCTTCCGGCGTAGGTACCTGCAAACAAATGACAATTGAAGTTTAAGAAAAACTATCACTTGTAGTTTATCTAACACTAAAATGTTTTTAATTCGAACCACTAGCTACAAGCGAGACAATTTCGAACTAACAAACTTGTCAGGTTTGGAATCCTCGATGAATGAACACAACGATATTAAACACAAAAATATTTTGTCATTTTCATTTATGTTCTTTCTAATATTAGAACGTTGATATTATGTAGATTGATAGATCGTGTCTTATTACCTCGCTAGGAAACCTTTGACTGGCTCCATATGATTAGCGGTAAGAAGCCACCTGAAGTTGTGGTGCAGTTGGAGGTTGGTTGTGTTGCACGTAGCTTGCGACATTGTTCCTATAACAATAATAAAATAATTAATTTTAAAAATACTGTACCCTATCCCTTCTTCAAAACTCTAAACTGATTTAAATTTTCATAGTCACTAACATAACAGTTAATTATTTCACGGTGTCTACCATATTCCTTATTTTTTAAGAGTACCTATCTCATAAACAAAAATAGGCACATCGTAAAAATTCCGAAACAATTAACTCTTAAGCTAGATATTGTTAGACAAGCAAGCTAACATCTGCGCCCGGCGGTATCTTAGCAATATACCTACCTTCTGGTGTCCGACGGCATGAAGCTGGCCCCAAATGCAAAAGTGGGAGAATATTGTTCCACGAGTCCATTGCAGGCACCAATTTTGCGACCTTGGCAATGCTAGAGTATTCGACGTTTAAATCTTATGGATTTTGTGACGTAGGTAAACAAAACAATAACAATTAACTTACCAATAATAACAGGCATGTTTCTATTGTCCGGCGGCAATAGGCCTGCAAACGCGTCGCCCAATGCAGAAGCGTGTTGAAGATTGTCCAACACAACAACTGAAGGCAACGGCGCTTCTTCGCCGGCCGCGGCAGCGCTACACTGTTCAGCGATGTTAGCGAGATACGCTCGCAGCTCATTGCAGGACTTTCTGTCCACGCTGAAAAATAATTCAGTTTTAGGCGACCCGTTTGGTTTATTTATTCACCTTCTAAGAGAGAGACCCCGGGATGAAATCCGGTAAGGACGATTCAGGATCAGGATGCTATCTTTTCTAAATTGGCTTGGATTTGGAAGGGGCAGGGTTGCTTTGGGAGTCAACAGGTCGGATGTAAAAACAAATCACGAACGCATAAAAACTCTGACGATTACCCTTAGATAACCAGATTATCTCTCAATGAGGTAACCATCTCATTTGATAAGAAGGCAAAGATAAGAAAGAATGGCTAATGTAAACTTGTTGTAAAACCCATTGTCAAACCAAAAATATGAATTTTAAAGGTGGAACAAATCTAATTATCAATTTGTCTAGTCACATCCAAGGCCCGGCCTACATTCATAATTCTGTCGTTATATCAATTGACTTTTAATGACCGTTGGCAACTTACACGTGACATAATTAAACTATTAAAACTCCTGATGTGTCTAAAAGCATTTCGTTACTATTGATAATGGAAATGTAGAACTAGTTTGTTAATAAGTACCTAAGTAGTAGGAATTTAAGAGATTTATATTGCAGTGGCACCTTCTTTATCAGAATTTAGGAGACTGTCCAATATGATAAACCACAAAGTACCTACAACTAACTAGGATTAGGCACTGTTACGTGCTTCGATAGTAAGTACACAAATCGTGTTGTAAATCTCTTTCTCAGCCAAACGAGGCACACTGCTGTAAACAGGCCAAAAGATCTCCACGACGACTGGTGCTGAGCTAGGCGATTCAACAACTTCCTACTCTTTACGAAATCCTCTTTTTTTTTCGTGAGACTTGTCTTTAGAAGTGCGGATATTATTTCATTATTTTTCCGCAAATAGCCGTCGGTTTTTTTCCCTCCCTCTGCGCCACTGCAGTCAAGCAATCGTTCGAGAAATGTCAGTTATAGGTACCTAATACTTTTCCCATTTTACAATTTCTGATTATCTACATCAGGGGGCTGTACATATCTGCTTTATTAAGAGATTTATAGTACTTGTAACTAAATGTCATAATTTTGTGACTTACTTGAAGGTGGCGACTGCTTCAACAGGATTTCCGCGTCTTTGGGTCCGCTGCACGTAGAACTCGGCTAGCTTGGCCGCGAGGTACGACTTGCCGGTGCCGCTGGGACCGCATAGGATCACTCTCCGGTGCTCCGATAGTAATGATACATATCTGTGGAACGCATAGAGATAAGCATATACTTTTTATAATGGAGGAGTAAGGCCTCGGACATCTGGTGCTAATACCAATACTGCAAAAGTTAATCCAGTTCCAGTAAGTACAGAAAGCGTTTAGCCAGAACACACAGTGAGACAACAACAGTAAGACGTCGACGACGATGGTTAGGATGAAGTGGGTAGTCTTACTATGAGAAATCATATCATAATGCATCTACAGATTTGATATGGCCACGACCTTATCTTATAATATACTATTGTCTACCAATTGACACTGATATGACCTTACGCCTTATTATACATATACAATTGACTACAAACCAATTGAATTGATACATTATTCTCAAGGAATCGTCTCTTATTATTATTTGAGAAAATTGTTTTCGTTGTAAGTATTTCCGAAATTCGAATAGTTACTCACTTTGGGATCAGAACAATGTGACATTTATTGCCCACACTTAGGTATTTATATTTATTTCAAAGTTAATATCTACTAACATTTCAGAAGATTTAATAAGATAAGAGTATAAATAAGCCATAGGTATAGATATTGTCTAAGTTTTAGGAAATGATTTTCCCTTTAGGAATTTTTATAACATACGCGGAAGTTCTGACTCAAGGCACACTTCACTGCATTGCTGCATTGTTAAATTAACAGACATCATTACAACACTACAAAACGTATCGGTAGCTTAGCAATAATGATCAGACTGAAAAAAAAGTGCTGATAATTCAGATTCATTAGTTTTTTTTTTGTGTATTACTCCACTGATTCCACGTTTGTGCACATGAGGAAATGTTTTTTTTCCGGATACGTGTGTCGTATTTCGAAACTATGTTGTGATGTGCGCAACTATAGTATTTATGACGTAGGCTTTGCATAAAAATAAAGTTTTAGGCAAAAGTATTTCGATAAAATTTAAATTTGTGATGTTGTTGTTGTGTGAGTGTAATGAATTACCTAATTGAATTAATGCAGAGTCTTTTAAATATGTACCTACATTAAGATAACGCTCGTATTGTGATATGCATACAGGGTGTATCAGAGCATGGGACAGTTAAGGTTTTGGGAGAAAGAACCTTAAGGTATATCATACCATTCCGTTTAAAAATATTGAATTACGTTATTTTAAATTAATCAGGACAAAAAATCGTATATGGTACGCGGACGACCATAATGTAACTAATCGTGAAGAGAAAGCTCTCAATCTTTTCATTCCGAAATACTATAATTTTAATTATAATTAGATAAGAGTAAAAACGATATCAAGAATATGTTTCTCTCAATGTGCGTACTATAACCCTGTAAAGATGTTCTATGCTCTTGTACAGCCTAATGTGTGCCTATAAGGATTGTTTCAAAAAACTTACTATCTGAATAAGTGTATCTGGAGAAATGTCAGACTATGGGTCGGTTAGTTGAGCTACTATGCTTATGCACAGTAGCTAATACATATGTGTAGGTACAGTAAGCTAATACTGAGAGAAACACTCACCTATATACAATATTTTTTGGTATAAGGCTGTCGAAGGCTAGGCTGCCGACTCCTTGCAAGCAGATATACAGCGTATTCACAGTGCCGATGATGTAGCCACAAGGCAACAGTTCCGGGAAACCGATCTCCGGCCCACGCGTCGCCTCACCCAAGTGATACGACGTTATCGAGTCAGTATTCAAACCGAGATTCGTCCCTGGATCTATCCTCGATAAATAATCCTTGAATGTCTTCCTAACTATATAATCTAAATTCTGCCACGTAGTCTTGCCTGATATATACGTGTAGGCTATCGTGAATTCATTACAGTTTATTGTCGAGTCACTATTATATACGTTCTTATACGAACTACTGTGCGTAGATTTATTGCTTTTAAGGCTATTT
The DNA here is from genome assembly GCA_949315895.1 of Anania crocealis. Taxonomy (NCBI): domain Eukaryota; kingdom Metazoa; phylum Arthropoda; class Insecta; order Lepidoptera; family Crambidae; genus Anania; species Anania crocealis. The sequence goes on along the minus strand of OX438880.1, from coordinate 18,753,585 downwards.
GTGTTGGACTTGTTTATCTGGGGGAAGTCCTGCGCTTCAGTCTCTGGGCTGTGGTTCTGCGAAATACGCGGGGAGTCGAAGCTGGGTTGTTTCTCGAAGTGGTTGTTGTACGCGCTCGCCGACTGCTTGGCGTAGAACCGACACTCGGACTCTGTTAGCGTGTCTTGGACCTCTTCGAAATATCTTTGGAATGTTTCTGGCTGCCCTAAGTATACTGCTATGGCTATTTTCTTCCCGTCTGTCGTGTCGCCTTGACTATCTGCTACACCTGAAAGATTGTTTGCTTTTCAGTATTTGATGTCACAAAATAAGATCGCAATTTACAATGTGGGGGTATAAACAGTTAAATTTTAGTTATGTAGGTAATTATAAATAAGTTAATCATTTCTATGTATTTGAAGTTTACTTTGTATTTAATTTTGTTCATGTTGTCTTCAGAAACTAACCAATTATTGACCTTTATCTGTTAAAAATAAAGAGGAAAATAAATAAATATATCTTAAAAAGAAAACACGTTTTAGTGGTATGGCAATACCACTTGAAAGTTTTTCTGCTTGCCAACTGTTACATATTTGCGTAAATGGACTGTTTACTAAAACTCACTTGCTGAAAGACTGTTTTGAATGTTTATCACCATCACACTTACCTATATCAGAATAGCTTTCCCCGATCGCTAATTCCCGACTCTTTGGCGGAGGCAGTACAGCGTTAATATCATAGTCTCCACTCAGTCTTTCTGAAGAGTTTAGTCCATTCGTGAAGATATCACTAGACCCGTTTAAAGCACCTAATAAAGCTTCACTGTTCTCGCTCAGTTCGCATACGGCTTTGTTTCCATATATTGGTTCAACCATCGTGGAGTTAGGGGAACCTTTTTTGAAGTCCATGTTCGGAGTTGAAGACATACAGTTAAAATCCAAGTCTAGAGGTTGAGAGTGGATGTCTAAGGCGGCCTAAAACAATAAAATATGGTTAGAAACACTCGTTCTTGAATAAGAAAACAATTAACGTAGTAATGAAGTTCTAAGTAAAATCCTGAAAGTAGGTACTAAATAGGCTTGAAGTGTTGCTAAATGTTTGCTTGTTTTACCATCAGGGTAATATAACCCAAGTGGCAAATAAAAATACAAATGTTTACCTGATGCATAGTAGACTGGTCTGCAAGACTGAACCGCCTCGGATCCTCGACCGCTGAGCCACCCGTTCCCAACGAACTTTGACTACCCGCTAATGACCTAGAGGTCACTAGCCGCTGAAGGCGTTCGTTATTCTGTTTGAGGTTTAGCATTTCATTCTGAAAGGGAAGTAAATATTTTATTTTTAAACATCCATTGATATGACTGGTCTATTTCTCTAGGAATGTAATTGTCTTGGCCTGCAATTGTCGTTATTATTCTAAGCTTCATACGTAATTGGTACTATTAATAGACCAATGAATTAGGATGACGACGCGATTACTACTGCATTTGTTTAAGATCTTTCATTCATTACATTTGTGATTTAAGAGACGATTTCAAATGCGCATTTTTGTAAAACATAGGTACCGTTTAGGTGCATAAGGTCAAAAGCGCAAAATGACAAATGATCGCAAATTGTCAAAAGCGCACACAGTCAAAAGCTCAGAATGTCAAAGGCGCAGAATAGGTATTCTATAGATAAAAAATAACTTAAATGAAAAAGGCATACCCGCATTTTGATGACCGTATCCTTAAGGCTTTCCAACTGATGAGCAGAGCTGAGCGCCTCTAATCGTATATCTGTTAGCACCAAATCTTTCTCCCGTAACTGTCTCTTCAGCTCATCGACCAAACCAGTCTCTTCTTTTTCTGTGCCAACACAATAAAGACATCGTTTTATGACTTATTCGCACATTTTAAGACAAACCACCACTCAGCGAAAATGTCCAAGAATCTTAAAATAATGGAAGCAGCAAGATTCATGACTTAATTTAAAAAAAAAGTATAGAAGCATCATTTATGTATTTTAAACGAGCAACAGTATTTTTATAGTGGAAAGTGCAAACAATAGTTCAAATATAATCTCAAGTTTGTAGCCTATCCTAAGCTTTTTTATTGTTACATTATTGCGGTCATTTGTTACCAGCAACAAGTTCTTGTTAGCATGAGGCATTGTTGTAGCTAACATAAAGCAAGATACACGAGGAGAACAATTATAGCTATCATAGTTTTAGTACCCCTTTTAAGGGTCAGAAATAAAAAATGATGTAGGTACCGCTAAAATGTATCCGATCTGTTTTAGATCCCAAGTTATTGTTAGGTTAGTTTGCCAGTTATTACAGGTTTTGACGACCTTTTGTATCTTACAAATAAGCGACATTATATCCCTGCAGATATATCAAGAGTTTTTTTATTACAACAGATGTAAAAACACTGAAACATTTAAAAAATGCAATCATTACATTACACTTTGGACAAAATGCTTCTCATATCCCTCTCGAGTACCTACGTATATTAACGAAAACTCTCACTGGGTCAGCCTAATTTCACTAAGAACCGGTGTTAACTGCGATGGGAATTGTTGTAGACTTGTGAATTGTTTAGGCTCACCTTTGGTCTCTTCTGGTTTGGCCGCTGGGCACGCTGGCGCCGCCTTGTCCTACAATAAAGAAATATTTGTAATACGTGTAGGTACATATAATTTTAAGGATTAAATATTAAAAGAAAAAAGGAGGTCCAACGTTTCGATAAAGGAACATGTTATTTATTTATCTAATAATCTAGGTAATAGTGAAAAAATTATGCTAAAACATGTGGAAGTCATACCGTAAATAAGTTTCCATCGTAGGTAATAAACATGCTTTAATGATTCCGATGGCATGACGGAAAATCATAATCACTCAAGGCATTGAGATTTTCCGGTCAATAAAAACTTTTATACTTATTATGCTGTTTTCCTTAGCAGTGTATGTATATTACTAGCGTGGTCTTCAATGTTTATTTTTTAATTTAATAGATGCTATATTCGTTATCATTGTAGTTATAAGCCGGCATGAGTGCACTGAGGCATTTTTTAAAAGTGGATATTTCCTAATGTAGAATTTTCGTAGTTTGGTCAGTTGTGAAACGAAGACTCTCTTGCCAGACTTGAAGCAGTGCTTCTTTCATTACCTCTTATCACATCTGAAGACGGCATAGGTTGGCCTTAATTAATTTTATGCCAGAGTACCAAACGGAGATGCTAGTTTAATGTCGATTAATTAAATACAAAGCAAGATTCCAACAAACTAAAAATAGAGACGCAATTACATTCCGAAACGACAGTTGTGAAGGCTCGGTGTTTTTCCGACGCCCATTATTTTTAGTATCAAAAATATGTACGGTATAGAAATTAACATCCTGTCACCTGTTTTCTCGCATACCTAAGAAACCTCGCATTGTTTTAAGCATGACTATGTCGTTGTAAATATACATTACTAGGTATATCATTGTGAGAATGTTGTGTCGAAATATATAATATTTCGAAGTTTACTTACGAAAGTGTAAAGAGAAATGAATTAGAAATCAGAAGTATAAACTGCTTTCGTTCGTAATTAATCTTGCCGTCGTCGCTTTAAAAGAGCACAATACTAGAGGAGAACGGAGATGATTCCGCATAAATATTAAAGCGATTAAAATAGTTTGGACACTTTGATTTATTTGCTTGTGTACAAAATGTTTTATTCCTACCAACAATAATGGAAATTTAATGAGTGGTTAATATTTTTAACGTAGTGTTTTAATTAGTAATTTGGATAAATATAGATATATAAGCTACAAGTAACACATTGCTGAGCCCGAGATAATAGGACTTGTCTTTTTAAAATGATTTGTGAATACAATTTACGTTTCCGTGCTGCGTCAAATTCAAATCAATCATAAACTTAATGACTTACGTGATATTGTGTGGAAGGAAGAAAATGTTAGCTAATGACCACATAGTTTATAAGTTGTCTACTATTTTTATCGTACTAAAAATGTAACTTGTTTGATAAGTCGACACTGCTAACATAATATATAGTATATTGTTTTAAAACATGTGTTTTAAACCTTTAAGTAAAAACAATATTCCTTTAAAGTTTAAACTACTATCGGAGAAACCAGAAAATGTTCTATAAGGTCGCTTCAAGTGATACACAAAAAATTCAGACATTAATATTATCTACGAGTTTGCCTAATGCCTAATTCAAATACTACTACTAACTTAATAATTGCGAAAGTTTATCTGTTAATATTATTATGTCTGCCTGTTACCTTTTCACAAGGAAAGGACACAAGATAAGTAGTTTTTATCTCAAAAATCATCCTTAAAGAGAGTGGATGCTTATATCGAGATTCAATAACCGCTGAACCGATTTGAATGAAATTTTGTATGGTGATAGTTTGAGTCGTGGAATAGGATATATTATAATAGTTTCTATCCACATAATTATACCTTATATAGGGATGAAAAGGGATTAAGAAGATTGTATACGAAATAAAATTATTGACATTAGTCTTCATTCAACCAACTGCGTGTCGTCTAGGTGTGAAGGAAGACCCCCGGCAAAAGATGTCATCGATCTTACCTCTAATAAAAGCATGTTAGTTTCTTACACTTTAGAAAGTTTCGTGACAAAGAGATTATTTTTATTGTCTGAGATTTGATTTGAACTAGCTTATTCCCGCGGTTATGTCAGTATTGGGTTTTGATTTCAAACTAATTTTAAATATACTTACATATTTACCGATATATCGAAATGCATTAACTCCGACGCAAAAAAGGGGGAAATACTTAACATTGGGGGATTAATAAGTGTAATGTGTTTCTCTTTCTGTGGAATCATATAGGCATAGAATTTATATAGTACTAGCTGTTGCCTGCGACATCGTACGCGTCAATTTCTGTTATTTTGATCGCGATTGTTTTTGCAACATTTTTGATGTTATATAGCCTAAAGCAGTAGTCGGCAACCTTATGGCAGGCTAGGGCCATAAGGTGGCGAAATAAAGTAATGGCATTTGTGATATTTATAAACGTATAATTGGTCATATCCCATAGGAATAAAAGTAAAAAAGTTAAAAAAAAATGTGATGTCTGAGATCCCGCGCGAAATGCAAGCTAGTTTATGTACTTATGTTAGCTGTCATATTTGTAGTTGCAATTCGTAGTATGGCACTCAAGTTCTCATCATGGTTCGTTCATGCATTTATCTGAAATTTACAACTCATTTGTAAAATATTTACGGGCCGCAAGTAAGACATCTGAGTAGAGATGAAAATGACTAACGTGACTGAATTTGACTGACTGTCATTTACGGTCAAATTGGTCAAAATCAGTCAAAAATGATCATAAACTGTCAAAAATGGTAATTTTCAGTCATTTTTATTTCAATCATATTTTAGTACTTTTTAAGCTTTTATGAGTATTTTCTGAGTTTAAATTGAAACACAACAAAAAAGGGTTAAACATTTTAAAATTTAGGTTTGTTTTCGATGCCCCGATGTTTCGGCGCGATATGCCCCGCACCTCGCGCGCGTTACCCACAAAATGGCAACGTCGCATCACCGCGTGCCTACTTTGAGGCAGTCTTACTCTCTAATGAAATAATAATAAATAAAACCTTACTTGATTAAAACTTACGTATAAATTGGGTGCCCAAATAAATCAATTATTTGCCAGAGGTTGAAAGTAGACAATACAGTAACATTTGGGTCAAATTGACTGAATTTGACTGTAAATGACCGGTCATATAAGGTTTATGACATCTGAGGGCCGCAAGCGGCCCGCGGGCCGTGGTTTGCCGACCCCTGGCCTAAAGCGTTCCTCGATAAATGAACTATCCAACATAAAAATATTTTTTCAATTCGAACCAGTACCTACTTCCTGAGATTAGCGCGTTCAAACAAACTCTTCAGATTTATAATATTAGTATAGATTGAAATAACCTTTCTATAAAATCCTTAAACTACTATAGACCAACTTTAAGACAGGCATGAACGTTCTTAAATATTTCGTATTGATAGCAGTATACCATACTTTTTTAACTTTGAAATGGTTGAGTTAGATTTATTAGTATTGCGTTTTTTTAATTACCTGCACTTTATCAGTTAAAGCCTCGTGCGAGTGCTCCAGGCTGTTCTCGTTGCTGCCCTCGCGGATGGTGTGCGGGTCGTCGTAGTGGTGCGACCCCGACGAGCTGTCTTGCGACGACAGTTGCCCGAGGGACGAATGCTTCGCCGTCTTCGATATCTTAGCGTTCCGTGAGAAAGCCTTCGTGAACGACGACCGGAGCTGTCAAAGCGTACACTTCCGTTGGTAACTTGATGATAATAATTTTTAGAAAGTAAATAAATTATTATGAAAGTTGTACTTTTACTACTCTTTATTGGCATTTATTCTTCTAACTCAAGTTAGATTCTACGATATTTTTTTAGGCTAAAAACTATTTTAAATAGAAATCTTCCAGCTTCTTTCACTTCCGCATTTTTTTGCATTCAATCGATAATTAGGTTGTAGATATATCGTAGGTTTATGATAGTTGTGCAAAATATTGGTTTAAATACTGAAATGATGGCACTCAAGGTTTCGTATTCCCTTAATGGAAAAATTTACTTGGTCAATTCCGCTTGATTCATGATAGTTAGGATAGTCACCACATTAACAAAAACAAATACAACACAGAATAATAAGAAAATTATTAATGTGCGAAAATTTTATTTAACTCTTGCTAAAACTAAGATTAATTACTGCTTTTACAGTTATTTTTCTTGAACACTCTCTTATTGGAACAAAAACAGCATGTAATTAACTAAAACACACTTCTAGCAGATGAAATGATCGATATTGAGTTATAATATTATTATGTTAGATAAAATCTAATATAAATTTTTATAAAATGATTTAAGTTCAAGTGAATATTTATGCATTTATTGAATCTCCAAGTACCTCTCATAGGCTATAGTATAACCTCGTACGCTTAAGAACATGTGATTTGCCTTGTAAAATCTGTTTTTGTTATTGATAGAGGTATGCGCTACCTAACACTTGTCGTGACGATTTAAGAGTAAAAATAGTTATTTTACTAAAGTCAAATGACTTGAGACCTTGCACGTGTTGTCCTTCTAACATGCTTATAATATACAACCAGTATGTTAATAATAACATTTAATTTCCATTTCGGAATGTTTATTTAAATTAATCATTGTTTTTATGTTTCAAAGAAGTATTCTTTATTTTATTACTGGACCTAAATAGGTACGAATACTAGACGAAAATCAAGATACTTAGTTCATACAATAACTGTATACCTATGTGTGATGGTTACTCAATATTAGGTCCGTCTCAACCTGGGGTTGCAATGTGTGTAGGCAATTAGGCAATCGCCTTACCTTCATACATACACCTACTCGACAATGTGTCTAAACAATCGATCTCTGTACCTTCAGATCCGACCAGCCGTTCTAGCGTGATTGTATCAATCATTCATCTATCCAAAATTTCGTATTCTTAATATCAGTCAGTTATGAAGGTTAACAGCAAAGAAGCGCAAGACTCAATTTTAATATTGTTTTTGCTCGACCGTCTGATTTGCGAACCCCGGGCGGCGTCGCCCAAAATGGTTACACATCATACAAAACTCACCCATCCCTTCTTCTTGTGTTTCTTGTCGTGCGGGGCAGAAGAACCACTGCTAAGACTGTTGATGCTGGACACGCTGTCGGTCGACAGATGCCGTGTGATCGCACCGTTGCCCGTTTGAGCGTTGCGTTGGGGAGACGACTGTTGCGTTTGCGAATTTGGATCCTGCTGTTTAAAATAACCGTGTTTGATAAAGTAAGGTCCTATAACCCTCCCACTGCAAGGCAAAGGCTCCCATCCTTGAATTCAAGTTACCACAGTAATGATAGGAACAGGCATAGGTAATCACTTGGCTTGCCAAATTCGGGTTGGTGATGACAAACCCCAGCAATGTCCTAACATTACTATTGAATTTCCTAAAATTCAAAACTCTTGTTGCGCGACCCAGGGATTGAACCTAGGAGTCCGAGATCTTGGCCCGGTACTTGGTACCAAAGGGGCATTAAACTAGTTAATAACCACGAGTCTATTTAAACGAATTATGTAACATAATAATATATAGGTTTGTTTAAACGAACGCTGCCAGCAAAACCGACGTCCGGTAAAGGACGTAAGCAATTATAAAAAATAATTGTACATAACATGATATCCAATTATTTGATTGTAAGTCCACATTGCCAAAAGCAGAAACAAGTTATGTTATCGTGATTGTTTGAATTTAATTTCCCTTATCTACTATTTTATAACGTACCAACATTTTTGTATTTATCTTAAACGCCTCTAAAACCCTGACCTTTCCTATCTCATACGACCCAGTGTTATTAGGTTTTTGTGATCAGGCATCAATTCTCATATATTAGATATAATATCATCAATAAGAACTTTGTTTTTTATGATACGTGTGTATAATGGCAAATACACTGGCTTATTAACAATGCTTGTACTAATCAATGCTTACTTTATGTACATTGTATGGATGTCAATGTCATAATTGTCATAGTGTCGGTTCTCGTAACAAACCGGACCACCCACGAGAGAACCCGTTTTAAGAACTGAAAACTTTATTGATTCGCATTCATACATAACATAAAGGCGAAAGCTAGCATACTCGAATCATGTCGAATAAGAAAGACCTCGTTGGCCCGCAACTCCCGATGTAAGACAGATCGAATTGATGGTCAATTTGATGCAAATGAGCGTTAGTTGGCTTGTTTGCTATTATTTATTGAACGCCGCTGTCTCGAGTTGGCGAAGATAATTGTGAATTTCCGCAGGTAACGTTGAAAACTGTAGCCGCTAAACAAAAAGCTAATGCACTTGATCCCATTACGTGTGCCGCGTGATGATGCCTTGCATAATGATTAATGTTTCTATTGGCCGACTTCATGTTTTATCTCCCCAAGACAAGCGTCGATAAGCGGGGTCGGGAGAGTTCAATCGTTTGTAAAATTAATTAGAAATTTTCGCTACTTGGGTTACTATCCACTATGTAACTAGACTGACTTAACTCAATCCATAAGTGAAACTTTGATAGACTTAAATGTCTAGCTAAAGTTTACGGTTATGTATTTCTAAAGATTTTGCATAAAAACTTAATTGTAGTCGCAGATATAAATTTTCCATCATTAGTAAATCGAAAGTGTTGGCAAGTTAATTAGTTTTGATCGGTGAATTAACTTTCAGAATTAGTTACCGTTCTAAATAATTATTTAAGCATGAACAGTCAACTCACCTGGCCCGTAACGTTGACTCCGTCAGCGCGGATACCCATGGACTGCATGTGAGCAGTGGTCAGTCCAGCCTGGATAGACTGCTTTCGAAGCAACTCAATTGTTTGACGCAGATCAGTGAGCTCAGAGTCCTGGGTACAAAAAAACATTTTCACTTATTTGCTACAGCTGCTGCAAATGCAAAAAAATACTATCCAAGGAGGCATGTATTGGGAGAGGCAATCGTCTATGAGAGGTTCTTAAACTGTGTAGCAAAAGACACTCAGAGTAGGTAAATTTAAAGCTCTTGTCCTACTCTAAACTAAGGTTACTATACCAAAACATACGTTGATTGATCTTTTTTATGATCTAATTCACTTACATGTTCTGTAAATAAAACTAAAATGTTGTTAATTAAATGGGGATTCATAAACACGCTGCAATATTAGTTGATAACACAAACGAAACATAGAAGTTTAGGTACGATACTCCTAAAAGATCTTCTTGCAAAATTATTTTCAAGTATCTAATATTCAAGGTTAGAGTAAAACGCAAAGCAAACAGATACGCCGCACGTTGGATTTAATGTTACACTTTACGAGATAAGTAGTTCCGCGATAACCATGCTCATTATCAATACGAAGGAAAATAAATGTATAGAAAGCTAAACGGCTATAAAAGGTAATTGATGTTTATCTATTTACTTAGTTTGGACCGTAATTTTCAACAGTTTATAAACGCACCTGCTTCGCAATTTAAAATATGTAGTCGTTATTCATATGGGTTGAATTTATAGATCTCATGTCAAGGCAAGTGCATAACCTTCCCGAATTGAGGTTTAACCGGTTCATGGCCTTTCTTCAGCCCGTTTAAGGTACCTTCATTCATTACAATTGATTTGTTTCGAACATTGAATTTAATCTAAATATGGATTATAATACCATATTATATTCCAAGTAGGTATATTATACAATTTATATAAAGTAGAAAGACATGGTAATAATGCTATCCAGGGTTAAGACTTAGTTGTGGACGTATTATTTTTAACAATTTATCGATTAACGCTGATAATAAATAATGCATCGAATGATGTGTTCCAGATTTAGGATAAATTAAGATTAAGACAAGATGTACTAGTGTTATTAGTAGATTTGAACTATTTTTATTCATACTTAAGAAAAGTATCGGCCTAAACAAAGTTGTGTTATTAAACCTAGAATAAAAGTGCTTTCAAAGAAAAACAGGTTATGTTTTATTTTTATTAAAATAGTCTAATTAACGTAAAACAACAGAAATTGCTGTTAAACTATTCAAGTAAGCTGATATGTTTGGTTCTTATGATCATTTTATATTCTACACTATATTGACTATAAAAACGTAGGTAATTGTGTTTTAATTGATTTCAAGCAGCGTTTCATATAAAAAGGTGCATTAAGTGGTTGGATAAGCTTTAATCTGTGTAGTGCTATAAAACGTATTTATTACCTTTCTCTCGGCGGTGGCAGTGAGCTGCTGCAGCCTCTGGGTCATGTTTGAGAGGCTCTGCTCAAACGCAGATACTACATGCGCCTGCAACAATGAAAGACTTACTTTAATAATATGTAATAAGTTTACTGTAAACCACTAACAATCATACCTACCAAATGATGACACTCTCCAAGGAAATGTGGTATGACGGGGGCTGATCATTATGTTATTGTGGTGTCATGGAAGTCGAGATATATACTACTTCATGTTTGGTGGTACTAAGTAGATGCTACAATATAATTAACTGCCGAATATTGCACGTGTTTTAAAAAACAAGCCGTGAGTTTTTGGTAAGATTCGAAGAAGCATTTGTCATTTTCAATTACCATAATTATTAAACGTACTATCTACAAGTAGGTACCTTTATATTGAAAGCATTGACCAATATAATTCTGTGATTTGTTAATGCATTCAACAAAATGAATTGGAAACCGAATCTGTTGTTTCAATATCATCTTACATGTAGCGTAGGCGATTGGCGCCGAATTGTCTCTTGAACTCATTTATAATTTCATACAAATCAATACTTATGTAGTTGTACGCCTAAATAAGTTAAGTTATAATGGAGTGATTACATAATTATCTGCTTACAAATCATATTTATTTGAACATGGTCGTCGGAAGCGAGTAATTTTACAGTAATCTTGCGCGGTCTCTTTACGGGTTACTAACTAATATAACTGGGATTTCTAGTCTGCTCAGTAATCAGAGATGACCACAGGCCGACACAGATCTCTATAACACCTAGATTACTCGCAGGGTGAGATTACTATGTATCCAGATCAACGTTCCTAGCACGATAATGATTAAGATCGTTCTCGGCTTTCCTCGAAACCGGTATTCGTGACGATAAAATAATTACTTACGTCATGTTATGCTGTTGTAAATATTGGCTATATACAATTTTATTAACTGTTAAAAGTGACTCATCGGAATAAATTGCTTTATAGGTCGGTAATAGCTGACGTGGGTGTAGCTGGACAAGGGACCCTTTGTTTGCCACGTGACAGGAGCGCACTCAGCAAAATTAAAGTAGGGAGTAACGACCCCGAAAGCATGAACATGAATTACACATAGAGGTACAAATATACCTAACTACATTAAGGTAGGAGTGGTGACTATAAAATATAAATTCTGACCGTTTTGAATTCCAATGTCTCTAGTTTAAAACAATAATTTTTCCTTAATAGGGTAATTCACCTGTTGGAGAACACGCAGTAAAGCCAATTAAGGTACCTAGCCAGGCGTCATTGATAGAGCTTGCAGAAGATACCTCTTGCACGTGCCAGTTTTTGATGTAGCACAATAAATCGCAACAAGCTGATGGTTCCTTCCATAAAATATTATACTTTGATATAAACTTAACTTGTTTTCCTATCTTTAAAGCTAGAGTCAAAGCACTATTCCTGTCACGCTGATGCTATGTATCGGTCTGGTTTTACGTAGATAAGTAGTATGTAAGTATTTTATATATTTATGTGTATCTATGTACCTACTATCTATTGTATCTTTAAGTTTTGTATATGTATATATTGTTCTTTATCTGTAGTATTGTTATAATGTTATTTTGCCTCTTTAGGTTGCACAACATTACCCCTATTTCCTCTTAAACATAGTTATCCTTCTTAAGATTCATATTCTTATAGGTAGAGATCGCTTCCTAGCGATATTTGTACAAATTTTGTAACTCTAAATGTTTTTTTTTTGTCATGTTTTTATGTGCAATAAAGTGTATTGTATTGTATTATGTGCATTACACTATAAGCTCATAAAAAATAGGTATAGGTAGAGAACCCTAAAAATAGCTTGAAATGCTGAAACAGGTGGCAGCTAATTATTGTTAACAGCTGCATATGTGCAGCCGCGCTTTAACAGCATAATGATGGGATTAAAATAGTAGCGTTTATGAAATTCTATGTGCAACAATAATAATATTTAAGACATGCCTCACTGAGCCACACAGAGCTATATAGTCCCAAATTAAGCTATAATTAAGTACCCTGTCGTATGGGGTACTAGACAACCGATAAACTTACTTATATTTTTTTTTTGTAAATACATACTTATAATACATAGAAAATACCCAGACCAGTACAAACAGACATGTTCATGCACACAAATATTTGTACTGTGCGGGGATCGAACCCGCGACCCATGGCTCAGAAGCAGCGTTTACTACCGCTGATCCAAATGGTCGTCAAATATGCAAATAATACAACTTGTCCCAGTATTTTGCAATACGTTTGGAACTATCTTTATAAAACAACCATGTGCCACTTTAAACAACTGTTAACAAGCTATTATCATTACCAAAATGCGCTTCGAGCTAACTTAGTAGATAACGCAATTATACTGGTAAGTACTTTACTAATAGCAAAAATAATCAGATTACATGTTACGAAATTTCAATTTAACTTCTTTTGTACAGAGTTAGTTCCTTTTTAGTATAATATTTCTTGCAAAATTGCAAATTAGGTACATACTGAATAAGTTTGGTGCAATATCTAGTAATGGCCCGGTAATTTTAATGTTTTCTACATGGCACAATAGTATGAGCTTTGTACAGAGATGACAAATTGCATCAATTGAATGCAGTGCGACTAGCTGCTTCCGACTTTCGTTGTAATTGTTCAATGTAAAACCACAAAATACAGGCAAATTTTAGCTAGCACAAATATGCACGGCTAGCAATTGCAGTAACAATGAACGTATATAATTTAAACTATCCGGTAAAAGTGTGGCAACAGGAACTAAAAATTTCATAATGTAATAAATTTATGAAAAAAACTACTATACTATACAGTAGAAACATCAACAGGTAAAAAAATACTAGCATAAATAAATATGATACATAATTTTAGTATAACATGACACAGTATTGATAAAAAAAACGTAATACTGTAGGTGGAACACGTTAAATCTTACTATATACATATTCGAAGCCCACTCTACAACCCACTGTCGCATTTTACGAGATATTGCTACAATATTCTCAACAAGAGAGATTATTTGTTCAAGTGCACTCTTCCTTATTCGGTCCCATCGTATCTGGAGCTGGACTGCACGTCTACTACAGGCAATTTATGTTGACGCCCATTTAAAGTACGAACAACGGGATGCCAAAATTATTGTGGTTTTAAATTTAATGCTACTGTTAATAATGGAATCAGTCGTCACGATAATATTAAAACTATAATATCTTGATAACGCATTTCGGTTACATTTTTATTGATGAACTAAGTAGGTACCTAATTAAGCGCAAATCTTATATATAAAATTCTCGTGTTACAATGCTAGTTACCTTACTCCTCCGAAACGGCTTTACTGATTTTTACCAAATTTTTTATGCATATATTCAGTAGGTCTGAGAATCGGCTACTATCTATTTTTCATACCCCTAAGTGATAAGGGTTGTTCACGTTTTTGTTTTGTTTTATAGATTGCTTATGGTGTATCAGTAATTGCATATTATAAAGAAAATACTAATATTGATTTAATAAGTTTCATATAATACACATAAATCGTTTACTATGCTGGCCTTTGCTCGTGGTTCATACAGTTTTATTGACTAAAGCGAATTGGACAATGCAATCGGCAGCAGAAACCTGCTAGGGACAAAGCCCGCATAAACAAGGCTAAGAAATGAAGCGGATGCTGCTGCGTTAGGAAAGTATGCCGTGGTCAGCTTGAACCCAGTCAGACACCACGTCGCTAACTCACAAAGATGTTATCAAACGTTCAATGCCGTTACAGGCTATACAAGTTTTGATTCAATAAGCTAAACAGTGAAAATACACACTAAAAGGTAAGCAAGTATATTAATCTCCACCGTCATCTTTAGAAGGCTAAATCTCTGTAATTAATTTTATTTGTTCATGTTGTTACTAACATGCTAGTGATTGTTCAAGTTCAAAGGTGTCCCTTGCGGGCACAACTATAAGTACATAGGCCAGTTACGAAGTTGCGAGATGATTACATATGCATAGTACTCATTAAGGAACCAAATATAATATACAAGGTAAATCAAAGGATAATTTAACACAAGCCAATAAAAAATTTGATGTAAGCACTACAAAATTTTAAAAAAAAGGTAATGAATATGTTTAAAAACATATTAACATTTTTTAAATGATGATATGTTCATAAAACTTTTATCTTCGCCTTCTTCTATGTTGTATGTTAACATAGACTGATTTAGACTTGTAATACAAAGTTCCTGATACCCTGTTAAACAATTTATTAAGTACTATTCATTTGAATCTAACAAAAAATTCGATACAAAATTATCTAGTGACTTTCAGTAACTTATACAAAATGATTCGAATACGATATGTAAACCCTTTATAATGATACTGCATCAATGTTCGTAAGTCTATATTATCTACTTTTATATTTCTTCGATTTTATAATCATCAAGTTTATTAATTATTTTATCATCGTGGGAAATAACATTTTGAAACAGATAAATCTCTGGTATTACGATGGGACGACGATTAAGTCCACACCTGACCATCGACACCATATCAGGTACAATGGTTTTTTGGTATCCAGGTAAAATATTTTTTGTGCTGTCTAAAAACTTTGAATAGAGTTCACAGGATATATTTGTAAAGATTGCGTTCAGGAGACAGATCTCAAATATATTTTATACATACACCTGTTATATTATATTGAACCTATTAGAAAGTGATGCTATTGATGATGCCGTAATCTTGATTTTCGTTTTCTACTAGAACATTTTTATGAGTTAACTTATAAGTTTAAGTTTTATAATTTCAAAGATTTACGTTAACTAGAGTAGACTTGATAGCATTTGTTTAGTCGATATATATGAATACCGTAACTTAGCGACCTACCAAATAAAGTTTCCTGATTAAGAGAAATTAAGGGAGTTTTCATGGCACACCCTGTTTAAAACACGTCAGGTGAGTTATGCACACGCCACGTGGATATTTAATATTCTCCCCTCGCTGATGTTTCAGTTTAATACTTTACTTTCATTGCAATCTATTATTCAATTAAGCATTTCACGAGGGACCATACCACACCTTAAATAATTATTAAGCATAGAAAGTGACTCACACGTTTAGAAAGGTATCTTAATAGACTAAAAACAAACAAATAAAAGCTTTTGTTTGATTAAACAGATACTTACTGTTTTAAATATCAACTTAAAAACAATTTTACAAGAATACGAAATATCTTTAGCCATCTACAATAATTAAATAGCAAAATAAAAATCTTACCTCTTCTAATATCGGACAACTCTTGTATCGTGATTTTTTGATAGCTAGCTCCCACCAAGGTATTGGAGGCTTTGATCTTAGTATCGTTTGACAACCTATCTTTGGATCTTGCGATTCATATAAAGTACCTAAAGTTCTCGAAGACGGCCGAGAGGATGACTGTTCTTCATCTTCTGCAGATATTCCAGTTACACATTCACAACATTTATGAGGCCTTTTCGGAAAATTTTGCGGTCTATAGTCTGCGCTGAATGAATGTCTGTAGTTAAGTCGTTTCGAGAACCCGTTTGTTTCGCTCACAGATCTTTTAAAGCCGTTTCTATTATTTTGCAAAGGCATTCTCGGTATTTGCTGCACTTCGCTAATAATACTTTCGTCGTTAAAAATTGTATGATCTCCAGAAAGAGGTGTGTTTGGTTCCGAATGGTATCCCATCTTATTACGTTGTAAGCTTCTGTATAACGGAAGTTCTTTGACGTCAGGTTGTTTTAAATCGATAAACTTAGGCCTACGCAAATTAAGCGTAGCATATTTTTGGGGTGATCTATGGAATTTAGATTTGTTGGGCAAGTCTCTGAGTACATCCTCTGTGTCTGTGGACGGTATGGTGGAATTGTCACTGTAACTCGATATAGGCCTGTCGTTATCGGTGAGGTACGAGGAAGATTCCGAGCAATTATCTCGGTCGCTATGACTTCTTCTGTAGTCAACGGATGAGCCTGCGTCTGTACGCATGGAATGTTGTTCCGCACCATCCTGATTGACTACGTGATGCTCATACGACAGCCTGTCGCCGTTAGTCAAGTTTGCGGAGCCAATTTTTTCTCCTGCCTTTGCGTCCTGTTCACCCAAGTCTAAACTTCTCAAGCGTCTACGAGGTTTCGTGTCTATAGAATCATAATGAACTTCTTGTTTGCCGTTCACAGATTTCACTGGGGAACAGCTTTTTGAATGCGGCGGCGTCACTTTCGCGTAAATCGGCTCGGTAAAGCTCAGCCGTGACGGTTTGTTTGAGATAATGTTTGTTGAAGACTCGGCCACGTACTGAACGCCGCCACTGTTTTCTAGGAAATTATTCTTAAGCGTTCTGTTTAATGTAAAATATTCTGAATGTCTTTGAGGTAGATTAAAAGATTGTTTTGGTTCAACAAGGTTTCTGATCTTGATTCGACTTCTCGGTGCACGGATAGTGGCAAATCCATCGTGAATTGGCGAGCCATGGTAATTTTGTGAAGTGGTTGCGGCCATTTTAGCAAAATTTCAAATTATCACAGTTAAAGTTATATAGCACTATAACTTTGAATTTTGTATAAAAAAACACCAAATTACGTAACATTTTGCACCATGCAGCCTCGACTGCATTTCTGAGAAAGCGTAAAATTGTAAAATATAGTTCTAAGGCCTTGCGTTTAGCGGGACTAGCACTTTAAGAGACTGTAGCGATAGAAATAAAATGGAAAACATCAGAAACGTAAAAACGAAACTATACCTTTATACTAGCTGTATAACTCGTAAAATATATTTAAATTTAGAATCAATAAATCCACTAGAATGCGTAGTATCAGCCATGCTCAATAGATCCACTTGACCAAAACAAAAAACAACATCAAGTACAGTTCCCTGGTTTATTTTTAACTCACTAATTTCTTTGTAAAAGGGCTGGAATGGCCACTTGAAAATACAACTAAAAATAATATACGTCAATAGTAAAGATATTCATACATGTTTAGATACATCTTTGTAAAACCTTCATAAAAAATTGTAAGTAGTACACTTATTATATATGTATATTTCGATCGACTATACAAGAGAGTTACTGCTAACCGAGTAATGCTTGATTTTAAGAAGAATAATAGACTTGGTGCTGCACCTAAACTCTTTGATAAGTAAGTTGCTTTGATTTCAATAATAATTATGTTCAGGGTACTATATATGGATGAACTTTCTAATTCAGGTATAGACATTCGAGCTTCTCCTAGTTGAATGACTGTGCGGATTGTTCGGAATTATTTTTTATCTCAGTATCACATGCCACTGTTTATGGTTATAATAAGCAGCAAGGGGAATGTGTGCATCCGGCTGCTGGCAAGAGCGACAACTAATTACATGCTTGGTTCGACACAAGTTTGTCATAGGAAAGGTAACTATTATTTAAATCGCAAAAGAAAAACTAGGTGAGGCAACTTAACATCCGCTATTTAGTGGTCAGGATAAACTGGATGTAGGTTTGCAAAGTGCAAAAAATGATCATGTATGAAACTTAATGTAGGTGCTCACAAACCGTAATAACATATATGTAATAAGTTCACAAGATTTATACGATATTGGCACTTACAGCTCACGCTGAATTTAGTACTGTAACTTAACTGCTATTAAGGTAAAAATTATATTCAAGGAATTCTTAAATTCTAACGGTAAATGAAAAATAGGTATAAAGAAAATATTTCAACGATAGCTCTTTTAAGAGCTTTCTTCTAAATGGAAAATACTTAAAACTAAAATTGATTTTCCACTATGCTTGCAGTCATAGCTGCGAGGATGCTATTTTCAAGTTATAGTCGAACTAATTATGTATAACAAAAGTATATTATGTAAGTATTAATCTAAGTCAATCTACCTGTGTTAACCTAAATCCGTAAAGCCAATATTACGTAATTTTATAAACAATTTAACTATCATTATATTATTAAAAGGATAAGATATTGCAAAATTTTTAAACATAATATGTAGTAGAAACGAACCTAAATTTTGCCTACACAAGACAAGAAACAATCAGTGAAATTAAATTAAGATTGGTTATATGTCTCTACATTCATGTTATATAATGTTGTTACATAAAATAACTGTTGATACGATCTGATCGGATACGGTCTAGTGCCTTGAATACATAGACAGACATGTCTGCTCCTTTACGATCATTTCCCGTCCACTGATCACCTTTTTAAAACAGGAGCTCCTA
Source organism: Anania crocealis (assembly GCA_949315895.1). NCBI lineage: Eukaryota > Metazoa > Arthropoda > Insecta > Lepidoptera > Crambidae > Anania > Anania crocealis. The sequence continues at coordinate 18,734,587 of OX438880.1, read as the reverse complement.
TTGGGATTCCACTGACGCTTACAAGAGAAAAAAGGACAAGAATATTGTTTGTATAGCCTTCTCTTTCACACTAATGCACCGTATGCATGTACTGCGTCCCGTATCAACGACCTGCGCAGCTTAGCTTGCCGCATCGTAGTAGCAAACCGCTCACAATATTTTCATTTCACGGTCATTTCGTAACATTTCAATAACCCTTGTTCTCAGTGACTGACACGACGTTTGTAAATAAATAAACTGTAATACCGCGTATTATATTGTACGAGACAACAATAAGTTCGACTGCACGATTGATTAGATTTACAATGATAACGGTACACTAACAACACAAAGCATCTCTTTTTTATATATTTGTTTATTCAAGTTTGATGTCATAATTTTAATTGTGTATTGGCCCGAATATACTCGTAGTATAGTATCTACTTCCGGTCTTTTGTAAATAAACTGCGGTTTGAATTTTAACTGAACGGCAGAATAACTATTCTTATAAAATGTTATAAAGTCTATTAGTGTTTTAGTGTAAATTTGTACCTTAGCCCAGCAACTAACGAAAGTAAACTCTTCCTTCGGACTTTCTAAGATTTCAAGTGAATTAATCTGATATCATCTTCTCCCAAGTGAATCTATGTGTTTCTGAGTAATCTTCCTTGCTTTTATGGACCATAATCAGATAATGCTGTTTCTTAGAGATTGTGTTAGGAAATTTCACCTAAGCTTATTATGAACTTCTTCAAACTCATAAGATTACGTAGATACTTACAGTTAAATTAAATGCGGTACACATTGGAGTATGATTTAGATGATTTTATGTATGAAATGCAAATGCATGATAAAACACAATCAGCCGCGTAAGACTGAACATAAACATTCAAATGATTTATGAACGTGATAAATAAATTCAAACAAGGCGACAACGGGTATTATTGTGGCCAGTTATTTACTAAATTGTTAGTACCCATATATGAAATAGAAATTGTAGCTCTATCTAGAGGTATTATCATGAATCATATCCTTTCACATTCAGTTTCAAGCAACAACTCACTTAGTATATTTTAAGGCAAATACTTATTTAGGCTTATTTAGGTAGGTATTAGACAAGTAAAAAATAATAATAAGAGATTATAGCGCTGACGGTTTGTCTTTGCTTACTGTCTATTGATCATATGAGAAACGATTGTTTACCGCGTACCTATATACATAATGATCATTAACTGTACACGGAGCAAGCAACACTTGATGGAAAACTGTAATGTAGACATGCGACCTTAATGGGAACATAGAAATGATTTATTCGGTACCGGTTTGTAAGATGCCAATGTTTTATTGCGTATCATAAACTAGATAGTTTTGATTTTACTACTAAGCGTTGTTTTTTTGAACAAAAGACATCAACGACCCTAGTACCTTTTTTTTATTTCTATTACTGTACCCTAAGTGATTGGCTTAGGTCTTCGAGAACCACATTCATTAGTCAAAAAAATACATATGGGTTATACTCTTAATTGTACGTAATGTTTGGAGTCTGTTGCATGTTTTAAATAATAACATTGAATTTGCTCTCCTGACCAAAACTTACTTAAGAACCATTTCTAACCGGTAAAACTGACTTATACTGTAGGGCGCTCTCAACAAGGAAGAGCGAAAGTATACGTAAATCTGGAAACAAAATGGGAAAGAAATAGACCAGTATCAGGCGTCCTGACGTGTATTAGGAGGGATGTATGTTCAGTGCTGAACTGACGTGGACTAATGATGATGGAAAGACGTTTATGTGAATATTTCAAACAACATTAAGCACGTATCTCCGAGAATTGCTAAAGCGGTAGTGACGTTTTGGAATAGCAGCCGTGCAACGGTCTATGATCTATGGGGTCCTAAGTGGTGACAATTTGGTGAAAGTCGTAGAAAGCCGCTGGATGCGGGTGACGCGGTAACAATCGTCGCATAGATCCTTAAAGGAGGCCTTTGATCAGCAAAGGGCGTTGTTGGTCTGATGTGATGATGATGATGGTTATAAATTTATGAATTTATAGCCTGCTGTATGCAGCGTGATTTAGTAGAAGCTGTAACTAACCTACAAAAAACGTTCGTGTAGATGATTTAAAGTGACATTTATATCCATGTTTGACCTCCGCTATCACAGACGTAGGTACGATTACGTCTAAGAGACTAGAAACTGGGATGGGTCATCATCATACCGGCATTATGTATGCATGCAGAAGATAAACCATACATGTTTCTACTAAGTAGGTATATTAACTTAAATTTATTTGGTTTTCCAAAAATAATGCCAATTTACTTTTATAAGCTATGCACGATATAAGATGAACTCTGTTAGAGTTTTCAAGATGTATGGCTCTACAATCGCATAGAAAGTACTACAAGTGAAACATCTTTCAAATGGAATAGAAACTACGCTAACAAGCGGTTGAGTTGTAACTATTGTATAGGTACGATAAACTGCATTGTCAAGAGCAAAAAGGTCAACATGTCATAGCAACTAAAACTTTTTTCACGAAAACTTTAATAGTCACCTATTTTAGTATGATGATTGTGGATGATATCTTATTTGGCATCGACTCAAAATTGAGGGTATGTTTTTCGTCAATAATTTTTTTGTGAAAAAAGTTCATTTTAAATTTAATGAAAGCTGTAAACTATTTTTTCGGAAGCCCTATATCTTATCTATTGATCAGACAAATCATATTACTAGTAAAATCTACATAAAACAAAAATATGAACTTTGTTTCCAAGTTCAGTTTCATTCGATAATATGACTATTTTTGCCAAATTCCAACAAATGTTTTTAAATAAAGTTAATAAAAAATCTCCACTCATACATGTGAAAAGGTCCCCAAGTGATTTATCTTAATCATCAATACCGCCGTTTACAAAACTCAAGAATATAAAGATATTATTAAAAATTCAAATATGGTTAACACTTTGTGATTGTAATAAATAACTAACGGCGTAATTGATGTTACGTAAGTTTAATCTTACGCAAGTGGAATAGGTATTGAGAATAAAGATGATCTCAACCGGGTAAACAATTATTATTCTATCAGAGTGGAATTTAAGTTTAGATTTTACTTTGGCTCTATTTTGATTCAGACTAGAATTTTAATGTAACATTATAAACCTGTTCAAAATGTAGATACCTTTATGTTAGGATATAACAATATGAATAAAGAAGTGAAATGGTATTATCCAACGAAATAATCAGAGATCGGAATAGGTAGAGTAAAATGGGGTCGTTGACCGGAATCGTACCGACCGGAATATGGACATTCCTCCGAATTACCGGGCTTTATATTTTTATACCAGGTCTTTTAAGTCACATACATAATATGTTCTGGAAAATGTTTACAAATAATCTGTATGCTTTATTTAAATAATCCTTTGCCTTATGTAAGCACCAAAAATTGCGACATTTTTTATACCGGGTTTTTCAAGTTACGTTGATATGTACTGGAAAATGTTTACAAATAATTTTAATGACATATTTAAATAATCTTTTGCTCTATGTGAGCATTAAAAGATGCGACATTTGTATACGATTAACGTCATACGTCAGATCGCCAGTTAGAACTTTGTTTGACCTTGGCTGCAGCAGGTAATATGCTTAATCTCGTATTTATCACTTGACAATAGTTCAAAAGGAGCCGTGCACACCTGTCGCGAGCTTACTTTTATCTATTCTAAGAAACTAACCATTGTTTTCAATAATTGAATAGAAGGCGGTTAGCTCAAATATTTCCCAGTAATTGTATAAAACATAGAATTCCAGGAGTGCGCGCTTAACTTAGTGCAACGCCCAATCAGATCACAGGATTATAGATACTGCACTAACAGTGAAACAATAGGCGTGTGCGTTGATAACACGCCAGTAACTCACTCACTTATTTCGGTTTGTTTATTGTTTTGATATTTCTACTGAGTGTTCAACAATAAACAATGTTGATTTTTATCTCTTTTATTTCATCTTTACTGTCACAGAGAATGTACCTAAAAGATGTTTGCCATTCGTTCAATCAGTTTTACGCTTAATATCGCAATACAAGTTTTCCCGATGCTCTTACTCCTTAGCTTAATTCGTGACTTTCCGTTGCCAGGTATTTCTTCTTAAACTTGAGTCCCGCTTAGAATCTATCCCCCCTTAACTTAAATCCAAAAATACAGGACCTACGCGTTTAAACGATTTTTTAATCTTCGGCAGGGGAGGTTGAAATTCCTACACTTGGGGGGTGTCAGGGATTGCCACCAAGCCCCGAACCTTCCGTTCCCCCTAGCCTCTAAAATCATATTCTAATCAAGCCTCCTAGTTTATTGAGATGTACATCGTGAAGATTTAAACTTATTCATTCAAAAAGAATTTAAAAAACAGTATAACGAAAATATATTTGAAAATTACGAGTCTATTATTTGTTCGCATTATAGTAAATTACGAACATAATAATAAAAAATACCGGTAAGTATACCGGATCATCAGACCCGGTAAATGGCTTATCCATGTTATTATTTCTGGGCGTGGTTTTGGTGCAAGTACCAAAAATCACTTTACCTATTCCGATATCTGGAAATAATTCACACTATTTGTTTGTTATACAAAATATTTGCAAATACATATATTATAAATAGTATTAAAGCGTAGCGTAACTATCGAAACGTCTAAAGCAAACGGTTAAAAGGCTCAAGGGTAGCATCTGTTGTGCACATGGCTCAGTATTAAGGCGGCATAAGAGCCCACTAGAGGGTACAGACATTCGATACAAACGAGGTGAACTCTGAATCCAGCGTCATCTGGTAGTTTTTGGAGTTCCACACCAAAAAGGAAAGATTTTATCCTTGAAGTGATCTTTGGACTTTATTGACTGTAATTACCGATTATCGAGACCATTTTTTTTCAGGTATTGGGTAAAGGTATAAATTGACATTATTATTAAACACCTTGACATTATTTCTGTACATAAACATCAATCATAAAATATATTCCACTCGTAAACTCTATTATTAAATAAATAAATATATCGATACTTTTCAACTGTGATGTTTACCCAAAGTTGCTGAACACAAGATTCACAAGCAAATAACTTTTATATACAATTTGGGATCAATTATTTACGTAATCCCAAGAAAAACGTGAGTATAATTAAATACTCTAACTTGGTAATGATTAAAATAAAAATCCTGTAATGTCACATGTGAGTCAGGCAACGGTAAGGACTATAATTGACTGAAAATACTGTAGTGCGGAACCATCAGGGCTCGATTACGCCACGCACATAGCCGTTATTTTTAATTAAAGATAATGCGGTCAAGGAGTTCAATTGAGTTGAATCTTTGCAGTAGGTACATCTTGGAAATTATCATGAGATTTTTTTTTAAAATAAGGTTGAGCTAACATTAGATCATAAATCACGTTAAGTGGAAGACGAAAATATTCGCATCTAACTGGCTTAATGAATGTCTATGATCTGATTTGCATAAACATTCGATTTCTATACGATAACAACGACGCTAACCGAAATCCTAGTGAAACGGAACGGATACGTTTAGATCGTTATTTGAATACGATAGGTATTGCAAACAGGAGTAGATACGAGTAGTATGTGACACGGAGTGAATTTCTCAGACGATGGCAATAAACACGAATTGAGTGGGTTGGGCGCATTGTGTTTGCCTTGCCTGTATGCGCGTACGTCATTTCGAATGCTGTGTAGCAGTGAATTTTAAGGGCAACTGCGTGACCCCCGACCTCTATACTACGCCATTGTCATGCTGATGGCACAAACCAAATACTAATCGACTGTGACGAAAATCACATTGTACTCATTTAGGTTAAATTTCGCTAGTACGGAAATAGCTAAATGCCTCAAAACCGAAGTTTCAAATATAATAAAATGAACAACAGCTTTCTAATATCACGTATGTGTAGACTGTAGTATCGCTTTAGAGTATGAATATTAACACTATTACCCGTATTTTAAGTATGATTATTTATCACTATTGTACCTACATGAGTACGAGTATACTTTTAAAATATTTTTATTTCAAATTGCTAGGTAGGCGACCATTGTAAGATTTTAGTATCAACAACAAGATAATTATTTATATTTGTAACTTGATATAGCTTCAATTATTTACCAAGGTAGCAGAAGCTTACGTACTGATTTGGCCACCTACAGCTTCACTCTACCTAAAGGCTATCAAGCACCCCTTAGCAGATCGACGTATGCATTATATCTTGTAACATTTTTATCGATTATTACAATAGCTTAATCAGTCGGTTCATTTTTTCAACGTATCGCTTGGTTTTATAAATATTTCAATCTGACCGTGACAAAACTCAAACTGTTTTACCCAAAATAAAAAAAACTCTGGTACCTAATAATCTATGAAAATATAGTTCAAAGAATACATTATAGTAAAATTATATATCCATTTAAAGAGTTTGTAGAGTTTGCTGATTAAAAGAACATTTTTTTCAGCAACATTATACAACCTACTATTACTATTTATTATAACAACTTGTATTCTGGGTCTTCGCGAACTTGATATAAATTCTTCCTGAATAGATAGAGCACGATTATGTAGAGCTTCCTTCCGCACTTATCCGTGAAACTCGTATAGGATAGCGGATAATCTACTTAGGAAGTCGCTACCTATACGAGACTAGACCGTTGAAGTCTTTCCGACGCACGTGGGATTGTCGTTAGTATTTTTTACAATCGAATGTTACGGTTTTTATACTTGGTAAAGCAATAATACCTACGACGCAAGTACTGCCCACATAGAAGTTAACGTACCTACTTGGGCATCCAGAGATAAATGTGGTCAGAGATTCGCCACGTTTTCAAGGTCATAATGATCGGTTGGTGACGCAACTGTAGTTAAACGGGTTTGCTTCAACGTAAAATTCTCATTGATAAATCCTCTTCTGAGGTCAAATGAATATCATTTGATTATAAACAGGATTACGTGACATTTACAGTGTGATTTTTGTAAACATCCTATTTATCACACATCTAAGCATTAAACCTTTTGTTTATGTATCTCCATATTGACTGAAGACATTGCAAATATGAACATTTAATTTTAAGCTCCGTGTAGTAGTTAGTACACTGTTATGTGGGATAATTCCAGGTAAGTAAGCAAATTATTCAAAACTCGTTTTGATTGTCTTTACAGGACCGAAACGTTGTGTAGGTACTCAGAATTATTACATTTATTTCATTCAACAGGACAGTAGGAACGGCTAATAATAAATACACTAGCCATATGAATAATAAACAAATGAAAAGAAAAGTGACATAATAAATTTAAAATATCTCCATGGTATGTATATCCTACTTGTAATTATTAAACAGTAGATTTGTTTGCAATATAGGTAATAATAAATAAATATTTAAGACATGCCTCACTGGGCCACACAGAGCCATCTAGTCCCAAATTAAGGTACTATTAAGTACCCTGTCGTATGGGGTACTAGACAACCGATAAACTTATATAAATACTTTTTTTTTGTAAATACATACTTATAATACATAGAAAACACCCAGACCAGTACAAACAGACATGTTCATGCACACAAATATTTGTACTGTGTGGGGATCGAACCCGCGACCCATGGCTCAGAAGCAGCGTTTACTACCGCTGATCCAAATGGTCGTCTAAGTAGGTAGTATAGCATTTAATTACCTGCATGTCTACTAATACATTTTTATTAAATTAATATGGCAAAAAATTACTATTCACTCTCATAAACAGGACGTAACTGTCCAATCGAATTTCGTCAAGTTTATTAGAAAACTGTAGTCTTGTGCGATTTCTTTCCTCTTCCTTCCTTACGTAAGTCTTTATCATGCGGACAAAATTAATTAGTAACAATTACAGTCTTGTTAAAGTACCTTCCTGCGATCAACGAATCTGGTTACGTTTCCGGCATAACTTGCAGGATTTTACTATTTTAACTTTATTTAAAATTTATGCTTTAGACAATTATTGAGATATTTTTTTAAAACCATGTCTCTTGCCTGGTCTGTATAAAACGCTATTACACCAGAAAGGATTAAAATATCTTAAGGTTCTTTTACGAGTTCGTTGTCTTTGTTCTATAAACACCGTTTGCCGTGCATCCAAACTGGATAAAACATTAAAGTTTCAGTTGATGGTGTTGCTCGTAAAAGGAGTATTACTATTACGGTACGCTATATTTACTTATAAAAATACACTATTAGGACACTGACATTTTATTGCACACCTCTATCAAATTGTAACTTTAACGAACAAAGAAATCATAGTTAATTGAAAACGTATTTATAATCTTTATTTATGAATACGGAGACAATTCACTAGGCCATTTAGCTGATTGAACGAATAAATAATGCAGGGGCGCTAGAGATCCCTGGCCAGTCTCCGTACGAATTAACCTCAATTGACAGTGCCGAGGAGGCGCTTTGTCGATTGAAGACAGTATTGTAACTGGTGGTAATGCTCAATGTTAGAACATTTGAATAACATGAGCAAATACATGATGCTAACTGCTAGCACAAATAATCATGATACATTACCATATTCGAACTTGTCTGAAATAAAAGAAGTTGACGGATGAGCAGTTCGAGCATCAAAATTCATGAAGTCAAGGTAAAAACGGCTAGGAAATCTAATCAGTCTCTGCGACGCGTTGCTTGACAGCATCTAAGACAAGTCGAATCACGAACGGTGCGCAGGAGCCATAAACGGCGTGAAGCCACAAATGGACTATGATTAATGGGAAAAATAATCTTAACTTTACAGCCCAAGCATCATCCGGTCTGAGCAATGAAATCTTTTGAACTGTTTCCTTTTATGTTCTCTGAAACCCTCTTATCTTTGATGTGATTGTTAAGTGGAACAGAAGAGTTCTATGTTTGCAAAGGTATTGTTTGAGTTTAGATTATAAGTTGGGATATAAAGATGCTGCAAGCGACAGCCGCAAGTTGCGTAATTGGGTCGAGGAACGTGATGACTCTTTGTCATGGGGAGATGAGATACTTGTAAGCAATAAATGAGACGTAGTGTGCGTATCTGTTTTTTATCAAAACAATACAGCAATACCCAACATCTTTCAGTACCTTATCTCATAATACACTTCATAAAGAAACAAAAGTTGTAAGTATGGACCAATTATGTTACAAAGTTATGGCGGTGGCACAGATGTTCCTTATGGCAGTTAATAAAAACACGACACGCATAAAGTTGTTTGAGAAAAAAGAAAATATTAAATAAGGAAGAGTTTAATGTAGTTAGTTTGCTTACATTAAAATATGTGAGGTAAAATTTTAAGAAAATTTGAAAGCATACGACGACTCTAAGATACGTTATAATATCATTATAAAACATCAAACGAGATTGATTATATCAAACGTTTGACACCAAATAAAACCAGACCCGCCCATAAACATAATCTTATGCATGAACGTTTGAAATGAACTCTACATGTGCTGGTAATGCTATTTGTGCAACACTCTTACAATCGAATGTCAACTGTGTCTTTTGTCACAGATGCTAATAATAATTAGTAGGACAAAAGACCTTGAATTTTACCAATGTATTTTATATATTATTTAAATGTGAATGCAATTTGGACTTTTTTATAAATTAGAAAAAAGTTTGTAATTTTTAATCGTTCAAAATTGTACTGTTTTTTTATATCAGTGAGGCGGAATACATATATTATTTAATGCATGCAGTACCAATTGGTCTTCATTTATTTGAAAAGCAAAAAGTAATAAAAATAAGTAAAAAAAATAAGCTTAAAATGAGTTATTAAATGAGCAAAAAGTCACAAGAATAGAGTTCGGACCTCAAACTTGATTTGTCAATAGTAGTAACTAACAAGCAGGTCGTAAAAAAGGGACGAAGTTACCTGTCGACCCACCGTAAGTTCAATACCCATTCATACAATACGCACAGAGCTGTTCATAGTACTCTCTATAAGATAACTTACTTCAAATTTATATCTTATCGAAAATAATGTAGACTAATTTCAGGCCCTTCTATGTATTCGTTTTGTAGAGATAACAATCCTAACTGCTCTATCATTATATTGATGTTTTCCATTACACTTCTATAGTTGTTATTTATTAAATCACTTAAGAAGCTATTATTGTATGTTTTTTTTCAAGAGGAGCGCAACTTAAAGTGAAATAACACCCGGATGTCTTCGCTACAAAACAACAAATCATAATCAAACGTGTTTCGCTCACATGGAGCTCAAAACATGAAGAAAAGCTCACTGTTCTTCACATAAAGCAATATCAAAACGGTCACGCAAGGCACCAGAACTATTATCACAACCTAAAACTTCTTACACATCACTATTTTATTCACAAGTAATATTATTTGCACGTTATAATTAATTATTAGAAATGTAAAGACGTCTTTAATAAACACAGAGAGCGCGCGCACGTATTCTCTCTATCGCCGCTCAAAACATACTGGTCTGATGGTGGTTGCCGCTTGCCGGTTGGTGACCGACCGCATTGAATTTAACTGAGTCACGGAACCCTAAGGAACCCGGATCACTGGCAACTTGTAATGTATTGGATGTTTAAAATGGGGGCAGGATCGTATTTTAGGGGTGACTAGAACTATGCATTATCCTTATAACGGGGACTGTGGATAAAGTTTAAGGCAATAATGGATAGAATTTATATCAATTACAATAGGGGAGGAATTATTGGAAACTTTCAAAGGTTATTGATTGGACATAGAAAAAGTTCGGCATTATTAACTATTACTAGGTATAACTGAACACACGACTCAGCTATAAATATTATTATTAAGTTTTAATCCAAATTTTATTCTATGATGAAGATGGAATGGCAATTTGAGTCGCTCAGTATCGTAGCCGAAGCACTTGTTGCGCAAGTGCGAGGCGGAAGATTTATGGGCCACGGACTCGAGTTACATTTGATAACGTCTTTGCGCACATGCGCTAAACAACGAGCTACACGCTTGTTTAAACTCGGCTAGTGCTAACAAAAAGACAATAATTTACTATAAAATTCTCGTAAACGTGTAACCGAGATACCTACACAATTTAGAAACATTTTATACAGCTTTTGTCAGAAATAGGGTCATTTTTTCATTTACTAACACTATGATCGCCCTAAATTTGTGAAGAGATAAGACAAGCTTCATCAGTCTACGTGGTCACAGTCTTCTCCAAAAGGAGGCAATAATAGCAACGTTAAGCAAGCTGATTGCTTAGTCTATGTTTGAGAAAAGATGGTGTTGTCCATCTTTTTCTGGACGTAATCCTTTGGTTGCCTCTCACGGCACCTATAGGAGGAAAAAGGATGATGCTATGTATATACTCGTACTACACTTCTTAAACCTAACTTAAATTACTGACTCATCGATTCTAATTTGCTTCGGAATACATTACAATGCAGTGCCTCAAGTTAGTAAGTTAAATCAAAGCGGTGAGACATAACGAATGCACTTCATTGTTATTGTTGGCAATGTCCCAGCGCACCCTTTGACCGCAGTAATTTATTACTTTTAATCACCTACTCCACCGCTAAAGTTTAACAATGAATAATAATATTATATCTCGAAAAGATAAAAAGATGACAAAGAAAGTTAAATATTAGAAAACCATAGTCAACTATCATCATCATAATCAGCCTATATCAGTCCAGGGGTTATGAGATCTACCTCCTAGTGGTCTACCCTGGGCAACGGCATCTTTGGTTTTCTAACCAATGATGACGGCTAGCTAACAGATTCCTCTGCGATAGTAGGCTTCGTAAGAGGCTGCCTGGATGCTACCACCCGCCTGCCGGAGTCCAGCGCCAAACAGTTTTCTGTGTTCCACTGGTGTGTGGGAGAACCAGTACCTCTGGGTAAGCTCGCTCTTTTTAACCGTATAGTTAAGTATGTAGTCAAGAGCAAGTCCATTATTTAAAAAAATAAGTGTTCGACACACGCTTCTCCGAAGAAGAGTTTTGCCACTATCATCATCACGCTTGGCAATCATAGGCCAAAGGTGGAGAGAAGACACTGCTTATATATTTTTATGGCGGTACACCTTTTACGAGTAGTTGGTACGCCTCTAACGACAACCATAGTAAGAGAAGGGGTGCTGCTTTTCTATTTTTGTACCGGCACCACACGGCACACAGCAAATAGAATTAATATACATTGTAGTGAAACTTGACTTGAGTGGGATACAAGCCCACAACAACCTTCAGCTTACCAGACTACTGCTCACCATTATTTATTAAGCGAAGATAAACTTCAAGCTGTAAGGACAAATGTCACGATTCATAAAAACACCCTTTTAAGAGTTTGGCATATCTTAAATAATGTTTAAGGATTTTATATCATAATTTGTGGTGTTTAAAAAGAGGTCAAAGTTATAATAAATCAAGAATTGAAAATACAAGGCATCCAGAAAACAATAGTAATGATAAGTCCAACTGATGCAAGACCAGTCGATACATCAAATTGACTCGCCATTGAAACCAATTGGGCAACCGTCTGTAACCAATAAATAGCCAGTTTATTATCACTCATCCGTCTTCGATGCCAATGTATGGCCGTTATCGCAAAAACTCGCTCCGAAAGACTTATAATTACTGCAATCAATGCATACTGCCACTGAGATGTTTTTAAGTAGGTAATAGAGCAATGGCTTAGCGGAAACAATCTGATGATAGGATTGTCAGTCGCCAGAGAAACATAAAAATGTTAACCTAACACGGAAATAGACTGAGGCAAAGGACCAAATGATGCATGGTACAGCTATCGATATCTGTGAAACGAACAAGGACTGTGCCCTGCAGTTGACTACGTCCCAAAACTACACAATGGCGTCGCAAGAACGACGATACGTACCTACTCCGCGTTGAATTATTTATGGCGGCGTTGCTTTAACTGGGCAGTAAATTATTAGGAGAACAAAAACAACTGAAGCGCTGTTCATTGAAAACAGCACTTTTTCTTTGTCGCAAAAGAATATAATGTCCAGGCGTAGAAATGCTAACGCGAGCAAATACCGTTACTTTTTAGTCTTAAGGGATATTATTGCTTTTACTGACCATTTCTTTTGATTCATTTATATGTCGGTGATTGGATCGATTTTAAAGGAACTTAATGTGTTCAAATAATTTAATACGAGCTTTCATCCTTCTTAAAGCTTTCTTTTAAAAGAGTCGGTCCCGTATTACGGCTTGCACACAAGTTCGTAATAGGTTCTTTAAACTGAAAACTTTACTCTAAATTACAAGATTTAGCTGACGCATTACAAATAAATCACCTAACTATGTTGCTTCGTTGTAAATTATTTTCATACGCATAGTTGTTGAGCCGAATATAGGCAAGAGTTATTTGACTAAATCGTTCAAATTACCTGTATTAAACACGTATTGCTTACCTACTTAAATAAATGCTAATAAAACCAGTAATTAAAACAGCCGGTTGGAGATATTAGGTAACGCCATCACGTAACGTTAAAAAAAAACGATATCTATTACGACGTAATTCCAAAATCCTATCTACAATCCATAAATTCTAAGATTGTTTTCTGTATTGTTTCAGTTTTGCAGTAGCTTGCTTGCATTGATTTTATTATTATTACAATTGCTATTTCAACTACATAAGAAACCCCAGCATTAAGCGCTATGTGATATCGTCAGTACCTAGGAAATTAATTTGCCGCTAGCTACGGTATTTTACAATTGTAATTAACTAACGTACACATGATTTTGAACGAGCATGGGCATCAGATATTTCATAAGTACCGTTATCACGTCGTTTGGTATGAAATATCATGTTATCCACATCAGAATGGACATCATACCAGTTTTCACATTTCACGGGATGCCAGACAGTTAGCAGGTGGACTTTTAAAAGTTTATGTTCGCCATGTTAGTCCTGATTCTTAAATAATCTTTGTCATTTCGACTTAAGTTAATTACTTCGTTATTGATAAAAACTGTGTGAATCCATAATTTTCTACGAACCAATGAAACCTATTAAAAATGATAAAGGTATATGCATTATAATACTACAGGTCCGTCATTGTTTAGGGTAGTTCAATTATGACTCTAACTTCCCACGAGAACGAAAAGAAAACGTGATCGCTTCGAATTAATGGTTCTGTGAGCTACTTTAACTAGGTTGAATACTAATTTTTCTTGTCCATTACAGTTGCCATCAATATTGTTGATTCGATCAGCTTATTATCTGATAGCATATAAGTGTATTCCAAACACAACTAAGCATTTGGGTTTGGTAAATTTTAAGTGTAAACATTACAAGATTAACATACCTACAGTTATGTTTGGTGAACGCGTGGTTTGAATTATGACGTAGGTATAAGATAAACGAAGAAAATGTACCTAACTAATGTTCGTCATACATCAAAACGAAATGTTCCTTAGTACTTTACTTGCCATGTACAGGTGGTTTTTAATGGCTCGTAAAGGGGTGACAGGGATCACCGTCCACCTGCCGGTTATTTCGATGTAATGCGCTTTTGTTGCATTTATGCACACAATATGTTTTATTTAATTACACCTTCCTCGTGCATTTCAACTCTTATCGCCACATCAAGAGCAGATTAATATAATTGTAATTTCACATTTATTGCTCATTGCAGAGAATAAAGTAAAAAAATGCTGTTTAATTCGACAATACGAACTTTTGACAATATTGCGGAAAAAGAGTTTATAAAACCGACAAGCACTTCGCCCGTGTCTCTGCCCGCGTGCATTACACGGCTTATCGCGCCAGCGGAATCCAGAGGCCTTACTCCGTAACACAATGTCTTTATATTCGAACCATCTGTCCCTGTCACTCCTACCGATGTCTTAAAGTATCTGAAAGAGACAGATCCGTAAATACGAGCTTCGCGTTGCAGAGTAAGGCATCGTAACCAGTAGTGCGGAATAGCAATATCTCATTTGAAATCTTACTTTTACCTAATTTAACTTTGTACCTAGTATTATCAAAATCGGTTTAGTGGTTGCGTGAAAGCCTAGCAGATAGACAGTTGGAGTTACTTGCGCTTTTATAATATTAGTAAGGATTGTATCTCCCGCTCATTTTTCTATCAGTTGTTTTTATTTATATACCTATACTTGTTTTGAGATAATTAGTACAGTATTATTAAAAGACAGCGCGGCGCTCTTAAATCAAGATAGTTTCAACAAAGATGAACTGACAGTTATATATTTTATGCTGCTATTATTAGCAATTTGTGCACAGATAGATAACATAATTTCTGCCGACAGTGTGTCATTTTGGCATATAATTATCTGCATGAGTGATCATAAGACTAAGAGACTATTTCGGAGTAACCTAAACGAAAATAAACCAGTCAAAAACTTTTATAATGTGTTATATTATAAGTAGGTGACCTGCACAACTAGCTGAAACGGTGAACTCAATATCGCCTCAGAACATAAAATGTTTTGTTAACATTTCAGTATTAAATCCCGTTAGAATACCTACTTCAATCAATTTTATTAAATCGACTATAAAAGTCGCATATCCAACATGGCATAGCGTAAATAAATAAGTATACTTACTCCTCCAATGGCACTTTGCCTTGATTGTAACCAAATGTAAAAAGAGGTGCTTTTTTTATCCTAAATGTCATTGTCTCAAATCTACACTAATATTATAAAGCTGAAGAATTTGTTTGTTTGTTTGTTTGAACGCGCTAATCTCCTGAAGTACTTGTTCGATTTGAAAAAAATCTTTTTGTGTTAGATAGTCCATTTATCGAGGAAGGCTTTAGGTTATATAACATCACGCTGCGACCAATAGGAGCGAAGCATCAGTGAAAAATGTTGCAAAAATAATCGCGTTCATAATAACAGAAATTGACGTGGACGAAGTCACGGGCAACAGCTAGTAAGGCATAAATTATGATTTTTTAAACCGGAAACTTATAAAAAGCAATATACATAGTATAAACCCCGAATAAACGAACTCTAGTGATTTTAAATGCTAAATAGCTTTAAAATTATTGTTTTGTTATGTTACTCTATGAGTAATTAATTTTAAATGCCTACATGACTCACAGGCCCTTCGCCTCTGACTTATGCTACAGATAGCGCGGTAGCAGTTGGCGTTTGGCACACATTCCTACCGCCCGATATGGGAGCGAAACGGGCGACCCGGCATCTCACGGCCATACGGCCCGGTATTATTTATTGACCCTTTACTTTGACGTTTCATCTAACTTTCCAACGGGGCTACTGACACATTTACGACAAACACAGAGATAAAGAGACCAATCCAAAAAAGGTATGATATTAATGAACCCCCACACCACCTACAATACATAAATCTTCTCATCACAATTGGTACTCCGAAATCATAATGTTGCAATACTTCAACCATTAAGATATCTTCCCACTCAGACGTCAAATATGTTTGGGTGAGGTCAAAGAAATTGCTGGTCACAAAACTAAATTACTTACTAAAAAATTCATCATTAAACTAGCTGTTGCCCGCGACTTCGCCAGCGTCAATTTCTGTTATTATGATCGCGAATAAGATGTTTTTAAAAGAATAGCCTAAAGCCTACTTACTTCGATAAATGGACTATCCAACACAAAAATATATTTTTCCAATTCGATCCAGTAGTTCCAGAGATTAGCGCGGTAAAACAAACAAAATCTTTAGCTTCATAATATTAGTATAGATAAAGGATACCCACATACAGAAAAATTATGAGGATATATCCAATCCAACCAATCACACTGTACGTAAGCAATATTCACTGTGAAAGACAAGGCAAGGAATGAAGTTCCTAATCAAATCTTAGCAAACATAATTTACGTTGCGGTCTCAAGCACGATTTGGAATTACTATGGCACGATACCTGCTATTGACTCATAATTATTGTTAATTCTGTAGTCGATTTCTAGACACGCAAATTAGTACCATGATAAAACCAGAGGCCGCGTATAGATACTATCACTGCAAGGCGCTGAATAATTTGGAATAAGTAAGGAACACGGCGATATTAGAATTTATCTTTGAAATGTACACTTATAAAATTTTTTATATACTGATATTATAATTGGAATTTAATTGCTAAAATATCAAATAAAGTATATTAATAGCTGTTTCATCTTAACTGACTGTCAAACATCTGCAAAGATGTTTCTTTCGGGTGCTAAACACCCTTAACACCTTTTTGTTTTGCACCGCAAACTCTTAACATTTGATGAGGCAACGCTGGCTTACAGCGTTAAGAATATGCTTGAAAAATTCGCGCTAAGTCGCAGTGTCTCGGTGTCTTAATGGTATAGCACCCGCCCGGCATGCGAGGAGATGCGGGTTCGTGTCCCGCCTGAGACAAAATTTTTCAAGTTTATATACTGATATTATAATTGCAATTTAATTGCTAAAATATCAAATTAAATTATTCTAAAACTATGATAGTTTTATGCTATAGGCCTCGTATTTTCATTGTCTTAATTTATTATGCAATTTCGAAAATTAGGCATTGTTTGAAAAACACTTTAACACCTTGACTATAATATAATGATCATTGATAAGTATCTAAAATAGCTCATAAATGTATTTAAGTGACAAAAATAAACTGGTTTCGACTTAATGTGTTTTATCCTTTGAAACTACTGCATGCGGTTATTGTTTAGGTATGCTATGTGATATATTTTGTACTATATCAAATAACAGAGTGAAAGTAAACAAAAGTTGACAAGCCAACAAGTTTTGTCAACCATCACGGCCCACGGGATGTATTGTGAAACGACCACAAAATTGGATGCTGGAACTATTATGTTACAATTTACAAAAAAATATATACACAGAATATAATAAACACAGTAACTCTACTCTCAGTTTGCTCTATCCATTATATGATATCTTTCTATTGTGACACAATATATGTAAGCATAATATCGCTTGTGTGTACTTACTAGTTTTCAATAAAATTGTGAAACCTCGTTATATTTCAGATTTCTTGATTGGTGAGGTGATTATAATTACACTAGTCTTAATATTAAAATATTTACTTATTTATGAACATAGTACGATTACATAATATGCATATAGTACCTACACAGGTACTAAACCTAGGCTTAGTGTAACAAATAATTATTGGGAAAAATAAAATGTTTTTTTTACTTACGCTTTTAATTTACTTTATATATACTATAAATATAATATAAATATATACTACTATGCTACTAACTACTATTTTTATAAAACGGAAAATTGGTTACATTATTTTTTTATTTGTTTTTATTCGGTGTCACAGAAGCTAAATTTTGAATGGCCTGTAATAAGGATAAACATTAAAACTCACTTAAGCTAGCACTGAAGCAACCTGCAAAAATGAGTGAGGTCGCAGGCGCATGTATCAAGCCAAAATAACTTAGATGTTTATGTGTTACCAAAAATTTATTTGAGTGCAAGTCAAGGGAAGAAACCTTACATAGGTACATGACCCGCGCTGACTCTTCTCAAGTCTTAAAATGTAAATATATACGTAATTCCTGTGCAGCGTTGCAACAAATTTGTAGTGTTCATTTTATAAAAGGCAGTGCTATTACTGTTTACCATATTTGTACTGTGTTAAAGACTAAGCAGCCATAAGCAAGCAGCACATCGACAACTTACTAGGTGGCAGGCGAGTCATTATTTTGTCTACAATGCGGTGTCGCATTTCAATGTTGTTGACGCGAGTTATTTTCACGTCGTTATCGTTTAGATTATTACTGAATGAGTTCTTTAAACAAAAACAAAATAATAATTACACTCCAATTAAGTAATAATAATTAAGAGATTGTTTGAATTATTTAATCATGCTAATATAATGACTCTAAATTTCAATAACGAAGAGTCTTGAATCTCGTGGGACATCCATCAGAGCTTTTGTGACACGCAGGTGCGACCGCTTCCCATAAAATTACGCGTAATTACCGAACATGTGTTTTGGGAATGGGATTTTCTTTATTGAATTATATTCAACAACCTGCTATCCCCGACTTCGTAGCATGGAATTTTTATAGTAATTTTTTAAACTAAATAAATCTGACCATTTTCCGGGAAAAAAGTAGCTTTCGTGCTATTCCAGTTTGAAATCTTCCAGGTTTGAGATTAGGTAACAAACAAACAAGCGAATTTATAACATCAGTAAGATTAAACATACTCATTATTTAAATCACCTTACTTAGATGACCTAATGTGGCATGTTCGTGGAGATATATAATATTTGAGAAATTTCGGGTCCAGGGAAAGGACATAGTAGTAGTAGTTGATAGTATTATTATCCAAATTGTTCTTTTACGATTTAGCTGAACTTTAGTACAGATAGTTTGAGAGCGATATAATTGGGAACGCGATAACCGGGAATTTACACACAGACGGGGATGGAGTACCAGTATAAAAAATTTTGCTGGAGATACTGGCTATATGAAGTCCTATATAAATAGCTTAATTTTAGTAGGTAGGTAATCATGCTAATATAATGTCAGAGAAAAAAATGTTTTCAGACAACATCTGTTAAATTTGTGTGGCAACATGTGCATACGCGTGTGTATTTCATGTATTTTATGCCATCATAGGTATTTAAGTGAATCCATGTTGAGCTACCAATCATATAATTTGCGGAGCGTGAAGCCCTGGAGTTACAATACCAAAGAGAAAATCAAATAATAAATTCACAAACCAAATTCTATTCTATGAACTACACAGACTAGACTGCTTATCAGTATCGAAGTTTTTAACCATAAACTGTTCTGTCTGACTGTTCAGCCACAAACTTAAAATTAACCAATACTAATAGCATTATTGTTATGCTATGTCATACTTACAAATGTTAATGTTAATGCTTTCTTTCCGCCGCCATAGATCAGTGCCGGCCAGGAATGTGTTTTGGGAAGCAACAAAGCGCCACCAAATGGTCACGTATCGATTTTAAATGAGCAGACTAATTACCAAAGTTTGTCTTTCGGACATTAACATGTTTAAAAACGCGGGAAATGAATTGTATCTATTACTTACATTAGTCGTTAGCTGTGTGGTCAGCGTGTGTACTTTTTCTTTAGCGTCAGCCAGCTCCCTCCTCAATTTTCGCACCTGTACAAAATGCACACACAATAAATGACCTATTATTGTCATTATATTACACATAAAACAACGAGCTAAATAACAAGGAAAGTCAAACGCGCTCTTATTAGAATTATAATAATATCAGTTTTATTCACAAATTAAATATTTTACTATTTCAACTGTAAACTGTCTTTCGCATATTATTTAACATGAAAATAAATATAGAAATTATGTTTCGTAATATATCCTAATCCAATATGCTTGTCAGGGTGCCATAATAGGTATTTTAATTTTTAGCAATGCTAAACCTTTCCCAAAGTTAAGTTAATTGGTTCAGAGAGGGTATTAAATAATCGATGCAATATTTTGTATCGTGTGGTGATGTCGTAAGAGGCAACTAAAGGAGAATTGCCAAAAGTAGATGGACTGCCCATACTGATGCCAGTAGTGTGGAGAGAAGAAGCTTTTCTTCTCTCCACACGGGCAGACATGCAGAAGCGTCTTCTTTCCGCCGTCCGTCTGCCAAACGTAAACACAATGGGGACTACCGTTTCTTTGCTCACCAGTTGGCGCCTCTGTTGACTGAGGTCCAAAGGTATAGCTGTCAAAGGTGACTTTATAAGATCGGCGCCGATTCAAAGTTTTAAATCTTGAATCTAAATATGTTTATTTATAAATAACTATCTTCATATCAACAAACTAACTTCTGAAATAGTTGCTCTTTGAGGCCGCCTATATTTGCGCTTTTTCTTAGTTCCGCTTTCAAAACGTTCACATTCAACGCCAAATAATCCATATTTGCGATAATTTTACAAAGGGGATCACTTTCCAGTAGGTAAATTTAAAAATAATATTAGGGGTTAAATATTGAACTTGCCGTTTTATTGTAATAGGTTCTTTGAATTGATATAGAATCTTCATGGTTTGAGATTTTCGAATGAAACTTTTTTCACATGGTTTCTATGATGTTCTTCTTTTAAAAAATGTGAAACATTTGAATATCGACTTTCAATTGTTTTTGTTATTTAACTTAGACAAGAAAGATGGATACTGCGAAAATTCGAGTGATTTTTGAATACGAGTTCCGACGCGGAAGTAACGCGGCAGAAACAGCCCGCAATATCAATGTTGCGTTTGAAGAGGGATCTGCTAATGAACGCACGGTGCGAATTTGGTTTAAACGCTTTCGTGATGGAAACTTCGACTTGAAGAACGAGCCACGAGGAAGACCGCCCACACAGGTGATTAACGATGAATTCATCGTGAAGAGAGATGGTGGAAGCCGATCCTAGTCAAACTACCCAGGAATTAGTGGCATGGTTTAACCGTAACTTTACCCACAATATTGACTCATTTGCGTCAAATCAATAAAATAAAAAAATACAAAAAATGGGTGCCTCATGATTTGACTGATGTGCAGAAAGAAACGCGTGTTGAAACTTGTGTTGCCTTGTTGAATCGGTACAGAAATGAAGGAATATCAAATCGAATTGTGACATGTGATGAAAAGCGGATTATTTATATATATATATAACCGTAAAAGAAAAATGCAATGGCTGACCCCAGGTCAAACGCCACAACAGTTTCCTAAAGCAAAACTTACCAATAAAAAGGTAATGGTAACTGTTTGTTGGTCTCAGCATGGTGTTATTCACTATAGTTTTCTCCGATCTGGTCAATCAATAACGGCAGATGTCTATTTAATTGTGCCGAACTCCGAACAATGTTGGCAAAACTAGCAGTAAAACAGCCCCGACTCATGAATCGATCTTCACCATTATTGCTCCATGACAACGCGAGACCTCATACAGCACGAGAAACCGTTTTGACCCTTCAGGAACTGCAATTAGAAACCATTCGACATCCTCCGTATTTGACAGACCTTGCTCCAACGGACTACCATTTTTTTCGTGATTTGGACAATTATCTACGTGACAAGAAGTTTTCTTCCCAGGAGGCAGTACAAAATGCTTTCACACAGTTTGTGCAGTCTAGATCCTCAGAGTTCTATCACAAAGGCATAAATGACCTTCCTATTAGATGGCAGCAATGTATAGATAATAATGGTAACAATTTGATTAAATAAATTTGTAAAAAATTAAAAAATAAACAATTTTGATTTTCAGTACAAATCGGCAATTTCATACTTTAACCCCTATAATAATTTATGTCACGAAGCCCGCTAAAACCAGTGAAAGTGAATGTTATTGGACCTCACGCGACAGAAGCGCCTCTAGTGGCAAATTCACTAGCGATAGCCCCCATTAAGGCAAAAACCTCTTTTAGAGAGGCTTGTGTCTAGCAGTGGACTGATGAATCGTAATAATGATGATGATGAATATTTGTTAGATGTTGTATTTATTACCTACTTACATGTAGATAACGCCCTGTTTTTATTTAAACCACTATTTAAATGCCAGGCCATGATCTCGGTGTCCCGGGTTCGATCCCCGGTTCGGGCAACAAAAAATGACGAATTTTCAAACATTGCTCGGGTTTGTGATCACAAAGCAAGCATGGTGATTATGGCACCACCCATCACTGCTGTGGTAACTTAAATTCAATGAAGGCCTTTCCCTAGTCCCTACACGGGATGATTATAGGCTGTTACTTACATGAAGATAAAATTTTTCATAATTATATTTACCTATTCCCAAATAAACTTATGATAATAAGGTTGATCGATTTCGATAATTTATCTGATCGATTCCTAAATATAATATGTAAAAATATAAACTAAACTTCAATTAAAACTTATAAAAACGCTAGTAGAGGACAGAGTTGAAGAGCTATATCAAGTAAAACAAAAACGTAACAAACAATCTGCACCGTCAAAAATCACATAATACCTAGGTAACACTGAAAATGTTTAGAAAATGAAAAACGGCTTAATGTAGAAAGTTGCCAATACTTTTATTGTTTTTCTAAGTAATCTCCGTTCCTCTCTACACATCGTCGCATTCGATGGAACCACTGAGAAAAGCAGGGGACCCATTCTTCCTTAGGCATTTTCGTACGCTTTCACCGCATCTTCAGGGCTCGTAAAGCGAATACCTCGAATTTTATCTTTAGTTCTTGGGAATAAATGAAAGTCGCAGGGCGCCAGGTCAGGACTGTATGGAGGATGACTCATTATCTCGACACCTGCTATAGTCAAATATTCAACAGTCCGTTTTGCGGAGTGCGTTAAAGCATTGTCGTGGTGAAGGAGGATCCTGCTTCGAGGGCGCTGCTGTCGAATTTTTTCCAAGACAACAGGCAAACAGCGATTGACATACCAGTCTGCAGTAACTGTCCTTCCATCTTCTAGCACAACTGTCGCGAAATGACCTTTCCGACCAAAGAATGAGGCAATCATCTTTTTTCCTTGACTTTTCTTCCTTTCTTTACCTTAGTTGGCCGATCCTCGAAAGGAAACACCCACTGAGCTAATTATCTTTTGGTCTCGGGTTCGTAGCAATATATCCAGCTTTCATCACCTGTGACGATCTCAAATACTGCATTTGAGTCACCGCCGTTGAACTTATCTAACATTTGGCGACACTAGTCCATGCGAAGATGTTTCTGGTCGTCGGTTAAAGTATGGGGAATCCATCTGGTACAAAGCTTCCTGACGCCTAAATGTTCGTGTAATATTTTTTGAACTTGACTCATACCAATGCCTAGGCTTGCCCGTATCTGCTGATAGGTCACTCTCTTATCTTCCTCTATCATGCGTCACACAGCACTGATGTTATCTTCAGTAGTCGCTGTTAAGGACGTCACTCACGCGGATCATCATTGAGATTGCTACGTCCACGCTTAAACTCGTTAAACTAATTGTAAATAGTGGCACGAGATGGGGCTTCATTAAGAAATGCTAATCGCAGCCTATCATAGCTTTGTTGTTGAGTAAGCCCACTCATAATAAATTATTGACCGAAAATTTTCTCGCGTTAGGTTCATTTTCACGTGTAACAAGAGTTTTAGATTTGCCGCCAATTCACAAAAACAAATGACAAATGAATGCAATATACTAAATTATAGTCCTTAAAATATAGCTTGATTAGAATGACACCTGTCAAACTGAGGTGACTAGTGATGGGACTGACACTACTGATCAAACGAAAAAAAACAGATAAGGCTTATAATATAAAATGAAAATCAGATATATTAAGATTTAACAGTAAGTCAGTGTCGTGATCATTATGAGAATAATTGTAACAATCATGTAAATAAATTAGATTTTTTTAACACATATACAATATGTTATAAAAACTCTGTCCAATCCATTAAGGTGTTATTAGGTATCTAATAAGATTCTATTTGTGTAATAATTTTCATGAAACATTAGAAAGAAATTACCCCATGAAAAAAAAAACAAAATTCACTACATTAAAAAAGCTTACATGGCAATCCCAAGAGGCGGTGACCAAACGCGCGGGAGGCGCGGAGATGCGCCGGCGGTCGCACTCACAGGTAGCGAAGTCATGACCCCAGTTGACCCCGGTACTTATTAGTCAAATAATAATGTGTCAATTGTACGAAACTGAGACTTCTTGGTAGTTCTGCAAGTAGCTTTTTTATATGGTAGTATAAGGTCACTCAATAAGGACACTGATTTGATGGTTGTGGCGAAGATGTTGTTCCATATTTCTGCCACCGTCAGAAATACAGGCTTCACAGCGTCGCACTAGGTTGTCCCGCACCGATTGTAACACACTCGTATCCGCTTTAAGCGCAACAATCCGCACACGCATTTTTGCTTCACTGTCACATAATTTTATGAAAACTATTTGTAGAATACGACATTTCGCGGAGCAGAACGGTACGACCACTCGGAAGTAATGTCTTCGCGAAACTGACCTGTCGTAATAATAAATAATAATGCATGATCAGGATATATCCACCGACACGTGCCGCGCGGCGAGTTGAATCAAAGCGGGCGGCTACTTTAACGCTATGTCAAAGGCGCCGCCTATGTTTATTGCGGTGCCGAAAAGCGAGTAGTTTGCTTGCGTCAATGCCGACAATAGAGCCGCGCGACGGGGAGTGTTAACACATTTTGAAAATTTCCCCGTTGTAGGGTAAATGGGTGATAAACCTGTTGACTTTAAAAATCGATAAAAAAGTTGTATTCATGAATTACGTAATTTTGATACTTATTTTGGTTATGTTAATATAACAACTTTATGACCCTTTCGGATCGGACAGGGTTTTTATAACATATTGTTTAAAGAAACAAATAAATTTGAAAATTTTTCGTTAACTATTTTAATAATTGCAATTTTGTAACATTTATGTTACATTACTTCGATTTTGAAATACTGTTAGTTTATCGATTTCGATTTGTCGATTTTACCTCATCACTAGCGATAATGATTTTAACTTTAAATATATATTTTATATAATTAAATTGATTAATATGTAGGTACAGCAATGCATAGAAAAATTTTCTTAACATGCCAGTTACCAATATTTTTTCGTGTGCAAATATGTTTCACTTGTGTTACGCTGGTACAAAGTTACATCGTCTCTTTCAGTGAGAACTGTCATTCCAATCAAGCTATATTTTAAAGACTATAGGTTACCAAAGAGTTCTAAAATTGAAATTCAAAAAAGTTTTCATTAGCAATGTTTCTAACTGGCCAGTTCTAAACATTTTCAGTGCTACCCACGTAGGTCACGAATTTTCAGCAAAACAAGTGCCTAAACACCTTTTTTTTGGCTAGCACGATTTGTGCATTTGCCGCGACGAAGAAAACACCATTTTACATACTTTTTATCGGTTCGGTTTAGAATTTGGATAAAAATAAAATTGGTTGTTTGTAAAGTAGGTTTACGATCGAGATGTTTACGTGATAACGAGAAAATCTCCATTCGTTTGTATGCCGCTAGAGTGAGAGAGACGGAAGATCGGTCCACTCACTCGAACGCTATGCCACCCTCCGCTCGTGAGGATTCCGCGTGACAAGTTTCACGGAATGACTGGCAGCGCTCGAGATGAGACGGGAGATCGGTCCGTCTCTCTCTCGTCATACCTGCGATCGCGCTCGTGAGGTTTTGGTGTGACACAAGTTTCTGAACATGTCACCCGACTAAAACGATTTTAAAGACGTTATCACGTCAAGGTTTAAACTACTACCACAGTCTATGAATCCATATTTTATAGACTTTGCTACTACAAAAATAAGACTACAGGATAATTAAAAAGAAGGTTCCTTACTGCAATCGTGCGTACCTCGTGCGCCTGCCTCTCCTCCGAGCCCGCACCAGCAGCGAGGGAGGACGCCGTTGAGACCAACGATGCCGTGGAACCATGCACTGTTGACAATTCCAAATTTGAATTCAGCACATTAGAGTTAGTAAATAAAACTAAACAAAAGGTGGTCGTCACTGCTAAATGTTTAGCAGTGACGACCACCTTGGCCACCTTCTATCGGCTAAGACGTAAAAGAAAAACATATTTAGTTATATAATAAGTAACAAAAAGTTCCATGTATATAAAGATCTATCTTATTTTAAGTCATCAAGTTTATTCAAACTGCGATTGTCAACCAGCCAAATGAGGAAATTAGCAGTGGTAGGTTTATTTTTTAGAAGGGTAAAAGCGCCTTCAATATTTGCAGAAATAAAACTGATTATAGAATCATACTTTTTGGTGAAATCGATTTAACAGTTACAAAAAAAAGGAATAATACACGAACCATCGTCATTTTTCTTTGGGTAGTGGTGTGAATGCCTGGGAGTATGCATCACGTTGCCTGGCTGATGCGTGGGACTGAGTGCTGATCGGGGCGAGGGGGACGGTGGTTCTGAGACTCCGTAGTTTAGACCTAGGCAAACATCACAATATAAATAAAATCATCATCCATGAGGCAAGTGAAACTGAACGATTTTTAACAAGCGGAGCGCCCATCCCGTGCTTTGTATTGAAGCACCATTAAAATATTACTAAATTTATTGAGCTTCGTCGTGTCATTTCTCGTGTGGTGCCGACACATTAAAGAATAACACTATCCCTTCTTTTTCTATGTTTATAATAGGTGTCGTAAGAAGCGACTACAGAAGTACTGCAAAATAAAGACTGCTAAAAGCAGCGCCTTCGCTTCACCACTGACCAAACTGACATCGCCTCTCTTTGCAAAATTGGCGATTATAACAAAATTATCTTTTTTGAGAAGCCTGTGTATAAACTCTAGCTACTGCTAAACTGAAAATGATCAAAGTATGAACGAAGACTGTTAAGTGCATCCATGATTAAGGGGTTTTACCTCATATCTTTTTTTGGTTGCCTTTGGATTGCAGCACATTAAATTGTGATATTTATTATACTCCGGGGACGTGTTAATATGCTCACCTTGACCTGGTCCATATTGTACTGGTAAGCAATAATAAGGCTCGTAATCACTCTCCGATGATCGCTGAAGCATCGATGGGTACAGTTTTTCGGATTTAGTTGACCTGCAATCGGATTAAAGTCAGTTCAAAGTCCAATATTAAAGCCTAAACCTTGTCAGTTTGAAAGTCTAAAAAGAATACTATTGAAATTTACGTGATATTTTGATAATAATGTTTTTTTTTTAAATAACTGACAGAGTTTATGCAAGTACTATATTGAGTTCACGTTACTAGTTACAAACTTACGACATGGCACAGTGATACAAATAGCAGACTTACGACACAAGCCTACGAAATTAAAAAAATACAGCTGAACAATAAACTTATGTGTCAAAAAATATTAAAAAGTTAACACTTAGATAAAATTGCAAGTGCAAAAGTGATAAAATGACGATTAAAAATAATCACATGTTTAAACATAATTAGTTGGTGAGAAATACATTAATTTAGCGCTTATCAAAGAACCACAACCTTTTGGAAACAAGGCTATGATTATTAAGTACAAAATTACTAAATCGATGAGAAGCCTAATGAATCACGTGGAAATTATAAATAGATTAAGCCGTGCCATGTTAATATCATGCATACTATGTATGTTGTTGTGAAGCGTGCCACCTCGAAGCCAAAATATGAACAAACTTCAACCTTGTGGCATACCTTGGAAAAGTCCTATCTCTGAGGTAGCTAAAAATTTAACCATGTGTCAAGATTTTATACTTTGCCTTCATATAATTAATATTTAAAATTGAGACAGCCACAATGGTATTGATGACAATAAATGAA
Source organism: Anania crocealis (assembly GCA_949315895.1). NCBI lineage: Eukaryota > Metazoa > Arthropoda > Insecta > Lepidoptera > Crambidae > Anania > Anania crocealis. Next base: position 18,706,336 of record OX438880.1, on the reverse strand, counting down.
TTACAGAGAATATGACTGATTGAAAAGGATGATACAATAAGCGCGACTCATCCACCATAACCGTAAACTATAGCAAACAGTAATAAAAAAGAATAGTAATAATTTTAGTAAAATACAATAAATTGTGGAACACTAAAAAGCGTGAAATAACTAAACAATTAGATTTTAAATATTAGATACTATGAATATTTGTAAACAAGAAACCACAACCTACTTCACTATCTGGCCTTAACGTAAATGTAACATTGGATGGTGTTTTAACTTTAATTTTACAAACTTTAGTAAAATGTGTTTTAATCAACCTTTTTAAGCTTGTACCTACAAACATATATTTGCGCAAACTTTAGAAATAATAATTTAGGGTTAAAGTCTCATTCTATTGTCACGATTTTGAAAAGGATTTAGTCTGAAGAAATTCACGTTTGATACTGATTTATGTCATACAATAACTGAGCTCTACATTAAGTGTTAGACCCACAAATGACACTGGCAACTAGTAAAATATACTAAAAAAATATAAACAGACGAACATTGAACCTTCTCCTTTTTTTGGAGTCGTTTAAATTACCAGTTCCATATCAAAAATTGAGAAGTGCTATTTGTTAGAAGACCTACCTAATACTGTTGCTCCTGTTAAGCCTGGAGCCCTGAGCGTCACGGTGCATGATGAGCTTATTGTGTGTGAGTGAGCTGCGGTGGTGTGAGTTAGGGGAGGAGGTGTGGTTGTGCGCCTGCGACGAGTGGAGTGATGTGAGCGACTCCAAGGACTCGCCCTCGGACAGGCGACCGCTCGCCGAATATGTGTTGCTGAAATGGGGGACACGTGATGAGGGGCATGCTGGCCAGTTGGAGCTTTACTTTATTTATATTTAGAATTGTTTTGTGTAAATTTTTCTAATATTTAAAATTACTGTTGTTTGTAATTTGTCTATAATTAGTATCGTAACCAACTAGACTGATTTGCTCAAGATAGGTATCAATCGAAACATGTTGCCAATTTTTTTAGTTAGCAACCTATTTAACCTAGTTAATAATAAAGGATATTTTTAAAGATTATAAGGTAAAATAACAACGCCCCGTTGGTCTAGTGGTTTAATGATTTCGCCGTCCCGGGTTTGATCCCCGGGTCGAGCCACAAAAATTCGAATTTTCGAACATAGCTCCGGTAGTAATCACCAACACACATTTGGCAAGCGTATTGATTATGCCTGTACTTGCTATGGTAACTTCAATTAAATGGAAGCCTTTGCCCAGCTGTGGGATGATTATAGGCCGTTACATTATTTTTAATTAAAAATTTATTCATTAATTTTTGAATAATTAATACCTTTATTCATATGATTGATACCTAATGTAATGCTATAGTATCAAAATATAACTACCTAAGGTGGTAAGTCTATCAGTATATCAATATTTATATCAGCAGGTACAAAACATTCATTATGTTTTGATGATGCTACAACTGGCCACATTGGAAATAGGACAAGCAAGTGAAAACGTACAAATACAGATTTTACAGACTGTTATTAGAAACAAGTTAGGTAATAACAAAAAATACACACAAATGCACAGTGAAAGTAAGAAAATGATAGGAGTTCATGGATGATCATGACAATAATGGTGAGATAAGATCACTATACAAGACACAATGCCTGAAGGAATCAGTTTAATTAATTTCTTTGAATAAGAATTCTAATCAAAAGCAGCATTATAAAAACAGGTTACGTCATATAAAAAACATCGGGCTATAAACAATACATGCCATTTTCAAAAGATCAAAACTGCAGAGTAGATAGGTACCTATTTGTAAGGACCGTTATAGACCAAACCAATAGTTACCACCATAATAATAACTGATAGCGATTGCAAAAATGTAAAGTTGTTAAGGAGAATATAATCGGAAACGCGATAAAATTAAAGGCATCTACAAATTTTAGATTCCAACTTTTTTGGCTCATTAAACAACATACAAAAAAATTAACTCAACAATCACAACTGCAACATTTCTCATCTGAATGTACAATTACACCTCGTCTCAATAATAAGTATAGTTTTTTACTATGCATTCAAGCGCGTAGTATATTGAAAATATAATTTTTTAAAGTACTGCTCAAAAAGTTGTACTTTCATCGTTTTTTCATACCTTCAGGCGTATATTTATGAGCCAATCAATATTTTGAAACAAAATTTTAAGCAACATTATAATTTTTATTTACCTGTGTCTCAACCAAGGAGCATACGGTATCCCGTAATCAGACTTCACTTCCGAATAAGTTTGTGTATCAGACAGACTTCCGTCGCTGATCTTCATCCCCCCTCTCGGAGTGACTCTGTCAAAACACAAAAAACACTTTTTAATGGAGTGTAAAAATTGTAACTGAATTTACTGTAATTAAGAAACTTTGACTAAATTTTTAATATTAAAACATGATGGTCTGTTCCGAAGGCCACGTAGAAGTGAATTGAGAATTCCCATGGCGTCTATAGATAAATTTAGATAAATAAATATTGGTTCAGATAAGCAATGCCATATTTGTACATGATACTGATGATGGTTAAAGTGTGAAATGCTCAAACAAGCCTTAACGTTATTTTAGAAATAAAAAAGGATTTTATTATTAAGTATAAGCGTGTATCGGCTTAATTATAGTATATTACCTACTATGGGTCATTGTAATTCCAGAACAAATGCTTCACGCACACAAAACACAAACGCAACCATCGATTACGTCACTCATACAAAGTAAGTTCATTTAGGTACTTATTGACGATTATCTATGTGAATAGTGTAGCTACCTACTGAATCCTACTCTGTACCATGAATTAAAGTCTACTAGTTACTATCTTGTCTGAAAATGAAACAAATGATCAACACATCTCATTCTTACACCATGAGAGTCGGTCACATATAGAGTAAATTACTTAAAGTGTTTAATTGATACTGTTGTCTGAACAAATTGTATGAGAACAATCTACTCTATCAAATATAGAAGCGGTAAAATGGTGAGTTATAGTGTTATTTTTTTATTATTATATTACTAATAAACATAATTAATTAGCCAATGTATAAAAACGAATTCCTTACTAGTTTTAAGAAACTGATGTATACATTGTGCTGTTGGTGTACTTAAATGAAATAAAAAAAAAAAAAAAAAAAATGTCTGGTAAATACATTGTTGTGTATTAAGAGTATTTTCACAAAACCTACCACTATTCTCCACTTTAAGACTTTCAGTGTTGTAGTGACAAATTTTTAGCTGCCTTCATTGAAGGACAATCTAAGTATCTAAATTAATCCAGTCAATTTATACAATGTTTTGACAATATTTATATTTTACTTTTCATAGAATACACTCTCCCTTTCAAAAATCCAAAATAAATAGGTATTTAAGCACCTTTATCTATAGTGAACTGTGGCTTGTAAATTACACTTAATATTCTTTACTTGTTTTTCAAGGAACTACCTACTTGATGTGTTCAACAAATGCTACCAATGTAAACAAAAGAATAAGGGCGACAATTTTTTTAAATTAACAAAAACTTATCATAAACAGTTTTTTTTTTATTTCTTCTACTTGACCTGATTTTCCTGATTTGGATTCCTTACTGAAATATCTTCCAAAATCATTGCAATTTTGCATGAACCTTCGCATGAAATATCACAATTTTCTTTAAAGCTTTACTTACTGCTTTTGACCACACAGAGCAGCTCAAGGAAATTACAATCATTAAGTAAACAAAAGAGCTACCTGTGATGATGAAATAATGCAGCAAACTCGTGAGTTCCTGGCTTGGGCAGTGATTGAGACCCCAGAAGCCTTTCTCGAACTGATGCTGATAACTGAGCAGCAGCGGTTCCTCCCAAGGAAAAAGATTTCGGGCCAATTCCATTCTCTGCAAGAACAAAATTAAAAAAAAAATACAATAATATACCTACAATTATAGTTAGCTTATGAATATAAAACAAATAAGTGGATGACTGTATTAAAGATATTTATTATTTTTTTAATTATTTCCATAGGTGCCCTGGAAACTGTCCTAATATAGTAACCACAACATCTTTACAGGTAGAGTGATAATCAGTTATAATTAGATCATAATTTAATTTGGTTTCACATGTATCTTAGATAAGCATTGTTTTTTTTTAGTAGGTATACTTACTGTGTATTTGAAGATCCTGTGTGCAAGTCTGGGTACCACCTGACACCTTAACTTTTGTCCTAGGTACTGCGGAGACTTGAGCAGTTCTTCCTCCACCTAAAAAAAAAGTTAAATTCAGATATTGCATTTTGCCAGGAATTGGTAAACTTTCATTCATATTATTTCACTTGTTTTGTACCACGTACCACCACACAAGTAATCACTATCAAGAGCTAGTACGTGGATCCGATCCGAATCAGATAGGAGCGCTATTGAATTTTCTTGTTTCTTACTTTTATGACATTTATTATCCTACTTACTGATGCATTATTATAACAATGCCACCACTTTATCATAAATGCCGCGTATAATAATTTCACAAAAATTAGGGAGCAAAGTCAATCTTTCCCTATTCGTTTCCCGCGCAAAACTTTCAACAATCCAATTTTATTTTCATAAAAATTTTACGGCTTCGGACGAGTCCATACTGCCTAGTCTTTAGTTAAAATGTCAATTTAAAATACATACAATATCATAAATACTTACATAAATTTAATAACCTAACCTAACCTAAACCTAAACTAACCTACCTCATTGAAATGTATGGGTGGTTTATACATTTCAATGATTACAGAACGGAAAACAGCACACTATTTTTATAAAAATACCTAAGGTAAATTTCACTTTGATTAGTTTTGAAAAACTGTTTCAAGAAACTAGTTTGATACTCGTAGTTGCTTTATAAAATAGATCTTACTGGGAGCTAAATAAGTCAATAATTATCGTTGGCTTAAATCGTTTGTGAGAAAAACGGGTTTCTTCTGAGCATCACGTCACAAGGAATTGGTAAATTGTCATTTCAGATTAGTTTCGATGGCATCGGAAACTGTTTACGTTTGTTTCAAAGTAAATATTATACGTAAGATGAAAGTGTAGGTATAATAAATATGTATATAATAGCTACATGATTAAAAGTAAATAAATAGGTAGTAGGTAAATAATTTAAAATTACGAAGTGAACTTTTTTTGTGTTAACGATGGAAAGTAGGTTTTTTTACCCAAAATACAAGAAACTGTTTTTTTAGAAACTGCTTTTCAAAACGGTTTTAGTCCAGAAACAAAGTCCATCTTTCTCTTTCCCGCGCAAAACCCCCAAAAATCCAATTGATTTTGTTGGCGTCTAAACGATTTTATTGTTACCTATTGCGACAAATAATGGACTGGTAATTTCTATAAGACAACTCTACAAGTTGGGAATGCCGATTTGTAACAATATTTGTTATGGTACCATTATTTTTAACAAAAAAGATGTCTAATTTTTTATGAGAGATTAGGAATTAAATCCGGTCTGCGGGAAGAAATATAAAATCAGCAGTAAACCACCTCATAGATGTAAATGCAGAATTTGCTATTATTATCCAGCCAGCATTACCCTGAAATTAACATATAATCATGAAAAACTGCTTACCATGACCATGTTGTGGAGGGCCGTTAGACTGTGGGGCAGGCTGTTGGACTCCATTTTGCCTCTTCACATAGCCAAAATTTTGTGGAACTTTCGCCTTGTTCGAACAGGTGCTTCCATTTCCACCACTAGATACACTGGATGGTCGGGAAGAGGAGGCACCACTAGGGGATTGAAGCTGTAACAATATTCAAGGGTAGGTATTTTTAAATGTCCTGGCAATTCTACATTTTAGTGTCCTGGAGCTTTAACCACTAGAGTCTAGTGTTTTAAGTACCGGGCCAAGATCTTAGGATCATGGGTTCGATTCCCGACCACTGAGTTTCTAATTTTCGAACATTGCTCGTGTTTGTGATCATTGACCCGCATTTGGCAAGCGTATTGATTATGACTGCCTGTAGATACCCATGATTGCTGCGGTAACTTAAATTCAATTATGAGGGTTGTAAATTTAATCTGAATGTAATTTCAAATACAAAATACTATGTATTTACCTGTGGCCCTCCACTTCTTGATGAATGTTGACTAGACGAATTGGAAGCAGCATACTGGGAACGCAAAACCAAAAATTAAAAAATCTGAATGTTTTGATTTCAATATTCTTTTAATTAGCTCTGCTCGCATGGGATTAAAACCCTCAAAGATATCGAAATAGAACAAGTAGGTAGATTATAGGTACACGAAAATGTTAGTAATAAAAATTTTCCTTTTCTTCACCCTAACAATTTATTTATGAAAAACCTCTTGAACTGTCTTGAAGTTTTTCGAGACACACTTTCGGAGTAACAAACGGACAGGTTTATTTATAGTGATATTCAAATAAAAAATGATTTTTTCAAACCTTAACTAAGTACTAATAGTGTATATTTACATAGTAAATAAAAATTGTGATCGAATAATAATAAGTACCTGAGTAAGTATTACTTCTTAACATTTATTTCCAGACAGTTCGGTAAGTAATTTTATTTATGTTATAGATTAATACAGCGTTGTTTTTTCTTTGAACTGTTACCTGTGGATGTGGCGCAATTCCCAGCTGCTGAGCTGCTGTCAGCTTCTCTCGCTTGTGGTGTTGGGGCGAATGGTGGCCAGTGCGCCGCTCGCCTTTCCGCCCGTGTGACGGACTCGGAGGAGCCTGGGTAGGTGGATTCTGTAACGCCAATTGCTTATATTAGGAAGAGTAGGGATCATTACTATCCTAGCTTTACGAATCTGGCTATGACCTGACGGTGAAAAGATGAATAGTGGAAAAAATAAAGACTGAAAGTACAATGAGCTCTACAAAGCATGCAACAAAAGTAGAGCGTCACGGAAATATTCTTGATGCATACAAATTAAGTAATATGACACACATCACATCATTGTCTTCAATGTAAATACTTTGTGTGTTTTTAACTTTTTTGTTGCACATCTTCGTTTTTAGACATATAACTTGACACTCAGTCATCAGGATTTAAAGAAATTGAATTAATTACCTATTTAATTATTTCTTTTGGGGAGGCCCGGGTCCAGTAGTCGACGGATGGATAGATTTTGATTCAGTGTTAAATTTTATAACTTAAGTTTTTCATGTTTGTAGTGTCAAATACCTATTTGATGTATTTTTTCTTTGTTTCCTACATCGCAAATGAAATTAGACGCAAGCTATGACTTATAGTGTTTTGTTTTATTGGTCCTCAGTCTTCAGAACCGCAAGAGCTTCTGCTATCGGTTGAAGACTAATAGCTACAAAATATGAATACCAATGGCGGAGTCCCCACCCCTGGCGAGTCGGTGTACTTCTTCCAAGTGGTGTCCTGGCGCGGCGTCTGCGGCTGTCGCTCAGTCTGCTGCCCGCAGTCGGCCTTGCTGCGAGTACGTCCCACCACGCGGTATACTACGCCGCTGCCCTCCATGCCTCTATTGCGCCCTCCGCCACGTCTGCAATTAATGTTTTTTTTATATGAAGATTTAATAAAGTTATTCAGGATGATGAAACTAAGTATAGGGCTTCGCAAGTTTTATTACATTCAAAAAACATTTTCTTAAATAATTAACGATGTGATGAAATAACTTCACTGAGTTTGGTTTGGTGAATGACAACGATAACCTTTCAATTGTATTATCTTAGAACGATTAACAAAACAAAATGGTCGCAATCGGTTCTGAACAAAAAAAATTTTTTTGTTTTAAATCCAGCATTTAGTGCTAAACTATTACACTCGATGACTACGGTGCTTTGAAGCTCAAAGTTGCGTGATTTTACTTAATGTAGAGGTGTTAGCATTATTTAAGTATTTTTTTTAGGATATAAATTATGTTTTCTTTCATTAAGGACGTAAATTAATGTTTTTGTAAAATGTATTGACGTGTGGCTGTTAGAATTATGTCCATGTTAGCAAGCAAATCCAATAATAACAGATATAATAATTACAAAATGACAACCCAGTTGGTAGCTGCGGAAGTCAAACTACTACGCAAGGGTCCCGGGTTCGATCCCCGGTCACGATAATTTCGGAAACTATCTTTTCAAAATTGGGTCTGGACGGAGTGGGAGTTTCATGCTGCCAGTTTTAGAGGGCACGTTTAGCCGTTGGTCCCGGCTTTTGCTACAAGATGAAAGTCGTAAAGGCAACATATCAAACTAGGTATACTTGAATGATAAATATAAAAATGAAAGACAACATCACATACATTGTTTTGACCCCAAAAGTAACTACTCGTACTTAAAAGTACAAGGAAAACAGAAACAACGAAGGTACCTTAAACACCTGGACCAGAAAAAAATATTTTCTCTACATTGATCCTCCAACAGGCAACACAAACAAGTGTGTAAGTTACTCCACCACGGAGGTGAATAATGAGAAAGAAGAAAATGAAGAAGAAAAATTACAATATCTTTCAATTCAATTTTGAAACTCAATACGTCTCTGATCTTGGGTTATCCAGAGGAGACCATTTTCAAATGATACATTCAAAGTGGGAATATCCCTATGAGTCAGTGAAGACAATACCAAGAACTGAAAGCACACTACAGTGTGTAAGAGGCATTTAAGGGGTTAGAAAAGCATATTATTTGACATGTAATTAGTCATCTGTTATTAGCCATTCGAGTACCTACATTGTTATTTTTTATACAGTTTGCCAAAGTTTTTCTAGTTACTTAATATTTTACATTTTATTTCATCATTATTTCATCACCAGCATACACAGTCCAATGCTGGACACGGGCTCTTCCAATAAGAGGATTTTACCATAACAAGGAAAGAAGACTCAGCAGTCCGTCTTCTCCTTTATTTATTTATTTTATTTTATTTTGTTCGGAAAACATACAGTGAAACAATAACGGACTAAAAACCACTGCTTAAGAAACTATACACCATTTACATGTTTTCGCATATGTGTAACAATATAATTAAATAATGAAAGGCAATTCGCTTACATGAGAGAGTTAAGATCTAAACCTACATTAAACAGCTGATGAACCGTCGAACCAAGATTTAGCCAATGTGTCCCTAAAGAGATTTGGTTTCGAGTTAAACATGTCGAGTTCAGGAATGGTAACCAGCTTGTTCACTTCATATGCTGATCGCAAAAAGAATGAATTCTGTCTGTAGTTGGTACTGCAGCGGGGGATATTCAAATAAACAGGCAGCCTAACAGTTCTGCTTGGAACTTTGAGACAAATTTTCGAAAGCAGTTCTGGAGAATCAATATAATTCTGTGCGATTTTTACTAAAAATATGATATCTGCAATTGCTCTTCTATCTTTAAGGGGTAAAATATGGAATCTACGACATCTGGTCTCATAGTCAGGATCACGAGTCCTACACCTGTACTGCAAGAATTTCATAAACCTACGCTGAACGGATTCCAGTCTGTCAGAATGGACCTTATAACGAGGGTTCCAGACCTGAGAACAATACTCGAGGGTACTTCTCACCAAGGAACAGAATAAAATTTTGGGTACCTTGATATCATTGAATTGGGAACACGTTCTCATAATAAAACCCATTGCTCTCCTAGCTTTTTTAGCAATATTGTCCACGTGTTTCTCATACGTCAATTTCGTATCATGTATGATATACCTAGGTCCCGTATTTCCTCCACTTCCTTCAGTTCTTGTCCCTTAAGATAGTATGTATTGCATAATGGCTTCCTTTTACGTGTGAAACATATAAAATTACATTTTGTGACGTTTAAATCCAACCTGTTCAAGGAGCAATACTGCTCAAACCTATCCAGATCCTTCTGCAGATAACGAGAGTCATCATAAGAGCAAATATTCTTAAATATCTTCATATCATCTGCGTAAAGAAGAAATTTTGAATGTTTGAAGCAAGTACACACATCGTTTATGAAGATATTAAAGAGCAAAGGTCCCAATAAGGAACCCTGAGGGACGCCTGAGAGAATATTAGTCCAGCAAGAAGAGAAGCCATTCACCACCACAGCCTCAGATCGATTTTCAATGTATGAGGTAAACCATCTAAACAGGTTACCATGAACTCCTGCAAGGAGAAGTTTACGCAATAGTAGTATATGATCAATCCGATCGAAGGCTTTACTGCAATCAGTGAAAATGGCGTCCACTTGTCCTCCAGAGTCCATGCAAGAAGTGGTAAAGTCCGTGAACAGTAATAGATTTGAGGCTGTTGATCTCTTTTTTAAGAATCCGTGTTGCTCAGGGATAAACTTCGATGACAGAGCCCCATATACTTCAGCATACAAAATTCTTTCGAAGATTTTTGCAAATATGCATAGTTTTGATATAGGCCTATAATTCCCTATCTCACTCTTACAGCCACTTTTGTGCACGGGTGTGATGAATGCAGATTTCCAAATTACCGGCACAATACCTTCCGAAATTGATCGCCTAAATAAAATAGTAAGTGGTAGGGTCAAGCATTTTGCACATTTAAGTATGAACAATGGCACGATTCTATCTGGCCCAGTACCTTTACTTAAGTCTACTGATTTAAGTAGTTCGAAAACTTTATCAGAATCAATCTCAACGTTACTAATAGTGTTAGAATCATTCTCATTTAGAACCCCGGAAAAAGCAGTACAAGTGTTACTTAAAGGTGAAGAGAGAAAAGTACGTAGAATGAAATGATCCTTGTAACGTAAAGTTGAAGGAATAATATTTGAACCACATTTACTAGATCTAACAAATGACCAAAACATTTCAGGTTGCTCAATTATAGCATTTTCAGTACGCTTAATGTAATCCTCATAGCATCTCTGCTCTACTCGCTTAGCCCTTTCGCGTAGTATACAAAATGTGGCATAATCATCACGGTTGTTGTATATTCTATGTTTATTAAAGAATTTGTATTTTTCCTTGAGAATTTTCTTTAATGGAGCATTGTACCAGGGTGGGTATGAGGAGTAATTGGTAATTGACTTGTATGGGATATATTTATCTATAATATCGTACAAATGCTGATAAAACACACTGGTTGCGTCTGCCAATGAATTATTATTTAAGCAAACTTCCCAGTTTATTTCATTCAATGATGTCATTATTGGTTCGTAGTCTGCCTTTTCATAATAGTATTTAAGTCTAGGGTTAATTTTCAAAGGGGTAGTCTGCGCAAAATTTAGAGCAATGTTTAATGACTTATGATGGGCGTCCTCCGCTACTAGGGGGTCGTCACACGATATGACAGTCACTTTACTATTGCATAGCACGTAATCAAGTATTCGGGTATTCACATTTTTATCCTTTGGTCACCTCTTAGGGCTACCATAGCACTTTAGTATTATATCTTATCTGTGCCCATAGGATGGAAAGGGGCTTTTCTTTTATATTTTTTTTTCTGTGATTAAACATAAGAAAAAAACCGGACAATAGAAGCAGTCTCGTTATCATCACAGTTTTTTTTAAAGGAAAACGTCACTGCTTTAAACTGCAGACTTCTGTCATTTAATAAGGTGACACGTGCAATATAAGAGATCGAGCACGGTAATTTTTTGATCCTAGTGTAAGAAAGCTTTTTTTAATTTCATTTTCTCACAGGTTATCAAGAATAACATAATTATGTATTGTTTATTTTGCACCAAATTTAAACTTGAAAGTTATGTTGTTGGTGGTTTTAATTGCCCACGTCGATCACTGGTGGTGTGTCGGCTACTGGAATTATAGTTTAAACATAAGCAGTTATTAATAAATATAATAAATATAAATAAATATTTTTAAGACATGCCTCACTGGGCCACACAGAGCCATCTAGTCCCAAATTAAGGTAGTATTAAGTACCCTTTCGTATGGGGTACTAGACAACCGATAATCTTACTTATATACTTTTTTTTTGTAAATACGTACTTATAATACATAGAAAACACCCAGACCAGTACAAACAGACATGTTCATGCACACAAATATTTGTACTGTGCGGGGATCGACCCCCGACCCATGGCTCAGAAGCAGCGTTAACTACCGCTGATCCAAATGGTCGTCAATCCAAAGTTATTAAATTACTAACTAAAGAGTTTGCTTTATTCTTCGTAGGTATACGAAATATATTTACGTACTAAATATAATCAACTCATTATTGTGTTTAAAGTTTAATTTTAATAAATTTCTAAGTGATTGTTAATCACGCCACTTTTTAATTAGGCGCTATAAATATTTACGCCAGGCACCAGTCTAATTAAGTTTCCGCTGCTTCATTAGTCATTATGTTATGGTTCCTTGGGTTCTTCGAACAAATAATATCCGTGGTAATTTCTATATACCTACCTACTAGAAAATAATTGAAGTCTTAAAATTATGAATTGGTTCTATACATAATTAAATAGAAACTTTTTTTACGATGCAAATGGATGGTTTGCAAATTTTAATCAAGCTAGATCAGTTTCTAAAAAAAATCAACGCCTAAAATACACAGTGGTATTGGTCTCGAAATGAGAAGTAGCATTATATTATCTGTGCCTTGAGTTACCTACGTAGGTAAAATAGCCAGTGGCTTTTCGCAACAAACCCGATGTTTTGTAGTGATATGTCATGCCCAAACAAAACTTTTCCAAGCAATTCCCATTACTGTTCCAAGCGAATTACCGGGAAAATGCTTGCTACAAACGAGTCTTTACAATAATAGTACTTTCCACCTCTATTTCAATTCGCACTTGACCGTCCATTTCTTCAGCCATTTTAAGAAAGGCGCATTAACACAAACGCCCACTCATTGCGCCGACATTTTCCAAGCATCATTCGGCCCCACTTTGTTTGGCGTGTAAAGCTCGTGGACTCTTTAGCCTAATCCGACACAGGTCAGGATTAGAAGCACGCACTCACGGCAAACGATGCAAGTACTGAAACTTGGATATTTTGGTATAGGAAGCCACTCTCTCTATTTATTGAAATCTGTTTATAAATGCATATAAAATTATTTTTGATAAGTTAGCTTGGAACACTTAGCTACTTTTAAGTAAGTATTTTTGTAAACTCAATATAACTACGATAATTAGTTTTAAAGGATTATTTGAATAGTTACATGCTTCCTAGTTTAGAAATCGTATTGGTTAGTATTCAATTATAAGATAGGTACTAGGTATTTAGTACCTAATTTTTGTGAGGCGAATTTAAACTGATCTACTAATGCGAGTAGGTTTACCTACTACATAGCAGAATTCTTGTATCTCATAAATATAGCTTGGACATTGTTTTATCTTCTATACCTAAAGAGAACTTAAGTTAAAACCATTCAATCATTTATGTTTAACCTATTCCAGGATGTTTTATCAATCAAATCAAAGCCAAAAGGGTGCTTAAAAATGGTTCGGGCCGGCAAGACAAAGCCATTCATTTGATGTCAGTTGATGTAAAGAGGGCTCCCCAGGCAAGCAACATGTCGCTTTGACCTACTTTGAAGATCGGGTGCATGCACCGACACTATTTTAAATCTATAGGACGGGATGCGAGTGTCTGCTTCTAGAACTACTATTGTCTATTAAGGATACAATCTGACATTGTACCTTTGTCTTGTAAAACATTGAGTGACTACTATTTTATATGTAACTAACTAACCCAGCAAACGTTTTGTTCTGCCATGTAAACAACACGTGCAGAATGCAATGTCATTATACACGTTACATCATGTATTTCATTTCATTTCACGTCTAAGATCAACGCATCGGTTAAATTATTCGGATTCTGTTATATAAAAATACTAAAAGAGAGTACTTAGGAGAGAATTTCCAAAAAAGTACAAGCGTGGTAATTATGACATGCCGTAACCATCATTTCTGTGGAACCTAACCTAAATTTGGATGTGTAAACTATCAATAAATTAAATTATATTACATGAACTTCATGAAAGTGCAAATTACTAGACTTTACCAGCAAACATGACGTTTTATACATTATAAGTAAATACCAAAATAATTAGGCAAAATGTTTAGAGGCAAAACAAGCCACAAATGCAAATAGTTGCAAGGACATTCATAATGCTAACTTATTAATTCAAATACTACTCGTAATAACAGGCTTGCATGTGTAAATTCAGCAATTCTCTACATTGTTTTAAAGGCATGATGTAACATTAATAGTCCTGAAGCTAGTAAATTTTTGGAAGCACAAAGGGAATGGAGCGTTCTAATTACATCAAGTGAAACCATGCTGATATAATTATGGGCATGCTCTTAAAACACAATGTTAACACTGTTAAAGAATGGGCGCATTCATGGGCATTAATCATTTCTTATTGCAACCGTTTGCGATCAAAGAAGCATCTGTACAGAATGACATTAGGTACTTAATTTTAGCGTATGAAGATAAAACGAAATTGCCTTAATTGATTTGAATGAATAAGATATAATGTGAATTTAATTAATTAGGTCCTGTAAATTACTATCTAAGATAGGTAGTTTGTTTTTGAGGGTAAGTATTTTAGATTCAGTAAGTATCAAATTAATTAAAATCTCGCGCTAAATTATACAAGACAAGTAATTCTTAAGATGTGTTTCTTAAAGATCAAGCTTCTTATCTTATGAAGATTCCCATCAAACCCACCAAATAACCATGACCTTCAATTTGTTCCCTTGAGGAAAGGTCTGTAATAAAAACAGTGATCTAAACAAACACAATGTTTTCCACACTCTCTGTGAGGCTTTCCCTATCTACTCAAGTTGAGCGTCTGCAATTACACGAAACGAGAAATGCGCCCTCTAAGGAAATGGTGGCAGGGAAATTATTCCTCTATCTTGAAGGCAGGTTAAGCAAACTGTAACAGATTACATTCGTGGGCTAGCTAGCCTTTGCAGTAACAAACACCGCACTACCGCAGTGCCCTACTTTATCGCAGTAAAGAGATGCAGCAATTTGTCAAATATTTTTTATTGGTGCAATGTTGCACCCGAATATAAACGAAGCTGGAATAAATGCTTCCAGACGGGCTAACATTTAAAATGGCTAAACGTTTTACCCGTAAATGCTGTAAAAATTTTATTTTTATGTAAATACTCTGAGTTCAAGAAAAAGTACCTTAAAGAAATACGATAAAAAATAAAGCCGATATTTAAAATTACGGATAGGTAACTTATTATGCTACGGATAGGTAACTATTATCGGACTAAAATTTTGTGTCTTCTTTTTATAACTTTGTAGCATTCCTGGTAGGAGAGATTTAGTCATAATTATCGAGACTATAAATACTACAAAGTGTTCCTAAATGCAGTAAATCTAGTTGTTATATGAAGTGTGATAATAACCAATTATATCTACGTATCCCTTAGACAGGAAAACATATTTGTCATGATCAATCAGATGGCACATGATACGAAATCCATATGCGTATGCCTTACTTGAGCGACATAAAGCTCCATTGATACCTGGAAAGAGACACGTTCTATACACGTAAACTGTAATCGCAAGGTGCGTCAATGTGTATTCCAGCCCTCGCTTCTGTTTTGTCATTTGAAACATTGCTGCATTGGCGTCTTAATGAAAACTCGTCGCCCGAAGCTGCTCACTAATGATGACGGATCCGTTGAAAGGAACAGACTCCTACCATCTCATTATCTATGAACTGAGCAGGGCCCTCTCATTATTCTGTCTTTCCAGCGAGCCATTGTTTTTGTAGAAATGATGAATGCACTGACTATTCTGTCTTTCACGCTGTGTGGGATATGCTTGTGTTATTGTGTTATATGTTAGCAAAAAAAATATGTTCTGTGGTAGGTATTGCCAAACAATTGAGACTAATTTTAAACTTACTAATTATAAATAAGTAATGCACGACTTCGTTATAAAACATAAGTATCGGTTCGGGTTTTAGTCACACTTTTAAAACGTAGGTTTTGTTAATATCACCGTCTAAGTTTTAACTAACATTTAACTTCATTTAACAAATCCAATTTTATCTACAACACAAAAATAAAAGACAATCTACGGTTTTTACTATCATATGAGTTAGTTTCTTCAAGATTAAGAGAGTGACCAGAATTACCATTGTCGAGTGCAATAAAGGACTGCGACGGAGGGTAGATCGTTTTATTTACTCGTAACAACCGCTCGCATTGACATCCTGTTCTTCCGTTATCATGGCGCTTGCAACTGTGCCAAAATATCGGAAACTCATAAAAACATGTTAACACCGCCAAAATCTCGAAGTACCTACAACTCATGCAAATTTGTATTTTTATTCCAAAATTAAATATTGTTAGTTTATAAAAGTATTCATGTTTTAAGCAATAAGTTTATGAAACTTATACAAACTATTCTCGGTTGGAAAATGCATAGAGAGCCGATAGTTAATCTATGCAAACAGACGTTTAGCTGCGAACTATCCGCGCCATTGCCAAACCAGGCAGATTTCCTGCCATCGCATCGCATTCAGTTTCAATAGACTTTGTTATCGTAGCTTCCATATTGAAGCTTCAAAATTCCGCTACATCCATCTGCAGCTTTCAACAGACTACGAAAACTTTACAGTAGAAATTCGAATAAAGAATATTGGATTTACCCCTTTTTTCTCAGAGTAAAGGAGTACTGCCAGAAGAAGAACGACAGCGTGGTTATTTATTTGGGGAGGCCTACGTCCAGTCCAGCCGTGGGCTATTGATGATGATGATTTTTGTTCAACAAGCTATAAGGAAATTTAATATCATTGAATCAAATAAACCTATTTCAACGTCACCTAACACTATTTTAGATAGTTCTCCAAATACAATAGAAGGAATAGTGTTTGTTATCACACATATAGCCATGCAATGCCCACGATAGTGTTACCAACTATACAAAACACTTTTTAATAAAAACAAAAACCAACCAAACATGGAACAATTCAAGCCGGTACTTCACGATCCTCGGTGTTATTTTTTTGGGTAACACATCAACCCTATTTTTCTATCCTTCAGAGTGGAAGTATTTTTTAAATATTATTGAATCGGTCAACCCCGATGTTATGCATTGTCATGAACTCATGAGCAAATAAAAACAAATCTTGTAGATTTAAGTCTACTCTACTGCCGAACTTTCCAAGAATACATATATATTTTTTTGTTGTTACATTGTATCAGCATGTATCATTTTTTTGTTGTTACATTGTATCAGCATAGGTAATAAGTAAGATTTACAGTAGACTAGCTGATGCCCGCGACTTCGTACGCATGGAATATTCAATTCAAAACTGTCCCATAGGTAACCGTACATTGTTGGAATATAACGTAGTCTTTGTGCTACTCCAGCCTATAATCTATCTCCGCGATTTTCAGCCGTTCAGCCGTTTTGGCATGATGTATCCATCTTTCGTATAAAATAAGTATGATTAGTTGTTGTGGTGGTATAAAAATATGACTTCAACCCTCGTTCTCCTCCTATGAGTGTCTTAAGAGGCGACAAAAGGATAACCGCCTCAAGTCTTTTTCTCGATTCACGATTATGGTTATATCCTCCTCCTGGAGAGGTCTGACTCCTGCAGAGGACCTAATATGTGGCGTAATGATAAGATTTTTTTCAGACTATTTTGAAATAAAAAGGTATTACGGAATGTAGTACAACTAACAAGAGCCTTTTAAAAAGTAAACGAAAAGCAAGGAACTAGGGAAGTAGCACATAGTTTTAGTTTTTAGAACATAGAGATCACTTCTTAGGAAGTCAGCAATAGAAAGTTATTCTTGAAAAATTTAACGCACTACTGGCGGAAAGGTTTAACACCTATGGCCCTATTACAATAATCTTACTTAGGCTTTACGAGGCTTACCTACTACTGAGGGTTTATTAATAAACTTTCTGTTCGAATAACTTTAAAGCTTATAAATAGCAATATTAATGCGACTTAGTCGTAGGTAGGTAGACAGATCTTACGCTGAAATAACTTACTCTTAAGTTATTTATATAATCTACCAGTTATTAATACTTAATTAACTCTTAAGTTATTTACAAAAGGTTTTACCTAAGCAATATTTTTGCCAACATCTTACTTATCTTACTAACTCTAAGAAGTCATTATTTATTATTATTTTTTAATTATGTTATAAATGCGATAGTTTGGATTGATATTTGTTTCATAAATCACGCCAGCTTAACAGCAGCCGATCTTACGAAAATTTGGCATTGAGATATACACTCTAGAATAGCATGGCACCTAGGCTACTTTTAGTCAGAGAATAAAATAAGGTTCCTGTAGAATATGCAATATAAAAGTAATGTCTGGGTAGCTCAATGGTTAAAGCAATGGCACGGTAAGCGAATGGTTGCTGGTTCGAGTCCCACCTCAGGCAGGCGAAATTTTTCTCCAAAGAATTGTTTTTTCAATTTCCTGTACTACTGTACTGTACATGGACTAACGAATATTTATTAAAGACTGTTCTCTGGTTTTATTGAAATGTATAAATTTTAATAGTACGATAAGATGTTTGTTAATCTATAAATCAGCTTCAGACAAGTAAAACGATTAGTAATTATTAATAAGAAATTGTACACAACATAATTAACAATAATACTATTTAAGTCTAATTACCAAAACTAGGGGTAATTAAAATTTATAAATAGATCTTAATATACAGATGTCTTTGTATCTGCAATAGTACTCGTACGAAGTCGTATACATAAACCACAGTCAGTATTTATTACTTAGCACTAAACATAAAATTTAATTAAATACGCATAAACAGGAACCATCTTAATGTTGAAGCAACGCAAATGGAGCTCAGCACTCCGCGAGTAATATCCGAACCCGTGACCAAAACTTTTGCAATGAGACTTGTTTGCAAAATAGCCGTATTTTTAAAGTTACCCAATTGTTCCATTCCACGGATACAGTTTATTGCCCCTCAGAAAATTGCTAAGTTTGATTGTTGAACAATTTCTGTACAAATCGTATTTTATATTATCGTTATTATTTACTCACATGACTCTAATTTGTTGCACAATGAAGTACCAACGTATTTCATTCTTCTTGGTTTTTATTTTGCAGCTAAAAAAAACACTCGATACATCCACCTATTAAAAGTAATTAGAACACTAATTCCGGCCGGAATATACGTTAATAGTTCCAATTACTATCAACAATCGGTGGGCATTGATCGATAGCCCAGAATGCCCGACCACTTAAATACAGCCCATGATTCACTTACGAAATATAACCCTCGCAGTTTGTGACGTCATCAATCGCACACCACAACAGGGATGTGAATAATTGAATATTCTTATTATTCCCAAACTCATCCAGCTAAATTTAAGAGACACGAATCCAGAAACGCGCCTACGGTGTAAACACACGTCGCGAAGTGGTCGGTTGACTCCCATTTAAATAGGGGACAGAGTTTAATGTGGTGAATATAAATTCCAAACGATAGTCTGCTGACTACCCTTGACTACATACGTGTTTTATAGTCCTTCGCACCATCTACTTACAGGGTATTTACCTACAACTTTCCACACTTCTTTTAACAGTATAAACATTGCCTAAAATAGAATTACATTGTCGGGGTTTTCGAGGGAGCTCAACGTGAATCTTTAATAAATTACCTATTCGGTTGAAATTGAGGATCATGATTCGCAGCAAGCTAAGGGTAGTATCCGCCCCTGCTCATAACCCTGCAGATGCCGAAGCAATAAACTTACACGGATCAATCGCCCCGGGTCACTAACCGTATACCTAGTCATGGAAGAACCTTTTACATTATGGGAACTCCAACTTTTTGTTAAGCCATTTTAGTATTTTATGATACGTAAATATCTCTATGCGATATAAGATCGCGAATGGTGACCACATGTGACAAAGTAGAAATACGTTGCCTTTGCTAACTGCCACATGTTGACAAGGTTATTGTTTCGCAGTCAATTAAATGTAACATACAGTTCTACTTATGAATATTGTTGATGGTGTAAGGCATAATTAATAGATTCTTACCAATCCGGCTTTGTCCATCTCAATGTGAGCTTTCTTTGTTACACAAAATATTTTATTTCAAAAGCACCGTAAGCTTATAATATCTACCGCGAAAGCAAAGACACGTAGCAAGGCAACACTGATCCCTACATCAAGTTCCGCAAAATGATTGTGGCTTTAAAAATTACAGCAAATTAATGTTTGAATCACCCGCGGATGAAGCGACAGAAGGCACAACGCGTATGGTCCACTACAACGACTAGGATACACTTAACGACTAACACCGATAGATAAATAGTTTACAGGATTAGAGGGCGCACTGTTTGTTCAGTTCTTTGTTAGCCGCGGTCCAGATACATCGCCAGCTGGGATCGGCGTGTATGGTTCGGCGAGCGTGCTTCTCGCGACAGAACGATCGATGCCGGCAACAGATTTACATTTTCCGTCGAGGAAATCGGGAAAGTTTATCACGTGCGTGTTTGAGCGCTGGCGGCGAGAGGCGCGCCCGCACGCCGATAGTGCGCGGCGGCGAGTGCCGCCCGCCCTGCCGCCGCTGCCGGCCGCGCCGGCGACATACTAAGAAAGATACACCAACCACCTCCATCAGACCGACAAATCCTACTCGCAAAACCACTTAAATCAATCCTTTAACGAGATATATGGATACCCTGACTACAAGAAAATAACTTCAAAGAATAACAGTATAATAAAATTTTTATTGAACCGTATCGATTAACAGTATTGGACGAAAACGTGGGAATACATGATATTAATGGTAAAGTATTATTTGCGTAGAAAAGCGTATAACATTACGGACAGTTGTGATGTAAGGAGGGTTCTATGTTGTGCCTGTTAAGGTCCCGAATGGTGCAGAACTGTTAGGGGTGGTTAGGGTTGTGCGATGGGCCGGCGCGGGGCAGGGCGGTGAGACGTAGGAGTATCGATTTTGGCCACCCCGCCCTCTCCCCAAGCGTTGCGACGGTGTGAGTGCGCCGTACGGGTCCTCAGTGTGAGATCGGCTGTTCGCTGCTAGGAGCAGCAGCCGAATATTAACAAAAGCTTTGTTCACACCAATGCCTCACGAGCGCTTGCCAAATGACGCGTCCAAAACGTTCGTTTGCTTTGTGACAGCAAGCAAATATTGAGAGTCACGTGTGTGCAAAGTAACGCGAGCGAATGGTGAACGATGTTACGAAAAAGCAAAACTTAATATACGAGTATCTATAGAAATAAAATAATGCACAGTTACATTTTGTACATTAAGAGGATTTAAAAAGCTTTAATTTCGTTGTAATACATTTAATGAAAATATATTATACAGAAAGCTCGTATAAAATAGTCCCGGAAATAATTATCATAATTTATTAATATTATGGGAGGACTACACATTCAATACTTAGTATTTAGAAAAATATAAGATCTATAAGAAGCAACATCTTTGGAACATCATTACATATTGCATAGTGACGGAAGGCGGGCCGACCACTTGTGGATCTAGAGAAGCTCAGCCGACGCCATCGGAAAATAGATTTTCCTATATTCACACCACGGATCTCCATATCATCTATTTTTTAGTACAATTTTCCTTTAACATACTTGAACTTCACGTCGAATGTTCCATGAGCAAATCGTATATTTTTTATTACGAAAACAAATACTTATTATTTTCATATTCATAAACATCAAACGAAATTAGAGCGAATCATGCAGTAATCTGAGTTTTATCTTAACGTGAGATAAGTAAAAGCCACGAGCTTACGGTATTCAACTATACAATTGAATAATTCCTAACAATAAATTCGTTCAGCTCTTGGCCCACGGCTACAAAACCCTAAAAAGCGCAGAATTACCGATGCAATCCCTTCATGGCAATGAATCTCACGCCATGAGGGGGCTTTAATTTGATTTTTATTATGGTTTTAGTGGGTAGTGCTTCTTATTGCGTAAGAGTGTGAATAAATGTAGGTTTCTACAATATATAACAATGTTTAATCGATATCGCTTTATAATGTCTTAGATGGAATAAATTAAAGAACCTCACCTGTCATCCATTTGCTGAAACTGCGCTGGCTGCTGCTGATAGTTAATACGACGGCCGTAAAGGGAAGCACCGCCTTCAGACATGTAGCCATCCATTATATCATTATTTCTGCCACAGTCTATATCATTTACATTGATCCTCCGTAAACAATCACCATCCGACATATACCCTGAAGCAATCTCGAGATCACAGTAATCAGGATTAGAGAATCCAGGGCCATAATTATTAATTCGTTCTCTTAAACCCATATTTTCACGGCCAAAATTAGCTTTAACTGTATTGGCATGATGAGGATACCCAGGTATGTTTTTCTGAGTCAAACCAGAAGTCCTCATAGGTAACGTTAGATGGCTGTTATACCCTCGAAGTAAAGGTCTCATTGGTAATACATTCATTAAAGGATTTTCATCTTCACCAAGAGAATTGTCACGGCAATGTGATGGAGTACTAGATCGACTATCATTTGTCTTAATGTCTGTTAATGTTCTATTATGAAGATCAAGTTGTTGCTTCAAAGTCGTTTCTAGAAGTCTTTTTTGAGTAGCTTCTTTCTCTGATATTTCTGCTTCATTAATAACGTCGTTAATATAAGTAGTGTTCATATCTAGTCTTCTATTTGACATCATATTGTTAGGAGCCTTAGACATTTCCGATCCAGATTCACTAGAAGGACGGTATATAACGCTACTATCACTCGAATTTGAATGTTGGCCCGTGGTACTGTGGGTAGAATTCGAGTGGGAGCTTTCTGACATTTGAGACACGCCGCTTGGATTTACCGAATTAATTACCGGCATCGGTGAAACCGCTAAGGTTTGTTTTTGTGACATTTCTTTACTTAAATTAGATTGTTCTCTACTAAAAGGAAGTGCACTTACGTTATTAGTAGAATTTAAACTAGAATTGCTTTGTATAGGACTTAATTGACTATTTGTACTTTTATTTATAATATGTCTATCATCCTTAGATATTTTAAATGTTCCTTTAACGGCAGCAGTAGGTTTTGGAATACCTGTAAGGTTCGGTATTCCGAATCCTGGTCCACCCGAAGGCGTGGAAGGTTG
Source organism: Anania crocealis (assembly GCA_949315895.1). Taxonomy (NCBI): domain Eukaryota; kingdom Metazoa; phylum Arthropoda; class Insecta; order Lepidoptera; family Crambidae; genus Anania; species Anania crocealis. Next base: position 18,683,308 of record OX438880.1, on the reverse strand, counting down.
AGTCGGTATATTATTTGTATACACGTTTTCGTGTGATTTTGTATCGCTTGTAGTATTAGTCCTTTGCTCACTGAGTTTTATTTGACTCCCAGACAGTTTATTCATCTTTGAATCAAGTTTAGATCTCGAGCCCCTTGTTTGATCATCTATTTGATTTAACTTAGTGTTACTAATAGACTTAGGTGCTGCCAGTTTAGATTCTTTATCACGAGCTGGCAGCTTTGGACTATTTTTTGACTTTTCATTACTATTTGCCTTAGTACTAGTTTTACTTAAATTCGTGATAGAATCTTTTGGAGCTTTAGAATTAACTAGCTTAGATTTAACGTTTTTTCCAGATTTGTCTTTTGATAATGTGTCACTTTGTTGCCTTATAGTTTTAGGGCCTATTAAATTTGATGATTTGATATGTGCATTCGGAGCGTTTGAAGATTCATTGAGACTCAAACTGGAATCAGATCTTTCACTTTTAGCTGAAGAAAAGCCACTAGATGAACTGGTTCGTTTAGAAACTGCTGTGTTTTTACTATGTTGCTTTTCATTTCCGACTTTATCCTTATTGAAAAGCTTCAGTTTATCAAGCATAGACTGTTTTGTGGGTGTTCCATTATGATTGATCGATGTTTGCGTGTGTTGTTGAGTTGGCAACGTTGATGGAATTTTGCTGCTAGGAGCAAGAAGAGATGAATTCGGACGCGACCTACAAAAAAATGTTTTGTCAAAGATTTGTCCTAAATACTAAATTATCTATGTTCCAATAAATTGTTTGTGAAGTAAATATTTGAGTATTACCCGGATGAAGACGTTGGAGCACGAGGTATGAAGCTAACCGCTCCCTGTCCCAAGGGACTCGTGGATCGACTGGAGCTGGCGGAAAACCCGCTCTTGCCACCTGAAACAAAGTGATAAATTTAGTGGAGATACAAACAATATAAAAAACAGGTGTAGAGCAATATCGCTATTTTTACTGATGAAATATGGGGAGCTTCAACATTAATTTGAAGATTTTTTTTTACATACTCTTATAACTTTTTATGGGGTAATTGAATAACCTCTTAGCTGATACCACTAAAATACAAAAAGTTAACGGAACCGACGGAAACCTCGAAATTTATTGTATATTTTATTATGTCGAAAATGTTTTATGTTATATTTACCTAGTTTTTTCACTATTAGAAACTATCACTTTAATTTTCTTAAATAAAAAGATTTTTTTTTTCATTTAAGAGTCTGTTTTAAACGTCATATTTTATCTTTAATATGCTAACACCATTTAAGATAAGCTATGTTTTTATCGTTATGCACGGGAGGTCTTCAATGCGCCCGCGCTCCTGCTATACTAACTAAACGAAAGCTACCTAAGTACAATGTATGACCTTGTTAATACATATTTAAATTAACCATTTTGTCCAGAGCCCCACTACCCTCTGTATCGTGTGAAATAATTGAGAAAAACATGGCAATGAACCTTGTCAGGCGATCCATTTTGGACTGGTTGGTCGTATGGATCGATCGATGTCATTCAAACAAAATATTCGTGACGTCATTCGAATAATAATATGCACGTGCGCAACGACCCTAAATAAGGGACGTGCGTGAGTCAGTGGTGAAGGCAAATAGGGCACATTTTCCACTGAATTTGGTTTGTTTTGGGATACACGCAAGGTAATGTTGTGGCAAAGGTAAACAATTTGCCGAGTGAAATCCTATTGGAAACGCGCTGAACTGAACAATTAAATAAAATATCCGGTTAACCAACACCTTACTTATACGTTTATAGTTAAAACAAAAGGAAGGTGGTAGCACATAAAGTAAACTGAACTCTACTTTCGCTATAATAGCTACCCAGATACCTCATTTTAATTGATCGTAAAAAAGCTTTTACCTGTTATTATGATTCTACATAAAAATTACGAAATGAAGATAATCAAAATTAAAGCACCCAGTTAAATAGGAGAACCTACAAAACATTATAAATAGTTAGTTTAAAATCATACTACCTACACTGTACTAGGCCATTAATCATGAAATTTACCTATTAGTTATATAATATTTTAAAAATTACCTTACTACCTAAGTATATCTTTAGGAAAATGTTAGGCAGTCATAACCAATCCAGGTGTCCTTTCTTACAATGCAATGAAGCCTGCGCTCGCGCAATCTACTGCGAATAACTATGTCAATCAGCGACGCATCCGTTGTGCTGAGACGATCCATCACTTTAACTACCAGTCAACACTTAATTCTGATGCTGTTACGAGAATAGATATCCTTAGATACGTGATGCACTGATCAAGATATATCTAATCGACAAAAAACAAATGATAAAATATGAACGTTGAGCTAGAGAAGAAATTATTGGTAACTTGAATTTACGCGAACACTTTTATCACACTAAAAACGTAAGAATCAGAGAAATATCTAGATTGAAATAAAAATAACTTTACGGATTTAACTGGCGTTTATTCCCGGGTAGACTACTATAGTGTCTACTGGTGACCCACAAACAATGTAGAGTTCAAAACATCGGGATTAACAAAAATATAATGTAAAACCCTAATAAAAACGAGTTACGGATCAAACTTTTGTTTAATTTCTATTTATAATATTCAGTTGTTTTGAAGTTCCAAATAAAAAACTACAACAGTTCAAGACAAGTGCGAACATTAGTAATTTATACAACTAAGAATTTCGTTAATACTTACTTAGCACTTACATGCCATATCATTATGAATGATCTACTAAATTCATTTCGACTCTTACCATCAATTTGAAATTAAACATAACACATACCTAAATCCCAAGTTGCATCGATTGAGATTACACACTGACTATATTTAGACACACAAGTTCTTCAACCTTAGCAGCTGCCATAAACTTTAATAATCCACTAACTTGGACTACTATCGCTTTGCATGTAACAAGTGATATGTGACAACAATTTAGATGAGCGCTTGCGCTGGATTCAAACTCCTGACTGCCGATGCAAGCTGACTTAAAATCAGACTAACGATAACAGAAAACTCTCAGTCTCGGCTCCGTTCAAACTTTATATCTCGAAGTAAGTATACGATTATTGTTAATCTTAACTGAACGCTTGTTGAACTCAAACTCCTACCGTAAAATACGAGTACAACAGCTTTAAATAAGACAATAAAAAACAGCGTTATCTATCGCGATACTAAAGAATTCAAAACAAAGCTGTTTGTATTGTCAACAATGGCTTCATTGTCTTATTAATTTAATACACAATCCATATGCACACTACAATTTTGTTGAATTCTGGAACTGGATTGTATATTTCCAACAACCTATGAATACCGACTTCACAAATAAACGATAACAACGCAATCAGTCTTTAGAGGGACAACACAATATTTAAAACAATTCTTATTTATTTAACATAATTCAGTACCTGATTATTATGGATGACTGATATTTTTTATAGAATGATCACTGTTTTCAATTCCATATGAGTACACGCAGCGAACTCAAAGTCTCGACTGCCATTTTACCGGCCAACATAGACATACAAGCGAATGATAACACTAAAATCATTCGCGAGATAAAAATCGACGTGAGAACCAAAACAGTAGCATTATTTCAGACTGTAATAATGGTTTCATTGTTGCATACCAAGGATTAAATAAGTAGATTAATTATTGTTACTGTCAGATCAAACATTTGAAGTCAAAGAATTTGAAAACAACATTTTAGATATATTTTTTTTATTAAAATACAACTTTCTTATACTAAAATGCTAAACATAGAGCTTTTATTCTTATATGAGTCGGCTGTAAGTATAAGTAGTATTATATCATTTGAAACTCATTCTTATGACATTAATACTTGAAAACCACACTTTAGTTTCATCAATCATCATCAATGTCAAACAAAAAATACACGATTTTTAAATACCTAAGACAATATTTTAAAAAGATGTAGTCTTTTCAGCCATACGCCAACGTTGGAACAGAGATGACTTTAAGTGTTTATCGCCTTTATACATAACAACAAACATAGCAAACAAGGTACACATAACTTGGTTTGACTATTATAAATCGTAACAATCAACAAATATAAAGTTTAATAGACATAAACGTTGAACTTTTTAATTTATGGGTGAGACAGTGACAGAGAATTTGGCCTATTTTTTACAAGCCAGTGATGGACAGTATTTTGCTTGTGAGAAATTGATAAGTGCCAAAACAAACATGACCTCAACACTTCAAATTGCAAGCCGGTCTTGAGATAAACCGTTTGTTATCACATGTGCTTCGGTTTTATCTGTATGTGACACAATTAGAACAGGCAGCCATTACTCAACTCAATTAAAAGCTGTAACTATACCGTACTGTTTTATTTAACAGGTTATTGTAGAACACTAATATTCCAATGACTATTATTGTTGCTATAATTCAAACTGCAATTATTGAGCAAAATAAAATAAAATTAATAACAAAATTACTTATCGGAGTTCTGAGATTTAGATAACTGCTATACCTACTTAGTTCGTAATTTTTTTATAATAACTTGTTAGTTAAAAATAATACATTAACTTGCTGTTTTATTTTGACTTTGAATGTGTATATGGACGGCTGTAAACTCGATAACGTTTACACTCCATTCTCCTACAAATATTGGAGAGGGAATGAATTTACAGATAAGTTACTTCTTTGGCCCTCGACCCTCTGGCTATCCCCTCAGGTGCAAATTTAGGGTCAGTAAAAAGCTTTTCCCTTCATACTTGCATGCAGCTATTGTGTCTTACTAAATCTACTCGTGGCCATAAATGCTGCGAAGTATCCGAAATATTAGTGTCACAAAATCTAAATAAAAGCAAGTTAAGTCCGTTTCTTATAAAGCACATTTTAATATTCGCGGGAATTCAAGAAACCAATAAGAATTAGTTGGTAAAGTATAACTTAATTTAGGTTTACGGTGAAAATTATGGCTATGTTATTAGAACACAAATACTAATAGGATAGCTAAATATGTACATTTAATGTAAGTTTTATGTAGTTTGTATGTAGGCATTGTCTAATAAATCCAGTGTTCCAAAGTTCGTGTAGACAGTTCAAAACTTCGTTCATTTGAAAAAATTACATGAAAACAATGGCGATATTGCGTGATCGGTGAATTAGCGCTCCCAAAACTAGGTGTTATTAATTTGTAATGAGTAAGGTTGTTCAGAGCAGATTAAATTTTTTTGAAAAACCTTGGTACCTAAATTATGAATAGTTTTGTTATTAAATAAATAGATATTTGTTATATCTGTTAGATGACGACAAAAAGTAAGAGATTATATTTTTAATGATTTCTAAACATTGATGAGCTTTTACAAGTAGCGTTTTGTCATTTAATATTCTAAGGATATCAATTTCTTGGTGATTAAATACCATGACAGTTAAATTGTTTGTTGTCTGACGCATACTCACAAGGATCTACAAAAGCAGAAGCAGACCAACAGGTTACCAGACAACCCTAATTCCTCAATTCCTGAGCATGACGCATGTGCATACCACCGGGCGTCGACCATATTCCCAGCGCAGTAATGCGGGTGCAAGAATCATGACTGTATTTGTAGTACTGACTTTATTATCGTTTTCTTGTCCTGTAGCAGGCGTATTTTGTTTCTCGGAAGCACAAATGAACAATGTCGAAAGTAAAAATAAACGTTTCTTTTGCTATCTCTACTTCTGCGCGTCTGACTCGCAACTTGATCACCCTAAGCAGAAGTGACCTTCGAAGAGTAGTGGGATCACTGACTGGACATATCCCCTTAAATAAACATCTCTTCACCATTGGTGCCACAGACAGCCCCCTATGTAGAGGCTGCCTGGAACAGGCAGAATCGGCTGCCCACGTGATTTTGGAATGCACAGGGGTAGCCACCCACCGGGCATCTATCCTCGGCACACCGAGTTCCCTTTCAGAAGCCTGTGAACGTCCCAAAAGACTTCTGTGCTTCTGGAAGGAATTGGGGTGGTTGGACTAACCACCCTAATCCCCCTACGCATAATGGGCCAATTGGAGCCTAAATGCGGAAAAGGGAGCCCGTTACCATTATCTCTACTTCTGCCCGCGAATACCCGGTACATAACATCAGTTAAAAAGGTATAGTTTCATTGTTTGGTATCAGCACATAAAAAGTATACCATCCCATCTCATGTGGGTGTTGTAATAGGCGACAAAAGTAGTGCTTCCAGAAGGAGATGGGCTGTAGCGTCACGTCATCATTGGACAAACCCTCCTTTTGAATAGGCTTCTGCCCGCAAATACCCGGTACATAACATCAGTTAAAAAGGTATAGTTTCATTGTTTGGTATCAGCACATAAAAAGTATACCATCCCATCTCATGTGGGTGTTGTAATAGGCGACAAAAGTAGTGCTTCCAGAAGAAGATGGGCTGTAGCGTCACGTCATCATTGGACAAACCCTCCTTTTGAATAGGCTTCTGCCCGCGAATACCCGGTACATAACATCAGTTAAAAAGGTATAGTTTCATTGTTAGGTATCGGCACATAAAAAGTATACCATCCCATCTCATGTGGGTGTTGTAATAGGCGACAAAAGTAGTGCTTCCAGAAGAAGACGGGCTGTAGCGTCACGTCATCATTGGACAAACCCTCCTTTTGAATAGGCTTGTGCCCAACAGTGTGGCCTGATCTAGACTGGTGATCATAATAGTATTAGAATAAATGCTTATCTAATTTTTACCTACTTTTAATAATTTGCTACAGTTATCATTCTAAAGTTGCTCTATGCAAAGAATACAAAGAATACAAAGAATACAAAGACATTTATAACTTGATTATTGTCGTCGCGTCGCACGAGATACTAAAAAAAACACGTAGTGCGTAAGCAAATACTGCTAACTGCTGAACAGATAATATGATTTATGGAGCACTTGAACATACACAAGAGATCTAGATTCCGTTTCTCGATATTCAATAAGTGATACAAGTGCTTAAAACGTATATATTAGATACGTATCGAGCTTGCCTACCAATTTTTATCAATTTGTTTCGGCATGCATAAATATTATTGTTCAATGCGTTAAATTAGTAAAAGTGGTATATTTATTAACAAGAGATATAAATTGGAACGTATAACTTCTAGCAGACAAACAGTCTGTTGAGACAAACACGACACCATCAGGGATCGCGGATCGTAGCACTTACAGAAGTAATTGGATTAATTAATTTCATTGCTTCTCCTTCCCCTGATAGTCTATTGTACTCGCATTTATGTTTGTAGAAGTTAAGCTTTATTTGTAAGACTGTCGTGAGTTTAGATCCCTTAGACTAATAAACTATTGATTTTGTTGGACGGTTTTTAAATTAAAGAGTAACTAAAGTAACTAAGTTTAAGAGTAACTAAGTAAACTACAGTAGATTAGTTTATAAAAGGCGATCTAATTATAGGCAGTAAAGTATCTATACTCTGTTTGCATCTTATAAATTTGTTCTGTCATTAATTGATTAATTTAAAGACTAATGGTTGAATGTTCGAATATTATTTACTATTCCGACCTGTGACTCCGTCCGCCTAAAATGGCTATAATAATATGGTCTTTCAAGATCACTAAATTTTTCCGCAATGACAGATAATCTATACACAATTTTACCCCCTCTAAACCCCTTTTAGGGAGGATTTCAAGTTCGAAGCTTATTATTAGTTTATTCGCTCCAAACATAAACCAAATTACTAAAACAAAAAAAATATCTTTCTCTTTATAATATTTGTGAAACAAAGGTTACCAAAGTAAGGACATGTTCAGTATCAGCTTGCTTAGTTTCTTTTGTAAATCATTTTCTTATTTATTTATTTGGAAAATCAACAGCTTTGTGTTCAATTAATATGTTCAGTCAGACCGAAACACAACTTTTAAAGATAGTTGAATGGTATTAACATGTGATTATAAAGAATAAAGAATACTGTGATGTCCAAATATTTATAACAAGATTTCAAAAATAGACTAATACTTCAGCAATATCACAGACTGTTTTTTCTTCAATGTAAGGAGATAAAAATATAACGTCAAATAAATAAATAAATAAATAAATATTTAAGACAAATGCCTCAAAGGGGCAAACAGAGCCATCTAGTCCCAAATTAAGGTACTATTAAGTACCCTGTCGTATGGGGTACTAGACAACCGATAAACTTACTTATATACTTTTTTTTTTTTTTTTTGTAAATACATACTTATAATACATAGAAAACACCCAGACCAGTACAAACAGACATGTTCATGCACACAAATATTTGTACTGTGCGGGGATCGAACCCGCGACCCATGGATCAGAAGCAGCGTTAACTACCGCTGATCCAAATGGTCGTCGTCAAAGTGGATACAACACTATTATGTATGAAAAATTAAAGACCTTCAAACTTTAATCCTATCAAAAATAAAATCCGATCACAGTATTCGTTTTGGGGACAATACATTTTCTTCTAGAAATTTCTAACATTCCTCCAGTCTCACACAAATCAATCTAACTAACGGTCACAACTCTTTTTTAAATACTTTGTAGGATATACGTACCATGTACAGGAGTGGCAGGCAGCGGTCGTTTGTCGGGCGGGGCGCGCCGCACGGCCGCCGCAGACGCCGGCAGGGGGATGGATGTCTGCAGCACCGACACCTGCCTGCAAACACAACAGCTGTTAGAACGTGACACTTCTGAAGGTTTAATAGCTCTAATAAACTGAAATTAATGTAGGATAAATGTGGACAACATCACACATTGTTCTGATCCCAAAATGAGTGACTATTTAAAGCACTCGTATTTTGGAAATCAGATGCCTTACTCTGCAACACGAAGCTCGTATTTACGGATACATCTATCTCATTCAGATACTTTAAGACATCGGTATGAGTGATAGGGACAGATGCATTCGAATATACGGACATTGTTTTGCGGAGTAAGGCCTCAGAAACAACGAAGGTAACACAAACTCCGAGACCCGAGAAAATATATTAAAAAGAAAGTATGGTTTTAAGATAAGGCTATATAAATATGTAACATATTAAACTACATAAATGCTTAATGAATAAAACTCGTAAATTGCAGTTATGTGTATTGTTATTTATGACTATTACAGACACTATTATATTTATAGGTAGCAGTACCAAAAGTTACAAGATCGAAACAACGTAGGTATATCAATAAAGTTTATCCGGTATCCAATACCATACAAATTAAAATGGTAGCCGACTTAAAATTAGGTCGTTATAAATATGAACTCGTACGGTTTTATGAACAAAATATTATAGCATTGTTTTCTCAATTATACAATGCTAAGTTTGTAACAAATGACTACTTAATTTTTTCTGGTTGCCTACCTATAAATGGATTTTATGATTTAAATACGCCCTTATCAAGGTGGGGCGATTATAAAAGAAGGCTGTGGAAAAGATGATATTTTCCGAATAATTCACGCGAAAGAATTCTCATTAAGCGGGATCTGCCTGGGAGCGTGCAGGTGAGTCATTACACGACTTCAAAGGATCCCTTCCTTTTACTAATCAAATATACACGGTAGCACGTGATTGCAACATATTTCAAGATCATGCAGTATTGCGAGCATTAACCCTATATTTCATAATTTATGCATCATATCCAGCAGTTATGTGTAGCCGACTTTTGGTAGCACAAATAAGCTAAGGATTTTGACACAAGAACAGTAAAAGAAAACGTCCATTCACTTTTCTTTATTGTCTCGTAACCTAACCTAACCTAACAGATACAAGTGCTTTATTAGCTACTTAGTTTGGGAATAAAACAATGTATGCAAAGTTCTCTACATTGTTGTCTATATTTCAGTTTATCATCTCTAATGAAAAGAAAGTAGTTAACACCAAATAGATATCCATCCAAATTAAGTGGATAATTGAGATGGTAGCTGGTAACCGTATTCCGAACTAATCAGGGCACTTACAAAGCTGAGAGGATTGTTAGAAGGAAAAGTTAGGTGGCGTCCTGATAGCTCTCGCCCATTACCGACCAGGGTATCTGCACTTACTGAAAACTGAGGAATAAATAGTACTACAAGTTGTATTTGAAAACAATAGACTAATTTTAAGGATAGTTTATAGTATTGATATACCTAAATAATATTTATGGTCACAACTATAATCTAGAATTTATCATAATTACATTTAACATATATGTATTTGGAGTCATTTTATTATAGTCGCCGTTTACGAGTATGTTTAAGTAAGTCATTTTTATATCTTTGCTCTGCGATAAGCGCTGATCAACGTTTTAAGCCTAAAAGCCATCTAATGGTTTTTTACTCCTTTTTACATTGCGTCAAAATTATTTATAAGTTAATGTGTGATATTAATAGAACAACCTTGTATTTTGAGTCTGATGATTTCAAATTTAGTTAGAAGATACGAAATAATCTAAGGATAGAGAAATTTACTTGAAATACGTTTTTCAGGTAGGTAAATTGGTTAAATTGGTTAAATTAGTTAAATTAGTTAAATTGGTTAAATTGGTTAAATTAGTTAAATTGGTGAAATTGGTTAAATTGGTTAAATTGGTTAAATTGGTTAAATTGGTTAAATTGGTTAAATTGGTTAAATTGGTTATATTGGTTAAATTGGTTAAATTGGTTAAATTGGTTAAATTGGTTAAATATTATTTCACTTTACCTTTTTGCTATCGTCTGAACCAACCGTGGTATGGGCAAGAAAAAGATGGCGCGTAACCGAAAAATGTGACGAAAATTTGACGCAAAACGTGACGGTAAATTTTTTCCAACGCCGATAAAGAAGTTTCACTTTAATAACAAATCATGTATGATCAATGCAATTGGTCATTATCACTCGTAACTTTTGAATAAAATAAATACATATTATAACATCGTTTCTGGTAACACAACAAACACTATAACTGCAAAATATTGAAGACTTTCAAGAAAGCAGAACTCTTACTTAATTCAAGTAAGGAGTAAGTAAGTTACATACAATAGCGCAGATATCAAATATCCTCCAAGTACAGTTTACTTGGAAGCACCATATACAGATACCAGATACATACGAGTAGTAATTTCTGCGGCAGGGCCCGGTCGTGGGTCACGACTCTATAATAAACTACCGTCTGAAACTACGCTAGATCTCACTTTGGTACGCATAACCTTAGTACGATAAGTATAGTCAGCAGCTTATCACCTACAACAAATCATGAAATTTTCCTATTAACATTGCACTTTGTCTATTTGCAGTTTTATTTTTTATGAGATGGTATTTTATCTACAATTGAACTTGTGTGAGTTGAAGCCAGAGTATTGAAGGCGAATTGAAATTAAAAATACATATACAAGTAATGTATGAAAACAACAATAAAAAGTACAAAGTTTTACAGAGTGTTTTTCTTTATTTGGCAATAATCTCTGGAGGTGGCTAAAATCTTACATTACAAATCGAACGCAAAAAGTAGTTATAAACGGTTATGAATCTGAAACAATTACCGTGACATCAGGTGTTCCACAAGGTTCAATAGTCGGACCATTACTTTTTATTATATATATAAATGATATTTGTGAATGTTTTAAATATTGTACATTTTTACTTTACGCTGATGACCTAAAAATGTACCGTATTATTAACAGTTTCGATGACCATGGTAAATTTCAAGAAGACTTGGACCGATTAACTACTTATTGCAACAATAATAAACTTGAACTGAGCGTTGACAAATGCAAATGTATAACCTTCACTAAAAAAAAACTAATTAGTAAATATGATTACTCATTGTGTTACTCAAATCTTGAAACTCTTTCAAGATATCAGAGACCTCGGAGTTATTTTAGACGCAAAATTAACATTGGACAAACATATCGATCACATATGTAATCAAGCCTTTAAGATGTATGGTTTTGTTATACGTGCTAGTAGTGATTTCAAACGCCCAGTCACATATATCCATCTTTATAAATCACTGATTCGCTCACAATTAGAATATGCCTCTGCCAAAAGGGGTCCCCTTTTACTATATTTATACGGAGAAACTGGAAAGAGTACAAAAAAAATTCCTGTCATGCATGCACTATAAATGTTTCCGAAGTCGCCTATCGTATACGAGACTGCTACAAAAATACAATATGCCTAATCTTAGATGTAGAAGATCACAACTACAGGCAATATTGATGTATGATCTCTGCCACAATAAATATGACTGCATTGATATTGTAAATAGAATCTGTTACAATGTGCCGGTCAGACCGAGCATACGAACCTGTAGACCATATAAACTTTTTCACATCACGAAGTCTCGTACTAATGCTGGAAAACGTTTACCGATTGCTCGTCTATCAGCTATTTGTAACGGGTTCACTGAAAAAAATATTTAACCAAACTACTTCGGTTAAAACAGTTTTTAACAAACTTTGGTTATACTTTATAAAAGTAAGCTTGATTTAGCAAAAACGGTTTATCCCTACAGAGCTAAACCCCTTTTGTTATTTTGTGTTAGTTTATTAATAATCAAATATTTGATTAGATTTAACCATACTAAAATAAACAAATGTAAAAGATTATATGTAAGTCAACGGTTATGTTAAACTTTTACTTTTTCATTAGTAAAATGTAACAAGAGATGAGCGTTTGCTTTCAAGCAAAAACAATAAAACTGTGCTTTAATATATTACACAACCACATGTACTAATTAGAAACAAACGTTATGTAACATAAGGCTTAAATTATTTTGTGGAGCATGACAACTTTGTAGTTCTGTGATATGCCAATTAACAGAATTGCAATATTTAGACAAACTTTGTTTAAACTTAGTCATCTTTAGTTTACGTGAAAAGGAACGGTTTTGTTTCCGCGGAACGCAACCAACACGACTATCGCCTGCGCGCGCACCCCACGCCTCCCCGCCCGAGAGAAACAGGTTCCTACTTGTTAGTGCGCGGCGCGGCGCGTGAGCGTCTAAATCGGATCGGTGGTAATTAATCATATTATTACACTTAAAACGTAGTGATAACTTGCTCAGTGATTATACTGGTTTACATAATTCTTTCGAAAAGTGAATTAGTCCACTGCTGAGTGAAAATTCAAGAATACAATGGCTGAAAATCCGCCAGACTCATTGGATGCGTACCTCTGCAAATGAAACAAATTGATGACAACGTATGAAAATAATTATGCTAAGAATTTAATTTAGGATTTTTCTTGTACGTGCAGAATTAAAAATAAAACATGAGGATAATATTTTGTTACATATCATATGATTTGATGTTAAAGTAAAATGCTAAGAGCTGCTTTTACTATTTGTTGATAAATCCATTATAGCCTATTTGCCAAATATCCTATTTAAAATATAGTAAATCCAGCAGATATGCTATCAGGTAGGTACTTGTATTCCATGTCCATGTTAGGGATACGGACCCCAAAGCCTTTTTAATTTGTTTTTTTTTTTAAATACATAAAACATTACATAAAGTTCTTTTATTTCTCAACATACCTACTTATTTAGTAAAATCTGCAGGATCCGCTGGGTGTCATTGGCATTTTTTTTCTAGACCTAATGTGTATCATACTATGCATGTCATACTCGTACTTTATGGAATATAGCTAGAAAAAGGGTGGCGATGAGGCCCAGTGGATCCTGTGGCGAACTCCTTTTAAAATAAATACTTTTGCTACAAGTAACTGAAGAAGTTTAGCTGTATGAAAACAAATTTTGGTTAGTATGTAAATGTACTGTATTAACTAACTTTAATTTGAGTTACCTTCAGCGAAAGCATTAAGTGAAAAGTAACCAAACCAATTTTTAAATCAACATGAAACATTCGTTACATCTAAAGGTAAAATTATATTACACACTACTCAACAGTTTGTTTAAATATAACAGATATAGTATTTAAAGTAAATAACAATTCCATTTAGATTTAGACAAACACTTACTCTATATGCGACATACAAATCTGTTTATTTTAAACGAATAATTGTATAAATGTAAACAAACACTTTCACAATATATAACTAATGTTAGCTTGCCATATGCAACAATAACGTTTTGTAAAAAAAATAACACAACTGGTTTTGGTTATGTATTACCTTAGTTAGGTGGTCACTTTTTTTGAGTTACAGGTTAACGAAAGTTGAGTTGCATACAACGATATTTTTTTTTCAGTGTTTTTCAATGATATAGACATTTTTAAACACAGTAAGTTCTCATATAAAAAAACTTGTATTGCAGAAAGATTTAAATGAATTTCAATAAATAATTATTATTTATCAGATTTGAAAGCCCTCCACTCTAATCCTATTATATTGTCAATCTGTGGATTACGATGTGGGTTTCACACATAGAAATAATTAGTTATTAAGAATTATTTTTCAATACATTTTGTGAAACTGTTTGTTTTCCCGAATAAATTAAAAAAAATAATAATAATAATAATTTATAATAACAATAATTCATTAATTATAAGCTCGTCACAAGCTTTTTACGGACATGTACTGCCATCTATAAGCAAGCGGCTAAACTAAATCGGAGTGCTGCAGTATCGTGCTTTATATAGCTTTATTTTCAGTTCAACACTAGATGGCGCTACAGTAAGCTAAGTAAAGAGCAAAAGCTAACGTAAGTTTATAAACCATTTTCAACGATTATTACAAATACATAATAATGAAAATAAAGTGATAATTTGATTACAGAGTAAACAACTTTTTTTTTTTTTTTAATTTCAGTATCTTGGTTTTTTCCATTCTGAAAACACGAAAATATGTTCGGACAGATGACAGATATTCATTCGATATAAGTCCTACTATTACTTTAGTAGACTTAAAACAAAAGAATATCGGCAAATTATTCCTAGTAAACTAACCGTTTCCAACTAATGTGGTGCAGTGCACTTTGGCAATATATCTTAATCCAATAGTCTGCGGTCTCGACGAAAATTGCTCTTTTTGTATTTCCCATTTTTCACACTAAACGCTTGCAATCTCGCTAGGACGGGAAGATATTTTCTATTTCAGATCGAACACTAAACAAGAGAAATCGAATTTGCACTTACACAAACAGAAAAATAAATGCTATGTTTACCTTATCCGTTAAATAGCATAACTGTTTGTTTGCCCTCAATGAGGACCAAAAAACTGATCATCTTAAGACAATTAAATACCTAAGTATAAAAAAGCCAATAATACTAATTTTTCAAAAAAATGCAGCACTTTATAAGGACAACAGTCACTGGCTATTTTAGGAACATATTACTTCTAATGCACAATCCTTACTAATCTACTCGTTTACTAATATTATAAAGCTTAAGAGTTTGTTTGTTTGAACGCGCTAATTTTAGGAAGTACTGGTTCGAATTGAAAAATTATTTTTGTGTTGGATAGCCCATTTATCGAGGAAGGCTTTAGGATGTATAATATCACGCTGCGACCAATAGAAGCGAAGCATTAGTGAAATATGTTTAAAAAAAATTGCGGTCATAATAACAGAAATTGACGCGGACCAAGTCGCAGGCAACAGATAGTAATATATATACATGCAAAAGTATACTCTATCTGTCCATCTGTCCATTTCGCTTTCACACCTAAACTACTGAAGAGATTTGAACAAAATTTTGGTACAAATGTAATTTAGATCTTCAGAAAGGACACAGGTAAATTGTATCCCACAGCTGGGCAAAGGTTTTCCCTTGCGAGATTTAATGGTTGTTAACGAGGGCAGAGCCGCGGGCGAAATACATCTTAGAAAAAATTGTCTATCTAATAATGTACCTATTCGATCATTGACAATGGCCACCTGCACAGAGTCGCGTGAGAAAATTGACTTTCTTCTATTCAGTGTTGTACTTGTTTTATTAGTCGCAGTCCCTTTGTCTGATCAAAGTCGATAATCAGGGCATATCTAAACAATGAACATCTGGCTGTGTATACGCAACGCTGTGAAGTGACATTTGACAAGCCCTTGCACAACTGATACATGAGAAGGGACAACGACACGCGAGTTCCAACCGCGTATTGCATAGATAACGAAAATTGATATCCATTCTTCAGTGACCATAAAATTTTGGTAACTTCGAGGGGAGGCTGACATGTAATTAAAAAAAAGTACAAATATGAATTATTCATTTATTTTTATTTTTTTGCAGTCCCCTGCAATAGAATACATTTGTGACATTGGTCAATTAGTATCATCATACATTAAAAAAAATTTTAGTTTAAGGATCCAAAATGTTAAATGGCAATAGCATAAAAGACTGAAAAAAAAACTTAATCACCATACTAAATTATTTGTAATGTAACCTTAGCGCTTTTGACAATTTAAACTTTTTTAATGTATGGCGTTTGACATAACATTGACAAATTTTAATTATTTGACAGGCAAATATATTTTAACAAAAAAAGGCGTTATTATGAGTAATTAAAACAGAAAATATTATAAATCTTCTCTACATAAACTAACAGAACTAGACATAACAAAATAAACATAAAAAATAAAGTCTTTGTTCTCTTCTCACATATTTTTATGTTAAAACAAATAGGATAAGTTTTTTACTCAGTTTTTATTATACAAAAATCAACAAACTCTCATATATGATAGTATGTTGCAAGAATGTCTATCACTTATTTGAACAAGATAAACTTTAATGACATTTAGAGTTACACAAAATACTATAATAATTATATTATAATTTTAGAAAAGTATTGGAAAATATTTTACATATTTTCTTATCTCGCTGGCAAATATCTTTTAACCAAAAAAGACGTTATTATAAGTAATTAAAACACAAAATATTAGAAATCTTCTCTTCACAAACTAACAGAACTAGACATCTTTGGCGCAAAGATAAAAAAAAAACATAAAAATAAAGTTTTACTTTTTAACTGAAAACCTAGTTCTAGCCGATAATAAATAGGATGCACCTAAGTTTAACCACCAGTGTGCGGCTGTACCTAGTTCTAGCCGCTATAATGAAGGCTAAACTTAGTTGTAACCGAAGATAAGTAGTATACACCTAAGATTAACCGCATGTAGCGGGCTGCACCTAGTTGTAGCCGGCTAAAACTAGGTGTAACCGCACTTCGGCTATTAGCCGTAACATATATATAGATAGATAACGTGTTTTTACTGTTACGAAATTAATATTTCTACATAAGTCACGTATCCCCAGAAAGACTTTGATATTATACCTTCATACTTTAAAATTTTACATAATTAATATCCGTGTCATATTTTTTTTAGTTTTGTAAAGTTTGTACAGTTATACAGCTTTTAATAACATCTAAACTCTCTTTAAGGTTACATGCAGATTTTTCACCATTTCGGTTTTAAAATCGCGGGTGAATATTTTGGTGGATGGACAAAATTTTGACGATATTTATTCATACGAACAAATAACGCGATTTTTAGTTTGCTCTGTATTCAGCCACCCGTTTACTTATTCACGTATGCTGTAACGAGTAGCTTTGTTTCCAATAGAGCGAGCCTGCTCCAGTTCTGGCTATGGCATTTTCGCAACAATTCAACATACTCAAAAGTTATAAAAAAACTTTTTTTTATGTACTACAGCATTATTAATTAAGAGGTTTGATATTGAAAGACAACGTATATGATACCTAGATACTTTTATAAAATTATTTTTATTCTTAATTGGGGTATTTAGCAAACATCCAGCTTCAAGCAAGAAATATGAATATTAAGGTTGAGTTTGTTCTTAATTTCAGTATGTTGGATGATACTGTGTAATCTTATAACGTTAATACGGGAAAGCCCTTTCAACTGATTAACGAAACATGATAGATTTTTTATGTAGGTACAAAGCCCGTTGCATGAACCACAACAACATGTCATTAAGGTAGGTACTATACGAGAATGTAGGTATTTACAGATAGCTGGTTTCACAATTTCCATCTCGTCTAACTGAAATCGAACTATCGCCATTTGTACTAGTTTCAGTGTGGTGAAATAGGGTTAAACTCCAGTTAGCTGTACTCGTTTTTGAGTTTTCTATTTAGTTTACTAGTTATTCCCCATGGTTTTGCCCGTGAAAATGATGCTTTCTCTGTACAAACATTTCCCTTTGGGTAAATAAAACTTTATTTCATTATTCTATTTAGTTTTCAAAATTTCATTTACGTTTCCGCTACTACGGATTAGCGGTATACCCTACCTATAGTTTGAATACCTATCAACCGGCCATAAAGTTTTGCTTTGATAATAGATAATAAGGCATATATACAAGTGACAGTTTGGTATAATGCTATTTCCTACTAGCTTATTCCCGCGAATGCTTCGCGTGGAATTTAGAATCACAAAATTTAATTTTAAGTTGGATCTCTATCTATCGATGATTCCATCCAGTAATTTTAGCTTGGTGCGCGTAAAATCATACAGACACTGTACAAAAAGACACAAAAAATGTATAAATTGTTGTTTTGGCTTCTGTTGCACGTTTTTAAGTCACAGCCTGAAATTCACAATGAAATCGTTTCGGAGACACGTGTTTTTGCGACACACGGAAATAAAGCTCACTCCTGTTACAATGTCAGTGTCAACACAGTCTGATTTTAGAATGTCTCGTACGTGTCACTTACTGCAGTTGACATAGGAAATATTTTTGAACTGATTTTCGATTTTTCCGTTTACAGTCCGCATGTAATTTTGCAACTATGAGTGATATATCGATGCTTAAATAATTATAAAACACGTCATAATAATACAGTAATGACACATTTTAATGATTTATAATAGAATATAGTTTCCTTTGTGGAATAATTCCAAAAAGGGAACGATTTATTTTTAAATATTTACTATAATCTTATCTCAATATAAATATAAATAAATGTGGACAACATCACATACATTGTTCTGATTCCAATTTGAAGAACTATTTAAAGCATTCGTATTTTGGAAACCAGAAACACCCAGACCCGAGAAAATGTAGAAAAACACATTTTTTCTACATTGATCCGTCCGGGAATCGAACCCGGGACCTCGGAGCAGGCGACACCTTGAAAACCGGTGTGTACGCCACTCCGCCACGGAGGTCGTTATCTATGATATACTTTCTTTTTTTTAACTAAATGAGCCGTGATGATTAAAGGCTCAACTACATTTTGGGTCTCTTGCATCAAGGCAAACTGGCAATAGCTTCCAATCAATACGGCTCCATATCTCGGTGTCAATCGCGTATCCGTGAGGTCGTACGTTTCGGAAATGAATTCTGTCGTACACGCTTCGTTGTCACATTTGTGTTATACTTCCACACTCTTTGAATTGAAAATAGTACTTTTGTTTGGCTGACGTTCAAGTCAACCTAAATTAAGCAAAATACTATTAGAAAATACAACTTCTTAAACTTAGAAACATTTCTTGTCTGAGCGGATTATGATTAAAAAGTAGGGAAGTAAAAGGAATACATTTAATTGTGTGTTTTATCATGACATCTCACTCTTTAAAAAAACTTCTAATTCTGAATGAATTTACAGAAATAGATCGCTTGTATTGCGAATTTTCTGTAAAAAAAAATATGGCTGTTGATTAACTCTAAATTCTATCAGTTGTGACGTGAAGTGTATCAAGTACGACAACATCAACAGATGAAGATCCAATTAGTTAGGAGTCTGACAATATCAAAAAGTTTCGATGAAGTTATGGCACACATTGTGCTTAATTTGGAAACTCCAAAAGGTTAAAGATTTGTGAAATTAATTAATATCTCTTGAAATTATTTGGGGAATGTGTTATGTGACAAATCTTAGAAATACTTGCAGTAAGTATTATTAAAAAAAATTAAATGAAAAATACCTGTTAACTATAAGATTACTAATAAATATAAAAATGCAACAAAAAAATTTAAAAACCTTTATCAGACAAGTTGAATTCAAATATATATTATTTTATATTCGAGCTATTGTATAGCAGTAGGTATAACTACATCGGGCTTAACACTAGCGCATTTTATGTACTTAGTTTGAGCAAAGTTGAAATAGGTGCGACTTTGCAATAAAAGTATTCAGGGTAATAGGTAAATAGTATATCAAGCATAAACAGAATGAAATTTTAACCATTTTCCAAAATTTTTGTAGGCGTTCAGTATCATATTTAGACCCCATTTATGAAGTAAAAAATGTAAATCAAGTTTTCATCCGAAAATATTTTTCGCAATATAGTTTTAAATTTTTACAGTTTTAGTCCTGTTTAGGTATAAAGGGAAAATTAAAAACTTATGATTAGTATCGTAATGAATTTAGATTTTTGGCGGACATTTTCTAAGTGCTTTATCTTGATATTTTTGTACTGGGATATACCAAAAGAAAAATGCGTCATTTGTTTTTTTTCTCGTAGATTTATATATTAAAATTTGGAAGGTGGTTAAAATTTCACCCGTATAGTAAAGTGAAGTCAGAAATTTGATAAAATATATTATTTCTTAACAAACTATAATTTTAAGATACCGATTTGTATAAAAATATTTTTTAAATGATGATGATCAAATTTTACTCCTCCATAGTATATATTTTATATATATTATTATAACATAGGCTGGTTTCGGCTTGCTATACCGTTTACCTAAAACGCTGTTTACTTAGATACACATGATACTGTACATACACCACCAACGTGTACGATTATCGTTTCGATTAAAATCTTAGTATCTATAAGGCTAAGCCAAGACACTAGCTACGCAACTTCCCCCCTACATTGTTTACGCGCGCACCAGAGACGAGATCAAAGATTAAAGTGCATAGTCCTTTTACGATATTGATGGACCGTTCGCTATAAAGTAGGTACGCGATTTAAATCGACCCAAGTATTTTTAGCTTCAGCCTCTTACCGAACCCAATAAATCGAACAAAGACCGCTTATTCCATCAAATTGGGTGCGAAGTTTCACTTGGGGAAATAGGTTTCGTTACAAGTGAAAGCTTTCAATAGAAGCCTTTGAATTATTATTTGCCTTCTGTTGAACCAGTATTTGTAGTACATAGCCACTTCATTAAGATCTTAGCAAGTTGAAAATTTGATGAACATGCTAAATGCTAATTAGTTAGGTATATTAATTTCCCCATTACTTTAAATTTCAATTCAACGGGGTTTTTGAGTGAAAAGAAAATCTGAAAATGTTATAATTCATAAAAAATTGCGATTCTAGGTGTTTGGTTAAATCAAATAACAACAAAACTTTAAGATAAGCATTCAAACAAAAATTCCTAATTTTTAAATCTGTATTATCTCGATGGTATTATATCACGAATTATACAATATCAGCGATGACGGCGATCCGTAGTTCCGATTGATTACATACCTTCTGACTTCGGGCGATGTGGGCAGACTCCTTGATTTCCTGCTTTTACTGTGATGCCTGGGGTGACCATGCCCCGAGTTTGTGTTCCCCATGTTATCGACACTTATTACACACTTCCTCCTAAATTACACATGTTGCAGCCGGGTTCAGTACTATTTTGTAACACAGCACAGATATTTTGTAGGCTGCTTTTTAATGTTCACTAAAAACACACCACGCACCATATTTGACACAAAGCAGCTCGTGCCGGAGTTGTTTTGTTGTCTACCCACCACTATCATTTTTATCGCTGGAAAAGTATACAGTTTGAAACTGCATTTTTATTACGGTTTTTTTGAACACATTGTTATGCTGCATGATATGTGTTGTTTACAATTCTAAAAAACTAACTTAACATTAATCAAATAATCCAACATTGCCAAAAAAAACCTCAGTCATCAGGTCGAATCGTTTATAAAGAAAGATCTTGGGTGGAAATCCCATCCGAATTTTTTTTCGTTCACTTTACGATTGTTCCCTATAAAAATCTATTTGTTTTTCCAACTCTAGTAGGAATTTACAAAACTAAACATTTAATAACCAAGCAAAAGTTAGAGCAGTAATAGGATTTGTGCATACTATTTACTCAGTCGGGTCGTATCGTCAAAAATTTTGCAGCATTTCGAAACGAGAACGAATTTCCGGACACTGTGGTTGGTTTGGGTCTGAGTCAAACGCCTAATTCAAGCACAGCTGGATAAAACGGCCGGTTCATCTTGTCACCAAATAAGTAAGTAATAATATAATTTATCTACATATCTTTCCAAATACTAATTTTTTTGAATGCCGCATAAAAAGATACATTTAGGGATTTATCGCATGTTGCAAAGTTAATTTGAATGAAGTCGTTACCCAAATCAAAAAAATACTAATAAAGTAACTGTACATGTTTTCATTCAGTGAATTTCTGTGGTAACAATTAGGTATACCTACTTTTCTTAGTAGCTAGAGTTATTTTCTGTGTTTGGCTGTTCTTATGCCTCTCTGTACTGCAGGTTATGCAGTATCGTTTGGTGACCGAGGTCCGCAGATGCCAACGATGGAGGGTCGCATTCCAAAGGTCGTTCGATGGCCAACGCGGTAAGAGGACGGAGCGAGAATCGTACTGTATCTTTTAGCGATCTCACTTTGAGTTGAATGTTTAGTATTCTAGAATAAGGTATAGTGTTTGTGTATTTTATTTACGGTCATTTTGTCACTTGCTTGCTTCTATTTACATAGCTTTTGAAATTCAAAACAGAATAATGACTTCAGGCTACAAATGGCAGGCAATTATAAGCTCTAATGACATCCATGTAGCCCTCACAAGTCGTAGCTTTGTCATCACACGAGATTTAACGCCCAATACCACCTCGACAATCATCAATTAACTTAATTGCAGGACTGAGAGGGGAGAAAACGATTAGTTATTATTGTCTTCGAAGAACTAAGGACAATGGAGAAAAAGTCTATAATTAGAGTTGTTAAGTAAAGGTTCATTAACCTGGTTTTCAGCTAAGTTTTTGTTTTAAAACCTTTTGTTTAAAAAACCAGATAAAATCTTCAATTAAGGCAACCTTTTGCTACCGGTTTTCCTGGACTGACAAATAAACAAACACGACTTTATGTAAGTAAGCATTCGTTGTAGAATATTATTACATAATCAGTTTATAAAAAAAATTATTGCGTAGATTCTATCAGTATTATTTTATGACTAATTTATTTTAAGTTTTCTTAAAAAAAAAGATTTTTTTATTTTTACCTATTCCTATAAATAAGTTTTGCGAACTAAAAATAATAAAATAGTATCATCCAACTGCTGTTTCTTAATAGAAAAAAAAAACTAAAAAATATTCGTAGAAAGACAATTTTCAATAACTACGTTCTTAAGTCTAATGAATAAATCTGAGTATTAAATTTGAATATCCATAGGATGAATTTTAAATTTTTTTATGCTAAAAATCTACATCAACATTCAAAATTCATGAGGTCAGTAGACTGTAGTTGCAAGTGAATTACAATTTAATAGTCCATTGTGTTGCTTGTATTCGGGAGCCAGAACATCGTTAGTATCGTCGCAGTTATCATAGGATGATTGGACCCTGTGCAGCGGAGCGTATTACAGCATTGACGCTAGTCGATTGATGTGCAATTATTTGACATTCAATAGTCAATCCAAGTCAATCATTCTTGTTGAATAATTAGTTGAAATTCATCGAGATGGTTTGCTTACTGTGCAGGATAGCTCAGTATTAATACGAAAACTAACGATTCCCACAAGTGGCAGATGACAACTTATAAAATGTCAAAAGACACAATAAAAATATGAAACAATAAAAAATACATTTAAAATAATTATCTATGCTGTTCAATACACTAGTTTTATAGCAACATATAATTGAATTGGCAAATATAAATCAGATTACGTGGTTTTATGATAACGCTTACACAAAATAAATGTTTCTGAAAACTGGATACTCAGAACTTCAATAAAATTATTAGGAAGAACAACATGAAAAGGCTTTAACATAAACCTATTAGTTAAACGTTCAAAGGTTATACACGTCATTAAGGTTATCACAACCACAGCATTAAGTCTGTTGTAACGAGGCAGTCTTAAATCTTTCAGAAAACTGAGACAGGGAAATTTAATATGCCTATAAATGTTACTGACACATATGCCCTGTTAATACGCGAGCTTAGTAAGTCCATTGTTGATTTTTATCTTTTTTCTTAAACACTCTTTGTTACCGAATTACACTTACATCAATTGTTATGGAGCTTTTTACGACCTCTCACAATAACAACGAGCTTTTTGTTTGTCACTTAGATGTTTTGTCTATCATAAAGATGACAATAAACATCTCATGTAAAATACGAGTATTAACTGTTGTTATTGTTTTGTGCCAATAAAACAAAAATGATTTCTTTTCTATTAATTTAAAACACATAGAAAAAAAACTTTTGTCAGTACTTTACTGTATTCTTCTTTCAAGCAAAGTTTAACGCTAGGATATGTACCTATTTTATTCTAGTAGGTAATTGGGTAGATTTAAAAGTAAACACTTTTAGTGGGTATTACGGACCTAATACATTAATGCATTTAACAGGCAAAAAATTTGCTAATACTATAGATACAATTCTGACAGTTTATTTTTTAAATCAAACCACTGGTGTTTTTTAATAAATACGATTCCGTGAAACAAAACTACGGCTGCCTTAGATAGGACTCATATTGACAAACTTTACATTTACCGCGACTGCACTGACCTAGTACATCTAAGAAAAAGAAATTCCTCCGGATTTTATGACATATGCCTCTCCAACTGTCAAGACTCAAACTCATCAATCTACTCTTCATGGACATTTAATCACTTCTCATCTTTTCAATACTAGGACAGTCTTACTCCTGTCATCTTTTCTATCCCAATTAGAAAAATAAGGCTTTTTCTCTACAATACATTTATTTGCAGACTAACATTTGAACTTTTGAACTTCATGATTATAGTTTGTTTTACATCATGCGACCAAAGGAAACTTATATAGTACATGTTGAACTCGACTTTCGCACCAATGCAGTGGCAACAGTGCAGATGAAACTGGCAAACTGCCAGTAACAGTTCTATTCATTAATGCTCTAACAGTATTGCAAACACCTCTCACTAAGCTAATATTATTAGTAAAGGACCTACGAAAGTCGCCCGTGGAAAGTTCTCTCAGCTATTAGCAGAAACAGTTCATGTTAATTTGGTGTTCATGTTTTTTAGTATGCTTTATGTATTATATTATATCATTTTATGTACTTAATTTATTTTCTATAATGTTAAATATTTTAGTGTACCATTGATTAAGCTATTGCTATGACTTGACTGACTAAAAATACTTGCATTTATTGGAGAGAAATTAGAACTATCACGTGATTTTCTTAAAGTATTTCTTTTTATTATATAAAGATCATAAATCAAAATATTAAAAATCATTTTAAGGACATCTTATATTAAGGAAAAGGCAAAAACTTTAACTCCTTGACAGAACGTGAAGCTATTACTTTTAGTCAATTCTTAAAATCGTATAATAAAACAATTCAATGACACAGAACATACGCGAGCTCAAGAATAAACATCTCAACAGAATAAACGAGTGGGTAAATAATTCATGAGTCTCACGTAAACCCAGCTTCTATAGGCATAATACTCTTTTAACATAATGACAACGGGCAGTGATGTTTGAAATATTATTCGTCCTTTTTGCTTGAATGATATTATCAAATATTTTTGTTTGTTATCAATGTTATGAATACTTTAAGATACTAATTTGCATTTATTTAATATTTTATAAAAAATATTTTAATTTTATTTTCTATAAGTTTATTTTAAGCTAGCTATTTCTAGTTAATGTCATAAGAGTTAACTATCGGACAGTCGAATGGAAAAATATAAATCCCTTTTTAAATATTATACTCTGCAACAATAATTATTTAACAATTCAAGTTTACAGTAAGGCAAGTAACTTGCCAAATACGAATCTGAATTCGACATAAATAGTGACGGTACAACACTAGTACTATCGACAATTCGCGTAAACGGATCGCAGGCGTGAGATGTCAAAAGTCATCCGTGAGGGATAAATCTAGATTTGCGTGATACAATGCCGCTTACTGAATTTAATTTAAAAACGGCACCTACGCATAACTTCCTATTGTGCCATGAACGCTAATCCTGGATTGTGTGTTCATTGCTGGAAGAATGATATAGAGAAAAGGCAGTATTATCAAGTTAAAATCTAACGATTTGTAACCCTCTATTGTGGTGCTTGTAAGAAAATGTTTGGTGTAACTTTTAAATATTGACATCAAGTATTAAATGAAAAATAATTATCTCAGCTAAAACTTTGGTCTTGCCCTAGGAGAATATTACAATAAAAAAAGTTCTCGTCTAAATCTTTCTAATCGCATTAACACATTAAAAAAAATAGTTTGTGTATAGCTTGGAAATATTCATTGGCCCATTCGATAGGAATATAAACAAAAGTTTCCAGTATAGGGTAACACATACCAGAAGTAATAAAAACTCTCCCGCGTAAAGTGCTAGGTTACGTATAAATGTTCAAGAGGGTAAACCGTTTTAGCCAACCTTCTAAACCTTGACCTTTTGTACGACATGGTGTGAACCCTGCCGTAGCTGAGTGTGTAAAAAAGGTGATTTTGCCTGAAAAAAGAACCAGGGGTTTAAGCAGTTTTTGTTTAGTGAAAACTAACATACAAATCAACTTGTGAGAAAGCATGTCATTTATCTATCAACCGACGAAAAATATATGAAATAACTTCGCCGCATGTATCAATAGGTTATTTTTTTTTTTCAATATTTTGCCATGAACATTTTATTATAATATTTTTAGAATGTTGTTTGTGAAGGACAAAGGACTATGACGTAACCATAAAAATATTTTTATCGCAAAATGATTCAAAGGTACAATTAGACACATTTTCTTTAACAATCCAGCTGTAAATATCTGTTTACTCATCGATTTTCTCTTGTCTGTGAAATGTTTCATCCACAAGTGGCTTAACTTGCACTCGTCCCGATGTAATTCTGAGAAATTCAGGCAATAAACATGTCAAGTGTAAAGCAAGCTGTGTTCCAGAGACGATTTTACCCCGTTCTGCCGCCAGCAGTTAGATTTGAATCACAGATTTAACAATTAAGCGATTTGGAATTGTGTTCATGTTACCCTCACCTGAATAGTGATTGGAGAATTTCAATGAGTTTATGCTATTAGTAAAGTTGTGTTAAGTTTGGGTATATAGTACTACATACGAGTACCTACATTCTGCACTAAATAGGAATATTAAGTAAGTACTTACAACATAAATAAAATCACTGGTTTTTA
Organism: Anania crocealis; assembly: GCA_949315895.1. NCBI lineage: Eukaryota > Metazoa > Arthropoda > Insecta > Lepidoptera > Crambidae > Anania > Anania crocealis. The sequence continues at coordinate 18,656,110 of OX438880.1, read as the reverse complement.
TTGTATAAACCCGCGATTTTCCTTACTTAGTTTTTATGTGTAGGTAGGATAGTACACATTTTTTTTAACTTAGAATAATCTATGGCACTACAAGACAACACTATTTTTATTCCTAGAAAATTGAACCTTAGAAAGGTGTCAAATAAGCCACTAATTTTGAGTAGGTGCATGATGAACATTTGAAAATGTAATGAGATAAGCGAAAGATTCTGATACTGCACGGTGTACCTACGACATAAATAGCTTCGAATGCAATTTATGAAACATTCGCTAGTAATTCGTGGAATCCTAAAAGACTTCACATAAAAGCAAATTAATTAAGCTCATACAAAGGTTGCCAATAAACAGGATGTTGTGTTTGCGAGGGAGGTGTGAGTGAAACTGGGGGCATCGACACAGCAGCTTTGGTGTGCAAACCACAAAACGCAGCGATTGTCTGTTGTAGACTAATATACATTTGTTAAATTCAGGAATTAAAAACGAGTTGCAGAGGAATTGTGAGAGTGTTGCGTAAGTATTCATTCTATGTAAGTATCACCTTTGTGTCAATACATCAAAAGAAAAGAAAAGAATGTCATGCGCGTGTTCAATTTGACGAATACATGTGCTTGTGCTTTAGTAAGAAAAAAAATACCAATGTTAGGTACTGTTTTGCCCCCAGTCTACCCTATGTACCTATACGTCAGGTAATTTATATTTATCTGTTTATATTTAATTTCAATATTTACAGCGCAATATCCATTAAAGAAAACGTAAACCTTAGCATGATCCTGCAACATAACGCAATTTCCCTTATCATATTTGATATCATAAAACCGGCCGATGTTACCGCTTACGTTGCAAAATTACGCTGGAAGTTACGCAGCAAAATTCGCTTCGGAGAGCCGTTAATAACAATAATAAAAGCTTTTGTATAAACTCATAACGAAAATCTCATGCTCCTTTATTATGGAATGACAATAGAACTGCAGTTATTTGCTATACTTTTGATCAACATTATGCTCAACATACCTAAGCATATGGGTACCTTTAATGAAAATAATCGTAGATTCCGATTAAAGTAAATTAGCTAGTTTTTTTTTAATCATTTTTTAATGTTTCCTTTGTTAGGCATTTGATACAAATATTAATATTCAATGCATATTTTATCATCGTATTTTAATCAACGGCTTGAAAATAAATTGCATTTTAAAGCAAGAACCATTGTTATTTTTACCATTGTTAGAACGCTACTGATTTATTAGTTAAATTAAAAGAAGTGGTAAGTCCAACACGATTTTAAAATTTTACTTTTAGTTGTGACTTTTCTTTTGTCGCTGTTAAAATAATGAAGGTTGAGCGAAATACTCAAGCATAGCTCTTCAAATTGAATTAACAACGAGCACCCATTCAGTTTGATCGAGTTCAATATAACGAACTTACTCTGTAAGTTAGTATACATTTGAGAATAAAGGTCCAACTTAAGATCAAAAAATTAAGGTAATATTTTTAAAGATACTTATTTAAATTATACTGCAGTTCATGTCAAAACACAAGTCGACGAAAAGACATAATCGATGCAATTACTGTTATGTAGTTAGTTTAGTTTTTGTTAAACAGTATTTGGGAATACAGGAAGGCTGTATTCAATGTTTGGCAGTTTTTGTTATCAGCATTTGGGAATACCTACAAGAAAGGCTGTATTTAATGTTTGGCCTCAATTTAGTTTAAGTCAGCCATTTGAAATTTCACATTTACTATTCGTATGTTTGGCTGGAACGTGCACCTCTTGCTGTGTGTATTCATTAGAGCGAACACGGCAAGGAACTGCGGACTCACGACGTTAAGCCAGATTTATCACAAGCCCACCCCTGTAAAAGTTTTTCATTGTCATCTCGAACGGAAGAAACCTTTACGGAAACTTTGACGGGTTTTCACTAAATCCCTCGGCATCCATGATTTGAAGGGATTTAGAAAAAAATCGCATACTTAATATCTAACTTAGAATATATTAAATATTAAAGATTTTAGAGAGAAAATCTCATAAAAACTGAAGACACTGTATGTAAATTTGGTATATCGCACATATTTTAAGATAATCTTGCATTTAGACAGTCTCTTATTCTGTATGCCACATGTAGGTATTTAAGGGTTTATGATAACATTTCATAAATTCAATTTTAATCCGAAAACCCATAAAACCTTACACTATCATGTGATTAATCTCAATAAACATATATTTACCCAAGTGTAGGAAGTAACCCTCGTTAATATTTGATTTAAAAGCGCTCGAGCTTGTTATCAGAGTGTGATAACAGCGCTATAAGCGGCTGATGCTGACATTTTACTCTGAAAGAACTATAATCGCGGTTTAATTGACTTTGTAATAACACAGCACTTATCGTATACAAAAACATTAAACCAAAATATGGTAATAGAGGTGAGTAACAAAATATAAATCTGTTTTGTAGAAATAGTAGGTACCTATATTTGTACATCAAGTCAATATGGTTTATGTGCTATTATATTCTTTAACCTGTGAACATTATTACCCCGGCCTGTTCTGCAGTTTTGGATGGATGATTGAGTAACTTCCGAACCTTGCTTTAAAATATTAGCAAGTAGGAATTTCCTAACAACAATCTGACATTAAAGCGCTTGCATACGACATTAAGTGGTCTTAGCCCTATTTCTAACTATTAAACAAAACATTTGCAAGCCCCGATCGTTCAGTAGAGTATTATTGATTATTTCTTGTGAACTATTGTTGTAGGTAAGTACTCGACAGACGGGGGTACAGAATCTTTAGGGGAGGCCCCCAGGCTTCCCTCGGGAACTCGGGCGAAACAAACAAACACACCACAGTTTAGCTTACGTAATTTTTTAGAGGCGTTAAAATGACATAAAATGTAAAGTAGCAACGACAGACCACGTTTGACGTTGGCAGTATAAAAAGTGAGCACAAAACCGGGCAAGCGCGAGTCATGATTGCTGACAAACGGTTCAGTAGCGATATGCTTTTTTTTTTGTTAAATAAGTATAAGAAACACTAATAAATTCATATGTTGATTCGTAGTTTTTTGTATGACTTTCAGTCAAGGATTGTCCGGAGTAAGTTTTCCAATTTGCCTATTATTAGCCTTTAACGTTACTTGTTTTTAACAACAATTGTCTTTCTACAGAAGCCGGGCTTAGCGTGCCTTCCGTAGAACGACCCATTCCAATTTAGAAAAGATCGTTTCCTAAATTGACCCGACCGGTTATCGAACCTGGGACTCCTGCTTAGTGAGTGGACTTCATTAAACGAGTCCTTATTGTAAGAACATAAATACTTTTATGGAGTAAATTTCCAAATTTATGTAATTAACTACTTTTTAAGTTCATTTTATCATTTAATATTCTAGCTTGCTTTTAAGTGCAGAAGATGTCCAGTAAAGCATGTTAAGGAACCGGCATTCGGGGACTAAGTATTAAGTATATTGAACTGGTGGTGGTAAGGACCGCAGTATAAGAATACTTTTGGAGTTGCTGTAATGAGTAGGTATATTTGATTAGTTAGAGGTTCTTGGCATTTATCAACGAACCCTAAAAACTATACACGTGTCATAAATTTTGTTGTGTTTTACAACGATTTAGTAGATAGGTACTTCTCAGCTACAAACAGAACTATCTTTAATATAAATAAATAACTTAGTAGATTATAATATCTAGTTATGTTACAAGTCTTGGCATTTTAAAAGCAACATTTAGCTGCTGTGTTGGGCAAGGGTGGCTTGTCTTGGTAAGTCGTTATTGTTCTGGTTAGAAGCAGATGGAAAGACGTTTAGCGTCGCGCCCGCAGGGAATGGCGCGAACAAAGTAATTAGTAAAAACTTTGAACAATAGGGGCAGCGCAGAGCTTTGCTGACTTCAATGCAACCGAACATAAACTGCAAATGCTACAGAAATTAAACAAACATATTATATTAACAAAAAAAAATGCAGAACAAAGTTAAGTAATAAAATTTTAGTCTGCGCATGAGTATTGTCGTTGATTGTTTGTAAGCCATGTGGTGCAAATTAGCACCGCTTATCTTCTTATGGGCTTCGTAGAGGCGACCAATGGATTACCGTCAGAATAATAAACACGCCTTCCAACAATCTAAGTTTGCAACAAAAATGTAGGTAAACTTACTCTGATGGGCTGGCCACTGTTACGTTCATTAATTAACAAATGATTTGCTAAGAAAACAGTTTAAACATTAAATATTCTATGTTCTAATAGAACTGATTAAAAGTGGTTAATTTTTTTAAACAGTTACAATATCTATAACATTAATATTTCTATAACAAAAGTACGCTGGTCAAAATAAATTATTCGATATTAAAACTCGGTTAAACTTATAAATACACGTTTCTGCGCATTAAAGGCGAGAGAAGGCGAGGCGAGTTTATTCGAATAAAAGCTTCATGCTGAACTCGGAAAAATATTGCCCTCTCTGGCAAAGCACGAACAGATATTAAACTAGTTAAACAGTTAAATACATTCGGAACGGCAAAGTTAATTTTACTGTAAACTGTGAATCGCAATTCTGCCGTTTAAGGAAGTTTATTACGAAATTCGTTCCAGTGTTGCATTGCAGAAGTGAAATGCAGATGTGTTTTGGAACTTTCTTCGAAAATCAGCCCTCTGCAGGACAGTGGCCTTTAAGATGAGGGTTCTTCAATAATCACCACGCTTGGCTGTGAAATTTTGGCGAAGAGAAGAAGCTGCTATACCCGTTTTTTTCGTTAGCGCATCTATAATTGCCTCTTACGACTCCCGTAGGACGATAAAAAGTAGATTCTATTAAACACTCGGCACCAATCTGACATAAAATCCTTCTTTGATTAAGACAATATGTGCCAGCCAGTCTATAGTCTCCCTGATGAGTTAAGTCCTTATGTAGTGAAGTATAGTAAAAAAAAAATTGCTAGAGACGTCACTTAAAACGGAAGCAAGTTAGTTTTAAAAAAAGGTTTATAAATTGACTCGAACCGGAAATTTGAACCCTTTGCGTACAAGGTAAATGACCGCACGACTATGCAAATTGGGTCAGCTAAGTATTCAATATCTTATACCTATATATAATTCTCGTGTCACAATGTTAGTTACCTTACTCCTCCGAAATGGCTTTACTGATTTTTACAAAATTTTATATGCATATTCAGTAGGTCTGAGAATCGGCTACTATCTTTTTTAAATTTTTTTTTTAATTTTTGTACAAAATTTTTTGTTTTTATTTTTCTATAATGTGGCATTAAAAATACATACAACCCTACATTTTTACCCATTTATCACCAAGCCCTATTTTTTAATAGCCATTTTAGTAATTTAATCATTTTTATGGCAAAACAACGTTTGCCAGGTCAGCTAGTAATGATATAATTGTGATCTAAGGATCGGGCTGTTACTTTATATGTATTATTTAATATAATCATTAAGTAACTAATTATCTATCAGTTTGTAGGTTTTTGAACGTGTCTTTCAATTCACGACAATTCCTAACCATTTTCAATTTAGAAAATAATGTTTTCTTCAGTTAAACGATTTTCCGCCATCATAGATAACAAGCAGTGTGGTGCCGATTTAAAATACAATAACGATATTCCTTCTAGTCTTAAGGGTGTTGGGAGATGCGATTTTACTGGAATACTGCTACTTAGAAGAAGATTTCATACAGTGTTTTTTCTCTATCATTGACCAAACTGATATAACAAACCCGCTTGCAAACCATAACGGTTATAGCATAATCGCTATTATGGAGAATTACATGGCCAGCAATGGACAGATGTGGACGGATATTTAATGAGAGAAATATTCATCTTACGATGAAGTTAACGGTACCACAAATTAAAACTATTAAACTTAATAACAATCAAAAATATCGTAATACAGTAGTAAAAATCTATATTCTAAAAAATGATTATCACCTTAACGCTTACCTCATATTAAAACACATGCACATGCAGGCTTAGATTATTTTCTTCATATCAGATTTTTAATATTGATAACTAGGGAATATAGTGATGACATTCATTGATATAAATTAAGGATTGTCTTCAGCAATTGGCACCAATTCGAGTCAATCTTTTTGTCGGTCAAGTTGGCATCCATTTTCACATAAAAGTTTTTGTTAGGATTCAACTTAATGTTACCATAACACAAGTTAAAACTATTCGCATAACATCCATAACAACTCTACTGCAGATCGTTGCATCGAGTTTGCGCCCACATGCATCCTGCCGCGAACTGGTTTACTCTTACACAGACAACTTTACATACAACCTAACACTTTAGAAATCAGAAATTCCAATCAAACGCTGTTTAAACGGATATAAATTTTACCGCCGACTGTAACTGTATATTTTCATGATCGTGAAAAAGTTTTTAAGGTTTTAACTATTAGAGTGGTTTTTAAACTCGGAACATGAATACGCACTTAAAGAAACCCACAAACATATTGAAACAATAATTGTATTTACGAGTATCTATCTTCTGAAAATAACAAATGTAATTTGTGACTTCCAAGCAATATATTTAAGCAAGGTTTGCATAGTTTTAAACTTTAAATAATCATAAGAGTTAGTTCACGGGGCTTCTACTATGTTTATTGTCAGTTTTTGATATTTCGGCACCTTTTCAAGAACAGCAAATAATTATAGGATTTTAAACTTTCTTGTTGCATTTTTACACTTAACACCATGATTCGTGCAACCGGAAAGCAACGTCGGGAAGGTAAATTACTAATATTACTATTTACCTTTAAATAACGTAGTTCGTTGCATTAAACCCCGTAACTGTTAAGTGTTAAGCAAATAATTATATAGTGATCAAAGCGCTTAAAACATTGCCGAAATATCGGAAAGTCTTAAAAAGCTATGTACAGACAACAGCAGGTCAACCTACCCAAAAAGTTAAAGGTCATTGAATTGATTTTCAACTTTAAGAGGAAACACTACGGCCGAGAGAATTGAAAAATAGGTATTTGTAAAATCTATTGCTGTCGCGCAGTGCCAAACGCCTTCACCGCAGAGTGTGATAGAGACAACTGCTTCTTAGACCGAAAATACCTACTAAAAACACACCAAATCAACGTACCGTAGTCCTCCGATTACTTTTCCAACACTAGACCGATGTAAATACTTTTTTCATTAAAAATTAAAGAAAGGCTTTATACGTATTCTTTTTTTTCAAAAATTTTGCCAAATTTGTTTTCTGGTTGTTTGAACACAGCGGAAAATCTGGCGAATTTTTTCGATTTTTGAGGGCTCATATCTTTTTTAATTAATTAATTAATTTATGAAAAAACAGAAAACATAGAAACATGCTAATAGTGGCCATAGATTTTTGTAATAAAAATTATTGCTCTGCTGGCTTTATCCAGGGAGGAAACAGGGGAATACGTTTGTATGGAAAAACGGCCCTTGTGTTTCCTCTTAAGTCCAACAAGTAGAGATTAATAGCAATTGAGAAAATTTGACGTTTTGTGGTAGGTTGACGTGCTGTTGTCTGCACATGGTAATAAAGTGTTCATAGATAATTGTATGCAGACAAAGTAATCTTAACTAATCTATCACTCAAAAAGTCATTCTCAGTCATTGTTCGCCAAGGTTTCGTTATATTAGGTCAGCCAGTCACTCGAATTGAATCTAATGACCGTTGTCATATTGTTTATGCACTAAAACTAACTGGTCGTTATAAATTATACGTTCATTTTATGAATTTATACTGCGCAGTATTGTTTAGGAATTCAGGCATTGTCCTTATTTAGACAATCGAGATTAGATTAAATGCTTTATATTTCGTTGTGAATCGAACCTTTAGTTAAATAGTGTACAAAATTGTAACCACTCTACGAAAAATATAATAGGCTGTAACAAATTATTGAAGTCGGTTAAAATATAGCGTATGCTTCTAAACTATAAAAAAGAAGCTAGGTAAGCTCGCTCCATCTAAGTTTTCTTATTAACCGTATAGTTAAGTATGTAGTCAAGAGCAAGCCTATTATTTATTCATACTTTTAGCTTTGCTGTGTGAAAAAATAGTAACGCGGCTTACGAATAAAGCAAAAAAACTCACTAAAAAGTACAAAATAACACAAGAACAATGTTTTAATTTAAAACCTATTTACCTACTCACAAAATTATTTAATCTACTAACAACTAAACAGATTAAAGTCGGTGCCGAGCCCAAACAATACAAAAATAATTCTACAAATGAAACAAATCAAATATGGAATTTGAAAAAAAATGCTATGTTGGCGAGCGGCAATCAATTCAGTAGTGATTATACTCCTTTTCTATTTCGCTCGGCAACGACTTCGATCTGTTTAGTTGTTAGTAGTTAAAATAATATTGTAAGTAGGTAAATAGGTTTTAAATTAAAACATTGTTCTTGTGTTATTTTGTACTTTTTAGTGAGTTTTTTTTTAAGTCGGTCCGTTTTTTATTTAAAAATAATTTATTTTTCTCTTTTAGTGTTAAAAAAATTACACAATTATTAATCCTCTGTTGACCGGAAACAGTACCTACGTAAAAATAGCGATGTTATAAGTTAGGAAATAAAGATAAAATATCAGTATATAAACTTGAAAAATTTTGTCTCAGGCGGGCCTCGAACCCGCATCTCCTCGCATGCCGGGCCCGCCTGAGACAAAATTTTTCAAGTTTATATACTGATATTATAAGTGCAATTAAGTTGCTAAAATATCAAATAAAGTATAAAGATAAAATAGAAATGAAAAATGATATCCCCTAAACAAGATCCCTGTACAAATAACAGGGGACAGAAAGCAGGAAAAAAAATAGTGATGACGACTTCTAGACTAAAATGTATGAATTATTTGAGAAACTCCCCCCCTCATCGCTATAGAATCTTAAGAATCATCCTCCAACTCCTAACTGCTTAGGAGTTTGACCTTCCATCATCTACCTGACTATACGGGTCTATAATATTTAAAGAATAATCCTCCTACTTCTAATCGTTAAGGAGATGTACCTTCCATCATCAGCTCATCAACATAAAATGATGAGTACCAGACGCAAATACTGAAAAGCCTTAAGAAAGATATGCAAAAACGTAATACGTGCTTATAAAAATTGAGGGTTTCCCTCAATTTCCCCGGATTTCACCATCAGATCATGACTTCGTTAAAATAGGACCACATGGGAAGCACCAGCTTTCAAACAAAAAAGATTTTTTTAAATCCGACAGCCAGTCGAAAGTTCTGAGGTAACAAACATTAAAAAAAATACAGTCGAATTGAGAACTTCCTCCTTTTTTTGGAAGTTGGTTAAAAATCAAAACAATAGTTGTAAAAGCAAAATATGAGTAAAATGTTTAATTTTGGTGTAGTTCTCATGATAAACGCAAGAACTGAAAGCATAATCGACTTTATTTATTATTTTCCTTTTTCTTGCAATTATATTCAACGTTCTCACTTTTCAGTCAGTAAAAGCATGGTGAGATACAACCAATGGAATAAATCAGCATAACTAATCCCTTGCCGGCAGAGCTATTAATCGTATTGACACTTCAATACGCCTCAATAGGTCCAGTAAAGTTTACTAGAAATGCAAAGCGCAAACGCACCTCAAAATCACTTATCAAATATCAACTCTATTCCCTGAACCTAAAGTTAAATAAAATATAGAACTCTTAAAACTTAAGAACTATTCGCATCTTAGCTAGCTAGATGCAAAATATACATATAAATGACCCAACGACAATTTATCGAAATAACGAATAGATAATACGCAAATTATATCTTGATTACGGTTATATACACTAATCATACTTATTCTGGATTTCCTAATAAAGCACTAACGATTATATTTCGCCCTATATATTTCTGTTTTTTTTTTAAATATTTTTTTGTTGATATTTATGAATATTTGATTTTTTTGTTTATTTGGTGTAAGCCTGCCTACTTGACTCCCAAAGTGTAGTTGCTCCTTGCACATATAGATGTAGATTGTATTAAGTCGCACTTAACGCAGTTTCCTACATTCACAACCCTAGCAAATATATTATTAATTCACTATATCACTGGAACAGCATTAAGGTAAGAGTTTTATTGAACCCGACCAGTCTAGTGTCGCGACGCGGTCGTGGGCGTAAGCGCAACACGGCAACCCGTCCGCCGACAACGATCGCCAATAAGTGCAATAAGTAAATGGCAAACTGCACAAGCGAGATTTATTGTGATACTTAGGTATTAACTCTTAAAGATTTACTTTAACATGTCTTAATAGAGTGGCATCAGTAGAAGTGAGAAGCAAAGATACGCTTTGCAAACTGTTTGATAGAGTAAGGTTTATTAATATCAAATTAAAATGCAGCTAGAATAACGAAACAATTTTCAATAACCAAAGAAAGATGGTCATGATAAAGTAAATGCTTAAGGCAATCTGTTTTAAACTTAATAGAGTGAGGTTTTTTAAACGTAACCATAAATTTTTATTTCGGATATTTAAACCTACATACTTGAAAACAATACCATTATTTTGATTTGGAAAAAATACACATACACGTATAATTTAAACACTGACATGGGCTAATATTGGCACTAATACATTTTACAATTAAACTTTCTTGCAATTGTTTACTAACATAATATTTACTAGTCTGGAAAACTGTGATTTTTTTAGATCTAAGCCGACCGGCAGATATTGATAATTTGCACAGAAAATCATCGACCGGAAATTGACATTCAACTGAAAAAAAGGCAAAGATAATCATTAGTATACAAGCTTTGTACCATTGGCCTTTGTACAGTCGGAGTCAAACAAGAAATTAAGGTAGACAATTATCAAGCACCAACTCAAAATTGGCGACTTAGTTCACGTTTTTCTTCGGTTACATTTTGTAAGAATAAAAAAAAACTATCCCGTCAGTAAAGTACGTTAGATTGAAAACATATTGGAAAATATTTTTAATCTCACGTCCGTGCCATACAAGTACATTCACGTGTAGTCCATTTAAAATAAGCCTATGTATTTGTTAGCCAACTAAAATACAAGCTTACGAAAATGGCGAATAATGTTAAACTAGAGTCAGGCAATAACTATTGCAAATAACTAGTTACCACCTACCAGTTGATGTAACGTCAGCGAAGATTGAAGATAGTTTTCATTATACATGTGCAATGATGTTGTATATAGGGTTATTTGTAAAGCATTAAGCTTTAATAAATTGACAGGAGTTAGATTTGGTTTTGAGTACCTGCCCGATAGATTCGTTAGAAGATTAAATAGCTCTAATATTAAACATAAACAGGATCTACATCAATTAAGTACAATAATTTACGAGAAATGATATGAGACAAGAAAACTGCTGGCGTTAAGAATGTTTTTTTTTCATATGGTTCCATTTCATAATACTATTAATACCTGAAAGGTTTTTTTTTAAATTAGATAATAAACTGTAAAGAGGGACAGAAAAGATTGTATAGAAAACTACTTTTCCTGATTGAAAGAAATATTTCTTAAGTACTTATTTTCTGTGTGAGGAAACAGTTATTACAAAAAAAAACGCCTAATCTTATACATGGTCGAAATTAGTGAATTACCGGTAAACTGAAATGACTGCCTTATGTATTACCGCAATGCCGTAGTTTTCATTACGTAAAGAACTTTTGAAAATTCTTCCTTATAGGGGATGAAAAGGTTAAAATACTGAACTATGATAGATAGAAACCGTGAAAACAACTGTTCATCTAAGTATTTTAATTGTGCGTGATGTCATTTAACATTTCTACCCAAAAATGGCAGCGGTGACTTAGTAATTTTTTATAGAGTTTATAATTTAACCTTTTGTTATAAAGAAGTAATGAATATTATAGTTCGTCTATATCATAATATAAACGTCGCCTTGGAAGTCAAAAGCTAGTTTAAATTATTAATTTTACCTGCACCAAGAAGTAAACTAGTCAGTTTTCATATCACTAGATTTTCTTTAACTATCTACTCTACTTCCTTACTTTTTTGTTGTAACGCAATGTGAGCAAAACTTTACAAGATACCAATACTACAAAGTTTAGGCTAAACTTATACCAAGTTGTTACTCTCGCCGCAAAACTTTTCTTATTGGCTGGCGATACGAAAGCGCAGGAGAGCGGTTAACAAAGCAAAGCCAGAAACAGCTATGTAAACTAAAACAGTTATATTAAACGACCCGAAACTAACGAGCCTGATAGAAAGACTTGATGTGTGGAAAAGCAAAAGTATGTCATCTCTCCTGCAACGCGGAACGGCAATAAATCAAACCACAAAGAAGGAGCATTATGTTTAACACTATGGATTCCCTTTGAACCTCTTTAACTGACTTTCAGTAGTTTTATCAAACATCATTTAAACAGTTTAATTTACGGTTTGACTTGTAAACGGACGCATTGTTAATTAATTTGGTCGGCCAAGAGCTTTTGAAGTCGGTCATATCTTTCTAATTGGCAATGTTGAATTAGTCGAATAAACAACCAATAGGTACAAAACTCTTTCACGCGATAACCGGTAGTTGCGAAGAAACGTAAATAAATCTAAGCACATACTTAATCTAAATATAAAATCCAGTTCCATGTTAAGTCACAAGCCTGAATCACGTTGATCTAAACAAACGATCGTCTCAAATTAACTCCTGCATCAGAACGTAAACATGGAGATGGTTGGGTCCACTTAAACAACTCCGATGCACTGGTTATAAATATGTGGATTTGCACTTCGTAAACAATATACGCGGTCCGCGGGTTCAGCGCGTGCGGCAACGAGCGTGCGCGCGCGACCATGCCGTCAACACGACAGACGAAAGCGCAAGGGCCTGCGCCCCTTCCGAATCCGTGATCGCACGGGATGCAGCGAATGTTAATACTTGCTAGGGCTGCCCTACTACCGATGTTAAAAGTCATGACGCGATGGTTCTGAGGAATCATCGATTGCGATTTTACTTCAGGGAGCATCTTACGATAAATCAGAATGGTATATTTAGTCACTAAAAACTAAATGGAAAAGTAATTACAGTCCAGAGTTCTACCAGTGATAAACAATACCTATTCTAGAAATAAGCCAGAAATCTGATACCTAGTAATTTGAATTAATAGCCATTCTCGGATTAACATACAATAGTTAAAATTTGTTCTACGAGAAACTGAATACAATAGGGAATGAAATAGCGTGTCAGCAGTTGGTTATAAGGATGTGTATTCGGATATTCGGCTTGTGGCTTGGAGGTCATTTCTGTATGTAGCTTTCCAGGCAAACCACCATCTATCGAACTTCTAACGTAAATTGAATTCATGTTCCATAGCTAAACCCCAATTAAGTACAGGAATAAATTTTCCACTTTACCCTCTCATTTATTCGTCACTTGCTTGTGATTGCAGGAATCGTTTAAATATTTTATGCAAACAACTTGTGAATCGTGGTTTAGACTATCAAACGATTTTTTTTTAACTACGTTTTCTATTTGGTGTGTAAGCTTTATGATTATAATACGCGATATAAAGCGAATGCAAATAAATTTAAAATAACTTGAAAAATAACTTCATATAACGTACAGAAAAAAATATGAAATTAACTTCTGCGATTTTTGAAGTTGATAAAAAAGAGAAATATTTATGTGCCGAATTAATAACTTCCTTTTTTTGTCGATTGAGATCGTGTTACAGGCCAATGTATCTTTTCCAAAAAAAATTGTTCACAATTTTATCCACCCAAAACAAGACAAGTATAAATAAAACGTTTGTCTAGTCCAGTCACAAAATCTAAGAAACATGACAAACAAAACAGTCGTACAAGTGGCTCGGGCAAAAACGACTGACCTTTTGTTTCTTAAAACTCGTCAAAAAACAAAAGGCAGTTTGCTTAGACGCTCATGACAGCCCTGTAAGCTATGAGTGTATGAAAAACTGCCGGCACGGGTGCCATCTGCGTCGGGGAGGGACCCTTGCATTAGTAGGATGACATTATGCACTGCCAAAAGGGTGGCCTATCTCGTTAAATCTTGCGCAGAAATATTTCAGAGCTGCCTCACCCAACAGCTTCCTGAGATAGCCACGTTTGGCGGTGGCGTCGCGGCCGCTGAGCTTTGTGTTTACCTACAAAGGGTGTTAATTAAACGACGTGAAATAATTGAAAAGGAAAAGGGTGTCGCGGCGGATCGTCGTATTTACGCTGTAAAGGTTTTTTTTAAATTAAACTAAGCAATTTTAATAACCTCCAGATGTATATGCAAAAACTGATTCGACAATAGGTAAGTACATGCATTTAGTAAGCTGTTTTAGTTGACTGCATTTGGATATTTTGATCACTATGTTTAATAGCAAAGTTGATCAATTTTGCATTTAAAAATAAATCTTCACACTAATTTCGTACTCTTAAAGCACTTATACAAACAAACAGAATTATAACCAAACTAAACGAACAATCAACGACGATTATGCGCGAATTTTAAATTATTAATTTTTTACTTCATATTAGTCTCTACAAAAATGAGTTTTTAATATGTATGCCATTTAAAGGTTTGAAATATCAAATTTTCAACATATTATTATATAAAACTGTTCTCACATTTTTGTAACTAAATAAACACGAGTGCCAAATGTTCTTGGTTCCGTCTCGTTTATCAAAAACTTTTATTATAATAGAGAGAGGGTTGGTCCGTCCATGCATTCCGTCTGCGTCACTATGAATTAATACTTATCGATAATGACGTCAATATCCTACCCCTCGTGTCCGTTTATGGGTTTCAGTATATTCATAATTTGTAAATCGACTTTTATATTCAAATTATCATAAATTCCCAACGTAGCAAAATCATCAAAATTTGACAAAGTATGTATGTAAGTAAAATAATTATTTATCAACCGAAAATAAGGAGATACACGATGCGAGGCGTATATTTTACATGGTAACAAATTAAAAGCTACACCTATAAAAGACCTTTAGCTTTTATTTATTGGAATAGATTGCACCTCTTGAAGAAATATCTTTACAAAATAATGTCTCGGTAGCTCAGTCGCCAGGTATACGAAAAATCTTGAGTTTAAATCCTGCTTAAGGATATCCGTTTTCTCGCATGCATTTAGATAAATTGTAAACAATCGACTCTTTGCTTATTTAAGCTCCACTTCGACAACGATAAAAGTACTCGTATAAGTAGAATAATAATCTTTATTTGTTTGTTTAGATATCAATATTTGTAAACTAATTGTGGAAAACCAAAACCACGTGAAGCAGTAAGAAAAATCTAGTCTAATCAAAACATAAAGACATCAGACGCAGACCATATTATGAACACAAACGATATTCGTGACAATAAACATTTGTCTAAATAAAACCAAATGTTTGTTTATTAAGAAACTGCACTGCCCTATTTCGGAAAGATTAACGTTCTATTCCAATATAGTGAAAATAAAACAAGGAAGCCTTGTTCCGTCGCGGTTACTACAACTAATTCCCCTGTCGCTTGTTGAACCATGTTAAACTATTCGTGGAAGGGCTAAAAGCATTATAAGATTTATTGATATGGACGTAAGAAAATATGATTGTTATTTTAGTTAGTTAATACGAGTACCAAATAAAGATGAATCATCTAATATTGTAACAGTGAAGAATCTTCTTATCAAATAATTGAAACTAGAGTAAAGATGACATTATTAAATATTTTCAAGCATCGATTCGAAGTCTTTTGTATTGAGAAAAAAAATTACATTCCCATAGATAGCAAAGTGTGTAAATTGAACATTGATTGACAAATACTTTTTTCGATAATTTCCAAAACAAAAACTTTTAGAGTTTTAAACTATCTCCATACCAAAAATAATTTAAATCGCTTAAATTACCGATTCAGCTTATAAACTGTTCACTACTTTAAGGAATGAATTCTGAAAAAAAAAACCTTTTTTGTGCCCTTTCCTTGGACTCAAATTATATTGTATTAATTAATTTTATATTATAAATTATATTAAATTTCATCTAAATCAGTTATGTAGCTGAAGCGTGAAGAGGTAACAAACAAACAGAGAAGCACATTTTTGCAATTCAATATGTGTCAGTATTTGTAGTATAAATAAACTCGAACAAAATCCGTAAAAAAAAACCCTTTCGTTACAATTAAAAAAAACACTTTATTCCTTTAGTTAAATATCATTTATTGTTCCAGGTCCTTGACACGAGTAGTAAATAAAAAGCTCACACTCAAAAAGGGTTTAGTTACTCTATTGTGGTTTAATAGAAAGAGTGATAAAACGCAGACCGGCAAATGTACGCATGTTTTAAAATGGGCACATAAAAAGCGTTGTATCTTTGTTACAATGTGGATATCTTTATGATTACGACCACAAAAGGTATGCTCTGTGTTGTTTAGTGCGTGTTAAGAAAGTTACTGTTCGTTCACAACTTTGCAACCAGTTTTCACGGCTTGCATGCAGCCTATTAATATTTTTTATGTATATGCAAAAGATCTTTTTTGTGCATTATTCTGCAAATCTTGTTTGTTATTACATTCTGCGCAATGTTCAAGTTATATTTATGGCATGTTATTTTCTTACCTGGACTTAAGTAGGTACTTCATTAAAAGCGCATGTAGTAAGCGTTAGGTAAATAGGATTTATTGACTCATTACTGGGGTGCCGGATATAATTTGAAACAATGTGAATATGTAAGGCATAGGGGCCTAATCGTGAACGTGAACTATGGCTAATGGCGTCTTTTTAATTAATGTTATTTATGTGTTAAACTAAATTTAAAATCGAAAACCTAGTAACTAAACATTAGTTTGTAATTAGCCACTACTTTGTTAGTTATACGAGTACATCCAATATATTGCAACGTAGAGTCACGAATTTTATATAGACTATAGGTAACTTGTTTTAACAACTTTTTTCTTGCGACACAAGACGGGACCGACGGCTGGACAAGTCTTTAGAATCAGGACTATAACCTACCCCGCTCTTTCTCAACCCGTATCGATTTAGAAATAAGTTTTCTATATTGATCTGACCGGAAAGAGAACCCAGGCCCCTTGTGTAGTATGCGGATCATCGTACAACTGCATCAGCGTCGTCAGAAGAGCGCTATGAAGCACTATTTTAAGAGCTATATCACGCATCATTCGTCTTATTTACGATTGTAACACGACTACTGGATTAAACGAGGCATTGAACTCACTTTACGAGGACGTAAACAGCGGCGCTTAATAAGTGGAATTTCAGCAGACCATCGGAACTCCTCTGGCTGAATAGCCGTAAAACAAATCGAAAGTCTTGCTTACTCGAACCCTTTTCGAGTGAGATGACAGTTAAGGTTAAAGATCAAGCTACATTTAGAAAAGTACCTATAGCCTCAGGTAAAAATCTACTTACTAGGCTGTAAAAAAATATTTTAAGGTAAGTTTGATTCAAGTAAACTTAAGTACACGACATTTAATAGACACATTCAACTGCCAAAAGTTCAGGGACAAAAAAGCTGCATTAATCTAATTTAAAAATACATCTTCAAACATTCTTTATCTTACTTTTTTCTGTCGAATTCGGTGATGTGTTGACAGAATAGATAGCCGCGGGGAGAGGCCCTCTTGACTTGTAAACAAACCTAAAGAGGGTTCGTGAAAAGAATCTATAAAATATAAAAACATAATATTTTCTACTAGCAAATAAGGACGATGCTTCACCAAAACTCCATTATTTCTAGCAGTTTTGCTGATATTTCCATTCCTGGTCAAGTTAAATGCAGTAAATTAACCTTTCATAAAGTAAACGAATAGCGCATATTTAAATGTGTTTTATGAATATTAAATGTTTTACTATTAACGGTTCCTTTTAAAGAAGTGTTTTGCAGCTTTATAAGCAATTTTCTACTTCGCTTAGTTACAACCTAGCTTAGTTTGTGTCGCTTTAAGAAACAGTATTGCTGTTGACTTAAAAATAAGAAAGTTAGAATTTTGGTCTTTAACTAGGGGCACGATAATGCGCCCGTCAAGATAAGCCTATATCTTTTGTCGAAAAGCTAACGCTTCGAAATATTATAAATATTATAAAACAAATGAATTGTTATTATACACAAGACTTTATTGATATCTTATTCTAATCAAAATCTTAAAGTTGAAGAAAAATTTAGTTTTATATTTATATTTTAATGGTAAGTAAGCTAGTATAGGTACATATACAAACAACAAAATATTATTTAACTTTGAACTCTTAGTTTCCCTTAAACCCTTCAACTAGGGGTATGAAATTTGTATACCTAAAAATTTCGTAAAGTTTGATGACTTCTAGGCCAAAACTAAAATAACAACTTTGTTATTTTTCTTTGTGATAGATAAGGTAAATTTTTATGGATTTTGGTAAACTACAAACATGATCAAATTTTTTTTGCAGCTAAGGAGGCAGTGTACTGCTCTAGCAAATATACTACTTAAAAAATTTAATTAAATTGAAAATGGTTTATTTACTCAAACACAAGAAAAGTTTGTACCAAGCCTTCTCTTTCAGTAGTAAGTAGAAATAATCGTATAGAGAATGACTCACTGCTTCCCGATCACTAAACTTATACATTATAAACAGATAAAGATTATTAAATAAAAATAAAATATTTAATAAATACAGAATCGAACATAAATACACTGTAATAAAAAAGTATCCACTTTGAGCGTAAAATCAAATACAGCTTCTATTCGATTCCTATTCCGTAGACTGCAAATTTGCCAATATCCGCTGAAAATGTTATCAAACATTTTCAAACTTCAAATAAACTTAAGCCGTGGTTAGTTATAGCCGAGCCAGCAGACAGGGTAGTATTACGTGGTGGTTGTCACCCCAACTGCCCTAATTGGGCATCAACACCCTTAGATAGCCCGTAACTTGACACGAGAGAGTTAGATTTTGGTATTGGAGAAACATCAACATGTTTCTCCTTAAGGAAATCTACTAAAATCCTTGTTTTCATTTATTAAAAGTACAAGTCTATGAGCTTATAGGTTTGTTTTTGCTAATAAATATGATGTGAGTTAATACAGAAATAGACTAACACATTATTACAATCGATAAAATTATGGACAAATACAGTTAATAAGCATTCAAGCTGCCGAACCGAGTATCCTATTTTTAATGTTATTTTTTTATGTTATTACTCGTAAGAACAATATGTATCCGTATTATTATCATGCCCTTTGTACTGTCATTTGAATATGAAATTGGTACGATAAATAACGAAGCTGTATGCTTCATTTATAAATTTTGTTTTAAAAGCCTGAAGAAAGAAGCCTAAGAAGTGCGTTTAAATACAATGACTTTGCCTATCCACTCAATAGGCAAAGTCATTGTATTTAAACGCACTTCTTATTTAACTTTGTTAGATATAATAATAATAAATAAATAAATGTGGACAACATCACATACATTGTTCTGATCCCAATTTGAATAACTATTTAAAGCATTCGTATTTTGGAAACCAGAAACAACGAAGGTACCACATTCACATATTCATGTAGGTAGTACTTATAAATTACCTATTGCTCTTCTGGTATGTCACGTACATTATGCAACACTGGCATAAGCGGTTAACTTCATACATTCATAAGTATATTTAGGTATAATTTTAATTATCTCCCTAGTGGTCAGGACCACATTGCGACGCGCCGGGCCCTACATGGCCCGTCCCTGTAAGGAAAGTGGTCGCATTGAGTTTCGCGGCGCTCGGTTGTTCACCTAAGGCATTCGGAATTATAAACCCCGTCTTCACTTTTTGCAACAAGTCCTGTCTCTGCGCGGTTTTAGGGACTGTATTGAGCTCAAAGTTTGACCGCCAAACTTCCTTGAGATTTGTCTATAGGATATATTTTCCTTTTGAACTGATATTTCACGAAATATATTATCTAAATATAGTATATAAATATCAAGAAGAACTGTGTGTGTGTAAGGTTTAACCAGGTTTAACTATGGTGAATGTATATACAGGATGACTTTTTCACCATCTTCAAAATTTTTTATTGGCGTTCAGTATTGTATTTAGAGCCCATTTATGAAGTAAAAAATGTAAATCAAGTTTACACCCAAAAATATTTTTAGCAACATAGTTTTCAATTTTTACGGTCCTAGGCCTGTTAAGGTATGAAGGAAAAATCAAAAACTTATGAATAGTATCGT
Organism: Anania crocealis; assembly: GCA_949315895.1. NCBI lineage: Eukaryota > Metazoa > Arthropoda > Insecta > Lepidoptera > Crambidae > Anania > Anania crocealis. The sequence continues at coordinate 18,635,972 of OX438880.1, read as the reverse complement.
AATGAATGAATGAGATAAGCATCGCGTAAAAAAGTGTGGCTAGGAGGCCGTATCAAAAGCTTTAGATTTTTGGCGAAAATTTTCTAAGTGCTTTTTCTTAAAATTTTTGTATTGGGCTACACCAAAAGAAAAAATACATCATTTGGTTTTTGTCTCGTAGATTGCTATATTAAAATTTGAAAGGTGGTTAAAATTTCAGCCTGTATACACCATCATAATCCAACTTGGAGGAACCAAACAATTTTGTAGTTGGGTTATTGACTACAAACTCGTTTTGTACTTAGCGCAAAACAGACAACTTTTAAACAAATTTTATTTCGTAATTTTTGAACCCTGACAATTTTGTCACAATGGCCCGTATGCTACGCCACGCACAATTACCACGTGCTTAACAGGCAGGAAAAAACGTTGACCCAATTTATAGTAAAAGGAACACGTCAAAACAACGGCGTTATTACAATAGTGTAACTTGTATCTTTTTTGTTTAATGCATCTACCTACGCGCACGTGCCACGGGTGCTCATTCAACCACGGCGACAAATGTCAGACAATGGCTTGTTAGTCTTTTGTCGTGAGCGAAGGTTCGGGCCTGACGTGACATCCTCGCATTGTGCACACAATCAGGGAAGCATTGACCGTACTCTAAAGGGTTGAGTGATGTTAAGTGCCACTGAGACTTAAGAGGTACGACTCGCTAGCGGCTACGCGTGCTGCGAACTGAGAAGTGGACAAGAAGGTTAATGCAATGGAACCGAAACTTAGTTGTATTTGTCTAGTCTAGGTCATGACCATCTGTTTAAAGTTTATGAACTGGACATTTTACTTACGTGGATATAGAGTTAGGAAAAGTTTATGTACCTGCAATTTAAAGCTCTTTTTAAGACAGAGATACTTACATAAAGTATTTATACATACTCTCTATGTATAAATACTTTACGTAATTATCTACATACATTTTAAGGTTTACAATTGACGATACTTTTTGTAAAAATGATAAAGTATTGTGTAGGTATGCCTAGCATTTGCCAAAAACACGCATAAATATGAAGTTTTTATTTTATGGACTCTGTCATAAATGCCTTTAAAATATTTAATGTGGTGTAATAACGTAACTTAATAAGGAAAGTGATAGCACAACTCCTTTGTTTACTAACATAAGTGGAACATGAGTAAACGAGGTAATTGCGGCACATCTCGGCAACTCGCCAATAGAGGGCGCTAGGGACTAAAATAGACATGTCACTGGGTAGAGCTAGAGCAAGAGCAGTGTTGTTGGTAACGATGTTTTGTATTTCTTTTGCAGATTCAACTTTGAATTTTTGTTTATACATTAAGAGGAACAAAATACATGAAATAAATATAAATGTACATGATTACATGAAAGTGATTTATAAATTATTATAACACATACTGTATTTCGAGAGATTTCACAAATTTTGTAAAAAAACTCCATGTGGTATCAATGCAATATGTTTTAAAAAAATATTGTAAAGTTCTAAACATAAGTCTAAAAGAAAATGGACCGGTCACAATATTTCGCCCGCCCCGCGCCATATGTGTAGTTCACGCCCAGAGCCGTGAACAAAAAGCTAGTTTTAATATATATATTGTATCTTGTGCTAATCATTAATTATCCTTTGATGTACCGATTTAGATTTGCCTACCGATTGCGCCTGCCGTTCGTCAACACAACGCGACCAGACAGTTACGGACCGACGCCGACGTCGCGACGCGGGAGGCATTTCCGATCTTCCGCTTTCTTAGTCGAGGGGCTAGCCACTTACAGGCGAGAATATTAAGAAACAAAGTCTTCACACTGTCTTTGAGATGGCTTAATACGTGAACGTGAATTAAAAAAAATATATACATAATTAGTTATGGAATGGTTTGCCCGTTATGTATTTTAGTTTTTACTTAGTTGTGAGACTGATTCTAATTCACTTATTATCAATGTAAAGTAAAGGTATCATTCTTTATAATATACACCGGATTATATGTTTATTAATACAAGCCATTGAAAGTGAAGTATGTATGAACACCTACCTATCAGAGCTGCGTAAATTATTAAAAAATATTTTTTTTTATTTTTTAAATATCCTATATACCTTTGCACCGAGTTCTATAGAACTGGCATAAGCAATAACTACTACTTAAATAACTAGTATGAGAAAGATACCGTTAAATTGCGACTGATTAAATCTTAACGTCGAGTTGTGCATCAGAAATCCTAGTTTGTATGCATAGAATCGAGAGAGTTATAATTTTAGCCGAGTTATTGAAGATCAAGAAGGAATATATAGTCGCTGTCGGAACTGTTTTATTTTTAAGCGGTCACTGAAATCAAAGTAGGGTTGGCACAACAATCGATGAATGAATTATTATTAACAGTCTGTGGTGTGACTCTATCGCTTTAATTGTTTTTATTTGTTTTTGTTTTGCTTTCGCGGATTTCTTTCAGCAAAGGTGTCGAAGTTTTATTAATTTCGAATGAAGTGGAAAGGAATAAAATATGGGGTGCCCTTCGGTTCGCCTAAAATTTAAAGTCCTAATTTCATTTGGCCGAACCGTATTGGCCTAAACTTATAACGTATAATTATTGTCTAGTCTAACAGTTGTTTTCGCACTATTATAGATTGGTCTAAAAATTGAAAACCCTAATTTCAGTATGTCTAATATCGAAAGCACTTAAATGTATTAGCATCTTTTTTTGACATTACCACATGAATAAATATTCCCACTTTACTCATGTGACATTACGCTCTATTTTTTTTAAACCGAAAAGTTTAAGAAAGAATCGCTCACAAACCGACCCCAAGCAGTCTTGTCTGCCCTACCCCTAGAGTGTAATACAAAAGCGCCGAAGCCGTCACGGAAGTCTGATTGTTTGGATGCATGCATGATTGCTTGTTTGCATGCATGTCTGCTTGATTGCATGCATGATTGCTTGTTTGCATGCATGATTGCTTGTTTGCATAAATGCTTGCTTGCTTGCTTGCATAAATGCTTGCTTGCTTGCTTGCATGCTTACTTCTTTGCATGCATGCATGCTTGTTTGCATGCATTCTTGCTTGCTTGCTTGCTTGCATCCATGCTTACTTCTTTGCAAGCAGGCATGCATGCTGATAAAGTTTTTAACTTTCTGCGAAGAAAAATTTGGAACTGCAAAAGGGTAGGTGTTATGATATATTCGGCTAAATGTCGAAATTGGGAAATTATAATACGGCGATGTAAAGTTAAGCGTAGTAAAAATAGGCTAAACACGTTTAGAATTAGTAAAAATGTGCGAAAATAATTTAGGCTAATAGTTTGTGCGCCAATGACAATTAGGAGTACAAATAATTAGGCATCCCGATATATACCCTAAAATATGATTAGGTGTGAGATCAAAATGCTTTAGACTATACTACATATAATATCAGTATATAAACTTGAAAAATTTTGTCTCAGGCGGGACTCGAACCCGCATCTCCTCGCATGCCGGGCGGGCGCCATACCATTAGGCCACCGAGACACTGCGACACGGCGCGAATTTTTCAAGCATATTCTTACGCTATAAGCCAGCGTTGTTTCATCAAATGTTAGGAGTTTGCACCCTTAACACCCGAAAGAAACATCTTTGCAGATGTTTGACAGTCAGTTAAGATGAAACAGCTATTTATATACTTTATTTGATATTTTAGCAACTTAATTGCACTTATAATATCAGTATATAAACTTGAAAATTTTTTTTTTTTTTTTGTCTCAGGCGGGACTCGAACCCCGCCTGTTCGAGTCCCGCCTGAGACAAAATTTTTCAAGTTTATATACTGATATTATAAGTGCAATTAAGTTGCTAAAATATCAAATAAAGTATACTACATATAGTTTAAATTTTAATATGAAATCAAAGTTTTATATTACGGGTAATAAATGCAGATAAAATATTATGTCCATTCGTAATTTAAGAGCTTAAGAGACACCATGGAAGTGGTAAAAGGGATAAAGCTGAATCGGGAAAGTTGTTCAAAGAGAAACAATCTGATTCATCTTCAATGCATTTTATGTAAGTAAAATTTGTGAATTATATTAAAATTTCCAAAAATGTAAACGACCAAAATGAAACTCCTGCAGGCACTTTTTGTATAATAATATATTTTTTTGTTAGTACACTTAGTACCTACCTAAGTTACTCTCAAGTTTATGTGACATATAACAATATACGAGTAGACATAGGAAATAAAAAAGTAAAGTAGTTTGATTTTTACCTACCTAAAATATTATGGTGTCATTATTTCCCTTACCATTCTCTCTACATAAAAGGTACTCAAACTAAGTTCTTTAAGTCAAGTATTTGTTTTTTTTATTCAAACTAAATAACTTATATAAGGTCTAATAAAACATTATTGTTGTGCTAGCCCTAGTGCGTGCTCAACAACTCGTTACGACTCGTTGAGAAATTACCGCAGCCTGACTATAAAATTGTTTTACCCCTTTTGTAAATCAAATTAAATAATATTTATAACTAAATCCTTCAGACAACCGAATATTGAAGTAGGTTCGTTAGGTAGGAAATTGCATATATTTGATGTCGTCGTTGGAAGGAACTAATTCGGCATAATTTGTTGAGTTTGTTTATTTAGATGTCAACTTTAATAGATTATGATCGAACACAATCCGAATTATCTTCTGATTTAAGATATAACGGAATACCTATTAAGTATTTTTATAACACCAAACACAAGAAAGTATCTTCAATGTTCGTGGTTTTTAACAGCGTGTTAATAGCGAACAATTTAAGCCAAATTCGTACTGGCTACATTATCTGTGGTACTAGGTAGCTACATAGTGTGTATGTATTTGCAAAATAATTACGATATATTACCACTTTATTATATATCATCCTCTTTACCACGTGAAACCTTATAAATAAAATAAATTTATTCAAGATCAATGACTGAGCAATAATATTACGAGTACTATTCGCTTAAATTAGCGTTCCTATTCCGTATAACGAGATGGAGCAGAAACTCGCTAAATATAGTATTTACTTTACAACGCCCTCTAGTAGTGAATGGTAGAACTTGTTACTGGTTGAAGAACCAAAGCAGTTACTCCGTTTTGACATAGATGGCGCATGATAACGTTATATTATTATGCGTGCTAGATAACAGGAATCAAAAAAAATTTACAATGAATCAAATAAGTTCTTACCTGTTTGCTGTTAACGTTGTCATTTCGACGTTGTTTCCACACGCTGTTAAAATTTCATCGCAGCTACTGCCACCTGTGATGCGTTGTACAGAACTCAAAGAAATATCCTCGCTTGAGTTCTTTGCTGTGTTCGCAGCATTGCCGCTAGATGGCGTTATCCGCTGCTTCGCGGCCTGTTTGTGGCGGCTGAGCGCGAAAAACAATGCTAGAACGGCCTTGAGTTTGGCGTCTCGTATGTCTACTGCCGTAACTTGTTCCAATCCCTGGACTTTCTGTGCGTGTAGAAAGTCCAAACAGCATTGCACGTTTTCCAACTGAAAATAAAAGAAAACATACGGTTTAATTGCAGCGAGTAAGAACTTCAGTACACCTACGAAACGTACCTAAACTGCCTACGCGAATACCTACTCAGTTGATTGATTTCTTGTAAACATATTAAAACCCCTCTTCAGTATTAATTAAATGAGTGTAGTAAGTATCACTTTATTATCCAGGATTAATATTAAATTTCAATGTTTGATTCATTGTAAAACAGCGCTGAGATTTTTACTCGATCTTCGTTGTCATGCACGCGCGTTCCAATTTTACATGATGCGCTTACCAAATGAGTTTATCGCTCGATAAGTCCTTGAAATGTACCTACGTGCAATAATTCTACAATTTATATTACATAATTAATAATCCGTTGTCGATTTGACACGTCTGCCTTTCGAGATATAAAGGTAGACAACATCAATAATTGTAATATATAGGTACAGATATCATTTATACGTTGATATAGCTGGCACGTTAAGAATAAGAGCGAATTGCTTTACTTAGATTATAGTATAATTATGATGACGAAACCTTACAATATTATGTACCTACTCGTATATAACTTCTCATTGCAAAACATCGACAATTATTACTGTTGATTTTTACAAATAAAATTAAATAAGTATAGGTACTTACTGATTTAAACTTTCATGTTGACTATCACTAGAGTTATTTATATTTAATTCGGGATTTATACCATGTACCTTATTTATTAAGAGTTTCCGATGCCGTTCTCCCGTGATCATGGCAACAGTGCCGAAATATTAGATAAATAAGGTAGTATAAAAGTATAAAAGTGCTGAAGTATAAAACTCTTAATAAATCTACATGGTATAAATCCCGAATCAAATAACTCGAGTAATCATAATAAGCTTATAAATAACTGTGAAAGTTATGATTTAATCTTTATTCCGTGGTCATTGCGCTTGCTTGCATTGGTGTTTGATGCCAATGCTAAATATCTAAACTCTAAAGTCTAGTACCTAACTCATACAGAACTATACCTACATGCATACGTGTATAAATAGTGTCAATGATGATATATTTATTCATTTAATAAGACTTACCAAATAAATACAAAAAAAATAGGTTATCATAATTTTTAGAAAAATACATTATATTTATGCATTTCAATTAAAAGTATACATAACTTTACTATAATTATATATAAGACATGTTTGTTTAACAAAAGTATGATAGTGATACAACGACTAGACAATAAAAGCTAAGAACACATTGTTATTCATATTAGACAAGGAGTCAGAATTCAAGAAAGATAGTGGCTGATTATGATTGACATATTTAGATTAGGCAGTTTGTGTGCTAATTTCTAACGAGAGCAATTCACAACAATGATTGAAAGATTGAGGAAACGTTTACGCCAATAATTCTATTAAAGGACGTAAAAAAACATTACCTAGGTAGGTAGTAATCAGATTTTGGTTAATTTAAATTCCATTGTTTAAGTGATAAACATATGTTCATTCAAAATATGTACGAGACAGTGATCTTGTAAAGTTATTTTCTTTAACAATATTTCATAATAATACATTTCTAACACACTGGTAACGTAATCTTTGTATTGTGCTAAGTAGTAAGAGCAATCGCCGAGAGTCAGTCTAAGCTCGTAATTTCAAACTGTACAAGAAGCAAAAGATAAAAGATTGTCCATAAATCTTTATAAAAATACTAAAAGCACCAAATTAAAAAAAAGGAAATTTTTAAAGTTTGATAACATCTTATTGGTTGTTGTACAGAACGAAGTCTAAATCTGGAATAGCATCACTCTTTCTCATATCATGGGTTTCTTAAGCTACTAAGCAAAAATAATGCGCATCTGAATTGATTTTGTCTAATGTCTGAATTAAGTGATCCACATAATGGGCAAGATCTTCGATCGCTTAAAAGTGACAATAGTTTTGACAATTGTTGACTAAATGTACGTTTTGGTTTTATCTATACTAATATTATATAAAGCTGAAGAGTTTGTTTGTTTGTTTGAACGCGCTAATCTCAGGAAGTACTGGTTTGAATTATTGAGGACATTTATTGAGGAAGGCTTTAGGCTATATAACATCATGCTGCGACCAATAGGAGCGAAGCATCAGTGAAAAATGTAGCAAAAATAATCGCGATCATAATAACGGAAGTTGACGCGGACGAAGTCGCGGGGAACAGCTAGGAAAAATAAAAAATATCACTCAATCCAGATGCACTCACTAAAAGAATAATCCCAAAATCTTCTGCCCCCAATAACCATACTGCGATCGCTAACCCGCTTGGTGATCCTGGCAAAATCATTCATTCAGAGAGGCATATGCCCAGTTGTGATCTCGGGTGGGGTCAACCTCTTCCACTAAGCAATGGATTAGATTCTTGCTAGGGTCAGTTTAAGTCATATTTTTTAAGCATGCCGAAATTCGTGGTAACTTTTAAAATATCGTAACACCTAGATTTCAGTACGAACGAAAGCTACTAATTAGCCTCCGGGACGACCTTAATGTCATATGCAAGTGAGCTTGCGCATGCGTTGCGACACGGCGCGGCGCCGGCCCTTAAAAGGCACGCCTCCTGATCTCATAGGTCACCCAGCCACCGATCCTGACCACTCGACCGACTTACATGCTGCTTTAGGGCGAGATCGATCGGCCAATCTTATCAGACCTAGCGATCTCCTCAGGTATCCAGGCAAGGCCCAAGTTTACTGTAGGTTGGAAACAGACGAATGAGGTTACACTGTCCTGACTGAGAGCATAAGATGAGCGTTACTGAATCCAGTAATCATTTGCATGACAGATATGAAAGCCAAAGTAATAGTACGAAGTGTTTATTGCATTGCATCCAGCAATGTTAGAGCTTCAGTGAAAAGATCATTAATAGAGAATTACCATCTTGAAATCCTTAGGTATCCTTAAACAGTCCGAGGCATTATTACAACAGTTTACGAACGTTTTTTAATACTTTCGACAGAACTATTGTTGTCAACAAGGAGTCCCAAATATTTTTTTATAGTTACTTTGCAGTACTGTAACACTCATAAATTCTCATATGTTAGTTTCACTAGATACTAGATGGCGCTGGTAGTCACTTGAATCGTACAAGAACTTGGACGCCCCGATTTCATTTAATACCGACCTTTAGTTTCGGGTCTCAATACTAGATGGTGCCGGTAGTCAGTTGACTCGCGCAAGGACATCGACGCCCCGATTTCTTTAAATAGGGAATTCGATTTGTATGAAGTCAAGTAATTTCGCCTACTGCACTCTGAACGCTTCCAAGCTATTGGAACTTTCAGAGTCTTTAAGCAAACGCATTACTTACGCGGCACTGATCTATTGCTTGCACGCTAGTGCAACTTAGAGCCGGTCCACTGTAAGTCTTATCGCAATTGTATTCAATTAGTCTGCGCTTTAATAAACGCGCTTAAGCAAAAGCAGTCTTTCGTTTGGCGGCGACGCTACTCCATATCCTCCTGAACCTCACATCGGCTACAGTACTTATTTTCTCCACATCACTTACATTAATATCAAGTTCGTATTTTTCTATTGATACTTTCAACAAATCGTATTTGCTTCGTCGTATATCCGTCGCAACGGGAACTCTATTCAACAAGCCCGTAATACGATTCCGCTTGTGAGCCTCAAAGAAGTCTTTGTGTCCATTTTTAAAATTTCCCATATTCGCCAAAGTAGCAAGTAATTGTGTAATAATAATATTGCAGTAAAAAGGTAGTATTTTATGTTGCTGTTTATGTTAAAGCAATCCGATTTGTATTTTATAGTTGGTTGATTGATGTTTAAATGATAATCATATATTTTTTGTACTTTACAGTAGGTTTTTACTGTACTGTAAATGTGCCTACACAATATGAGAGGTATATTAAAAAAAAACGTAATCCAGATAAATTTTAATAACACAACAATAATAGCAATTTTTAAAGCTAAAATTTGGAACATAAACATGCTTATTTTATAAGGTAGGAAAGTATGTAAGGAGTCGGAACTTTGAATGAAAATCAAAATAATAAATTCTTGTGCTTGTGAGGATAATCGTATAGAGAAAACTTAATCTTTTTTTACACCAATGTCTAAGGTTAGTGAAAGGATCAGGCAGGAGATAGATTATGACGTTATCTAGCGCATTCTATAGTTAAAAACACTAAGCAAGTTTTGTAAAACATAAAATAATAAATTCTAGTGCTTGTGAGGATAATCGTTTAGAGAAAACTTAATCTTTTTTACACCAATGTCTAAGGTTAGTGAAAGGATCAGGCAGGAGATAGCTTATGACGTTATCTAGCGCATCCTATAGTTAAAAACACTAAGCAAGTTTTGTAAAACAAAAATAATAAATTATTGTGCTTGTGAGGATAATCGTTTAGAGAAAACTTAATCTTTTTTACACCAATGTCTAAGGTTAGTGAAAGGATCAGGCAAGAGATAGATTATGACGTTATCTAGCGCATTCTATAGTTAAAAACACTAAGCAAGTTTTGTAAAACAAAAATAATAAATTCTTGTGCTTGTGAGGATAATCGTTTAGAGAAAACTTAATCTTTTTTTACACCAACGTCTAAGGTTAATTAAAGGATCATGAGGTAGATTATGACGTTATCTAGCGCATTCTGCAGTTAAAAACACTAAGCAAGTTTTGTAAAACAATAATATTAACCAATCTCGACAGCTGTATGCTGACCTATTGCGTAGACACAATTATTATGCAATGCAAGAGATAAAACGTCATTGTTTCAATGAAACAATCGATCTGATACGAATTATTCGCATCGGGTTTTAGGAAATTATTGTCAATTAAAAACTTGGTAGCGAAATCAGAATATGAATTTTGCCATAGGTTTTACATTTAAGTAGCTAGGTATTAGTGGGTATGCACTGTGCATTTAACGTAAAAAAACCAGCCAAGTGCAAGTCGGACTCGCTCAAGAAAAGTTCCGTACCATATTCTTTAAAAACGGCTTGAAATCACGTTTGTTGAATGGGAGCCCACTTAATATTTATTTTATTCCCGTTTTTAGTAGTTGTTATTATAGCGTCAACAGAAACACATCATCTCTGACAATTTAACCGTCCTATCACGGTTCATGAGATAGAGCCTGATGACAGACGGACGGACAGCCAGACGGACAACGAAGTCTTAGTAATAGGGTTCCGTTTTACTTTTTGGGTACGCAACCCTTAAAATATTAATAGGTACTGTGTGTGTATCAGTCGATAGCCTATATCAGTCCCCTGTTGGACAAAGACATCGGAAAGGAGGATTTTGCCATGCACCACGTTTAGCAGGCTTGGCAATCGCAGTTTGGCCAATGGTGGAAAGAAAAAGCCGCTGACGTCTTCTTCTGACAGTTCTCCTCTCCACAGCCCATAAGATACCCATAGGAAGAGAAGGGTAGGTATTCAATGAATGAATGAATACTCTTTATTAGACACAAATAAAAAAATAAAAAGGTATTATTCTTTTTATATGCCGGCACCACGGAGCCTATTATCAAAAATGAATTTTGTACATTTTGAATTGCAGTTCAGATATTTTGAGATTTAACTGTTTCAATTACCAATTTATGGAACATTTTTAAACAATAAAGCATGAACTTGCAGATTTTATCGTCCGATTTTATCCTCAATATACTTAAGTATAATAATACTCACGACCGTTTTAGTAATAACTTCGTAAAACATTGTCGGGGTCAGATCGTGACGTTCTTACATATCGGTCGATATGCATTGGTATTGCTATTGTTGATTCTGCATAAATATTTATTCACGTCCATCCTCTGACATTTTGTAAACTTTTGCGGTAAATTTATTTGACGTTTTGCTATAAATAGCTTCCAACTTTATGTAACTAGTGGTTTTTTGTAACAACGCATGTTTATAAGTATTTTTACTTGTGATATTATTATTACAAAATTGTTACGTGAAAAATATTATTCAAGATATTAAAAAACTATTAGACTCGAACCGATTAATTCATTTTGGAGAGGCAAAGTGACCTGCAGAGGACTGATATTGTCTGTTAATGAAACAAATATAAATTACATACGTAATGAATAATTATACCTACATTTACGCGTAATATTACATGATGTCATTTCAGTATTTAAACTTGAAAAATTATGTCATAAGCGAGACTCGAACCTCGCATAATTGCAATTAAGTTGCTTAAATATCATATAAAATATGTTATCATTTATTTTGAATTTGGTATAATATGCATGTACAATGCTTATACATATGCATGCCAACATACATAGGCTGGTTTGGGTTTTAATACCCTTTAGGTGCCTAACATTCTGTATGACACGCTACATTTGACGGAATTTTAATAGTGACATTTTTAAGTTACTCATTTTTTTTTCATTCAAAGTTTGCTTTTTAATCGTTATTTTTTTTTGTACGCTATGTACCTACTTATATTTTTTCACAGAAATGCTTTGGCTATAAATGCTTTAAGCAGAAATGCGACTAATTAAATGAAAAGGATTGATTTTTATTTTACCCGAGGCCATTGTTTCAAATTTAAATACGGTGTGTCGGGTCCCTAACACGCACCAACCCTTTTGACCATTATAGAAGCAAAAATACGTCAAAATTACAAAACATGGACGCTTCTTTTAAATAAAAAATATTCTTATATACCACTTGACTGAGAACAACAGTGTGTATTAAAAAATTATTACGTCCTACTAGCGGACCCGACAGAATGGTCTTAACGATGAATATTCATTACGTAATGGTATCATAAGAAAAATGTTACCAATTGTTCATTATTAATATGCTTTTTGATACACAACATTATTTGTATTTATTTTTCTGGCTAAATAGTTTTGTTGGTATTCCGACACGGGAACAGGCGACAGACATTACTGGCCATGTGCAAAATTCAGTTTTTTTACCCCCCTAATTTTGACGATACTTGCAGCAAGCATTCTGTCAATGTTATGTCAAACGGCATACATTAAAAAAGTTTAAATTGAAAAAAGCCATAAGGTTACATTACAAATAATTTAGTATGGTGATTAAGTTTTCTTAAATTTTCAAATATTCCGCGCAATTTCCTTTTTTTTCTTTTATAAGAACCTTCTCCTGTCAATGACAAACAAAACAAAAAAAAAGAATTAGCGAAATCGGTCCAGCCGTTCACGCGTGATGTCGTGACCAGGGAAAATAGGGATTCATTTATATATTAATAATAATATATTTGTAGTATAAAAAACTTATCAATTCATTTATTTCTTACACGTAATTTTATGTAAATATTAGATTTCTATGCAACATAGCATATACTCGTAGATCAAATAACATTCCTAATAATTGTGATGATATCGGAAACTCGCAAGTGAACTTGCTTGCGGATTTTGCCTTCTTGCGAGAACTTCAAACGCGACATGCCGTGCCTACATACGTACGTTACGTCTAGTAAAGATGGTTTTATGGCCGGACATTTAAGTTTAACCAATATGTCCAAAATGCTTAACGCGTGGACTTAACTGTACTAATTCAGTGAACTACTATCGATGCAAACACTTCCGAGTTTTATGTAAGAGTATTGACAAAAAGATGTTATAGTACTAACATCTGAGTTTAGGAAGATCATTATGCTGCGGATAAGAACCGCTAAAATGTCACCCTTATTGAACAGGCAAGCAACAGGCAAGAGCGCTGAAAGTCAAGTGCGTCCCGTTACCCGCCGGGTCAGCGTCGAGGCCGCGTCCTGACATTACCAGGGCTGTCTCGTGCGAAAGAGAAAGTTACGGCGACACGATAATTAATTACTAGAAGTCGTCCCTGACTTTATTTGCAGTTTAAAAATATTCTTACATAAGTTTTTTTACAAAAATGGAAGTTTTTGATAAAAATGGAATCTACATAATTTTTTACACAAATGACTTAGGATAGAGAAGTTTGGTTATGAAATTAAATTATGGTTTGGTTTTACATCAATAAAAATAATAAAAAAAAATCTTACTTTTACGATCTTGCTAAACTCTTACCAAGGAACGGCCGTCTATACTATCTACATAAATGCACATAATATCTTCTCTTTAATAATTTAGGAATGGGTTAAGAACAAACATACAAATACTTATTTTGTAATTGTATTGAAAACTTTGTTTCTAACATTGGCAGCCCTGAGCGTTATGGGACGCGCCATAAGCGCGCGCGCAGCTGATCGCAGGTCCGCGATAATTGATACACGCGACTCGCGATTCGCGAAACGCGCTGTAAGGTCGCAACAACAAAACGTGTTTCGCGTACAGTGAAATTATGCTTTGGACACGTTAAGGCCAATATTATCAATATAATTATCATTTATGCAATATTTTTTAAATGGAATAAGATGAAAATATTGTATCTCAATATTTTCATCTTATTCCATTTTAAAAAAAGCAGTTGCCCGCAACATTTTAATTGACTCTCGTTTTATCGTTCGAAACTCGTTTTATAAAGACTTGCAAAATTACATAAATACTATCAATTTATGTAATTTTGCAAGTCTTTATAAAACGAGTATAGTACAGTAAAGCGTAATGTTTTTGTCTATGGTTGTATTTTTATTGTTTTTCCCTTTTAGATTACTAGCTACATCCATTAGTGACTACCTTTTTACCAATAGTAGTTACACATTGTGCTGACCGAACATTTGTTTTATCTAGAGCTGTAATATGTAATAAATCATGATAGGAGACCCCTCAAAGAGAACTCGAAAAAGATATAATCATAAGTTCCCAAACTATTAAAAAAGAAGTCGATTTTTAAAAGATGTAGGTTGGCGATGAAATAGCAATTTAAATATTTACTCCATTTGTGAATGAATAAACACACTGAAGAAGTGACACCAAAAGAACAAAAAAAGGGTTTGCGTGCATTTTTTATAACCTGTGGACCTAGAACCGTTAATGACTGAACTAGTTAATAACGAATGATACTATAGTGTGTATAGTAGACTTGAGTAACCTATTTTACCAAAAAAGACCTGAAATTAGTTCGTGGCTTACTTTGTCTTTTCAATTTACATCAAGACTGATTCAGCAGACTAGTGGCTTAAATTAGTAGTTTTAATTCACAATTAAAATTACTAATTCAAACTCTAAAGAGCTAAAATATAAAAAATAAATAACTTTGGGAAGCAGTAATTATCCTAAACATACAGTAATCAGAGTGTCACGAATATCGGTCACGCTATAGTTGTTTTAATCCGCAAACTCTTAAAAGCTTAAGTATTAAAAACTTTTGGAACCACTAATTAACCTAAACAATGGTCAGATGGTCACGAATGTCGGTCACGCTACACACAAGAGACACCAGATCAAACTATCACAAAATGTCAAACTCTACAATGGAAACTGATATTTATGCATTGTATTCAAAGTTGAAAATCTACTGGAAAAATTTAACATTTACTTATGGTTAGGTTCATGTGCTGATACATCAATTATTATAGATCAATTTCAAATAATGAGTAACACTCAAAATTTTGACATAAGGCAGTACGCAAACCATTGGTGAACAAGTCCTCTTGGAAGTCGATTTCTTATCATTAGGTTGAACCGTTGATACATCAACCGAATTTCCATAAAAAACAAATACTTCAATTGATTGTTGGTCTAAAGCAAATCGTAGATTCTTTGTAAGTCTGATTTACCTTTTAACTAAAACAATTACAATAAATAAACAAAGTTTGTTGCTGTAATTGACGTTGCTATTATTATCAGATAATCTTCGATTTAAAAAAAATACATACTTACTCGTTTTGCATGTTTTTAATACAACTTGAGTTAGGGTTGAAAAATTTTCAATTATTTTTTTCAGTAAAACTATTTAGCGGCACATATTACAAAATCAGTAATTTCTGGCCATACCACGGCAAAGTCAGTCGAGAATGCGGTGATCCACCTGGTAAACCAATCTTTCTAAATAGTTACAGAATTAGGTACTTTAAAGAAGTACCAATCCCTCAATTAAATAATAAAACTAGTACTTTTAAATTAGGAGCGATTGTTGAGTTTTATTTCATTCTAGTAAATTAGCTTCATAAAAACAATTAACGGGAACACTGATCTCGTGAAATAATAAATTTCGTATAATTTACGATATTATTTACGCAAATTTTACCTGTTTAACATGCTACTATGATGCAAAATAGCATATTCTTCGGTATGATGGTCAAATTACGCTGACCTTATTTCAAACACGTGAGAGTTTTTTTTAATAATTCATTATCTTAAATTGCACCTATTACTGACTTTCCCCGTGGATTGTATTACATTGTGTGATGATTACACTAACAAACTGTGGTCTTAATTGGTTGGGTGTAAAGTTGAAAATTGAACAAACGGATATCAGTGCAAGTAGTTTAGTGTTAACTCATAAATCTGTCGCACGTAACAAATTAGGGCTACGTTTGGACTGAGGTGAAGCGGATTCGATGCCCGGAACTAATCTTGAAATAAACGCGTTGTTTTGTATAACAAAAACACTCGACAATGTAACGGAGTAGAGTGCCGCGGTGAGAAATATGAATTCATTTTTCATAAGTACTGGGGTCCTTAGAGGTTAAGTTAAAACAGCTTTAATTTAACTTATGTTTTGAAGATAAATTGAGTACTTAAACTGTCTCATGTTGGGGATATTAAACAATCAAAGTACATATTATAATTGGTAAGTATTATTTTAACACAGTACATTGTTGATTGTGATTGTACATGGTGTCGGAACATAAAATATGATAGCTCCACTCCTTCTCTTCTTATGAATGGTAAGAGGTGACGAAAGGAGTATTGCCATAAAAGAGTACCTACCCGGTGAAGCTGCGATAGCTATCTTTAGAGATAGTAGGTCCTTCCGAAAAACAAAGTTCGATGTAGATGACTTTGACTGAGAAAAAATTTTACTAGGCACACTGATAAAATCTGCACATGAGCACTTTACAAATGCAAATGATATTTATCACATTTCAGATTACGTAATTTTTTAAAACCATATACACTTGGCTAACGTCCAAGTCTTTGACCTAAGCTTGGTAATTGAAGGGCCTAATTAGGAGAGGAAAGGAATAAAATAAGATAGAATCTTTGCAGTTACATATGCATGCTGCATTACTGCATCAAGCCGACCTTGCTGCGGCATAGTCAAAGTACTAGCACAGTGTACTAGTATCCGCATCGATGTAATATTTTTAATGATATCGCTACTTCACTAGGTACTGTAGTAAAATAACTATTTCGCAGAGAAATGTCGTTTTTATAGTTTTTATATTACCAAGATTTGGATCTTTAAGTTTTCGCACGTTTTGCTTTTTCTGGTCGGAGTAGACTCCGATATAGGACATTAGTCTTGACAATAATCAAGAATCACCTAGACAAGTTATTTTTGGACCATCGTACTACACTAAGGTCACCATTAAGTAGGAAGGTAAGGTCATTTTTAAACCATACCTAAGAGACCTGATTATAATTTTTTTTGACAGTTTTAGGGTGAGCTATAATATTATGTCTATGATGACAATGAAAATGAGAGGCCGCTATGTAGGTACTATAATTGACGCGTGTTTTGGTATTATCATATTCTAGAGAATAGCACAGACTCTTGCGTAATGTGTATGTGTATTTTTAATAAAAATGCTTTGGAATAATGTAATTTGTACCTTTACTGTTTTAAAGACTATATAATTACGTATATTTAGTGACCAAATCCAACATTTAGTTATCCTATTTCATTCCTGCATATAGGTACGTGATACACCGACCTACCTCCTTAGAATAATATACCTCCTACATGGACAGCCCAAAACTAACACGTATTTTACATCAAAAAGTATATTTACCAGTTAGTGAACGCTAAACCTGCAATTTCTCAATGTCCAGCTTTTACAGTAACAGATACACCAAAGTCGATCGCGTCAATGTAACCATTAGCACAGATAATATAATACTACACTGAAAAAAGTTTCGAGTAATAAATAACCAACAATTGTGTAACCTATTACATAAAAATAGTGACTACATAAGTATAGTTCCTAGTAGACAAACTCGGTTTTGTTAAAATAGTTTAGTTATCAATAGCTCAACAAAAATTATTACTTACCAACAAATTTATAACTTAGGATTACCAAAGTGTTCGATAAATTTATGTTATGAAGTATATGATATTAGTGTTATGAAGAATAAAACAGTATTGTAAAAATAGACCACTTATTATGTTACTACGTATAAAACTGTTTTGTTATAAATAACTACGGGTTTGGTATTTTTTACACATACTTTTTTAGTTATTATTTACAAAATGGTTTCTTCTGTATAGCATCTATACTGTTATCGTAACCAAACTATTTTGTAATTGGTAACTGAATTATTAATTGAGTAACTGATTAATAATAGCTTTACTCTGAATTTAGTAGTAACAGTACTTTCTTGTAATCTGTAACTGAACTTTTCGGTTAACAGTTACATCGCTTTTCAGTTACAAGAATGTTTTTTTGTTTACAGGTTTTTAGCATGTAGCCAAAATAAATATACTTACAAAAAGTTTTAACAAGATTCATTGGCACGTGCCTAAATCTTGCTGAAACTCTTCATATATTATTTTTGACTACAAACTTATGACACTTATAAAAATAAAAACTTGATTTGTACTATTTTGTTATACATTTATTAATTAACAAATTGGTTAATAATATGTACCTCTACTTATATATTCATTTACATTAAACATTAATACTTAAAATATAATAAATTATACTTAAAAAAAACATTCCTGTATTTATAAAAAGCAAAACTCCAATGATATTATAACACTTAAAAAAACGAGTTTAGTGGGATTTGAACCCACGTCTCTATGCATGCCAGGCGAGTGCTTTATCCACTAAGCTACACAGACATTGGCTAAACTGTTGAAATTTTGCAAGTGTGTCTTGCTATCGAAGCCAGCGTTTTTTCTGATCATGATCAATATCAGAAAACGCTGGATTTGACAGCGAGAAACACTTGCATAAATTCGATTGAATGCGAAGAGACGTGAGTTAGAATCCGTCCTCAGGCGGTCGATTTGTTTTAAGTGTTATAATCTTAGATATAACAAGCATGTAATTTATATTTTATGTTATTTTCAAGCATTTACCATGCTTAGTTGTTTCTAATGTGAAATAAACACATGAAAAAGGCGGGGGATCCAGTCCAGAGTTCTATTTCCATAAGCTTTTCCCTTTTTCTTGTTATTGCTGCGGCTATCTCAGCTGAACTTGGTATTTAACTGATAAAGCTTTCCAAAACCTCTTGTTTTGATGGTCTCCATTGCTTTTTTTTTGTAGTTTTCTTAGTCGACATTACATTTGCTGTGCTCATTAAGAAAGGTAGCGATGTTAATGCGACTAAATCAAGTTGCTCTTCGTGCGACTCTGTAAAATTAATATAAAAAAATTAATCGCTTGGGAAAATTTGCCACTAACTATGTGGGTATGGGTGGGTGCCATCAGCCATGGGTGGCTAATAATGTCATGGTAACGATATCTAGCGCCTTACGTACAGATAACTCACGCGAATTCAGTTTATGTATTTCTAATCTGATACAAAATTGGGCTACTTTTAGGAAAGAGATAGACACTATAATGAGTACCTGAGCATTGAAGCTACAAGTTTCACAAAAGTTCAAATATTGGTTGAAGTTCAAAGTGGAATGCCTGACGGGGTTTATGCAACGAAACTCTCTAAGTATATGTTATTGCCTTATTATGTTTTATAGTACTTACCGAAAAATGTTGTAATATACATTTCCAGACCCCACGACCGCAGATAATCAGAAATCGTTTTTTCTGCTGCCTCGTCTGCTGGCTCCATTGTTGCAAGCGGCTTTATAATATGACCGGTTAAATAATTAATTTACTCACTGCACAGGTGATTATCGTACACTATTTCGAAAAATATAGCGCAAACAGCACCTCGCCGCCACGACGCGCAACACGAAAAGAACAGGTTTATAAGTTTCGTTTGACACGACTGCGGGCGGGTAAATTCCAAAAACGTTTCGTTACGCGCAACATAACTTACATCACCTCTTACAAAATTGTTGAGATTTTTATTTTTATTCAATTATATTTCATTTGTTTGTAGTAACTTTCTTAAACAATCTTCAACAAAACTATACAATTGGAAACAATTTTTTACTAGTTAATAAATAGCACTTTAGTTAAGTTAAAAAAAAAATTGCTTGGCCAACTTTAGGTAAATTATCACCTTAAGTTTGTTTATTAAAGCAATACATTGTTATGTTACAAGGTGGCAAAACCGAGTTTGACAGTAGATGACAGAAACTTTAGTAGCTGAGAACCAAACTCAAATAACTGAAATGATTATGTAAAATGCAACAGTAGCTGTTGGTCTTGACGTAAACGAAATTTATTTGTAAGTTAACAAAGTTTGACTATTCCTCGGTTATCTCAACTAGTTTTGTTAATTAATTTTTTCAGTGTAGTATTAGGCACAGGAAGTCCAAACAATAGAGCTGGACCAGTTTCACCACCGTAAACGGCTGTCAACGTCATCGGACCAAATGCTGCCTCGTGGGCTGACTAACAAAGATAGTTTACCTAATTATAGACCAAAGAGTTGGGCAATATTTAGATAGTATCCTTTCCTGTGGGGCCGGGCTAATGAAGAATTGCATCACCGCATTTAGAAATGACTCTAGGAGTATTGCTAGAAGAAGCCTGACAAGCTGGCGATCATGGGAAAATTCTAAAATAGGAGGCTGTAGGAGGCCTTTGTACTCCAGACTTATCAAGTAGATAACAATATTTTTCCTTGATACAGATGGCGTGAAAAATCATTTGCAGCAGGTAAAAGCAACATACT
The DNA here is from genome assembly GCA_949315895.1 of Anania crocealis. NCBI lineage: Eukaryota > Metazoa > Arthropoda > Insecta > Lepidoptera > Crambidae > Anania > Anania crocealis. Next base: position 18,615,601 of record OX438880.1, on the reverse strand, counting down.
TTCATCTGATTGACAAAACGCTTAAAATAAAAAACGGGCGACAGGTGTACAGTTAGCTGCAAAAGTATGTACTTAAACAATTTTTGGTTTTACCCATCTTATGTCGTTGCATTAAGAGTCAACATTAGTCAGAAGTATGTAAATACTTTTGCTTCTAGGACCCTGACTGACCCTAGGAAGCAGTTAAGGAGTTTAAAGAAAGATTGAGCATTGTCAACCACGGGCAAAGAAATATTTTCTTTGACCACGGGCGAGTAATCTGTCCCGGGCGAGTGATTAATACCAACCATTAATTTAAAAATCGCAGTTTCAAAGTAATGAGGTAGATTTAAAAATACTGTGAATCATAAGCAGTTTTTAAGTAGGTAGTGACTAGTGAGCTAGAATGTAGGTTTAAAAAAATGCTGTTAGAAGTTAAAACATATGATAAGCAAATTTTACGTACCTACCTATATCTTGTATTAAATACTCATAATTCAAATAGGTACTAATAGAATTGATAGCTTCCCTGGCAAAAGTAATGGTAAATATAATTTGATAAATGCGTCAGACTAATTAATATTTAATGAAAATATGCAGACGTTGAACTATGCGTATCTATCATTGATTTCCCATTAGATCAGTGGTATTTGATCTATATACACTTACCAACAAATAGTATCGTTTTAATGAATCTTTATTCAATAAGCCGACATTGTATTTACCTCTCAGCCATTCGATTCGACCGTTAAACATCCGTTACTTATAATAAACAGAGATCCATTCAATTTGTCGAACGAAAGAAGTTATAATACCTACATACAGCTTCAGTAGTATGACTATAGGGTTTGATTTGAGTGGGACTCTCCTATTCAAAATAACTAAAGATTTATATCGATATTTAGTTAATCAGGGTACCTGCGCTAAAATATTTAGTCATAAACTGTATATTTATCCCATAGAAACATAGGCTGAAATATAATCACAATTTCGACCTCTACACACAAACCAAGCGGTCTACTGAGCGACATAGACAAAATTAGTAAATCATTATAACCATTAGTAAAATTAGTATTTCTGCAAGTAGGCCCCAGGAGGAGCTTTTACACGTCCCAATATTTAAACCTACCACTGCTTCGGTACAAGTCTAGGCACCGAGAAGAAGCAGCGCAAGAAACTCGGTCACTTTTTGCATATTTTAAACATGTTCCTTAAAAAAATATACATTTATGATAAATATAACCTAAAATATTATACCGCGTCAGTATTACACCCCATTATATAAAAATATGTATGTTGGTCTGTCTTGTTCGTTTATCCCGGAAATGATACCCTAAATGGATGAAAAGGGGTTGAAGTTTGGATGGATGGATGGATCAACCATTTCTCGATTTGATAAAGATAAAGATAGGATTTGGACACAGGATAGGTATGGGCTAGTTATTATCCCGAAATTGTTAGGTGACACTTAGGGATCGCTATACATATAACCGAATTCAAAGAAAAAAATCTTGTTCTTGTCTTGAATCGGAAAAGATAATTATGGTCACACTAGGCATGCCTATTGATTGATACGTGCCGACCTTAAATCGTACAAGTTCATGGTCGAATAAGATGCCTAGCGCAATTCCGCATATCGTATTAGGTGTAGGCAGTAAGTGCTGTAACAATTTAATTTTACTAAATATATAATATTATCTCGTACCTACCTAGTTGATTAGCAACTCCCAAAGCCCATTGATTTATTAGTAAATGTTATCTAGTGCTAAGATGATATTGTTACGAGTTGCATTATAAATCGTTTTCTGTTTTGTATTTATTTGTATAAATTATTATTAGTCTGATCCAATATTATGTAGGCTTATTAAATTTCTTTAGTAAAAGGTACAGACAGAAATGTGTTAGAATCACTTTGGACATAGCGCCTTAGAATATTGTCTATTTAGAATTTTGGTTTCATGAACATTACGCAAACACATCTTCTAAAAAGAAATACATCCAACAATCACAGTAAAATAACACGGGAAAACTAAATAAAGCTAACTTATATTATCCAATGGTTCAAGCACGTTTACTATAGAGCTTATTAGAAGCCTATCGCAAATAAATCCTTCCTTATGGGACTTGAAACTGCAAACTGCAAACGTCGCGCACAACAAGGCCAAACTGTAATCAGTGTTTAGCTTAAGAGTAAGACACAATCGGTGTTATTACAAAAAATAAAACGGTGTTTAAGACTTGTTTAATTTTGGACGACTAATTTGAAAATATGCATCCATGATATTAGTTCAGTAATATGTCAAACAACTCTAATTGGCCGTCTTATAATTGGACACGGTTTGAACGTTATTTTTTTAGTAATAACACCGAATATTTTTATCCATCATCATCAGCTATATTAGTCCATTGACGGACACAGGCATTACGACACCCATAGGAAGAGATGGGGTGGCGATATTCTGTTTATCTTCCAACACCACACGGCACATTTTATTTGCCTTTCGACTATTGCAATTATATCATCACGACTGTGACTCTTAAGACCCAGGGACTAAGGGTGAAACTGTAGCAATTAATGCAATCAGTATTTTTAGGAAGAAAAAAAAGATAAACAGCCAAACTTTCATTCAGCTTCAAACGTGAATAAAAATGATACCACAGTTCTCTAAAAATACCTACTCAAGCAATAGGTTTGTCTCGGACAAACATAGACACGACAGACAACAGTTATGACCTTAAATCAAACAAGTTCATGGTCTTGGCGGAATCGACGCCTCAAGCAAAAGTAAAGTCTAATTCGCCAACACATGTTTGCTTTGGACAAATTGATTTGTTATTTAAGGTACCTACTGATAGGTGTGTAGGTATGATCATCTTACGGCCGGTCCCAATAATCTATCTATCGCCAGTTTTGACAGTTCAGAGATAGGAAACAGTTTCTATCTCTGATTTTGCCGCCCAGAGAAACAAATACCTACAGAAGTTGTTTTCTATCTCCGATATGCCAAAACTAAAGATAGATAGGTTATTAGGACCGGCTGTAAGGCAATAGGTAGTTATTCATGGCAGTAGCATGGCATAGGAATGACAATTGAAAAAACACTAGAAACTAAATTTCTAGGACTTAACATGGATAGTAAACTTACATGGAAATCACATTCTGATTATGTTTGCAAAAGGCTGCGACAGTTCTCATTTGCTCTCCACAGACTGCAACTGATCGTCAATGAATCTGCTGTTTTAACAGCCTATCACAGTTATGTAGTATCTACACTCAGATATGGTTTGATATTCTGGGGAAACTGTACTGACAGAGAAATGATATTTAGAGCTCAGAAACGCTGCATTAGATCTATGTATCGTCTAAAATCTGATGACTCTTGCAAGCCATATTTTATTAATAAGAAAATCTTGACCTTTCCTTGTCTGTTTATTCTGGAATGTGCCATATTTATTAAATCAAACATAGATAAATTCGAATTTAGATCACGGGCTCGCCATAAAAATAAAATGTGCTCAATTCGTGCCAATTCAAGCTTATTCCGAAAAAGTATATTTTGTATTGCTCCACAAATTTATAACCGAATACCAGAATCCATTCGAGACACAAATGACATTAATTATTTTAAATCAAAACTAGTCAATTATTTAATTGACAAATGATATTATTCCTTTAATGAATTTTATTGTCATATTGTATAATAATAGTAATTAATATTAATGGAATGGTGTAAATTATATTTTATTGTAAGATTAAATAATAATATTAATGTTAAATAATAATAATAAAATTAATTAAGATTAAATAATAATAATAATAATGTTATACTCGTAATAATGTTTTTAATTATTTAATTGTACGCCCTAGTGGCAGGACACGGTTAGTTCTAAGCATGACATTTTATAAGACCCTTGTTGTATACCTGTGTTCCACAATAAAGATTTATGATTATGATTATGATTATGATTCATAATTAATATTGGCTTATTTCATTTGATCAACAACTGACCGAAGCTTATTTCTTTATAGTTTTCAGATTGTTGTACGTAGGTATTTGTAATTTTGCAGTTATTTTAGTTTAAGATAGGTAGATATTGTGTAGGTACTCAGTAGTTAGAAAGTAATAAACTAAGACAATTAAAGAGAGCACAATAAACAATTAAATTCTAGACCTGAAATCGAAAACATAAGTAGGTAGCTCATAAAACGGAAACAGTTTAAAAATTAGATAAATTTAAATACTAACGAGACATGTTTCAAATAAAGCTACTCGCAGATCTGACTAGACTAGACTATACTAGACTAACAAAATCATTATGGCAAAAACAAAATTGAAACGTGATAACATGTATTAAAACCATTTATCTGCATTACCTAAAAGCCTTTTCCTTATTTTCGAGTTCGTAACTTTTTACAGCATATTAATAATTATAAATAGCGCCATGATCTGCTAAAAAGTCTATAATTAGCGGCTATATTATCAGAAACAAATGACTATTCACGAGTTAGCCGACGCCATTTTGCTTGCTCTAATAAATTGGCAAAACGAGGTAAAATTATGCCGGTTGAAGTTTAGTATGAGATGCTTGATATTTATACCCAATAGTGAGACGCGTAATCTCATCACTACGTAGCTACGTCACCAATTTGGCATTTTATTTTAAAACTGTTTCATTTAAATCTGACCCAGTGAGCACTACTCTGGGTAAGGCTATAAAAAAATAGAATTCAAAACATGACCTACGGCTATTACGCTAACAAAAGGGGTAGGAGGTAAGTTAAGAGTAAATAACAATATTTGAATGTGCCTTTATATAATTCCAAAACATCTAAATTCACACTTCAGCAGTATCTATAGATTAAGAAATAGGAGGAGGATGACTAGAACGTGACAATTGGTTTGTGTACGTGACCTCACCAGACGCCTCCAGGAGACCGACAACCGGCTTTTGTACTATAAATTGCATCTAGAATTCTAGAGATGCCATTGTGCGAAATCGGTCAAGGAGATTAACTGTTTGTGGAAATGAATCATTATTCTATCTGATAGACAAACTTAGTCTTTCACAGTTATTACAGCATGTGGATGACGTGTTCAATGGTTATTCTTTCAGAGATTGTCCTCTGCAGTGAAACGATGGAGCTTGTGTTTTAAGGGTAAGTTTCTAGGTAAATAGTTCACAGATGAGTGCATAAAGATTATATTCTTTCTAAAATATATTTTAAAGTAAAAATGTGGGATCTGTCTGTTTACAAAACAACGCTTGAGATTATTAACTACATAACGGTGGGTTAGGTTAGGTTAGATTGTTATCCATCGACGTTCACTTATGAACTGACGAAGTTTACAATTTTACGGTACATATACATCTTGAATTTAGCAGTAGTGTAGTGTTCTTCTAAAGACTAGTGACCATACTCGACGATATAATTGCATACCGCATTATTATTATTGTTCAGTAAAAATGAAGCGATTTCGTCTAGATAACCATCTGTGAGAGAACAACAGTTGCTGAATCAGATGGAGTTGGCAAGAAATGGTGAATATGAACCACTAACAATAAAACCAAGACCAATTACAATTAAAACTTTAAAAACCCTAATAATTAAATATCATAAAAGAAGGTATATTGTCATTGTTTACGATTGATTAAAAAAAATATGTTTAATTTTATATTTGTATCCTTTTATTAATAAACCTACTTATCACATATTTTACAGGTTTAAGGTGCCAGGTATAATAAATGTAAATAAAAATACGTTAAAATATTGGCTTTAAAGTATAATAATTCAATTGATTTACCTTATTGACAATATCCTAAATTGTCATTTCAATAAACAACTCTATTTTTAGTCCGTAGTAGCTTCGTAAGCGCGGCCGCATTCTTAGAATTCAGATAATTCGACTGTAGGCAGTAGGCACATTTATGTACACAAAGATACAAACACAAGATACATTTTTAAAATGTATGCATCAACTTCAAGACAAAATGTAGACGTATATCCAATTGATTCTGACTGTACAATGTAAGAACCGCAGCTTGCAAACAAATTCACAGAAACATTACTCTTGGACCTCTCTAATTGCGTTGAGCAAAAACAAGTTATTGACAATGGGTTTGTATGAGCAATCCGTTGAGTAAGATCTACTTTTTGCAGCGTGAGTCATGTTTCAGGGCAAATCCTACAGTACCTACCATAGCGTTCCACGAGGAAAATGGACTTTGCTCTCTTTCAATGACAATTTCGACCAAAAAAAGAAGCGCTTTTTTAAAAAAATATATTTGGTTTATAGTGTTTAGATTTTATACTTGACATTTGCTTTGCTTAAGTTTTGTATTTCTGTGTGTAACTATCGTTAGTAAAGGAGAGTGATTTTTAACGATGTCAATAAAATTTTAAAACGTTGAAATATTATAATGCCGTAAAAAGATCAACTATACAATTTTGTTTTCAGTCAAATAGACTTGAAACATAAAAAAGAAAAACAAAATTTTTATGCCGTTTTTTTGATTAAATAAAACAAAGCCTAACATTTTAAATGGCAGATATTTATTTATCGATGATGGACTGCCGTTCATTAGTTTTGGTAAATATCATTTGAATTGACTGACAAAAGAATATGTATTTCGATCGGTATCACCTAAAATCCGATCTGAGTTTTACATAATTGATAGCTACCGGTTTTAGCGCTTGACCCGTTTACTCCGCTTTGTATAGGGTTGCCAATTGTATGCTTAATTAAATGGTTGACACAATGCACAATAATAGCAGACACATCGATTCCTTTAAAATTAGTTACGTGTTACATCTGGATATGTAGATAATCGAAGTAATATTGCTTTTTGTTTGAAAATAAAGTTGCACAGTAGTAGTTGTAACTCATTCATGGACATCGTCACATAAATTAAAAAAAACGTTTTTGAAGTGAAACTTCTTTATCGGCGTTGGAAAAAATTTACCGTCACGAAAAAGTTTTCGGACCGTCACAAAAAAGTTTTCGGTTGCGCGTCACAGCGTCACATTTTTCGGTTACGCGGCATCTTTTTCTTGCCCCTACCACGGTTGGTTCAGACGATAGCAAAAAGGTAAAGTGAAATAATATTTAACCAATTTAACCAATTTAACCAATTTAACAAATTTAACCAATTTAACAAATTTAACAAATTTAACCAATTTAACCAATTTAACCAATTTAACCAATTTAACCAATTTAACCAATTTAACCGATTTAACCGATTTAACCAATTTCACCAATTTCACCAATTTCACCAATTTAACCAATTTAACCAATTTAACCAATTTAACCAATTTAACCAATTTAACCAATTTAACCAATTTAACCAATTTAACCAATTTAACCAATTTAACCAATTGACTAATTTAACCAATTTAACCAATTTCTGGAAAGTTGCATGTAGATCATTTTTCGAAAAATAAGGCCATAAAGAAGTTTCACTTCTTACGTGTGTACACTAGTACACGCACAACTTTTTTCTTTTTTTTTTCATTTTTGTCAGTAGGTACTATTATCGATATTATTCTAATATATAAGGTAATGATTCGTTGCCTTACGCTTTAGTTGACTCTTGACTGATAAAAGTTATGCAGATATTATTTAATTACTTACCTATTTGTACATACGTGAATATTTTAAAATATAACAGAAGTTTTTCAGTTATTAAGTAATAATAAGTAAACTATTTTCTGAATTATGTTGTAATTATGACAAATACCTACTTAATCAGCACATCCTTAATTCTAACGATGTCAAATTCTGATACTATAATTATGTATATTTTACGATAAGTATAATACGAGTAGCAATCAGCGAGTCCCATTTGCTGTCTGGTTTTGGCAATTATGAATATGAACATGTGGATGCTTTAACATGTCTTGTTATTTTGTACTATTTTTAACGTGCGGGCACGACCTTTTGGCGTTCAGTATTGTATTCTTTTTCTTCGCGTATATTATCATAATATCTTTTGTCAAACAGTCATTGTGTTTCCGAAGATTTCACAAATGCATGCATGTTACTTCCTCTGTCAACCTTTCTCAGTGTTTTCAAATGTCAAACTTATGTTGTTCTTGTTGAGTTTGAATAATTAATATTGTGAATAGTAATTACCTAAATATGTATGTATATTTTTTTTATAAGGATCCCTAATCTGTTCTAGCAATAAATATAGCCTATGCCACTCAGGGTGAATGTAGCTTTTCAGTGGTGAAAGAATTTTTGAAATCAGCACAGTCGTTTTTGAGTTTATTCATTAGAAACATACTTATACAATCACACAAAAATACAAATCTTTCCTCTTAGTAATATTAGTGTCCTCCTATACTATGAGTTTTTTTTAATATTGCAGTTTCTGTTTTTATTTGTTGTTATTTTAAATTTAGATGGACTAAAGTGTCACTAAATATTGTCAATATGTTTTATTTTTTTTTCTCTCTTTATGTTGCACTACGTAACCCCTATTCCACTTAAACATAGTTTTCCTTCTTAAGGTTGTCTGGTTAGAGATCGCTTTTAAGCGATAAGACCGCCTTTTGTACATTTTTTCTTTGTAATTCTAAATGTTTTTTTTTGTCATGTGTTTTATGTGCAATAAAGTGTATTGTATTGTTTTGTATTGTATTGTAAAGGATTTGTATTTCTATTTATTATTAAAAAACCAAGCTAGTTGACGTTATAATAATAAAACTCTGTGTCCCGGAATTAAAGTGCGATTCTGGTGCTTAAACGTACGGGACCAAATAAAAACACTTATCGAAAACGATTAACCAAGCAGCTGTTACGGTTCGTTCGGAAAACGGGACGACCGAAAAGTGTGTCTCCATACTCCATACTAAAAGTGGCTGGGAGCATTAGGACCAGGCGCTGAAATATTGTGCCTAATTACAATTACACCTAAAAGGATAAAATTCTCTAATCCTATCATACAAAACATTACCATCGTAATCGAACAGATAAAAGTTATGTAGGTAATAGGTAGGTACTTTAGCAAATGAAATTAAGAAATAATTACTTTTCCTGTGTATTAAACAAAGTACATTTTATTGAATTTGATGGTGGGTACCAACTAGCGAGTGTGTGTTCTCCATTAAGTTCAAGATCTCTGCCAGTAAATCTGCCACTCTTTAAACGCTCGTGACAGTTCAAGGCAACGAGATGTGACTGGCGCCTGCGCATCGGACGCTTAGCCGGGAACTTATTAATTTCTTCGTAATCATTTTTACAGCTGCATCACTGTTTACAATTTTCTTTTTATATTAGCATCATAACTGTATACCTACTCATATTTATTCATTTTCGGTAAGGTTTGGGGTTAAGGTAGGGGTTTAAGTAGGTATCCCAAGACACTCAGATGTCTCAGATTCAAGTCTTACACTTACACTCGATATTTCATTGTTTTAATATCTTGTAGAAAACTATTCGCTAAGTACTAAATTATTTTAGTTATTTATTAAACAATAAACTAAACTGTTTTTGATCACATTCGATATTTTTAAAATGTAGAATAAAATTTTAGCTACCAACATGTTAACTTTAGCTTAATCTGCTTAGATTCAACAAAAACCTCTGGGTGTTTTGTTATTTGAAGGTCAGTTTGGGTGACACGAATGAAAGCTTGCTTGTCAAAGGAATACCTACCTACGTATACATTGGTCTGTCCAGGACTACCTATGGTTAGCTATGCTACAAGTGAATACTTATATCAGTAGGTATTTTATTTACCAATTCATTATGCTTAAGTAGGTAGGTAGGTACTTAACATTTCCACTCAATTTTGGTTAAAATTTAAAGGTCAGATTATGAGCTAGCTTGGAACGCACTTATTATATTCATAGCAAAACTAATAGTAGGTACCTAGGTAGGTACACAAAACTAAACAAACACTGTTTTACTTTATCCTATCGTTTTGGACACTTTACAGCCAACGTAACACGGGCAGGCAGTCTAGCCGTACATTCAACAAAATAAAATATGATTCATGAACGCGAGTTAACTCAATAATTAAATATATCTGTCATTTCAATTCTAAAAACCAATATTTATTTAGGTAGGTAGGTAGGTACTAAGACCAAAACACCTTCTTATAAAAGTGAAAAGTTGAAGGTAGATCAAAAAAGGTATGCTATGATTACAAATAGTAGTAAACACATAGTTTGGAAGTACTACTAAACTACGAATATATATATGCAAACACCTACTTACCTATCTTTCATTGATTAAGATTTACCGACACAACATTAAGGAATACATTTTACGGCTGAGCTTACGGTACCGCCTCATCATAATTTAGAAGTGAAGGAAGGCGGAGTTCAATCATTTGTCACTTTCATTGCCTTCATGTCCCAAAAACGGTGACAATCGACACAACACGATATTAACGGAACCTGCGACCTGAAGATGAAACAAACCTAGTCGAACCACTGAATTTGTTTTAAAACTTTATTAAGTAATACTTACGCTAATTACAAAAAGTTTTGTTCACTAACACTTCTAATCACTGCACTAAAAGTGTTTATTGGTTTATCCACACACAAAAAAAAGGCACTGATCACCTGATGTAAAATTGTTAATTAAAGTTCCCAAAATGAATCGTCGATATTACAAATAAATCGATCCGTCATGTATTACGATCACGAATACACACGTCGTTGATCGAGTCGAAAGTCGCGGCCGTCAGCGCGAGCGGCGTACGCGCGAATGAATGGGATTGGGAACTGACTGGCTACACATGTCTGGTATCTTGTATCGAGAAAAACATCGATTTGAGTGTGCGATCAGACAAGTACCTAATCATAGCAATTAACGTATGATAATATAAACGGGCCCTAAAACTAACAGACGGACAATGAACCGTGACTTACGGTCTGCATTACCTGTCCCGCAGATCAGATAAGATGATTATACGCAGACAGCATCCGGGTGGGTCATGAACGATTGTGCAAGTACAACCACTTAGTGGTTTTATGCAGCTAAACCAATTTTGCATTAGAAGACATATTTTTTTATTGTATACTCATATATTGCATTGAAATATCAATTAGACAACATCTCCATACAAAAAATATGAATAAGCGAATTCTGATCTCTTGCATAGAAAATTATTATAATTTTCCCTGTAACTAACCCACCGAATTATCATCACAAATACATTCTTGACACCATTCATGCAAATTGTTTAATAAAGAATTTTCGAAAACAGTATTACATTTTATCTAAAAAAAAATCATTTATAAAAAACTTTATTAGTATCATAGGGAAAGATATCTTTCCCTATGTTAGTATGAAATGGAAACGAAAGGAAAGTAAATGAAAAACAAGCAGAAAATTGCATACCAAAAAATAGCAGTTTAATAATACATTTTAGGTGAGTGCAAAATATGTTTTCCATTAAAGCTGGGTCTTTATCCAACTGGGAAAATCTTATATGTACTTTATGGGATCATTTATCCCTAAGTTATGAAAGAGCTTTTAGCAAAAAATCGTCAACTTCTTCCATGGTTATGTGTAAGACCTTATTTAGGTAATTTAGCGACTGTGGTTTACAATTCGTGGCAAGAAAAAAAAGATACCTCTTTAGATCTAAGCTAAAGTACTACCGTCACTGTCACGTGCTGCGATGCCGGGCTACCCTAAACAACAGTTAATGCAGAAAAATCTGGCATTATTCCAACTCGCAATTTTGTGTACCTAGAGGACCAAATAACAAGCTAGGGAAAACCAGCTTACGCCAAGAATAAACTTTTGCAAAGTAATTTACTCTGACAGTCTGTATTTTAAACATTCGCGCGGGAAATTCGAAATAATAGATGACATTCTACGAAAGAATTAGTTATTTTTTAGATAACAATTCGAAAATTAGTAACGATTGCTCTATAAATAAATAATAATCAAATTCATAAAATAACTAACAAAATTATTGTCGTTTATTGTTAAAGTCAGAGACATTAATTTTTACTGTTTAGTACATTTCTTCATATCACTTTTAATTCCCTCCCTTATTTAGCTTCTTTTGACATTAGTGTCAAAAGAAAAAAACATCATAAACTCGCTGAACTCCTTGAAAAAAAGGTTTTTTAATCTGTTTAAACTTATAATATTACTTCTAATTTATACCTCCCTCCTATTGAAGAGGTCTAGTTCAACAGTGGACTAATATAATAATTAATTAGTTGCTAGTTTTTTTTAATCAATTTTTAAAATTGATTACATAGTATCTAATTTAAAAAGGGTCCTACATAACACCTCTTGTTAAAAGACATCATCTCATTAAAGAGCAATATAAATACATGCATTAAGGATCCATTCAAACTTTATCTCCCTAAATAGTCCTTTTTATGCAGATAATTACGGGTTAAAGACGCCTCCCATATCGATATTTCATCGGATCAACAAAAAACGGTACAACTTAAAATATTTAGTTTCGTTTTTTGCGAAGCATCTACGATAGATCGTTAACTGAGATGACTGGTATCTGACAAACAAACGGATTGTTTGCTTGTCTTTCGTGACAATGTGATTTATTACAGGCTGATGAGAACAGTCCACTGCTAGACACGACATAGGATTTTGAATTCTATGTCGCAGGGTTCGTGTATAATTAATCCGTTTGAATTGGAGTGTGATCATTGTGTATTATATGGAATGGATAATACACGATGAAATATGAAAGTAGGTCAATAATTTTAGGTACCCCTGTTAACAATCCTGCTTAATTTTATTTTTAAGGAGGATAACCTAACCAGTTTGTAACGTTTTACGGAACTTTAATAAAATATGAAAATTAATTTTCTATCTGAATTAGAAATTTTAAACTCTTCGGCAATTTATACTAGCGTAACTCTAGACCGCTGAGCCCTATTGAGTATGAAAGCCAAAGTCCGCTAAAGAATGAGTGTTTACTTGTAAGTAATTTATAACGTTAGGTGCGTTACATACTCGTAAGTTCAATAGCATTAAACAATCGCCAGGTAACGATACGTTCGTGGTAACTAGTATGCCCAGGAGCTTTAGCGCCGACATTTCCCTTAACACTTGCTCAAACAATAGCCAACTCCAATCTAAAAACAAACAAACGTTCAGGCATGTTTGAATTTAGAACAAATTACAAACCCTGTTTTAATAATTAACAATTTATTACGTGCACAGGCGTCATACAAATTCCAAACCACCTTTTTATAGTAATAATTAATTCATATCCATAGATATCAGAAAGGATTCTATGGTTATACCTAATAGCAGTAAAATTTTAATTTAAGATTTTGTATTTCCAAATTAGAAACATATTTACAGTCACATTATGAACTCATACTGAGTGGATACAAAACGAGCTTTTGAATCCCAAGATCGACGTTCTTAAGGCCACAGTATGTATATTGCTTATTCTTGAATTCCGTTTACTCCACGATTTATTGTATACGAATCGTTTTAGAAAATGTCTTGAGAAAATTACACTTTAACTTTATCGAACAAGTTGGCTCATGTTTAACAACCTGTCAGCTTACGCAGGGCCAACTTTACGACTTATTCTCGGGCGCCCCGCGCCTTTACTATGGGAACTACTTAGAAATCAACAGTTCTATCGGAATGGTAACAAATCGGTGAGCAGCTTTATGTGCCATAAATCTCAAAGGCACTAATACTTCGCCAGTCACGGTATAGTTAGCTTCAAGTATGTCATTGTAAACTCAATTTACCAGCACCTACCTCAAAGGCGCTTTTTTCAAAAATAAACCCTTTATACGCCTGTAGTTAGATTCTATTGTGTGGTTAAGTTAATGAAAATACCATTTCGGACGATAAAATGTACTTAATTAGCAAAAATTTTACAGTCGTAAAGCGTGAAGTAAACCACCAGTTATTCAATTATTTTTTTGTTTAGTACGACTCAAAAGTGGCTAACTTTACGCTTCTCAAACACAAAATTTATATTTAAATTTTTTTAAAGTCCTATTCTTTGGTTTTATTTTTCAACTTTAAATAGGATCCCGAACAAATTATCATCGAAATCGTTCGGTCCGGTAAAAAGTTAAGAGTGTCAACCTGGTAAATGTATTAATATAGTATGAATATCTACTACGCGTCGAATTATAAAGTTTCTCGTTGTTTTCGTCGGTAAATGATCATATCACATCACTCTTAATTCTTTCGTCGAAAATAACTACTTCTATTGCAAGTGGTTGTTTTGGTGGGTGCTCTTTAGGTGTTGTAGAACACATAGTACAAGACTAAAAGGTAGATTAAGTCTATGCCCGGCTTGCAGAAATTTATAAAGAACCTTGTCGACTGGCTACGGGATGTTGAATAAATACAATCAGTAGTATTTACTAAATATCATTTATTAATTTGATGGCCAACTGTCATTACATTCCAGGAATTTAATCTGAATAGATATACTACTATTAACTAGACAATCCCCGTAGCTAAAGATATAATATTTTAACCAATTAGTACTAGAGATATGACTCTCAACATAATTAATTCAGGGTGTGTGTAATGGTTCGGGATTGAAAATAGTGCTATCCGTTCTGCATAATCTAAATAGCTCAGATATAAAGACTCGACTTTAAAATATGTTAACATTAAAATACAACTATGGTTTCAAGTAGCTGCCCTCCCAGGAAAAGAAAGAAGATGGTACCTTTAGATGTTGAATACTCATCGGGATCGGTCAGTGCCTCGCTTCAGAACATCTTTTGGAATCCCTGGTTAGGTCCTGAGCCTTCTTGTGGCTACTAAGCTCCCGGATGGAAGTCCATGTCAGTTCCCAAGAACAACCCAACGTTGAAAACCCAAAACTATATCGACTTCACAAGTCGTTCCATACAAAATACTAGGTTCATCATCAGGAACAGAACCTCAAGTTAAATGTTGATAAGGAATAACAATCTAATCCAGATAGAATTAGAAGAATATGATTACGAAATATGAAAATATCAATAAAAATGTAAATATAAAACTATAAATTTTATAAAGATTAAACCCATCTGAAAAGAAATTTATCAAATTAGTAACCTATCTTTTGATACAAAACATGAGGTATGGAAACACACTTTTCTAAGGAAATACTTACGTTTACTGAAGAAAGCACATCTTTCAGAAACATATCCCTCGTCCACCAACAATATTATATAAAAACTCCTCTGAAACAAATATACGATTTTACAACCACGCCATACGAGAAATTTGTCAACCAGTGAAAATAAATCAATATTTCAATATATTTTACCTCATGTTGCTTTGCTATTACACTTTCAGATATAAGTTGTATTAGATGCCCTTGACATCTTTGGATTGTTATTAACAACCACTATAAAAATATATCCGCCATTTGGGTCGGCGATCCTAGGTCAAGTGTCCCAAAGAAAACCTAATCCTTCCTGTTATGACGTTCCGTTACGCGTTTCGATTCACCAAAGTAATCGATCATACAAATGACACTTAAATGGAAGGAATCTTAATAAATTAAGAAATAGCCCTTATTTCCTTTATTAGAAACGAACTAGAAAGAAAATTATTATATTAAATAGATATCCCAAACTTGAAATTCGGAAGAAAAGAACAATATGAACTAAATCACAATACGGCGCCGTAGCGACGAAACCAAGAATCATCAATAGATGTCGCTAGGCGTTCGGAAAAATCCAATCAATTACAATGTTATTAAACCTGCAAAAAAACAGCTTGCGTAGAATTTGCGTCCTTACACTATAGTGTATATAAATAGAAGATGTGTATGTATTGTATAGGGTGTCCTCGGCGGCGGATGTGGTCTGTCTAGTAGTTGTCCTTTCCACCGCAGTACTATTGAATTACTATCGTACGAGATTATATAAGAAGCATGTTATTGATACGTTTGAATTAAAAGTTCGTTTTTATATGTGCTACTTTATTCTCATGCATTACCTCTTTGTAATATTCAAAACAGTAATAGAATTTTAAAACATAGGTATGAAAACCTAAACTATTGATCTGAGAGAGTATTAAGCTTTATTAACGTTATAAATTTTACTAAATATTATGAGCTATAATTATACATACCGACCGAGCTGTGTCTATTTATAAACGCTTTTGATAGTAGCAAACGAATATATCAAATTAGATACTATTTTTAAAAATAAACAAGTGAAATGTACATCAAGTTCCGCTTGAATAATTTCTACATTTTCTAACTTGTGTTAAATAAAAAAGTCACATACCTATTGACTGATTCTATCACAAAAAATAGACATGTATATAAATAACGTTAAAAGAAATTATATTTATTTATACCTACAGCTTTTTTAATTATAGATTTATGCACTTGCTTTTGACAAAAAAGTTATTTATTTATAATTACTACAGTATCCTTAGGATAGCATTAGTTTTAAAAATGCCCAGAAATCTGTTAACACAATTTGTGTGTAGGGACCGGTGAAAACGATGTCTTTTTTATATAGTAGGTACATGTACTTGTACATAATGTTGCGGTCAGCAAGTCACAAATGAACATGATTTGTATTCTCGTATTAAGGCTATGAGAATCGCACTGCGGTTGCCTAATTAACGTAATCAATGTTGGACATGATTGCCCCAATTTCTCTGACTTTTACTCATTCTTTAGAAGGCGCGGAAGTACGTGTTACCGACATAGTGTGTACATGGGCCAATGATGTGTGCCGATAGCTATTTCGGGCAATCAAAATATTCCTGCGCCGCTTTCATTTTTGGCTGTTCCATAATAAACAGAATGCGCCGGATATTTGGTTTGGTCTCGACGTCCAGAAGATTGATTTTATTGGTTATGAACGATTTTATGACGCTTTAATTTCGAGATTCAAGTGATGAATTATAGTGGCGGTAAGTTTTTGTTTATTGGTTATATGGTTATAATAACGAGGTAGTAGGTATACGTAAAGGTAATTTATGTATAAATTGGCTAATACCTATCATATTTATAGAAGCCTTATCAAAGTAACATAAATTATGCCACTCGACACACTATTAAATTAAAAATTCCTCAATCAGTGTTTTCAGGATAATGTTAATTTACGACTTAAAGTCCATGAATGAAGTTTAAGTGTACCTTTCAGGAGTTTTACCGTAACCTAAACAGCAGAATACCATACTCGTACATAAGACTTCGCATTTTTTATAGTCATAGTTGCAGCGGAATCTATATTTTCTGGATTGCCGCGTTGATAAAAAGCCCCTCTCCTAACTTGCAGTTGCACCGGGGTCGCACGTCCTAAGCACTTTGTCGAGTAAGTATCTTTTTCAGTAAGACATAGCCCCGCACGGCGCGGTGGTGCAACAAAAGGATGTTAAGGAGTTTAGTTTTTTTTGTTTTGACGTTAAAAATGACTTTTTTATATCCGTCCGAAAAAAACCTGTCTCCTTAATTATCGATATCTAATGGAAAGAGTGCTCACCATTTGTTGAGGGTTTCTCGGCTTGCGGTGGGCCCTTGTCACCTTCAGGCCGGTGACTCCCTCCAGCACGTCAGCCAGCAGCAGTCCATCGGCGCAGTCTCTCGCGAGCCCGCCGCCCGAAACGCCTGCGCGTCGGCGCGAGCGCGCCCGCTCTAGGTAATGGTTGGCCCAGTCTGTATATATCTGGTGACAAATAAAATTAAGAATGAAATTATGTTACAACTTAGGTAGATTTAAGCTTTGAGCACGACTACTGAGTTCCGGACCATAGGAAAACTACATTTACTTTAAGTTTGTATAGTACCTATGTAAGTAAGTATATAAAAAGAAAACAAATACCCGGATTTAAAAAACATTTTTTAACACAGAAACAAAAATGAATCAATAAGAGGAAGGTGCTATCATATTTGTAGAGTTTATTGGATCGGTAAGTTATTGTGGACTAGGAACGCCCAGACCATGTATATTTGAATTACAGTTAGATTTTCATAATTATATTCTGATGATCAATTCTAGTCATCTGGTTCAGTAGGTACTTTCTAGTAATTGCCTATTACAAAAATTTTTATAGTTACTTATTACAAAAATTTACAGTTATGTGATTATTTCGCGAATAGGAGAGAACCAGAAGCTGCTATAAACTACAAAAAGACAACCACTACCATACATATTAAAATTTATTAAAAAAAAATACACGAGTTCAATATTACACAGATTTGAATTACCTACTTTATTTCCTAGATTTCCTAATTTAATAGGTCATAACAGACTCCGATTTTCGATTTTTCTTCTTTTTCGTCTCTTGTATAGGTACTACAATATATAAGATGGGGCCACTTGATTCTTTACTATCTTAATCTTCGATTTGTATAGAAAATCGAATGAAAGTTCTTATACAAGTGCTTTATTCATTTATTTGGCCTTGGTATTAAAACATGGCGGTCTAATCAGACTCCACTAGAATAGGGTGAAGGCCTTATGTCAGACTATGATGAATTGCTCCGTAGAGACGGCAATCTGACTTCAAACACGTGTGTACCATTTACCAAATTGCACAGCATAAGATCGCAATCAGTTGGCTATTATTACTGTACCTTATAATATTGATAAGATTTACTATTGCATTGACTTAAGATGTCAGCTGAGTACATTGTATCAAGCATCACGTGAATTTGAAATAACTTTAGCTTTATTTTATGTTGTTAAGTACTAGCTTTCCTATTAAATCGCCCTCTCGGTAATAATGCGTTCATGATTTTATCGGCTTTTGTATGATTTATCGCGTTTTTCGCAGAATAAGAACAATATACGTGCTTCCCCAAGACTCAAACTAACTCTATGACAAAATCATCATCATCTAAATTGGTTCAGCAGCTTAAGCATGTAGAGGTAAAATGCAAATAGACAGTTAAGTTTACACACTTGCGCATTTATAAAATTAGAAAGGCTTCTTGAAACTAAAACACACATCATACATGAAATTTTAATCACCTCCCAAATTTTAATACATCAATCTACAAGGCAAAACAAATGAGGTTTTTTTTTATTTTGGTGTAGGCCAGGACAAAAATGTCAAGAAAAAGCACTTAGAAAATGTCCGCCAAAAACTAATTTTTTTAATACGGCCTCCCAGCAACACTTTTTTGGCGCGATACGCATCTCATTCATTCATTACAATACTATTCATAAGTATTTGATTTTCTCTTCACACTTTACCAGGCTTAGGACCGTAAAAAATTAAAACTATATTGCGAAAAATATTTTCGGGTGATAACTTAACCTACATTTTTTACTTCATATTGCTTCATGTCTGCTCTAAATACGATACTGAATGCCTGTGATGGGATGTGTGAAGGTGATGAAAGAGTCCTCCTGTATATTGTTTTCCATTATTAATGGCATAACTTCCTCTTTACATTGAAATAAACATCCGATCATTTATCTCAGAAAATGCCATTTTTCTTTGAATATCAAAATAACACCTCGAGGAAAACTTGAAGTTTAACGCCCTGTTGGTCTTAAATTTTTAAATCCGGGTCAAGATCTCTGAGTCCCGGGTTCGATCCGGGCAGCATAAAAAATCGAATTTCTGAACATTGCACAGGTTTGTGATCACCAACCCGCATATGGCAAGCGTGGTTATTATGCCAGTACCTATCATTGCTGTGAAATCTTTAATTCAGTGATGGAGGCCTTTACCTGCAGTGGGATGATTATAGGCTGTTACAAATTTGAAGTACCGTAAAAGTTTTTAGTTTTTTTGCAATTCTTTTTTATAAATTTATAGATTGCCAACAAATTTCGTAAGCTTTAACACATTTACACGCACTAATAATTCGCTATGGCATGGCACCCGATGGTTAAAGCAACTACTGTTTGTTCATTCCGTATCCGACAACAAAGTAAGCATTACCAGGTAAAGCTATCAACTACATGTTGAATGAGATAGGTGCTGATAATTCGAGACTTATCGTAAAACTTAACGACAGTACCTAAGGAGAAAAGATCGAGATAACACATTGAACATCAAGAATGATGTTTCATTTCAACATTATCATAAATGTGCAATTCAGTACACAGTTTTATTGTTACTCGTAAGCTTAACTCCAAAAAAGAGGGGTGAAGGTCAAGAGTCCCATTAAATCCTACACAATAAAGGCAGTTCATAGACGAATTGTGATCTTAGCATTTAATTTGTAAATTACAAATTAATCAATTATAAAATTTATGCACGGCCATTATTTCAGAATGGCTGCTATTGCTGCTGGCGATTTGGATAGTAGGTAATGTTAACTTAAATATCTTCATGAAAAGTAATAAGTTAAGGGTTAAAGTCAAAATAATTTGCTTGCATTATCTTCATTTAATAAACCCGTGCAAAGACCCGTAAAAATGTAGGGGACAGCTTGAATCAAATCTGCATAGTTAGTGATATGACGTAATAGGTATTTTAATATGTAAGCGGTATTGAATTCCTTAAAGGATTAAGTCACACTCGTCAATTCCAGGAGAATGGGGGCAAGTGGTCGGTCGGCGACTGTCGGCCGGCTCATAGTCTAGCTCACTGGGTGTGATGGCACTCTCTTGTCGGACTCGCTAATGGATTTAGAAGTTCCGTTTGATGGGCACTAATGGTTCTACGTATGCTTTGTGCACAGTCTGTCTGGAGATACGCTGCAGAATTTACATGAAATATCAGTTCTCAGTGTAGTCTTGGTAAGTTGGATTTATTGTATAACGATGGTATTACGATTATAATGTCGTTACTAATTTTAGAAACGCGAAAGTTTTTATGTACTTTTTCACGTAGTGGCTTATAATCATCTCACTGCAGGGCAAAGGCCTCTAAGTTTTCAAATAACACAGCAATATAGCTTAGATATCAGAGTAACATATGATATATCTAGAATATAATATTTTTCTTAAAATTTCGTGTAGTTACCGCGGGAAAACAGCATAATAGTTGTATTTTGGGTGAAGTCACGCACGTAGCACAGACGACAGATGGCGCTGCCGGTTGGTTACCATGTCATTTTTTTTAAGCTAACATTTCAACATTTCTCTCTGAATACAGTACAAAAGTACATGTAGACGAAGTCGCCGGCTACAACTATCTAATGTTATATATTTTAGGGAGCGTTAATAAAAAAATATCAAGTTTAATATTTTAATATGTGTGGAACGTTGCTGAATATCTTGCCAAGTTTTGGCGCAGTTAAATGTTTGTAATACATTAATAAGGGAGCTGTATTGTAATATCATACTACGACGCACAAACAAAGCATTATACACACCAGAAAAAGTTTAGGATTTACTTTTTACGTCAATCTTTTCTCGTATATGTAAAATGCCGTTGGAAGATCTACAAGAATCCAATGAATATTTTATCATCCTTTGATCTTCGAAAAAATCCAGTCACTCATATGACGAATATATTCATGACATTATAATAAATCAATGTGTTCAGATTTTATCAGGTAATCGAATGTTATTAGAATAATCATGACATGTAAGTGGGTGATTCTGATAAGGACCCGCTGCATCTCAATTCGTCCTTTTATCAGCTATCACACGGCTGTTTATTCAAATCGGCTTCGAATAGCTTTCGATGGTAATAAATCTATTGGATCTGACACTTTTATCGTCATACAAACTACATATATTAGGATCGAGGTAATGTCCTTCTCTATTGATATCTTGATCGGGAGCGTCGGTACTATAAGGTACATGTTTAAAATTATCTTTAATCCGACATTCAGTAAATACTAAATTACGACTTTGGTACATGATATATGCAATTCAGGAAACTATACATGAATGTTTACATACTAATCAGTTGTTATAGGATGTACTTAATAGGTAAAAAGAGAATCCTATACATTATGAGTGCTATATCGTCATTAAGTCCAGACATAGGGCGAGTAGAGTATTAAGGTGTTTATATTTTTTATTGGTTATAGTAAAGTGCGCCTCCAAAAACAAGGCGAGTTATTTGGTCTTCTTTTATTTACCAAATGATGACTTGGTTAGTGTAGTAGTGCGGTGAACACCGATAATGATTCGATTCCCATTCAGATTAATACAGTCGACGTTATTTTCTAAATTGGCTCGGATATGGAAGAAGTGGAGTGTTATGATATGGAGAAGAAGATATGGTTATAGTTGTAGTAACTTAAGCCGTCCGTACCGGATCTACTAAAATAAACTAAACAATAGAAGGCTTGAAATCTTTAATCTTGTATTAAAAAAAAATAAAAAAATCAAATATCTTTATTAAATACACTTTTATCAGTACATTATTCGCACTGCTCTCATATTAAAGCAAATCTTCAATTAGTTCTTATTCCTAACACATTTCTCATTTAATAACTCATACACGATAAGATACGTGAGTTAGATTCCAACTTTATTATACAAGACTTAGGACCTTCTAAACTAACTTTTGACTCTTGTTAGCAACTTGGAATGAAGTCATGCCGCCTTAGCCTAAATTTCTGAAATTTCCCTTCAGCAGCTACTGCAAGTTGAGTTCTGAAATAATTAATTAACTCATCTTGTTGCGTACGCATTACCCGTACAAACGGAGTGGGAGGTTTATTTGCTCCCCACAAACGCAATTTACGCTTACAATGTGCTGTAAGTTTGGCCTACCCGAAAACCCAAGCAAAACAAACAAATCAACTTTATAGAAAGAGAGCCAGCGTTACTAAAGGCCTAGTATACTATAACGATAAAAGTGACGTATTTGTGTGTTACCCAAACTGTATCCAAGATTAAACAAACTGAAAATTTTTGCAAAGGTAACTTTTAGTTATTATATATTGATGTGCTTTAAAAGAGTAAATATAATACAGTGTTTATGTTAATGTTTCATATAACTTTCAATAATTATAGATTACCTACGGTTTTTCTAGACAGAAACACATATACTGTGTTGGTACATTATTTCATTATCTCTACATTATCGATCTTTTCGTTAAATACATAATATGACAACCAACTAAAACTTCCACAAACCTAACATATTTCTGAATTTTAAAATAGGACAGACCTACTCAGGTTAAGAGTGCACTGTCACTGTAAATATTTTCCAGGAAATTAAAGTATTGAGCATATTTTTTAAAATCAAGCAATGTACCTACATTGCTTGATTTTAAAAAATGTAGACGGACGGACGGACTAGACGGTAACCTCGCTCTTAAACTACAAGCGTATGGTTCCCGGTGTATGGCGTATTCCCAAGGTGCTTCTGCCCGGATTGTTTTCATAAAACATGCACGCTGGATTAATTTTTGTATCTATCCAGAACTTTGCTGTATGTAGCTTTCGTTAATAATCGTCCTTTATAAATATGATTGTTATATGACCTAAAGAAATGCACCATTAATTATCGAGTTGGAATAGTATAAATGTAAAAATAGTAGCTAGGTAGTAGGGTGAGATTGCTTTAAGCGAACTCAAACTGCACATCTTTCCGTGAACATCATCTCTCATTTACTTAGTTTAGTGTGCAATAAGATAATTCCATCAATAATATATTTAAAAAAAGTAATTTAACATCATTTAATGTATATGTACACAGATAAGATAATACTAGTATGTATTAAGTGTACCTTATTTCTGAGAAATAAACCAGTGCACTTAACACGTTATAAATGAGAGATCAGCTAGCGGAATTCAGTGCACTTAAAACTATTGGAGCAATTGGTCCGTATAAATTATTAGCGAGGGTCAATGACGGCCAATGAAGTCATTTGCAGCTGACCTCTTATTAGTCAGCTTTATGTTGATTTAGCAATTCAATTAACACTTTTGAAAGAAAAATATATTAAAGCTACTAAGTAAATTAATTCAACTCTTCTTAAGATACAAGATCCCAAATGTTGCTATAATTATGATTTGGTTAAACAATATTAGACATTTATTTATTGCTAGCCATTGCCGGGGACTTTATTATTATGTGTGGTGTGGTGGTATGGTCATCCCGAATTACATACCGTCCTTCATTTTGATTAAGGATTTTATACAATCGTGTAGATAATAACATAAAGGATAAACAATTATAAATTTTATTTAGCCTAAAAAAGATTTTATGACGTTCCATTAGAATATAATTGTCAAAAACATTGTACTTCCTTGACGCTTTTTATAGGTAATTTTTTGTGAAAAAAGTGGTATCGCTAATATCAACATACATTAAATTGACCCAACAAAAATTTAAAGAATGCGACATTTAATATCTTCTTAGCTCGCTTAGTTCTAAACAAATCTTAGTTAGGAATGTTAGGATGTTTCAATTGTATGAAATGCTATCCACTAATTCCACAGCACATCCGTCAATACGCCGTGCGAAGACGTGAGAGTAAGAAGTTTAGACTAAGCACGGAAACGAAATGAGGTCGGAGCTTTTAATAACGTAGGGCGGGTTGCGCTGGGCGGCCGGGCAGCTTTGTAACTCTAGACTCCATTAAGGACCTGGCTTTTGCTGACACTTCATGCATCTGTGCAATATTCATCTTGAACAATATTCATAACCTCTACTGAGTACAAATTAATTTGCTTCAAAGTGTTAAACACGTCAGTGAGTGGCAACATGTACTCCTATGATATTCATCGAACATTTGTACCATCTCGTGCCAAGGAACTGTCAATCTTGCAACTTTACGGTACTTTATGTGGCTTCGGGTAAACTTACTTGTCAACAAAGATATTGCATGTGTCTAAAACAATCTATTTTGTTTACAATTTGAAGCATATGTATCTATTACATCTTTGCATTAGGTATAATATTAACGTGCACAATGTGATAACTAGGTTAGCAATATTTGGAAACAGTTTTTATTAGGTTTCAATGATGAAGATGAGGCTGCGATAGATGTGTGAGCCGTGACCTATTAAAATAAGAAAAATATTTACCTGAACAATGGACCGGGTTTGCCGTGTGACGTCATCCGTCGACCCTTGGATGGAACGCGGAGCTCTGATACAGGCGGGTATCATTTTGTCATTGATAAAAATATAAGCAGATGACTGCGCAATCAAATGGCTCCATTTTTCTTTATCTCTAAATAAACACTAAGGTGTTACACTACAAACGCTAGTCTATTATTAGGATTTCCGGGCAACATTAAAAAAGATTTAATTCTTTTGATAATTGTCATTCATAAATTTCATTAAGCCGTATTTTCTCCGTCATGTTTAGAGAAGCGTTGACACAATGAAAAATAGCTACCAATTTATTTTGACCTGCCAAGCCCTACGCATGTCGATGCCTAGACTCTATAGGAAAGTGTTTTGACTGTGCGTCACGGATCATGAATGAATGGTTGCTCGCGTAGTGAGATAAACTGTTCTCGGTAATATTTACTGTGTAGAACGGCGCCGGTCGCCGCCTACGCCTGCGTCCGCGGCCACACTGGGTCACGGTATACGGGAATACTAGAATAGACTGTACCTACTACGGGGTGAGTAATCCGACTAAATACGATAGCTCTTAATAGGCTATCAAACGTGTTTATTTCTCAAAACAGGACATTGTATTCAGCTGTTCGCATTTACTTTACTATGACAATTTCAAGCGCAACTGTTACTACGAAATCGGACACTAATAAAATGATTATCTGTGAGATTTATTGTGGCAAATCATAGTTCGACGAAGCCGTAAAATTAACTACCTACTCTTAGAGTATTTTGATAGTTAACTGTCAAATGTATCTATACAATGTTAGAAAAGTGAAATTTTTGAAGATTACTTATTTGTTGCGCCTTTGTACAATCTAACGACAATGAAATATGTATCGTATAGCCGTTATCAGATTTTTCTTGTAGCAAATGGATTCAAATGCAAATTGATATTTAAGTAGGGATAGTTATTTCAATTTGAACATCGATTGCCCATGGTAACAGCACGTAGGCGATGTCGAAACGATTATATTGAAATGAAATAGTACCTCTTGCTTGAAACAATGAGCATAGTGCAGTGGGTGGCGCCGTTAACATGTATTTATTTATAACTTTGTCTTTATGCACATTCGGGGACGAGGGATTAAAAATTAAATCAAGTGACTGTT
Source organism: Anania crocealis (assembly GCA_949315895.1). Lineage (NCBI taxonomy): Eukaryota > Metazoa > Arthropoda > Insecta > Lepidoptera > Crambidae > Anania > Anania crocealis. The sequence goes on along the minus strand of OX438880.1, from coordinate 18,589,624 downwards.
TGTTTTTGTTCACATTTGAAAACTCAGCAGCCACAATTTGCATTTAAGTGGATTTTGTCATGATAATGCCAATATTTAGTCTTATTTTCTGTTACAAGTAAAGTATTACTTACTTTGTTGTTTTTCGCAACAAAGCTTTAACGTCGCCATCGTTTGAAAGTTGCAATAACAGACAGTAAAGACAGCTAAGTTGTATTTTACAACTTTAAGTAAATACTTCTCCTTCACTGCAACAGGTAGGTACCTACTTTGTTTCTCTAACATTATACATATATAACATATTAATATACGTCATTATTGTTATGAAAAAGTCCTCCCAGCTTACTTTCTGATGATCTTGACTCTATGTTTGACTAAACTTACTAATGAGCTTTCATAGAGCTTGTGTGGCTTTAGCAGAAACTTCTTGAACATTTGTTAGGAATTAGAAACGGATTATTAACTCCTACAAAGCCTCGTCATAAGACCAAACACAATATACAGTTAACTTGTAAACTATACTTAGCATACGATTCTAACCGGCTATCTGTAATGATTATGTATAATATGTCCATACTAATTTCATAAATGCGAAAGTGGTCTGTCGCTTTTAGATAATATATTTATATATTTTTCGTAAAAAAAATAGTGAGTATCATGATATTATGTGACATAGGGTAGTTTAAATCCCAGAAATCCTGTTTTAAAAGGGTAAAAATTGGATTGGAAATTGGAAAGGTGAATAAATATTTTTTTAACCGATTGAAATGAAATTTGTAGATAGATTAAAACTCTGAAAAATATTAATGATAGTTCTTGTTCTTGAAATCATACATTATATGGGCTGGTGTTTTAATTTGGTATAAAGGATGACAAATAGCGATTGCAAACATTTAATGTGATCTCTACGTAGAGCAATTGGGAACGTGATATAATCGATTTTCATGTGGACGGAGTCGCGGGTGGAGGCTAGTATAAGTATCAACTATAATTAGCGTTATAATAATTGTAAAACCTATCTTAGAAAATAAAATTTCTGTTTATTTTTGCAGTAGCATCACGGAGCTATAGACTATATTATGTAATATATTTATCAAATATAATAACTTACGAGAAATTGAAATGAGGACACGGCACGTTTGCAACAGTCCTTTGAAGTCGCAAATATCATAAGCCAATAAACTCGTCAACGCGGGTGAAGTTATTACTTTTACCACCGGTTTATTAAATCAGTACAACTGTTATTTTAACAATTATCTATTTGTATGTTTTATATAATTGCAAAAAGTTTTAAATAAAGTCAGAAGTAGTCAGTAAAGAATGTAATTCTACACAATGATATTAATTGGTGTTGTAACACAAAGTAGGCACAAAAATAGTTTATTCGTAGCTATCATTCAATTATAATTATTGTTACTTTTTCATTATTGTTAATTTTAATTCTAAGTTCTAAACTCCATCGGCTAAACGACGCCTAGAACTGGGCGCCTACGGGAAGTAGGAACATTTTAGTAACCTAAGGGTCTTACTTAGATGTCTCCACGACAATAGGACCCGCGTTAAGAGTCCGACTCAGTTTTTTTTTTTATATTTCATTTAACAAATCAAACTTTATCCTCTAAATTTAGAATCAATGTCATGAGGCGTTATCTACTATTATTAGGGAAAGTGGATTGGCAGTTGCAGTTTGGCCAATAGTGGAAAGAAGTCGGCGGGCTATCTTCTGGCAGCACTCATGTAGTTGCTTCTTATGACACCCATAGAAAGAAAAGGCAGGGTGATATTCTTTTTTTATGCCTTTACCACACACACATACACATGTTAGTATACATTCTATTATGTTTATAGTTTATACTACATGTTTTTAGCTTTACTTGCCACGCTATAGTTTGATGTTTGCGTACATGTTTACAAACGAATTATAGCTACGAACCAGTTACTGCCGACTTTATTTTACTGCAGCGCTGGGTCCATCCGCATCCGTATATTTACACGGCTGTCAAAAGTTCGACACAGGCAGCGTATTTATAACACACGGAAGGTGCGCCGGAGCAACGAACCCTAGTGACATAATCATAAAACACCGAGATCTAAGCGACTACAATGTGAGAAACGAAAAAGTCGTGATACCGTAAAAGGATTTATGTACAATTAAAGACAGTCCAAATATACACAGCTTAAATAAACACGATTAAAGACACGTTTGACACGACGAAGCAAATTTGGGATAAACTGGAACATGACAGTGTGCTAACATTGGTAGTTTACTCGTACTATTGTTTTTTTGTCACAGTAAATACATTCTACCGGTGACTATAGACTATGGTAAAAGCTATCATATTATAAATTTACGTGATACTATATTTAGTAATACAGACATGCGCTCTTTTCAGAACAATATAAAACGGTATTTGAAATTCTCTTTTCAAAAGAAATATAAAAGCTTCCAATAAATTATCTTTTATGAAAAGATTGAATAAGCGCAATTGTCATCGCATCAATCTTGCATACACTGTGCATATTTGTCGTTGTTTATCTATTATCTCATTATTCGCATGTATGTTTTGTTTAGTAGATAGTTATGTTCATTTTTGGTCTAGTGGTTTAAATACCGGACCAAGATCTCGGGGTCCCGGGTTCGAACCCTGGGTCGGGCAAAAAAAAGTTTCGAATTTTCGAACATTGCTCGGGTTTGTGATCACCAACCCGCATTTGGCAAGCGTGGTGATTATGCCAGTACCCATCATTGTTGTGGTAACTTGAATACAATGATGGAGGCCTTTTCCCTGCAGTGGGATAGTTATAGGCTGTTACTTTACTTTTATACAGTGCATGACTTATTTTATTTATAGATAAACATTTAAAGATTTTGATAAAAAAGTAATCTGTGTCATCATTTAGTAACTGGTCGTTTGTGTAAACACCAAAACATCTTAAGCATGTACATATCTCTCAGGACCGTGGAGAATTTGGAACGCCACTTGACTTTCCTATTTCTATTCGAACGTGGCATACATTAGTTAGTTATTGCGTAAGGGGTAACAATGTGACAATACAAGATGCATTTAAGTTCTACCACGTAAACAGTACCTACCAAACAGGGTTCATTCCATTATTGGAGCCAATGTTTGATAAAAGGTCGTATCGGCCTTGGTGTATGTGGGACGCAGATGTACGATTAACACAGTTTAGGGATGCTGTAATAATCATATCGATAAACAGATATAGTATACAGTTCCTAGTATGACATAACATCAGGTGGTGGTGCACGCTTTATAAACCCTTGAACCAACGCTGTTTTAACAAATTAAATTTCGATACTTTTATAGCTTTGCATTACACACATAAAATACACATTTTAAAGAGTAAAAGTAATTGTATATGGGTTTCCGTATCAGATGTTTTTATATTTCGTGTATGACAATCATGTAAGTAGGTAGTAACAATTACCTATGTCATTAAATGTTTAAACGTACGTAAAACATACGTACGTAAATTTTTCATAAATAAGTTAATTTAAGGAGTAATTATTGTATTGTGGTATATTTATTTGCTTTAGATTATCCATGTCATGTTTGGTATAGCGTCGATCAGTGTTACAAGATACAAATAGTGTTCGTTGCTGTAACTAAATCTGTTGTGACACTTGCGCTAAGAGAATCGCAGTGCAGAAAGTTTTCTCTCCCCTCGAGCCATTGGTAAAAACTGCGATCACTAACCTGTTCATCAAGTGTGGCAATTAGAGCGGTGATGAAGAGGATAATGGCCGAAATAATATGTTCTCTACATTTGAGAAGATAATGAATTATAGATCAGTTCCAAATCGATTTCATCGATAGTTCTGCAAAGCAGGCAACTCTACTCCACCGACCTATTGTTGTGTGGGCGAATGCACTCGGTTTGGTGTGCGTACCTTTAAGGTGGTGATTAGTATTGCGATTTCTAAGCTATTGTTAGGGCAACCGCAATTGCAACCGTTTATGATGGACTTTGGACAGTTTTATATCACGATTTCATTATCAACTTATAACATTAAGAGGCTCATAAATATTTTAAATTGCAAATCTGTCTGTGTCATGCCGTACTTCCAAATAGTTTTTTACTATTGAACTATTTATATCTTAAATATTCGGACGCATACATAAATTCTTCGAGAATCTTCCAGGTTGATGTTTTACATACCTACTTGCAGTCGCAACGAATATATCAAGGTATTAGACTCTCAAAACAGCAGACTGCACACTCATCTTCTTCAATGGGATTCGCACTGAGTATAAATACTCTTGATTTTATAAATAGATCTAATGTAGGTAAACGAACGGACGGGTCTACTTCACAATGATTTTGTTTCCTTTTCACAGTTCGTTACCCCTCGCTAATGATTTTGCGATAGACCTCGCAACGGATATAATAAAATACACGCCATTGTTGACGGAAAGGAGTGGTCTTAAGACATCAGTACAATTATGATGAGACGAAAATTAACCTAGTTATTTTTACGATTGTTCATAATGATTAATAATCATAGTTTTTAATAAACGTAGTGCCTATAGAGATACGGTGTTATTATTCTAAAACAAATTAAAGTCGAACTTAAGGAGAGACGTTAAAAATTCAAAGCTATAGAATTTTTGAATTTTAAAGGATTTCGATTTAACAAATTTTATTATTGGACTTGTGGGTGTCTAGATTTTTACCAAATCATTTTGAATTAGATAGGTGAAGTTAGTAACAATTTAAGTATAGATAACACATCTCAACAATCACAAATGTCATTTGCTGCTTCCACAGAGAAAAAAAATACCTTCTTTTTTATTTTTATAATAGAGACAGAGGTACTTGGACATTTATTTTATTAGTAAGGATAATAAATACACCGTTACACGGATCTCACAACTACCGGTCTCGGAACTTTCAAGCACCCGATCGAGAGGTGTGGCCGACAATGTCACTTGGACGATTTTAATTTACATTCTTCACGATTTATTGCCTATATAATAAATTTTATAATGTTTGTTCAATAGGAACCAGCTTATTTAATACAAATTTAATTTAAAATTGAAATTTAGAAGTTACGGTCTATTTCTGCACTGACATGTTGTATAAAAAGTCTCTTAACTTTTTGTTAAACTTGAAAACTATTTAAATCATATTTTTGATTTATACAAAAGTAAGAAGTTTAGTTATGTGATTAACGAACGCCTAACTTTTAGTGTTTAAAGAATGAAATCTACATTCAAATTATATTCTTGTATGATACTCGTATTACAGTAAGCCCTCTGACCGCAAAATAAGCTTTAAAATTAAAGACTTAAAAAAAAGTACTTGAAATTTTGTGTATTAATTTAGATAAATTCATCAAATACTAGTATATATAACAATTTTATGTAAGCAAACAAATCGCAAAGGTGAAGCCGCGAGAAGAAGTAGTTAGAAATAAATACGTAGATCACATTCAGCATATTGACAGGATGAGAAGGTACTAATTTGATGGTAGACATATTAATTATATAGTGGAAGCGCATTTCTTAAAATCTTTTGTGTGAAACTAATTATCGTAACAATTTAATGAAGCAAAACTAGCGATGTAAAAGTAATACAGAGTTAGTTTATATTTTTTTAATTAGTGAATATTATGTTAAAGAAATTCTTATTCAGACCGTAAACATAGAAAATGGTCAAATGATATCATGTTTTGGTTACCTGTTTTAAGTATACCATTAACGCATTTCTCATGTGAAATGAAATCTATCAACTTTTCTAAGTGCAAGCGAACGCGACTAGGAATAAAACCTAATGGCCACGACTCTATGGGCCGTTCGACACATTAATCCTGGTACACACAATTACTACAGCTACAACTTGTCAAGACTTAAGTTTTTAAATCGGTCAAGGCCTTTAAGGTTATGTTGGAGAGTATACAGGTGATTTGCGTAACATGTTCCTAAAACCCTATAAGTAAACCTACTTTACTTTAAATAAGTACTCGTCACATTACCAATGGCAGAAAACAATTAAGCGTACAGTAAACATTTCAAATTTAAATGGGTTACTCATAAAAGTCAATATTGTATAGGAGAATTCGAAAAATGTAACTCAGTAAATTTTATTACTTATATGCTTTTTTCTATAACAGTCGTTTATAAGCATGACAAATCATTACTGACACATAAAAACTATATGCTTATACTTCTTCAGAGTAGTCGTTGTATGTACATAATTAGCAAGAAACATTAAGGGGATTGTTCTCAGTTTAATAGCAACGACATCTGAGAAGTGTGTACTAAGCCTTAGTACGAAGTGCTTGGTGCTTATCGAAGTCCATTTGCCGGCAAAAACGCTGCAACACAACCGTGTAATAAATCCCCGAATGCACTCCCGACCGTTTGCGATTTATTGTTGGGTGCTGAACGTATTTAAATTGGATTTGGTAATGGACCGATAGCAATTCATGTCGTGTATTTGTTTTACATAAACTCAACTTTACACGTGTTTTGCGATTAGTTTTGTTGGTAATGCTATTTTATAAATATTTTTACAAAGTAACGAAACAATTAAGTCTTTGGGAAGGAAACAAGGTACGATCATAATCTTGAGCAAACTTTCTATTCGATACTAATTTAATGTTTAGTTTCAACTTCACACTATACGTGTTTTTTACCTCTAACAGGAAGGAGGTATATAAACAAAGTTTGTTTATAAATGCGCGCACTTCATTCAAATGTCGCAAATCTTAATCGTAGATCAGTATTTACTAAGTTTCCTCTGTAGGTTCTTAGAAATACAAAAAATAATGTTGCCCAGAAATCCAATGCCTTATTGCAAGCACATACACTTAATAGCAATCCATCAATCGCACGCGAAAAACTTGTATCGTATATTAAGACGGCTTCGCGACAAAGTTAGTTTCATGAAACGCGTGGCCCGTGCGCGCGCGCTTCAGTGACTAACGTGGCCGAAAGCGGTGCCATTTACAAAAGCTCCCGGCCGTTAGAGTGAGACGGCCGGATTTGGAGATGCCTGGTTTGTCTACTGTTATGACAGGAATATAAATAATTTAAATCTTATGTATTACTAATACGACAAGTGCAACGAATCCTGATGTTCAGAAACGGTGTTTCAAGTTTACTGAGTAATGTACATACCAAAATCATGAACTCTTTAGGATTTTGTATCGTTTTCCAATTACAAAAAGGAAAAAGATTAATAAAACGGAAAACGTTTTTCAGCGTACATCATATATGCCCAAGAACCAAGCGCGTTCAAAACTTTAAATTGGTTACTTAAACCTTGTCCATTCTTTGTATGACTTTGATCATGTTACTGTACATCAACCTTCCTTTAGTATCTGGGTAACGATTACAAAAATAATAGATCCAATACTCTGTTCAGTTAAGTAAGGATAGCATAGCATCCACCTGGATTTAAATCGTCGTGGTAGTGGCGAAAGATTGTGCATTAGATGCCCACCTAATGCAGATTTGTGTCATAAATAAACTCTGTGCCTTTTGAATACCTATGCCTTAGCTATTTAAGAGGAACGTCATATGTGCCCTAAAAAGCGTACATCAAACTCTTACCTGGCTTACTCGTATAAAAATGGAGTTGAGTGTCAATTGTCTTCCTAATTTGGTGTATGGTTCTTATCTCAACATCACCCTCACCTTGACACCCTCGACCTGTCACTAAACTTATAAGGCTCTAAAAAACTTCTCTTTTGTTGGCTGGCCGACGAGAACTCACGTCCGGGAAACCGACACTTGACCTACCGACGTATTTAGATCTTTTGTGTGCGGGATAAAGGAGACCGTGACTTATCGTATTCGAACGCTTTAGAAAAAAAGCTATGAATACGATTGTGTTATTACCATAAATTTGGTGACGTTGCCACTCTTATTCCCGTGTTGATTGCCAGCACCGTGCCTTCTAACGAATTGATATAAATAAAATTCTCCCGAAACCAGTAGTTGTGTGGTCTCCGGAGTATCTCGACCGAAAAATTGACGGCTTAACCTAACTATCTGATTCACGGCTCATTTGTAAGGCTTATGTTTATGTGAATAGGAAACAACATAGGTCCAACAGTTCTTGTTTATTTTCAAGTTTTCCTTTGGATACAGGTGTATGATAAAATAAGCATTCAAATTATTATTGTTTAACCTGCGAGTAATAATTATTTTAAAAGATTATGACAGTAAGTAATCATTGTTCATAGTTAAACTACCTAATTGCGTACTTATTGTTTCAGGGTACAAATCTTGTAGATAACATAAAACATAAACTTAGTATAAAGACATGTAGAATCCTGGAGAATTTAATTTAATATGAAAATTTTATTAATTTAGCGTAACTAAACTTTGTTTATGTATCATGTGTAGCACTCATGGTAGGTCATTAAGGTTCTCTGGTTACATAAGAGTACCTACTCACTATCGCGTTACACCAACGTGAGCTGGCGCATGTGGCAGTGATTCCATTACGAGCTATTAAAAGCTACGGCGTCCCAGTTCTGTTGCAATATCCGCAGGTGCTACCGGAGATTTTCCGTTTAAAATAAAACTATACTAAGGTACCATGCAATATCGTAGTTCTTCCTTTAGCACCGTCTTTTACCGGATTAGCAATGGAGATGTAAAATTTAGAAAGATTTCATCATTATCTTACAAAATCGGATCACAAATTCGTTTTCACGTCATCATCAGTGTACACTATTATCATATCACTATGGAGATCTCCAAAAAGAAGGCTTACGACCCAATCAGTCGGATTCCGCGTGATCGAAATTTTTTCTATGGTAAAGAAAAGTCGGTGATGTCTAGCTTTTTCTGGCAGTACTCCTTTACTCGCCTCTAATATCAACTATAATACTGAAAAATACCCACATGCTTGTTAGGAACATCCTAATCCTATTTTCTAAAAGAATGCACATGAAAAGACCCTCCTACAGTGACTATACATTGTACTCGAACATTTTAAGGCTATTCAGAGTGACAAGCAGGATAGATCACTCTTAATAGTCTTATCCTGCTATCTTTCTAAGAGTAAATGCGAAAATTTTGATTGACGTTTGTGACTCCATTACGCTAGAACGGCTGAACAGATTTTTAAGAAATTTTACGCAAAGACAGACATGCATGCCTAGCGTCTCGTGCAGCAACTGCAAGTATTTTTTGGAATATCAATAGTTTTGAATCGATTTTTATGAAATTTGTTGTGAGGATATTTTGAAACTCTGGAAAGGACATAGATTATATATTCGGGAGCTTTAAATAATAAATACGTCATAGTTGTTTAAATAGTTACTTATATATTATAGATCTATTTTACTTAATTAACGACTTTGTCCATTCATTATTATATTTTGCCATTACAGTGCTATTATAAACGGTGTCCTAGTTTCGACTATCTGCAGTTGCCACTGGAGGATGCTGGTGCAATATTTTTAATGGCTACATTAAAATAAAAACTATAAAAAATGATTTTGACCTAATTTCAGTTCATATTGATGGTCAGATCTTAGATCTTGTATTTGAATGTACGCATTAAGTAATTAAAAAACGGAAGGTAATATATGTTGAAAACCAATTATAACACCATGATTTATTTTGTTTTAAATAATATAAAAGCTAGTACTTATTTGTCTAATAAAATTCAAAAACTTTCTTGACCCGTGAGTATAATAATTAAACGTGTTGTATTAGTAGAAGCACCTAGCTATAAAATTTTCAAAGAATCATACCAGCTCTTAAGCAGATTTATTGTATAACGATCACAACAATACATAAAGGAATCATAATTACAATTTGACAAAAAGCACTAGGTGAAAAACCAATTCGGAGTGGGTGCATCAACTACTCACTGTGTTTTTTTGGTACCGACTCAAAAATGTTTACTTTTTTTAACTTTATTTTAGTAACCAGCCTTATTTTCTTACTTTAATCATCAACTCACGTTCTAAAAGCTACAAAAGTCAAACTTGGCAGTCGGGTTGTTAAGATCAGTTTTGCCCGTAGTGAAGAGAAGTCAAGCAGCGCCTGTCTTCTTATTTTTATTTATCTACCATTTTACAAATAAATACACATAAAAATATACTAAGAAGTCCCGTACAAGTTTGATGATTTGATACTTTATTACTTGGGCAGAATTTCGTTAGTAGAAAAAGAAAAATATCAATTTTTCTTTCGCTCGTCGAGATCAATTGATCTAGCACTAGGTACTCTTCAAGTCCATAGAATAAGAAATCCATAAAAAGTGTTAAATCATATCACCGCAAATAAAATAGCTTATTTTTACAGAATACATGACGAGAATTAAAAAACATCAAAAAATGGCCAACACTACTTAGTGTAAAAATGTCCCGATGAAGTACGAATATCGCACAGGTACGAGTACGGGATAAAACGGGACGAACTATTTTCGTAAGTACGCCCCTCGTCGCACATCAATGGACGCGTCGACCAACTACTCGTCGTCACCGGTGAAACGAAGTAAACCAAAAAAGATTGATACTTGCTTACTTTTTTACATAGCATCTCATATCGTTTAGTACCATATCACTGTACGTCCTTAAGAAAATACTATTTATTTAAAAAAGATCTGTATACGAGTATCCAAAGTGCCAGCGCCGAACCCTATAAAAATAAAACCAATTAGGCATCAATTTTAAGTCTATTCAAAATTAAAAATCTCTGGTGTACACCGAATCAAAATTGGTGACTTCAAGGTTTTAGTTGGTATTTGTTTGTTATTAAAATCATAGTCAATAAAATAAATAGGAGTCGTTCCTTTTTTTCTAGCCAAAGATCTGTTCATTTTCAAATTAAAAGTAGCCATTTCTTAACCCATCCAATTCGTCATAAAAAATAAAATGAAATAACCCTCTAAACAGTTAATAAAACAGTTATAAACTAACATTTAATAAAAATCCGTTAAAAATTAAGAACCTCCTTTTTTCATTGATAATCACAGAACTTAATAATAGTTTGTACCTTATTTTTTTAATACCTTCCTCATCTGTACTTAAGTATATTTTTCAAAGGGAACCTTCATGGGAATTAACATTTTAATGATCAATAATTTTAGTCGATATCGAGCCGCAAATAAAATAGGTGGTCCTGTTTTTTATTTACGACTGCTTTAGTCTTAAATGTGCAACTTTTTATGATAAAATCATTTTTATTGCTGTAATCGACCAGTCGGTCGATTGAAGCTCGGTGTCGAGTCTTGTATGTAGGTTTATGATCGTTGTTTATTTGGCTTTTAACGATGTTTCTATTAAACGATGAGTAATTGATTGCATAATTCAATTCGGATAAATTTGAATGGAACACTAAACAATATCTGTTTATTGTTTACTTACAATGGCACATGCTTATGACGTTATAAATTACAAATAAAATTCCAAAAATTATATTATTAAGAAAAACCAAATCGAAGCATGTGCACAATAATCGCCATTTCTTGCGCGGCTGCGACTTAAATTTGGTAGTATTACACAGTACTTTTTTTTGTAGAAATTTATTTTATACTGTGTAGCCTTTCCGCTTTTACAATACTCTAGTACCTTTGACCGTTTATGAGTTTTAACTATAGCATACACTTCATATTGACAACATTTTAACTATTACAGCTCTGCAAAAACTTGCATAATGCATGTGTTTCATACATTCAGAAATAAGTCCTGAAGCAACATTATTACGTGTAATCAAGCCGTAACATTTGCGGTTTAATTCGGTCTAGGAGGTGAGCGATGAGTCAGCCTGACTCACATCTCCTGCGACTCATACTTCCCTGTCTCGTCTATTTGCGTTGTATCGATACTTTGAACTTGGGATCGCTCCCAGACATGACTAACTTTCCAAATTGCAAACTAACTAGCTATGTTGCTTAGTGGTACATGATATCGCCATTTTGAGTTTATCTTTATTAGTCTCCTATATGGTGTCTTAGATACGTGACTAATGTTTAGATGAAGGTTCCTGACATGCTTTACATTTAAGTAGTTCAGTAAAAATGCGATATTAGCTTTTTAAAACAGACCAATAATTTTACTGACTGAATTTGAGTCGATGTTTAACGTTCGTCACCAGCCCTTTTAGACTACTCTTAATTCGCAAAATTTATGTTTACCTATGCATACATGACTGTTTCGTCATCTTCAAAAAATTTTATAGGCGTTCAGTAGCGTATTTGGAGCCTATTTATGAAGTAAAAAATGTAAATCAAGTTTTCACCCTAAAATATTTTTCGCAACATAGTTTTCTATTTTTAGGGTCATAGGCCTGTTAAGGTATGAGGGAAAATCAAAAACTTATGGATAGTTTCGTAATGAATAAATGAGATGCGCATCGCGTAAAAAAGTGTTGCTAGGAGGCCGTTTTAAAAATTTTAGATTTCTGGCGGACATTTTCTAAGTGCTTTATCTTGACATTTTTGTACTGGGTTATACTAAAAGCAAAAAATACGGCTTTTCTTTTTTGTCTCGTAGAATGCTATTTTAAAATTTGGAAAGTGGTTAAAATTTCATCCTGTATATATATATATTATATCACCACAAATAGCGTTTTAGGTACAAGGTAGGCTCAAAAATTGTTTCTATTGATGTTTAAAAAAAACTACCCAAAGAGAAGAAAAGGTTCATTAATAGCTTTTTTGTTATAAACAAAAAAAAGGTTTATTTAACGCATCTCGTCCGCATTTTTTTTTGCCAGCCGTACATTCCCTTTCTTAAGTGTGCAATTAAAAAAAAAAAAAGATTTAACCAAGAATATCCTGTTATTTCAGTCGTTAATGAAATTGATAGTCGTTTACGTTTGGTTAGTTAATTTATGAAATGCCTTACGCTAATCCATTCAATAATTCGGTCATCACGTAGGTCCGCACTCCTAAAACTTCTTTGCCCCACACTGGTATCAACGCTCTAATTTATTTTTCATTTCATTCAATTTAGTACAGCGACATCCTACATAATCGAGTTGTGGCAATCACAAAGCAATAAATCAAAATAATTTCGGTGCGTTGGTAACAATTAAGGGACACGAATGCGAGAGGCGTGCGCGTATTTTGTACACCATTTAATTAAAATAAAGACCCATTTTAATTTATGATCGAGTGTGAAAATTTTGTGTAGCGTAATCAAATATTTTTTTATGCGTTCACACCTGTGATGTACTAATAATTATGTGTGACATTGTAGACAAATCATATTTTTATTATTGCTTTGCATTGGTATTGCAAGTAACCATTTATAGCTTATAATATCAGTATATAAACTTGAAAAATTTTTCTAGTTTATATACTGATATTATAAGTGCAATTAAGTTGCTAAAATATCAAATAAAGCATTTATAGCTTGTTTGGCACCGACTCGATAATTCGTAACTTAAATATTTTCTTACTTTTTATTGGTATTTTTTACTATAAATATTTTTAAAATTTACATTTCCAACCCTAGGTTTGTATGTACACTGAAATAGGTCTAGTTGGCTTATTTAAAAAAAATATGTACCTACGTGCCAATAGTAACCTCCACTTTTCTAAATCGAATAAAAAAAAACAATCAAAAATGATACCTACACTTCAAGTTACAGAAAACAAATATCATGATAACATTTAAAATTTTCTAACATTAGCGTTTTGTGGTCTTGTATTACTTGATTTCAAAATTGCTCCTAAACATGTTTTGGTTCACGTATAACGAGTGAACCCTTTAATTTATTCAAGCGAAGGCCTAAAGACGGTCGCCAGACTGTCTCACGTTCCTATTTTACATGCGGCCGGCGAATTTAACTCGTTACTGATACTAGTATTTAGGTGCGTTTTATTTCATCCCATTACCGTAAACAGGGGCCAGTGTTCCATTTGTTTGTATTCCGCGCGTGTCATTAACGGTTAATTACGTTTGGCGCCAATTTAATTGGCTTACCGTTGCGCATCGTGCTTTGAATCAAATCCTAATCAATTTGTACCTTTATAACTGGTATATTATGTTAGCTACTGATTGACAAATACGCGGCTTTTATCATATTTCAGTTAACTCCTACGGGATCATAAGACCGCCGGCGGTCGCGATAACAATTGATTAAAATTGTGTCTGGAAATGACTGGAATAACATACAATCAAGGGGTTAAAGAATGGTGTATTAATTACTAATAGTACTAAGATAGTAGATTTTATTACAAAATCATCATCATCAGTTTAATACAATGTAGGATATAGGTATTCTACTATGTAGATTTAAGATTTTTAAAATTAACAAAATATTTAATAAGGTCCCTTTATTATTTCTACAATCATATAGGTTTTGGTTGCTTAGTGAACTCTTAGTGCATTTGCCTTTGCCACCGTTGCAGCAAGGACAAATCAATTTGAAATTAATTGACATGTTTTATGATAATTACCTGTATAGTGCTAGTTTGAGATCATCGTAATTAGAACGTCTGCAGTTTTTGCTTTAAGTAATCAAGACCATTTATTTATTACTGTGTGTTTGATGACATGACTGCATGTCCAGAATTAAGTACTTACTAGATTCTTCAACGTGTAGTTTGTTTTAATATTTCTTTGAAGAGGTAACAACGATCTTTTAAAACATAATTTACTCTTTTTCTTTCTTTCATTCATTAGAGTATCTTTGAAAAATCTTATTGGTCGTAAATTCAAACTAGTAACTAATTTCATACAAGCTTTACGGCAAAGCTTTTTAAAAGCGACTAGAAAAATATGTGTTCAAAGAGCAAAACCAAACATCAGTTTTTCTATGATCATTGTGCTTGAAACAGTACCAAAATATCTTAAAATCACAAAAACCTTAGTATATGGTAGAAGCCCCATAACAACTAACTTATATTACAATGATACTAAATTGTTGCGTCATTTGATTAAAGTTTTCATTGACAAATAATGATTCAATTCTTATACTTAGTTGTCAAACTTCACCAATTGTCAGTGTAGACCGGTAGACCCTAATCTTGGGTCAGGCTAATAAAACCGATGGCGGCAAATGTTGCGACTGGGATGGCACTGTTCGAACACATGTCAATCTTAATCGCGGAAGACACTTGATTAGATTGATTTGGGTCCTTTGTAATGGCACTGACACTTTGTGTTTTCATGAAACCTACATCGCTATGTCAGTTGACTTAAAAGTATAGGTAGCTGTAGGACTAGGTCAGGCCCGGTGAGTGAGACCTACTTATTACATTTCAGTGATTGAATATTTAATAAAAAAATTAAAAAACAGAATGCAATAATACAAACATCCAAAAATCAACCTTAACTACGCATATTCATGGCCTAAGTGCCCGATGCTCCTAATCGCAAATTAATTTGCCACTTGTGTCGATTCAAACCCAAATTAACCGTTTTGCACTCATGGTTTCATACCATCGCATTTGATCTACCTACTTGTTTTTAATTTTTTTTTTGTTTTCATAGCTTTGAGGTCAAGAAAAATCAAAATACATAATATTTTAATCTAATTTTCCGCATAGTCCGCTGGCAGATAAATAAACAGACGAAAAGTCATATAAATATATTTAATGACATTATCTCGTCATCGTTGTTGTTATTCGCCACGTTTGTGGAAAAGAATCTTACAAATGAAAATGTTCGTAATTCAACTGTAACTGTTTGAGTTCCTGATGATGATTGATATCTGTGTCCTTTATGAACCGATTAGTCTAATTGTTTTTTTTAAATCGTAACAAATTATATTCGAAATGGTCAAAGTATTTGTTTTTAAATGGGGTAAGCTTATCCCTTGTCCTTTTTTTTCTTAAACTAGAGATTAAAGATTGTATGCTACCCTTTTCAATTGCAAAAAAAGTGGGATATCAATAGCGTATGTTAAACACATTTGATACTGTCCACTCGTGGGCAGTGTTGCATATTATCGGAGGAGAACGTTAACAAACTAAGCGAATTTCCGCTAATAACAACCGGCATGCAGTGTACGATGCTCGGCAAAACTCCTTTAATACAGTTTTATCATTTGTCTGAAATTATACTTTAAATTTAATCATCACCGCTCTAGGTACTACTGACTTGCTTATTGCAAGAATAAAACCGTTCTTGTCACAAACCTGTCGAACATACATTCTGATTCGAGTCATACTTCAATATAAATAAATCATATCCAACCAACAAATGCCAGGGCTCGATTAACAGTAATTTCGTTACCAGTTGGAATAAATCTAAATTAAAGCGAACGACCGGCGACGTCCCTAATTGACACGTAGGGTTACTGGACCAAATTCGCCCGAAACGCGATACCCATGTGTTTACTAATTACGAATGTGACAATCCGCATAATAATTAATGCAGTGTGCAGTGACAGTTGACTGGGCATCAAAATATATACTGCAATTTACAGAACGAGTTTTCTCCAGTTTACGGTCGAATATCGAGTTACTCTGTTGTGGAATGTTTTAGCTTTATGACCTTAAGACACAGTTGTGAGGCTTAACTTATCAAGGGTCAGGTCAGGTCAAATTTGCTGTTGCCCGCGTTTTCGTAGGAGTGAAATTTTAAATTTGAAGTCATCCCACGGGAACCGTATATTTTTTGGGATAAAAAATGGTGGTAATTCTTATACCAAAAAATTACCATCTTAATGTGTACCAAATTTTGTTCACATAAGTCAAGCCGGCCATATGGTGTGATGGAGTTCCAAAAATCCATTTAAACTTTCGCATTTATAATAATAAATAAAAAGAATACTAGTAAGAGTGAGATATGATAGTAAAATGATTCAGGGCTATGAAGAAATTCATGAAATACATAAAAATGAGTTCTTAAGCAACACATTTTTATGTACACCCTTATTTTCAATACGAGTATAACTGTGCATTTTCTTATCTCCGTCTTCACATTGAAAGCATAATGAGAAACGCACATTTGCATTTGTTTTGTTTGCTGTTTTAATGCAAGAACAACATCGAAGATTTCCCTTCTAGACAGGTTGGGTAAGATGGACCCCGCGTTATTCATAATATAAACAGTGATTCTCAACATTATTAAGGGGTGCTAAGACTAGTAGGTGAAGTATTATAAAAAAGTTTAAATACTATACATTTTTCTTAATTTAAAAGTGACAATTTTTTTTTATTTTGATATTTTGTACCTACAATTTAAACAGGCCACAAGTATAAATACCTTCAAGCAAAAAAGGGTAAAAAATGGTAATTGTTTCATTAAACTCTGACTTTGTCTAAAACACATGAAACAAAATAAAAATTACCACTTCCATTGCTCTCACACATACCAGCCAGTAATTCGATTTGGTATTAGATCTTTAACCTTTTGTTATATTTTGAGCAAGTTTCTAGATCGAGGTAGTTCAATTTGGAAATCACTACCATATCTTAAAATGCACTCATTTTGTATCTCATCACTCGTTGTAATAAAGTTATCAACTGTATATTCATCATCATCAGCATCTCTAGCCAATATCAGTCGACTGCTGGAATCGGGCCTTTCCATAAGGATGATGTATCCATAATCGCCACGTTTGGCAGATGGGTTGGCGATTGCAGATTGGCAAATGGTGAGGAGGAGAAGCTTCCTTACGACATTCATAGGAAGAAAAGGTATGGTGCTATTAATATGACGGCACCACACGACAACATTATATTAAGTAGGCGCTATACAAGGGATGACCACTGATATACTTTGAGTGGCATAATAGTATGCGGGCCCCAACGACTATCGGTGCGGAAAACCAATTTCTATCGACCGGTTTAGACCAGTACATTTTTTTTGGAACATTGCAATACAGATTCCACTTTAATATAAATTCGGATTCTTTAAATCACATTATGGTTTGGGACCTACGGGACACATGGAGAGTTTTTGCTGAAGATTCAACAAGCTAATCACAATTAAGTTAACCTATTTGGATTATACCTATATGGTACCGGCCCACCCAAACATTTGAATAACAAGTCATTCAAAAGGCATTTCGACCCTCAGACGAAAATATTAGTTCCACATAAACTCGATTGGAATCGCCTCAAACAAGGTTTGAGGTTTAATTCACGGTAAACATAACAAGAGGAATTAAAATAAAACAGCGCGTTCCAGGCATACCGGCATGTTTGCGAGCGATTTTCGGGTGCCTAAGGCTCACGAGCCCACCTGTCCGCGCGCCTGACATGCCTGACATAATTTAATCGGCACTAGCACTTAGTGTCGAATCGCTCGAAAATATTTTGAAAAGTTTAAAAACATACAGAATAGAATCTTACTTTTTTTAAATAAAAATCTGTTATACATTGACTTGTTGCATACTCCTTGACCTAAGATCTGGCGAAGACTTATCGTTATAGGGATCCGTAAATAAGGCCTATGACCTGCAGTGAGCGTCGTTTGGAGAATCGAACCAGAGATCTCGGAGCAAGCGACACCCTGAAAGGCGTTGTGTACGCGACGCTCGCAAAATTAAATTAAATTTATGTTTGACGAGTTACATAAATTGAATTTTTACAAAAGAATGTAACCGTCGAAAAGTGTGAAATAAGTCACAAATTTTAAGTCGGTGCATGATGTTTGTCGGTGATTTCTTGTTTGGCATCGACTCCAACAGTTACTAGTGACTTATTTCGGACTTCTCGTCTCTAAAAATCTTTATCAAATATTGCATTTCAAACTATCTTATCACAAAAATCTAAAAATCTCGTATATCATGTTTTAATTGGTCTCCAACATACCAATTTTTGATATTAATTATTTTATAAAAAAAAGTTTAGTGACAAAACATTACACTTGTTTGATAGTTTTCTTTCGCATATACGAATTGAGTCTGCTTCTATCGTTCTCTCTTTGTGTCTTCCTAATTATATACGAGTCTTAATTCGGACGATATCAGAATCGCTACCTGGTTTTTTGATTGACTGAGCTTAGTGATACTAAAGTATGATCAGTATTTTACTGGACAAATACCAGTCAGACTACATTGTCAGTTTAACTTACTACTTACAGTCTACGGTCATTTGATTGCCAAAACAAATTGCCAAGCATATTTTCTGTATTTGTGAATCATCTTTAAATACCTCTGACAATATTTCTGAAAAAAAAAAACAAGTATTCCGCTACTTGTTTTTTAACATATTTTTGTAATTACTTTATCTGTTTTTTTTAACTTTAGTGCTTTAGCACTAAAGTTATAATACAACTTACAGCAGTACACACTATTTTACTTCATCAATTAGTTTCAATCGACATTTAATTCAAACAATGTTTTAAAATCGCCGAAGTGAATCCAGCACGAGTCCGTGGTTGCTCTCTCGTTAAACTCAATTTAACTCGACCCGCAAGTTTCTTGAACAAAAGACAGTCTAGAGCTTCAGCTCCAAATTAACAGAATTTAACTTACGTTAATTTAGCCCACCTACGTGACAGGAAGTCGCAAATATACCTACCGCAAAGTTAGAATTCCTCTACTAAAAAAATAAAACAGTCCAGCAGACCATCCCAACGCACTTCGATAAAATAAAATGACTCATTCCGTGGAGGAATATTCTGCTACGGAACAATCATAAAATTTATTGCTAGGAACAAACAAATAGACGGAAATTTCTCTTGTATGAAATAGGTGTGAATAAAAAAATAATCACGTAAAAGATATTTTGCAATTCAAAGCGATTCCCGAGTCAATTTACCATAAAAACAAACAAGATGCCTATGGCTCGCTGAATTTGCAGTATTCAAAATTACTGCGTAATTACTACTATTTCTAATGACATTAGGGATAAAAAAATTTTGCGCCTCAAGAAATAGAATTCACTCGAAAACTACGATTATTTCCATTAAAATAGAGTAACTAGTGACGTTTTTACTTGTCACTGGCAGTTCACCCTCTTAACGGGCCCTCACTTCCTTTGTATAATTAGCGAGGCCATAAGTCCTCCCTGAAATATTCAGCGGAGGGCCTGCATGAATGAAACTGTCAATAGAGATTATGTTCCCGGCGATATGGACTCCATTGGGAGTGTGCTTTTTGCGAGACGTGGTGGAGTCATTTTTCTTGTTTTGTCTTCGTTAAGTCCGAGTGCTATTAGTAGTAGCTGGTTAAAAATAAGCCTGGGGTTAAAAATAAGCATGGCAAGAGCTTGCAAGAATTTGTTCAAAGTAGAAATTTCACCTTTAGATTACTCTGCAGCTAATGGAAAATGAAAAATACCTCAAAACATCAAACTGATATTTATTTTCCAAATATCCTTGAAAACCCCTCGAACCATCTACTCTCCCTAGTTCATAGTTCGAACTATCACAATAAATCTCAATTTTCATTCAATTTCTTTATCCGTCACCTAACCACCTTATAAAATAAGAATTGCCCATATACTTTCGAGGGTGCATTACTGATGTGGCACAACCGAAAACAATGAACGTCCGCCATTTTGGGGGAGAAATGACAACTCGACATAAATGTTATTTCTTTCTCTCTACTAAGTAAACGCTTTTAATGAGTGCAACTAAAATATAAATATATCTAAAGGGTCGGGGTATTAGTGCGGTGTTATTATTCCGACTATCAGTCAATAGGGGAAATCGGAGATAATGATGCTAGAGGCATAAGGTAAGGGGTGCCATAAAGTAAACAAGTTACTTTTCTTTCATTGAGCTATTGTTCGTAAATACCTTCCAAGGTTCCCAAAATCATTGAAGGTAATTATTTTGGGAACAGAAATTAAGCTGTGTGTGGTCGCTTTTTTATTATTATTCAATACTTTTTTGTATACAGATCAGATGGATGCTAACGACTTTTAATATGGCACTAACAGCAAAATTGCAAAAAGACAGCTATCGCAGCAGCCGGATACAAAATAAAATAATTTTTACTTTTCCATCATCGTACTACTAAGACAGAATCAATTCGTCGCAGGAAAAAAACCTCCAAAATGTCATTTATTTATCAGGTTACAATTTATCATGATAATTTAATATTTATTTGATTAAACATAATACTGTGCAACGTGTAAGTGCAATTACAAAAATATACATAATCACGAATTCAGTGTCTCATTGTTTTCAACCCTTAAATTAAAACCATCAAATTCTACGGTCATTAAAATTCCGTTTCATAGCTTCGATTTCTCATACATATTCAAATGTACCCGGGGCCGCAGTCTGCTACGACCACACTAACGAACCTTTTCGAGGGTTACTCACTCATGTCACTAGATTTGGAAATGTACACTGGGATGATTTATCGGTCCTTTAAGAAGCTTTTGGTTTTATCACTTGAAATGGTCTACTTACTTAAATAAAATCCAAAAATTTCCGAATGTACACTTGCAACACGTAAGAAGCTGCACCTATTTGGCCTAAAGAAAATGATCGACAAATTAGTGGGGTAAAAATAAATTTTAGTGACCTAGGGTTGAGTGCGACTGAAAACATTTATTTTTTATATTAAAGTCGTTGTGTTAAGAATGGATCTCATTACTCGTATTTTATTCATTAGTATGTCAATGCAAAGCGTCGCGAACAGCTAGTTTATCATGAAATATGAACTAATTAAAAAAAAGTTTAAAAATTTAAAGTTCGTTGTATTTAGTTGGAATTGGTTGAATGATATTTATATTCCAGTATGTTTCGTTGTGGACACGATAATGTTTATGTATAACTTGACCAGAGTGTGAACGATTTTCAAAACTTATTTTTTTCATTGACAGCTAGACGTAAAATGCCCCAACTAATAAAATATGAGTATGACAATAATAGACAAAGCTAAAAACTACGACACTATTTGTACGCGTTGCCAAATAACTTTAATCAATAAACAATATGATGTGGCTATTGTACGTTTTAATCAATCTTCAATAATATCAGAAAATATTTGATACATACATACATATGAATTTCCAACGTTTTCAAATAAAAGGAAGTGGAAGTCAATTTAAAATCATTGTTTGTTTATTAAGCGTTTCCAATCGGATTATTGAGCACTGGACTCAAATTTAAAAAAGTTGTTTCGTTAGTTTTGTCTGCAGTACTAAAAACTTTCGAACCATGTTTTTAATGAAATAAAAACGGAACAAAACGTTTTCCCGGGCTATTGTTTTTGTTCAAACATAAACACAATTTGATTTAGTAGATTTCGGTTGACACGGCTACTATGATACCGACTATCCTGATGAGCTTAAACACCTTTAAAGGTTTCGTGATCCAGTGAGAACCCTTAAATTTTTGCTATGACATGCTGTCTGTCTGTCCGTCAGTCATTACTCTCAGAGAATTTAAGCATTCTCAAGATGTAAGATGACGAGGATAATATGCACATAAATCGAGATAACAAAGTGGTTAAGCCTTTGTACTAGACACAATTAAAATTTTATTGTTTGGAGGTCACCGGTGGCGCCCATGGCGCTCAATGTGTTAGTAAAAAATGGAAAAAAAAATTATCAGGTCAGGGATTAATTTGTGCCGCACTTACCAATTTTCAAACAACATTTATTTGTTAGGGAATAAGCTCTTTCAAATTTCGTATAGCATATAAGATAACCTCTACCACTAACGGCCGGTCCCAATAATCTACTCGTCTATCGCCAGTTTTGATTTTTTTTTGTTATTTCGGAGATAGGAAACAGTTTCTATCTCTGATTTTACCGTCCGGAGAAACAAAGACAGAAGATGTATTCTATCTCCGATATGCCAAAACTGAAGATAGATAGGTTATTAGGACCGGCCGTAAGTAATTTTACTTCGAGGCGAAAAGAAACGAACAAGTTCCATTAAAAAAGTTTTTAATGTCGTAAAAATTTGAATCTATTTCGTGATATTCGTAAGTAAATTTCATTGACACTTGTTATCCATTTTTCTATCCCTTAGAGACCGAATTGTATGTTTATATGTGCCCTTTTTAAATTGATCATACGTACCTACGGTCCAATAACGTCACTTATGAAATTTTTGTCAAAACTGAACTGAGTATGGGAAAATACTTCTAATCCACCTCTTTACTTGGTACGTTAATGTCACTTGTGTAGTACGCATTGTTTCCTTGTGAGGGCACTAGTGTCGTACGGTTTTGGCGAGAATCTGGACGGCACTGGGAGAAACAACGTTTCATTGGTCAGTTGCGCGCGGCCCTTCGCTCGCGAAGGAGCCTCTTGGAGCTACAACGTCACTAAGGTAATTGTGACATTTGATTTATTATGTTTTTGGAGTAATAATGACACTTTTGTGAAGTAGTGACGTTGTTTCCCAATTTTTGTATTTTATGGTTTATAATCTGACTCGGGACAGTTGTTAAAGTTTAAGTAAGAAGATGTCTCTCATTATAAGTCTGATTAATAAAGTTAAGAAGTTATGTTACACTTTGCAATTTTAATAAATATTTTTAAGAAATACATGATAACGTGTTTTATTTGTTATGACACAATTGACCGATTGAATATTTTCTAGATCCATAACGTCACTTCTGCGAGGGAAGTAATTTTTAAACTTTTATATTTTCATAATAGTAATAAGTGAAATTTTCGCTTTTATGTTAAAACAAAGATTAAAGTTGTAGTTTAAATATTATCAATTTATTTTTTTATTCAAGAACTTGTTTTATTCGGATACAATGTATAAGGGTGTTGAATTTTCAAATTATTCTCCTGAAAAATTTCGTCAGATGCATTAGTGATGTTATTGCACCGTAGCCTACGATGTTAGTACATACATACGCTTCGAATTGAGAACTTCTTGTTTTACCGTTTGGACAACCAACACCTCTTTCGGACTGTTTGAAGTAAGACTCTAAAACGGTGGACTAAAAATGGTAGGTACTATTTTAGTAGTATGTATTATACATTTATTCTCAAAACAATCACAGAAGTTTCACCCAACAAAATGTGATATGAGTAATAATATCCTTAGATGAAATATCAGACAGAAAACCTATTCCAAAACATTACTAATAAAAGGAAAATTAGACTCGCGTTACGCCGTTGTAAGGGGCTGTCGTGGTCTTTATCTCACCCCACTTTTCCGGGTCGGAGACAAAAAGGGAAAATGTTGGGATCGCGAATATGTCGATGATATTGCGGTCTACAGGCGCTTTAAGAATTTTGAATATATTGCTGGGCTTATAAGAAATAGCACCTTTTAGATTAAGTTGGGTATATTTTTTGAAGCGATATTCAGTCTTGCATATGAAAAGGTTCAAAATGACAACCTCGCCAATGTTGCCTTTTTGGTCACGATTTAAGATTAAATATTTTGATAAATGAATAATTCTTCATAATTTCAGTAATACTTAATTCAATAAATAAACGTCTAACTTTGATGTGCCTGTTATATTTCACTTTAACTAGAGACTGTAAGTTTCATTACTAAGCTTAGATCCTACTAATATTATAGCTTGGATAGATGTTTGTTACACAATAACGCCAAAACTTCTTGCCGGATCTAGAATAAATTTGGCACGAAGATAGATTATACGCTGGAATAGCACAGTTTTTTTTATATATGTAAAAAAAAAGTAAAATACGACGTCTAGTCATATTCAGACCAGACGTATACAAAGCTCCTTAAAAGGAACTTGAAATAGTTACTTACGGAACTTTACTTGTATGACCCGTATCATTAGCATAAATCTACGTAAGCACTCGTTTGCGTCCGCTTTAAATTCAATCTTGCCAAGTTTCTTCGATACAATACCGTAGGGCGATCACCTGGGGGCGCGTTTAGATTGAAATTTTCATTTTCATCACAACAGTCTCAGCGCTCAGCCCTCACCCCGCGATGGATTTGCAAGCGCAATTTCTGCTTTTCGACGCTTACAAGTGCTTAGTTCGGTTGAGATCTCGAACTTTTTGCGTAAGCAGTTGTGAGTTTTTGAAATATTATAAATGCTAAAGATTGTATATTTGCCTGTTTAAGTTCAAGATCGCAGAATCGACTTAAATAAATTTTGTATAAACATGTGTTAGGATAGTTTTATCATCATCATATCAATGGATGAATAGGGAGATGGAAGTTTAAATAGAGAATGAATATTTTCAGAATTTGGAATAAGGAATAAAAATAGCTATATATACGAGATATAACCTGGAGTGAAATATTATAGCTTATTCCTACACGAACGGATTCGCGGGCAAAGTACCTAAGTAGATAATAGAAAAAGGAGGTGGTTTCGTGTCGTTGGTCCAGAGGCAATTTAAGGTTTTAAAAATTAAATTTAACTATCACCTTATTATTCCAAGAAGAAAATGTTAAAACTCAGTTTTGAATTTAAAAACATTTTAAAACTTGGTTTGGTCGAATCCTACAAACACTTCTACAAAAGTACTAACACAACTGCAGCATAGATAAAGAATGCAAGGTTATAATGAGTTCACAGGGTTTTATCATTAGTATGAACTTTTTAAAGATGCCTTACCTCGATAGTAGTTTTCCCAGACTCTTGCCATTTCATCAAATGTTCACCCTTCAGCGACCATCCAGGAGCATAGCTGATGAGCCCGCCATTTCCCACGGGCCCTCCAGGCTTCGGCGAATTTGCCTCACTCGTCGGTTCCGATTTCGACTTCTTGGGACTTGTCTGAAGCCGGAAAAAATTGCGTCCGTGGAGTTTGCAACTTTTGGAGGGGGAAAAGAAAAATGAGTTTTTTTTAGGCGATTTTTCTTGCTCCTCGCTCGGTTTAACATCTTCGATAGGCGCTTCTTGCGTTTCGGTGCTACTACTAGGCTTAGGTCCAGAGCTTTCATCTGCCACAAACAAAAGAGTTCGCTGGACAAACGGCGTCGCCTTATTGTAGAATTCATATTGCTCCGGGACTTTAAAGGTGGTAGGTATTGTAGTTCTATGAGATTTAGAAAACCGTCGCTCCATGTATTTTCTTGCCATGTCACTCCGTGGAACACATTACTTGGATTTCTGTTTGATATTAATTTAACTGCATAATAGAAATACTTGATAGGAAAATATTTCAGTGGCAATTTCTTTCAAGTGTTGAAGATACAAATAAAAAAGAAGCAAAATAAACAAGGCAGAATAAATCTACGGCGACCCCTCAACGTGGTAAGATAGGCGGGCAGGATACGTAAACTAATACCCCACCTGTCACAAGCTGGAACCTTAGTTATTACTGGAAACGCCCAATGGAAAAAGAAAAGATATTTGAAAGCTTTTAAATTGTATGTCAACCGATGCTGACAATACAGTCTAAAGAATAATAAGGTTTTGATTTTTCTTTAATAAATAATTTAATGGTAAAAGTTTTGTTAAGGTTTAACTAATTTGTAGATTTAATATTAGTCTGATTGGACATCATAGACTGAGTATTATTTTTATGCTGATGTCTATCTGAAAAAGTGTAAATATTGGTACTAATTCGGGTTTCCACTAATTTTGTTACGCCAAACGCTCGGAGCTACGGTTCGCAATTTTCGCGCGGAGGCTATCGATCGCCGCCGCGTGGGTAAACATTGAAGCCCTTGCCTTGTGCGTGCCACCTGCACCCTCACTCGATTTACACCTTTTTTATCTTGTCCAAAAAGACAAAAATCGCTTAACTCAAAACACTATAAACAATGTAACGATCATAGCTTTCAGCACTTACAAATTGTGTCTTGTTACGATACAAATAAGAGACGAATTTAATTTTCAGTATTTTCGGGGCTTTCGATTGCCTTTGATACTGTGTCAAGTAAAAAGTTTCAGAATAAGAAATGTATTTGGAGGTTTTCAGAAAAATGAAAATATAACTTTCAATTAAATTACTTTACCTAAGTATTTGAGAATTGTATTTACCTTAAGTACGATTACTTCAAATTGCTAACTTTATAATTATAATTACTGTAACGATTACAGTAGTACTAGATAAAGAAATAAACATACCTAGTATCTGCAATGTTGTCGTGATCCTAATTAGTACATTAATAGAAAAAATAAATCTAACTGAGTGTTAAGCACCACTTTAATATTTAAGTTGGCTTTATGCCATTAGATTTTATAAAAAAATAAAATAACCTAAAATGAATTATTTCCGAAGCATAAAAAAAGCAAAACACTACATCACCCAAATGGGGTTTAAGACCGACATTAAGCGTTTCCATTCAAATTTCCCGACGATGATTAATTTCCTGCAATACACGACGTGTTGTTAATTTCGTTACCGAAACAAAGGAAACGAGAAATAACCAAAGTAACTAGCCCTCTGTTTGTTAACACGCATACTGCTTCACGAGCCGATAAATATTTATTAAACAAAAACAAATAGTTTTCGGCATATTTGACATTTGAGCTGATTCTTTTTTTAAATATAATATAGAAAAGGAAACAAAGTAATAATATTATTTTGTTTCCTTTATCGAGTTCCGTTATAGTCTTAAGAAGAGTCTAATTATCAGGCAACTACCAAATTAAAATTCATTCTTATTAACACAGATACCGGGTAATTTTAACAAAAAAAAATTATTAAAAAGGGAACAAACAAGTAAACCACTTCGACAAATGTTTGTTATTTGTTAAGTTTAGAAGTACCTAGTAGTTAGAAATAGCAACCGAAGCTAACTTCAAAGTAGATTTCAGACCATATTTGCTCGAACTGTGAACATTTTCGATTTAAATGAGATAATTTCTCTTCTGGCAAATGTCCAAGCTTTTAATATGGTATCGGTAGCGTTTGGAAAATTTCAAATGCGTGACACGTGACACAAGAGTGTATTTCGAATGAAGCAAAATTAAAGACGTGAGCAGGTCTTGAAAAAGTATTAAAAATGGGGAACATTTTTAAAAGCAAGAGATTTAAGCAGACGCATTTGATACAAATTTTCAGTGTAAGTAAAATAATACACATACCTACATACAACCCATTTTTTATTTATGCTTGTATTAATAAGCTTAAATAAGTAAAGAGAGTTAACAAACCGTAACATTTTACTAAGTTTCGGCAGATTTTAGATATCAAGTAAGTTCGCAAACATCTACAAAAATTTTTTTTTTACGAAACATAGCCCACGGGACTAAAGTATAGTTTGCTGTTTCGAATTTTAGATTAAGTACTAGTAAAACAAAGAAGCAGTTAGTTTTGAATATTCTAAACGGGTATGAAAAAGTATTAACGTGCCTCTTACTATATTTTAGAAATATTGTTGTTAGATTAGGAGTTTTTTATAGTATCCTCTCAGTTTAACTATCTACAGGTTTTTCTAATGAACAAATCTGTATTTATGTTTGTACCTTAGTACCAAATATCATTGTGTTTATGAAATCTTGGCCTATTTTCTTGGCTAATACGTTTATGCTGAAGTTTATAGTATAAAAATCATATGACAATAATTAGTAACCACATAACTTGTTTTTTTTTTATATACTGGATTATAACCGTGTCGCGTAATTTAATTATTTGATATGATTTGTTAATTAACTTTTTAGGGCCAGCTACTTAAATGAGTATATTAACAAAGGAACCTATTATATTGAAACATTTGTAGGTTGTGCTTTGCAGAGTTGACATCGAAAATGTAATATCGACATGGTTTTCAGCGTTACAAAAACTTGTCATCAATTCCATCCAATATGTAATCAGATCCGAACCATTGGCAGTCAATGTTCTCTTTCTGAAGAAACTCGTTTCCCCCTGTTTCCCCTTTTCTTTGGCGATACGAGGGGAATTATTACATTTCGATGACAGAACGAATTCAAGATGACATACAAGTGTCGCACTTGACCTGCCGATACAAAAGTAATAAAATGAATAACTGCAAATTTTTTTAAGAAGTTTACTTTTTTGCGAGATTTGAAAGCTTCGCTTTATAGGTACAACAATACTAGAGTTAACAATTTTGCTACATATCTTTTTACAATTAAAATTGTTTCAAGTGTAAAATATCAGATAATTAAGCTCAACTAGTAAATAATATTAATTGGTTAAGTTATTCAGTTTGCTCAACACAAATCTTTCATTTGAGCCGACTTTACGGCACTAAATAGAAATAATGGAGCTTCAGCGATAGACGGAAATAGTCACCCCTATACGGCCGCGAAAGTTCACAATCTACCCACGGTTATTTTTAACACCTCATTGTAGTCGAAAATGCCCAGGAAACGACACTCTTTGATGCCACATTAGGCTACGCGTCTGTAATTATTACGATTCTTGAAAACTGTGCTTTCATCTACTTTTGTCTTAATACGTGAAAATTCTGGGGAACTACAACCGATTTCGTTTCTATAGCAGTTAAAACTTTTTGTTATAGACACCAAAGGAAAAAAAAGAAAGACTTACCTAAGTTCGAGTCGGTGATTGCCAAACATGGGATATTTCCTTGTCAGTTTAATTTTGGTAACTGTTTCGACTTTTTAACCGACGAAAGAATAGGAGGAAAATTTTTAATAAGCACTAATTTAGCTGTCGCATAGTAGATAAGAAAGTTGTTTAATAAAGCGTGTTTATGAAACTTATATTTTTATTTCATATAAAAATATTACTGTTATCTTAATATAATTAAAATATATTTGACGTATTCAACCATGAGTTACTAAACCACAAGAGGCGGCGAAGCTTTAATTAAGGTGTTTCAAGCAAAATTGGATTAAGTTTCGCGACACCCAGGGGAACCCAAAGCAAAGTTTATTAGTTTTCCTATAACAAGAAAATGGTTATCATATTATGTTGTTAGCTTACACACATACTTATATCTATAGATATCTACAGTTTTTCATATTTTGTTAGTGCATTTAATATATATTTTTGCTTTTACCAGCGAAACTAATTCCTAAAGCGTAAATAGATATAACCACTTTATTTATTTGTATCTCGATTGCGAAAGCAATTACCTTTTTTGTATAAGCTTTTACGCTGCTGTGCCCCTACTAAATAGCCTATCTAGCGTATATAATCTTTGTAGCATATTTTATCAAAATCGGTTCTATGGTTTAGGCGTAAAATCGTAACAGACAGGCAGGCAGACATACATAGTTACTTTTGCATTGATAATATTAGTAACGATTTAGTTTTCGTAAATGACTGTATAGTCACAGTATTAACAAGTTAAGGTTTAAGCTACCTACTGTTCATAAATGTATCGACATTAATATTAAAAAAACAAAAATCTCATTTAAATCAATCACAACAATGCTATGAACAAATCTAGGGATGTAAATTGCATTGCTAATAAAAAAATTGTTTTTAAGTTACGTTAACGTTTTCATTTACCTACACCATTTTAAACCCCTTTGCTCATATTCAAGTCATGCTCCAGGCATGTACGTAACTCCATATTAAAGATACCAAATACCTCATAAATAAACCTAAGACATAGCGACGATGTTATAAACGAACCCAGTGACATAATTAAGATGTCACTTCCAGATCAAGTAAACACGTTCACTGAACCCTAGGGGATAAGTAGAGTTTTGTTCGGAATTAGTAGGGGTAGTCATTCTTAATATGAAGAGATATACGTAACCAAATATAATTTATTATGGATTATTTTCATTGAAATATTAGGAACCTATTAATAACTTTAAATCGTTTTTACCATTAGGGCTTATACTGATGGAGAAAACAAGCTACAATATTTTGTATACAAAACGAATGGTCAGGGACCTTTCAATTTTTATTTGATTGAGTATTTTTTTTTATCTTCGGCTTAATGCTCTGAAGCAATACTTTTATTCAATTTATTCTTTGATTTGTCTTCTTATTTAAATAAGGGCACGCTGACACCTAAATCACAATTTTGACACTGGTACCTATAGATGTAAAAGAAGACAAAGATACGAAAACAAATTGAAAAAATTGGAAAAAGAAAAGAAATGCAAGCCACGATTGAATTAAATCAAGCTATCGCTGTTCCAGGTATTAGTTTACCTCGTGACAAGCTAAACGCTGTCGGATTAGCAGAAACAAACACGATCACACCGCAATAAATTACTATTGAGTCTGTGGACGTCGAAGCGATCGCTCACACGCATGCGCATTCATAATTTATGCGTGCACGCAGGCATTACTTCAAATCAACGCGTGATTAAAATGCAAATGTTGCCCTTTGCCGGACCGAGCCGGCCAATTATGCGATTACCGTCCAGTGAGGGCATAGATAACGCGAGTGTGAACTTGACAATGGGCCTGTGATTGCATTTTTATTGCTTGTAATATTATGCAGTTTACTTTTTATGTACTTAAAGTAACAGCCTATAATCATCCCACAGCAGGGAAAAGGCCTCCATCATTGAATTCAAGTTACCACCGTAATGATGGGAACTGGCATAATCACCACGCTTGCCAAACGACGGTTGGTGATCACAAACCCGAGCAACGTTCGAAAATTCGAAACTATTTGTTGTCCAACCCGGGGATCGAACCTGGGACCCTGAGATCTTAGCCCGGTATTTAAACCACTAGACCAACGGGGCGTTCACTAGGCCAACGGGGCGTTATGTACTTAACTGACTTGAATTATATTTGGAATCAAAAATATAAGCTTCTAGTAGGATAGTACCTACAATTGTTATAGACTGATAGATATTACAAATATAGACAGCACTTTTATTCTGTATAAAAAATCCTGCCTTAAAAAGCGGGCGTAAGCTACCTACTATTAAACATTTACCTTATTTTAACTCTTTTATTGATTAGATTCTAAGACTTACAAAAACTTTAACAATTTAGCGCGCAATCAGCAGAAATATTACAGTGCCAGATCCTCTACAATTAACCATTCAATTTCGTGTCGCTAACACCACCTACAAAACTTACAAAGTTTGGTAAGTTTTGAGTGTATTGTATTACTTAGTTTGACATAAAGCCCATGTGAACACTTTGAAAAGCTAAATGCAACCATAATTTTGGTTGTGTAAGTGTATAGAAAAATCTCAATATTTTCAAAGTAGTCTTTTTAATTTTCAGACTAAACTTGAATTTCTTGTAGGATTCAAATCCGCTTATTACGCTCTATTGAACGAAGTCCGGAGTGGCATTTGCAATACCGAGGAAATGTAAAATAAGTCGATTTAACATTGCCACGGTATTAAAAAGTAGGGGAAAATCCTTAAAGTCGAGAGGTCAAAAAAAAAGGATCGAGCACTTAGATGCTACATTTCTTCTTTAATGTACATTTAAAATATCTCAATATTTTTGTTAGTTAAATTTTATATGCGTACATAATGTTTAGTATCTAAATGAGTCGAATAAAAACTACTTTAAATTATATATCTATCGTTACTGCTATCGGAATACTATTTCTAACATTATATAAATGAACTATTAACCTTGACCACACATATAAATTTTATACATATTAGGTGATTAAATCACAACATAGCATTCTCAACTCTTTTCAAAATGTATACTTTTTACTAGTTATCTTATACATAATACGACCCATCGTGTAATGTCAATATAATTGAATGCAATGATAACAAGAGCGGCATATCTCGGTTTCCAAAAACAATGTATTTTATCGACTAAAACTTTCCCTATAAAACCCACACGAAACCATTTGGTATACAAGTTCCTAATTAAACCGCAGTAATCCCTATATCCGACCGATAAGCTCAACACAAAAGGTCATTCAGCCAGTATCATGCAGATTATAAATATCTTTGAGTTTATTAATGAGTCTCATAGTCTGTGGAATATGCCACTTGCAATAACATAGAAATTAAGCTTGTAATAATGTGATAGGAAAACCATTACAAATATTTTAAATATATGTTTATATTATTTCTTATACTCGTACTATGTAACATGTTACGTTTCACGTTCCAACCACTGAAGGCCTACTCTCTAAGCACGAAGTTAGTGGTTTCGTCTCGTATAACGGACATTTGGTACTCCGTACCACTTACGAACCTTTGTTTCGTTCGGAGTTTGGACGAAGAACGAATGATAAGAAAAACGGACGCTTAAACTTACTCTCCAAGCGTTTTAGCCCGTCCGTAATGTTGAATTTGACACTTCTATCATCGTAACTTTATGTCAGTTGAAACGACAACTAAATAGCTATCGTTCTGGCTTACGAATGGAAATTCAAAAACTTTATTTGTGATTATACTGCCATTTTCATATGTGGAAATTGTAGAGCAAGTTAGTAAAGAAGAGGCGCAAACGACGCAAATAGTGTCGTGTGGTGCCGGCACATCAAAATAATAAATATAGCCTCTTCTTTTCCTATGGATGTCGTAAGAGGCAACTACAGAGAGGCCGCATTTTCTTTCTACTATTGGCTGAATTTTAATCTCTAATCCACCTGCCAAGCGTGGCGAAAAGGCAAAATCAACTTCTTAAAGAGATAGAGACTACGTCCTGCAGTGGACTAATCTATGCTGGTTATGATGATGATAAAGTGTTCCCAGTAGTGATTTCATTGTTTAGTAGATATAAGTGCAATAAGAAATAAATATAACAATTCCGTAATTTTTCTCCCGTGTTTTACACAATTTGTGTATTAGAGAAAAGAAACCTCTACAAATAACAGTAAAATATCATAATACATTTAGCAGTTATTATATTGTATTCTCAAATAAAACATCATACTATAATCAACAAACAATATGTTATATTTGAATAAGTAATATAAAATCAGTAAAAAACATTAACTCACAGGACACTTTTATTTAAACTACATGAGATTACCTTTTATATTAATTTTAGAACTTATTGTTTATCAAGATTGCCAATTTGGTCTGGTCAATCACCAATTATCTTGCCAAGCGTGGTGATAAAGTTTAATTCATCTTTGCAAAGAGGTGTACGTCCTGTAGCGGACTTACCTATGCTGGTGATGATAATGAAGTATTTCCAGTACTTAGTGGTTTTATTGTTCAGTCGATATCAGTGCAATAAGAAAAAATTATAACAATCAAGCTCTTTGTCGCCTGTGTTTTATATAATTTATGTTTTAGAATGAGGGACTAAAATCATTAACCTCCATTTACAATATACAATAATACTGATAATTGAAATATTTATAATACTTCTTGTATTTATTTAAATCATGCAATTATTATATAGCATTCTTAAATAAAACATCATACTCGTCAAATATGTTATATTTTATTTTAAAATAAATTCACAGAACAGTATAACTCAAAATAAATGAGGTAACCATGTGTATTAATTTTAAGTAATAAACATAACTATGGACCTCAATAAAGACATTTTTTAAAAACAAACACGTTTATTTCTAACCTCCAATCTTTGCATGAAACAATGTATTACATAGACACATTTTCCTCACTTTCTAATTAAATTTGAAATGAGAGTCTCTTATATATGAATTCAGTCTCAATAACATAAGTCTAATATAAATTTACACACAAGTTACACTTTAACAATGCACATTTTAATTACAGTGTAAGCGTGTAATTATAATGAAATCTTTAAAAAGTCTAAATAAGACAAACATCTTAATAAAATTTCATTTTCAACATTTTAATTAGCTTCTATATTGCTAGAAGCATACATATTTTAGTATTTTATATCGATGACCGGCTTCAAATAATCTTGAAAAATTTGATTATCAATTTACATAATGATGAATACTTGAAACAATGCAAGATACAAACAGTTTGTCTTATTTATAAATTTATTTCAGAATGAACATTCAATTTAAACTACTAAAATGAACACTTTAATCTGTCTCAAAATAACATACCGATTGTCTTACTTATCAATCTAAGTAAAATATAAATATAATGTACAACTCCATCTCCTGAAGCTTGACTTGCATAGTCAAGCGTTTTTATTTGGTGGTTATAAAGCTTGAAAATAAAGCATGCGTATCAACCAGCTAGGCCCACTGTAGAAATTGAGATCTGTAAATAAATCAAGATGATTAAATAATAAATAATACAATTTTGAGCAAGACATATACCTAAATTACTTCTGGAGGTTATATTAATCCTTTGACGATCGGATATTCCAGACACAATTAAAATCAATTGTTATCGCGACAACCGGTTGTCGCTTGGGGGTTGAGGGATTAATTATATTATGGCGAATATTTAATTAGAAAAAAGTAGCAGGTGCCGGGTTGGGTAACCCTTAAATCACCTCCCATAATCCCCATTTGCTACTCCGATTGAATGTGGATATCTTACGCACAATGGTATATTACAATGTTAATAGTAAATAATTGCTTGATTTACCCCGGCTAAAGAAGTATTTTGAAATGCAAATAAGCTTACCTTTTGCAAATAATTGCAGATTTTGTTGAAGTACGTCTACAAAGTATTCATCGAGTTTTATTTAATGAGTGTCTTCACTTATCGGCACTTAAAATAATCCATGGACCAAATTACGTTTTTCCTCCATAAAATTGTAGGCTTTTCCTTTCTTTATGTTAAATTAATAGTTTATTTTGAAATAAACTCTCACGTATGAAACTTCAAATTTTGTTTAGCAATTTGATAGCATAGATTATACAGTGACGTTTCATTTATCAATTTCCCACAGATAAAAAAATAGCTTAGCTATAGACAAATTTAGAAAAATGGTTCAAATACTATTTTGAGGTATGATTTATATTTATTGGGATATATTTAATAATAATATAATGTTTTTAAAACCAAATTGGGTAAATTAAGCCATAAAAATGCAAAACTAGAAAACCGGTAAAAACCCTTAGAATTTTACGACACTATCGTCAAGCATCATTCATTCACGAATATTGTCTATGGTTCCGTTCGATACTCGTTAGTCCGAAAACAATAGAGGGTAAGGTTTACACCTTTTGTTCGGGCTACTGTCGTTCGGGTTCTTAACTTCGTTGACGGGCTTAGAGAGTAGGCCTTCTGAACCGAATAAAACGAATTTTGATATGAATATAGTTTGAAACTCTAAGAACGGCATAGCGTTTAGACGAGAATCTTCCTTGATAGAGTTAAAAAGAAGTGAAAGTTCGTATCAAGGACGATAAACTATTTCAAAACATTGAAGTCTTATAGGGGCGCGATGTAACCCCAAACGTCATATAACCGCAGAACATCATTAACTTAGCCGGGTTCCGGACAAAGCCACAGGCGCTAGTCATTTATATAAACTTTAGTATAAAAGCTTTTAAGAAAAAGTTGTTATCATGCAAAACATTTTATTCTTACTTTGGTTTACTTATCATTGCGACTAGGCTGTTATCTTTGGGATGTGCGGTTCAACTGCCTGCCCTCTTCCTGCATCCCACCCCAGCGCTCCAGAGTCGCTTACATCCTCTTCCGCCACCACTGTTCTGTTATTAAACTCTCTTGGACGTTCAAAAGAAAACATTGCTCTTTGTACGTTATGTGATGCATGTGTTGATTGATTAGTTCATCACTCGCAATGAGCAGGTGATACTTAAAAATTTGCCTATCGTTTTAGTAATGAGATTTGTCTGAAAATCAAAGTATTTTCAAAAGGTGTTTTAAAATTGATTGAATACCCTTTTTCCCACAAACAC
Organism: Anania crocealis; assembly: GCA_949315895.1. Taxonomy (NCBI): domain Eukaryota; kingdom Metazoa; phylum Arthropoda; class Insecta; order Lepidoptera; family Crambidae; genus Anania; species Anania crocealis. The sequence goes on along the minus strand of OX438880.1, from coordinate 18,553,266 downwards.
TCAGACCTAAGATAACATAGATTTTTTTTTATTCCTAACATGCCTCAGAGTTAGTGACATCTTAAAAACCGGTGTGTACGCCACTTCACGGACTTCGCCACAGACAATAACAATAACAACATGAATTGCAAAACCACCAACAAGTCTTTGCTAGTACTTTTTGTAGTTAGTTTTCTACTTTTTTACTTAAGCGCCACGCTCTACATACAATGCTCTGAATTGATAAAAATGCAAGGGCACGCAGAAGCGATAGATTCGAATAACTTAATCAGTATTGATCATCTGAACATCCACTTAAGCCCATTTCAAATATTTAAACGAACAATATGTTGTGTGCGGGTTGCGTGTAGGATTAAGGCGGCTGCAGACGCTACAGAGGGTTAATCGCTTCTGACGGCTCCCGATGGAAACGCGGGTTTTTGCATTTAAACTGGGCTCAATCTGGTTGATCAAAACAGTAGTACATATTTCATGTGTACCTTTTCAGTCGAGTGATGGCGTAACACTGTTAAAGTAGCTGGAATTATTTATGATCGGGCTTAGATTGATACTGCGTTATAGCTACACGATATTAAAGACAAAGGAAACAATAGGTTAATCAAGATAATATAATTTAAGTTACAGCTCCAGATTGAGTACAAAAGTCATAATCTTATTTCTTCCTTAGAAGAACAAGGTGACTAATAACATAGAAGTTATAGGTGTTTTGTTTAGCCATGCGCAGTGCAGGGTTTCCTAGTAGCATTGTCGCAAATGCCAACTACCTTGATTCTGTTGGAACAACATCTTTACTCATAATAAACGTGAAAGTTTGTATGTATGGATGCTTGTTACTCGTTTACAAAAAAACTTCTAATTGGATTTTCATAAAACCTTCCTGTAATGTAGCTTACACGTCAGAATAACATATCCTTAAAGCTGAAGAGTTTATTTGTTTGTTTGTTTGAACGCGCTAATCTCAGGAAGAACTGGTTGGAATTTAAAAAATATTTTTGTGTTGAATAGTCCATTTATCGAGGAAGGCTTAAGGCTATATAACATCACGCTGCGACCAATAAAAGCGAAGCATGAGTGAAAAATGTTGCACAAATAGTTGCGATCATAATAACAGAAATTGACGCTGACGAAGTCGCGGGCAACAGCTAGTAATATTATAAATGTGAATGTAAGTTTGTTTGTTACGCTTTCTCGCAAAAACTACTGAACCGATGATCATAAAACTTTGTACACATATTCTTCGAGGTATTAGAAGTAACATAGTTTATTTAGTATCCCACTGTTGGGCATAAGTTTTCCCAGGCGCGGTATAAAGTGTAGTTCACGCAGGTAGAGCCGCGGGCGAAAATCTATTTACCGTGGGGACACGGCATAACAATTGTATTTTCTTTGAAATCACATGACCTAGACGAATGATGGCGCAATCGGTCGGTTACCATATATTTTTTAAGAAAACATTCGTTTCCCCGGAAACCAAAAACCGAAGTGCATGTGAACGAATTCGCGGGCAAAAGCTAGTTCTTAATATACTTTAGACAGCTATCATAATAAAGAAAAAACTTTATTTCTGCATTACTGTTACCAAATAAGTAAATAAATTAGTTGCATGTTATATTATGTGCACATAATGCGCGTACTGGGGCAACTGGCAACGCATACGGGATTAAAACGGCTTGATGCATGGAGCACAATTAAAATGGAGATAAGTTAAATTGCAAAAAAATATATTGACCCCTGGTGGTTTTTACAATACCAATTTGTACAAAAAAACATTTCTAACATAAATCGAAATCAAAACTAAAATATATGCCGCAAAAAACCTACTCTTTAACTGTCGGTTAAAACTTTATTATAAAAGAAAAAAATTCTGGACGATAAGCTTCAAATTACCTACCTTCCTATATTTTCTTCCAATGAGATCTTTTTGGATTGTGTTCAGTAATACTATCTTAGAATTATTTACTTGTCAAAAAATTGCAAATGCAATTTATAACATACCTATCAAGCACAAGGAAAGTTATTTTATATTACCAACTTATTTTTAAATATAAAATTTATTTTCCCTTGAACGGAAATTAAAATGTATAAAGACAATTAATAAGGTCCGTTATTCATTAAGAAAAGTAAAAATACATTTTGTATTACTAAATAAAATGAATTTTATAAACCGAAAATTGAATTGCATTATAGGTTTCTTATTTTCATACCAACGTAAAGAAATCAATGCAACTAAATGAAAGACTTAGATTCCATCTTAGTTGATGTAATCCACTTTGAGATTGGTTAAATTTTATATGGCAAGTATTATTCAAGAACCTTTCTGTAGCTTTTTTACCATCCTTACAACGGTAATGTACCGAAAGGTTCTGAAATCGATATCGTGAATAATTAGATAGAAACGCCATTAAATATATTTCCACAGGTTTCGCGATTCAACCCCCCTGGATTGTCATTAGCAATAAAATATCTCTGAAAATGCCGGAGTTTTCAAAATAAACTTCCCCAATTCCGTGATAAATGCTTGTTGTGAACTCCAATGCTGTTTTGGGGGGCCAAGTTGCCAGTGTGCAATTTATTGACTACTAAATTGCTGAAAATATGGCTTTTGTTGTTATAAATTGTGCCTGTGTCTGGAATTAATGCGAATGTTAATAAGTTAGTCGACAAAAATCTACGCATTTGTATTGGCTATTATGTTTATTTTTATTAAACAATGTTGAGATCCCGAAATATATGGTACAGACTCACTTAAAGGTCTTAGTATACTTCTGAGTTTAAAACTATTTAATGATTGCAGATTTCGACTTCCGTTCATCGTTCATCAGAAAAAAATGTCTTAGATTGATGTGATTTTATTAAATAGCAATAAACCACCATAAACATTAATAACTAATACATATTAAAGTAAAAATACGGGTTACCAGCTAGTGTCATAAATTATAAGAAGCATATTATTAATAATCGAGGAAGATAAAATACCATAAGCCTGCTGCCTGGGTCATTAATTCGCAATGGACGGTTGATTGAAAACTAAAATTTCTGCCTTGAATCGAAATCAAAAAGAACTGACAGACCACTTAATAAAGTCACGCCAAACAGCAGTATCATAAATGCATCTAGTACTTAATTACTTAAATTTTTCTTTATACCCTTATTAATAGTTTACCCTAATTATTAGTTACAATAGTTTGGACTATTGTATAAGAAATCGCCAGTGAAATATTGCATATTTTAATCAGGAACACAAAATTTACTTTGTTTACAAACACTATACTATAATCCTTATCTGTACTACAACTCCACAATGGGCCAGATTAAGTTTACGCGAGCGTTGTTGTAAATATTATGAAACTTTACACCCGGCAGTTATCGTAAACAAAACACGATTCACTAATCCAGTCATCAACAAAACACGATCACAGCATCAAGTTCAAAGTTGGATTAGACAGTCAAACATAGTCCACAGAAGCGTCCATTCACTGAAATTTAAGCTACGTAAATACGTGAAAATTCCCGCCTAAACGTAACGGTCGGTTTCCGGGCAGATAGTGCGTGGTGCGCGGCGGATGGCATCCGACTGAGCGGTGGCGTGCCGGCTGCCGGCCGGGAGCCGGATCGATCCCGCCCTGCCTCATACACGTCCCGCGGGGATGCAGATGCAGGCTGAGCGTAGAACAAGGCTGGATGTGGTCGGCTTTAGTGCAAAGCCTAGAAATCACTGCATCACCGAAGAACGCACCTGGCCGGCTCAGCATAATGTTGCTGTGTCAAGCATGTTCTTATCAATGGCAAGTTCACAAGAACATACCTATGTTTGTTGTAGCTTTTTCAATCATTTGTTTGGTTTGGTGTTAAATTAGTATTATACTCGTATTTCGTAGAAACAGTAGAATACAAAGTTTCTGAAATATCGTTAACGTTGCCGCTATGAAGTAAATTTTCAGATGATTCTGATGTAAATAAATAGGTTCATAGTTCAAATCAGTTTTTGTTAACAACTACCAAATAAACCGTTAAACCATTTCAGATTAAATTTTTAATTAAAATATCTTGAGTCCCGGAAAAAGACATAGAGTAGCTTTCATATAAGAATATCATCCCTTATAATAGTATAAGTAAAAACAAATTTATACTTAACCGATTTAGAAAACAATTAGTATATTTTATATAGTTTGAGACTGGAAAAGTCCGACTAGTTTTCTTTCTAGTTATCTAGGCAACAAAGGGGTAAACAAAGAGGTGAAAGTCTGAACTAACAACTTTTGAATTAGTTATAGACAAAGCGGTTGCAAAGATTTTAATTATCTCTAAGGACCACTATATAACCGGGTACGCGATATCACCATGAACACAAATAATCAAAAACGCGATATAACCGAATTCCACACAGACAAAGTCGCGGGCAGAGCTATAAACTTGCACTCCTACTTCTTACTTACTTGAAATGATTTTTTAATCGAATAAAGTCTAACAAATTATAGAAACTCCACTTCCAGTATTTATGTATCCTCGAGAAAACAAATTGAATAACTGAGTGAAGATCCACGTATTCGGCTCTAGAGTACGACAGGCCATGTATTGAGGTGACTGTCCTTTCAAGCGACGGATTGACTCGCTCTGAGTGCGGCTGAGCCGTTTGCCAATGTTTCTTTTTTACGGGCACTGATAGTGCTGTGCGCTTGATAGATGAGTCCATTTCATATGATTGTATGGATCAGCCTACTATCTAGTGACGTAAGTAGCATGAATTGTGCAGCGGATGACATAGTTAGTCTTGTCTGCAGGAACAAAACCTTTTCCTTTTGCCTAACTAACCGATTATGGTAACATACCCGAATTTTTATCCTTTTTTTTTGGACAAATTTTTTGATAAATAACATGAAACCTAAAAATAAATTTGATTTCATGTTAATCCTAATGTACGAAGATCACTTTTATTTACTAATAGACACTCAGATCTGTCTAAATGGTACCTACTAACTTAGATTATTCTAAGCCTACTAAGTTCAATGCATAATGCACTAAGCAATTTACTTGTCTACAACTACTTTAAGTATTCACGAGTCGATAATGAGCTTTAAACGAACTAAATAAAAACGCATATTAGGATTCACCACACTTGTGGTTTTTCCCATTAAACATGGAGAAAGTATGCTCTAAATATTTTAATGCTTTGCGTTTACTTTTACATTGGTAACGCATGTTTGTACACTTCTAATAACACAACATTCAAAGCAGAGTGTTTTTATTGTACTACACACAGCACAATAATTCAACTCTTTGAAATACAGCCCATAAGCTCACCGTGGAGAGGGTGCTTTATAAAGGCTAAAAGGATTGTTTCAGCTCACCTGCAGTTTACGCAATATAGAACTGGGATATCGTCTATTTATCTTAGGGTTTTTTTTTCTCCTGAACTGTTTGAAATTTAGAAACCTGGACGTGTGCGACTGTGCGATTCAGACTCTTACGGATCGATTGGATCTGTTACATTATCCTTGATAATTTAGTCTTTAAGCATTTAATTACAATAGCTTTTTCGAATCTTTAATAAAAAGATACTCATTACTTGAACTCTTAACCCCTTAAATGTAAAACCCTTTAGAACCTGAGACTAGATAAACTATATTTATATTGACAAACATTCTTCCTCTTAGTTAATCACTAACGACATCCGACTTTAGTGATTTGGAGCCTGCCACCTGGTTTGACTGATTGAGCCATTTTTAGCCGGGAGAGGGCGCGAGGCTCGGAATAGCACGATCATACTAATTATCGCCCCCGTCGTCCGTCACTACGATGGGGATCTAGATAAATTTCACGTCAATTTATATGAAATTCCAAGCCAAAATTGGATCAGGCATTGATAATGAGCAAAATCGAATAAGTTGAGTTTAGATCTTAATAACTCGGTGAGTAGATTGATTGAGTGGTAAAGTGTATTAACGATAAATTTGATAAAATGGAAATTTTAATGTAAGTAGGTACCTAACGTTTGTTTTGATTCTAGATCTGTTATTTTTAACATCTGAAATTAAACATTGAATAATATATTGTCTAGTGCAGCTAAGTCGCGAGAGCGTTCACCTGCTAGCGAAAGGTTGTGCTCTATGTTCTGTGGGTTGTGCATTGAAATCCTCCAAAGGTAGGTCGAAAATAATTTATACTCGACGGGAAAAAGGGTAAGTTTCAAACTCGACGTGGAATTTGTTAAAATTACACGCGGTATAGCCGCGTGTAATTTTTTACCAGGTTGATAAATTTTAATGTTTTTTTTCTATAATAGACGAAAGTGAATCCCTGGTAAATTAGAAAAATAAAGTTTTCACCGTGAAATACGAGTAAGCAACTACACTTGAGTCGGTGCCAAATAGAAAATATTTAACAATTATCAAGCACTGACTCAAACTGGTTGCTTATACGACCATTTCAATAACCTGAAATAAGACGTATTAACTAACTAATTAAATTTATACAAGCACATCTGGTAAGTTTACATGCTGTAAATCAAAAAAACAATACCCCTTCACGTCTTAATGATCATATCGTATCTCCTCGCACTAATATTTCATTTTTTGTATGGAAATATAAATCTTGTCAAGAACTTTGAGTTCGAAAGCTCGATAAAGCCGAGATTAAGTCTTCAATGAGCCGATTAATTAGTAAAGCAGCCTCTTCGAGAGCTATTTTCTGCGAAGAGCCTTTAATAATTATTAATTTTACGCTTACCTTTACAAGACTGATCCATCTAAAGTACCTAAGCGTTAATTAATACCCATTTTTTTATTTAAAAAGAAACTCCATGTAATCCAATGCGATGTTGGGTTATAAATAGAGTTTGGTAATTTGTGTTTAAAAAATCATGTTCTTTAAAACCCAGTATGGTTTGAAAATGTATTAAATATTTTACTAAGATTGCTGTTCAGAGGTTTCATTTCATAGTTGCATGTTTCAAAATGAAATTTAAAAAAGTCGCTTCGAAAACACTAATAAAACAAACCTAACAAACAAAGGTACTTAAAGTTGTGGTGTACCGATGCAGCGCTTTGTTGCTATATAGCCAGCATTTTGGATACCTTTCCTCTGGACAACGGGTATAGTGAGATATATTTTTTAATAGGTTTACACAATTCTTGACAACATATTTGATTTTGTGTACCTACCTAAACAGTTTAGGTAAGGAGATACATATGTACGTAATTAAGTAAGTTCTTGTGTTTAAGTTGATATTAATGTAAACATGTAAAGGCCTAAACTAAAATATCTCCATCTCTTCGCGTCCAACGGGTCCAAAGGAATAAAAGAGAACTGTCAGAAGAAAACAGGCAACAGCGACTTTGCTCTATCATTCGCCAAACTGCGATAGCCAATGGCGATTATGGTGGAGGGCTTAGCTTTAAAAGCCTATTTCCAATAGAGGATTGATATAAATCATATCAATGATGAATTTAAATCGAGATCCAAACATGAACATTTTTATCTATATATAAAAATGAATCTCTGTTTCCCTTGGTCACGGCATCACGCGTGAACGGCTGTACCGATTTTTGTGAAATCGAGAAAATAGCGCAAAAAATTAGAAACTTAACCTTATATAAAATTGTTTCTAATGTAACCTTAGCGTTTCTGACAATTTAAGCTTATGGTGCTTGACATAACATTAACAGAATGTGTGCTGCAAATTCGTCAAATAGTATAAAAACTGAATTTTTCACCATCTCAGTTATATGTCGCAATACCAATCATTAAAATAATAAACAATTTGTATGTTTTTTTTTAATTCATTATACCAATTCTAAATCTATATTCATAGTTTAGACAGGACAACGTCTGAAGGGTCAGCTAGTACTTAATATACCTATCTTGTTTTATTAGGTCTTATATTACCTGACGTTACGACCGGTTACACAGACCGTAGTCAAACGCTGACTGGAACAGCAACACATTCACTCCTTTTAAATGTAGTTTACGTAAAATAATTTACAAAATCTAAAAAATAATACACAATCAAATTTTCTTTCTAAATATAACCGACATTTGAGAGAAGACAAAGTAAAATTACCTATATGTCACCCCATTAACGGCGTGAGACAACGGTCTGTCGCCTCGATTGGCCATAACTCAACCCACGAAAATAATTTATGGCCCCTAATCCTAACTACGGGAATAAATCCAACAGGATACGGACATTACCCTGTCCTCCGTATGAGCTGTTCAGTTTTTTTAACAAACAGAGACCGGCCGCTGCGTCTATTTACAAAAGTCATAAAACTATAATTACTTAACTGTTACTTACACAGGTTGTAAAATAGCGTGAGCCAAAATTAAGGGAATGGTTCAGAGGCGAATCTAAATACAAAAAATCCAACGTAAAAATAGTTTAACTAATTGCATCTTCTTGTATTACACTTTTGGTCTCTAATATATCTAGCTTGTTTTTTTGTGATGACTTTTAGCTTTCCAAATAAGACTAGAAGACAAGGGGATTAAAATACATTACTAAACACGGCCTTACCCCAATCGTTTCCTACGTTGACCAGTCCGGGAATGAACCTGGGAATCAAATGAAGTAGATGGACTATAGCACCGATCAACCGGATAGTCAAATTTCTGAGGTGGAACGGATATAATATCACGCAGAATGTCAGCGGTTGACAAAAAATTGGTCATCTAACACGATTTGCTTAGTTACTGAAAAGTTAAATATTATAAATGTGAAAGTCTAGCTAGATGGATCTACTTAGTTGAAATTTGGAACGAAGGCTGGAAAAGCATATAGATTACTTTGATCCAGTAAAAAAACGACTCCTGTGAAAAATTTGCTAAAATAAATTCCACGCGTAGGAAGTCGCAGCAAGAGCTAATAATAATATCTATTATAAATGTTTAACCATAAGCTACAAAAGTTTACAACACATTAAATGAATAATGTTTGCCGTATACAATGTATGGGTATAGGATTTTAATAAATTCCGATTTCCCCTGAAACGTGCAGTTTGAATGATTTATAAGTAACTTTTGTCACATGTGGCCCATAAATCGCACATTTGCAAACTATACGGTTTGACTTCTTTATACTTACTCATATTTAATGTGGGTATATTTACCTACTCACACTTTCATAATATATAACGAGTTTATCGTCTCATAACAATAAAAAAAGCAAATATTACATTTAACGAGTTAAGTAGTCAGTAGCAAGTTTGTGTTAGGCCGGCGCTTCAAATAAAATACCTACGAGTTGTAGAATTTTTGTTTTAGTGTGGAGTAAAAAACTTTGTGAGCTTGTACTCGTATACTGATTAATTAAGGGTACCTTATTCAAATAGTAAGTGTGTTTGTGCTAACGACTAAAAATTGTTACTTTACACATTATCCCATTCCCACTAAAAAGTTTTCTCGTAACTAACGTATCCTTTCCCTTTTATTTATATTACATTTTAAAGTAAATGAACTTTCATTTCGGAATAAGTTAAGCTTTAAGTTAAGCGAATAATCAGATAAATATATGATACGCATCGAATTAAGGATCTTTTCTTTTTTGCGTAAGTAATGTTATAAAGATTAACTTTTCAAGATTTAAAAACCACAACAACTCTTCAGTCGAGGATAAATATGATATTGATTAATTTACACCTACATTTATTGCTTTGGGATTTCACAACCGAAGAAAAAGGGGAGTTTATGTGTTGTGTATTATGTGTATGTTTCTTAATTATATGACCTGAGTAGTTTTTTATGAGGCGACATTTTATCAGGTTGATCAATTTCAATGTTTTTTTTTATCTTTCTGTTCAAAGTTGATACCATTTTAATTTGCAAAAAAATAACCCAAAGACTGATAAATAGGTTTGACAACTTTCAAGAATTAAAAATTTTTGAGTCGATAGTCGATAATTTTCACTATTTATATTTATTTATTGGCGCAAAGTTTTATTTGATAGAGACTTCTTGAGACGTGGGTAAGTTACATGTCTCATAATAATAACTACAGACTAACGATTTGAAAGCCCATAGTCATTGGCAAACTAACTAAAAATATTGGAGAAATTGACCCTACGCATTTCTTGGAATAATCTTTTTCACTATTTGCATATGTCCCATATTTAATTTAGAAACTATAAGGCATAAGCTATGTAGTTTGGTTGTCGTAGCCATTTTGTAGTCTCTCTGGTAGTACCCTTTTAAGATTAGTAAATAGCAACCGAGTCGTTTTCAAAGCAGAATCCACATTTCAGGGGTAGACACCGTTTAATAATGCATTCGGTTTATTTTGCGTATTCGTGGAGAGTCAGGGGTGCCCCAACAAATACTTTATTAGACTCAGAAAGATGTATGTCTTGCATTCCTTCTGAATAAAATATTTATAGAAATACGAGGTAGGCAGAAACTGTTAAAGGATCTTATTGATGCCTTACGGTCTAGTGTTTTGCATTTTAGACTTCGATATCGCAGCGGTGGGTTTATATCCCGCAAGAACGAGAATTTTGTACCTAAGTCATGTGGTTTGCACGTGACCATAATGTTCATGTAACTTAAAATTCTGTGAAATTGTAATTAATTTGTGTGTGAATTCCGTTTGATAGAGTTAGTTTTTCATTTCCATTCATAAAAATAAAAACAATAAATGGAGGCAATTCCGAATTATTTTAATATACACGGTGCAATTTAACCACCTATACAAACGGAGCCCACGTTATGTAACCATTATGTATAATTTCTTGGCAGTGTTATTTCAACATTTATACCAAAAATTTTTATTATAAAAATATTTAATATTGATTTAGCTATTTATTTTGAATCACGATGTGACGCGCACAGATGTATCTGTGTAAGGTCCATTCAACCGAGACCCAGCCGCAGCAAAATAATTCGTCTGTGCGCGTCATAGCGTCTTACAAAATTAAAAGTACGAATCAAAATTTAATATTTTCCAAAAAATAAATAAATAAAATAACACTGCCATGATGTTAACATAACGGTCCAATGTTGTGGCCTTCGTTTTCCAGGTGGTTCAAAAAGCGCGGTGTATAGTCGTCATTGATTTACTGTGGTACCTACGTACAAGCGCGTTTAGTTCTGGGCTTGATAGTTGGTATGGTATGTATTTCTGTGTGTTCGTTGTATAAAACGAAAAACTGTCTGAAGCTCTGAGCAAATTCGTCTAACTATTACCGTTTCGAATAACAGCAATCAGTCTGTTTATTATTTAAACAACTTTATGTGATGGGCTGTACGTAATCTCTCCCCACATTTAATGTGATTATTATGAGATAAAACTCAGAAGTGGTGATCTACATTATCGAAAAACAAGCTTAACACCATAGTAACACGTACCTATTCCATTTATCGAGAAAGGCTTTAGGCTACATAACATCACGCTGCAACCGATAGGAGCGAGTTATCAGTGAAAAATGTTGCAAAAATGGGGAAAATTATTCATATTTGAATGCTTCCGTTGCTTGCGCTGCGGCAACGATTCAAGTTACCCAAAAAATAAATACCCAAGTAGTAACAGAAATTGACGCGGACGAAGTCGCAGGCAACAGCTAGTTTTAGATAAATAAATAGCATTATAACATACTAGCTGTTGCCCGCGACTTCATACACGTGGATTTTATTTTACGCTATTCCAGCCTGTAATCTATCTCCGTACCAAATTTCATACAAATCTTTTTAGCTGTTCTAGCGTGATTGAGCAACAAACATCCATTCAAACATTCGCATTAATATTAGTAAGATAACACACGATTTGCTAAATCGTCCAGAAACGCAATTGCCATATTACCTGTGATTGATCAATTCCGTAATTTGTCACTATAACTTATTCCCGCCATTGACTGCGACGCGCACGCGCCGAGATCCGTCAGGTCGGAATATTTACGGCCTGTGCGACTGATATATGAACCCCTACTTCCGGACCGCCATCTTAACATTTACTCGCGGCAAATAGATTTGGTCCTTTTTGTGAGAGATCTCATGTTTCTTTCACTACAAAATAAAACATACATGAACATATTGGTTGCTGTACGAAATGATGAACAGTAATTGCTTACTTGAGATATTTGTAGTATGTTACATTTTGTCAAATTAAGATGTTTATGCAGGTATATTGCTTGTGTATTTAACCCTGTTTGGTATGATCGATAGCTGAATCAGATTTTATGTATTTCAATAATTACTTGTAAGAAGATTAGTTGTTCCTTGTGTTAATTGGTGGAGGTAGGTATCATGAGTACCTATACATCGAGATTTACATCGATAGAATCAGCGTCACATGTCTTTGGCTGTTACGACTAATACTAAGTGTACTGTTTGTGGCACCTTTTCAGACTGTAATATTATTGTTGTTTTTATTTCGTGTCAAAAAAATATGTTTTATTTTGTATTCTATGTCCCCAATCTTAGCATTTAAGCACTTATACAAATATGATGGTCAGTAAATCTATTTGTTCAAATAACTTTTTTCAAAATAAAATAAGTTACCCAAAAAATGAATCTCGTACAGTCTTCAAATCCCAATTTTAGACGTTCACGTTGATTGCAGCGGAGGGTGTATGATCAGGCTTTGTGTGCGGCTGCACCCTCGCTCATTCGAAAAATAGCCTCTTTGGGGTCCCAAATTTGGCCGGAAGGAGATTTTGATAACACCACAGAATCACAAAGAAATGGTTTGGGCGTGGGCATTTATTTCATTTTAAAAATTAGATAGTTCTTTTAAAACGATAAAAAATGTTTTGGTAAGTAAGCTAAATGAATGAAGAACTCGAGCGACTAATGCTTGAGACTAGTAAATAGTAAACTATTCGATATTTTTACAAAAGATAACGAAAAATAAAATGTAAAATAATGAAGATACACAGTCTCATACAAAAATGTCAAGTTTAAATAAGAGAAGCTAATGTCATATTGTGACATACCAACCTACGTTAATAAAAAATCAACTGTACGTATCTACATGACATAACGATTTAGGTAAAAGAGCACCTATCTCCAGTGGGTGTTCATTTAGTGAGGACGTTTTTCTGTCACTGATTGAGTATATATTTTTTTTATTTTACACCAAAGCCATTACAGTTTCAAATGGTTGGTATGTACATACTTCATTGTGATCAGAAATTGAAAATACAATTCGTTGAATAAAAAATTCTCGACTGTCTTAGGTGGGACATATTATATACCCACAACCTTTCGCTTGCCAGGCGACTGCTGTAATCAATTGAGCTGCGAAGACATTGTTTGTTTCGACGAATTTATTCAAGGTTTTTTACGCTTTTAGCCAACGGTGTTTCATCAATGTTTTTGGATTGTACCTCCAACTGAATCGTGATTGTTGTAGTTGCAAAGGTTTATTGGAAGAGATCGCATAATATATATTTCTGGTAACATTTTCTGTCATTTACTTTTTTCAGTATGCAATAAAAAGTATTCATTCTCAATGCGACTCACACACATATCTTGTACGGTTTCGAAAAAACCCTGTGACAGTTGTACAAAATCAGACTATACAATGGTAAAACTATTCGTTCACTCCGAATTTCCTTCAGCCCTCGTCAGACCTGCCGGTAATTCGGTTAGAGCGTGCGCGGGATCCCAAACGCTCGGGGCCCCTCTTTGATTCTCTTGCAAATTGCCTGGACCCACTGGCTTCTTCTGATCTGCTTTAAGGAGACGTAATTAGTTTACTAGAATATATAAATTTAAAGCACGGTCGGTCTATATTCGTACCACATGAGAAAATTTTGCGATAGAAATTTATCTAGTCACATTTTTGCTGCAAATAAAAACTAAAGCTACGGAAAATGAATTCGTTGCATATTATTTTATTTTAACTTAGGGAAGGTTAACATAAGTAGTTTTCCCAACTGTTTATTTTATATTTATTTATTTAAAAAAAAACATTACAACATGACATTATAAAGGTCTCGCAAAACCTTTTAAAAGGTTTGACTGCGAGTACATAGTGACACTCAGATTATACGTAACATTACTTAATACTTAATAATTCATATTATTAAATTAAACAACATAAATAAAATGTTGCTAACAACAAATGTTGCTAGCAATAAAATGTTCATGCTGATTTCAACTTCCATGGTCACTATCACTAGAGTTAATTGATACGGGGTTTATACCATGTACCTTAGTTTTTATGAGTTTCCGATATTTCGGCACTGTTGCAAGCGCCATGATCACAGGAGAACTCAATAATCCCGTATAAATTAACTCTTATAAAATGTTTGTAGACTGGTTTGCAAAATTTGCTGTCTTAATCACTCTGCACTTAATCAAATTATGAAAACTTTACAGTTTTCATTATAGACTTAACGCCCCATTGGTCTAGTGGTTTAGGTATGTACCGGGTCAAGATCTAGGGGTCATGGGTTTAAGCCCCGGGTCAAGCAAAATGACTTTCAAATTTTCGATCATTTTTCAGTTTTGTGACGCATTTGGCAACCGTCATTGACGTGATAACTTGACTTCAATGATGGAGGCCTTTGCCTTGCAGTGAGATTATGTTAGGAGGTTACTTCCGGATAAAGAATGTGGCTATTACTCTAGCCTAACTTTTGTACGCATTCATTTTACGTAAAAAGGTTTTATAAGGTTACACATATTTTTACTCTTCGTATTGCACCAGCAACACATAAGTAAATATTATTTATTCATGTGCCAGCAATAACCATCACTAGATGGTTATGATAACTCTAAACATTGCTTTTAGCCGAATTTATTGTCGAAAAATACACTTTTCTAACAACTATAATATTAGTATATTGCATGTGCTAAGACGTCGTCGTGTCATGTCGTGTTTAAACAGAGGCTCTCTAAAGCCTGATTTTCGCAGGCAAAATAAAATGGTGAAGCATTTTCATGCGGGCGTCGTTTACAGTGAGGGTCCTTGTTGGAGGGCAGTCCTCACCTCGGAAGTGTTTGCCGCCCGCCCTTATAGCGCTTATTGAGGTAACTCCAGTGGAACCTTTTTACAACACTTTTTCATCTTTTAAGAGGTAACTTTAAAAATAATTTACTATGGAAATTAAGTATTTTTTATGCATAATTTTTTTTACCGGCTGATTCAAAATAGGCCGCATGTTTTTTCATCGTTCATTTCTAGAAGAATAATAAATCTCGATACAGTCAGCACTGCACCAAAACATATATTGATAACTATCCTGGTTAATTAGTTGTTCCCATTCCATACCATTTGCGAAGAGTACACTAAGTTATAATATCGCTAGTAGTTTTTACGAACATCAACTCGGAAACAACCAATATCGGAAACTCATAAAAAACACGGTACAATATGTTATAAACAACGAATCAATTAACTCTAGTAATAGTGACCATGAACGTATAAATCAACTGTTTTATGAAAATTCAACTGCGATCAGAAAACTATTTCCGACGAACATTGGCAACGATCCTAGGAATCACAGCGCTATTACCGCTATGTATCGTGGATTTGGCGCAGCACTGGCATCGGATTGCTGTGAAGTTTATTATCTCATTGTGTATGTGATGAAGTTTGCAATTTGTCCGATTATTATTTTGGCATCCGATTGAATTTGAACGCTTCGGCAGACTGATCTCGGATAGGGGTTCGGATATTGTATTTGTTGAAATAGGAGAGGCAGTCAGAGTACTAACACGATATACCTCAAATGCGTCTATGTAGAATGATTACTTAGTTACGTGTTAGTGGAAAAGAGTCTAGAGTCTTACAAACATCTGAAACGTAAATTTACAATTTCACCTTTTTAAAAGCAAAAAGTTTTAAGATTGCAAAAAGGGAATTGATTTTGTATTAAAAAAAATTAAATAAGGTGACAGAAATCAAAAAGTAATAAGTAAGTGAGGCCGCAAGTCAGTAATTTGAGCCGTAAAACCTAAATTAGTATCTTAGAATACAAATATATTTCTTCAGTCCGATACATACCAAATGCAATTACATAATGCAAGATTTTGTTAAAAAGTTTTTATTATACATAGTATAGTACCTACCTACCTAGTACTAAGCATTGCAAAATGTTGCCCGCTCCTATTTTAGAAAAATCACCAGCTATACTTATATTGTAAAGCTGAAGAGCTTGTTTGTTTTTTTGTTTGTTTGTTTGTTTGAACGCGCTAATCTCCGGAAGTACTGGTTCGATGTGAAAAATTATTTTTGTGTTGGATAGTCCATTTATTGAGGAAGGCTTTAGGCTATATAACGTCACGCTGCGACCAATAGGAGCGAAGCATCAGTGAAAAATGTTGCAAAAATAATCGCGTTCATAACAACAGAAATTGACGCGGATGAAGTCGCGGGGAACAGCTAGTACGTTAATAAGAAGAAAAAACTGTGATTCTATTTGAGATATATATGTAGACACACTACATTACTTCTGAGACACACAACCTTAAAATTCCGTCAAGTTTCGTAGTACTAGGCGATGAAAACAAATGACATGCACCAATCTCCGCTGAATAGAATGCGTTCTCAAGTGAAATCTATTATTCTGGTCCCACCTTAGAAACGGTTGCATGTTGACTAGTATTTTAAATAAACTTGACGCCACCAATGTGTAGAAATGTAGGTAACGGCCGGTTCAGCAGGCGTCGGCGCACATTCGTGGTCTTATTTGTAATTTAATGTGCTATTTAGGTCTGTATTAGCAACTAATGTCATAAAATCTAACTGCTACTTATTATTAGTGTTAATAATTATGATTACCAGTACTGGTATTAAAGCTTTTAATTATTCAAATTCAAATACACAACTTTCATACCATTGATGATAAAACGATGACTCTTAATTATCAGGAATTGATTCATATAAAGAATTATCAAAATAGATAGGATTAATTTTGAACTCCTTCATTATAGTTAGTGTTAAGGCAATAGGGCCTTATTAAATCTTCACAGCAACAAAACTCAAACCGTCGGAGTTAGTTGCGCACAAGCTTAAGTTTCATTACATCATTAATTTTGTCTAATCATTCTTCCACTTGCTCACTCGCCTTTGTACCGACAACATCGTTTCAATGTACTAGCATTTTTGCACCTATTTGGGATTTTATTTGCCATCATTATATCCTCTAAAGATATAACAGTTAGACATCGGCTTGTAGAGTTACGGCCATTTCCAATAACCTATCTATCTCCAGTGTTGGCATATCGGAGATAGAAAACAACTTCTGTCTTTGTTTTTCTGGACGGCAAAAACAGAGATAGAAACTGTTTTCTATCTCCGATATGCCAAAACTGAAGATAGATAGGTAATTGGAAATGGCCGTTAGTAAGTCACGCCTAATGGATTGTATATTCAAAAGTATCAGTATGGTTGAAGTGGGAATGTGGCCAGGCCTTCTTGGCAATATGTCGCGGTCTAATTGAGTGTTTTATAATTCATTATAATTTAAAAAAATATGCCGAACGATTAAAATGTCAGACAGAATAGATATCCATAGACGTAGCTCTCAGAGCTAGCCTCAATCTACTTTATAATACATTAATTCAATCACCACAACTGAAGAGGTTATACGCTTTATTTTTCTGTTCTGTGATCAACACATTTTTTTATAGTCTACTTTAGCTATACGAAAGTGAAATAGACCATAAACTTAGCAAGCTATAGAGTAGATGCTATACGAGTTGATGATAGAGCCTACTGTCGAATTGCATTCGGTGCATACGTGTGAGAATCAGTTGCTGATTACGCCTCCCCGTGCTTCGCATACTAAACCGAACGAAGATGCAGTGCGACGTGACAGACTGTACTGCGCCACGATATCAAGGATCATATCTGGCTATGTGCCCCACTAATTGGCATTCAACGATTTAATACCAGTATACTAGCCATGTAGGCCGGCCTAATGTAAAATATCACCCTTTCACGTACTATACGTCGTAAAAGGCGAAAAAAGTAGTAATACCGAAAGAAGACGAGAAGCTGCGTCTTTTCTCCGCTAAAATTTTGTTGGCTAAAATACGATCGCTAACCCTTTTGGTACTTACGTGACGATTGTAGTAAAATCCTTTTCTTGGAGACGACTTTTCTGGTTTGGCTTTAGCTTCTTTTATACTTTTGGATCAGAACAATGTGTAATGGATGGTCCATAATTTATTAATAAATACGAAGATAACAAGGTCGTTACTAAATGTTTCTTACTTTGAATAACAAGGTCGTTACTAAAAGTTTCTTACTTTTGGATCAGCAGAACAATGTGTGTTGGATGGTCCAAATTTATTAATTAATGAATACGAAGACTACATCGTCGTTACTAAAAGTTCGGTAATTCTACATAGGCACACACTATGAATTATGGTTACGTAAGCAAAAATGAAATTAGTTGTTACTTGCAACTTCGTGTGCGTGGAATTTCCAATTTAAAGCTATTCCACGAAAGACATACTTATTTATGGAATAAAAAGAAGACTACGTGTTACTCCAATCTATAGTCTTAATTCCGTGCCAATTTTTATTTAGAAAAAGTTTTAAACAGACGGACATAGAACTTCCTCCATTTTTTTTAGGTCAGTTAGGAAACTCAGCTGTTCTTGCTTGATTGGGTAACAAACATGCATACAAACTTTCCCATTTATAGTATTAGTATCATTGAAGTTATTGGAATATTAAACGCATGTAATAATTAGGTACTAGAAGTTGATATTTTCTATAAATTTTAAATAATATCTTTATTTCTATTAATACATATTTATATCATACTAGCTGTTGCCCGCGATCTGTTATTATGATCACGATTAAGAAGTTTTTAAAAGAACATAGCCTAAAGCCTTCCTCGATAAATGACCAACACAAAAAAAAACCAGTACCTCAAGACATTAGCGCGTTCAAACAAACAAACTATTCAGCTTTATAATGTTAGTATAGATTAATTCAAAAATACTTATTACAAAAACATGGATAAATGTACCCTTTTCGACTCATTTTATCGAACACCATCATATCAACAATCCTTCACTTCTCCCCTCACGTTACCAAAAGCACAATGGTATACAAAACGCCATCTGATGATAGTATCTATCACGCACATCATCAAATACAATGCGACGGACAGACGGACAATCAAAATCCCTGGTTGTGGCCAGGGCTGACGCGAAATGCTGTCGGTTGCAATTTAGTTATATTTAATCAAAGTTCTTAATCGCTCATGAAGTATTTAATGTGAATGTAAAGACTCTACAATATTCTCATATTTTATTTGTATAATATAGAGAGTATGAGTAGGTAGTATGATAGTACGAGTAGTATAGAGAAAATAGTAATAATGGTAGTTCATCCGAAGTCCCGTTGAATTCCGGACGGGTCATGTAGAAAAAGTATTTCTCTACATTTTCCCGGTCTTGGTGTTTGTGGTACCTTCGTTGTTTCTAGTTTCCTCAAAACGAGTGATTCAAATAGTCATTTATTTATTTATTTATTTATTACAGTAATTTATTTATTTATGAGAGAAGTAGGTGTTTAGGTAGGTAGGATCTGAATTATTTTACTAATATTATGTACTAATTATAAATGTGAAAATTAAAATGTATGTTTAATACGAGTAGTCAATCACGCAACACCTAAACGGATCAATTTCGATATGGAAACTTATATTGAAGGGAAATAATAGCATAATATTTCTCTACCCGGGAAAAATGTTCGGTTCCCGTGGAATAGTCCAAATCTCAAAATTCCACGCCTACAAAGTCGTGGGGAACGGCTAGCAAATAAATAAATAAATATAGGGACATACATTTTTATGATCTGTTTAAGCACTTGTTTCGTGAAAATCAGAAGCAACGAAGGTATCAAAAACACTAAGACCCAAGACAATAGATATTGAAAAACAAATTTTTACTTCATTGGGATGTAGCCTGATAAGTGCGTGTATGAAGCCGCTATCCCATCCAGCAAAAAAATATAGTTTGATGGGTAAGTAAAACTAAGCACAAGAAATATTATAAAAGTCTAAGTTTCGAATTTTAATACGTGGAATAATTAAAAATTGCTCACCATAAAAATATTTGAAAGAGGTGTGACTTACAATAACACAACCCTGATACTCAGACCGAGTCTACAGCAATTACAAAGTGAGCTTTGGGCGCCGAGCACCGTCACCGCATGTAGCCACGTTATTTGCGCTAAATGGGCCCATTTCGAAATTAACTGCACGATTGCTTCCGAATAATACGCGCTTCTGCCGCCATCCATACATTTATCACGGAAAACGCACCACAGTCAAACAAAAAAAAGAACAGGGTGATAACTGTTAGGGAAATGTTTTCAACCACGTAATAAAGAGGCCGCTAGCTGAAGTTTGCGCACGCCATCTATTGGTAAGAAGTGTTACTATCTAATAAATGAAGATTGCTATAAAAAGCATTAGTAAGCGGTAGCTTCCTTCCTTTATTTTTCAGTCATCTTAAGTTGTGAATACTTTTGTTGATAAAATACTAAGTAACTGAAAAACCTAATAAAAGAAGTTTTAAAACAATTTCAATATGTTATGCGTCAGTAACAGTAACGGTAACACAAAGCTTGGTTGTCAGCAAGCTTTACTTGAGTACATATTATGACTACTCGCCGCTAGATGGTGCTACAAGCATAAAACAAAATAACACATAATGCACCAAACTGTTTCAGAAATATTTGATTTTTTCATAATAATGATAAAGGTATAGTACCCTTTTTTGTATTAAGATCTTATTTATTTGCATTAACATAAATACATATTAAGATTTTCAATCGACTAAAAAAAGGGAAAATGGTCTATTCGACGTGTAATTTTTTTAACATCTATTTAAAGAGTTTATCTGGGCTTTAGTTATTTTACTGCATTATGTACCTAACTTTGTCATCATAATTTGAACTGAATTTAGGGCACCCTACTAGGTTAATAAACAGATGCAAAAGTTTATATGATTATTGTAATTTATATGATATTTTAGCAATTTAATTGCAATTATAATATCAGTAAATAAATTTGAAGAATTATGTCTCAGGCGGGACTCAAACCCGCATCTCCTCGCATGATTCGCATTCAAGTTTATGTACTGATATTGTTATCTTTTTTTTATTTAATTGCTTTAAATTTGTTCTCAAAATCAAGAATTAATTTAAACTAATTTTAAAATATACTCTCACTATACAGGTAATAAATATATTCACATTTATGAGATAAAATTACACAATGCAAAATGTTTTCCGAGTATTTCCCGGTTGGTAGTGTAAGTAAAAAGAAGCCAAACGCGCAACAGACGGCGCGATCCCGTAAACTGTTGCCATGAAAAATGAACTCGCTGCCGGAAGTTAAATTATGTCTACGATCTTTGGCACTGAGATATATTGCTGATTATTTTTCATCTCCGAGACGCGGTTGCCATTACTTGCCATTCATCGAACGTGCATGTTTTAAGTAGCCAAAAACTTTTGCTATTTACGGGAAGGGAGAATATAAAAAGTTATGATAACATTTTCACGCAACCTTTTGCGTTAGAATTCAATGGTTATTCCAAAACAGCTATGAAGTCCACTGTTACCTCCTCACCGACTGTCATTACTAAACATTAAACGGTCAAGAACAAGTTTCTAAACAAGTCAACTACGATTTGTTCAGAGCGAATATGTTTAGAGAGGCTAAAAGATAACAAAAGAACAAAATAATACTTATCCGTAAATAAAACAACGAGTTCCTACCAACATGCAAAAGAATGTACAACACATTTTTGTCTTATAATATCCACGTACCTTAATTTGCTCCGCAGCCTTTTTTGCTAGGCCAGGATCCAGAATAGTGATGTCCAAATCCGAATACTTTTTTGCTGTGGCACTGAACGCTGCAGCATTCACATAATAAACTGCTCCTTTTTCACTCGTTTCTACTGGAGAATTGGGCGACAGTATACCACTATCGGTGTCACTTACATTTGCGGATTTACGAGCCACTCCGGAGATTTCACCAACCGGGGACTTTAGCGGAATACGCGACTTTTCACCACTGGGAGATTTTAATGGAACCCTAGACTGTCTACTCGAACCTACATCCGGCTTGAAACCCGTATTTGGATCGAATATCACATAATTATCTTTATCACAACGCACTTTATTATTCACTGTCACTGTATATTTTTTATTAGGACTAAGGTTTAAAAATGGGTCTTCGTTGTCTACGGGGCTCTCGGGTATTATCGACTGTATTTTAGGTGTTATTTTTGGTACCGATCTCCCATCAATAGTCCGCCTCATCACCGTATCATTAGTAAATTTTAAGCGAACATATTCGTTTGATATTGTTCTTCTTACCGGAGAAGAGAATAAAGGTGATGGTTTAGTATCTGGTGTATTTGTTTTATTATGAAAGAAATTCATTTTCGGTTTTTCGGTGGTCTTGTTTGGTGAAAATGGCAATCGTAATTTCGAAGTTACTTTTTTCTTTTGATTGTTTGTACTTAAGTCTATACTTGAACCTTGTATAGTACTTCTGTACACCTGAAGCACACTTGTTTTTTCAGCGATTTTTGGAGGTGATTTATAAACTTTTGAATTATTTTTAACGGTGTCTACTGTTTTACTAAGCTTCTTGATTGGTGCTGGAGTTTTAAGTTTCCTATCCTTAATTTTAGTCTCGGCTCCATAATTCGATGTAAGCTCCTCCGTTTTGATAAAAGTTTTGCTACGATCGCACAAAAACGAATCATTTTGTGCAACATTAAAGAGACTATCATCCACTGTGTTTTCTAAGAGGCTGTCAATATGAATTTCAATGTCACTGGATTCCGAATTGCTTTTGGAAGATCTGTTCTCATTTATGATTAACGATATTCTTTGTTCGACGTCTATAAGTGAATCGGATTTGTCAGTATCATCTATACTTCTTGATGTTCCACTCCCTGAATCTGATGGAGTTTGAACTTCAAAAATAGCTTCCTGAGAGTGTTCACTGCGCTTAGAGTTCTCAGGGCATGAAGATCTTCGACGTTTCACTGTTCCTGTGTCCGTGGATGGGGAATCCCAATCTACACTTTGGATAATACACTGAGCCCCACTCTTTTTAGTTCGCCTTGGGCTTGTCATTATTGGTTAGTCGCATCGTTATACTACACTAGTTGTTGTAGGGATGCTAACACGTTAGAAGCGTCAGATATGTTGGAATAGCGACCGAATGCAAGGGTAGACACGATGGAACATTCGATAAGGTATCGTATGTGCACATTAGATCATTAGTGGAATCGAACACGAACATGCCGCTTGATTGTTATCTAATTACAAACTCGACGCAACACCACATGGGAACTGGTGGTATTTGTTATTTTCTCTAATGGAGCTATTTATTTGGTATACGACGACATAGAATGCGGGAACGGGGTGCGAGAACGGATAATATAATTTTAAACTTGCTGTAATGAAAGAAAAGATATGGTATTGCAGACGCAAATAAAAATTAACTAACTTTTAGGAATAGGCATTTATTTTCATAAATGGTAATATTACTTGATAAAGTTTACTTATGTCTAACTTGGGGAATTGAGATTAAAGTTGTGACTTACTTAAACACTTTACGAGCAATATGGACTGAGAAAAGATTACTTTTATTGTGGGTTGACAAGCTGCGAACTGTGCCATTTCAATTAATGTTCTAGCTTCTAAGTAAGTAAGTAAATACAATACCCTAAATAAATATTTCGACAGCCTGAGGTGGGACTCGAACCTTCCGCTTACCAGGCGTGAGGCGACTGCTCTAAACAGACCACTCAAAATTCTAAAAATTTTAAAGTTCTAAATTTATTTATTTGTTTCAAATCATATTTACATATTTACAATGGTGTGTCGAGAATTTATTTAAAGCTTTAACAACGTAAACCAGCGACTTTCTAATGGATAATTATGTTGACTAACGGAACTTTTTTGTCAAAGAAGTGGTTAAAATCATGACATATTATGTGTCTTATAGGAATGGTTAAATTTGTTAATTTTCAAGCGTGATCAAATCTTTTTTTTTCACCTATTACAATAATGCACGTGTCTAAGTGATTTAGGTTCTATTAGGAGCACATCTATCTTAAATAAAGGAATTACTTGATTTTTACAATTGCATTTTTCTATCTACAATAATTGTATTGACAGTCACGGTTATCAACAAAATAAAAAAAACAACCAGATATAATATGTATACAACCGGTCGAAACCAGTGTCGGTTAAAAGGAATCCTTTAACCGGATAGAAACTGTCTCGTAGAAAAGAACTTTAGACTGTTTTATCTTCTGCATACGTTCAGTTCAGACCAGACAGACAGTGCACCGGAAGGCAGTTCTTACGTATGCCACGCGGGGCGCTAGCCGTCTTCAGAAAAAATGTCTGCACATCCGCACCGCACACGATGGCCAATGTCTGCCTTTCTATAACGGGAGTGATTTACTGTGGTTAATTGGGCCTATTCAAACTTTTTGTACACAATAATTGCACTGTAGTTTAATTGCATAAATCATGTTTTACAGTGTTCTCATTTAGATATACTTAGTAGCAAAGTAGTGCAATGTGCGCAGGAATCAGATTGAAATGCACTAATATTGTGGTTTATATACACCTAACATGTTTAACCAAGGTTCTTTACAGCACAAAGTATAGTCTAGTTTTTTATACCAATAACCTATCTTTTTCCCTACCCTGAACCTTTGATTTCTCTATTGCGTAGGTACAAAAACATCGGCCGCGTGTTTTACACAAATACAAAAGTACCAAACATTAAAATAGGTACAGGTGACTTTTTCATCAACTCCAAAATTTTTATAGGCATTCACAGTAAGTATCGTATTTAAAGTCCAACTATGAAGTAAAAAATGTAGGTCAAGTTTTCACACGAAAATATTTTTCGTAACATAGTTTTCAATTTTAACGGTCCTAAGCCTGTTAAGGTATGAAGAGAAAATCAAAAACTTATGAATAGTATGTTAATGAATGAATGAGATGCGCATCGCGTAAAAAAAGTGTTGCTAGGAGGCCGTATCAAAATGTTAAATTTTTGCGGTCTTTTTCCCTGTATAGTGAAAAGTAACAGTTTGTACCTGCAACACTGCCACGTCATCGCAAAGCGTTAAATAACGTTATACCATTTTCCCGGAGTGCGAAACGGAACTACGGCCAATAATAAACCGGGGTCGGATGAACTTAGCGAAGTTAAGCAGAGGTTCTGACAAATTGCCCCCAAGTGTCCCTGCACTAACCTAATTACGCGATAAGTTGAGGCAATAAATATCTCAGAGCGATGGGGCTCCACTATAATGCTTAACGCGCACTTTGTTACCTGCCTATCCTTATTGGGTCATAAATGGGTAATATGAAAAGAAAGCACGAGATAATCTGTTTATTACCTACGACGACAATCTGAATTAATAGTTTATTGTTGCTGGGCTAAATTGAATTAGTATCCACCCTGTCTAAGCCACGTGCAACATAAATACAGATCGAAACTTTGTAACTAGTGGGATATACTTCGAATGTGCGCAACTACTACGTCTGTTCGTTAATGCTTGAACTCTTGTGTTGCAGTAATTACTGTCGGATATTGTTTGTCTTAACCCCTAAAGCCTGTCTCAAAAGTTAAATAAAAAATTTAGTTATTGCTTTTCTTGATTTACGCGATCACTATACGTTGAAATTCTAATTTGGATTACGGATTTAACTCGCATCTATTAGGATTTTATTTTAAATATTTTGTACAGATGGGCGAATATTTTTTTTAACATCATAGATATAAAATAAAAACTAGATATAAGTAACGGAAAAATGTCCTTACTAAATGAGCTGTAACTGAACGTGGGTTCTCTTTTAAGATAATTGTATCCAACTGTAAGTCTTATACGTAAGGTTTATAGTATTGCGGCAGGCAATGATAATATTAAAACAAAGCAGTTATGTTATAAGCGCTCGCGTTGTGAAGACTCAAAAACACTCTAATTACAACGTTTTTTACAACGTCCACGTCGAGTTCAGTCACGAGCGATAATCAATAAAAATTATAGCAATCTCTTTCATTTGCGTGCTATTTCGCATCTATTGTTGTGCTTATCGGTGAAACTTGTCGTTGTGTGCAGTTTTGGATTGCTCAGAACAGATTTAAAACCCGAATTACTATAAAGGTAACATATGTATATTTTAAAGAATATTTTTATTTATTAATTTATTAAACAACAATGTTTATAATTGGTTTTACAGGCATTTATACCCACAAAGCCGACTAGTCGGCTAATTGACAGTAGGCATGAGTCATGCCATTGGCTGCCTATTTGAACTTGGACAGTTCAAAGTGGCATTTTTGTATAGGAATGTTTCCAGTTCTTATATTTTGTCTAAGATCAGCAGTCAACTCATCTTTACATTATTATTTAATCAGGTAACGCTACACCCCACAATTATTATTGCCGAGTGGTACTTAAGGCCATCCGAATTATTTTTCATATCTTAGCAAATTGTCTACATCTTTAAAATTTTAAGAAAACCGTTAAATTAAAAACATATATGGTTTTTTTATTTTATTTACAAAAAATTACTTTATTATGTAATCTTCAAAATAGACTCGGACTTTGCTATTGGTCTGCCTGTAAACCCTATTGGTTCTTGTGACTGCACGAAGTTAGTAATTTGTTCCGGCGGGATCCAGTCTCTTTATTTACTTTGTTGCGCGTGCCGTGTGTTGCCTAAACTTTGCAACTGAACTTTACGTTGTTCGCTTGTAAACGTATGTTTGTTTCACATAGGTATGTCAACGTAAAATTGTAAACTTCGTCAGGTTATAATTTTACATCGATGATTACAAAGTACAATCTAACCTAACCTAACCCACCGTTAGTTTATAATCTCATGCGTTGTTTTGTTAACAGACAGATCTCACAATTTTACGGTGACATATAAGTACGTGTATTGCAGTACCTGTATATACTTACTGCTATCTATCGATTAATTCTACAATAAGCCACTTCTCGTCTCTTATTATGACTTCAAAAAAAAGTAGTTTATCACCATTATCATTACCATTACTAGACTGATACAGTGGTTTCAAATAAGGCGTAATCGTCATACGTGAACTAAATAACTACTTTTTATCTTTAATTTCTATAAAAAAATTATAAACCTCATATAAAAATTATAAACATCATAGGTTTATTTCATCAAAAACAACATTCCAAAGAAAAGTAAAATGTTTCCCCCATTTCACAATTGACTAACGTAACAGTGCCGCCCCCAGATTTCCCGGCCATCTGGAGCCCTCGAATAAAATAGGTTAACGTATATTGTTTCAAATATTTCTTATCGCTCGCTCCCCGGTGAGCAAAAACAGTGCGCTTAACTGGCGGGCCGCTCCGTCCGTCTTAAGTGATTTACAGTCGCGTTGCGGCCCATCTGAGAGAATAACCTTACGCGGGGAGCAAACTGGGCTAGCTGTACTGTAAGCTAAGCGAGCGATACACTTTTATGTTGTATAAGAAATCATTTACTTTAGCTCTCTCTATCTCTATCTCTCTTTCTATCTGTTAGACCAAAGTGAGCAGCTTTAACAGCCCGCGTATAATCCTTTCATATCTCTTTTACAAATTATTTGAGAGAAAGCACTTACTTACAGAAACGTATATAATCAGTCTTTTTTTCGAAATTAAAATTGTTTATTACACACTCAATATTATAATTTAGCTGTTCATATAGAACGACCCCGTTTTAAACCATAGATCAAAGGCACATCATAAGAATAAAGTTAACGTGAATGCTAACTGAAAGTCAGATACTTAGCAACGGAAGTAACTTTTGTGCCATAACAAAGTATTAATTCGTCAGTTCCCTTAAGAATTTTCTATCACTAAAACAAACTTATTACTATGGCATAGTACTAAAGTGTTCGACTTACGATGCTGACTGTACGTGTACCGTTAATCTTTACTATACGGAGAACTTCCCTTAACAGGGTTACTAGACTTATCGCATAAAAATAAGCGTAGCATCGTTTCCGTTCTCTTCTAAGACGGTGTACAAGAAAGAGACAACTCATAGTGGTCTTGAATCGAAATTTGAAACGTGAACCTCCCCTACAATATCCTCCTAAATGGGTCAGGAAGGCGAAGTTTACGCATTACGGGCGGCTGAAAGGCGTAATGTAGTAAAATCCGGCAATAAAAGGGAATTAGAGAATTATTCAGGATTTCCGCGAACCAGAAGCTATGTTTGTTAATTAAATAAGAGTTACAATTACAGAAGTATAAAATTTTAGATTTAACTTTTTGAAGCGGTGAGTACACAGAATTTTACTAAACGAACCCACAAAAACTCCTTCGAACAACGTTTTGCTCATTTTCATATTACGATAAAATCTAATTACTTTGCTAAGTAACTACCTACATGAAGGTCCATTTAAAATATTAACATTGCCTTCTAAAAAACTATTTCCAGCTTTATTATTTATCTTACAAAAGGCATATAAAATTGTAGTGGCTATACATACTTTCAAAAATTTTGAGTTTAAGTATGCTGTGAACATTTCTCACTCATATCAGTTTGGTATAGTCAACGAAAACTCTGTTCAATTACAATCGCTAGCGTTTAGTTTATTGAAATAGGTATTTTTATCAATTTTGATTCCAAAGAGACCCTTTTTTTATTTCTCGCCAAAACATGCGCTTCTGAATTTATTGGATAAACTACATTCAACGCCATACCTACGCATTTAACAGATACGAACTGCTACTGTACTATTAATTATTCTGTGCTGCTACTTAGAAAATGTGAGTGTTTTCAAGTTTAACAAAAAAAATTTCGTAATCGTTTGAATGGTGACGGGAAATTATAAACGTCATTATTTTACCTAACGTCAGTTTTAAATTAAATTAATCAGCATTGCACATTTTGTCTCATTGTAACTCTTTCTTTGAACTATCTTAAGATTTTTGTTTCTAACCATTACAAAGATATCCGACCGCTAAGTTTGCTTAAAAGGTAGAACAGGCAATCGGTTTTAAAAATGATTTTACTAATTCACTAACTCATTTCTTAATCAAACTCTAATATGTTGGTTCCTTAATTTCGGCTCGTTCAAACTCAAAGCAATAAACATTGCGGACAAAATCACAAAAACTAATCTCCAAAACTAATACAAACGGTACCAAACAAACTGTCCGATGTTCTTTTGGCTAATAAAGGGACTAATAAAACTCAATACACTAAGCACACAGTGGGGCGAACATTTTGCCGCGGCATTAACACAGCAATATTTTGTCGGAAAGAAATATATTTGCATTTGTTGCAAGGGTGAGTTCAAGGGAAGGGGGAAGTATAGGCTAAAAATATCGATATTGATTCAAACGAATAGTTGACGATCATCTTAGTTAGTGCAAAGACAGCGAACATTTGGGTCATTAATGACATTAAACATTGACGACATTTGTGTTATGGTAGATTGATGAACAATGAATGATTTTTTTATTATAATATTAAAGGGGTAGTATGTGTCCAATACACATACCACCCTTTTACTATTATAATAAAAAAACATGGTTTTTCCACAATAAATCAGACCATCTAGAACCTATTTTAATTTCCAACCGCCAAATGTGATACCTTAACACTATAAGTCTATTTCTTAAAAGTGTCTACAGTACAAGTAGTTTTATATATAAAATTATTGAGTATAATAGCTTAAAACATTTTATAATTTATAAGGTATTGCTACAGAAAAAACCACTATAATTAAACTTATTCCCATTTTTCCTTATCATGTATAAAATGGATTTTACCCGTGACTAAACACGTTACAAATGTAAGGCTACCATTGGACACTTATCAATAATTATTTAGTATTGGTTATAATAAAGAGAAACACATTATTTGTTAAATAAAAAGTAAATATATAATTATAGAGACCATATTACCGACACCCAACTAAATGCATTTCAAAAGTAACTTCATCGACCTGCAGTTTACCAACTACGACATCCCTATCTGGCGAGGGCTGAGGGAGTGCAGGAATGCACTTCGGTGCACTTGTCTTCGTCCGGGACGCACATGCGATACGTTTACAACACCACACTGATGTTTGTAGCTATAAAATTTTGATGATTTGTAGGAGCATACCTAATAATTGGTATTGTTAAAAAAAAATGTCATTAATACAACATGTTCTAATATTTAACTGAGAATTCATAATCAAAATATTTATACTTAATTCTCAATTCTCAATTCTCAATATTTTATTGCTTTCATAATGTAACACAATAATGAATAACATAATGGGCCCTGTAGGGCACGGCAATTTGGAGAGGGGAGGAGACCATTTTCATGAATTTAGCTATTACTCATAATTTATTTTTATTATTATTGTATTATAAATTATCATTTAAATATTCGCTTATTGTATAATAGTGTTTTGATATCAAAAGTTCTTTTAATTTATTAACGAATAAAGTTTCTTTATTTATATTTTTTATTGACGCTGGGAGTTTATTAAATATTTTTATGGACATGGAATGAGGCCCTGATGAGTATAGTTTAAGGCGCAAAATAAAGTCGTAAATAAGTTACACCACTTTTAACTCGAGCCGATTTGTTTAATTTATCAAGATTTGTCTTTGTCCGGAATAGGTATTAAATTGTGCCTTAATCTTTTTGAAAAATCACTCTTCTACCACCAACTCCTCATATATACGACAAAACAACGTTTGACGGGTCGACTAGTTGAATATAAACTTGTAAATATTCTTATTTAGTGACTACTGAAATTTACTTGGTAATATATTTTCCACATAGCTAAATAGTTGACAGGAAGTAGTGCTCATTCATTATGCAAACCGTCCGTCTACGAATTGTCTACGCCGTCTACGACAAACAGCTACGCAGCTACGAATCTCTTTTCAACACACATTATTAGAAGAACTGTATATAAATGAGTTTTATAAATTGAATTCATATATTAAAAATGAAAACTTAGTGCACCGTTTATCTCTAATCAATGTTATATGAATATCACGAAATTATATTTTACTATACTGCTCTACAATGAATCAATGTTTGAAGTTTTGGCAGAAAAAAAATGTTTTTTGCAAAACTATTCGCGAAAAAACCTCTAGGGACACTGGAACCGGAATCAACAAACACGATCCGTTACTTTTCCTTATTTCATTACCATATCAAAGGATTATCAAATCTCGAAGGTTGTGACCACTTTCATCACGCTCGCCCCTACACAATTAACCATGATAAATGGATCAGGAAAAATCTAATCTAAATATTTAATAGGAAGCTCCCCTATGCAAGAGAATGCGTTGCAAATAGTGATGTGCCCGTTGATTTTGCAATCAAGAAATGCATCTGCTGATTTCTCGATCTGAATCACGAAATCATTTTCCCTCTAGCTTGCGTTATTTTAACTTAAAATTACACTGTATTTTCATTCACATAGACATTTTGAAATAATAACACAATATTTTCCTTTATATTGAATAATATTTTATGGTAAAATGTTATTAATTTTTAAACTGCCAGGTTTTGATTTAAGGTTTTAGCAGTAACGAACGTGATCAAATTGTGTGCAAAAAAGTCTAGTTTTACCTCTCTGCCAAGCAAACGAGTATCTGTATTCAAACGAGTGGTGATTACGATCGAGTTGGTACTCGATTAAGGCGGTGCAAGCACTGCTAGCCGAAAACTACTGACACTGCACTCCCCTGCATTACAACATAATACTGTTAGAGCGCTTTAGGGGTTTTGGCGCGGAAGATTCGTGTTTGACAGTTAAAAAGAAGGGGCTTAGTTTCATCGCTTACGCTTTACAAACTCGAGTACATTGCCTTGCAAGCAAAAGCCCGTAGGCTGTATTTCAATTTCTGTTTTAAGATGCCTACATTATCGCGTTATAATGTTTAAAAGGTACCCTTAATAGTAAATATTTTCATTAATTCTGACTGACTATTTTCTGACTATTTTATTATAGTACGATTATTGTTACTAATTATAGATAAAGTTAAGTTGATTGAACCGTTAATTTATGTTTAAGGCGAGATACTTCATTTTTTTGCTATTCGCCACCGATTTCCACCACTAAAATGTAGTAAAGTTAAGGTAAGAAAAACTTAAATCTACGAAGAAGTTTAATTCAATCCATAGTTGAAAATCATAGTTAACCTATGAATTTTTATAAGTAACTATGTTATCATAAATAGAAACTAAAAGTTATGTGACGTACAAAGTCAAAGAGCGAATGTAGTAAAAGCTCAGGAGGCTGCAAAATCCGATTTGTACTAAACCGCCTCGTAATTATTTTTTCTCTCCCCGACGCGGTGTGCATACGTTCCATTACAGAGGGATCAACACGGTAAGGACAGAAAAACAAACAGGCGCGACATAAAATTATGAAAATAGATACAATAACCAAAATTTTTGGAACTTCTTGATTCATAGGGTAATCTGTATTTATTTTGAGGAAAATTGCTTATTGCTTTTGGTATCATTGCTACAACTAAATCAATTCTGTATGCAGTATTACGCGTTAGCATAGGAATTTTGCTTTTAATTAACTGTAGGTAATCCAAATTAGTGTTATCAATAATATTTTTAAATAAACATTATTGTGCTAGGTATGTGGTAAAATACGGCGTAAAAAATGCATTTTTCCCATTTATAATGTACCTAGGTTCTTTCTACTAACTTCAACAATATCTAACCATCTACTCCTGACTGACATAGTCGGTTTCTTTACAAAACTTTGTACACTGATTTAAGTATGAAACTACATAATATTTGTTTTTTGTAGATTAGCTTACTTCAATAGGTATAATTTCATTAGTTTGATGTTGACTGTACGTCTCGTATTGGTCATAAAAGCGTATTTTCCTTTTATGTACGTCCCTAATATGTTTTGCTTTGTTTCACACTACGCTGAAACCATATTTTACACTTAGAACTTTTTTCAGGAAGTGTATATTTTTGTAAGATGCATGTTTTTTTTTTCATTATATCATCGTATCTTTGTATTATTTGTAAGTAGGTAAGTACTACGTTTATATAGGAAAGCATAATTACGGGCATATGTATGTCCATTTATATGTTTATTTCGTAAACGTAAAATATTGAGGGTCAGAAATTTGAATATTTTAGTACAATAATAATTATCAAACTGCAAATTCAGTTTGATATTCCAAAAGTAAAACTTTTAACTAATTATGAACAAATGTTTTTAAACTTACCTACACTATAAGATTAGACATTGATAAATTCTCATAGCCAACTTTGAAATGGACATGTGAATAAATCGATTTATTTTGTGACTTTTAGCTTCTCTTTTATTATACGTACAATTTTGTTGACCACTTTCACAATGGCCGACTGACAGAGAAAGTCATGTGGCACTATGTCTACATGTAGAATTAATACAGGAAATAGCGGGTTTACCTTTTTATATGAATAAAACTGTATAAAAGAAAACGCGATTTTAGTTACAAAATTGCGTAAGAATCTTTTGCAAAAGGATCTTTTTTAGCTAAATAATTATGTAAGTTAAAATTAAGAATTATATCAGACCTCAGGTATTAACATTCGTTTATTTTTTTATTAACAATTTCTAACATGGTATTCCTTACAACTCAATCCTGGCAGTAACAAATACAAGTATTCTTCTAAACAACTTATTAACATGTAAAGCCAGTCGCGCTCAAATCGAGACCCCGCTCATGAGCCGCGGTCCTCGTCCTATTTATATGCAGATTCTACGTGCGACCATAAGTTATCCGATCATGCGACTGGATCATGCCCTTAATGACGCCTAAATAACCACGCAACGCACACTGGAACAAATTTTACGGCGTTTAATCACATGTTTTTTTTTATGCTGATTTTTTTTATCCGGTTTTTACACAAATCGTCGGGTGACATAATTTTTATGAATACCAGTTTACAGTTAGCAATATTGCTTTAAACTTTTTTGTTTTTTTGTTCAGCGTTTGACGTAAAAATAGTATTGTTTATTAAATTAATTCAAAAACTAATTAAATTAACGCAAGGAACATTGTTTTTTTTATTTATTGAATATTCAGAAGTCCCAGCCTCGCAATTAACAAAAGACTAAAAAATAGATACTTTATATAGTACCTGACACATGAAAGAAAGAAAGAAAGAAACATTTATTTGACACACAATTCCACAGAAACATTAAAAAAAAAAAGGTGTCAAAAAGGACCCCCGCTCAGCATAAATCGTGGCAGCTTAAGGCGTGCCACGACGCTGATATTCTGCGAAAGTCTAGAATATAAATAATTTAAATAAAAAAATAGTTTTACACAAAAGTACATACAACAGACAATAATTTAACTTCACAAGAAACACATACAAATAACGAAACAAAAAAAAAACATAAAAACAAAAAACAAGTGAAGGCTTAAACTATGATAAGATTGAACATTTTGTACCGGAGAGAATACAACCACTTTTAAACGCTTTGCTCAAAACAGACTAAAAATGACAGTGGTTGTATTCTCTCTGCTCCTAATCGGATTTCCGCCCACCTGCCGGGCATGGTATTGATTGGCTAGAAGACATGATGCTGATTAATTTACGTTATCCTTAAAATAATTATGCAACGCATAAAAGAAGTTAAATAATGTAGTCTCCACTGTAACCTAATCGATACTGTTGGGGAGATTTTTGCACTGGGTTGAAAGTGTGTCGTTATTCGAACACGGATCAGCGGTGCGGAATTAATTACTGGCGCGACATCTTGTTTCATTATTAAAATATGGCTAGGGTTAATCGGATTAGTGCCGTTATTACTACGCTGCTCGAATATCAATTACTATCAAGCCATATTTTAAATGTCATATTTTAAGTCATGGTAACCATTTTTCAGCTCTGGTCGGTGTCGCATCGATCTGTTTTACGCATATTCAAGCTAACAGACACACACACACACACACGGCTAAGTAATGGAAATATCAGCTTCTATACAATATAGTGTCGCAAAAAAAGCTTCAACAGGTACAACTTACATTTGTGTGTTACAATGAGGCTTAATTTAATTCGTTTAAATAAAATTACACTATTTAGAAGTTCGGATTTTTTTTATTTAGTTTAAATTATAGCAAAAATCTTCCTTTTGGAAACGCAGCAGTGAACTGATGCGGACGGTGGGTTGGTAAGATGAGTAATAATTTTCATTCAACTAATTTGTAAGCATTACATTTATTTTTTGCAGACGGTAATGTATCATGAGTTACATGAATTTATGCAAAGTCTAAGTCTTGTATAAGTAACGCTCTTCATATAAAACATGAAGCTTTGTTTGAAATTGTTTTAAGTATAAAAACCATCTAGCTAGCTAGAGCATACAAATTGGCACGTCTTGTAGAAAGAATAAATCCTTATATTGTGAGAAACCAGACAATGAATTGGCTCTAGCCAGAGGCTTCTGTCTTCCAAAATATTCAAATCTGAGCCACGCAGGAGAAAATTTACTGATAGACAAACTATTTTTGGCAACATATTCTAGCTGTCGCAAACTATATCAATTATTACTTAATCAACTACAAAAGATAAATCGGGTTTTAATTTTATTAAACCATCAATCCTCGTTTATTTACATGGTATTATAAATATAAATTCTTGTGTGGAAAATTGCGGTCGATGCAGCCAACTGAGTAGGCAAATTTTGATTAAATTAAGCTATATTAAGAGGGGAGACGCGTTTAAAGGGAAAATAATGAAAATTCTGCAGGAGTGGCGGAGGCAATTACAAGATTAACCAAGTAATCAGACGGTTGAGGCAAAAGTCACAGAAACAAAAAAAAAATTAAAAACAAAGGCTTTCTAAGAAAGTTAAGCAATGGTTTTGCTAGATATAGACATAGGAAAGCTTAATAACAAACGTCTAAATAGAGTGAAAGGTAAGAAAAACATTGGCTAAACATATTCTTTTTATCAAAAACTTAACAAAATGATGAATATGGAACGAAGATTTAGAAACTGACACTCATATCTTGTGTTTCTTATGCTACGTGTGCACTCTAAAACATACAAGCAATTTTCCAACCATCAGTATTTCATTGACTAGATTGAAACTACTGAAAGCATTCACAAAAGAAAAAAGAAAAATAAGAATTAAATTATTTTCTGTGATTATGGTTATCAATCTACGCCAAAGATCTTTAATTGTATTTATATCAAACACTATGCGATAAATAAAAAAGCAAAGTTAAAGTGCTTAATACTGGTAGCTCATCAAATTGTATTCGGAATTCGTCATAAAAATAAATAATGGGCACTATAAATGGAGTGCAAAATGCACATTTCGCTGACTGATCGAGCAAGTAATATGCAAATTCTTGGGGCACACCATCAATCGCTTGGACGTCGCCGCGAGATAAATAGTGCCTCTGACAGTCTCGGCTCATGCTGCTGACTGCCAAAGGGGTGAGAGAATTGCAAATTTTAGACACACTTAAAAAAAAAAGGTTCAATAACCTGGGATAATAATTATTATTTTAGTGAAGTTTCGTTCTTGCGACTTCATTTTCGAAAGATTTGGACCTACTCCGAATAGGCAATAGTTTTTCCCGGGATTTCATTATTTTTAGAATTATATACAAAATAATTTGATGGTGAAAATATAATTTAAATATGAGTGTATATTTTTTACTTATGAGTTGAAATCATTAAATTAATTTAATTTGTTAAAAATGCGCACACATCCTTTCGCGCCGCTGGAAAACAGTTTTCGTCATTTTGAAGTAAGTACAGACCTCCAAAACTTTTTACTGTAATTGATTGCATAAGAAAAAACTAATGTTTAATAATTTTAACGTGTCTATCTGTACAGTCTAAAAAAGCTTTTACTACGACGACTACTGGTGGTCAGCACATTCGCCCCACGAGGGAGAAAAATCGGTCGGCAGTAGTGATGCAGGCTGCGTCGCCAACCAATCTCCATATCTTAAAAAGTATCATTCACTCGTGGCATAAATCCTGTAAGCCAAAGGTCATGGCCGTAATCCTGCCTGTAACTCAACAGGTATTAACCCGACTGACCGGTGACCGGTGTCGACCGACTCATAAATTAATGAGTGTTCCACGATTTACGACCCTATTAATGACCCCCGCTACAATAACTGCTTATTTATGAACTCGCTAGATAATTGCTGATTGCAGTTTATTGCAACCCGTGAACATGTTTCGTGTTAATTTCCCGTATGAGACCATTATGTTGCAGTGGTAGTTTAGTCACAATATAGATAACCTTAACCTTGGGCTCTGATTTTGTGTTAAATAACATTATAAAGTTTTACTTTTGTTTGTTAGAACTTACCACTTACTTAACAAAAGAACCTCTGTTGGAAGCTCTACTTCAGTACTTTCCTTATATGAGTCGTACAATAAGTCGTACATCTTCGTACGGTTTTTATTTACTTAAATTATTTAAAGAGTAAGATAAAATGTTTACCTACTTTTTTGGTCTGCAAATAAATCCAAATTCAAAATAGCTGCGACGTCAAAGTGGAAGTAAAAACAATTGAAGCAATGCAGTGTTGCAAAATAAATGGATATATCCAAATCTGCCATTGCATGTCAATGCAAAATGTTCGAACTCAACCGAACTACGATAAACGAAGGGGAAGTTGACACTGGACATACTTTTATGCATGTATAGCATGTATACAGGATGAAATTTTAACTACCTTCCAAATTTTAATATATCAATCTACGAGAAAAAAAACAAATGACGTATTTTTTCTTTTGGTATAGCCCAGTACAAAAATGTCAAGATAAAACACTTAGAAAATGTCCGCAAAAAATCTAAAATTTTTGATACAGCCTCCTAGCAACACTTTTTTTACGCGATTCGCATCTCATTTATTTATTACGATACTATTCATACGTTTTTGATTTACCCTTTACACCTTATCAGGCCTAGGACCGTAAAATTTGAAAACTAAATTGCGTAAAAACTTTCGTATGACAGCTTGATTTACATTTTTTACTTCATAAATGGGCTCTAAATACGATACCGGCGCCTATAAAAATTCTGGAAAGTAGTTAAAATTTCACTCTGTATACCTATATCGTATATGGATGCATGCAATGTTATATAAACTTTACTTTTACAGGAATAAATAGTAAAACTGAAGATTTTTAAGTGACTAGCTGAACCGGAAAACGTTCTTTGCCATACATATTAGGTTGGTGGTAAAAGAGTGTTTTGTATGAGTGGGTGCCAATCTCACCGCTTGATATACTGATTTAAACTTTCATGGTCACTATCACTAGAGTTATTTAATTCGGGGTTTATACCATGTACCTTATATATTATGAGTTTCCGATATTTCGGCACTGTTGCAAGCGCCATGATCACGGGAGAACTTTTGTATCTGCGGGTGGGTAGCTGTTAAGAGCAGACAAATCGATCTACCCTCCGTCGTAGTCTTTTATTACACACGACACTGGTACCACTGTTTGACAACTCACTATTTTTACACTTTTGTTCTCGACACACAACACTTACAGAATTTGCGGTAACCGAAGAAAACCAAAAAATACTGTGTCACGATCAGATACTGTAAGTGTTGTGTGTCGAGAACAAAAGTGTAAAAATAGTGAGTTGTCAAACAGTGGTACCAGTGTCGTGTGTAATAAAAGACTACGACGGAGGGTAGATCGATTTGTCTGCTCTTAACAGCTATCCACCCGCAGATAAAACAGTTCTCCCGTGATCATGGCGCTTGCAACAGTGCCGAAATATCGGAAACTCATAATAAATAAGGTACATGGTATAAACCCCGAATTAAATAACTCTAGTCACCGCTTGATATCCTTCATCTGGTTCTTACAACTTTGCTACAATAATTCCCACTGAACTTACGTTAGGAATTAGGCAACATAACCACTATACTTTGCTATCTTAGTCAAATAGAAATCAAACCCAAACTATCTGGTTAGACCCGGAACGTGGGATTACCTCAAGTAACTGGGGTACAAAACACATTCATAATGGAATCAAATTCTATACCTAAAGTGCAATTTTGTTGGCCATCGCTATTACATCAATTTATCTTACATAGGCTAGACAATCTACGATAAGAGGTCTTCAAAAGTCTAGACATAAGGGTTTTCGTGTATAAAAAGTTAAATGGAGAAATTAAACTCATTTACAAGTGGAAAACATTTCAAGGAATTCGCAAAAAAGTGCACCGAGGAATAGTCGATTGGGGAAAACGGAACATATTTACAAATGCATGCCCTTCAAATTCTCGAAAACGAACGTTTTAACTTGATTTACCTCAACTACTGTTCATACTGTAAGAAAGTTTTAAACCTAATATCTTGGTGGTGAAGTTAAGTTAATATACGTACTAAAATATTTTTGAGATATGATGGTGAGGTTATAAAATGTGATGTACCTAGTCAGGTCATAAGTTCTGTCACATGTGTAATATGAAATAATTTAGACATGTTTATTATTTATGTAACCATTTATATAGCAAAATAAACTTAATAAAACATAGATTCATATGGTAATAAAGTTTATTCAAAATGACCCCCGCGATTTTGAATACAGGCCTTCAATCTGCGCGGCCAGTCGTCTATCGCAGCACGAACGAGGTCCATGTCAATATAGGCGGCTGCCTTAATCAAGGATGCCTTGAGTGACTCCAAATCAGGATGAGGCTTTGAACAGGCCTTTTCCTCCAAGTGTTGCCATATCTTGTAATCTAACGGACTCAAATCTGGACTGGAGGAGGGCCAGTCTTCGTGCCGGATGAAGTCGATTTCACGCACCGCCAGCCAGTCTAGTGTGCTTTTCGCTCTATGAGCTGGCGCAGAATCTTGTTGGAATACCCAGTGCCTGTTATTAAACATGGTATGAGAAACAGGTTCCACAAGGTTCTTGAGGACTGCATTTTGATACACAATTGCATTCGTTTTTACGCCTTTCTCACAAAAATTTACCTCAGTTAAGCCCCAATAAGAGACTCCCAACCAAACCATGAGCGAGGATGGAAAATGACCTCGTTGGACACGCGGATTACGTTTGCTCGCTTCGTCACTGCTGTGTGCGTACACCTTATCATTTTGTTTGTTGTAGCTCTCTTCCACGGTGAAAATGAAAAATATTTTAACTGTATAGACACTGTATAGGAATAGGAGGGATAATGTTATTCCTACCTTTTATATCAATTTGCTTGTAACTTTTATGGGAAAACGTTAGGAGTCAGCTGTTACCCATTAGCACACAGGACTTACCGCAATTATTTGTTTTCAATTTCTACTGTATTTTCCTAATAAACCAACTCAATAATTAAAACATAACTTTAACGAATTGAAATTTATAAGAGTTCATTTAGTAATTACGCGTTCACTCGTAGCCCCGGTATCGAATTGTGCGTGCGTACAACCAATTATATGCCGCGGTAATTAAACCAGTATATATTTACGATCGTAGAGACAACATGGCGCCCAGGGTAGCGATAATTTATGATCGTCCTTGAATTTAACCCCGTTCCGCTAAAACTTCCGTAGTTCCAAACGTTTGACCGAGTAATTTATGTGGGTAAGATATCTAATAAAGGCGTATTACATTAAAGGAGTATTGTCCTTTTAACGACTTCATAGTGGATGTTACGTGTAAACTTGCGTTAAGCGAGCCTTAATTACTGTTATTTAAGTTTTAAACTATGTAATAGTGAGAGGCTAATAGGATGTTTTGTCGTTAATGTTTGCACTATAGTTACTTTAATGACATAAAAGGGCTACACAAACAGTGTTCAAATAAATATATTATCTTGCCACGTGCTTTTCAAATAAGTATGCAGTTCGCTGAGTAATACAATTCGGTCCACATTTAAACGAATAGAGCACACCACATTTAAGCCTCCTATACAAATCTGAAAGCATAACGCATTTTAATGAAAAAAATAATTGCCTAAGCCAGAAACCAAATCTATTAAAATAAAATTAGAGTTTTTTTTATTATTGACGCTGCCACTAAAACGTTAAAGAAAATTAATATATCATTGTTTTAAAATTGACTTTACAAATCACAATCACAAATTACAAACATTTCACAAATTTACTATATGCACCTATATTTTACTGACTACCCAAGATTTTTTTAAATAATGATAAAAAGCATCAGAAAAACTACTCAGGAGAACCTTTAAATATTTAACACGCATTCAAAACTTATTACTTACATGTTTTGTGTTTTTATCGATTTAATAATTTACTAATACATACCTGTTTACTTAAATGGAATCACCATATAGTTTGGATAGTGTTCCTAAGTGCTTGCATCTAACAGAACACAGAAAGTGTACATAAATAATGTATAAAATATTCAGCTATGAATACCGGCGGAGACAGGGTATACAGAAGCCGTCATCGATTTCCCATCAAGGAGCGACCGGTTAATTTTTAACGGTGGAGTCCCAGCTCCCTAATTCAGGACGATTATGGGTAGCTTCACGATAACACTGAAAAGCGTCACACTGTCACATCAGCCCTTGTATTTCCATGTCAATTTTGTGTCACGTTATGCGGTGATTATCGTCTAAAGATTCAGGCTTGAGGCATCGCACATGGTGAAATCGCTCATTAAATTTGTTTAATAGTTAAAATGATGAGACCTACGCGATGTAATTAAAATATAGGATAATAATTTTATTGCGAATAGGTCACCGTATCCTAACCAAATGTCAACATTTTACAAGTAAATGTAGATACGTAGGCTACATTATTTCTCCGTTTCTTCCTTTGGGATATTTTGAAATTTAAATATCCACTCGCACGAAAGCAAGTAAGCTGGTTTTACATATACTCGTAAGTTAAAAAGAATAAATGAATAAAACTCTGATGTAATAGTTATCTTAAAGATAAGTATATTATGTCATGGAATAATTTGTAACTCAGAATTCCTTTTCATCCGTTCAAAAGAAAACGAAAAGAGGGGACCTCTTGATATCAAGTCACCGCTTATTTATTTTTTATTTTTTTTATATGGTCATGGTATTTCAGCACGACATTTATTTTGTTAACCGATGACAATTCTTTTTTTCGATAAAGAATATCTCAAACGTGGATGAGCGTGAGATTAGCCTTCAAAAACTAAAATAATACAAGGATTCATGTTATTATTTGTGAAGTAAGTTTTCTTGTCAAAAAAGCTTATTCACTTAGTAACCGATATAAATAATTTATAAGAACTTACATAATTTATGTTAGAAACATATATGGATAATATAGGTACATGTTTATATAGACTGTTAAGCACATCTTTTAATAAGCACTGACTTCTTTTAGTTGAAATTTTAAAAAACTTAATTGTCTTGTTTGCTACAAGAAAATTAAGTTCAGTTTAAAATGCAACTGAATTATTTTCTTTCAGACGGTGCAAAATTTTAGGCAGGCTGTAAGTGGTAACAAAAGTAGGTTTGTATTTACCGCTGCCCATAATTTTTACACTACCTGTTCCACTCCGAAGAACATTATTACTCCCAGCAGCGAATTTGTCATCGAAATGCAAGCCAGGTACGGGCGTACCGCCAAATTTAAATATTCATAATCTTTCACGAACTTCTACATTTAACTCTGACTTTTGGACTTTGATTAAAAACGAATTAAGAAACTCGTGTACCAACGGAATGAGTTGAAAAATATTGTCCTTTTTGTATTAGGCTATGTGTTTTCATTTTATGCTTTTGAAACAT
The DNA here is from genome assembly GCA_949315895.1 of Anania crocealis. Taxonomy (NCBI): domain Eukaryota; kingdom Metazoa; phylum Arthropoda; class Insecta; order Lepidoptera; family Crambidae; genus Anania; species Anania crocealis. The sequence continues at coordinate 18,510,561 of OX438880.1, read as the reverse complement.
CGTCTTCTAAAACAAATTATTATGCCTTCACCTAAACGATACTTGTATAATGAGCTATTACTAGCATGATCTTTACCCTACCCATTTATAAAGATTATAGTTGAATTTTCAAGAGTCATTAAAAAATGTTTTTCTTGAATGTAAACTATTTATTAATCTATAAACACATGCAACAATAAAAATATTTACACAATAACTTAAGCTATCCAAGAATCTTAGTCGTAGTATTTCGTGTTTGGAATCGCTACTAAACACGACGAAAGAATTTAAACTTTACAAAGTCTTATCGAAGTATTTACCACCTACGACTTCAAAGGGTTGCTTTACAAAAAAAAACATATGAATGTTTGACGTAATCTTTTAATTTATAAGCTCTAATTTGACTATTTCATTGTTAAATAGCACGTAAAGATATCGAAAGTTCGTTCAAATACACTTGGCGTTTGATAAAGTTATTTCGTCACATCTCAAAAGCCAACAAGCCTTTCCCTGGCCGGCTGCGCTCCTCAATAAATAACACGAAAGGGTTCCACGCGTCTAATGCTGTTTACTCACGCTACGACTTGACACAACTTTCTGCAATTGTTTGTACTGCTTCATATTCCATAATTATTTAGTTATTAGAACTAACCAAACTTAATTCTGTGGCATTATTAATTGAGAGGTAATTATTTTGCAGTTTCTACTATGTGTTGCCAAGATTATGTTGGATAGTGACTGAGATCATGGCTCTTAGCATTGTTTAGAAATATCGATAAGTTGTATTTTAGGTGTATTTTTAAAGAAATTTGTGGCTTGGTAAATCAGGAGCACTTGGGAACGTATTCTACACATTATTTGGCCAATTTTTTTTAACAAATTGTTACTTAAAGCTTCATAATTACTTGACTAGCCTTATGAGAAGACTTCTGGAAACGCACAACTCCTTACATCATCTTTTTTTTATTCAGGTTTACTGAGGTCAAGGCTAAAAACGATTCCTTGATTTGTTTTAGGGCATCATATTTTCCACCCATGGTGATACACGAATATCGAAGAATACAAAACCAATGCAATACTATCGGACAATCGTACTGACAATTTCCGTAATTCTCATAGAAAATTATGGATAAAAATCTCAATAAACGTGAAACGTGCTCAGCTCGACAGATTTGGGGGGGGTTGTTCCAAGCGGCTGTAAAAAGGTTTCGGTTTAACCGTTTCTCAAACAGACCGGCCACTGTCTGACCCACACTTCCCCCTTTGGGTGCCTGTAGACCCGGGTGGAATTGCCAATGCACCTGACACGAGTACCTTAACGAATTGCCTAGTCTTAGGCTCGTATTTTTGTTACCATTCAGTTTATCGATTCTTACGTGATCCACATTTAACAAGCCATTTCCATTTTAAGAAGCCTCTGTTAGCTACGTCAGTCTATTAGCCGATCTAACTTAATCTTATAGCACAAGTCAGAATTATGCTCGTCGTTGTGCTACGTGCCTTCGGAGGCTACGGCCGTAGCGTCACAATGAAGTTTCGTAGTCATTTACGCAGGCCAAACGATTCGTCGAGTCATAAAATGTTATATGATGCAATTAAAAAGGAATAGTCGCACTCTTTGGTACAATGTTTTCATCAAATGGAAACACCTACATCATTCAGCAAAAGTCACAGCTGAGCAACTGCGCCAGGGAGCAATAAAGTGAGCAGGCAATTTGTTTAATCAAAAACAAATGTAGGCCCCGGAGCCAGGCGGCGAGCGCGGCAGGGGCAACGCGACACTCTTTTGTTTTTGTTACTCAATGCTCGCGGCCATAGATTTGTTTTGATATGCGATACTCGTGTTAGATGCGTCTCTGTTGTCTCAATTAAATCTTCGTCAAATAAACAATATTATTATATTTTAAATATTGTTTATGTCCTGCGAAATGCGTTTTAGAATATTTGTTGGTCGGGTCGCGTATGTTCCAATTTATAATAATGAAAACAATAAAAAAATGGACCCCAATATCTACTTTTAAAAAGAAAGCTAAAACTGGAGCTTGATGACATTAAAGTCCCTAACAAAGCTTTTAGATAATTAATAGTAATTCAATTGGTTAGGTATAACAATAAGGCGAAAAGCATTATTTTCCCTTTACGTACCCCAAATGGAAAAAAATTTAACGCATTATAGATAACCGACTTCTAAAAAACTTGAAAGTTATCGTCACATATAAAAGAGAAAAAGTGAGATTGAGTTTTGGAGAAAACTGCCGAATAAATGGTTACTCTTTAAACAACGCCTTTGTGCCCAAGCTTTCTCGCTCCGAGCAATCTTGATTACATAACATTTAACGCGTTCTCAGAATTATTACAAAAATCCAAAAAGGGATTAACTTTTTAGTTTACTTCTTACATTTTGTTTGTGTGTTTTAAATCCAGCCACTTTGGGCATATTCTACAAATATAGAGGTATATTTATACGCTTAAGTTATAGATGCCAAAGTTTGACCAATGATCAAGTTAAACAAAATAAAAGTATAAAAATTGCTTTACAATGAACAAGACAAACTTTGCTCCTGAAACCCCTACCTACGGCAGTATAGCAATAAATATTTTTCATCGTCTCCGATAAGCCGTATCTCATAGCAATCTCATTACTTTATATCGAATCCGCGTACCTACACATGTGTAACAATCGGGTGTACCCCCCCCCCCTCGCTCTCGCAAAATATTGTCGCTCTGTTGTATTGTTATTCTTCCCACGGCGACTCGGTCACGTCTCCTCCAAATAATTCTGCTCTGAATCATCCGAGCCCGCTGCAATTTTCACTTGAGAATATCAAATGAGCTGTATGAAAATTTCATACCTTGGCCAAAGGAGGTTAATTTCGCGACTACTGAACTATATGAGTTATTGAAAATACAGTTCCTTAAATAATAATGTCGGCTGTCGTTGAAAGAAGTCCACCGGCGGAAGATTGTGGTATCGAGTCCCACCTAAGGCATTGTATTTTTGACGACCCAGGTTGTGTAATGTTATAGTTGTTCGCTTACGACGCAAGAGTCAAGGGTTCGATTCTCGATGGGGCAATTTAGGAAACGATCTTTCCTAATTTGTTTCTGGTTTAGAAAGAGGTGCAGGTTATAGTTGTGCTTCGGAAGGCACGTTAAGCTGTTGGTCTCAGCTTTTGTCGTAAGATGAAAGTCTTAAAAACAAGTCAGGTCAGTGACCTGTAATAGGCGGTTTGGAAAACTCCTACTTATCTTTAAGACGATAAGAAGGGAAATATTGTATTTTAGATTTACTCTAGTAATAAGGCGACTACTAGAGCTAAGTGCTGCCATCAAATTGATTTAATTGTATTACTTTTAAAAATCAATCCTAATAAAACTACAACAGTATCATTTAAGCAAATTACCTCTAGTATTTATTGAATTGAAACGGTAAACTTTTATTTAGTTGTTTATGAAGTCGAATTTGGCGCTAACGCCAAAAGCGGCCGCTTTTAGCAATAATGTACAATACGAAAGAATGCCAGAATGTAAAGCAGTTAGCAGTCTCTGTAGTCAGCTCTAGTAGTCCCCTTAAGCGCTAAAAACAGTTTCAATAAATATGATTTATACTAATACTGCTAAACGAACAAATACAATACAATGTTGTCGACTTTTGTTGCGTGCTACGGGAAATCGTAAATACAAGTGTCTCTTTCGCGATGTTGCCCGCAATTTATGCCGTAAGAAAGTGATATCTTATACCTACTTATACAAACGAAGACGTTATCAAAATAAATTACGAGGTTCCATAGACGAACGATAGAAGCAATTTCACTATGTTTGATATTGCGTCTTTAGACTTCTATGATGATTAAAACCAATAGTTTACATGTCATCATCATCATCACCTATATCAGCCTATTGCTGGAAACGGGCCTCTACAAAAGAAGGATTTTAGAGTCTGGTAGAGATTGCTTTTAGCAATAAGACCGCCTTATTGTACAGATGTGTCAAATTGTCATTTATGTTAACTTTGTTTTGTGCAATAAAAGTATAATCAATCAATCAATCGATTTCAGCATAATCGCCACATTTGGCGATCGCAGTTCAGCCAATGGTGGAGAAAAAACGCTGATACCCTTCTTCTGGCAGTACTCCTTTAGTGGCCTCCTACGACACCCATAGGAAGAGAAGAGGTGAAGATATTATTTAAGTGTGCCAGCACCGCATGACACGTTTGCATGTCAGATGTCTTGAATTTCTAAAATTGTTGTATGTTGCAACAAATTACACAATAATCTGGCGAGTTTGGATAAATGTATGAAGAAAAACAGTTTCGGGTAGAGTTCATTAACAGACGTTTAAGTTTTAAACAGCGTTTAAAATATTATTTGACATATTTTGTATGGGAATTGTGTCAAATTAATCGTCAATCTATGTTCACCGGCTATTTAAGAATTGGTGAACTCGGATCTTAGTATAACTATAGTTATTTTAAACGTTAGTTTTCCAATTCTTCCAGTTATTGTCCTATTCCTAGCGAATACAAATTCAAAAAAACAAAAATCATAAAAATTGGTCCGGCCTTTCTCGAGTTATAAGTGGTGTAACTAACACGACTTTCTCCTATATATAAGAAGAAGAAAATAATATTATCGTAAAGCCGCGATGATTCTCTTTGAACGCAAAGGTGCAGGATATGATTCCCGGCTTGGGAAATGTAGCAAACAGCATTTTCTTAATTGATTTGGATCTTTGTGTGCTGAGTCATACCCTTGGAAGTATCTCGTTCTTCGTTACATTAGGATTTTAATTTCTTACTCCGAGGTCATGACATTGGTGTGTTGTTATTTAAAAAAAGCACGTGTTTTGTGTTACTCATTTTAAAAACTCGCTGCAATTATGATTTCAAAATAATATTAGTTACAATAAACCTAATTCCCTCATTCCTTTAGTCTATTTTTGCGATGCTGTATACTCGTATTCAATTGTAATGTGAAATAGGTCTCGTAGCAATTAAGCAACAAAGTAGCATCAATCAATCAACTCGTAGCAACTTCGTAGCGTGCACTATGAACAACCACAATGCTATTGAAACCTCTACAATGAGTGACTCATAATAGAATACACTCATCCATCAACTCAATTTGTCTATATAAATAGCTTTTTTATAAATGTTTTTGTACACACGCTTCATAAGTTATTGGAATGAATAGAAACTTCTGAATAACTTTAATGGAATTTTCGGTATAAAATAAGAAAAACAATAGCTGAAATGAAATTTTAAATAGCTTAGGAGGTAGACCGTATATAAAGTACCCAATATCGTAAAACACAAGTCTACAAACCCACAAAGATCCCCCCTACAGACATTTAAGCCGTAAAAAAGGAAAATGCGGAAAAGGCCGCAAAAGGAAATATGACATACATAAATATTCCCGCCTTTGGACGGTATTCCAACAAATCTGATAAGCCATTACTACTTTTTACATTTCTTGTGAATTACGAAAAAAAATTTCATCACACAAAAAGTTTTCACGGGCACTTTGAAACTTACACTGGTATCATAAAAACCACGAACTTTTTAAAATTAAGTTAGTGTAGTAAACAAACACCTACACATAACATACAAACGCACATGTATACAAAGTTACACTATTCGCGAGTTTCCACGTGTTCCGCCCAGAGGTCGCGCGAGGCGCTTTCTTAGTCGAGCGCGCGCGGCGCACTGCCGCCCGGCGACGTGCAGCCTCCCCGCCCGCCCCTCGTTGCGCATTTGCACCGCCTTATCTCAATGAGGAAAGTATGCTTTGTTATCTATTTCATTCGGTCATTACCATGTTTCGGTGCTTTCAAGTTCGCTGATCGAACGATCGCTCGGGACTTCCCGTATCTATTTTCGGAGCGAAAGTTTGAATAGTAGTTTACTAAAACTAGTATATTTGATAAGATAACAAACTATATGAAAGCTGTTTGAAAATGAAAATATTTAATGTAGCTTAGATTAAAAACTTTTACCGATTTACTTAATACAGCTACAAAATAACAGTTAAGTTCTAATTTTTACTACATCAACTATGTTGAACTGAAAATATAAAGAACCAGCTGTTGCCCGCGATATCGTACACGTGGAGAAACTATCCCGCAGAAACCCTATTTTTATCGGAATGAAAAGGACCCTATGTGCTATTCCTGCTAATAGTCTATTTCTGTGCTAAATTTAATCCGCCCTAATCGCCTATCATGAGCCTAAAGGCGTGATTGAGCAACAAACATTCATCCAAAATTTTAGGTTATATACTACTAAACGATATTTTAAATACATTGCGCCAGACTTCTATAACAAATTGTTAAAAATGAACAATAACCATACAGAAAAAAAATTAAAAAAATTTAAGTACTTATCTGTCATTGCAGTGGCTGGATCAGTTTGATTACGATGGTTAGAGGAGATGTTTGCCAATATCACCAGTATGTCTTAAATGTTATAATGTTATGCTAGTTACACTCGTAATAATTTGTCTACTGCTGCAGCAAATAATTTAGCCAACATTCACAAACAATACACATACATTTTGTTCTTTGTTAATTGAAAATCGTTTGCTTTCTGTGCAATTGTTTAGTTAATATTTATAATTCTAACTATCTAGCTTACTATTTATTGTGATAATCGTGTATAAAGAGAAGCCTGACTCTCATAACACAGGTTAACCTTATATGAGAGCAGTGCGAATAATGTACTGAAAAAAGTGTATTTAATAAAGATATTTCATTTGATTTGATTTGTTTTGAATATTAGTAAGATAAGTAAAGCCACAAAACCTCCAACTAAATTACGAAACATTTAACAACATTTTCAAGTTTATTTGAGCTAAGAAATTACTACGAGCTACGAAATTAGAAACACTTATCCCTACATAGGGTGCACGTATCGGCTCCAAGCTCACCGCAGGAAGCAAAGCCTCTCAGTGCGGTGCCTCGCGCCATTGGAATCTGGGCCGAACACTTATCGTCTTACCACATACTTTTAAAATGATAGGTCTAAAAACTCTAAAAACTCGGTCAACAAGCCATTCATGAAAACGTAGCAAGCAAGATATCGATAGTTAAAGTCTATATGACACAACATATACCGTATTGTGTGCCTGTACGTTATACCATGGATAAGATAATATTTATACTCAAAACAAGTTCCAAGTTGAAGCGATGAAAGTACGATGGTAGCAAAATCTAGCGCAAGAGTTGATTTATTCTAGGTGTATACTATGTGCAATTACGTTTCTTTTAAGTAGTCGATATTTTATTACTGTAGCAAGCGCCATACCTAATCACGGAAGAACCCGAAACTTCATTAACTCGTGTATGAAATTCATGTAATTCTAATATGATAAATACAATAGTATGGATGAATGCTCGAAATCAATGGCGTGAGAACAACCTAAATGAAATGTGGAACAGAGATAGATAAAGGTTAAAACAGCACATGATATACGAAAGCTGTGCTATTCCAGTCTCGGTCTTTATCTAGAAGAAAAAATCTCGGACACTAACTATTTAGAGTAATAGAGTATAGTACTCACTCACACAGGCAGAATAATTGCATTACTAATCATCACATCCGAAGTAAACATTATAAGGTTAGGAGTTCACATAGCATCTGAAATCATTAAGATTTTGAGAATCGACTACTTATTAATTAAAAATGTATAAGAAATAAACTTCTGGGTAGTGTAAACTGTACAAAAACGTGAAAGGAAAAAAGTTACTGGTAATATTGGAGTTAAAATGTAGTTCTATAGAGATACAAACGTGCAAGACAAATGAGATTTGAAAAATGAGGAAGCAGTAAAAAAGCAACAAAACAACCTAACTGGATTCCGTAGAGCCCCTGGTCACGTAGCCTTCCATAACTCGGGCTGACGTCTTAAAGCGAAGAGAAATGGCTTTTTGATCTTACAGTAAAACTTCTAACCCCGATAGACGATAGAAGGGAAGAATACGATAGAAATCAATACGGTGTCGGTACAAATGCAACTGTCTTGCATCCGTACGGTTATCTGCTCACATTCGTTATTGCTAAGGGTGAACTATGACATTTAATACAAAAACCATGTCAGGGCATTACACCTATTGCAAACTAGCTGCCTGGACAAACTTCGTCTTAAAAAGTTATGAGTAATGTACTTTATTTGATATTTTAGCAATTAAATTGCAATTATAATATCAGTAAATAAACTTGAAAAATTATGTCTCAGGCGGGACTCGTACCCGCATCTCCTCGCATGCCGGGCGGGCGGGCGCTATACCATTAAGTCACCGAGTCACTTCGACTCAGCAACGCTGGCTTACAGCGTTAAGAATATGCTTGAAAAATTCGCGCTGAGTCGCAGTGTCTCGGTGGCTTAATGGTATAGCGCCCGCCCGACACGCGAGGAGATGCGGGTTCGATTCCCGCCTGAGACATAATTTTTCAAGTTTATATACTGTTGTTGTTCATGAACTATTATGAGTAATAATTTAATAAATATAATGTATTCCCGAGTGATCTCTGAGTGCTGTTTTTTCTATTGCCCACGCAATTATTATTTTAATTTTGTATTAAAACTACCCGTAGATAAGCCTTAAAAAACATCCAAAAATGAAATTTCCCGAATCGATAGAACCGCTTTCGACTTTTGCGCTTAACAGCATTCATTTATATTTTTATATAAGAAGATTTACACTCGCAAATTCACTCGCTAATCGAACGTATTTTTTTAATATTATTTTTATCTCGAATGTTGGAGGTACTAATCGAAAACATAAATGATACTCCTAGCCTTGATTATATCCGTTGACACAAATGTCTTGGAGCTTAATGGTTAGAGCAGTCGCTTGGTAAGTTAAGGGTTATGGGTTCGAGACCCAATACAGGAAGTCAAATTTTTTATTCATGGAATTTTATTTTTAATTTCCACTATTATTTTAATTACTTTCTATGAGATTTAATAAATATAATTGATTCAAGTTTAAATACTGATGTATTTATACATGAAAAAATCATTTTTCTTGATAAAAAGTATTTGAATAGCTGTTTCATCTTAACTGACAGTCAAACATCTGCAAAGATGTTACTTTCGTGTACCTCCTAACATTGAAAGGACAAACCCGTTTCCCATACAATCTTGGGCCTGACGTTACAAGGCTGGGAATTGGCCATAAATTAAAGCATATTGAAAAGATTCATAAGCCCTATTTTCACAACTTTCTACAATGGGAGAGTTACTTAAATCAACCAATGAACTTATTTTATTTTATAACCTATATCATGTATTATTTTACAATAAATACCATTTTGGTACTTTACCTGGGTAAGATCCAGGTCCCTTTTCAATCTATAGGCAATATAGGTAGTAAGGGTAGTAATCAGAGCACTTCAGCAGAGCAGTGAGAAAAATACAAACCACATTATATACGAAACGAAATGTAATTGAATTGGAGTGACACAAAATGACAAATGACAATTAACTGTCATTGTCAGCTGATATTCTTAATAATAGTGCAGCCTGTTACATCAGGAATTGAACTATTCAAAATGTTTAATTGTTTTATCAATGATTACTTATTGAACTGCAAAAAATTTGTAAATTACATTTTTTAAGTTTTCTATATTTATATCAGGCATTTAAAACGAATTATTTAGCTTATTCCTTAAAAAATGCAATTGTAAAGAAGTATTACTATGAATCTATTTATTCCAAATCGATTAAAACGTTAAAAGCCCCGCTCTATGAAGTGACAGAGCGTTTACGGAGATAGTCACGTTTTAATTTATTTAGTAAAACGGTTTACAGAGACTGTTTAAGTATTAGAAAAACAATATGTATTTTATCCATTTTCTCCACTTGTCCATTGCCAATAAATTATTTTTTGGAGAAATAGGCAAGTAAAATAAAAGGGATTTTTTGGCATAATTTTCATTGTTGTAACGTCGGTCCCAGAAATGGGGTTCTCCTTTGATGAAACAACGCTGCCTTACAGCGATAAGAATATGCTTGAAAAGTTGACGCCTGTGACTTAGTGTCTCGGTGGCTAAACTATCAATTTACTTGCTGAAAAGACAGTTTTAAATAAAAATTTATATCGCTTTTATGTATAACTTTACTTTAGATTTAGTTAAATAGCATTAGCTAGTTGGTGTCCAATATTCATGGTCATTTATATAACATGTTATGTTTAAAAGATCAATTTAAGCATTTTCTTAACTTTGCACATAGTGCAAGATCTGTTTTTCTATAAGTTTCTATGCCATGTCGTTTAAAAAACATCCTAATTAAAGTAGTTGTACCACAAGATCATCTATTTTCCGCATCGGTGGCCGTATAAATTAGTGTAAAAACGGTACATTATATTCCTAACATTGCACCTTATGTCCATAACAATAAATATAAAATCCGCTTTGCTGACGATAGGGTGATATAAGCACAGTGTAAGCGCGCCCTAACCCGCACCCCAGATGACTTGCACTTTGAATGCACATTTTAATAGGTCTGTTTTCATCTCGAAAGGTCGCCTGTTTCTGTTTTAATTGAAGTGAATTATTCGAGAAAGTGTTTGTAAAAGCAAACATGTGGAGGGGATTTTTAATCGACCCTCGAGTCTAGAGACAACATAGGTTAACAATAGTAGTAGTAGCAATACAAATTACGTCAAAACAGAAAAATAAAATACAAACCCGCCATAACAACAACTGAATTCTACGAATGAATAAGATCAGCGGCCTCAGACAAGTTGCTTTCTAAAAATTACATTAGCTTACGATCACCCGTTTCGTAAGTTAATGTAATATTTTTTTTATCTATTTGCATTTTGACCAAGTAGTCAAGGCACACTGTCAAACATTTTGCTCTTAATTCCGTAGTCAAAGTAGGTATTACTATAAAGTAGAATACAAGATAAAGTAGTACAACGCGATATAAGTCAAATTTATTTAAAAGTAACCCTGTATTCTACAAATTATGCAAGCAACCCATTTTAAACACTTGGATAGATAAATCGACTAAAGATATTATGTCTAATTCAGTTTCAGTACAAATGCCTTAAACCACCGATCTCTGGTATTTGCAGCTTTTAGTACTGTCTTTAAAGGTCGTTTTATCTCCCGAGAACACGACTGCAATCAAAATCGTTATTACCGAACACCTGAATTTACTTGACCTGACAATCCACGGGATCATATTTTCTTAATAATGAGAAAAGGGTAGGTAAAAGACAAAAATATATACTATTACAGTCTGAATAAATAAACATATTATAATAATGATTATTCTAATATATTCAGATGGTTTCCAAAAATTTATGCATTGTGAAAAGACACGCCAAAATTTGACCGCTAAAAAGCTACATTAAAGAGTTTTAAAATAATATATATTTTTTTACTATAGTAATTATGGATCTATATATTTTATGTACAGTATTTACTGCTATCCTACGAGCAGGTATACAAAGAAACAAGTAAAAAAACAGGAATTGTGAATATCTATAAAAAGTAATCATGTTAATTCTACTCCCACTCCATTGCAATGCGACGACACATATATAGTTCCAACCTTTACAATCCATTACACTTATACACTGGTTAAGTTTAAAATTCTAACCAGAAAACAGCATGATAAAGCTCAAAAGTATTTATAACATTAAACGAACTTACCTTAAGTGAAGTTCAATCTTAATTATACTTAATACTTCTCCGAGGTGGATTTTACATGTAGTAACGGCAAAGCACTTGCGCAGTCACAATTTTTTCAAAGCTAAAAAAAAAAAGAGAAACAGAACGTTTTCTATGGCAACACTTTTAAATGTCATTACGGTTTTTTGTGCGAGTGCGGTTACATCGTCGTTTTATAAAAGATGGGTAAAATATCTATTATTCTTAGAAAATATACCATAAAAGTTTATAATCAGGCTTTAGAATTAAGGTAGTCATAGTTCAAAGTGTTTACAATATGTCGAATTGTGATTTTTGGGAAAATGACAAGAAGAAGCCTAGTCAAGGTCAAGGCTTACTATGCAAATAGAAGGGATTTTGTTTCGTATGGTTTTATAAGACAACGACTCATATCCCTCATATTAGACACACAGTGGATACCCAGCCTAATAGCGAACATTTTAGTGTCAGACACAGAGAGCATGCAGACAGCTGTGTCGGTAGTTCGGCAGTCGACACTGAAACAACATGCACGACCTAACCACTGGTTATGTGCTGTCGACTTTACTGCCACTGTGAGGTCAATTTGCGTCGGATGCATTTATTACAGTGAAGTGGATTGTTTCGTTTAACCAAGATGTTAAACAGAACATTACCAACAGCAACTCTTCGCTGTTAACTTTACGTGAGATCAATTTGCGCTTGATGTATTCAAAGTGGATTTTTTCTTTTAACAAGATTCCGTTTCTATTATCTAGTTTGAATATTTTAAATCCAATGTCTCAGCAAGATGATCTTTATCCACAAAAATTTCTCTCAGAACTTTTTCATTTAATATTATGATTCATTTTAAAAACATTCACATTCATTTCAACAGGGTTATCATCATCATAACCGGTCTATATTAGTTCACTTCTAGACACAGGCTTCTCTAAAAGGAGGATTTTTCTATAATCGCCACGCTTGGCAGGTGGGTTGGCGATAGTAGTTTGGCCAATGGTACAGAAAAGACCATTCGTCCGTCTTTTCTGTTATTTTATTTTTAAAATGCCGACACCAAAGGAAATTTGAAAAGTCTAAGACCCGAGTTCACCAATATTTAAACAGCCGGTAAACATAGATTGACGATTAATTTTAAACAATTCCCATACAAAATATGTCAAATAATATTTTAACGCTATTTAAATTTTAACCGTCTGTTGGTGAACTCGGGGCTTAAAAGGTTACCAGTTGAAAATTAACTGTCACGTAACATGATAAGTTAAGTCAGCAAATCGGTTTAGGAAGTCAGTTTTCTTTTTTACTACAATTTTCAATATTTGATATTGTCTATCAGCTATCTAAAAAAAAGTTTGGTAAACTTTAACAAAGTTAAATCGTGAACTATCACGAGACAGAGTGTGCTATAAGTATATTACATACTGTTTACATTTTATCCTTGGAAATGAAAAGCGAGCAACTTAATAATGCAAGGTGCATCGCAGAGGACGTGCACTTTTATCGGCACAGCGGTTAAGCTAAAGCGATATGACATCCCTGCTCAGGTGAGCCGGATCTATCGATTACTGCCTGCCTCAGGGAATGTTGACATTAAAAATATTGACAGTTAAAACATGACTCTTTTATAATACAAAATTTTATCACATTATAGCTTTTAGATTATTGTTCAGTTAATAATAAAAGTAAAGTTAATGTACACTAACTGTGTACTCATACTTTCCAAAACCTTAGGGAATATTTTTATTAGTTGAATAGTAAGTACTTACTTGTGTAAAAGTACATATTTACTACTGTCGTCTTTATTGCACAAGCCAAACAATAAATGCTTCTAATGTAGGTAATGTTTGGCATGTGATACCATCCGCCATATGATCGAGTATACTAAAATAAAGGTTTTTAAGAGGTAATACACAGAAGAAAATAACCATACATAGCAACAATGTAAAACTATGCTACATTAAACATCACAACTGAAAATAGATAAAACAATAGAGTTTTCCTTGTTCAATAGGATGTATTTTTGCATTGAATATAACATTTTCATATCTGTTATCGGAGGATAGTAATAAAATTGGTACACAATACCGTAAGGTAAGCGATATTGTGCGAGCAGCCGGCCAGTGCAAGTTCTAATGTAAGCACTTTCGATTGGGGTTCCGCCCTCACACTTTAAGACACAATACGCCAGCCTCATGGGGCATTCTGCAACTCGTATAGTTCAAAAAATAATATAAAAAGCTATAGAATTGTTCGATGACTTAATTTTTTTTAGTATTTTTATTTCAAAGACGTTATACTCTTGTATTTATGTTGGTAGTTAAATATTATAATTGACACTTTTATGTAAGCTGTGTTGATACAAAATCAGTATATCAACACAGCTTACGTGTGCTCCTGATAGGTTCTGTTTACCGTAAATTTAATTTAGTGCTAGATTTTCAAGATAAAAAGTTACACAAAAAAAACCCCAAAAATTTAATGGACACTAATCTCCAATCAAATATTAGTTAATTAGTATAGATTCCTTCAGTACGAGTAATAAGTATAATTGTTCATCAATAATTATTTTTGAATAAAATCTTAATGAAAATTACATATTTATTATAATTTGATTTATGTTACCAAGTCAAAAACAATTTAATTGTTCAATTTGCTCATTTATTTTGTATGAGAACCATATCATTCATTTTATTCAAGTTTAATATTTTTAAATAAGTTCCTTATTTTTTCTCTATAACAATTAAATGAGAATTGTGCTTCGTCGGCGTGTGGCGATCATAAATTGCTTGGGTTTGATTAAGGCGGCTATACTTGCAGCCCACTGCGCCCTCGCGAGATGCACCGGTGCATCGCCATATAGGGTGTGCGAATTGTTCCATCTCTGTTTTATTTGATACTGATCGATTTTTGATTGCTGGTTTAATCATAGGTTGTTGGTTATCTTATATTGCATTAAGTGTAAAATTCCGTTAAACTAAGTGTTTTAAAAGGCCAATACATATTGAAAACGTATCTTAGGAGCCAGCCTCTGACTGCCGAACAATGTTTGGTTTAGAATAAACTAAGTAGAATACAATGCACATTCGTTAATATATTTCTTTACCAACCTACACTAATAATATTTATTAATAAGATTTGTACATCTATCTTAGATGTACAAATCTCTTTAACAAAACTACACAGATAAAGTGTAAGGCCTCTGTGTTTAGGATTTATCACTGGCAATAGTCTTGTAATTTTCTGTATACTGCATAACTAGACTAATTTCATCGTGCTTAAACTAGAACGCAAGCGTGGTATGGGCCATATGTATTATTTATTAATTAATTACGAATAAACACTGCGAGTAAAGAGACTTTTTCACGTAAGACACTACACTTTTAATACCAGAATGTATTTTTTTAATCTTTAACTGCCTAGAAACTTGTCAGTTAAATATTAATTATGCGGGCACCAGCAAAATCTTTAAATAAATGTAACAAAGTTCTAGATTTTGAAACATCCTGTTTGTAAATATCGCCACATTGCCATCTACTTTCGGGATTACCGTTGTAAGAAGGGGATCGTTTATTTCTTTTAAATGTGATTGTCAAACTATCAGAAAAACATAATCCCGGCGAAATACAGATGACTTTTTCATCATCTTCAAAAATTTTTATAGGCGTTCAGTATCGTATTTAGAGCCCATTTATGAAGTAGAAAATGTAAATCAAGTTTTCACCCAAAAATATTTTTCGCAACATGGATTTCAATTTTACGGTCCTAAGCCTGTTAAGGTATGAAGGGAAAATCAAAAACTTATGGATAGTGTTGTAATGAATGAATGAGATGCGCATCACGTAAAAAAAGTGTTGCTACGAGGCCGTATCAAAAAATTTAGATGTTTGGCAGAAAGTTTCTAATTGCTTTATCTTGACATTCTTGTACTGGGCTATACCAAAAGAAAAAATAAGTCATTTGTTTTTTTTGTCTCGTAGATTGCTATATAAAAATTTGGAAGGTGGTTAAAATTTCACCTGTATAAGCCTAGGTACTTTTGAAAATTAAAATTCAACATGGAGTCGTTATTAAAAAAAACCATTTAGTATCACCTAGGTAAATCATTTTCATGTTACATAACTCAGTTGTACTCTTAGTCCTTTATTCGGATTAAGTGAGTTAACATTTATTACTATAATATGTCATTTTAAAAAGTTACCGACATGTAAGATTTCTTGTTAACCCTGTGTAGATTCCAAATGATATACATACAAACCTTATCTTCGATTCATCATCAGCCTATCACAGTCCACTGCTGGACATAGGCCTCTCCAATTGCACGCCACTTAGGTCGATCCTCGGCTTCTCGCATCCATCTCCTGCCAGCCACCTTGCGCAAATCATCACTCCACCTAGCCTGAGGGCGTCCTACACTACGTTTGCCGAGACGCGGTCTCCACTCAAGAACTCGTTTACCCCAGCGGTTGTCGGTTCTGCGGCTAATATGGCCAGCCCACTGCCACTTCAGCTTGCTAATCCGGTGGGCTATGTCGGAAACTTTAGTTCTCTGCCGGATCACCTCATTTCTGATTTTATCCCTAAGAGAAACTCCGAGCATAGCTCTTTCCATAGCCCGCTGAGCGACTTTGAACTTGTGGACTAGCCGTACCGTCAGTGTCCACGTTTCGGCTCCGTATGTCATGACGGGTAGGACGCACAGATTGAAGACTTTCGTCTTGAGGCATTGTGGGATCGACGATGAGAAGACTCGACGTAGTTTCCCAAATGCTGCCCAACCCAACTGAATTCTTCTGTTCACCTCATCCTCAAAGTTGTTTCTACCTAACTGCAATGTCTGCCCGAGGTACACGTATTTCTGAACAACTTCGAGGACGGCGCCGTGCATCGCAACCGGTTGCAGTAGTACATGTTCATTGAACATAACCTTGGTTATCCAGGTTCATCCGCAAGCCGATGCGCACAGAAGAGTCAGCCAGGTCATTCAGCATCTGTTGTAGGTCCTGTTGTATCTTCGATTACATTAATTTTCATATTACCCAACGGTAAATTCCTCGTCCATGGGCTTATTTTATTTTCGTTGGCTTTAAGGATTACTACAGTTTGAGAAACACTGCAGGTTTGTGTGAATAATCGTAGTGAGCAATGTTGGGATTTGGTGAAAGGAACCGGGACGCCGAGGGCGGTGACGTCATCCGACTCTTAAGACATAGTCAAAAGTTTGTACCTATTCCATGTTTGTACTTTCCAATATCCATAAACTAGCGATAGTCTATAAATTAGGATGTTCTTCTTTTTATCTACGTCTCTTGTCTGTCCAAACAACGGAATCAGGAGTCTCACAATTTAATTTAGTGCTTGATCTATTTGTCTTTTGCACATAGCACACGCAGCGAATTTTATATTGATGAAAATAATTGGTTAATATTTACAACAGTGTGTTAAGTAAATGGTATAACAGCTTGGAATTAAATAAAAAAATAGTAAATAAAACGAAGTGAGTATCTATTTTTCAATAATTGCAAAATAATCCAAGAAATCAAAATATGTGTGATTTTGTGATCCGAAATATATGCAAAAGATTTGTTTTATTAGAAAAAAGTGTCCAAATGTGTACAAATGTGTACAGACCTACATCCTAATATTTTAATTTAAATTTTAGTTTTACTCGTAAAAGCTGTTCGTTGATGGTCAGAATAAACGGTTTTATAAAACTTAGATATAAAACCTTGTTTCAGAGCCGTAATACGGGTATTATTACGTTGGTTGTTCAAAACGGGCTAGTTGTCAGTTCGCACGGTGTGATTTAGGGTGGCGCGACGCACGGCTCTCCGTACTCTGGCCGAAATAAGGTTGCTAGTGCGAAATTATTGATTTTGAGAATTGTCCATCTTTGAGAGGTACCTATCAGTAACCTTTTACGACGGACTTTAAATATAACACTCTGTATACCAATAGGAGCAATAATCGAATAGTAAATAATCACATTAAGAAACAAGACTTCCCAAAAAAGTAACTATGATTACTTAAAGCTGAAATTGGAATACATCTTAATTTCTTCTTATCCTTTGAGTTAGTGCAATTATCTGCACAACTAGAAAGAATATGACATAAAGTAAAAACCGTTGAGAATAAATAGTTAAAAAAACTGTTGCCCGTCTACGAAAAACTTTTTTATTCTATCGTTTTATGATATATTTGCTGTATTGTTTAAAAATTTTTGTATTCAGAATTTTGCTTTCTTTTATTTAAAACCCCGTTTTGATTGAAAAACTTTTTTTATAAGTACCCCAATAAGTATTATTGCTGTAGCATTAGCCATTTAGTTCTTTTTTTAACAAAAGGTAGGTAGCGTTTGTTACCCGAATCCGTCCGGACTATAATAAGAAAACGATTGATATCTCATTCATCTAAATCGGTAGTAGTTTAGCCGCAAATATGGAAATTATATAAATATCCGCATATTCATATTCATATTCATATTCAGTTATTTCACTAGAATATAACATTGCAGACAATACAGGCATAAAGATGTTAAGGTAGTTACGATACATTATGACCTCAATGAGGTATTCGTGATATACATATTATTATTTTGTTATTAATTTCTTGTATTATTAATTATCTTAATTAAATATAGGTACACAATTTCAATTAAAATTAAAAAATTAAAAAATATAAAAAAAAAAAAGATGTCAGCGTAGGGTCAGTTAATTTCAAAATATGTCGATAAATTTCTAATTAAAGATGTAACACACAGTCGATATTATGTCAATTTAATTAAAATTCAATAAAATAATCCAAATTTTAAAACAATAATAATATTTTCAATGGTATTAATCAATTATACACAGATACATAAGTACACTGCTAAAATCATAATCTTTCCTTTTGGCTTTGCCGTAGTAGACGAGGGTCGATAATTTTAAAAATGATAAAAATTATAGTAGGATGAAACCCATTGGAAGAGGTAAACAATATAACAAAAACGAAAGGAAAAATAAATTACGGGCGATCTGAGGTCGGGAAGGGGGAGGGGGTGAGTTTTTAAGGGTAAAAAACGGTTAATCTCGATTTCCGGTAAAACTGCAAAAGATAGTAAGCCAAATACTATGGAGACTGGAGACTGTACACTGTATGTAGTATGTGTATAGTCTCCATACCCCATACCTTCCTAGCCCCTTCCCCTCTTCTCTATGAAATAACTTTTGACGGGCTAACAGTGTCCGAAGGTTACTCAGGTATATAAGTAGTCTTAAAATAGAAATAAATAGGTCTCTACGCATATAATTTTAGAAGATTCGAAAACTTTCTAAAATATTGTAGATGTCTTATTAAATATTAACTTTATTAACTTATTTGGTTGTTCATTATAGTAGTATATTTCGATTAGCAATTTTTGTTTATCAATGTAACATGAAATCTTACGTTTTTCTAGTAATTAAAGTGTAAATTTTAATAAATAGCTCAAAATTATACATAATGATTCAAAAAAATTTTAATTTTCGGATTCGAGTTTTCTTCATTATTTGCATTTTCTGAGAACATTTACCATAGTAATGTATATTTTTTTTATACCATCAGAAAGTAGAGATTTCAACGAACAAAAACCACTTTTTTAAAAAAGCAGCTATTTTGACGTGAGCATTTTCGAATGAAAATTAGGGCTCTTTTTCGATATTAAGTCAAAATAAGCTGAAAAAATTAATATTTTATATCAAAAAAATTACTGTATGTTTGGGACATACAAAGGTAAGTTTTCACCAAATTTCGTGAGCAAATTTTTTTTTTTGCAAAAAAAAAAAAAAAAAACCAAAAACACTGTTATTCGAATTTTTCACATAAATTTTGAGGTTATGTGAAAAAAGTGTCGATACAAAAGTTGTAGATCTTTTTATTACCTACAATTTTGCTATTAAACTTTTTTCACAAGACTTGCAGTTTTACCGGAAATCGAGATTAACCGTTTTTAACCCTTAAAAACTCACCCCCCCACCCCTTCCCGACCTCAGATCGCCCGTAATTTATTTTTCCTTTCGTTTTTGTTATATTCTCTACCTCTTCCAATGGGTTTCACCCTACTATAATTTTTTTTGGTATCAAAAATTATCGATCCTGGTCTATAGTCGGATAATTTGGCGGTTAGGTAGGCTTGTTTTTAGTCATTACCACCGAATATCAAATCGTCAAAGAGAAAGCCTTAATGATCCTATTTAAATTTGAATAAAATTCATAAAAAAGCCGTCTAAATACTGACAGTCTAGACTCAGCCCTACCCCAGGGGCAGACAGAGCGGGCGGGCAGAACGCGCGAGATTAACCTTCGTAATTGCGACAAATGGTCATTGAACAACGAGTAATGGCCGTTGAATCACTCCGTGACTGTTTTATCGCCAAACTACGCATTTTGATAGCCGATAGGTACTTCCCATCCAAAGCGTTGCGGTTAGCGGTCGATCGAATCAGCGCAGATTCCACAGTAAAAAAAGTTGAATTATTTTGCTCTCAGTGGTAGGATTATCTTCTTCCTAATATCAGTTTATATACTGCGATAGACAATGCGAGGAGATGCGGGTTCAAGTCTCGCCTGAGATATAATTTTTCAAGTATTTATACTGATATTATAATTGCAATTAAATAGCTAAAATATCATATTATTAGAAAGTATTTCCTTCTTCCTTTTGCCTCAGTATATTAACGGAACATGTAATTTATCGTACAAAAAATTAAATTTGGAACCTCCTAAAATTGTCTCCCTACTTTGAATGTTTATTTGCTATAAAAATGTTTGATCATTTGCAAATACCATTTTCGGTAGCATTCGCACTGTTTGCACGCTGCATGCATGCTAACATGCTTGCCTGCATATTGCATGCTTGCTTGCCTGTTACATGCCAGCTTGCAAGCTGCATGCCTGCTGGCATACTGCATGCCATTTGCTGTTCGATGTAGGAGAAGGATTATACGATATTGGATTTATATTATTTGATGTTATATTAAATAATAGGTATTTATAATATTATACATAATATTAAATAATCTGTAGATTTCCTGATTGTTATATCAAATGAAAGTAGATGATATATTTTTATATCTAATGTTTATTATTAAAAATGAGCTGTTTTGTCATACAAAAATATATGAAATGAGTTTTTATCATTTGAATGATAGATCAAAAGTACTTATATCAAATATTCACACCCGTTTATAAAATTGAAAGCACCACTAACATTAAACTTTCTATCAGATCATAATTTTAAAAGTTTATTTCATAAAAAAATTTTATAACCCTAATTTTCGAATAGCTCACATCAACAACTTAGAAAGAAAATTACCAAATATGTATCGAAAATTGACACACATTTGACCATTTTCTTTTATAAACTAAATAGTGATGTAGGTATATAGTACTGCCTGTTTTATTTAACTAAGTTTCAATACGATTTCTACAACATTTAAGAAACTTAATACTTTACATTTCTATTTTTTTTTTATTACATAATGGTTTACACTCGAACTTTTTTTAAATCTATTTAACAACACCACTCACTTTACGATGTAAACGAAATATTTTATGAAAACATTATTTTATTTACACACAACTTTATATGTTCGGCAAAAAATAATAATTTCATCTAGGTTTTACTACTTTGGCGATGCGACTGATATTCAAGGCAATTACAGATTTCTAGTGGACTTGGACTTAAACCACAGACAGACGGACATGGTAAAATTATATGGTTTGGTTAACGGAGCCCTATCGGAGTGTAGTAACATAAACTACGGAGTAACTTAGCGTGGCGCCCCGCGGAAAGAAATCCAAATGTTTGATAAAAGCTCAGGATAGAGCTTCACCGTCAAACGCCCTCTAGTTAAACATGGGGCAATCGAACGGCCTTACTATTTTTATTTTCGCTACTCGATACTAGATGGCGGCATGCCTAATAAGCTAGTAGCCATTAAAATAAAAATTAAATATTATTCAATGTATTGTAGACGTGAGTAAAATGGGTATCATCAACGACTTTTACTGTGCTAGATGCGGTTTATCACTGAAAGTATAAAAATATTGCATATTTTCTTACCACTATAATGTAGGTACTTCTTGTATGAAAAAAATCACAATACTTAAGTATCTAAAACAACATATACATCATATCATCATATCATTACCAATTTTACCGGATGATAACTAGTATTAGTAACAACAAAGTTATTTAGTAATTGCAAAATTGCGTTAAGGGGAATGTATTTGCACAGTGTTTGGATAGGTGAATTGACGAGTCCAATATAGGTAGCTGAAATATTAGTCCCAAATGATCGTAGATAATAATTACAATAAATTCTAAGCTATTGCCCGCTACTCAAGTTCAAAAACTCGTCAAATTTTCATTACAGCAACAACAAACCAACTCAAGAAGCAATATTGCCAAAAAACATTCCCTTAAACATGTTTAATCTGCAAAACATCAATATTTGAACACGACACTGTCTCAAAAAGAAACTGTGTGTGTACCTATGCAATGATTTATACCCAACGCAATTTAAACCTTTCAACTAGGTACGCCGCTGCGATGCGGATTATGACCAATTCAAATTGAAGAAAAGTTTTCATTGCGACATGATTGTAGACTTTTATCAGACAAATCATAAGATTATGGCATTCCGGAACTTCAACTGTATTCCAAGATGTAGTGTAATCGTCTACTCGCTAATAGATAGTTTAACTAGCCAGAAAAATAATAATTTTGAGCAATTGCATACACTTTTGCATCGAATGGAAACTTTGTTGTGAGTTTAGATAATGGAGTTACATTTTCGATTGGAAATCGAATTGCAGTAAATAAAAATTTACAAATTTACACAAGTTGTGTTAAGTTTCCGCAACTGGCATTACAACGCGACGTCGCGGAGGAATTTAGAGGTTTTGCCATACCTCGCCGGAGTTTTGTGATACCTCGCTGCATCTTAACAATAAATAAAAATCCTTCGAGAAAAAGAAACCACATAGCTACTTAAAGGTGACCCGTAACCCGTTTGTCATTTTGTTTGCCGTGATTAGTTCCAGTTACTAAAACTTGGAGGTTCTATCTTCAACTGAAGTTGTCCGTGGTCCTATAATTTACACCGGTATAGATAGTTCATGTACAAACAAAATGAACGGCTGAGGCGCGTGTCCAGTAGACCGCCAATCGCTCTAGGGATCATTGCGACAAATTACCACATCTATATTGTGGGGTAATTGTACTGGCTGATGCAGTATACGTTTACCTTCATGCGAAATTATAAGCGAAATATCAACAGGCTCCTGAAATTATGAAATACTTACAGATACATGAAAATAATTATAATAATAAAGAACAAATACACTCCTGATCTTTTCAAGCCATAAGTACCAATAATATGTGATTTCGAAGACAAAAATCATTATATAGCAGTAGTTTTAGGATCTTTTTCTAGACCAAGGTTCATCTAAATAGGTTAATAAAAATTGTTGAATTTATTTTCACTTTTCACCTCTTTAAAGGATGATTTCCTGAACAAAAACAATGTGATTTAACCGAAAATACTAATTTCTGTATCAAAATAAGAGTCTGTCGGAGTTATTACATGAAAGAGCTCAATTAACTGAAGGTTTTAGTCAGCTGCGACTCATATAAATGTTCGAGATACACAAAAAGTTATATTGAAGAAACTAAGAAACACCCTACTACACTATACTTCATAGTTTACTCAGAAAGTTTTTAATCAACATTGTTCCTTCGGGGACTATACACATACCTACTTTCAGTTACTTTTGTTTCGCATACCGCGCCAAGGTCGCTAGAGACTCGTCTAGTTCCATCATATATATACAGCCATGCGTCTCTGTCCTAATTTTTACGTCCCTTTATGATAAATTTGTACAAGAGAACGCTTTTTAGAGTAACCTACCGAATAATTTTACATGTCTACCCTAAAAAGACTATAACTTTTTGAAAGTTATTATGTGTAGGTTTTGTTTGTCAAATTACTTCTTTTGGATGACAACAATATTGAATACAATGAAAAAAGCACTATAGTAGGTACTCTTAATTAAGGAAAATGAAAGGAAATCAATTTTATATTACTAATATTATTTTTGTAATAGCTGTTGCCCGCGACTTCGTCCGCGTCAATTTCTGTTATTATGATCGCGACTATTTTTGCAACATTTTTCACTGATGCTTCGCTCCTATTAGTCGCAGCATGATGTTATATAGCCTCAAGCCTTCCTCGATAAATGGACTATCCAACACAAAAAGAATTTTTCAATTCAAACTAGTACTTCCTGAGATTAGCGAGTTCAAACAAACAAAACAAACAAACTCTTCAGCTTTATAATATTAGTATAGACACAGATAATATAATACTTATAGATTAAATCTACCAGTCCAGTTAGGCGATTATGGCAAAATTCTCCTTTTGGTGAGGGCCATGTCTAGCAGTGGATTAATATGGGCTAAACTATAGGACTATTTAATCATCAATTAATTTGTAGTTAATAACATCTGGAAAACTAACCAAGATAGCTTTGACGATTGTCAGAATTGATAATGAATTCCTCATCACAAGATATACCAGAAATACGTTGCTTCTAAATACAGTAGGTACATAGGTTTACGGTCGACTTAGCAACGTAGGTACTATATAAAGGTCGTATACAGTCGCATTTAGTTCTCCCAGTAAGACCACAGAATAATAAATAATACCAGGGCAATAAGGCTTCCTAAAGCTCTCAGGGATCGTAAACCTTCTGTCCGCAGTTTAATCTTTCGGAAAATTCCAATTCTGTAAAGGATGGTTGAGAATCTGATAAAGCCTTTTAATTAACTTCGTTACTTGTATAATCGTAGTCAACATCTCTTTTAACAAACCATTAATGAATACGGTTTTCTTTGAAGAAAGTAGAGTTTGTGAACAAGCAATCAATTTTGAATTACTGTGTATAACTGGAGAAAAGTTTTAGAGCCTTTGCAATTCACTTATTCAACCCGATTGATGTACATTGTTAATAATTTTTATTACACACACAACAGTACACAACTTTCTTCTTGATTAACACTTTCTTTTAATTAAAATGGCATAAAAATCCATTGCAAGGTTTGATTACGAAATTTTAGCATACAAAAGGTACAGCTAAACGACGGAAAGCAGTTTTGTTTTTTAATGTATAAAATATGTAAATAAAAATTTACAACATTTTTGAATACAAGCACTGGTCGAAGTCTTTATCAAAATTTTACTATTACATATGCTACTTTTTATTCAGGTTCCCCGAAGTATAACAAATTACCAAACGTTTTCTTGTTTTTAGGAATCGACATTATGCCTTTAGAAAAATATTATACTTACAACATTTGAACATCATAATACGCCTGTATTATTGCTTAATTTATTACACGTTGTACTTTATTCTATAATCTATTATCTAAAACCATAAAAAAAAACAGCTGGGTACTTACTAGGCACAACATATAAATTGACCTGAAACCTATATGCAATAGAGAAAGGTATATCTTCCCCTTTCGGAGATCTTGGAAACTGTATCAATACTTCACCGGGCCCCGTAAATGTCACTATCTATCCATCCGTACATACTCGTAGCGCGTTTTAGAAGGAGCGCGGGTCGTCGCAGGCTCCCGAGGCCCGTAAACCTGCGTATCCCAGCCGCTTTATCTTTCGGAAAATTTAAATTCGGATTAAGGGCCTACCCTCCTGGAATCTATGCAAACACTCGCTAATTCAACGTTACTGAAATTGGTAGCTATCTACTCTTCAGATATCGGAGATAAGCACTTTAACGAAATCAGGTCAAACGCGAATCATCAAAGCGAGTAAGCTCCTCAGTTTATTGTTGCCGTAAAAATATGTAAATTACGTTTGAAATTCATTGGTGGGTATTTCCATAAAAAGTGTAGCGAGTCTCGCGCCCTCAGAAAGGGGTTGTAACAAAGTTTGTGTAGACGACACGCTCTGAAAAACCGGAGGTACAAAGGTGCACGTATGCGGGGCATAGTGTGGAAAATTCGATTTTCTGGTCCGCGCCTCCTTAATGCGCTGCGGTCTACGCATTAGCCCAACCCTTGCCGCGGAAACAGTCTCTTAATCAAATTCACTGGGCCAATCTCCGGCCATACAGATAGCGAAATCACAATGTATTGCTTCGGGCGCTGATAAAATAATCGAATGAGGGTATTGGCCAGAATAGACTTCCGTTTTTACCATATTCCTATAGCTAGAGATAGCCAGTGGGTAAAATAAAGAAAAATACATACGTATCCAATAAAAATTAAAATATAAATCTTTGTTAACTCCAAATTTTTTTATAAAAGGATTTGATGATAAGTTAATTTAGATATATCCTCAGGCATGTTGTCAAATAATCATGTAAATCAATATGATTAAAAAGGAATTGATATTGATCCAAACAACCTAATATTAACAAACTTCGACGCGGCAATCCTATAATCACTGTTTTTATTACTTCAGTTACAAACCAGATATAAGGAAACATATCCATTCCAAATCCCATCGTCAATACACGTTTATGAAACAAGTATAATAATCGCAGGCCAATAAGTAGATGCTCAGTCCCGGCAGATGTTGGCCGATCTGGGTCGCGGCTGACAAATGGTCCCGCGCCCTACGCGATATTGTGCAGAATAAAGCCTGCGCGATAAGCGACAGTCTGCAAATTAAACTCGGATTAAACGAATATTTTGTTGTTGGTGACAGAGCGCTTGATAATCCGAAATTTTATTTCATCGTTTGAACATCGAATTAGGTATAGCGATAGTGTGCCGTAAAAAATTATGTTATAGTGAAAATGATTTGTTTTGTGAGTTTGTACTATAAATTGGAAAAAATTATGTTTAGTTCAGCTAATGTAAGCTTAGGATTTACAAATTGAATACCTAGTTTGCAGATTTTTATCTATAAGACACCGATTTTTATGAACTATCGCAAGTGAAATAACTGAATAAAAACAGTGGTCTAAATGCTTCGTAGGGGTATCTACTAGGTTCGTAAACGTCAAAGAAGTAAGTGTTAGTACCAGTTCCGCAATGACTAAAATATACCTACTAGCTGTTGTCGCGACTTCGTCCGCGTCAATTTCTGTTATTATGAACGCGATTATTTTTGCAACATTTTTCACTGATGCTTCGCTCCTATTGGTTGCAGCGTGATGTTAGATAGCCTAAAGCCTTCCTCAATAAATGGACTATCCAACACAAAAAGAATTTTTCAAATCGAACCAGTACCTACTTCCGGAGATTAGCGCGTTCAAACAAACAAACAAACAAACTCTTCAGCTTTATAATATTAGTATAGATGTGTAGCGTGCCGCTATCTATAATAAGGAAGAACTGATTCCGATGAACTGACACAGCCGGAACCATTTGTATCCAAAGAAGGTAATTTCTTCGAGATACATGTAAGTCGGTTTCTGGAGTAGTTACATTTTCCACAATTATTTAAGACACAATATAATAGTTGCGTACTACTTTATAAATCAAAAATTTTAGCAAGATGGGAGCCTTAAACTCAAATCTCGTCAGAGGCCTGTTATAGGAGGCTTGTGACAGCAAAATATCCTTTATCATACGACAGTAAGAAACATTATACTTGAAATCTTGTGTTTTTTAACATTGCTTATAAACTTCAATGATTTACATATGGGGAATTCCAAAATGCACTTCTAAGTTACACATGGATTGCCGGAGAAGCGAATCAACCTTTCCAATATGTAGTCTGCCGGCCGATTTAGGTCGCGACTCGCGGCTGACAAATGGTCTCGTGCCCCGAGCCATATTGTGACTAAATAAAGCCTTCGAGATAAGCGACAAGTCGCTAAATTAAACGTTATCTCTTAACAGATACTGTGTATTGCCTTTTTAGGGCGAATAATAAAACCAAAGCTAGAAAAAAAAAGAAATTTCTGATTAATTGGCTAGATTATTATATGTTGAACGGTACGAAAAAACGATAATAAGGTATTACTCAAAAATAAACGTTACTGTAATACAATTATAGACTAACAAAAGTATCAATTTAAATTCGCATTTCGAGAATTAAATAAGTAAATCCTAAGCATGAAATTTAAAAATATATTTTTAATCAACTATGAACGCGAGAAGAATAGCATTAGAATTTATAACTTTAACTAATAAAAAAGTAATATTCAAAGATCTGACTTTCATAGGTTAAGTGCCTATTTACACATCAACACGTGCGGAGGTTAAGAGGATTCTAATGCGTAGTTAAGTGACGCCAGCGATCCCTCTGACCGACGCGACGGATCGCCGAGCGGCCTGGGAGGAAAAGCGGCAACGCTTGTATCACATTAATAAAGGTAAGTGCGCCCGTGTCGGCTAATGTGTCGTTATGACCCGTCCCGAAAAAGTTCTTCCGTATCCCAAAAACATCAATCGACAGTTAAATAACAACTCTAACAAACCAGTATTAAGCCACAAAATTGCAACGCGACACCAGTAAAATCGCGTTTACGGACCATCAGGAAGAGCCTGCAGTTTTAGCACTTTACTCTTCACAATACAAAGTCAACTTTACGGGCCACATTTTAGGTACATTTTCCTTTAAAATGATTGGAATTCGATCCCGGGGAAAGTACTTTATTCATTCGGTACGTAGTCTGCGGCTCTGAAAACTACGTAGTCGTGGTGAAAGTGCTGAAACTCAAAATATAAGCTTCAGAAAGGGTTAATGAAATTGAAGACGTTTGCGCTCTACGGCATTATGAAAGATAATGAGATTTTGACTAAACTTAGGACACAATATAGGTTTCAACATGCTATGTAGGTTTGAAATGATCAAAGCTGGAACAGATAAATATTAAGGTATAAAATGATTAAATATTTTAACAGTTTCTGGGTAAGCTCGCTCCATCTTAGGCTTCTTCTTAACCGTAGAGTTAAGTATGTAGTCATTTAGTCAAGAGCAAGCCCATTGATTATTAAAAAAAAAAACATTTACGCCACAAAATATTTTAGTTTGGCAGCACAATGTATAAAATTAACATTGAAGCAGTATAACTGTTTCACAGGTTTCGATAAAAAATGTGTTTATTAGATTATGAATAAAAACTATGGTAAGCTCCATCAGCATCATCCAACCACATCAGTTCACTGCAGAATTTGCCATAATCGCCACACTTGACCGGCAAGTTGGGGTTCTCAGTTTAGCCAATGGTACAGAGAAGATGCTGCTTCCCGTCTTATGACTATATTTTCAGTCGCCTCTTAAGACTAGAATTGGTTGTGCTATTCAGGCCGGCACTATAAGGAAAAGCAGTACAAATTTCAATCTTGTCCGTTAGGAACTAAGTTTTGTACAATTTATACGATTAGTTTTAATTAAGTACCTTTATCGTCTCATCGTAGGAGTAGTTGCGGCTTCCAGCCGCGGCGCTCATCTCACCGGCGCGCGCGCGGTGACGGCGTCCACATCTGTAACAATATTTATCAATAAATTACCTAATATTCCTATAAATACCCAAAAAATAAAAAAAAGTAAAGTAACACCCACTGCAGGGGAAAAGGATAACTATTAAATTCAAGTTACCACAGCAATTATAGGGAATAGCTTGCCAAATGCTTGGGTGATCACCAACCCGCATTTCAAAAACTCGAAGCCCTTTTTGCCCGACCTGGGGATCAAACCCAGAGCTTCGAGATCTTGGCTCGAATCTAAACCACTAGACCAACGGGGAATTGCTAGACCAACAGGGCGTTTACGGGATCTATTGCAACCAAATCAATTATTGAAAAGTAAATATATACTAAGTATTTCACCATCCCGATGTTTCGATTCAATTGCAGGATTGATGGTCGTGGGAAGACTGAAAGCTGATTTGAAATTCTATATACCTTTAATATTAAAAGCAACCCTAAGTGTGCTACTTAAATAATGTACAGTCAAAAAAAAAGTTTGAAGTAAACACTAAAATCCTATCGTTGTTTGGATATAATAAATACTATCAAAGGGTAGACCGAGGATAGTTGACAAAAATAGGTTTCAATAGCAGTATTTAGACAAAGTTTAAGGTAAATAAAATTATAATATTAAGCAAAACGTGCTGTTAGCTCCAATACGTTTGAACATAGGTACTCAGTTTAGTAGTTTTTAGGTGATGCTCTTACAAATATCTACACGCGAAAAAGCCATACTTTAAAGATAAAAATTGTAATAGAATTATAAACAAAATCGTAAAGTTTTCCATCATCAAATCAAATTAATTAACTAATAATTTAACCAGTCAAACTTGATCTTCGAACTTTGATTTTAGAATTAATTTGAATGCAAACCGCATCCGAAGCCTTAAAGAAGTGAGTGCAAATTATTTAACAGAAGCACACCAGATGTCGGTCCGAAGTTGCTAAAACTTTGGCCGGCTCATGAATATTAAAGCCGGGGATAGAGGCGATAACTCACTCGTCCCGCGCTCCTGTCACAAAATAACTTGTGTAGACGAAACGCCGCTTTTTATGACTAAATTAGTCACATCTCGAGACACTGTCCTGTTAAACAAGCACACGGTATATTACTTATGTACGAGCACACTTTGTTTTACAAACGAAATTAGTTTAACGAACTTTGTATGTACATGGTGAGACGCACGCTCCCCTATTATAGACTAGAGCAGCGTTTCCCGTTTGCCGGGTCGCGACCCGGTAAAGGGCCATCAAAATAAAATACCGGGTCGCAACATTTCCGCCTTGTTTATAAAATAATACCCACTATCGATCGACGCATGGTAAATATTCTTCTTAAACTTTCGTAATTATTGGGGAACTTGAATTATTTTGTAAAACATAGGGAGCGTATTCGCACTGACATTTATTGACTAGATAGTAGTGTTAATAAAAAAATCTTGCTATTAATAAATGTGTATTATTTTACCTAATTGAGTGGGTCACGAAGGGGGCAGTGTAAAAATTACTGGGTCATGGCAGAACAATGTTTGGGAAACATTGGACTAGAGCATAAAAACAGCTACTTAATACAACGTAAGTACCTTAATTATATTACACTGATTAAACTTAAGTAATTATCTATGAAAAATCTAGTACTCTACCTATCCTGTTTCCCTCAATATAAACTGTAATCAATGTAAATTATTGTAAATTTAAGGTATGTTTTCCATTGGATCCCATATAACTATTTTAAATGGTTATCATTTAAAAATGTAATAAATGATTCTTTATGTCGCTATTACAGCTATTTTGAAGTATATATAACGTAAAAAAGCTTCTCAAACTCATGAAGCCTTCTTACGACTTAATTAGTTTCATCCCGAGACCCTACAGACATCTCTAACAATGTACTTTCTTGTGAAAACAAAATTAGTTTTAAGAAACCCTCGGCTGATTATTACGCGTTAGTAAAAAAAATAAAGACAATGTGATTTATTATTATTGAGGGGGTGAATCGTGACATCCATGGCTCCATTTTTAGTTTAAAGTGTCTTTTTTGTTCATAATGTAAAGCTCATCAGTGCGTACTACCCGTCATGCATGACATACGGTGATATGACATTTCAGGTGGAGTGATGATTTGCGCAAGATGGCTGGCAGGAGCTGGATGCGAGAAGCCGAGGATCGACCTAAGTGGCATGCAACTGGAGAGGCCTATGTCCAGCAGTGGACTGCGATAGGCTGATGATAATGATGATGTAAAGCTCATTAAAATAATACTAACAACAACACAGCCGCTTATAACATCTGAACATAATGTCAACCTAGAATTTACTTCTACTTTTATCCTCATATACCTCTGCTAAATTAATAAAATAAATCAAGGAATAGATACTTATGAAACAAACGAAACGTATAAAATAAAAATGGCTTACTTTACATTGTTACTTACATAAATTAATGTTAAGTTATTTAGGTAAAATGCAGAAACTATATAAACTAGTACCTATGGAAATGCTTGGTAGTTGGAATCAGTCTAATCACAATATCAACATCCTAAACTATGTATGCAAATTTGCAATAAGAGCGGCTTTTTACAAAGCTCACTCTAACTAATATCTTTAAGGCATTAAAGCTGGGAACAAACCATTTTAGATAACTGAAAACGCTGAAAGCAATGCACTATATGGGAACCGCCGCGTGCAGACATGTGCATAATACTTGTGATTATCTTAAGTGCATTTGCAAACTTCATCTCATTGTTTGTTTTGTATGGATACCTACCTATTAGTGTATGATTACGAAGAGAAAAGCGTAAGAGATGACTTATTTCACCTCCATACGAGTTTTCAGAAAAGCAAAGCCTTTGACAGGGTAACCAATTAGTAGGTATTAATATATATGTTACTTATTCAGCCTTAAAACTGTTTAAATTCTTTACTTACTATCTTATTTTTAACATTCGTAGGTCGTCGCCGCATTTTTGCGGTTACAATAATTTGTCAAATTATTTTTACATCTTATTAACTAAGAAGAAATATAGGGTTTTCAAGTTTCTCTCACATGGTTCTCCAGTTTTTTTTTATCATTCAATAATTTAATATTATAATATTTTACATAGTGTTTCCTTTTTTTTTATCACTGAACCGGCATTTACAATGCAATGTTATAATTTATAGGTAGAATCGTATTTACCTTTTTTATTTTACTTACTGATCAATATAACAACAGTTGTTTCGGTATTTATAACAGAAGGTACGTGTTTGTTATGAGATTCCGATATTTCGGCACTGTTGCAAGCGCTATGATCACATTGACCTCAGAACAAAACTACTTAACGTAAACTTGAAATTTCAGATGTTATTCTATTTTAGTAGAAGTTAGCCTCTAAGTTAAATAAATAAATAAATATTTTTAAGACAAATGCCTCAATGGGCCACACTGAGCCATCTAGTCCCAAATTAAGGTACTATTAAGTACCCTGTCGTATGGGGTACTAGACAACCGATAAACTTACTTATATACTTTTTTTTTGTAAATACATACTTATAATACATAGAAAACACCCAGACCAGTACAAACAGACATGTTCATGCACACAAATATTTGTACTGTGCGGTGATCGAACCCGCGACCCATGGCTCAGAAGCAGCGTTAACTACCGCTGATCCAAAAGTTCAGAGCATGGTATTCGATATAAAAGGTTTATAATAATTATTTGCTACCTGCCACACAGCGGGCAAAAGTCAATAATAAAATGTATGATTTTTTTAGACCATCTTACATTAATTAACTAAATAAAAGATAGTATATTGTACTAGTACCTAAGTATTATAAATTGTCATCCACAAATCACTTATTTATATAGCAGGATAGTATTTACTAATTACAGCAACAGTTGAGTTTTGTTAGTGGTATAATTTTAACCGTATAAAAGTAAATATTGTTAACGGAAGTTATTACACATTGCAGACTTAAAATTAGACGCTTTATAGCCTCAATCTAAATTACCTTATCAAAATGTATTTATTACACACATTGGGCAAGTTTTAAACATAAAAAAACATCGTAATTAGTTAACCTATAAAAGTAATATTAACCTATAATACTATATGCATCTCTATTTCAAATTGATCATACTAATTTCATAATCAAAACCCTAATTTTAGTGGTTATACCTACGAGTATAACCTGTTTGAGGTGCTAGTAACTGGTATACAGTCTTTGACTAATGTAGGTACGTAGTTGTTAACGTAAATAATAAGTTTGTGTAAAAACTGTTTTATTATTATTGATTGCTTTGAGGTTTTTTGTCTCAAGGCACTGTTCAAGGACGATACATTTTTGAAGATCTACGGATCTAGAGATATGTATATAGAGAATACCGCATCGATCCGCACAATTTTACATTCGCATCACGAAGGTGCAGGCCTACTGCGCCGTCGCCATGACGACGAAAAGAAGAGCCCGCCAAAATACAGTACTTTTAAAATCGCACCTTTTCAAACCGTTACGAAGATTGCTATTACGGAAAACAATCGTAGGTAGGTACTTAATAACAATCATGGATAACAATATCTATTTTATAGAATTAAAGATATTCAAAAATTATTAAAAATCTCGGTCAAAGATCTAAAGATGGAGATAACTTGACTCGTACAACAAGTAGGTATTTTCTTCCAACTCCAGCGATCGACAAACAATCTGTATTAACATCTCATTTTGTACCTTAGTAAATAAGATTTGTTTGTATGAAGAATTATACTATTTTTATTATTACGTAAATAAATGCCAGATCATCAAAATAAGAGGTCCTCAATTTCTTATTTTTTAGCATGCTTACTTTAGTAAATTAAATAATGAATTTTGTCTGAGTAATTATTAAATGAAAAATACTTATTTTTGCAACATTTGACAAAGACAGCCTAGCGATACCTACATTGAAAATATTAGGTAGGTAGGTTAGGTACTTCTCAAGTCAAGTTATATACCTTTTATTAATCTTATACCTATTCTTGAACGAATGAAGGAAATGTAGTCACACAGGATTATATTTAATAGTATTGATACTTGAATTAAGTAACAGATTCTAGAGGTAATCGATAGCTCATTGAATTACAACAGAAACATATTGTTTTAAAGTGTTTTCTGAAAATATATCAATAATTATGATGCAGTTAATAAAATATTAGAATAAGGACTTTTCTATAGTACCTACCTGCATCGTGAAGGAAAGACGATATAGATATGTAATTATTTATGAATATTTACTTTAAAATAATTGACACTCTGTTACCTTTTTAATCTTATAACACTCATGTTTCAACAAGTACCTATTGCGGTCTTTGCTCCCTCAGTAATCCAGTGTAGGGTTAAAAACCGCACAAAAGGTAAACAAGTGTCAAATAGAAGCAGGAAGGCCGGCTTACTGGCATCCTGCGGCTATTTATAGAGGGCAGGGGTTGCGCGTACGCAAATGATGCGGTGCGTAGCGTAACCACTTTTGAATTACGGGGACACAGGAACACGTGAAACATTAATACCTAGTCACCTAAAAGCTGATTCTTGCACTATAATACCGTAACACACATACAAAAATTATAAAAATCATTTGTATTAAGGTGAAAATTTAAACGGTTTTTCTTTCATTTCGATTTACACATGACAAAGCTATCAAAATTTAAAAAGTATCTACCTATTTCTTATGAAAAATATTTCTTTTGAAAACTAAGGCTGACATTTTAACAAAAAAGTGAGTGTTTAAATACTCAACCTGCAATTTATTAAACTAGAAACAAACTTTTTTTTTCAAACTTTTTTACATAATAAACTGTAGCGACGCGGGATTGGAACCCTAATTTTGTAAGTGCCTAAGAGTTTAATTAAATGCCTTAGAATTGCATCATGTTACAGTATCGAGATTTTCATATTATTTATTTATTAAATTCAATATTTACCCTTCCTGTCATCGCTTAAGAGAACACCACATATCCGATCTCACTAACACTTTATTAAAACAAGACATAAGGACGGTAATTGCAAGAATTGTGTCTTAAGAGCTATATTTCATTTGCACTTAGGATTAGCATGACATTGAAAACACAACTTGTGTAAACAAATCATGTCATTCAAAACTGCAGCAAGGCATATTCACGACTGATATCGAGTTCAAGATAGAAATGCCATGAAATAAATTGTATTGTAACTATACCGTTGATTTTTACGGATGAAATTGACAGCTGGTTTACGTAACGTAGGAAACACCGCCTTACGGGCAGGGGACTCCGGAAACTGAACCAACTGACTGAATGATATTGTAAACGCTGGTGGCGATGTGATGAGTTCACAAGAGCGCTAGTAATACAAACTAACAGTGCACCCTGGTGGCTAGTAGAAAAAATATTTGCTTTGTGTCTGTACTGGATTTAGCGCCATCTGTTGTGAAACAGTTTTACTGTTTACAAGAATAGTACCCAAAACTGGCAATAGATGGACAACAGCCATGTTTTGAACCTTAAATCTTAGTCTGCCATCTAGCGGTGAGTACTACCTTTTTAAACCATTGTTCAAGCCATGGAGTCATGGAGGTTCGGCCCTCATCCACGGAACAAAACGTAATCACTACGGCCTCATCCTCATTATGAAATGTCCTGAACTAGCAAACCTCATGTGATCTGTGTAGCAAACCTTTTTGCAAACAGATTATACTAAGTACGAAGTTCTTAGAAGGTTCGTACGTAGGTTCATGTTTTTTCGGTTTTACTATGTATTTTGTAGACTAAAATTGTTAGTACTTGAATTTAGACTCATTTTGACTCAACTTCTTTCATTTTTAATTTCCATTTTCTATAAAACCGATGTGATTAAATAAAAGTAAAGAAAAAATGTCGTCCGTCTGTCACTGAACGAAATTTGGTCAAAATCTATAAGCGGCGCGACCAACTTGCCACATGACTTAACTCAGTAGCAAAGAGCAAAATAAACCCCAAAAAGTACCAACTTAATAAAATTTGAGGTAAAAAAATTGACTTGAGGAAAAATAAACTCTTTTGAGGTTGAGGAGCTATGCAAGTAACTTTGAAGCGCCATCAGTATTTTTTAACAAAACTGCGGTAATAAACGGGTGTAGTACGAGCCCCGATACAAAATAGTGCGTCTAGTATGGAAAACATGGAGAAATATTTTTTTCTAACTTTATTATTTTTGTCTGGGTACTAACCCGTAAAAATGTAAAACTTTTCTAACATTGCATAATGTGTTACTGATGCACTATTTAATTATGAAGTAATAAACTATTTTAGTATTTCAAATTTAAAAATATCTTGCTATGCACTCGAGGAAATTGTAATCAAAATAGTTCATCTAGGTTAATCGATGTAAAAGAGTTGGTGGAGAGAGGTGTTGGTAGGATGCAGTTTGTGGATGGTTCCATCAATGCTTTGAGATATCAAAACACATTGGATGAAAGTCTAATGTCCCCTATTCCGTTACTCTAACGTTTAGATTCCTTCATTTTCCAACAAAATAAATAAATAATAGTAAATAAATAATCAATCAAATACTCTTGGTTGTCGTCCATCGAGACCGTAGAAAATGAAAAATGTTCTCCGCAAAAATTCTCCACAGAATATGAAGATCGAAATACGACTTATTTGGGCTCGTATAAAAATATAAATTCATAATTTCAGAATTTAAACTTGAAAAATTATGTTTTAGGCTGGACTCGAACCCGCATCTCCATTTAGCTTAATAATTTTTCAAGTTTAAATACTGATGTACTTTGCGGGGATTGGAACATCGTTATCTTGAAGGACAATACAGCTACAAAAGATTTGATAAGTACACTAAAGAGCTTTAATTTCCAGGTTCACATTAAAGTACCGACGCGATTAAACTCATGCCTGGATCAATTTGCGAGTAATATAAAAAGTGTTCAATCTGAAATACATTATTTTGGACTATCTGACCATGAAACCGCGCAATCAATAAGTTACAAAATTAATAAACAAAAGGCTATCTCAAGCTGGTTTGAATATAAACGTGACTATAGTGCTGACAATTTAAATAAGTTTAGGTGCTGTATGTCGTCGCTTTCTTATTTTGGAGTCAGACAATTTATTAGATGCGTTTAGTCTCTTGCATGAGGATTTGTGCTTATTCTATGGTTTATGTTTTCTTTTGATAAAAGTCAAAGATACAAATAAAACCAAAAAGATAAAGTGGATAACAAAGGGTATAAGAAAATCTTGTAAAACTAAACGACATCTATATTTGAAATACAGGGTAGGAACTGAAAATAAAAGCACTAACAAAAACATATTCAAAAACTACAACATACTTTTAAAAAAATGTATTTATAAATCAAAAAAATAACCAATATTAGAAACATTCAAAATGACAAAAATAAATGTTAAGCAATCTGGAATGCTATCTCAAACACCACTAATAATAATGACTTGTTAAAAAATGATATTGAAATGATAATAAAAGACGATATGACTTATAGAAATCCTACTGACATTTGTAATATATTTAATAAGTATTTAATAATTATTTTTCCAACTTGACATCGAATCAGGCTTGCAACAGTACTAATACCAATATACTTGACATAAAGAGATGCAGTTCAAATACAATTTTTTTAAATCCCGTTGACGGTCCTGAAGTATACGACATTATTATGAAATTAAATAAAAGTAAGACAAGTGGATATGATGACATAACGACGAAAGCTTTAAAGCTGTGTGCCTCGTGGTTAAGCACCCCGTTGGCATGTATTATAAATTTATCTTTCCTGGAGGGCACGTTCCCAGAACCTCTTAAGATATCCATAGTCAAGCCTCTTTTTAAAAAAGGAGATAAAATAAACATGAACAATTACCGTCCAATCACAATAGTCCCTATTTTGTCTAAGATCTTTGAAAAAGCAATGCTAATAAGGATTAATAAGTTTATTTCAAAGCATAAAATCTTGCATGAAAAACAGTTTGGCTTTAGAAAAGGTAGTTCAACTACACTTGCATGCTTTAACTTAATAAGAATTGTAACAGAGAGTATAAATAGTGGTACGCCGGTTACATCACTATTCCTCGACATGAGTAAAGCGTTCGATTTCGTGAATCATTCCATGCTACTGCATAAATTACAACATTATGGTATAAGGGGAAAGGCTCTGGATTGGGTGACCAGCTACTTATCTAATAGAAAGCAGTGTACCGAAGTAACTAAGGTAACATCAATAAATAATAGGACCATTTACATAAAAGAAAAATTTCAGTCGGAGTCAATTATAATCAATAGTGGGGTTCCGCAAGGCAGCATTCTTGGTCCTTTGTTATTTCTTTTGTACATAAATGACCTTCCGGACACCACCATCCATAACTGTATATTATTTGCCGATGACACCACAGTTATCATAAAAAGTAAAGACAAACAAACATCTGAATTGGATATAAATAAAGCCTTAGTGGATGTAGGTTATTGGATGAGAAATTATAATTTAAATATAAATGTGGGTAAGAATAATTTAATTCAATTTAATTCTTATAATTCAAATTTATTACACCTTGACATTAAATACTTACATGAAAAAGTAAGTGAAGTAAAGAGCCTTAAGTTCCTAGGAATAACTATAGACAGCCATTTGAACTGGAAGGCACATATTGACATTGTATGCAAAAAGCTTGAACGATTTATTTTTGCACTAAAAAGACTCAGGCAAACGGTTTCCACTGAAGCTGCTTTAACAGCGTACCACGGTTACGTGTCTTCAACACTTAGCTATGGACTTATAATGTGGGGAAACTCGGTGGATGTGGATAGACTTTTTAAATTGCAGAAACGATGCATTCGCGTAATAAACAAGGCCTGGTTTTTTGACAGATGTTAACCCTTATTTAAGATTTCTAATGTTATTCCGTTGCCTTGCATGTACATAAAAGAAATATGTCTTTTTACCAAAAGGCATCATGAATTATTCAAAAAGCATAGTGAAATTATCACTCAGCAAAAAAGAGCCAAATTTAGGAACCTATTATATCACCCCCCATGTCACAAGGTGATATACAAAAAAAATGTTGTTAACATGTGTATTCTAATTTTTAACCACTTGCCTGAAGAATTAAAAGTATTAGAAGGTTTTGTTTTTAAACGGAAGCTAACGGAATGGCTATTATTGCATTGTTTTTATAGTGTTAGAGAGTTCATAGATTATAAGACAAATTAGTATTAATTGTTAAAATTTGCACGTCTGCATGCAGGTTGAATACATTTACTTTGTACTTGGCTCAAAGATCTTAATATCATGTATGTATTCTAGCAAATAAACTTTCTGATTATGATTCTGATTCTGATATTATAATTGCAAAAAAATTGCAAAAAATTCAAAGTCATTCATAGTCCTCAATGATATTAATATCATATCCTCAAATTGTATGTACAGAGGTTAGTACAGAGCCATTCCGTGAAAAGTTGCACTACTGGAAAAAGCATTGTCACAAGACTTTAGAAACAATTTCAACCAATTTCAACTATCTTCCTGATTCTATTTCTATAAAGACTTATTTTTAGAGGAAAGATTAGTTCCTTAGCTTTAGAACAAACTTAAAGCACATTAAACATTTATCGGATTTAATTAGTTATAAATAAAAGTTAGCCAAACAAAAGTAACATTTTAGTATGTCACACGTGTTCATGTAAATTTTGGGAAACAATTTTTATATTATTTATTTTGTTTCAACTTTATGTTTTTATGTTTTTTCAAAACTCATAATGTCTATTTGTATTTGAAACAGAAGCGTATATCACAATCATATAATTATAGAAAGAAATCGTTAAAAATATTGTAAACCAAAACTTTGAGCTACATGGACAGTCCACTTTAGTAACGGCTTTTTCTCTACTTCTGAATTTTCTATATTTCTTCGTCCTTACCATATTACCGTTCTAAATCAGTCATTTTATTTCATCTGTAAACCATCAGGTGTGCAAAATCCGTGACGAAGCTATACGTTTTACACGAAGTCAAATAAAAAGTCCACTTTAGTACGTGTTATTGTGAAAAATCGGTAACTTTTTTGTGGCTGAATTAAGGAGAATGTAATTAGGTATGTGATGAAGTAGTGAGATGTTTGTTGAATCGCAAAGGATATTTTTGTTTCATTAAATAGTTACAACAGAGCGGAATGCGTCACGTCCATTTATTAATGTGACATATTAGGGGAACAATTTCAGTGACGAAATGGACAAATAAAGTGTTGTTCATAACAGTAGAATTTATCAGACCTCTTCTTCTTTCATCTTTGAAAATTAGGATTGTGTGTGTGTAATCAAACTATTCATTTAAACATAAAATACTCAAAAAGCAGTAGGTAACAGTCCAGGCGCACTGGAGCAGAGTCGAAGCGAATCAAAGCAACAATCTAAAAAAAATGCATACTAGCCTATCCTCGCGACTTCGTACTCGTGAATTAAGTAATTATATTAAATTAATTATCAAAAGACATCTTTCTCGATAGATTTCCGCTTTGATGTGCAGTCAGTTTGGCTTGACTCTAAGACCGTTAATCACTCTTGCTTTGATCTTATCTGTTTTACGCTATTTTAAATGCTACGATACGACTATCTCAATTCTTATTTCCAAAATTAATCACGGGGCGTGCAAAAAGCCTAAAGTAAGGTGTGTTGCTATAAACCCCGTTTATTCCCCACAAATATGCTCTTTGAGTATTGTCAAGTGTTAACAGTTAGGTAACTATTAATTGTTCTAGTCCTAGCTGTTGCTTTAAGGCAACAGTGACGAGAACAACACCTTCACTATCCTTATTGCCGCCAACCTCTTGGTGATACTTTCACTCCCAGAAAAATGGCTTCTATCGTTTTGTCGTATCTATATAATAAAATTCATAATCGTTTATCGCTTCACAGCTTAAATAAATATAAATTTAAAATCGCACTTCATTCTTGGCTTTTCGATCAGTCTTATAATGAGACCGAAGGTCTTTTCATTTGGAAGTCTTAGTATAACCTTTCTTAAACTCCCACACGCAAGCACGCACGCACGCCATTGATTGGTGGTAAGAAATAAACAGCTTTAATTTATTGTAGCAACAACGTAAAGTAAAGTTTAACTTATAAATTTTTGTTTCATTAAAACATTGTGTGTGAAAGCCGCATTATATTTCCATTTAGTCATTATAGCATTTCCGACTTAGTCACGGTCACAACTATTTGCCTTACATTATCATCGTTATTATGGAATTTAATTAATGTATTTTAGTATAATTCAATTAAAATCTATATTTCTATGCGTATTTTCTTTCAACAAAAGTTTTATTTGATAAAAGGGTTGTAAAATAGCCAAACTGTTAAATAAGGTGGTCAGTCAGTCAGGTCAGGGTGACCACCCTGTCCCAAAAGTTACTGAATGTAATTAAAATTTGAATTTAAACACCATACATTTTGCAAAAAGGGCAAATTTACTTCCTATCATATGATAGGAAGGAAGGATATATATATAATATATATAATATACATATTTAAAACAAAAATCGAAATTAAATAAAAAATAGAATGTCTCCTGAGCAAAATATATTAAATTATAATCGTTAAATTATTATATTACCCAATGAGTGTCAAAACGTAAAACTATGTTTCTACGAATTTCGAGAAACGCTGCGTCGAATTATGGTAAAATTTTACAATATTTTTTTTAATTGTCCGTTTTGTCCACGTCGTCACGGTGCAGTTTCTCACGGAATGACTCTACAACATCTGATTCCCAGTAAAAAGTAAACTTGTTGGCCTAACGTTTTGCATGAATACAAACGTAAAATACAGATAATATTTCGTTCAACTTTCATCAGCTTTACTGAAAACCATGGACATTATAAGAAAAGGAGAACCATATGCATTTATATCAAAAAGTGTTCATTAAAAAAGCGTCATAGTCGC
The DNA here is from genome assembly GCA_949315895.1 of Anania crocealis. Lineage (NCBI taxonomy): Eukaryota > Metazoa > Arthropoda > Insecta > Lepidoptera > Crambidae > Anania > Anania crocealis. The sequence goes on along the minus strand of OX438880.1, from coordinate 18,468,514 downwards.
AAGTGGAGAGATTTAAAAAATTGTGCTACAAATTTTTCGAGTAACAATTTAATACAAGGATTTCAGAATTGTAATCGGAAATTAAAACTCATCAAAACGCGTATTGCAGGCTAAAAAAAATAATTTTGCTACCACAACAGTACAATATAAAAATAGACAAATAGTTAGAAAATAATATTTTATACATAAAATAAAACGTAGATTTTCACTTCAGTATCAAACTAATTGATATCAAAAAGTTGTAAGGTAAAAATAAAAAAAAAAGTCGAAAAAATTAATAACCGCAAACTAAACTAGCGCCATCTGTAATTTGCTGTTTACAGATGGAAACTTTAACAACTTGCCCCCCTTAGAAGATGGTTGCCTTTCTTCTAGTTTCCATTCCATGGACTTTGTTTAGTAGGATAAATACGCTCCTATTTAATGCGGATCCACGTACTCGCGTAAATCTCCTGTGACCTCTGAAATGTATACACCACCCGTACATACATTTCAATGAGTTAGGTAAGTTTAGGGTTAGGTTAGCTTAAGTTATTATGTCCCGAGGGAGCTTTGGGTCTCCTACCGGGCGCGTCCCCAGGTGGCGGATAGGGGAACGCCCTTCAGACATGGAGGGTACCGGCCATTTGCAGGGCCGTCCTCAACAAGGCTGAGGCCCTTGGGCACACAAAATTTAGGGCCCTTTTGGAAAGTAAAAAAAGCGAATTATAAATAATACACATTTTTTACTAAGTATGATCATTTATTATAATTTTATTGATGACTGATTTGAGAAAAAGGTGTAATATGCCCCACAAAAATGTTTTGAGAATAAATGTGTGAGAGAAATGGACTTGGGCAGCCCGCTGTTGAATGCGTCTCCAGACGGTGGTTGCGGGCTTCGGCCCGTGGCCTGTTGTGGCTATTCGCGCTGGAGGGTCCGACGGTGGTGTTGCCGTCGGGGCGTCAGCCCCGTGGTAGACGGTAGTCGCTCGCTTCCCAGTATGGTTTGAGCTACGCTGGGCGGTGAGTAGGCGTGAGACGTTGGCGGCCCCTTGCAACGACATGCACTGTCGTTGTAAAGGGTGGCCACGGTTCGGGTCGGCGAGGTTGCTTGCGGACCCGACCCGAAGTCGTAGGACGAGAAGGCATACGCCGAACTCAACTTCCCCCCTCTAGCAGGCTAGTGGGCTAGTTGCAAAGCTTGCCAGACTGGGGGTGATTCCTGGTGTACAGGATCACCCATACTTTATGTCTGAGGCCCGGCATAAGCCGTACGTAGGCGGTGCATGGAGGGCATCCTAAGGGAAACCCATACACTGCCAACATATGTTGCGAGGTAGGTACACCGCAGATCTTTTTAAATAACCTACTGCTACCCCTGAAGCAGTAGGTATGCGTAATGCATTTTTTCCTGCGTAAACAAAAAAAAAAGATTTAGTTATTATGTTTATGTAAGTATGATATTTTATGTATTTATTGAGAATGTAAAATTCCCACTAATAACATGGTAGTATGGTCTCAGACCTTAGCCGGTTCCGAAAGGAACAAATAAACAAAACAAATCCAGACAGACCGACGATAGTGTTCTGGGCACTTCTGGGTGAGTTTTTGGCGGGAGTTCGTGAGATACGTTTGGAGTCCGTTTATTTTATCGAATTTTTATTGTTTATAGTGATTTTTGGGTCGTAAAAGTGGTGTTATTTTGCGAAACAAAGTGTTTTGCTAGTGAAAAATATACAGTTCGGTGAAATAACATGGTGTATGGGTCGTAACCAAGAAAAGTGGACCGTAAATTTTGAGCGGGAACGCGAACAGTTCACCTCTTTCTTGGGGACTTCTCTAGATTCCTTCAATCTTTTGACTGTCTCCAAAAACTTCATCGAAGCATTAAAACGTCTAACATCAACCTTTTTATGCAAAAATAAAGACAATATTACTAAAGAATTGGCTGTATGGACAAGTATCCGAGGCCGTTAAACATACTAAAGAAAGAAAAAAGATAGTGTTCTAGACCAATACTTTAGGGGTTTTTGGCGGGAGTTCGTGAGATACGTTTGGAGTCCGTTTATTTTATCGAATTTTTATTGTTTATAGTGATTTTTGGGTCGTAAAAGTGGTGTTATTTTGCGAAACAAAGTGTCGTGCGAGTGAACAATATACAGTTCGGTGAAATAACATGGTGTATGGGTCGTAACCAAGAAAAGTGGGCTTTTGGGCAGTTCACCTCTTTCTTGGGGACTTCTCTACATTCCTTCAATCTTTCGACTGTCTCCAAAAACTCCATCGAAGCATTAAAACGTCTAACATCAACGTTTTAATGCAAAAATAAAGAAAATATTACTAAAGAATTGGCTGTATGGGCATAGTTCCCTTTGCCTACCCAGAATGGGTGAAGAAAACAACAACAACAACCAATACTTTAGTAATTGTTTTCTATGTCTATGATACAGACGTAAGATGTCAGAAAAACGTTCGTGTTTTGTTTTGTTTTGAAATGTAAAAAATGATAAAAATTTTAAATCACTATTTTTTTTTTATTACTACATTGTCCCGTTTTTAATACCTAATTCATAATTTTTTCAAGTTTATACTATAGTTGCTACCAAATAATACCTAAATGTTAAAAATGGTTAAGGTTTGGAAATTAGGACTGATGAGCTACGATACAGCCCAGAAAATCCAACTGGCCATAGCTCGAAAACATCTAGATGCAATGGTAAAGGGAATACAAACTAACTATGATACCCTTTTACTTGTGGAACACAAGCCTGTGTACACAGTTGGTAAGTCAATGTCCAAAACTCTCTGTAAATAGTTTGCTTTACAGCTTGAACATGAGCAGCTGCGAAGCAACCAAGCGTTATAGAGTAGTATCCTATAGAGACCCCCCAAGGATACCCTCTGACCGACATTAGTATATTTTTAAAATACATTTTTTATTTTATTTCTTGTTATCTCGAACAGGTATAAGAGATGAAACGCCAAATAGTGAAATAGTTCGCCTTCAAGATCTTGGTGCAGAGTTTCGGAAAACGAACAGAGGTGGGCTGATCACTTTCCATGGTCCCGGTCAGCTTGTAGCATATCCTATTATAAACTTAAAGCATTTTAAAACAAGTGTCAAGTGGTATGTGAATAGTTTGGAAGAAACAGTTATTGGGATGTGCAATGATTTGGGTAAGAAAATTTCATTTTTACTGTTTCAAATATATATTTATGAAGTGCAAAGAGTAGAACAAACTAGGTAATCTTGTTGACAAAACTAGTAAGCAAATTTATTTTGAAATGATGAGTATGAAATGTAACAAATATCTATTGTTTGTAGTTTGGTTGTGCAATGTTGAGATTTAAACAGCATACTTATCTTTTAATTAGCTGGTATAGTCTTTTTTTTTGTTTAGCTTTTAATTTGATAGAACTGGGCATAACAAAATTTTATACTACTATTATAATATCTGCTTTACCTGTTTTTATTCATAAATTTTCTTACAGAACAGTATATTATTGTAGTAGTAGTATGTTAATGGTTATCATCTTTTAAACTTGCAGAATATTTAAAAAAGCAATTTGATGTCCAATCATTTACACTAACCTTTTTAGGGGTTCCGTACCCTAAGGGTTAATGGGACCCTATAACTAAGACTTCGCTGTCTGTCCGGCTGTCCGTCTGTCCTTCTACCTGTCACCAGGCTGTATCTCAAGAGCCGCGATAGCTAGACAGTTGAAATTTTCACAAATTATGTATTTCTGTTGCTGCAATAACAACAAATGCTAAAAATAAAATAAAATAAATATTTTAACATACCAATACAACAAACCCGTTTTTTTGGCCTTTTTGGAATAGAACCCTTCTTGCTCGAGTCCTGACTCGACTCAGACTTGACTGGTTTTTTATATTTTAATTTATCATTTTATTGTTCAAGGTATAAAAGCACAAAGGTCTCCTTACACTGGTGTATGGGTAGATGACAGTAAAATAGCTGCTATTGGAATCCATGCCTCCAGGTATGTCACAACCCACGGCATATCTTTAAACTGTGATAATGATCTTAGTTGGTTTGATTACATAGACCCGTGTGGAATAGAAGATAAAGGAGTCACTTCTCTTAGCAAAGAAACTGGCGTTGATTGTTCTATTGAAAAAATGACACCATTGTTCTTAAGTAATTTTGAAAAAGTATTTAATTGCGAATCAGATGAATTAGATACCAAGTTAAAAGAGGATATACTAAGCACTGTTTATAGTAAGCTAATGGTACAAAATGTTTAAAATGAAAATTTTAGTTTAACTATTTATTACATTTATTGTTGAATTGTAAATTCCTATATTTACCGTCAATGTTGATTTAAATTAGATGTTGTTGAAATAAAATATTTATTTTAATTTGTACAAGTTTATTTCATTTGTTAAGTAATCATAATGAAAATAAATAGGTAAAAAATAAAATTAGACTAAATAAATAAAATCGAAATCTCAAGTTGGGTTGAGAGAAACGTTTATAGTTGTGAGACTATTTTGTTGTGTACTTGGTACAATAAATATATAAGTCCTATAGACATTTCTTCGGAACCCAACTGAAAGTTCTTAAGGAGCTTCTAAAATGTTTGAGCCAAAGCGCATTGCATCAAATGGTAGATGTAATATTTACAAAATTATGGGAATTTTTGTTGACAATTGTATAAAAGCACAAGTGTGCTGTCAAACTAACTTGAATAATCATGTTGGAAGATCTGAGATCCTTAAACTACAACAATTATGAATTTGTTTCCTTAAAGTAAGTTTGTATACTTATGTACCTACTCATTTTAAAATTTGATTTCATCGGAATAATCCCATAAAACCAGTTTGTCGTGAATTGGTTTAAAATTCTATCAGCTTTTGGGGACTATTCCAAATATATGATCAAGGTACCACTAAAAGTGCTAGACAATTGTACAAACTGGTCGACTTCTAAATTATACTTAGCTAATAAATGCATTGTCTTATTCAATAATACAATTTACTAGATACCCTACTGCAGCATTATAAAAAGGGGAATAAATAACCTAGAAGTCTCGATAACTACTATTAAATGAATACGATTATCCTGCAGGGTATTTAATTATTTCTATTCCTACTTAAAATTAATAAATGCTTTTAAATGCAATAAATTAGCACTAAAGTAAATGCAAAACACGCGGTGGTCACAAAAATATCATCAAAACAGATATCAAAAACATTCCAATACTTGACACCACGAAGATAATCTAGTTACAAAAATTACATATGAGGGATCTTAAAATAAATGGACGGATTTGACGAATTGATAATGTTTGATCATCAGTCATTCGTATCACAAGTTTCTCGATGAGTTAAACGTTGGAACGCGAGACCAATCGTCGACATAGCCTTAAAGTGTTGTGTTGCGTCAGACGATTGGATTACGACATGTGCTTGGGCGGCGCGAGCCACTTGCGCATGTAGTAGCAGAACACCGTGGCGATGTAGAGGAGCACCAGGAGCGCGCACGCCACGCCCAGCAGCAGCACGGACGCCTTGCTGGGGCACGGCTCTACTATTGTCACGGTTTTTTCTGTTAGGAAAAAAAGCAATGTTAATAAGAACCATCAGTAATGCCGGAAGATTCACTGTACCCCCCGTATAGTGAACCTTCAACTATAGGTAAACAATCACAAAGAAAAAATACGTCCTTATGTAGTGAGCGTCTCTTTTCTAAGGCGCATCATTAAAGCTAACGAATTTAACGTGCGCATATTCCCTTTAACTATCCCTGTTTAAGTTGTGTGAACCTGTCTAAATTGACCTCACTTGTATTTAGAACTCTTACCACCACACTACTACAAAGTTACTGCCCGTCATCACAACATAACGTACAGCTGTAGTAAGTAAATAAATGTGATGTAAGGAAAAAAGGAACTATGTATTTAAGTATTCTCCTAAATAACCGTTATTTTTATAGTGCTTCATTAAACACCCAATGACATCTAACAACACAATTAATGTCATTTATGGCGTTTTAATTTGATTTTCATTGCAAAACTAACTTCCTTTAATTAAGAAAACTCAAACCGTTAATTAATGGTTCTCATCATTCGTAGCCCTAAAGAGGTTGAGAAGTTATTACTACTATAAATAAATATAGCGATTAACTTACCGCCATAGTTCGCTTCGGACACCGTACCGCCAGGCTTGTCCGATCTTAGGAAGTCTGTGCTCTGTCGTTCGTCACCAAAGTCCAATACGAGGATTTCCTGGGAAATGTTCATATTTTCCTCTTGCGAGTGATTCTCTTCGGTCTCGTTATGCGGCAACGAACGCTTCTTCCTGCCCCAGGACTCGATCGACTCCATTGCCCATTCACATACAGCCTGGAAGCAAAGATTGCATTATAAAGTCTCAGATTAGCCGGAACGATTCCACCATATCTAATAGTAATAGAAGCTTTGCATAATGCGTCACTAACGATATAATAGCAAAAAATGTTTCTTGTACGTAACTATAAAGTCAAGTCATCATCGCATCATAATTAGGGGTCATCCTAAAGTTACCGTGAAAATCTAAAATCTATATGTACAGAAATAATAAAGCCGTATTGAGCACAGAAGTACCTGGGTAGTGTTGTAAAACAAAAGCTTAAGTAAGTAATATTTGTTTGATATGTTAACGATATTTACCGGTGAGCATGGTCCAAGGCAGTATTTGACATTGCACTGGAATATGACTCCGTAAGATTCAGTAAATCGAAAGGCTTCATACACAGTCTGTAAAGAGTTTCCGTCTGGAGTGAAGGCAGGGAAAATTGAGGGATCGACGGGACACCTAAAAACATCATCAGTTTATTAATAATGTTCAAAAAGTTGTATGATTATACCAAAGCTTCTTCGCTATTCATTTACATACCCTTCATCGTCAATGATCTGAATGGTTGTCTTAGAGTCCTTAGCCATTGCGACACAGCTGCGCGCAAAGATGCCATACGGAGCTGCGGAATAATATTGAAATGTAAGTAGGTACTCATTGTATACTGCATTTGACAGCTACTTTAAAAAACAAATTAAGTGAAAAATTTAGTAAACATTCAAATTGACTTACTGTCTTCAGGAATCTCGATGCGGAAAGTAAGACGATCCCCAATACGAACAGTCTCTACCTCTCGTTGGTGGCCGTCCAGAATACGAATGCGCGGCGATGGCGCCTCCGGTGATGCGGTGATAGAAATCATCTCGGGATCTCTGCGAAAATAAATTACAGCCATTAATAATTGTATCGTTGAACATAATAATATAAAGCTTCTATATCGCGTGGGTGTCAGGTATGTTATGCTCCCACTGTAATGAGTACGGTTCACACGTTGTTACAAGTTGCATTTTACATAATGAGTACTACCATTATGACCAGTGCAATCGCATTACATTCATTGACAGCAATCATGATGGTTATCGTTCTTATAGGTACTAACTTTATTAAAAATACATACAAAGTAGATAATTGCAGTGTTGTTTGGAACACGTGCGCCGCAAGTTACCAGCTTGTAAATCTAATTGTTACACGTTTACGATGTAAACGAGATATTTGGCTCAATGTAAAACAGTTGTCGATTCTACTTTATTTTTCTCATTGTGCCGTCGAGTCACGTCAGTAAGCTTGTTACTGAATAAATATTAGGGTGCGCATTGTATTCTTAACATTTTTAAAATTCCTTCTGAGAAATCTACTATTTAGTTTAGTACTCACCTGATTGGTACCATTCCGAAGGTGATGTTCTTGGAGCTCATATCGTAAGTGCATTTCACTTTGTAAATTTTATCCGCCTTTGTCATGACTACGCTGTGGTGTTGAAGGACTACTGTATTCGAATAGACCCCAGTCTAAAAAAATAGCTCTTTAGTAAAAATATATTGAATCAAAGGAAAAAATAATGTACTACATCAGTAACCAAAATACTTACGACGCTCTGAGTATTACAGTCCTGTCCGACCATTGTTAGGTCAAGTCGGAAGAGATCACTGTTCACGACGTCAATGTTGCACGTCTCGGAACGTCCCAGCGCGTAGATACGACCATTAAAGGGCCTGTTTGTGCGAACTTGAACAGCGATTCTCGTATCCTTGCAAAGTACCGACACTGTAATATAAACATAACCTTAGTGTCAATAAACCTTGTAAATAAAAGTAATAACACGTAAGCATGATAGACAGCAATTTCTTCCAGACGTGCCGAAGAATGATTAAGTTCATTAGCACAAATCCACTCAAGGGACAGGCTTGCGAAAGTGACAACCTATTACTGGCACCGAGTAGAATAAAAAAAACGTAATTACCATCGTAACAAGTGCCAGTCTTGTCACAGTTAGCGTCATTCCTCGTCAAGTTGCTAGACGCGTTAGTGTCTTGCTGGTGTTCGATGGTAACCGGCAACTCGCCGCTCGGGTTAGAGTTGCTTGGCGGCTCTGAAACAAATAGACGAATCAAACATTACACATTAACATCATTAAATGTAATATCGGGGAAAATGTATACGGAGATTGCATGCAGTAAAAATTACGACTAATAAACCTGAACAAATCTATGACTGGTGGGTTCGGGATCTTACTTAAAACCGAACCTTTGATTAGGTTCGGATTTCAGTGCATGTTGCGCGAGTATCATCATAATCGATACAAGATTGCGGCGGTATACAGACGGCGGTCTCGGTGATTTCATGTGCAGGACTACTGCAATTACACTTGGCACTACTCCGTGCAAAGCTTGCCGCTTGGAGCAATTCTAGATTTTCACACGCAATTGATAAGTACTCTATGGTTAGAAACATCGGCCACTAATGCTAGAACGAATGCGAGCTGTTAAAATCTCGTGAAGGAAGCACGTAACGTGTCGTAATGGTGATTTACTATTCCGCGTTATAATTAATAATACGAGATAACCGATGATGCTTCCAGCTTGAACATAGTTCATTATAATAGATACTCATATAATCAATGTACTGCTGCATTCCCATGTTCATAACTATGTACTTACAAATTGTATCCTCAAATGACTATGTCGAAATTAACATAATCGTAAATTCTAAATATTGAGTTTTTACATTGTTTCTGTAAAATCTTATTCATCATAAATAGTGATGAACGTCACGCGTCGTTAAGCTTTTATTTACCCTACCTATATCAATTGCGTGTGGTTATTGAGCACGCATTACACTTGTCCTTATGAATAACATGATATTTATAGTGGTAAATCAGCACGTAGCATAACAGGTAGCGGATAACATAATTGGTCACCGTAACGATGACGGTCGGTGAACCATTCCTAATCGATTCGTTAGCATAGTGCCAATGTCTCGACATATTCTTGGCGGTACCCAAGCCAATAATGAGATGACGTAAACTGGCGATTTAGGCCGTTGACCGGCAGCCAAATGGACAAAGGAGTGACACTCGCCCACGGCCCCAACGCGACCGAAAACAGCGACTACAGAAAGAAGCGTATCAGGACGGCTCAAGTATTAAAGATTTTTTCAAGCCCCTACTGTTGCTTACTCGATTCATACATAGGTACAATGTAATAGAACAGATAACATTTTTACATTTATTTCTTGAGCCATTAGTTTTTCTGATTTTGAATGTAGCTTAAGCTCATACCCATGGACCTGTTGTAGTGGTACCTATCATCCTTTTAGGTATATGCCCATATCTAATATGTCAAAATTGCTTTTTCTGACAAATTGTATGTACCTACTTGGGACTTGGGTAATCTGACTTACTTACTGTTGACAAATTAATCGCATTTTACAATCAAATTAACTGCCTATTAAGGGGTCACCCATAAATTACGTCACACGATTTTTGAGATTTTCCGATTTTCCCCCCTTGTCACGCATTTTTACAACCCCCGTAACCGGCCCGAGTAAGACCTTACTTTTTGTGACATTGGGCAAAATAGTATAGAAATTTTCGTAAAAATGGGGGACAAGGGGGGAAAATCGGAAAATCTCAAAAATCATGTGACGTAATTTATGGATGACCCCTAATGTGTTCTGCAGTTATTTTACATTAAAAATCCTTTTTATCTTGATATACTTAGGTAGGTACTTACCAGAGGAGTTGGTTGGATTTTTTTTTGTGTTTATATTGAATAACGTTATATCATGCATGGTAAAATTTTAATATTTCATGGTAAATAGCGACTTCTGGATAACATTTTGATTTGCGTATATTCTTTTCTAGTTTAAATTCTGTGAAGTTTTAACCACTTTCCAAAATTTTTGTAGGCGTTCAGTATCGTATTTAGAGCTCATTTATGAAGTAAAAAATGTAAATCAAGTTTTCACCCGAAAATATTTTTTGCAATATAGTTTTAAATTGTTACAGTTTTAGGCCCGTTTAGGTATAAAGGGAAAATCAAAATCTTATGATTAGTATCGTAATTAATGAATGAATGTCATGTGCATTGCGTAAAAAAAGTGTAGCTAGGCAGCCGTATCAAAAATTTTAGATTTTTGGCGGACATTTTTTAAGTGCTTTATCTTGACATTTTTGTACTGGGCTATATACAAAAAGAAAAAATACGTCATTTGTTTTTTGTTTCGTAGATTGATATATTAAAATTTGGAAGGTGGTTAAAATGTCACCCTGTATTACGCAAATTATGTTTGAGTGTATGGCTGCTGTAAACTGTCAATGCTATTTATGTTCAAGCAAATACACGATTTTTCTAGGACGAGAAAATACGCGGGCGGAGCCATTTCTCCTCAGAATTATTCCGTGCGTTAGCCAGGCATGGGCAGCGTGGTATCCTGTTTACTAAATGTTCAATTCCCTTAAATTAGCTGAATTTAGAAAAAGTTAAAATTTGCTTGATCATTTCAGTAATTCAAAGAACAAAGTTTAAAAATGTTTAAATAGTTCTACTTACATCTAATATAAAGAATATTTGGAGATGATTCAACCTAATTTGGTAGGTAACATGATAGGTTCGAATAAGCGCCCAGCCTAGTATCACAGAGCAATAAGCTAGAAATTCCAATAACGTGATTATTTAAATTATGATCCGCTTGTATATGTTGCCCAGCAGTTAAGTACATTGTTATAATGTTATAGTCTCTATTTACGTCATTTATTCTTACTTTGTAAAGGAGAAATGAGAATAAAATAGTTGCTAAACCAATTACGGTGCAGCTCCTAGGCATGCGCACTGTAGTATTAACACGAAACCGGTAAATTTTCACGAGGTACTTCAATTTCAACTGTCAATCAAAATTGTATAATGCCCAGCCTATTATGGTAATGACATCCTTGGCAAATCTACCCGTGGAGCCCCTAGACGTGTTATTTATTTTAATACACGAATGATTTATGCACGGGCATGACGTTAAGTATCTGAACTTTATCAAGCTTGTTTCTTTATGAGATAATGCAAATTAGTTTACTATGCCATAATGTTTATTGTTGTATTAATCGAAAGCTGCTCTGACAACTGTACCAAGAGCGGCGCTTTTACGATAGAACATCTTTTCTTTATTCATTTATGTTAATGAGATTTTGAAATGTATATAGTTTGATTACGTTAACGACTTATCTTTACGGATGTAATATATGGGTGAAACTTTACCAAGTTTCATTCACTTATCTTCTCTCACAGAAGGTGTCCAACACGCCGTTATAAAATCATATTTGTCTGTCCGACACAGTCATAATTGTCAGTCTCCGATTCAGTTAGGTTCATACCTAATTTCCGCGCCATCGAAGTCGTTGACATTAAACACCTAGCATAATTTGTAACGCTCCGTCGAATAAGAAAATATGATCAGTAAATTCCCACGCCGGTCTAGATCCGGCGAATACTATATTCTTAAATTGTAACTAGATCAATCATTAAAAGAGTTACTTTAAAATTGTATGTGAGTTCAGCAGAGGTCCATTATATTTACAATGATCACATGGATCTTCTTACTGTTCCATGTCATAGTAATCGAGTGAAAAACGAACTCCTCGTAATGACTTAACCGATCATTTTACTAATTCTACAATGATTATAAATAAATATTTTAAGTACCAGTGTTATCGAAAATCAGGTCCAGAATTGTTAGTGTTCCCTGCTTTTTGTTTACGAGTACTTATTTAAATAAAAGTTCGTAGAATAGGGTGCCGCGGCCGGCCTGACAATCCATACATAAGGAATCTAACTTTTTATAATTTTATTAGTGGAGCCCTTTGATCTAGTAGTTTAGATACCGGGCTAAGATCTCGGGTCCTGGGTTTGATCGGGTCTGCCAAAAAGGGGTTTGAACATCGCTCCGGTTTATGATGATCACCAACCCACATATGGCAAGCGTGGTGATTATTATGCCTGTACTCATCATTGATGTGGTAACTGGCTTTCCATGATGGATGCCTTTGCCCTGCAGCGGTTATAGGCCGTTACTATGGAGCCGTTTATGGCGACGAATTGAGAGTTACTTGAGATTGCTGCCTAACTGTCAAATAGCACGATCTCAAGATATTTTTAGCAACTGATGGTACTTACCAAATTGCTTGATATCGCCGTGAAGTTATAAATGATGATATAGCCCTGATTGAGCAATTTAATCTTAGCTTTCCTCGTGTAAGCGTCTGAGCTTCGCAGCTGCCGGCCCGTTACCGGGATCGTGCCAGGAATAAACGAGCCTTTCTAATACTATTATCTATTTAGTGGGCATGTCTGTTGTTGGACATGCCGACTCTCAAGGAGGCTAGTTCTATCTTAGGAGTACGTCCGATTTCGCTTGACAGCTATGCGGACTGCACGGTGTGTCGCTCACTAGTGTCGTTCCAACATGTTGAGGCCCAATTGACATAACTTCTTTTTAACTTAAGCGTCGCATAATTATAAACACAAAAAACGGGCAAAAATGCAATCATACCTTCTTTGATAGTCTGACGTATGAGACGTATCGGTTAGGTAATGCCGACCGTGGTCATGTGCTGATCATTGAGTATTTTTAAGTTCCAAGTTTAAACTGTAAGTCCATACCGATAGAAATCTTATTCTAATTGTAAACAATTGAAAGCTCAAGAAAACAGTGATTAAAAACTAAATACCTAAATCTATAAAATTATACATGTATTATTTTATTTTATTTTTAAATGAAAACTTTACATCTTTTTTTATTTTACATAAAATATTTATTCAATACAATATCCGGAAAAAAGTTAACAATTTAAAAATTTGATAACAATGTGCCTATGACGATCGTAGCGGATTATTGACACCGTCTTAAAGATTTCGTAATTCTTTTAATTTTTATTTTTTGTCGGCGTTTCATTAAAAGTTTCCATAATATATTATGTTAACTTACTATGATTTTACATTTAAAAGTGGATTTTATAATGTAAGTAACATTAAAATAGTAGGCCCACAGTAAGTCCTGTCCTGTTTGATTGATACGTAAAAAACACGTCGGGTTAAAAGCTCTTTCTTTTGTTTATCGGATCAAATAAATGGAAAGAAATTCAATCATTAGTATTGTAGTAAGTATTGTATGTAGGAAACCTAAAAGATCTTACGGTTGTACTTATTCATTATTAATATGAGTAGGTAATGGTAAGATCACTTAGCCCCGTATTTATAAACAAGTAAAAGTAATTACTTGACTAAAAGTAATTACTTGAGAGACAATTTGTATGCCTTAATCAAGAAATTACTAGAAGTTATAACTACCAAAAGTTAGCATTTTCAGCCAAATAATATGACTAAATTATTTGGTTAATGGTGACCAATTTCTTTCACTTAAGCACTAGGTATGAACACTTTAAGTTATGACTTTCTTAAGCAATAAGTAATTACTTCTTTATAAATACGGGGGTTAGTGTTATGGATTTATAAAGTTCACCCTGACGAAACCGAGGAAATTGTTCAGCCCAATCGATTATTTCGGTACAAATTTTAATTAAAACTATCTCAAATACATAATGATGCGTACTGATTCGATTAGCAATAAACGCGAGGGCAGTGACCCGGTTCATGTAACCCGCGAGCATCAAGGCCGGACAAGGCCGTTATGCCATCACATACATAACCGACTCGCTCGCTGTAGCTTATTAAAACATCGCTGAGCTAACACGATACCGGCACAATTTATTAATAGAATCTCCTTATACAGCTAGAAGTCAGAATAACACCTGATATACTGTTGGTATGTACACCAGGTGCCTGATTATTTGCAGCGACGTACCTATATAAAATGCAGGAATCTAATAGAACCAAGTGGTTCTGACGTATAGCTATTTGTGAACATATTTTTTTAAAAATATGAAAAAAAACATTGAAAGTATAAAATACGCGGTATATAAACAGCCGTATGAAAATATACCTATGTACTTAATACAAAACCCAAAATCATATACTTAATAATTAACGTATCATATCCAACAAATCTATTTATCTTATAGTAAGTATATATCCTACACCTACAGTAACGTTTCTCAAACCTGGATATTTTTTATTAATAAAAGAATAAAAATTGACAAACTTGCTAAACTGTAACAAGGGTATCGGTAGCTTATCGAGTTCTATATCCGTCGTGATTCAATTTGTCGAAAATAGGGCTGAGGAAACCGACCTGAGAGATGACAAAAAACGCTATTCAATTTGTGTATGACCACCGTTAGGAAAGCACGCACGACCGGCGCCGCCGCCGCTGACATCGATCACAAAGAAGCTTCAAAACTTTTTGCACCAAGTTGCAGCAAATGTTATCGTGACTCAACACATTACACCATTGTTACCATAAATAAATATATTATGCTGACGTATTACCGATAATGTATCTATTCATTGTAAATAAGTATCAATTACTTACAACACTAAAGATGGTAGGTAAAATGTTTTCACCGCCCAGTGCATCAACGCAAGAATAAGTTGATCCCCCAATATTAGGTATCGATTCCTAACACTAAAACTCGCTTACGAAAAAGTTTCCACATGAATTGAGATCAACGTTAACTAATAGCCGCTAAAGGGTAGCCAAATCTTGTTTAGAAATCCTTAACCGTTCGTGGTAAGGACTTCGTATACCTATTACTGTTTATTTGATCATCATTAGATAACAAGTATCTTGTCGTAATTACGTTTATCCATTATGGAAGAGGAAATGCAAGGGATTGAATTCGCTCGTAACGGGACTTAGACGGAAATATCTGAATACTTCATTTTCATTATGTACGTTTTGCTCGGTTGTGGATCAGACTGATGGCAATCTTAATACCATAACAACAGGTCCACGTAATAGAGTAGCAGGCATCCTACTCGTTTATTGCGGAACTGAGATGATGGATACGGCCACGGCGTGTGTTTGAAGTGCTGAGAAGGCGCCCGTTGAGAACTGAAGGAGCTAACTGCATCCACAATCAAGTTTATTGACTTCCTAAACCAATTTCACAATTGAAACCCTTTTCTCAAAATACATATTATACAACCGAAGTAGCCTACAAAAACTATGTTTCAAAATATTGTTAAAAGAATAATGATGGCAATAGGATCCCTCATTTGTATAAGTCTCGTTCGATTTCCTTATTTTATTATGAACTGGAGAATTGCATCACGATCTTTGTTTCTGTGCGGTACAGTATTATTCAATGTCTAGGCGGGCGATATTATTTGAAAGTCGCGAATCGATTTTATCGGTGCGATCGTGGTTCGTAGCGAGCGTTAGCGACCGGTGACTCTTCGATTAAGGTACATTGGACCCCTCTAACCCTGACCTCTCGTTGAACGCAACGTGAGATATGAACTCGCATATTTCAACGTCTTCTTACAACATGATTATAACTGTGCTTCAAGATTTTCCTTGCCACGATTGTCAACTGTTTCCCTAACTACTTTCTTGGAAGTTGGAATTAATTACACGTAATATGCACTTCATACAGCTATTCCGTGTGAATGTAGATAACTGTAACTACATTGTACCAAGGGAATTAAAATTCATTTCACGATTTGAATTTCATTATAATTACAAGTACTCAACCGCAAGTTTAAATTCTGCTGCTGCTTTAACTGTTTTTTAAGTGAGCTGTTTTGAAATTTATATAATAAACCATAAAGCAGTACAGCTGTCATCAGCGTTTTACTCGTAGCTTCTATCGAAGGTTCGTAATCGACAGAAACCTTTTAAACGGTTTTATTTATCTTTATTACTAAAATACTAACTCTTCATACATATTAATCAGTTTACTAATTAGGCGTATTTACGGTAAATCGTCGCTACCGGAGCGTGCGTCCACTCAGGGACCCACAAGTTCAACCACACTACGCAGATGTTTAATCTGATAACTTTGCAAAAACAATCTTATTGTGGTACTTGCAGACATTTCTCACGAGTACACTAGGTGAGAAGTTCAGGTGAGGAAAAAAGTAACCACAGCAATTATTAATATCCGTTGAACATACGTTAATGGTGTAATTATAAGATTTGTATCTTTAATTGTTTTAATAATAAAACAAATAGATTTTAAAATGAACATGACGTATGGTGAAGTTTTGAATGAGGAGATTTGATTAGATTTTTTTTCTATAAGTACCTATGTTTACATTGAAACCGCATTGATGCAATGTAAACATGAATGTGGTGTTAGTGTAAAAACAACATTAAATTCTTAACTGCTTATAATGAAACCGCAACAAAAGCCGTTGTGTAGGACCTAGTTTAAATTTAACTTTTCAGGCTTTCCGCAGCACTTATGGCGGGAAGCGACTAAGGTAAGAAATGGATGTGATTATTTTATGCAAATGTAATGTTTTCACTATTGATGTCAAGTCATCATCATCTGGATTGATATATCCAACACTTCGTTCCGCAAAAAGTTTCAATTTATGTATCAAGAGGTTTTTCTAGTCTCTCCATAAATGGGGACTGTGATCAGTCTCCTGCCGGCACAGTTGTCGGTAAAGCCAGATGCCCTGGATTCGCGTTTTGCTCTAGCCACCTAACATGCGGCTCAAGCTCAATTGCGGCAAGTTCATGTTTTTATGAATGCCATTAGACTCTGTAGAAGGTATGATTCAGTTAGCGATTCCATTCAATGGTAAATAATATCTCATTGTATTTAATAGCGCTATCAAGAAATATGTACACTTTTTATAAATGAAACAGAAAAGGTTTATTATATCAGTTTATCAACTATGTACCTATCATTCACTACCCTTACTACTTAAAATGCTAAACCCTATCCGACCATTGTTGGTCTTAACTATTCCGTTCCTCGCCAATCCTTTCCAGTTTTATTTATTATATAGCTATTTATTATACTAAATAACGGGTTGCAAACTAAATCCACAACTCCATCCGACGTAAATGACCAGCGGTCCTCTTCAATAACACTCCGTTATGGGACCACCGGCGAATTATGGTGCAACTTACGAACGGCATCTAATTATTGCACTCGCCGCGATTCTGATTTGATTTATACAGCTATTGGTGCTTCTGTCGATGTGATGGACGGCTGAGCCGAGCCTGGCGCCAGCGCTAGACAGCTAAAAGTGGCTTAGCGATGTATGTTAACTATTACAGAATGCATTAAGTAAACTGGAAAGTGTAGGGCTCAATGCAATTTTTACGTTCAACGCATAACTGTCGATCGACAGCACCAAATTGGATAATTCTTTGTTATTATGCTATATGGAATATAAAACTGTTATAAAAATATCCGCATGAAAAGTGTATTATGGCTAAAAATAGTCATAATCAGACCATTAGCATTGTTTTCAGTTGGAAAACCCTTGCCAAGCCGGAAGGACAGCTAGTTATATAATATTCTTGCACTCTCAGTTGCTGGTAATGCTTGAGTAAAAGAGTAAAAATTTTTGCGTGCCTCCGATGTTGTTCTAATGATATGTAATGTTATTTTACCTAAATATGGTGTTTCAGGCCTTAGTATTGATACAAATATAATATAACTACTTTACATAGTCACTATCCTCAAAAACACAGCAAAATGGACTATTTGAATTGCTTTATAAAAATAAAACGTGAAATATAAGTTTGCCACTACCATATTTCTTTCGTTATTACGGTAAAAACGTAAAACTACTTGACAGTAATGTTTATTTATTTCATTTCATAATTTCCAGCTTTATAGCATTGAAAATTATGTTCGTATATTTTTCCAAGACGCACCCCGCTGAGCCGGGAGCTGTTTTATCCATATGCGAAGTCTCGTCTATGATTAAAATACTAGTTAAAATCTGATTATATTAGGATAAATGTGTATAATATCAGCACGCTGAGTTTAAACGTAAAATCTTCATAAACTTAACTATGTGCACGAAATTACCATTGTCACTTATTTATGATTATGTGAGTTTGTATTAACTTTATAAGAGTCATAAACGAAAATTATGATTCGCTAACAATAGACTAATTTACTCTTTTTTGAAGTAGATCTTAAATGGTTAAATATTGCCTAATTAGACGAAAAAATAATTATATTTCAATATTTTCAGTTCCTAGAAAACCGCAAAACTTTGTTTTGAAAGTCCAAATTTCGTACACTGACGAAAACGCTGTCGTCCATATTGGTCTATAGATTGTCTGTTCTGTGACGACATACGGGTCCAAACAAACATTTGACATTTAACCAACATTTAGATTTGTATTAATAGGTTTTCGAATCTAACATCTATGTTTTTTTTTTCGCTCGTATCAATAAAAAGAAGAAGAAGTATCAGTTACACTCGGATTAGGGGTTATTGCAAATATTAAACCTTAATCACTGCACTTTCTTAGTCACATATTTCAAAAATGTCAATGTCAAAGTATAGGTAACATAACGAAATTTACTCGTAGGATCCGCCATGAAGTTTGCTTAGAGTCCTATGACGTCGTAACATGACCGACAGCGTTTTCAGAGTTCAAAATAAAATAAGAGCAGATAATTTTTAAATTGAAAATATGTAGCATTCTGTACTTTTCTTAACTGAAATCGATAAAGATTGGTTTCTCAAGTGAAAGACTACAAAAACTATTAATTTATTGCGTCACATTTGATGTGAGTTAAGTAGCCTATTTAAGATACACATAATTTGTGACTGCTTCAACATTCACGCTACATGCTAAGACAATACCTTTCTATAACGCTCATGTGAATGTCCTCATTTAATAAATGTCGCGTATAGTCGACAAGTTTGAATTGGTTCAGTGGGCTTTACTGCAGGCGTTAATGCTTATTAGCTTAACAAATTGTAGTCTATGATCGCAGTTTAAAGTAAGAGCTTATAACTGTACTAAATACGCGTCGCGCTCGAGCTGATTGCTCGCTTCGCAAATAGGCGGCACATTTTAGCGGTTGCTAGGTGGTCGGGCTGAAATCTACTGTATGCTGTGGAAACATCATCATCATCATGATTATCAACTCACATTAACCTACTACTGAACACGTTATTTGATGACATAAGCTTTTGGTATATCAGAGCTCTACATTTCCGGAGATCCGGGCATTCTGCGCTGCTCTTGCTAAGTCGCCGTCAGTTATTGGTTATCGGTTCTTCTATTTATGGTCATATTTAAATTACTCCAGCTTTATATATTAGGCGATGTATAAACAACCCTCAAGCCTGTCTTTAGTTGCTTGTGCACTAAACTGCCAAGTTTAGGCTGGCTCAAGTCGCAAATTATACAAGCACTAAGTCCTTGAGAATATTTTATTGGTATTTCAAGTCGCTTTCTTTGTTGTTCATTATTATATGATCTAAACTATTGTTTTTTTGGTAACATTAAATACATTCAGCAAATCAGAGTTTACTATGAATACTAGAAAGTAGGTCCCAGTATCACTATTCTGTGCATCAAACCTGCCTGTCGCGTCTTAAATACCTTCGCGTATAGACATTACACATTTTATTACAAGACATGCACTTCATACTAGCTCCAATGAAAACAATCGGGTTTGCATTGTGATCGTATATTACCATTATACTCAGGGAGGCAACATACGAGTCACGACAGTACATGTACTAGCTATTATTTTCATTTTTCAATTTATTTGCATGTGCACTAAACTTAAACTTACTTAATGCAGGGGAAAAAGCGTCTTTTTTGCGAAGAATAAGCACAAATTGCAATTTACTTATAAATAATTGTACAAAATTAATACTTCTCTCGTGTTTGACTAACAATTATAAATAAAATAGGTAAAATAAATCCTGTATGCTGTCTATAAAGTCTAACGATATTAACAAAAGTGTATTATTGTACACACTAACAGATAAATAAAAAGCCATATTACACGCATCATGAATTCATAATGCGAGTAGCATGCGATGCAATAAATAGAAGGCATGATACCAGTCACGAATTATGGTGCGATTGTATACTGCGAATCGTGCGAATATATATTGACCGAGATTGTCGAGTGTCTGTAGGGGAAGATCGCTAGTAAATAGGGTAATAGGCTCTAGGTAGCATAAATAAACGTTTATCTTCTATTCTTACGCACACTTTCACGCCCAGCAGCTACATAAACGACGCCTTATCCAGGTTTAAGGTTTGTTCGAACAAAAGTGTATGCGAATTACTTTCACGCATCCTTTGTTAGCTTTGTCTGTAGCGCGTCGAAAATACTAATTGGTTACATCCTCTGTGCAAAATTAATAAGTAACAATGGGAATCGGAAATCAGTAGATTGCTTATTTCTTTTATTTACGATGATAGGCTTTGACAACACAATGGTGGGCCACCGTTTCCGCGACGCAAATTAAAGATATTCAAATAGCTGCTAGGCTGGGTGCTGTTCGTGGTAGAGTTCATTATTTACATTTCAGTGCGTCGTTACATGTTCGACGAAGGGTGAACGCTCGGCCGTAGCATAGCTTGTAGCTATAAATGTGTCCTGTAGACTAGTTATAGCTAATTGTAGTCCATATCACGGTATGTCATTAGTGTTCTTGCCAGTGATATAATTATGTTGGAATGAATTCACCTCAAACCACAAATCTATTTGAGCCAGATTCGGCATTATTGAGACCTTTATTGAGACCGATTAATATTGTTATAATTTCTGATAAGCTTCCTATTTAGAGCACCATGTACCACAAAATACTCGTAGTCCTACGCAAATCCAGGACTAGGATAGGTACCTGGTATCTGACAGAAGAACGCTCCTATCTTTCTTTGCCATTACGGCAAGATTCTAGAATTATGTCTAGTCAGGTGTTACGCCCATCGCCATTCTAGGGTCGTGATCCGCTTAGTAACATACGCACTGCTAATTCGGATTCCTTGCATGGAACGCTCCATTAACTGCGCTATTCATTTAATGCACAGCCTATTTTAAAAACGTTATAATTTAAATTCCTGTCGTTTCGATGTCATTATTAGCAGGACACGTTGGTTGCGTATTCGAACAAATCAAAATCAAATCTGCAAGCAACTATCGCGTAAGTTTTAGGTCTAAATAAACTGCGTAACACAATAGAAGTGTGCCGATTAATATGAAAGGTATATGCATATGTACATTATTTAATATAATAACAGCCTATAATCCCATTGCACTCATCCCACTCATTCCACTGCAGGGCAAAGGCCTCCATCATTAAATTGGAGGCTTGTACCTACCTACATAATATACATAATCACCACGCTTGCCAAATGAGCAAAGTTCGAAATTCGAAACTTTTTGTGGGACCCCGAGATCTTGGCCCGGTATTTAAACCAATGGACCAGCGGGCCATTAAAAATTATTTGAAGTTAATTAAAAATATGTTCATTATCGGCTGTTGTCGGCTTGTAAACTGCACTATTTACAACATCGATTAAAGATCGCTTTAAACCCTAATACCGTATCTGAGCAAAATATGAGCTATAAATTTAACACAATAATGGACCACGCGCGGTTCCAGACCCTTCCGTATTGTGGCCCTCGCTTCAAGTATACACCGCGGGCTTCGAAATCCGAAGATAAAATATATTAGTTGCAGATAACCGTATTCATAAATATACAAAACTGGAGGGCTAGATTTATAATCCGACCAAGCAGATAGAGAACATTAGATAATCTTTTAGCTAAACTATGTACCTACATGTATGTACAAATAATACAAAAGAAATTTAAAAAAAAAAATTGATAAGTATGATTTAGTACAGTGCAATTTTATTGATTTAATGCAACTTGTCCATTATGTTCAATCATTATATTGGACGAAGCAACTACTGAACTACGCTATTAAGTAGGTATCATCGTGTTATATGAGATGCTTAGCCCATTTTATTGCGTCAGTATAGGTTTATTACAAGGTACTCGTATTTATTACTTGGGTATTTAAGGGTTGTACAGTATACGGTCCAGTTTTTAATTCAATTACTTGGGTCAATTTAATCACTAAATGGATAAACTTCTTCTTTTTCGTATTTTAAATATTATAAAAAGCGTGAATAGTAGTTGTGGTGAGATAAGAACTTTTTGTTCCACATAGGTACTATTTGCGACCTTCCTAAGCTAGTAGATAACTAACCTAAATCTTAACACTGAAAACGTATAAGCTTTCCGTATCAGCTTTCTTCCAGAGCTCAGAGCGAGACTTTGTTTGCGCGGGATTTCATGTTATTTTTATTTATCTTTATGTGTTCTGCATCGTGCCAGTATTGTACAATGCACCATTGTTACAACATGTACCCGCTTTATGCTTATATTTTCATTGAAATTCTTTTAATCATTTTAAGATCTATTAGATCTATATTCAAGATCAACTTTCAGATGGGCAAAATTCTCAAAATCCTATAACACTGAATATCCTATAGAATCGTAGTTGTTCCTTGAATTCGTCTTCTCTTTTAAAATTAACTACAGATGTTTTGTATACTAAAAATTTTACCACATTTATTATTAAAATTAAAGATAAGTTTTCGGATTTAGAACGCATGACCATGAACGCTATAAAGGGTTCAAAACGTCGGGTTAAATCAAAAGTAACTTATCTTTCATTTCAATGTATAGTGTTCGCGTAAACTCAAGAAAACAGCACATTTATCATTTAACACATTAAGAACAAATTTTATTGAATCATATCTCATTTCTAATGCATTTGAACTTTTATACCTCTGATGCGATGCTTTGGAATATTTTTATATTACATCTCATGCATTGGCGCCACCGTCCTCATAATTATTGCCTTCTATAAAGTTATTACGAGATTTTAATTCGAACCATGCATTATTTTCCCATTATCAATGAACGCTCGCCTGTAATAATGCACTAAAAGAATAAAAAGGTTAATGCCAACACTCATGTTCATCCAATGTTGTATCTACTTTAGTTCAACATTCAGAAATGCAAATCTAGTTTCTATTTTAAGCCAAGCAATATTTCTTTGGGAGGGGGCTGCTGCAGGGTGATGCATTCGTTTTTTGTAGAGAATTGTGGAAATGTTATTGCGTCGTAAAAAGTTATCGTCCATTATACTTATACATTCTTGCTAGCTTTATGCCTTTTGATGCAACACACCTATATTTATGTCTTGAAACGATACAATTGTATTTCTGATTAACTTTTCTGGATATTTTTAAGAAAAGATCATTAGTATTGAGTTCAACAGTATATGTACATATTTGCTAGTGGTTATTAATTATTTGCTTAAATATAAATCAGCATAGGGGTATATAATTCTTGTATCGCATTAAAAAACTAGTTTAGTGCCATTACTGGTCAGAGATGAACGTGGTAACGTTTATCAAAACAACGAGAACGGAATACTTATATATTTTTTATCTATTTTAAATCGCTGCTTAGACTACTTTCCTCGGGATAGATCGTCTAGATATGCTTTATTGCACCTAAAGCAGGAAATGGCGGACGCGGAGTCGTCTGTTACATCTATTTTCAAAGAGCAGCATTCTTGTTTGCCGTGAAGTGTCAGAACTTAGCGATTAGCGGTTGTAAGTATATTATACTGTCTGTGTCTAGCTTATTAACAAGCTATTAATAATATTTTTGGATGCATCTACCATTGATGGGTTAATTATTGCTAAGACAAATACAATTTAATTCATAACATATTTGAAAAAAAAAAAATTTTAAAAATGATGTAAACTACAGTAAGTTGATACGATATTCAAGAAATACATTTTTAGTCCGTATTTGGAATTCACCAACTATTCTTAGCAAAATAAAAATTTAAAATCATTGAATCTTCCAATTCCCTCTACTGATGCCTAGCGCTCCAACACTTCGTCGGCATGGCGTTCGTCCCCGGTCAAATCGGGCTCTCAATTATATCACACTTTCGATTATATGCCGCGTTCTCGACTATATCGCAATCCCGGTTATATTTCGTTAATTAGAAATACACTTAATATTTTTGTAACGCTATTTTTATAAACTTTAGTTCAACCCTGTCAGAAAGTTATTCTTAACCTAATGATACTGATGAAACCTAAACTTGCGAAAATGCTTAGACCTCTTTTATCCGGCCCTGTCGCTAAATCATTTTTATTGACCACCTACTGACTATAAACTACCTCTCTGCCAAATTTAACCTTGTACGTCAAAGAGTTTTTGAATTTTCGTGATGAACCTTTCCTGTTAGAGAAGACAGTGAAAAATATTTCATAACTAAGGTCAAAAAACAATACAAGGTACTCACTCTCACAGAAGTTCTCGAAGTATTTTCCGATGGGTTCTCCGTCGTCGATCAAGGGTCTCTCTGCGTTCAAGTAGGCTGAGGGTCCGTCGGGCAGGGTGTGGTGATCCAAATGGTACAACCGGCAATTGTACGCGGTCGAATGAGGAGCACCCAAGTATAAGAACGACCGGCAGAGAAATTCCGATTCGATCTCACACGCCAGCTTGCACGCTGCCTCTGATGTCACCTGCGTTTATAATTAAACCGTTACTTATACATTTTCATGTCACTTATTACTACTAAAGTTTTCGTAATTCAAAAACATTTCTCACATGAAACAGCAAGCCTTAAGCTATCAGCTGGAACGTACGTATCTAAAAGGCTGAATAAACGAGACGAGCAATGCATCACAACACGCAATTACCATGATGTTGCAATAAGAAAAATATTAACTAAGTCAACTTTCAATTCAAAATTTAATAACATGCTGTCATCACTTCGCCCCTTTGCGTATCTTCTCGCGCATCATGACACGCGTGGCACAAAGGGTTTTATTGCAATGTTAATTGCTCGAAGTATACACATACCTACACATAGTTCATCGCATGTTTGAGACTGAAAGGAATGAATCGTAAAACATTTTCGCAACTTTTAACAAATAAAAATTAGACTTGCGACTATCCTGTTTCTTGATGTTTACGACGAACACCTAGAAAGCATTTCGTGACACATTTTTTCTGCAGAAATATTTTTGTTTTTGTATATAACTCATATATGTAAGATATTATGAAATGAGTGCAATCCTCTTTTGACTCATTAAAGTGTTGCAAGTCTAACTTTTTTCCAACATTAAATTACTTTACCTATACGACAAACCTTTGAAAAAGTTTTCTCACGTACAGAGTAAATGCCTTAATTTCTTTGCAATCCGCCATCATCAGCAACACTTCACGGGACAAAAAAAATAGGAAATGTGTATTAGCAATTACCTGCAATTCCTTGTCGGTGTAGTAATGCAGGCCAGCGTACTGCGCCACTTTGTCCTCAGCGACGCCCACGCGCGGCGCCGTGAACAGCCGGTGTCCCTTGCACGCCTGCGCCGCCTTCAGGCACAAGTTCTAGACCACACACGCGTACAATCAGAACAAATAACACACCACCGCTATAATAACGCGACCGAGATGTTTATTTACACGACCACTCAAACGTCCCGCAACTAAACTACAATCGTTTCATGTGAAATTCCATGCGTTGTTCAGAAGCGATACATTGTAAATAGGCAGTTAGCCGTCCACACTATGCGGGTGGGTTCCTATTACACTTTGCGTACTTATATTAAACTTAAAATTCCCTTGTTTCTAATTAAATAAATTATCCAGTGACAAAACCGACTTGTTACTAAGTAGGTAAACAAAGTAAGTAAACCTAGTATGGATGATCTGTAGAGCTTTTAACAAAATGCTGAGCGAATAAGTTTTGCCTTTAGATTACAAGAAATGTAAGTAGGTAGATTTTTTATACTTTTTACAACTTGATCTGAAAAAGAAATCACTAAGTACTAATTTAAATTTTATAATAAAACCTATCTATGTATAAAACTAAACTTAGAGAGTATATATGTACACTATAGCCAGCTTACCTTTACTAGCGCCTCTGAGGCTTTTAAAACGTCACTTGAATAATTTGTTATGTATCTCATTTTAAGTGAACTTTATGTTTTTATGAGAAACAAATTCTTTAAACCTAACTATTTACGGTGAAAATTAAAAAAAATACTATATTATTGTACCTACTCTATCCACGGGCTAAAAGGTTAAGTGATACTTTCATTCAAATAAATGTTAAATTATAACACGTCTTGTTGTATGAGAAAGCAATTTTATTGTGAGCTTGATTTTGTAAGGTATATTAAACTATAACTTCACTGGTTGTGGTACTAAATGTTTATTGAGCATAACAGAAAAAAAAATTATGATTACACATATCCAAAATTAAAATAATATTCGATTTTTAGGCCTCAAATAATATTGTGTAATTTAAAGGAACAGCGTCTTGTATCTTCAAATTATTTGTAAATGTAGCTACCCAATCTAACCACCAGTAAGTTTTGTTTTTGTTTATTCCTAACTAGATAAAATATAACTTACCTCAAAGTAATCTGTTCCGGGTGTGTCGACTAGTTGCACGATATGTTGAGCGGTGCGTCTGTCTGAATCGCTGAGTGCACACCTCATGCTGCCGTATTCGTACTCCGCAGACCGGCACGGGAACCGTTTCTAGTAACAAATAGTAAATACATAGTATTAAGCCTTTCGTAGTCCTAAAGTAGGCAGAAAATAAAACAACAACTAGTCTAATATTAAGACGTAACTATCGGGGCGTTATTTTGTTTAACACTTACTTGGAGCTACAATCTACCCGCTAATACTCGTATTAGGTTATGGAGAGCTAAATCGTAATGTAGTTTGTTCTATTTATAGGTTGCTTAAATAACTAAGAAAACCAAAATACCTGTAATACAACGTAACTACAATGACATGCGATCACATAACAGTTTCTAAAAATAAATAGATTAGCAATAAGTATGAGAGAATAAATAGAGTATGATAAAAAGTTATAAATCTGAAAAAACGTTCTGTAAATAAAACGTCCGTATAAGTAAGACACATATTATCAATTGTAGAGCAAAGTACCGCTCGATCAATTCACACCCTGTTTCGTTCGAACCTTCGATCGTTAACATTTCGACTGACTAATCGCAATTAAGATTGCCTTTTGGACTCAATGATGACCATCAGCGTACTGTCAGAACTATTTAAAATATGACCACTAATTCGTTCACCACAAAAACATTTATCCATGATTATGACTACACTAACCAAGTCCAGTCCTATCCTGGTTATGATGAGTTTATATCAAAATAAGGAGTAGAATGTTATGACACTAACTGTTGTAGTATTTTGCGATACTGACACATTTCAGTAAAAGGCTATATATACAGGATAAAATTTTAACCACTTTCCAAGGCGTTCAGTATCGTATTTAGATTTATAAAGTAAAAAATGTAAATCAAGTTTTGACCCGAAAATATTTTTCGCAATATACTCGTAGTTTTCTATTTTTACGGTCCTAGACCTGTTAAGGTATAAAGGGAAAATCAAAAACTTATAATTAGTATCGTAATAAATAAATCAGATGCGCATCGCAAAAAAAAGTGTTGCTAGGCGGCCATATCAAAAATGTTTGATTTTCGCGGACATTTTTTAAGTGCTTTATCTTGACATTTTTGTACTGGGCTATTAATACCAAAAGAAAAAATACGTCATTTGTTTTTTGTCTTGTAGATTGCTATATTAAAACTTGGAAAGTGGTTAAAATTTCATCCTGTATGTCGACACAATAAATATCTAAACCTTTACTTAGTTTCAAAATCTTCTGTAGCATGGCTATCCGGACGTAATAAACATGCCCCTATCGTTTCGCCTATATCTTGAATACCACTCAACTGGGACGAAACCATAAAATATAAATTGAATAGATAAACGGTAAATTGCATTGCGGAGGCGACGTTCCCTCAAAGCTATGGTTCTTGGGCTAACAACGGTGCCAGGCCTGTTACCCCGAAGCCTACTTATCGGGTGCTTGCACATTTTCTGTACCTAATGTCAGAGAATAGGTGATATGTATGGTAACAGTACGGGAAGTCTACGTCATATTAATCTATGACTCGTTCCATCGCCTTACTCACTAAAGGGCGTTACTGACAGTTCTGGCGTAACTGGTTTAAGAATAAAAATCGTAACAGTGGTAGTGTGGGTAGTATTATAGCTCTTGTTGTTCGTTTAAGTGATGATTTGGTTTGATTGGTGTCAGATCTGAAAACCCTGTTGCCACACTGGCATTTATCATTGAGTTTTAATTGAGCTGTTGCTAGGCGAAAATTTAAATACAAATGACGAAAGATAACACGACAGAAACAGAAATTCAACAGATAAGAATATGTTAAAATTATGTTTCTTACCAATTGAAAACTAGCTGTCTTTGATACATCATAGGTATTTTATAATAATACTTTACCGTAAAAAATAATTAGATAAATACTTCCCTAGTAAGTTACGCCCCTTAATTTTTAATGTGTCGATTTGATCAACCTTGTAAAAAATATTGACTTAAACAAATCTAATTAAAATTTAATATTAATGCCTAACTACCGGATATTATATGTCATTTTTTAATGTTACAAATAAACAGAAAAAATAACGGATCGATTAATAGTTAAAGTATGATTGAGTAATGTGATACTGACTCTTGCGCACATTGATGAAAGACGAGTCCACAACTTTTTCGAATGTTTTCTAACCTAACGTTACTTAAGAAGGTATAAAAAATAGAAGTCATTAGTTACCTCATTAAGACACGCAGCAAGGCAGGCCTCCTTGGTCGAGGTGTAGATGATGACATTGTCCAGGCCTCGCAGAGCTTTTCCGGGCACGCGTTCGAAAGCCCACGGCCGCAAGCACACGCTTTCGGTGCGCACTTGTAACTTTACCATGTAGTATGTGTTCACTGCTCTCTGGTAAAAAAAACATACAGTTGGTTAGCCATTCAAAAATGTTGCTTTACAATATTTTTTTAAACAAGTGTCACTTAAGTACCTAGACTTGACTGGATAGACTTCTGAAATTCTCAAAATTGGAAAAGTGCAGTTCCCAACTTTCAAGGAAATAAGATTAATTTCGTACCTCAGTATCGTCTTTCACCAACCAAAACTACTGAGTCCGAATTACAGCAAGTACTATTTCAAATATTTAATAAACGATAGGGATAATGTCACTTGTCTGGCATGCACTAGATACAATTTTACTGCTCATACATAGAGACAGATCACATATATTTATATTTGGTCAGAAAATTATACAAAAATGGTCTGAATATCATGTATTAAGCCATAACTAAATTGATCGCGTCTCAGATCATAGTATTTAGAATCCGACTAGGAACGGGTATAAGCGCTTGCAGGAACAATCTGTACTCATCTAATGCTTCATTTAAGCGAATCTTTTGGTGGATTTATTGAGACATGCAATAATGCTTGTTCCAAAAATCTACAAAAGCTAAATTTGCAATGTTAATGATTATATTGTTCTTACTTATTCATCTACTCTTGTATATAACCATTGTCCATAGCCGTTGAATTCTACAGAAACGTAATTGAATGCGTCCGCTCCATTACTGAATTTAACGCCCTGTTTGCCACGTACAAGCTATCTACTTATACAGTCCACTTATTGCAGATTTGTACTTAACTTCATTAGCTGTGATATACATAAAGAGTGTGGATGATAGAGACGCATCGTTTAACATTATTTGTTTATAGCTACGACCGTTCATTAGGCCTGAAAGCGATTAGACGATCTCACGATCAACCCGTACAGTTACAATGTGTATTTTCTTGTGGCTGACCGCCCGATTTAATCTGAATTGTTAATCCAATCTCTGCATCTTGTTCCTAATTGGCAGTATCGGGGGAAGCCTGCCGTCGTTATCGCCGAGAGATTTATTCGGCTATCAATAAGCCTGGTATAGATTTTCTCTTTAGAAATAGAGAGAAATAGAACGCGACCAGCAGTCGTTATGTGGTTTATGCTGTAAAGTACTAACTGTTACTAAGCTAGTTTTATTATTTGGATAGTATAATCCTCAATGGACAAATGCTATCTTAATTATCGTGGTTAGTTTTGTCCTGTTGTAGTTTAACAAAATAAAAACAAGAACGCTATACCAACATAGAGTAACGTTAAAGATTACCTCTAATTTAAAGTCTGGGCATTATGTAAATTACGAAACAACAATTCGAAACAGAACAAAAACGATAAATAGTACAGTAAGTAACTGTTATCTTGAATTCCATTATGCATAAATTAAGTGGTGTTTCAAAACTTTTGCTTTCATTGAAGCAACGCCTTGCATCGCCAACACGTGCTTATTTGCATTTCTAAAGCCTTTACTTAGATGAAAAGGCCAACTACTAATAGTCGTAACTTATATATTTTCGCTACTATTCTGCGACTTTATTTTTATACCAAATTATAATTATCATCATATGCAGCCTATATACTACAGACGACCATTTGGATCAGCGGTAGTAAACGCTACTTCTGAGCCATGGGTCGCGGGTTCGATCCCCGCACAGTACAAATATTTGTGTGCATGAACATATCTGTTTGTACTGGTCTGGGTGTTTTCTATATATTATAAGAATATATTTACAAAAAAGTAAGTTTATCGGTTGTCTTGTACCCCATACGACAGGGTATTTAATAGTAGCTTAATTTGGGACTAGATGGCTCTGTGTGGCCCAGTGAGGCATTTTTTTTTTTTAAATATTCGTCCATTGCTGGACACAGACCTTGCAGAGAGGCTTTGCAGGTGGATTGGCCATCGCACTTTGGCCAGTTTGATAGAAAGGAGACTCTGCTGTCCGTCTTTTACTTAAATAATTACAAATCTACTTTATATGATATTTAAGCAATTTAATTGCAATTATAATACCAATATTCAAAATAGAAAAATTATGTCTCAGGTAGGATTCGAACCCGCATCTCCTCGCGCCCGGCATGCGAGGAGATGCGGGTTCGAAGTAATTTTTCAAGTTTAAATACTGATAATTACAAATCTGTTGCCGGTAGTTGTTTCTCGAAAGATTCCAAAAAGGGTTACGGCTGGTCTACTAGATTAAATTAATGATAGGCTGTTAAAAATCAAAATTCAGTTTTAATAACAACTTACATTAAATGTTAGTGTTTGAAAACAATCACATTTTTTAATTTAAATCAAAAATAAAATATAAAAACTGGTAAACTTTAAAGACCAGACTTGATTTTACGGTCGACAGAACTAAAATTACTTGTTCTATTATAACAGTTAATAGATGCATGCATATTATAATAAGATTTTTATCGAATATATCATTATAGATATTTTCGCCACTTTATGTACCGACTCAAACTATGTTTTCTGCAAATTGCTATGGTCAAGTTCCTACTTGAGCAAGAAATCAACAACGATTGCACCGTCATCATTTTTATATCCGACAAACTTAAGTAACTAAACATTGATAGTTACTTGAATTTAAAATTTTCATCTGAGCTTTAGCAAACTTGAGTTATTTATATCTTATACTATTCATAAAAAGTTGATTAAAATCCGAGTACAAACCTAACGGTACTTCGAACTAAATTACAAACAAGCAAAGATTTTCTTACTTATTACTTTTGTGAAAGTTTTAATGTTTTATTTTTATTATAAACTTTAACTAATTCAGGTCAATGAAAACTATCGATGAAACATGACTGAAATAATCCATATTAGGTATATTATTACACTTTAAATAAGAAAAATGTGCTGTTTCACGTCTTTTTAAATACTCATTTGGAGTCAATGACGCATATTTGTAAAAAAACTAAATAAATGCAAGGAAAGCCTTGGAAATTATTAGAATAGGTACTTTAGGAACTTCGAGTTGTATGTGTAAAATAACTGTAATCCCTTTTATTACTCGTTTTTATGTACAAGAAATTATATTATTTTAACTAAAATTGTCCCTCACCCCAGATGCCTTTACGATTTCAAAGAAAAGTAAAAAACTAATGCCAGATGATATTAAAATAAAGATGATTATTACCTGTGGTGTGGCCATGGGGTTATTGGCCTGTGTGTCATTCTGCAACAGGCACCGGGTCTCTTGCACTGGAGTCAGAGGGTTTAGAACGAAACTGCAACAAGAACAAAAAATATGAAATAACTAGTCTCTAAGAATAGCTTTAATCTAACGATGCTTCAATTCAATTAAAGATGAAGTATTATTATTAATGTATAGGCCACTGACATAGGCCGTATGTAATCAATAAAATAACATATATTTTCACTTAAACCATGACGTCGTCTTTGCATTTATGATACCATTTGAAACTGATATTACTTAAAAATTCTACAATGCATCATTACCGAATCGCGGTCACGGCTATACAAAAAGCAATGAAGCTCTGTAATTGCAATTTATCCGCATTTTCGTATAACTAGACGTAAAAAATAAACAGTAAACCCCGTGTCAATTTTTAATCATACTACACAACATAGCACAATGCTAAATTATAATACAGAATTGGCATGGACTTTTTGACGTGGGAGTATTAAGATTTTTTTAAATACTCGATTTTTTTAAATTCCTCTTCAGTTGTCGTATATATACTCGTATAATTGTTTTTAATTATATGACCTTATTTTGCTTGACAATTTAAACTAGCGGTTACTAGTAGCAACAATTGGTATGCATAAATGCGTTATTATAGTTAAACAATTAAAACGCTTTTTACCATTCTATCTCTGATATAGTTAGATTATTAGTGGCCTTATATCGACAGGACCAACCTCAGTTTACGGTGACATTACTACAACATTACCATATCTTAGTTTCCAATTAAGCGAGTCAACTAAAATTCTTGGCGTCTTAAATGTCGCAGTGCAAACAGCCCCAGTTGGCAACTAAGATTTTTGATAAACGCTTAGAAAGTGAGCATAAAATGGCTCGGTGCACCGGGAAGTGACGGCTACCGACTACAGCGATAGCGGGACTGCATCAGCAAATGCAGAATAACGTGAATCACGCGAGTAAATTATTCAGAGACAACTTTAGCTAGATGCAAAGCCAATATATAGGTACTAAATAACATAGGTCGGCTCTTCAAATGCATCTCTTTAGTGTTCAATAAATTTGTCGGACAAGTTGGCCATTGATATTCCACAAAAACAACATTCAATTCGCAACACATTTAGCTGTAATTGCGCCGTGCCTATTCAGCCTTTTAAGTTAACTGGGAGAGAACATCAAAATTATTTTAGCTTCTCCTTTAGTGGTAACACAATCAATAGCACCACACTACAAAATATTTCCGCCTATCCCGAAGTCATATTAAATCCATTATCACTGTTTTCCCTGGCAAAATCTATTTAGGTAAATTTAAAAAAAATTATAATGTTTGTCCTCTATGCCTTCCAAAACTACTTACTACGATGACAGAAGATAAATTGCAATGAAAATTTGAGTAGTATTTGTTCGTTATGACTGGGAAGGTTTCTGTACCAAATTAAAATACGGGAACGAAGTCACGGACAAAAGCTAATGTGAATTAATCTCAAAGAAATCACAGAAATGACAATAACCACTTAATATAGGATTAAAAACAAAATGGTAAATTACTTTTGTGGTAACTAAAACATGAAGTACAACCGCGAAGGTCTATAACTGCGATTGACATCAGAAACTCCATCGTACATCTAGACTGTCGCGAAACGACAGAGATAATACTAAGCTACTTGGACATGGCAGCGACGCAAGTTCAAGAAAGATAGGCCTGTTTAATGTCTTGAAAAGGAACCGTATGATTATCATAGTGCTTTTTAATTGGAGAGGCGTCATTCTGGTGTATCAGCAATATAATCGCATAGATGGCTCTTGCAGGGAACCGGCTGGCATGTCGGGCATTTATAATAGGCATTCATCACATAGATATCGTTGTAATAACGAAGGACTTTCTCTACTTATCATCTTGATACTTAAGTTTAATCTTGTTGTTGAAGCTTTACTCTATATTCTATTCTATTCTTACATTTCGTCATCAGCTGCTTCAAATTCTTTAAAAATATTTAATACTACAAAGTTATGTCTGCCTCGATAACAACATGATTATAGAGCGTATTTACTTTTTAAAATTTTACTGTGTTATATAAAAGTTGATTACTTGTAGGAAATCAAGTAAGAATAACGTGGGTGCCTACTATGTTAATCTATGTACACCCAGCATTTGATTAAGTTTAATTAAGCAGACTAAACTGTAACACAAGACATTCAAGGTTATACTTTAAACATTTATATTTTTAAATCCTCAATTCAAAACTCCAGTGCTCATGACATCTCTCTGCAGAGATTATCATAATTAAAATTATAACATAAAATGACCATTTGCTGTTAGAACTGACGTAGGTTGTATTTATTACTTTTGCTTACTTTATTTTGCGCTAACCATTGATATACTATATTACATCAATGGTGCTATCCGTAAATATTCATAATAGAATTTATAATCCACTACAAAGACTTACAGAAATGTATTAACAGCACTTAGTCTACCGTAAAATCCTGCCGTATCGGCTAGTGAATTATGTGAGAGCCTTGAAGGGTAAGCACTTAACAAGACTATGTAAGTAACTTAAATTGTCTACCTTTTAAGCAGGTATCCGCCAAAGCCTATACTTAGCAGCGTGAATGCCATCTATCATGGTGCAATGGAACTGCACTTGATAAGGGTGTTAACTCTGAGCCTGTACCATAGCATTAGAGAAATGAAGTCGATGGCACACTTCTTTGTTAATGCCGCTATGTTGCCCTTCATAGTGTTGTTAAGTAAGTGCCTAATGGTACCGTGATAGTCAAATTGCTTGTAATGCATGTTATCACATGTCAAACATTTTCAGAAGCAATTTCTTTGATCTATTGGTGATGAGTTGATATATCAATCCTTTTAAAGCTTACATTTTCATTTGCTTCATTTGTTTCAGGGTTGGCCTGTTTCGCGTTATTATAGGCTAAGACTAAAGTTGGCACTTAAATTTAAAAAGAAAATGTAAATTAAAAAAAAAACATTTTCTCAAATAACTTAACCGGATTAAAAAGCATGAAAGGATACAAATTTTTAACTGATGCACGCAATTGATTATCGTTACGTTCGACTCAAGATAGGACTCTTACTCTTTTTTGAAAAAAAATTACATGCGAATTGTGTGACTTAAGTTACCCATTTCGGGACGTGCCAAACAAGAAATCACCGAAAATCATCATACATCAAATATGTAAAAGCTGATGGCTTACTCCAAGCTTTTCGTTCGTTTAAATGTATATGAAAAAAAGTTTTATGAATACGACAATTAAGTTAAAAATTCACTCGTCCATACTGTCCGTTTGTCGTACTTTCCTCAATAGACCAAGATGAATGTCATAAGTAGCAAATTAAATCTCTTTCATTATATGAAATCGACGAAGTGTCAAGAGTAAGAACACAGCGTTACAGTTTGATTGCAGCGCATAACGGCGCTGAGCTGTGTACCGTTCGCTGTGATATTTCGTATTTTATAAGCTACCATAAGCTTTCTCAGTTTGTAAGTTAACCACCCATACAATGTCATTAAATCGTGCAATTTAATAACGGTAGACCTTGCACACTAAAATTATATAGGTAATTACAAACACCAATCAAAGTAAAAACAAAGTATAAGTACATAAATAATTTTCAAATAAAGCCATTATACAAGACTATAAAGGATATAAATACTCTAAAAACCACATACTTGGCTGCTATTAGACAATAAATTGGTATCAAAAATCATTAATTCATATTGTATGAATTTAATTATGAGATTTACTGAATGAAGCAAATTCATTCAAATTCAGTAGTTAAACTAAACTTAGTAGTACAGTTGATCTACGTTCTTAATTAAACGCATTTCGTAGAAACATTTTGCAACTTTTTATTTCTTCTGAACCTTGCGAAAAATAACATTTGTGTTTTACTCTTTGTTCTGAAATTATGCGGCGAATCATAATGTTATTAAAAATAAATATAGCAATCGTGAAAAACATTGAAACGAATATAGGTACCTACAGCATGTGTTGTTTTTATCACTTGAATTTATACTTACATTATCATCGTTGTAGTTTTGTGTATGTGGCTGTACCGATCACCGATAGTTTTAAAGTATATACAAATCTGTCTGCCCCTTAAAAGCTTTACGAGTATATTTCATCCAAAACAAATGCAATTTGTACTTATCAATATTAATTCGTATTTAAACTAAATAACTTTTACTTACGTTCTACATTTACCTCTAAATAAATCAAACTGTAAACAAATTACAGTCGTACTCCAATATAAATTGCTGTTTAGTCAGTTGGAAACACAAAAAAATACAAAAAAAATGATTAATGTTACTACAAAGCCCTTAGACTAATGACATCGAATTCCGTTTTAGTTTCACAACTGGCATAATAAATCTTTGGACGTGTGCTATGCTATTAAAGTGGTAATTAAACGAATGATCGGCATACCTCTGCGGATGGTAAAGATAAATATTGGGTAGTAGCAAACCTTGATTTGATTACTTACATTAATCATGTAAAAGTAAAAACGCACTGACACATCGCCGCAGGCATGCATCTTTAACCTTCAATAAATATAAATACTCTTGATAAATCTGAGATTATTGCAGCGCCACTATCGACGAAATGCAAAAAGAAAGTTTTAAATGTTTGATAAAACATTTTAATAATTGTAATTTTTTAGGGCTTCGTAATAAAGGCAAGGTGCCCTTATAGTTTTGCCATGTCTATCTTTCTATTTATCACCGGTTAACCTTAGGAGACCAAGAGAGATGAATTAGTAGAAAGCTGTAATTAGCTATGGCTATATACCTATAGGTATCACACTGACAAGGTCGGAAAAAATTATAGTTTTTTTTTCATGAGTTTATGAAAACCTTTGCTGTAGTAGCATTTATTACGAAGTTAACGGGGAAAATATCAGGGCTAAATAGGGTTTCAAAGTTTAAGACTCGATCAACTTATAAAACGCATTTCAAGTAGGGAAATTTCTAACAGAATTTTTTATTTTTCTATATTTAGAAACTCAACAGCACTTTTGTTAAAATCATACATAATGTTATATCTTATTCTAGCGCTTAACCAATTACAGAGTTTCACAACGTGATACAAGATTATGTTGATATTAGTTAGAGAAACAAATAAAACCTAGTTATAAATATACGAACGATGTGAAAACATGGAATAACAAAATGAATTAGGTCAGGATATTATGCAATATGTAACTACGAAACTCTACATTACGCTTGACCCAATGCGCACTTTACTTTGTTTGAAACTAGCGCACTCCGCGAACTTCGTATCGCCGCAGAATAGTATTTGATTTTGACGTCTTAAATGTCATTGTCTTGATTACGTGATTGGAAAAAAATATCAAGAAATATATTATCCTATTCCTGACGAATACAAATTCAAAAAACCTAAAGTCAAACATATCGGTCCAGCCTTTCTCGTGTTATAAGTGGTGTAACTAACACGACTTTCTTTTATGCAGGGTGAAATTTTAACCACCTTCCAAATTTTAATATATCAATCTATGAGACAAAAAACAAATGACGTATTTTTTCTTTTGGTGTAGCCCAGTACAAAAATGTCAAGATAATGCACTTAGAAAATGTCCGCCAAAAATCTAAAATTTTTGATACAGCCGCTTAACAACACTTTTTTTACGCGATTCGCATCTCAATCATTCATTATGATACTATTCATAAGTTTTTGACTGGCCCTTTATACCTTAACAGGTCTAGGACCGTAAAAATTAAAAACTATATCGCGAAAAATATTTTTGGGTGACATTTTTTTGGGTTGATTTACATATTTTACTTCATAAATAGGCTCTAAATACAATACTGAACGCCTATTAAAATTTTGGAAAGTGGTTAAAATTTCATCCTGTATATACAGATGTTTACTATTCAAAATGCTCGGACGAATTATTCATTGGACTAAGTAGGTATATTGCTGGGGAAAAAGTCTGTCCATTTTTTCGAGGCACGAGATGAAGTCATCACCAGCCAAAATCAGTCTACTGCTAATCACAGGCTCTTCAAAAGGAACACTTGCCATACATACGAGGGTGGGTCAAAAAGTTCGCGGAATGGAGGTATGGGTTACATTTTCTATCTGCACTAGTTGTAACACTCATCTTCTTCTATATATATAAAAATGAAAACTGATTTAATAACTGACTGACTGACTGACTGACATATCAACGCACAGCCCAAACTACTGGGATTTAAAATCTGAAAATTTTCACCGTGCTTCCTTTTATAGTGTAGGTGAGCACTAAGAAATAAGTTTGTATGAAACTCCGTCAGTTTTGAAGCTAAGTTGATGAAAATTGGTATTCAGCTACCTGATTAGAAATTATGAATGACGTCTTTTAGGATTTTTGAAAATTTAATCTTTAAGGGGATAAAAATGGGGGCAAAGTTTGTTCGGTTACGCGGTTTCTAATTATGAATTAAAATTAGTGAGTGACAAATGTACAAAATAACTTAAGTACCAACATGGCTTACCAAGAATAATTTGGAAGAGATACGACAACAAATAATTAATATTACTGATGACCCACAGTTGGAAAATGAGAATGAAGAAAAAAATTACCTCCAGGAAATTACAACACAGCTTAAACTAAAACTGCAGATTGAATTCGATAGCACGAAACAATTCCTGCATGTATGCAGAAGGTACTGAGGAGCAAAGGTCGGCCTCAAACAAACCTTAGGACATCTGAATTGAACTCAGTACCATTATACAAGGACGAAACATTCAAAAACATCATTAAACGGTTGGATACTTATTTAAAACTGAACAGAGATTATGATATAGATCCAAGGAAATACACGTTTCTAACATTTTTGAGCCCAGAATTACATCACTGAAAACATATTAGATACTTATATTATATTTATGTGCTCCACGGGATCCTTGTGAGTTAGAATTTGAGGAGTTAGTTAAAATTCAGTTAGTAAATTATTAACAACTCAAAATTGGACAGATTACTAGAAGATTTATCAATAGTGTTTGACGGAACTCTTGTTTGCATATCAAACTTATATCAAACTAGCTGATACCCGCGGCTTCGCGCGCGTGGTATTTGATCTGTTACACAGTTTACGTCATGACTCAACCCCCTCTCCTACACTCTTTTCCTCGACTTCCTTTGCCCACGGTGCCGGGGGTGGCCATCTCGGGCGAGGTGGTGGTGGGCACTTAGTGGGCGATGATACGTCGTTGCCGGCTTACCGGGGCCCGTTGATACAATAGTTGGATGAAAAGGCCGATTTATACTATCGTTTTAGGGATCCGGTGTTGGTCACCCCCGAAGAAATTCAAAGTGTTGCCGTCGGCTGGAAAACTCATGGCCACTGTTTTTGGGATACAGAGGGAATCCTTCTTATTGACTACAATTAAAAGGGTATCACTATAACTGGAGAGTACTACGCTGCACTACTGAAACGTCTGCGAGATGCTGTGAGGGAGAAAAGGAGGAGAAAATTGCCCAAAGGGGTGCTCCTTTTGCACGACAATGCACCCATGCACAAGGCGCAAGTTGCGGTGGCTGCTGTACAAAGAGCGGGCTTCGAAATCTTGTAACATCCTTCCTATAGACCAGATTTAGCCCCAAGCAATTATTACCTGTTCCTACTAAATGTATTAGAGTTATGGGAGAATATATTGAGAGAGAAAAATAAATTTGGTTTTTATTTCTTACTTTTTACCCCCCGTTCCGCGAACTTATTGACCCACCCTCATAAGTATTCTGAGGCGAGTATGCGATCGAAATTTAGCCTATGCAGTAGAGGAGATAAAGCTCTGCTACACTCCTTAAGTCCAAGTTTACATATCAAAATGCGATGTCTTCGTGCATTTTAATTTGAACTAAACTTGATACCGTTCCATCTAAATGATAAATTGCTTGCAGTACTAAATTGAATTTTAAACCTAATGATTTCATTTACCTACGCATGACTAGATTATAGCTGCCGGCTACCTTTCTTTTACCTATAACAGTTAAGTTCGCTAACGCAGCTCACACATAAAATGAATAAACAACACAAGAATTTAATTTTATGCAAAACTAATAATTTTTATAGATAAAATTCTCAAATTCTGTCGAGGTTAACGAAATCAATGTGCATTGAATTATTTTCAATAGGATTACAAGCCTGCAGGCAACAATAAAAATATAAGAAGGCTAAATGTATTGATAACATTCCGATGTCGGTATGTAGTGAAGGGTATAAAGTATAAGGGTAATAATAACAATACTTTATTTGATATTTTAGCAACTTAATTGCACTTATAATATCAGTATATACACTTGAAAAATTTTGTCTCAGGCGGGACTCGAACCCGAATCTCCTCGCATGCCGGGCGGGCGCCATACCATTAGGCCACCGAGACACTGCGACACGGCGCGAAAAATTGATAAAATTGAAAATATTAAAAAAAAAAATTTTTCAAGTTTATATACTGATAATAATAACAATGTTGTGAGGTACAATTACCATTTATTTTTTTTTAATCGAGCAATAAAATCAATATCAGAAGAATTAGTTGTTTCTAACTTTTTTTTAAATACTACGATTAAACTGCAATCATGGAATTTGTTTCTATTTTCCACTTTTCTAAGCCAGAACTTCAATTTCAATGCGACATATATTTGAAAATCAAATCTTTAGCTCAATATAGAGCTGTGAAATAAATCCACATTTTATTAAAAATAAGACAATGTAATGAACATAACGGTTGATTGAAAATTTAACAGAAAGATACTAAAGTGTGAATTTAAACGAGACATAATTATGTTCTAAGATATGTAGACTTTGGAGTTGAACGTCACTTTAGTTATAGTTGCAATAAAGAAAATATTCAGGTTTGTTCAGGTTGAAATTACAGACTCGGAAAAGTCCCTTTTTCAATTTGCCACGATGCAATTTCTCTTTCTTTTCTGAGAATAAAAATAGTTTGATAAAATTTTAGTTATACTCTTCATTCATGAATACCTAACCCATATATCTTCATTAGTTTCAACATTGCGTTATTGACTAAAGGGACCTCACTCAGCAGAAGTCTTGAGACTTCTTCAGTGGACCCTCGTTG
This sequence comes from Anania crocealis, assembly GCA_949315895.1. Taxonomy (NCBI): domain Eukaryota; kingdom Metazoa; phylum Arthropoda; class Insecta; order Lepidoptera; family Crambidae; genus Anania; species Anania crocealis. The sequence goes on along the minus strand of OX438880.1, from coordinate 18,427,128 downwards.
ATTAAGAATCACTTTTACGACAGTTTTGGAAAAAATATCTATTCAGCATTCGATCGCTCAGTTTAAATCACATGAAGTCAGGTTGGCCGCGAGTTCCAAGCCGAGGGCGCCGATTACGAGAGCGATGACGCGCGTCCTAGCGATTTATGATGGCGTTGATCAGGTAGTTGGGATCATTGCTCACGGTGTCGTGTATTTTATGATATCTTAGGATCACTGGATATGACCCAGGATTTCTGCAACAGCGTTTTCATTGGGATTTGACGACCATTTGGATCAGCGGTAGTAAACGCTGCTTCTGAGCCATGGGTCGCGGGTTCGATCCCCGTACTCTACAAATATTTGTGTGCATGAACATGTCTGTTTGTACTGGTCTGGGTGTTTTCTATGTATTATAAGTATGTAATTACAAATAACCGGCCAAGTGCGAGTCGGACTCGCGCACGAAGGGTTCCGTACCAAAAAGGCCAAAAAAACGGGTTTGGTGTGTGAGAGCCCCCCTTAAATATTTATTTTATTTTGTTTTTAGTATTTGTTGTTATTGCGGCAACAGAAATACATAATTTGTGAAAATTTCAACAGTCTAGCTATCCCGGCTCTTGAGATACAGCCTGGTGACAGAGCGACGGACAGACAGCGAAGTCTCAGTAATAGGGTCCCGTTTTTACCCTTTGGGTACGGAACCCTAAAAAAACGCATATAAGTAAGTTTATCGGTTGTCTAGTACCCCATACGACTGGGTACATAATAGTAACTTAATTTGGGACTAGATGGCTCTGTGTGGCCTAGTGAGGTATGTCCTAAATATTTATTTATTTATTATTTATCAACACGCTTTTGTTGCATTTTTCAATGTAATCCATATTTTCTTTATCTTTCAGTGAAACAGGACTAGCCGTTGCCCGCGACTTCGTCCGCGTTAATTTCTGTTATTATGATCGCGATTATTTTTGCCACATTTTCACTGATGTTTCGCTCCTATTGGTTGCAGCGTGATGTTTTATAGCCTAAAGCCTTCCTCGATAAATGGACTATGCAACACAAAAATAATTTTTCAATTCGAACCAGTACTTCCCGAGATTAGCGCGTTCAAACAAACAAACAAACAAACAAACAAACTCTTCAGCTTTAAATATTAGTATAGATGCTAGGTAAATGATATAACAAACCGAAACCAGCCTATGACAACATATGTATATAAATAGTATAGTGAAGTCAGAAATTTAATATCATCATTTTTGAAAAAAATATTTCCAAACAAATCGAAATCTCAAAATTTTAGTTTGTACGAAAATAAGAAAATAAAAAGTGATTTTAAATTTCTAACTTCGTCATAGTATATAATATATGCATATGTTAACATAGGCTGTATATTAATGAAAAATGCTGTGATCAGATAGGCCCTTACAAAATACTAAGCCGTTAAATAAGCCACCAATTTTGAGTCGGTGCCAAACAAGAAATTACTGACAATCATCAAGTACCGACTCAAAATTGATGGTTACCAAGTTATTTTTTAGACTATTTGAAGGCTACTACACTATTCTCTTATAATCCAGAAAGTCTTTTTTTCACAATTTATTGGGACCAACTTTAAGGTACTATACCTATGGTAGGATTGGTAGATCAAACAAAAAAATCATCAAAATCGGTCAAGCTCACCGTCAATCTGGTAAAAAGTTATATAAAGGATTCACATCTAATGAGACCCTCCCATTTTTTCTCGTCGGTTGAAAAAGCAAGCGCCGGCTTCTGCGTCTCGCGCGAACCCACGCAGCGCGCGCGCATTCAACCGCGCATCAATCACCGCACCGCCCAATGACGATGAAAATCGCTAAAGTAGCCCGTGTATACTATCTCCGGACTTCATCTCACTCTCTAAATACTCATAAATATTTTGATTGCAGATGAATAATTATGTATTTTTTGTTTAAGCTTTCGGCATGACTTTTGCATGTTTATTACTATCATCCGCCGGTTGATACTAATGAGTTTAATCAAATATCAAAATTACGATCTTCCGCTGAAGGTAATAAGTTGTTATTTTATTGATTCCAAAATCTGTTTTATTAATGCAAAAGAGGCGCTTTCACATGTTCCAACATTTGATTGTTCCTACTTCTGTTTCAGGACAAGTGTGGGTTAGTGCCGAGAAGAAGCAGCCCAAAAACTCCATCACTACTTTCAGACTCTTTTTATATGAGTATGTCACAAGATAGTTTATACCGGTGCCACAGTCTAATTCTATATATTGTTTTATCTTGTTGTGCGATTAATGTTTATCTGCAGGTAATTCAGCAATATATTGAGGTAAATTGTTAAAGTGCAAATGCAGTCTCCCATTCAATGAACGAATTTCCATCATCTATCAGTAACGACAAAATCAAACTGCAAAGGTCACTTTACGTTAGGCATTTCAGATTTTAGTGAGCGATTTTATTAAATTATGCCATTGAAGAAGCGGTATCCAAAGCGGTTGTCATTCGCCTCGTACCAGTAGAGCGCATTATCATTTCGTTTTGGACTTTATATCTTGTGCGATAAGATAGCGCATGTTGCGTGCCTTGTACCGTAAACGAGCAAGCCGGTGGCATCGTGAACAGTTACTGATTGTTAATATCGCATCCGTCCCATTCTTTTGTCAGATCGCCATTTCTTTGGACAGATTGATTCGAGATACATACCGTGTTAGTACAATGATAGATTAGAAGTTCGGGAAAGTACCATCTCGTTTAATTGAATACCGAATTGATTTTTGATCGACGCTGTTCGAATTGATTCTGAGGCATGTAACGAGTTAGCATCTTACACACTGGTTAAGTGAAATCATATAATTTTTTTGCATGATAATGAAACAAGCGTTGAAGACAAAAGGCGATTACTCAACTAGCTTTTATTGTTGAACTTAACTTAATCATGTCTTAACGAGATATGCCTTAAATCATCGTTTTATGACCTTGTTTATGTTTCTGAAAATACAAATTTGAATTCGAATTTGAACTTATCTCAAATTATGCGACTTTTCCAGAAAATACTATTCCTCTGCTCATTTTATCTTTTTGCTGTAAAAAAGGCAACAAACTCCAGAATATTCAGCTTCGAAGCTAGATTGTAAACGCCATAAAATAACTCAAGAGGGCGACTTAAAGCCGGCCTAGAGCTAACAAAAACTCCCCTCTTCCAGTTTCCCTCATACTAGCATTATACAGTCAACATTATGCTACTTCTTTAATAAACTGTATTATTTTTACATACGCTGTGTAAAAAAGGAGAATATACTAATATCATGATTAATCATCTTTTGATCACAGGAATTTTCATCAAACATAAATGTTTAAATAATCACATTTCGCTGCACTATGACATTTGCCGACAAATCCAATCTTAGGAGACTCTGGACTTGGAGAACAACGATAAATTAAGTAATCCGTTCCAAACCGCCAATAGTCATGAAAACTATTGGCGTGCTTGAAAACGGCCCGGCAATAATCTATTGAAGATGTATGCGATCACTTTTACTGTTATCCAATTTGGAGCGCGGCGAGGTCGGTTTCCGCTTTTACACGGTCTGTGGCTAGCGATGCTAGAGACACATTGTTATTAACCAACACCGTGTCATTGGGAACCCACAAGCCGGGGACGTGTGGCAGACTGACACAGATTCCAAATTCCTCACCACAATCCTCAATCCAGATACAATTCACATTGTGCGCTCAGTCTAGACTTAGAGTATCGAAACAAGACACAAAACAGCTCAAACGAGCACCGGAAGCTGATCTAATGCATGTATTTCTACTTCACGCGTGCTTCGGACGGCACCTTAAGCCGTTGGTCCTGCCTTCTGCACAAAATGGAATAAATAAAAACTATTCACGTCAGTATGGCCTGGAGTAGGTGCCCTAGGAAAGTCTGACACCAAAATATCTTAAAAGGCTTAGCATACGATAAGAAGAAAGAGAATTCGTAATGCATCCGAATAGTAAACATGTCTAAGTTCAGATTATAATTAACCAGACCTATGTATAAAAATGATTATGCCTGATTTTTATACAGTTATTTTTATACAGCGTCTCGCTTACGAGATACACTCAACTAGTGATGTAAAATGTCCAATCAAACATGTTTTAATTGTAATTGAAATCTGATAGGCGACAAGTACAAAAAAGATAGCGGTTACCAATATAAAAAATGTGTAAAACATTTTCACTCACAAGCTACTTCCGTGACATGCTCTATAAATGTCTATAGATCAGATTTCCCTAATGCCCCTTGCACCTTGGTCGAGTTAGTGAATCTTCACGTCAATCCGATTTTATCTTAGACATTCGGGTCAGGAGCATCGTGATCGGAGATAGTATAACGACACGTTGATTTTTATTTATTTCGTGATCAGTGATCAGTCAGAGAATGACGAATCAGGTCTGTGATGCGATAGGAATTTTTTGATCGATACTAGAATGTCATTGATTAGGTCAAGCTATTTAGGTGCCGTGAAATTCGAAAAAATATTTTATATATACATGTTTGGTAAAATTTTCGGCGTTGTATAAAGTTTGCTTTTTAAAAAAAACACAACTCACATATTACCACACACAACTTGTGGGACCGTTTAAATGCTGGCTAGAAAGCTTAGTTTCCCGCTTTTAACTACATACTTTCAATAATAAGATATTTTAGTTACTTACTTGTAAACGTCATTTAAAAAACGTTTTAAAAATGTTTAAAAGACTATAGTATCGTATTTATAACGTATTTAACTTAACCAGGTTATCACATATTTGCATTGTTTGTATTACAACTAATTCGGTAATATTGCGAATTTCAAATCAATGTGCCAACTATTTTACACTGCTTTCAAGATATAAAACAGATAATAAACAGATATAGAAAAGATTTACGCATTAATTGAACATCAATCCTATCAGGCGATTGAGTCAATGACACTTTGCAAGATGAAGTAAAATGTGATAGAATAAAAATGAAGAATGAGTTTTCTACTTTACTATCGATTTGTGCTAAGTTTTTGTAGCAAATATTGTTGTGATGACAAAAATTCATGATAATGTTTACGACTATTAACCATTACAAAACTGTTACATACACACTGGTAATACAACATGCTACCCGGTATTTTCTGCTTTGTACAATGATAATGAAATTACCGCATAAGTCTACATAGTAGAGTTCATTGGCTTCCAAGTGATTTTATAGTGTGAATTTTCTTACCTGAATGCGGCGGCTTGACAATCGGGCTCTTCCCTACACCATCCTTGGCACTCGTAGAGTGACAGGTTGCGAACTGTGTAGTACGCAGTGCCTGTGAAGTCCACATCTGTAAGCTTCTCGAAGGCGATTCGACCTGAAGAGAAATATTTATGGTTATTTCTACAGTAAATCAGTCAATTGAATGTCATCATAATCATCTCTCATCAACCTACTGCTAGTCAAAAGCCTCTCTTAAGGGAGTATATTGCCATAATCGCCACGTTTAGCAGTTTGGCTAATGCGGCCTGTCTTCTTTTGGCAGTATCCTAGTTCTTAGGTCGTGTTTACGGCACATAATGAAAAGGGGTGGTAGGGACTCTATTTAGGGCTGGTACCAAATAGGATAATGTAGTAATTATTTACATTTTCATTGAATTTATTTTTATTTTTATTTTATTTGTTAAGGACAACCAACAAAGCATACACCACACATTAACATACTTAATATTAAAACCCAATAATAATAAGTAATTATAGGCTCTAGTTAATCAGTCACCCTGTATTGGCATAGGAAAATCAACCCTGTTGTTCTCTGACACGCGAATGATTTTCAACCTTAGGGTGATCTCCTCATCCAAACTAACAAACCATCCGATACATTTATATTGGCTTCGGTTACGGTTATGAATTTGATTTATTTTGGATGGACACCTTATTTCATTCAACTCGTCATAACCCTTTATACTAATACGTAGTAGAAGCTCAGCATATGCCTAGAGCGCTTCTCCTTAACTTTCAAATTTACTTTCAAAGTAACCAATTACGATTAAGAAATTCAACTTGTTTATGTATAACATTTATTAAATAAACTATGATCAGTTGAAATACAATTTTGTAATAAAGACAATCGTCAAAGTTTCGGCCTTAATGAAAGAACTTAACCTAGAAAACCGAGCCTCTGATAATATACTTAATAGGATAATAGTTATGCCCAGGACGTATTATATTTAAAGCATTGATTATTATTATCATGAAAAGCTTGTATTAGTCTACAGCAGGACCCATACCACATTTTGCCAAACACTTGACAAGCATGTTGGTGGTCGCAGTGGTGAGAGGACGCTGCAGCCCATTTTCCATCTTATCTTATATTATAATATATAAAACTGAATCCCTATTTCACTTAGTCACGGCATTACGCGTGAACAGCTGGACTGATTTGATAACTTAAGTTAATTTGAAGAAACAGTAAACAAAAAAAGCTTGACAAATTAAAAGAAAAATTTTTTTAAAAAAAGGCGCCTCTCAATTTTAAATGAATTCATGGACGAACGAAAAACGATTATTTTTAAAGATTATTTTGTACAGAAACATAAAATCCTGTATTTTTCTGCGGTCTTCTAATGATAAAAGTTTAAAGTATTCTAATCGGGTCTCATATGTAGGCAAACGCTTTGCTAACTCGCACTGGTAAGACAAGTGATAAAGAAATTTTCTCTGAATGGATTCCAACCGCTGTTTGTGGATTTCATATAAAGGAGACCAGACTACGCTGCCGTACTCCAAGCCTGACCGTACTAGTGAATTGAATACTGCTATCTTACTAGAAGAATGTTTAAAATGTTTACAATTACGCAAAACAAAGCCCAAAAGTTTAAAGCCTTTTTTAGCAATTTTATCAACATGCACATGGAAACGAAGTTTACTATCAATGTGAACCCCCAAATCTCGAATCACGTCCACTTCCTGAATAACTTGGTCACCAATTTTGTATGTATTTTAATTAGGAGTAAGTCGAGGAGTAAGTTTGATCTTCTTAGGCGGCTAGAAGTAAATCTTGACAAAAGTACGTAGAAAGAAGGTAGGACAAAGCTCATTACAGCTTTATAGGATATGCAACTGTTTGTAGCCCTTAATTTGAAACAACTTATCAATAAATAATTTTCATTCAAAATTGCCTTACATGTTTAAAAAAAAATGGATGACCACAATTTGAAATACTTACTGAATGCAACGGTGGATTGCAACAGGAGCAACGCTAGCCGCGCCCAGCGCAGCGTCTCGCCCTTCATACCGATGGATCCACCAACTATAAACAAAATTAAAATTTTATTGCTAACGCATGAAGTGATAAGATTGTCTTTAAAACGAATGATAAAAATGCTTATCCTATGATAAATACAAATTCAATTACTTCTTAACAAACAGTCTTGTTCTTTATTATAAATAACCAGACCTCCAGTAAATGGTGTACGATAAAGGACAGCATTAAAAACTTTCGAAACTTTTTCAACGTTTCTTTAAAATTATTTGCATTCAAGAATAGTGAAGGACAAAAAGATAAAAATCTACAGACGATAAATTGTTGACAGCACCCCGTCGAGTACAATGCTTGTATCGCAACTTGATCGTTCCGTCTCAAAATAAAATTACTCTGTTGTAGAAAGTTGGCAAAAAGTACTAAGGACGTCCGTTCAAACTCGCACTCGCCCAGCATTGTAAATTTTACAATGAATAAAATCGAAAGCCGGTCAGCGACAATGGCTATGACATTACATGCGATTGTATCTCAAAGATGATGTTATCATTATTTATTTTCGAGTCAGATCGAATTATAAACAAAAGTGGTAGGTAACTAAACTATTCCCAAATCGATTACTGTCTCGACCGTGAGAAATGTTACCAATTTAGACAAAAATGTAGTTAGTCTTGGTGCCATAGACATAGTATTATGTCTATGATTGGTGCTCAATGAAACAAAAAAAAAATGTGTACCTAAATCAGATTTATCATACGACCAAATTGACGAAGTTAGACAAAGTCAAACATTCAAGTTATTTATTTTTTAGGGTTCCGTACCCAAAGGGTAAAAACGGGACCCTATTACTAAGACTTCGCTGTCTGTCCGTCTGTCCGTCTGTCCGTCTGCCTGTCACCAGGCTGTATCTCAAGAGCCGCGATAGCTAGACAGTTGAAATTTTTACAAATTATGTAATTATACAAATTGTGTATTAATTCTGTTGCCGCAGTAACAACAAATACTAAAAACAAAATAAAATAAATATTTAAAGGGGGCTACTAATACTACAAACCCGTTTTTTTTTGGCCTTTTTGGTACGTAACCCTTCGTGCGCGAGTCCGACTCGCACTTGGCCAGTTTTATTTATTCGATATGTGCTTCTAATATAACGTCATATTTGATACTTCTTTGGTTAATATTTATTTTAAAATTTTCCTATTGTCAAAATCCAATTTAGAAAACAGAAACATTGCTTATTCGAACGAGTATTTTGTATTACTTTTCATACTTAATTACCATATGTTTAAGTGGCGTAGTATGTTTAATGATTTATCCAAAAAGCTTAAAATTCAAACCAAGTGAAGTAAGACGTTACGTGATATATAACGTTAAGATGCGTAGCGCGGTTAATACGAATAGGTGTACTATAATGGACATAATGCAATGCCATATTCTCAAAATACGTAATGAGGCATTTTGAACGAAAAGTGAAAAATTCTATTTAAAATCAATTTTCGACAAATGCTCACAAGCAGATTATTATCATTACGTTGATTACATCGCAATTACCAACTGAACTTGAGCCCACGCTAATGCCAGCGATTTCAGCTGAATGCGGGTCAAGACCGATCCAACGAACCGCGAGAGCCAATAGGAAAGTCAGTGACACGAATTTTCATTTGCTTTTTTTTTTCACTACAATATCGCTTTCACTTCAGTCTTTTATCAACCAGAATGAATAATTTGTAAACGTGAAAGTCTACAAGTGGCTACATACCATCAGCGTTCACAAAAATATTTTTTGCAAGCTATTTTAATTTCATGATTTGCTTGACTTACCAATACGTATTAAAATAAATGTAATAATATGTGTATATGATACGTGCCTTTAGTTGTTTTTTTGGAAATGAAAATAATTAAGAGTTGGTACGAAAAATTGCATTGCCCAATATAGCAATAAAATTAATTGCATTTTATTTTATAACTACATTAATTAAGGTTGCTTTCTCAAAATAACTTCCAAGAAAACAGTTATCCCGAACCAGATTCAATATTAGAGTTGGTCAAACGTTCATTAACAAGGACTCATTGAGAAAACATAGTAAAAACCAAGTTATATAAAAAACATGTTCAGTAGTTTATAACGTAATTCTGAACCAACACAAGTGTACCTATTACATTGCAACGTTCCCACAGAATAACTGCAATGTATACTCATAGATACCGTTTTATGTACAGACATACTATAAGATTAATCTATTAAGTATAGTGAGTATCAAAATCTACCGGAAGAAGTGACTTTATGGTTCTGATTTCTTAACTTTAACGAACCACAAAACGACTCGACCGGTGGTATTGCGGTAAAGAAAATTTGGACACATTTAGTGTTGTATATAGGTCATATTCACAAAAAAAGTTCCTATAAACGAAATGTTTGTAGCATAACACGTTGTTCATATTATCACAAAATGTATTAACTACATTATTACAAAGCATACAAAAATGTGTCGCTCAAGAACGAACAAACTTAACGAAAACCATTTTAGATGACATGAAAGGGTATTTTAAAAGTCGTCACATTTTGGCGGCTGGTGAGAAAAACTTTAATAAAGGAGTTATAAAATGGACTGCTATTACTATGGCGGTACTTTACTCGCGATCTGCCGTAAGCGGAACCTTCGCTCCATTTGTAGCAATTTTAAAAGGCCTTTGTTTAAAGTCCATGTAGGAACGGTAAGATGTGTTATTCTAACTAACGGAATTCAAATTAAGTTAATGTAACTGATGTTAAAATATATTCCAAGTTATTGGCATAAGATTGTTATGTTAAATAAAAATTTGCATAACGGCATTATTATTTTGTTTATACCAATTATTTGTACTATGTGCTGTTTGTTACCTTTTGCCCAATCACCGGCTCCTGCTAGTAATCCGTTTCTTGCAATTGCAATCGTATTTATCACTATTTGTATCAAATTCTTGTTTACATTTTTCTCATAGCATAAAAAAACACAGTGCGGTGGGCACTGAACTTGCATGAACAACAGTAAAAATGTTTAATCGTATTGGTTATTTTGAACAATTCACTAGAGACAAGATCATATCACAATGACAAATAAATTGATATTCAACGAAGATAACGTAAAGGCTCATGAATTATCTCCCACCAAGTTCAAAAGATAGTATCGTAAGTGAGATATGACGGGAGCCGCTACTATAGGAACGGGACGTGACATGCGCGAGGCCGTAACGTAACGAGTGGCAATTAGTACGTGTGACGATATTCATATGTCACGTAATCGTCGCAACAGTTATATCACGGTGCGCTTAGCGTGGCACAGCGAGCCGCGTGCGCAGCCACCGTATGCTTACACAAATTGTCCAATTTAACAGCGAAGAACTGCAGAGGACTGTGTCACAAATTGCAAACTCAGTGGTTGCGCGACTCGCTCATATTAAGCCTTGTCTCAATTAATGCACGTGCCGTTAGCTTCCTGATTAACTGCAGTTAAATGTTGTTTAGTATACAACAGAGAAGATGTTTGAGTAAGTGTTACCTTACATAAATATTTATTTAAAAGAAAAACTTGATTGACTGAATGATGTACCTACTATCCTTAAGCTGAAGCCACCAAACGGATCCGACTGATATTTAACATACAGATATTTAGCATATTTAGCATACATTTTATACACAGGATGACTTTTACATCACCGTCAAAAATGTTTTACCTATGAGTAATTTTGGCGGACTTTTTCTAGGTGCTTTATCTTGACATTTTAGTACTGGGCTATACCAAAAGAAAAAAAAAGGTCTATTGATTTTTGTCTCGTATATTGCTGTATTAAAATTTGGAAGGTGATTGAAATTTCACATTTCTATACCGAAGTTATTTTTTAAATTAGAATCGTTACATTCAGTATTAGATATCATTGTCAAGAAACTTACTAATGAAAACTCTATCTAAGTACATCAGTGTGATAATGATTAATGTTCACTGTCTTTTTTTAAATCGTTACCTAATAAGGGCAATATAATCAGACACTAGACAATACGTGGCATTTCATCCAGCGGCAATCCGAGAGGTAATAATCAAAGAAACTGGTAATTATACTTACACAACCATACCTTTACGGATACCTTTAATGCACTATGCTTTTATGAATAGATCCAAGTGCAATTAATAATTACCTTGCAATCGACCGAGGAGGCATGTGGGTATTATTCTTCATTATCCATACAATGGCCAGTATTCCCATGCGGTGTACGAATTAGTGACCGACCCGACCATACCAATTCTATCGACCTTAAACAATTACTTACACAGACAAACAGGCATCGTAATATGGAATTACTAGTTTACATTTCCTGCTAGCACTTATTATTCGAACTGAGCTTGAACAGCGTGTGAAATGGTTATCGTTATAAAGATTCTCACAATAAAACAATCGATGGATAAATAAAACATGAACACGGTAGCCTATAATTGTATTCCAAGTACTAAACAGTAAATACTAGGTGATTACTATTTTAGACGGATCATTACAATAACAAACAAAAGTATTTACAACTAAGTAACCTAACAAGTGAACCATTGCGCACGACTCGGTACCTTTTAAATGAAATCGTTTTTAGTATCTTTGTTAAGGAGAAAGTAAGCAAAAAAAAACAGATTAAAAAACTGACGTCATACATGAAAGAAGTCGATTCATTAATTGTTGTAATTCGACGGTTCAATATTTTGATATGTTAATACATTAACTAAGTATAAAAATAAAAAAGTGACCGAAAAGCATTTTACATCCGTAAAATTGAAAAAATCAATCTATTTGGAATGTAGTTGGTGAAACGGTAGAGATTTCTGCATTCTCTACACTCCCACCGTTCCATCGATTACCATCAATTCTTAACGTCAATACGAATCAACAAACGGTAATTGTTTATATTTTGTTTTATGAAATAGAAAGTTGCATTTGACCCCAGCTTGACCTCACCATTTGTCAAATCATGCTTCTAATTAGTGCCCGTGACGCGGTACCCAATCCAACAATAACGAGCTTAGTGTGGACTATAGCAACAAATGATGCAGAGCTACTCGTAGTATGAAAGTTTAAGGCTAAGGATGTTTTCCCTCACATATTCTGTAACACGATGCATTCTTCTAAAAGGGTAACAAGTAAACGATTGCGCACGACTCGGTACCTTTTAAATGTAATCGCTTGAACAGAGGAGAAATATCCCTTTTAGGTGGTTTTAAATGCTTTTATAAGTTAAATAATATTTAACTTTAAAAAAGCATAAACTACATACCTATATAGGTACATCGAAGACTATATTATAGCCTTCGATATACCTATATATTAAGTTAAATACACCAGACAATTACATGCTTGCCGTTTCAGGATTCATCTGCGTAAAGCAGAAAATTGTTCTCGCATTTCAAACTAATTAGCAAAGTACTATATGACCTTAAAATATGTAAGTACCTATATCAACTTAAATGGAATATTAATGTAATTTTAATAAAATAGAGCTACTATACTAAAAAAGACTGAAAGATATTTTCTAGTTTCTTGTTCTGCATAAGTAGGTTCAATGTTGTGATGTGTAGAAAACTCCTTCCGGGCCTATTTGCAAAAACAAACTGACTTGAACTTATTTTAAAAGCAAAAAGAAAAGGAAGAAAGAACAAAAAGCACTGAAAGCGCGTACGTTACTCCATTTGAATAAGGTTCTCGAATTTTGTGACTTTTCCGAACTATGTCTCGGCGTCTTAGAGACAATTTTATTTAGAACACTAGATTAAGTGTCATTCCAAGAATTGTGTCGAAACGAGACATACACGTTAAAAAAAAACATTTGACTGTATGTTGTAAACGTATGTAGTTTGATATAAATCGGTTTGGAAGCAATTTAAAGCGGTCACTCGTAATATTATGTTCGCGGGAACGGACAAAAGCGGTGCCACACAAGTGGAAGTTATGCTCTAGCATTAAGATCTTTTTGATGTTCCCGGCGGGTCATGGGCTCACGTACTCATCCGCCTACCTTAGAACCGAGTCCACGTAGGTAGTTAAATAATGGTCGTATCTACTAAGGAATCTCCGCCTGCAACGAATTTATTTGCACGTTCTATTCCCTCGTCTTGGGATTTAAAGATACACTAAATTGCCGTATCACTAACGAGCAAACGTGAAGCCTCGTTAAGGACGATTTAAAAGTTTCTAGGTTTTAAACATTGTAAATAGCCGGTCCCTTAGAATTTTAATTAAACGAAACGCTTTCTATTAAAATGTGGAGTAATTAATGGATCCTGATATTACTCAAAGGATTTAGGACGATCAGGATAATTTATAATGTAATCTAAGCTTAAATAATTGGCTATAATAAATAAATTGTTAACGTTCACTTAAAACCTTTGCTATAAGTATTCCTACTGTGACACACAAATAAACCATTTGAAATCATAAGTAATTTTTAACCACTGGTACAACATACGAGGACTTATTTCAGATTTCAGTTACTTATTACATAACAAATGCCTGGATGGCAGGAATCAGAAATTTCAAACCATTTTTACAGACACATGTCTTTAAAATATATTGGATAAAGATTTTAAATTGTGATTTATTGAGATATTTGAATCTACAGTGTCACATTAATGAGTAACAATACGTCACAATGGGCCGAACTTGACCGAGCGCTAACGGTACCCGGCGCGGGCGCACCGACACGCGAGACAATGCGTGTGAGCAGCTCGACAGGTTGCTCGCCTGACCCAATTATCAGTCCAAGTGGGCCATCTGTTTTCGAATGCGTGTGAATTTTCGTTTCTACTTTCACACGTGTATTCCTTATTTCGGTACTGCTTTAACTTACCGGAAAAAGGATCAACAATATTGCTGATGTCATGTTCGTGAAATTGCGCGACTGACTAATTTTTATTGGTTTATAGAAAAGCCATCATTGCTATGGTAGGTACCTTGAACTCAATGATAGAAACCTTTGCCCTGCTGTGGGATGATTACAGGTTGTTACTTTACTTTATAGAAAACATTACAAACGTCTGCTTAGAACTATCATTTTTAATGTTTAATACGACCATTTTTTTGCAAATTAAAACATAAAGAAAGAAAATCTAAAAATTCCTTAAAATTTATAAAATAATGATCTAATACTACCAAGCCCAGACGAAATTTTCAAGTTTTGTAACGATTTTAAAAATTACTATTTTTGTTTATATGATTGCTAATGCTAATCCTTACTAATAATATATATGCGAAAGTAACTCTGTTGTCTACCTGTCTGTCTATAATACGCTACGCTTTTACGCCTAAAATACTGAACCAATTTAGATGAAATTTGGTACAAATAAAGGTAGATTAGACCTTGAAAAGGGCATAGTTTGTTTTGTATCCTACTGCTGAGCATAGGTTTTCGCGCGATATAAAATTTATTTTACGTGGCTAGAGCCGAGGGCTAAAAGCTAGTACTAAATATCACAAGTTTTCAAACTTAACGTTTTGCATTTTTCATTTAAGCTAAAACTTTAAACTCCTAATTGTTTTGATGTAGATTATTTAAATATGCAGCAAACGATCGCGTGTCGCTCGTGAATGCTCCACCTTGTCGCTGTCACCCGGCTTGCGCGAGCGCCGACACACGACACAAGCGTAAGCGATAAAGCTATTCCAAGGACTAATATTAATTCAATATTGTATATTCTTGCAAGCAGTTGATTGGGTACTCGTACTAGCATTCAGTTTTAGTATTTGTTCCTTGCAATACTAATATAATAAAACACAAAAAAATAGCAAATATTAAAACAAAAAAGTTGACGTAACTTTACTACTTTTCTCCATATTATTATGTAATATAAACAAAATATATGTAATATAATATAGATATAAAACAAAAACCGCGTCACATTCGAGTCTAGATTTAGAATTGCAAGACTTTGTAAATGAATTCTAACCCTTCTAGAAATCGTCTTAGCTATGTATAAGCCTGCAGTCTGAACTTACTTTTTTTTTAAGTAAAGAATTCAAGACCAGAAAATAATTTAGCACAAACCTCTTTAACAAAAGAACCAAGAAGGTGTTACGTGAACGAATACCTGTGTTTGTCCAGACTACTGCTTACAGTATGCCTATTTTGTATTTTTGGGAATTCACAGTCTTTTCTTCTTATTTCAAAGCAATTGTATCCATTCTGCCACATGTAAGGCTAAGGGTAGCGGTACTTAGTTTTATTTATTTATTTACATAATGCTTATTCTGTCATCGTTTGGCTTATGGCAAGGGATGATAAACACACGACGTCGTTAATATCGGCGGCATCGACCGGGGAGTCGGGAAACTGCAAATATACTATACGACAATCTATCATAGATACCTATACAGCCTATTAAATAAATCACATAAAAAACTGGTTCTAGTTCTAAAAGAACCTTGTTCATAGTACGTCAAGGTAAATTTATTAAATTATGTTATTGTGTAATTTATTATTCTTAATTCTACTTAATTCTTTAGGTTACATAGTTATAATACTCGTAGTATCTAAGTCGCAAAAGTTTTAGCCTTTTTTTATCATAGACTAACAATTCCTAATCTATTGGTTTAGATGTTAAGTTTCGATAAATCTGTACTACATGCGGAGATATGAGGTTAGGAGGTCCTGGCTACTTCTTAACCTACGCCTAGAGAGTAGTGTGTGCAGCAGCACCATCACTATAAACTACACAGTAAAGTTAATGCGTTAGTGAGCATTAGAGAGGCGGCGAGAAACTGTCCCGAAGAGTAATTGATAATGCAAGCAAACATGATTTTCTATCAGTGATATCTAAAATGTGTGTTAATCACATCGGAAGCCTACTCCATTTAGAAATACTAGATTCTTGAATACACTTAGCTACGATGATAAGTATGATGTGAAGAAATTAATTGATGGTTATCGAGGTAATCTAGTCACGCAAATTGAGTAAATGTTAACTCAATCTCTTGAACAAAATAATCTATGATGAATTGGTAATTGGATAGGTGCCTACATTCCATTGAGGTAAGTGGCGAAGTAGCGCAAAGATAGGGCAAGCTTACCGTAATTTAGAAAAAAACTAACCACGTATGACTTTTTCTTTCAAATTGCTGCATATCTTCACTCTTACTACTTCCCGCTTATCAAGAACTACGAATAAGCATGAAGTACCGCGCGGAATGCCTACTCTACCGCAAAGCTGGCATTCACCCGTCCTACACTCGCTCCTTGATCAGAAAAAGAAAACAATTAACGGTAGCATTTAATTGCTCACAAAGGTAAGCCTTAATGATTATACAACACAGTGAAGCACCCTTAAAATAACTAGTTACTTATCATATTTAATATTACTTACCATAAACAAGTCGACAGGTACGTTAATTTTTCAAGATTAAGCACATATCTACAATACTTATTAAAGGTACTCACGAGTTGCATTTAAGCAATACTTAAGTTATTTTATCAGTCACTATTAAATACCATTGAAACACATTTTATAAATCTCAATAGCAAACATGATAACAAGTACCTATATAATAGTTTAGTGATATACTCGTATCTGAACGGCGTAGCTTTCTTGATAAAAGTTGCTATCATTAGCCACATTATCACAAACGCGACGTAGGTGTTTACGGACATAGTGCCTGTCAATTATGATATTGGCCATTATCTGATATTACATAGCAATTTCTCTCTAAACATTTCATAGGAATCGAGTTTTAGATGATAGAAATTTGCAGCACCTCGGGCGAGTAGCATGTTCTGGGGCGCGGCCTGTCACTCATGCTTACAGATGTTAGCGTGTAACATCTCAATAACCACTTATTTAGTGGGATCGCCTATTAGCTTTCCGTGTATAACCATCTGAACCCCCCTAGAAATAGCTGGCGAAACGCAGCCCGTCTCAAACATTCCGCATTTTGCTACACCTGCGGTTTTTATCATTATACCAGCGGAGTCGCTTTGAACAAAAAAGAAATTGGACCTATAGAATAGTCGTAAAGCGTATCTTATAAAAAAACGTCCCGGGATTTCATGCTTTTTAACATCCGAACAATTTCTAATTATTTTAACCATGGTCCAGAACAGTATTTTTGTTCGTAAAGAAACTGTTTGATTATATTGAAAAAAGGTCACGGTATATTTTATGTTTCACCGGTGTAAACATTAGAGTTCCGTTCAGTATTTCTTGTTTATAAATCTTAGCGAGTTCTTAATGTGTTATACAGAAAGTTAAATAGTGCTGTTAGGAAGGTACAGAAATAAAATAACAACTTCTTAATTTTCTTTGAATATTTTAGTTGATTTTTACTATTGGCTAGCTTATTTGACCTAAATCATAAATGTAAGATAAAAAAAGGACTCTTTAGTTTGCACGTTCGCACTAAGGATCCGTCTTTTTTACATCTATAAAGTTTATTGAAGTACTTATTTGGAAGCATCATCTAAAGATTCAATTTAAATTAAACTCTTCTTTAATTTTACACTTAAGGCGCACAAAACGAAAACAAGTATCAAAATATCACTAATCGAAAGTAATAAGACGTGTGCTACTTACTTTATACTTAATTTACTTTTGATACTTTCACTTGTATAGGTAAGTAACAATGACGAAAACGTCATGAATAGGTATGCCAATTTAATTTTCCATCAATCATGATCATCGTATCAAGGTTCATCTATGCAAATCTAATATCGATAAATCATTAAACGGACACAGCCAAGTTTTTAAACTCGTATAGTCATCCAGTTAACATAAGTCTACAATTAAAAAACATGTTTCTTATTAGCTTGCGAAATTGTAGTAATGGCAAGGACTGGGCGGGTCTAGATACGTTGGTCAACGCAAAGTTGCTAGAGACATGCAATCTTGTTTTGCTCGCGAGTCGAACGCTTGACAACACAAAAAGTGGCAGAGTTCACCGACGTCCCACGGAAAAGCTGATAGGCTTAGCCTAATAAGACCATTTTATTTGTGCTGTGTCATATAACAAAAGAAAGTACTGCAGTAAGGACACCTGTCAAAAACATAATTCAAACTTATGCCTGCAAGAATACGATTAAAATTCCATGCCATAATCAATGTGGTGATTTATTATCCTACTTACTTAAAAACTATTTGATATACAAAAAGAAAACCTACTCTATATAAATAGCTATAGATTTTTTATTTAACGGTCAGAAAGTTCTTTTTTTTATTATAGTAGCTTTGGCTTTTTTAAACAAATGAGTAAGTACTTATTTAGACATAAAATCTTCATCATCCTCATCTTCAAAAATTTGACTTTTTCATCACCGTCAAAATTTTTTATAAGCGTTGAGTATCGTATTTAGTGTAATTGACCTATATTATTGAAGTAAAAAAGTAGGTCAAGTTTGCTCCCAAAAATATTTTTCAATTTTTACGATCCTAAGCCTGTGAAAGTATGAAGGAATGAAAAATCAACAACTTATGAATAGTATTGTAATGAATGAATGAGATGCGCATCGCGTAAAAAAAGTGTTGCTAGGAGGCCGTATCAGATTTTTTGTTTTTTGGCGGACATTTCTAGGTGTTTAGGTTCCAGGCTTTGCACAAGTTTACTAATGAAGACAAAAAAGAGAACTATCCAATTTGATGCAGTCGATCTACAATAAAGTTATTGACTACTAATCTATGCACTAAGAAAGTTATTTGCTTACCCGTTTAGTAGGAGAGAGAGCCCAGTAACAAAATCCTGCAACAAACAAAAGTAACATCAACCAACGACTACAACATCAAAACACGCTTACAAACGCATAAAGAATGAACTTTAACCTGAATAAATTGTTGTAAAAACGTAAGACACGACCATACTGTAATGTCTTTGACGTTCAATTTGATCAATAGCTGCAAAAAGCTTAGCTCACAACACAATACCGCACACTAAACCGTTAAAAGTGGGTAATATACGCATATTACCGTCACAGTTTACGTACGAGTACAATAATAAAATTGAATGACCAGTACAGTGGTATATTTTAATGTTACGGTAAATGTTTTATTGTTTTTAAATCAAATTTGTACCTCTTTCTTAAACTATTATCACAAATTTAATTGAATGCAAGCATTAAGTAGCAATTTGAAGCATCTACACGAACATATTATCTCAAATGTATATAAGTATCTACTGAAATATGTCATGTGTTGTACTCCTAACAAATGAAGGCTTATTTTTTTTCTTTCAGCATTAAGTTTTAAAATTACAATCACTTTATTAAGTTAACTTTCTAACTTTGTTGTGTCCTTCAATGTGAACAAAGTATTTACTTCATTGATTGAATTTCATATATGTGGCAAATAATAATGAGTACTTGAATCGATTGATACATCAAGTTTGTCAAGTACAACAAGAACTGTAAACAGCATAATTAAATATAAAAACACACATGAATGTGTATTCGCATTATTATTCAGCGTAAAAAAGTGAGTTACAGACATCTCCTGTCCGTTCTCAGACAGATGCATTTAGCAGTGCAATAAATTAGATATGTTAGGGTTATATTCAGAAATATAGTTTTAAAACAGAAATTGCAAGTTTTACCAGAATAAAATCTTTTATTTTATTTTATATTGTCTACTTTTACTTACGTCATAAACATGTCACAAAATATACAATAACACAACGCCTTAATTTTGAACAAAATAATTATTCAGTTAAGTAAATAAAATAAATAAAAATGTATCTATCGTTCAGCCTGAAAAATATTTTTGCACCCTTCGCTTTATATGTCAAAATACCCGCACTTATTACAACCCTTCTTTGTGACACAAAACTAACTTGCATATTTTTTTAAATGATTATAAGTTAATTAATCTTACTACAAAATTAACACATTATTTTAAATGAAAACCATACTTTAAAGTCAATTTAAGAATAATTAACTATTTAAAACTTACTCGCAAATGCCTTTTATACGGTCTAAATTTTTTTCGTTTAGTATTCTTAATTTTCAGAAAAGAATCATTTAGATTTATATTGACCCCTCTATTGTTTACGATAGTCCGCTCCGATTGGTGCGCGAGTATGTCTGTGCCTGCGCCGGGCTACTTACATGAATAATGACACTGGACCACTGACCCGCGGCAACCCATCGTCAGCTACCACGCCGATTTTAACACCCCATCAATCACCGACAGCTGAAGTTGCTACTTAATTAGCGACACGCTTTTACTGCCATATTCACGCGTACTAATTTCATATGTGAATCTAATAAAACCCAATAAAATACTAATGCTTCTATCAATCTACTCGGATAATCTGCGGCTTCACCGTATTATAAGTTGTATGAATAAGATTCTATGAGTTTAGCAAAACTAAAGTATGTCATCACCGGTAAAATCAATCGTTTTGCTGCCAATATTAACATAATCTATAAAATATTGTTTTATTGGATGCGTTAGCACAAGAATTTGAATTAATTTATCATTTGACCGTCGAACTAGGCAAAACATGATAATATTTTGCAAATCTATTGTCAATTTATTGCTACCAACAAAGACGGTGAATGTTGTTTTCACACGTTTGCTGCTTTAATTTTGTCGTTTAAAGAAAAATTTAACGGTTTGTTCGAAAGTACCTGTATTACTGGATTTCTTCATGTCATTATGTTAATTAATGTCAGATATGTCAAGTTACTCTATCCATAATCTACGAGTATTTGAAAAATATAATATTATATATAATAAAGCAAGTTAAAAATATTCTCGGAATATAAAATCTTTAGTTATTTTTACTTAATTATAGACATACTTCTCAAGCTGCGATACAAAGCTCTTTCAAATGCCTCCAGCATTGATACACATGGGATAAATGCTAGCAAACAAGAGTAAGCATCGTAAATAAAAGACGACAGGGATCCAATAGTCTTTTTCTTAGCTTAGAGAATGGCGTTAGAACGGGGAACAATATCGCCCGGGGCGTTCGTGCCTGCTCGTCCAAGCGGACGGGCAAAATGGAAAAATAAAGGCAGTTTCGCATTGAAGTGGTTCCTATCGCCTTTCGGTGCGGTCGCTTCCCCCTTATCCGCAACTGATCACTAGACAATGTGGTGGTGGGTGCGGGGTGGGGCTATGCGCGGGCGCGGGTGCGGCGAGCGCATGACCGCGCAGGGCGCAATGACCTTGCGCGCACATTCCACCCGCTCTTTCGTACGCTCCCGCGGACCTCCGACTCTCCCTGGTCTAGTCTATTACTTAGGCCGCTTAGGGAATTTGCATTAGTACCTATCGTTTGCACGTAATCTACTGCGCCCTGCTGCAGTTTAGACCTCCTAGCACAGTATTATTCCTAGTCTTATAATAGTCTTCACATAGAACATGTTTATATGCGACTTACCATAAAGCAAGCCGTATAGCCGTATAGGAAATGTCTATAATGGGTCATGTTACTCGTAAATTCAAGTTAACTTTACTATTTTAACAAATGGTCGTCTATTAGGTATCTATCTACATTTTAGTTTCTTTATTACTTTTATGTTTACAACACCTATATTTAGAATAAAAGACTAGACCTACCTAAGGTCTAGTTGTCATCTTGCTAGTTCAAGAAGGTAAGTTCTAACTACAACTTATGATTTAATTGACCTAAATTAATAAACATAGACTAAAAAGTAAAAACGCAAGTTTTTACTTGTTCACACACTTATTACGCAAGAACTACACGAGTGGGACAATATTTAGGATGTGATTCCGTACAAACATACGTCCGAGCACTTTGATGCATTAAAGTGGGTTAATAACCTTTTAAAACCTACAAAACGTAATGGAACAAACATGCTCTAAGCAAACACAAAAATGTGGCGATATCATGCGTACGAGAAGATAGATTTTCAAAGAATTTAACAACTTCGCTTAAGACAAATTACAAACAGATAACTTTACCGAGAAAATAGGTATGAAATTATTTTGTGAAAAATTTTGATATTCCTGAGATGTGAACATGTTTTATGTTGTTCGGAAAAATACCTACTTGACATTTTACTGCCATTTCCTATATTATAACAAATATGAAACACTACCTACGTGAATCCACATACAGATGGAAAATAACGGACTCCCGCTACAAATAATCGGAAAAGCACAAGTGTACGTCACAGAAACCGTTCGGAATGAGTCCGAAACGGCGCGGGCCCACGCCTGAGTCCGCCGAGCGTAACATAAACACAAGTAATGAGCCCATTCCTTAACTATTTGCCTTTATTGTCTGCCCACGCACTCCCCATAACGAACGAATTTAAACTAGAGCACAGAAGTACTTGATTGAACAGTTTTGGTACTTTTTTCCAAATTTACAAATAGCCGTTTTGATCGCAAAGAAAAAGTTTAACTGTATTATGCTTATAAAAAGATCACCTTCAGTGGATTCTATAATACAAAGTAATGTAATCATCAAAGTCAAGTTTTATTTTCTATAAGTCAGATATTATGAAAGTCGTAAAGAAAGAAGTTTTGATAAAAATAATAGAACAGTTTGTTTTTATCAATTGTTTGTTTAAAGAGCGTTGACACTACGTCGTGTCTTGATTTGTAGCTACAAAAGATCTTTATATCCTATAAAAAACGAAGGTGTTACGCTTTTCGTCTTGTTTTGTAATTATTTTCGTTGTTTTAGCTATAAGACATACTGCAAGTGAGTTCTTAATGGTATGTCATAGTAGTACATTAAAATACCTTCCTTAAAATACCTTGTATTTTCACACACGTCGGCAAGGGCTTGAGTACGAGAAATAATCCTACGTCAATTAGAAGAACAGTGTAATTGCTAGAATCTGCGGCACATCATGCTTAGCCATATTTAGAAAGACTGATAGGACGTATATATTTTTATAGCGACATTCAAAGCCTGAGTGTAAGGAAACATGCATTGTTCTTGTTAAATCTAAATTATGTCTACGCCGAGATCCATTCATGTGGTACATATTATGTAAAGTATGTGATTCTTGCACAATAAAAAGGCAAGCACTGTAGATGTAATATACTGCACACGTGAAAAACTTGTTTAACCATTATTTTTTAGAACGCGTTAGTTAAACACGCAAGAACTGATTCTGTTTTTATTGTATTCCCACCAACAGTAGGGCTGTAAAATTGTTTATGGGTAATGAAGCCTTTTCATTAGAGTCTGTATTTAAGAATAATGGATTTTCCCGTCGTGTTTTTATTGTAAGTAACAATTTTTAACCTTATGTTTGGTAATATTTTTATAACTTCTCTTTCGTTTCTGTGGTCATATATTTGTAGATACTGTATTATCACGCACTTAAAGTAATTTACGTTGTAATTAAAACTAGATAGTTGTTGCTACCGTTAGTTAAATAGAATAATTACAGCAAGCCATGAAATAAAGCTCCTGCATTGTAAGGTCGCATGGGAAAATAGCTAATTTCATTAAGAAAAAGAGTTAGTAGTTGTTTTAAGCTATTGCATAGCTTCTATCGCGGGCCTTGAGCGTGGAGACCGAATCCAGAAATTCCGTAACGAAAATACCTAACACCCCCCACTCCGACCGGCACAGCGGTGATACTTTTTAGTTTTATAATTGCATAAGTTGATAAAAATGCTATGCAATAGCTTTACCGCGGCAGTCTCCGAGTGCCACACGTCTTTTTTATCTGTTTTATTGCCACGCAATCACACTGCGAGATTATTAAGTTTGTGTTAAGCTAACATAGAGTCAAAAAGAAGTTCAGTTAAAATTTTGGTCATTTCTATGTAATACGAAAACTATAAAAACCATGATGAAATACCATCGCAAATAGAACGTATAGAATTTAATAAGTCTTGCCTAGACTGTATACCTATATACTCGTAGTTCTATCATTGCTAGTAAACCACCTATTTTCTTGCATTTTATACAAAATTCACATATTATCCCTCATATAACGGATATATTCATCTACGAAGCATTATAATCTTTAAGTTATAGCACATAAGTACCATCATTAATTACTGTAATTGCAAGGTAAAAACGTTAATGTCCCCTCTTTGCATTTCGTTTTTACGCAAATACTACTCGTATGATCGAAGTGGTCTGTGTAAAATCACTTAACTTTTATCATATCTCAGGCAAGCGATTAGGGACAGACCTACTACGTAATCATAAAACAATATGACTACTTCTTCCTTTCCAAATTGTGTCATCCCTGATTTAAGTTTGAAAAGAATAATAACAACAATATCGCAATTGCAATTTTAATGTAAAAAGTCGTAATTATAATTGTAAAAAGTACTATAATCTTACTAGATGTTTGCACTTTTTACAGGAGTGATACTTTTTACAGGCTAAGGAGTGTACTCCTTAGCCTTAACAAAGGTGACAGCGGAGAATGTTCTTAGTCGCTTATTTTATTTGCGTTTCATGCAGCCTCTAGCATCTTAATTCAAGATAGTGCGTTAAGATAAAATAACGAACTGTGTGATTGTGTTTTATTTTCTTTGGTCAACATCGTAGTTATAATTCCCGGGGGATTAAGTTTCTTGCAACCATGTTTCTTTCACTAAATAAAAAAATACAAACATGTGAAACAAATCGAAATCTATTAGTTTTCTGTAGTACAAACATAAAAAAATTAGCTACAACTGTCGTAAATTAGATATTAGTCATTTTGAATCAAATGGTAAAAAACTGTGTCCAACAAAATAAACATGTGGTACGAGTTGTGAATACGAATTCAGGGCTTTTTTGCTTATTAAATAACTCGAGTGTCTGTTTAGGCCTCCTTATATGGATTTTTTAATCCTTTGGTCGAGCCGGCCGGGCTACATAGATGCATCCGCTGCCTATAAACATGTAGCCTGCACGTATGAAGATAAATGAGCGCAACAGGCAAAAGGTGTTAAGAGCTATTCAGCGAATTCACAGGAGGACAAGTTTATTAGTTTATGCCTGCGACTTTACTTTCAAGCTTCTCGGTTATGACTCACACCTGTTGTATTTTTTAGAGTTTTATAATCATTGTAAATGTTTTTAAATGCAAGTCATACATACGAATGAGCGAGGGATTACTAAACTGAACCAATGTCATCAGTTTAAGGGTTATTTAGTGATTACTATTTATTGCAATTTAAATCGAAAATCAGAGGGGTCGATGTCTAGATGTAGGTACTGCCTAAATTTCCTCCTTGCAGATATTTTTTTAACAACTCACAAATATGTACTTTTATTTCATAAATTGCGTCCTACAAACTTAAAAAAAAACTTTTAATCCGACAAAAAGCGTGAAATAAGCCTGTTGGTAATTTTTCGTATAGCACCGACTGGAAAGTGGTAGTTTAACGCTACTCGATAGTTAATTTTTATTTTTAAGTCTTTTTATCTTTTGTGAGGTGTCAGCAATATCTTTAAGGTGGGTAATATACCCATTTAGACGTTTTTTTAATTTAAATGGGACCAATTTGACGGGCAGAAATATTGTAATCAGTTTACCTGATAAAAAAACTTTGCATTTTCAGAGAAAAAAAGCTTGTTGAAATATTTTTTGTAAATAGAACATATTTTCGATTAATGCATCCTGACGTTTAATTCAAATGGTAGTTCGTCAGTTGTCATCATCATCATCGGTAGTATAAAAGTAGTTCACTGCTGGACATAAGCCTTCAATACGTGCGCAATAAAGTACGATTCATATCGTGAACAAATTGGTGCGTAAACATTACTGTAAGTATTACATGAGTATGATATCTCGATTGTGACGATATCATCTCAGCGCCAGCCCGCGGCTCCGAGTCAGAAGACCAATTTAGGATAGGGTCCGTTAGAATTCTTTTCGCAAACGACTCGACGACGGGCTCGGCCGACACGCTATTATGTCGAATTTTACGCCTATAATTACAAATTAGAAGTAGATACGTACACAATAATGTTTTATAGTAGGTTAACACAATTATTTATTTCTTTTTAATTCGATTTCTCCATTCTATTGCTTTGTATTTTAAACTTCATTTATTTCTACTTGTAATAGTAACATTCATACCCAAAACAGTTTGACAGCGCTCTATTAATTTAACTTTGTAAAATACAATGCAAGTAGAGTTTTATAGCTGATAAATCATTATTTATAAGACAATACTATTTGCGTTTTGTCTGCAACGTAGCCAATTACTGTATTACAAAAATGCTACGAACTACGGTGGTAACATTTTCAAGAACGCGTTGATGTCTAATGTATGTGTGCTAAAAATGTTCGTAGCGTATTTCGTTGCGATGTTAACAATGTAAAAAGCAGTTGCACTTTCTATCAATTTCCGCCGTTTCGTGATTTCTGTGATTGCTTCTTTAGAAAGTTTCGTGTACGAAGCTTTCGCAAAAGGGGTAATGTTCGTGTTTCAAAACTAAATTTAACTCAAAGCGACAACGTGACTTCTATCGCAGCGATCGTTGACAGCGTGGATAATATTATCTCATTGTTTTGTCGTTGTAAGAAACGGGAGTGAATCCTGATCTGATACGGTGAAGGTGGGGGCGGGGTGCAGGGGGAGTGGTCGGTGACCGCGGAAGACAGCGTCCCCACAATTATTAAGTAATAAAAAATAATAAGTACAGCTTCAAATCCAACCGCACGCAAGCAAGATTACTAGGCAATGCTTAGCACGGTTCACTTTTGTTATGATCCATTCATTGATATTATTACTACATTGTGGTCTATTGTTGTCTGGTAATGCCGACACATGGAATCTTATTCTAATTTTAATAAAGTTGATTACATAAAATAATACAAATTGTGAGTTGATCACATTTATCATTCAATTTAGTACAAATTTTCAAAAATTATGTTTAATTTCTTATTATATTATCATTTAAAAGAGTTTTATCAGAAAATCTTTGAATTAGCTTAACGACAAGCCATTTTTTAATAAGTTATGATAATTTCACACAAGTAAAAGCACAAAATGTATATTGCATGAGCGTAATCTGTGAATCTGTTCTCGTTAAGCGTTAATGCTGATGCACCGACAGTTCTAATAAGGCATTAACTTAATTTACAAGCACCTGTTCTAACGTCGATGGCGGGGCAATGGAACTTGTTCTATCTATAAATAGTTGTTTTTATTTTATTCTTTATTATATACATTTATGAATGCACGTCTAAAAGTTAAGAAACGGAACAATAAAATTTGATTTTGTTACAATACTACTTATTTTTGGACTTTCTACTCACAAAGTCAATGGTTACAGATTCAAGCCTCATAAGAGGAAAAACAAATTAAATAGTAATATTACCTTTGCAGTATGCTGAAAAACTACATAAATCGATTTTGCTACTGAGTAAAGTGTTATTATGATACATTTATGTTTTTTGATAACTCGCAAATACGAATACTCTTATGACGATCGTTCACATAAAAGTAGATTAATTCGATTTGATTACTTGTTGTGCACTAAAACGACAGTTCCGATGCTATCTTGCGCTTTAGCAGACAGTAATTTATAACGTCTACAAGTAGTTTCTTTCAGGACTTGCCGACATAAGTTTAGCTTCAAATAACTGCTATGAACGTGAATTTACGAACGCTTAAACAACATAAATAAGGCTCTATTATTACTTTCGTCAATCAATATGATCACAAACAAGTAATATTATGCCTTTTCTCCATAGACTATAATATCAACTTTTTATGCAATTCTGACAGTGAGCTTCAGGTAGATAGATAAATAAAAAGTATTGTTGCTGAGAACATAAGGCTACACTGAAGCTGTTCTGCTTACTGTTAAGTGTAAACCTTTTGCTTAGAGGACAATATTTTTAGTTTTAGTATCGCAATATGAAACAAAAAAGTGTGGAATAGACAAAAAACATGAAGTTTCCGTATAATGTAGAGAGTGTCATAAGCGGAAATTCTCAACACTTAAGGATTGTGAGTAGAACTAATAATAGTGGGAAGAGGAAAAAGAGTTATAGTTTACGAGACGATCTCAAAATTATCTCGGTTTACCGCAATTAAAAACGCTCTTTTGAATTAAAATGGAGAACATGGGTTAATAATACCGAGTAAAGTAAAGCGATAAGAAAGTTTTTCTCCCATATAAACCTGGGTTTTCCTGGTTATTTATATGCCCAACCAAACTCTTGTTACGTCAACCAAATCACAGCACCATGTTTTAAGTGCTTGTAATCATTTATTATCAGAACCCAAACACAAAGCATATGTTTCAAGCCACTTAATAAAATAATATAGTAGCGTGTGACATGGCTAGTTACGTTATTATCACAGCATGGCGGTGCATCGTATTGTACGTACTAGTAGATAAAAACGGCCGAGTGACGGTGTAAAATTAACATAACGAGTACTATGATGCGGAGATGTAATACCTGACCGCTACAAATATTAAGCAGGCTTCCAACAATGGTATGAACAAATTGTCATTAAAATATAGTCGCTAAGTATTTACTAATCAGTATAGAAACGAAGAAGAAACGACTGCTTAGCTTTTCTACTGATCAGATTGCGATAAAAATTGGAGAGCTATTGAGCGTATATATCGCTCACCTACATTAATCACATGTAACTTAAAATTTTGGTAACTTCAGTTGAAAGTCTCAAGTCTCATGTAACGAATCTCGGCTTTCTGAATAACAAAGACTATGAAAATGTATCCGTTTCCTCGTTATTTACATGTTTTCGTATTTTTTTTCTTTCAAATGTAAACCGCACCTAAGATAATTTGAAAATAATGGTGTAAAGTGACGTAGCTATGTAGAGACATTGTAGTTTTTACTTGTAAGTACATTTATCAATCCAGTGCTGGACGCAAAACTCTCCAAAAGGAGAGTTTTTGCATAAACGCTACGCTTGGCATGCAGGTTGGCAATCGTTGTTTGGCTAACGTTAAAGAGAAGCTGCTGCTGCCGATCTTCTTCAGACAGTACTCATGTGGTCGCCTATAAGACACCCAGAGCAGGGGTGGTGCTATTAATTCTGTGTGCCACACGATTCACATAAGTTTCTGGTTATCGTCTCAAAATTACCATAGGGAAAGAAGAGTGATAAGTTTTATTGAAGATTATCATATTTTAATACTAATCATACTATTCTGGACAAATCCAAACAGAGGCAGCGTTAAGCGTGTGCGGTGTTGGCCACCGCCACACAAAATATCATAATTGCAATTAAGTTGCTAAAATATCAAATAAAGTATAACCATATAAAAGTTAGTTTTTCATACTGTTTTTCGAACTTTGATCGCGGTTTATGAGATACAGCCTAGTGACAGATAGACGGACGGATAGACAGCGAAGTTTTAGTAATAGGGTACCGTTTTTACCCTTTGGGTACGGAACCCTAAAAAGATATATCCGATTTCATGCAGTTGATCGGAAGTCATGCGCCTACTGATCAACATTATACGATTACCGATACATCTTGTCAATTTATTTTTATTTACATAGATTCCCTTCTTGCACCATCAGGGGGCCTCTCAAAATGTTCCTTGCCCACACTAAATTTAGGTCTCGCGCCGCCACTGAATCCAAAAACACAAAAATAATTGGTCCAGTCATTCTTGAGTTGTAAATTGTGTAGGTAACTAACGCGACTTTGATATCCATTCATAGATTAATGCATTATCAGTATTAGTGGATTGCCTATAAATATGCATCTAAAGCTGTTATAACGAAATCCAGGTAGGTAGAGCATCCAGGAAGTACTAGTGTCGCGGTCAGCGGATAACTGGTCACGTCACGCTCCACCGGCGCGCAGTGTCGTGGGCGCGCCCGGCCACGGAGCTCAGCCTTCAATTAAACTATCTAGGCTTTGAAGCGTATTCCAATATCACATAAACATATATTGAACACTTCAACCTAACACGCGCAAACCACATAAGTTATATAGACGTTCTGAAAGTAATTAATATATTGGCGGTAACTATAAAATTTTATAGAGTATGCCATTAAAATGTATATTCTCTTTATCAATACTTCTACTCATGTGACTTTTTTCTCCTTGAACGAATGATTAATCGATAAAGGATAATCCGGTGTCAAACTTTTTCTGAACCATTAGGTACATTCCCACAAAACTTGTTTTTAAAACTTCTATCTTACGCCAGAAGTCGAGACCAACAGCTTCAAGTTCCTTTCGAATCACGACTATAATCCACTCGTCTCTTGCAAACCTAAGTAATTAAGAAAAAAACGTTCCCAAAATACTTCCGACCGGCATCTTTCATGGAAACGTTGCTTAGACGGCAGACTATCGTATCACTATACCAAACAGGCCGTGATGAGAAAACAATAAAACAAGATAATGACGGAAGTGACAAAAAATCCTTATTGTTAACCTCATCGTTATTTGTCAGACTAACATTGGAAATATTATGCTTTATCTGTAACTAGACCCTCAAAGTCGACAACACCAAAAATAGGACGAGAGAACCTTTCCTTTTCCTACCATACCCAACTGTTGGTACTGCATCTGGGAACAGTTTTGGGCTAAAAGAGGCTTTCTTTTCGGTTACTCATTAAAATGAACTAATCTTTCACCCTTATTTTGTCTAGTTTCAGTGCTAGTCAACCGCATTCATCGTATGTGTAGCTCAGTTTCCCATTTTGAAACCGATGGGCTACTAAAATTCCCCACGACTCCGTACGCATGGGGAAACTATGCCACGGAAACCGTACTAATTACGTAATATACTTTTCCGGGACAAAAAGTGACCTTTTTGTTGTTTCTGCCCTATAGTCTATTTCCATATCAAATTTTAAGCAGATTCGTACAGCTGTTCTGGCGTGATTGAGTAACAAACTTTTGCATTGATAATATTAGTAGGAAAACAAGATAATAAATCATGAGTATGATAATTTTGTTTAACATTTTTTTACCGCGGGTGTTAGTATCATAGCGGGAGCCAGGTCGTACAGCAAGCGAGATGCGCGGGCGTCGCCGCTCGGCACGGTTCCCAAGCGCACGCACCACTGGCGCCCGCCTCATGTGAGCGTTACACTATCCCACTTATAGGAGAAATGCACGCGAAAAACCATCAGCTCATTCACACTATCGATCCAAATGAATCAGCGTCTTTACAAAACAACATTAATGGTTTGTTTACTCGAAGCATTTGAATAGTTGTCCGCTATTTGTAGATGCAAATAGCAAGGTACTTCGGTCGTTGCAAAGAATATTGATAACGTTTTGGCAGATTGGATGGAAAGTCGGTTTCGATGTTCCACATACGAATTCACAACAATGAGCACCTTTAAACATAATATCATTTTGGGTCATGATATCGAATCATAATTCAAAATTATTACAAGTTCACCGATTGTCGGACATAAAGCTTCGTAGTATCGCGTGCACTTTCTCGTTTATTCATCAGCTTAGTGGGTCGCGAGCGACGTGCGCCCGCGAGCACGCGCCCCGGCCCCCGACTAGCTGTGGTAAATCCATTATACCCAACAATACACCACTAATGTTTCTTCCACCCGACTACGTGATCTGAACTGTCAGTGAAAGTTACATTTGTGTCTTTTTGTCAAATGAAACAACCGTTATAAACCCACTAAGACTAATTCCACGGATAAAACGTTTTGGCTCAAACCCGTGAAGGACACGCCTATGAATGTTTACGCACTCGGTCGTCAAACGAATACAGCGGAATGTAAAAAATCTCGGGTAACTGTACTCGAGACGGCATCACTACGCGAGATGCAGGCGATAGCGAACGTTATGCCCACAGTGACGCGCGCCGCATCATCGTCAACCGCGGCAATCGCGCTCACGAACTAACATGGCCATACCAGCCTACAGCATACGACCTCACTAAACAAGTTTCATTTAGTATTGTCGTAAATTATTTAATTTACATTCATCATCACATCATTCACACCAGTAAATAGTCATTAATTTAAGTATACAGAAATGATTCAGAGAAGATTAATGGCAAGTAAAATTTTCAACTCATTCATGTCATTAAATATCACTAACAAACATACTTTCGGGTACTTTCTTCGTTTCTCTGTGTTTGCTCCGCAAATTGTGGAATGACTATACTATAGAAACCTGGGTGTTTCAGAAGTTTAATTTACGACATGAAAATCATTCTTCACAAGAAGAGTAACACTTTTTACTTGCTTGTTCAACAAATACCTATTTAGTACGAATCATGACACATAGCTATTGTATGAAAATGATCGCAAACATTTAAATATCGTTGTAGGTAAAATAAAATACTTTCTTTTTCTATGTTTACGATGTGAATTGTATGACTAAGATGCATCCCGAGTCTAACAGCAATCAATTATTTGTATGTTAAAAATTAGCACTTGTATTGTAGTAACTTTTGCATCAATTAACCTATTGCACTACCAAACAGATATTTGTAGAGGCACAGATATATATGCTGACTCATCAAAAATTATAGTCGTACCCATAACGTGAATAGGAAATTCTTACGTCCAAATCAGCGATTAAGCCAGTGGCGAACGCTACTTACTATCGATTATCGCGCGATAACTCGGAGTGGACAATCGTATAATGGAGATATGTTATTAGATATAACTGTATTCTGAACGTGTAATGAGGCACGGCAAATCTCAAATAAAACGCGAGACATTACGGAATTGTGCGGCAGTAGTGGGTCGGCCTCAGCAGAGAGGGCACTGGGTCGTGGGGAAAGTAGTGGGGCCTTATGTACGACGTGCACGGTGCATGCCGCAATTACACCAATCTGCTGCTACATTATGTCTCTGGCCGATTTAGAAATCGTCTCTGACGGCGGCTACCGAGGTAGCTCTACGATGGGGCGTGAACCGAAAGATCTATGAGCCATTGTTAATGCTCTACAATCAAATCGCCATCTCATTCGAACTATTTCTTTTCTTAGCAGCAACCAAAATAGAACTCTGTCTGATTTTTTTAATTAATTTTTACTGTGAATTTTCGTTAATAACTATAATGACGATCATTTGGATCAGCGGTAGTTAACGCTGCTTCTGAGCCATGGGTCGCGGGTTCGATCCCCGCACAGTACAAATATTTGTGTGCATGAACAAAAAAAAGTATATAAGTAAGTTTATCGGTTGTCTAGTACCCCATACGACAGGGTACTTAATAGTACCTTAATTTGGGACTAGATGGCTCTGTGTGGCCCAGTGTGGCATGTCTTAAATATTTATTATTATTTATTATTATTAATGATCAAAATTAATAAAAATGGTAATTCATAGGTGTAAAGTAAACATACAAGCAGGAAGAACTGGGCTTTTTAATAAACGATTTAAAAAAATAATAATATTAATAATGAGCCTGCAATTATTGCTACATAAATCAAACGTATTGCTTTATATATGGAGACGAGTTAAGCTAAAATGTAAGTTTCAGGAAGTGAATTCATTCGCAATATTATTTTTGATTAAGTTGTAGTCATAAAGTAATTTATTAATGCAGCGTATTCTACTTTATTACAACCATAAGACTAAATGTTTGGATAGCATGTCAAGACACTGTGAGAAATGTTAGCGAAATTTCTGTTTATACACCGATCAATCAATCAAAGAAACTTGGATAAATTTATGCCTAACTATAAAACCATTAATCTTCGAGAGACTTGTCAAGTCATTTCACACAAATTTGTACCGTATTGTTGAGTTTGTAGATTATCGTTTACTTTTTGACAATGTACAGCCTAATTTGTCTATGTTATTTGTAAATTATAAAATGGTTAAGAAGGTGTACAGGATCGTTCACCTTGTAATGTAATTTAAACAATAAGACTGTTAGTTAAACAGATCTAAATACATTTGCAAGAATCAGTGACGTTTATAACTTCTTTTAAATATTCTCTCTTCATTTTATTGAAGCTACATATAGATACATACTTGTAGAGTTTTATTACCTTATATTATACCCTTATAGAAACTTCTGTGGTTACGGGATTTCACTAAGCTAAAAGGATATGAGATTTTCAACATAACATAATATCAATAATCAGCGAAAAAAAATTAAACTATAAACCTAATAAATTTTAATTTATATCAATTAAGAAACGAATTGATACTAATTTAAGTGTAGTCATAGTGTATGATGAAGTTTGGGGCTAGATAGTAAGTATATCCTTGTAGACAGGATTTGTAAATAAAAGCTAAAAAAAAATTCAAAGAACTGTTCACTTTGTACTTTATCCTGATATTTGTTATGACATGAAAGAAAAATATCGGGTAAACAAATCTAAAACTAACACTTTTTTATTAATTCATCAATGTCATGAACAGTACTAAGAGGCAAAAGTCAAAACACAATGAACCTTCTTGTGTGGTTACATTTTATTTAGCAATCTAGTTTTTAGAGAGCAACTTATTCACAATAGACTGATTTATAATAGAGGCTGTCTAATTCAATTTGGAAGTAATGCAAGATTGAATGTTACTGTAGAACTGTATTTTATTTTAACGGCAATGAACAATTTTCTGAAAGAGTCAATTTAAGCTACGTGATGTAATTCTATCATACTAATAGCAGAACAAAAATCGAAATCATCCGTTGCTGCCATTTTATGGCAATCCTAGAGATTATTTTCTCAAAATAGACTTTACTCAAGTATTTTTTTTGTTACGTAAATAATTCCATGTATTTTTTTTTTATTTTTTTTATTATGGTATACACAACAGATTACATACATTCACGACGCCTTACACAATTACGACTATTTATGCACTAGAATGTAACCCCAAAAAACGTGTACACACAGCATGACAATATAGTAAACACGTAAACAAATCGATAGAAAAAGCCAATCTAATCAAAGTACTTTAACAAAAAATGAGAATTACATAGCAGTTTTGTCAAAAATAACAGAAGTAGGAATTTTGCGTGATTTCTAAAACTATATAAAATAAAAAGAAACTTAAAATAGAGGTAAGCATTCGTTTGCAGGCAAGCTAATTGAGGATCTTTTTGATCAAGAATTTGAATGAGGTATGCTTTCTAATGAATAGTATCCAAACTGTTGTGATCTTGCATTTGTATTTGTATGCATTTGTACAGTCATTGTAAAGGCGGCACATGCGAACTTTGGGATTGTAATATGAAGTATTGTTTTTGTAGCTTTGAAGAGTAAATAGTTTTTTTCTATTTCGAGATAGCAATGTAGAGTTGAAATTCAGTAGCATGAGCAAGTTAGGAGAATCAAATTCCGAGTGCACGATCTTGTGTAAATGTAAAAGAAGATAAGTCTTTGCCAGAAGAAACTAATATTATACGTTTCTAATGTAGGATGTTGTTATTTAAAATAAATATATTTTGCCTATATTTAGTACTACTTCACAAAATCAACAGTAGGCACAATGTGCTAGCAACGCATACACTTGATGCATAAGCATCATACAATGGTGACACTTCCAAACCGGACGGCATATTAATTTGATATGCGGCTCGTAACTGGACCAGGACAGATTGATTTGGGTGGGGCGGTCAAGGCCGCGTGCAATGGCCGCAAAAAACTCCCAACTGGTTGCGCCCACGCATGCGGTTATCATAGACGCGTTTTTTGCGGTAATACCTTACAACATACAGCTTACGAATACACGGGCCATTGATCGATTATCTTTTTTATAATCATATATCATGTTAGTTACTTGTCAAAGTTGATGAACTCGAATAAGTTCAGAGATTTGTTTACATGTTGGTAACAGATATGAACCGACGTGATAGAAATTGTATGTTAGACTATTACATAAAAACTAATATAAAGTGGTCTTCCGATGGCATATTCAGTATCGAGACAATCAGCTATAAACAGGATATTAGTAAATTTTTCAAGAACAGTTTTTTTAATACTTTAGTTAAGCTTTTTGTACACCTTAAGGGGACTACTAGAGCTAAGTGCTGCCCCCAATTGATTTAATTTATTTACTTCTAAACAAAATCAATTAAAAAAAACTAGAACAGTATTATTTTAGCAATATACCTCTAGTATTTATTGAATCACAGTAAATTTTTCATTTAGTTGTTTATAAAGTCAAATTTGTCGCTAATGCCAAAAGCGGCCGCTTTTAGCAATAATGTACAATACGAAAGAATGACAGAATGAAAAGCAGTAAACAGGGATTCAATAAATTGTATAATAATTTGCTAGAATTATACTGTTCTAGTTTTTTTTGAATTGATTTTGTTTAGGAGTAATTAAATTAAATCAGTTGGTAACTTCCAGTATTATTTTTATGGGTGTAATTAGGTAAATAGGTAATTCGTTTATTTTAACAAAATCAAAAAAGACGAAATCGATGAACCTGTAAACATTTGTCTGTTTTACATATAATATTAAAAGTTTATTTTTAAATTTAGTTGAGAACATAATACTATTATCTTCGGGTGTAACTTATATGTAACTAAATTAAAAATTTTGAATTTCATTGGCCAAAAAATTCTGGAAATAAATCTTTTTCATAGGGATTTAACACTTCGTAGGATAAGTTTTTGTAACAAAAGTGTTTTATGTAGTTGGAATTTTGCTTAACTTCAATAGGTTCAACTTGGAACTCTATCAAACAAAAAAAACACCAAAACCCCGAAATAGTTATGCGTGGTCAAGTAATTCCTACATATTTATATTATTAAATATATAAAAACAAATTTTCGTTGAATTTAGAGACGTTCTATTATTTGTTGTAAAGTTGTCTAAAGTGTTGACTTTGAGGTCCCCGATTCATCTTCGGATAAATTGTCTCGGGTTTAGGTTATTGCTGTGTAGTCCACTTTTTTTTATTGTAACCATTAAGCCAGAGTCTAACCTGTGGTCATACAAAAAAAGGACCCCGTGGGATATTTTATTATAGCCAAAACTCCACACGTATGAAGTAACGGGGCACCGCCAGTAACTGTAATTAACTAATACTGAATCAACTTTATCATTCTTAACACAATCTCCGTATTAGTAAAATAATAGTGAATTAACAACACTGCTACTGGTCTGTTCCTAGAACACAAAAAAAATAATAGCCAATGCGAAACATAATAAGAAGACAAATCTTTTTTTCTTCAGACTAATTGCTGTAATAGGTGATTAAGGCTAAAAAACGACGGGTATTAACTCTGTCTGTATTTAAGCACCTCCTACTGTGATGACTCAAGTATACGGCAAAACCATTTGGTGCAAATTTTTTGCTCTCTCGACTTAATTCGTAACGATGAGATAAAAGCTTCTAAGCATAATAAATGAAAGTGTGATATAACTCTACTCAAAAGATTGGCTTATATTTGATTTGTAAAAAACATTACGTTATTATCATTAAAGCGTTTGCTGTATGCAACTTAAACCTGTGCCTTATTTTACTTTCTAATCTAGGTTTATTTTTACACGGATGGTGTTTGGTTTGCCTGAAGCGACTAGTTGAAAAGACGGGGTTATTACATTTTTAATAACTTGCATCCTGTTCTGGTCGACGCCTTGCAACCTGTTCGTCAACAAGTCTTAGTACAAGAGCCAAGGTAAATAGAAGCAAGTTAGTTTTAGTTGCTTAAAACCACTCTGTCCATTAAAGGATATGGACAAAACCAAGGCAATTATAATAAATTGTTTAGCATTTTCGTTAGAGCGTTAATGAATGAACCGTTTCCCATTAACCAACAAAAAAATATGAATTTCTCAATCTGACGCATATTTTTTGCTGAAGTGCATTACTTTTTACTAGGTGGAACAAATTTAATGTTTCTAGTTTTCTTCAAAAAAGAAAAGCTTATGGTTTAAAGGTATGCAACTTTTTACGAGATAGAAGTAATTATTTTTTTAATTAAAAATTATATCATATTGGGTTGGCTTATTTTTAGTTGGTGCTAAACAAGGAATTGCTTACTTATTTACTGACTGAAAATCGGTCACTTATTTGTCATACTATCGCTGTTTTTTTTTGTATTTCCCAAAATATTTATCTATTATTACAAAAACAAATAATAACAATACAATTCCAATAAATTTAAATCGGCCACATGCGTCGTTAATGATGATTCAAATTATAATCAGCAAAAATTTGTAATTTTTGCTGATTATTATTGTAAAAATCTTATATTTACTACAATTTCTTTAAAATTGTATGCTATTTAAATTTCTTCTTGCTTCTTGAATTACTTCTTGCTAATAATAGCAAGAACTAATTCCAGTCCAAGGTTCCCATTACGCTGGCTGCATTGCTACGTTGAATGGCAATGGGGACCTGCTGAACCAACCAGGACCCAGAGCGGGAATCATTCCCTTTCTCTCACCCGTCGCCCGAAGTCCTTAAAAAGGTCTTGAGCTTCACTGCCTGGTCTTGCCGTCTCAACTGCGAACGGTACGAAATCATAAAGTGACTCTAGTGCTGAATATTTAGAGTGTATCAACTTCGCACCGCTTTCCGCCGCCGAACCCGCCGAAACGACGGTTTGTTTCAAATGAGACGCAGCAAAAGTTTGTAATTATTAGTTTTTGTCACTTTGTCATCAAGGATACTTTTTTAAGGATGAAAAATAGATGATCTTAATAAACATTCAACAAAATGTTCAATACTGTTATTTTTTAAGTTAAACACGGATACTTCGTGATCCAATAGCTACTGTCAAGGGACTAAAAGAAATTTCGTTACTTCCTAAATGTATTTATCTCTTTTACTAGGTTATTATTATATACCCTGAGTGTATGAGAAAGATTAGAAGCCAGCCTTGCAACAAAAACACTCAAACCCGTCGTGCCTATACAGCCTACATCTCACGCAAGTGCACGTAATACTCAGAGAGAACGTCTCCTTGTAATTCTCTGGTAATGACGGTAATCATTTTACCATCTTCATACCAATACCCTACGTCTGTGCAGACCAATAGGGTTGTTGCCTATGACCGTGCGAATAAAAGGAAAAAGTTGATGTGTGTATAATTTAGTAATTGTAGAGCAATGAGTTACATTTATCGACCGGAAAATTGGTCTAAACTTACACGATTAATAGTTTTATTTTTATTAATAAGTAGAACGAGTAGTTTTAAAGATTATGAGCCATCAACCGTAATGATCAGTTTATGGCAAGAATTAATAAAGCTGGTACGTTTATGTAAGCATATCGTCATCTTTTTAAATTCTTTCTGCCTTTTACTGTTTGTGTATTTAAGTACTTATCCTACAATTACAGGTGCATAGAGTAATTTTTTTTCTCAGTTCAAATATAGATATTTATGTACTCATACATTTTAAGTACAAGTTACTTATACATACACTAGAAATCAAACATGTCTGTATAAAAAATGATTTTGTTAACTTGTAAATAGATATAAATTAAAGAAGTATTGAGGTTGATGACTTTTATTGCGCTGCCCTATCACTAGATTGCAGTCGTGATACAACTTTGTCTTTAGATGTGATCATGGAAATGATATACAATTTTATAACAAAACAGAAGCACTGTTATCCATACATAATTGTTACTAACCAGAATGTTGGTTAAAAACCGTCTTATTCTACATGTGCTGGGCAGCGTTTTTTTATAAATGCATATATTTTATGATTTTAGTCCATAACAGTGGATTCAAACAAGTTAGGAATAAAACTAGTCACGAAAGATCAATTACCCTCGCAGGGTATATCTAACTGAAACCGTCAAAATGAAAATT
Organism: Anania crocealis; assembly: GCA_949315895.1. Classification (NCBI taxonomy): domain Eukaryota; kingdom Metazoa; phylum Arthropoda; class Insecta; order Lepidoptera; family Crambidae; genus Anania; species Anania crocealis. Next base: position 18,387,285 of record OX438880.1, on the reverse strand, counting down.
TTTGAGTAAAATACTGTAAGTACTTATGTTTCGAAATATTTAATCATATAAAACAATATAAATAATATTATGTGCTTGAATTAACACCCTGAAATTTATTATCCGTAAATTCTGTTCTCTGATTCAAATATTTTTTGAAATTTTTACATATAAGTTTTGTCAAATGTTAGTTATTATTGATATTCATGTAAGCACCACAATCCTTACTAATATTTTATATGTGAAAATAGTTCTATTTGTCAGTTAAACTCTTACTCCTGTTAAGGCGTACTGAACTGATTTTGATTATATTTAGTACAAAGATAAATTAAACTTTTAAATATAAATATTTTTAAGACATGCCTCACTGGGCCACACAAAGCCATCTAGTCCCAAATTAAGCTACTATTAAGTACCCTGTCGTATGGGGTACTAGACAACCGATAAACTTACTTATATACTTTTTTTTTTTTTTTGTAAATACATACTTATAATACATGGAAAACACCCAGACCAGTACAAACAGACATGTTCATGCACACAAATATTTGTACTGAGCGGGGATCGAACCCGCGACCCATGGGTCAGAAGCAGCGTTAACTACCGCTGATCCAAATGGTTGTCAAATCCAACTTTGATAAAGGACATAGCCTAGTTTATATACCACTGCTGGGCATCGGTTTTTACTTGCCGGATATAGTAATATAATATATCAAATATATTTTTATCAACCCTACCCTGTAATTTACAAACAACATATCTAAACATCCTAGTGTTAAATAGTTAGTAAAACTTAGTTCACGTATATACCTGTAGACAGCAAGCTGCTTCACTGTTTTCGAAGTGCACTCGATAATGTTCAAAGTTCACACGAAACTAAACTATCCCGGGGCTGTTAAGCGAGCACTCGACCCCGAAGACCCGAACGAATAAACCGAGTAATGCAGCGAACTTTTATGTTCGATACCGGCGCGAATGTTCGGTGAACGCGACGAACACGCAACCGGCCGGGCGTCTCAAACCGAATGAAATGGTGAAGAAGACGCCGCGGTCTTTTATAGACGTGACCGTAACCTGACGCCGGATAACGGACACTGCCTGCGCCCGAGCCACTCGATTAACAACCGTGCTGCGCCAGCGCAAGGGACTTATTCTCTGCCGGGAAAAGCCCCTTCTCGTTGTAACAGATAGATAGAATTTTCAATAAAGTGCCTGGAGCTGAACGCTGCAATATTCTGGTGTTAGCGTTTGCAAACCCTAGACGACACGACGGGAACATAAATGACGTCGGATTAGGCCATACTCCTAGATACCGAAATAAATCGTTGCAATCTTACAACGAGCAAAACTGTTAACCCAAACAAGGCAGAACATAGCAGTCATTCATTTCCCACATTTGTTACTACGTAAAAATGTGGTGTGGTGGTATACTCACATTATTCTAAACATAACTTTTATAACTGTCACAGTAGAGAGACTACGTGCCATAAATTTTGCTATGGCTAAGGATCTTTTTCTTTTTGATGAGTACATAATAATATGCAGCTAGTTTTGAAGGAAATTTTTTTCAGAAAAAAAATGCCAACGTTTATATAAAGAATGAAAAATATGTTAAATAAAAGAATATGTTAGCAGCAATGCATATATAATTTTCCAAAAATTACCGAGATGTGACCAGGTAGATTTTAAAACTAAAAAAAAACAAAGAAAGCTACGACATGAGTATTAATAATGTTAACGAAAGTCAAACAGCATATTATTATAACAAAAGCCAGTCAAGTGTACATCCAGAACTGGAGTTTTTGGTGCGAAAACCTAATTAACATTAAGTTATCTCTTCTAGATTTCATCATCTTCAATCAATATTTGAGTCCATTGCTATAAATAGGCCTCTTGAGAAGGAGGATTTAGCCATAATCGCCACTCTTGGCAGGTGGGTTGGCTATTGGCTCTCGCAGTTTGGCCAATGGTGGAGAGAAGACGCTGTCTATCATCTTCTAGTGTGGTACTCTTTTAATCGCCTCTTACGACACCCATAGGCAGAGGCGGCGTAAGGCGTCGCGGTGCACGGGGCCCCGCACCTCATAGTTTTAGTAAAGAAAATGTATGTAAATCCTACATACATCATAATAAATACATTAAAATTGGTTATCAACTTAGAGATATTTCACTCTTTGGCTTAAGTGTGAATGAAATACTAGATGTTTCTGATAATCTATTTCACGAAATTACTTATACTGTCTGAGGGCCTCGCAAAGTGCTTGCCCATTCTATCAAAGGGCCTCGCGAAATGTACCTCGCCCACACTAAGTTTAGGCCTTACACCGCCACTGCCCATAGGAAGAAAAGGGCTGCGGCTATTCTTAGGCACTACGCGACAGGTAGATCTCAGTATTTGTAATAAATTGTGTGTGTAAGTGAAATTCAAAACTAAAGTGTAATATGTAGTATCAGGTATACCGGACAAGTGAATATATAATATATCATTGCAATGATGATATGATAAGTCACAGCGTGGATATAGTTCATTGGACCGTAGCGGCGTTGTGAATGAAGTGTTTTGCGTTTTGCACAACGCGATTATAGTAAAATTACCACACAGAGAGCTATAGATTAATGCGGTTACGTGCTTGGCACTGGCAGCTTCGCACTGGTCCTGACATGTGAACGAGCAAATTAGATGAATGCGGAACAAGAACTCGGCTTATGTGGGAAAATATTTGCTTTCTTAAGTCTTATAAAATGCAGTTGAGGTTAACGTTACGGTGGAGAGCAATTAAGCGTGTGCTGATGCATGATTCAGTAGGTAAAATTGAACTTACGATGAATGAAGAAGAAACAAAGCTAGCACACACCGCAATGTATAGCAGATGTAACAAAAACCAGAGTGGAATTGAGTGATTATTTGCAAACACAATACTATAATTACGAGGTGTTAGTGTCTCTGCAAATGTGTAGAAATGTATGTAGGTATAATGTTACTGCATAAACAATTACATCGTAAATAATGTTAAGACTTGGCGTTTTTCGTGTAACTTCTGTATTGGTTCTGTGTGACAATGCATAACTTGTAACTGATCATCAATACCAGCAAACATCAAATCCTGTCCAGAGGCAGGATTTTGGCATAATTGCCACGTTTTCCAGGATCGCAATGGAAGTCTCCACCAATGGTAAAGATAGGTCCATATTTTTAAGTCAGTACAAGGAAGTGCAATTCTATTTTATGACGGCATACGGTACTTTAACTTATTGTTTAAACCAATATCATTGATTAATTCAAACTTATTAGATAGGGCAGATATTGAGCCCAATAGCTGGCTGGTAGAATGCTAAAACATTAAAAGCTCCTTAGCTCAGATGCAAGAGTAGTCCCCCGAATGGCCCATGTGTGTGGGTTTAAATCTATCTCTGGGACAACCGATCTAGAGATCACCTATATGAAATTTAGTTTATATGTGCAGTGACATATAAAAAATAAACATGTTGTATCTTATTTTAATTATGACGACAAGTTTGGTTCAGTTGTAGTAAAGGATGCTTCTGAGCCATGGATCACGGGTTCGATTTCCGTACAGTACAAATATTAGTGTGCACGAAAAAATCTGTTTCTACTGTTTTCATACTATTTACAAAAAAATATATGTAAGTAATATTAAAGGTTGTCTGTACATATAGAACCTTATAACCTTATCTACTAGTAGCTCACTTTGAGACTGGAGGACTCTATGTGGTCCAGTGTGGCAAGTCTTGAAATATATAGTGTCTAGTTTGAATGAATAAGCAATCTCAATGATACAATTTTGTGATCATCATCATGTACGATATCTTATCGAAACGATGCCAACTGCTGGTCTTAGACATTTTTTGTGATACTTTGCCAAAACATATATTATAGCTGTTGCTTTAATTTTGACAATCATTCTCTTCAATAACACTGTCTGTTTAGTCGATTAAAATAGTTATCTCTTTAAGAACATACTTACAAAATACATTTCAACTTTAAAATTGAACCTACCTCTTTCTCGATAACAACAACATTGTTTTTATTTCATTATTATACGACCATTATGACTGTGGTTTTGACAGTAACTTTTTACTTTCGTGTGGAAATTACACCGTCATCACAAAATATGTGAAACCGAAACAAACAAAGAACAGTCAAGAGTGAGAGGCTATCAGAGTTCCGCATTGTTAAAAGGTACTAAATTAGTAGAAGTAGGTATTTTACCCAACCCACACCCGAACCGAAAACCGAAAAACCGAAAATTACTTAGCAAAAAATCTCAACTCTACCCGATATTATAAAAAGTACAGTCAAAATGAAAAACATTTAAACGACATATTGTATATTTTTTTAATATCAACATTTTTATTATCAATTAGAACAATCGACATTTGAAATAATATAGTAAAAATAATATATTTTAACAAAACACGTAATAACAAAACTGCGATGAAAAAAAAGACTAATCGTGCAAAATAATTTTTTTTTTCTTAAAATTATGTTTATTTTAGGAAATAATTGTTAATAGTCAAACTAATTTCTTTTAAAAAGGCATCAATTGTGATTCATTTCTTTTCGTAGTCTTCGGTCAAATTCTTTATCCCTTAAGATAGATACTAGTTTTTCTTCTTTTGTTCATGTCAGTTCCTTTTTCAGAATACCTAGAACAAGAAAAAAATAAACAAAATTGAATGATTTGTAGGACATGGTTAGAGATATAATTTCGTGTAGGTAGTAGGTATTATTGCAGTACCTATCATACGCAGTATCGCATCTTATGATATCATTTCTGACTGTCTGCAGAAACAGAAGAAAACTAGGATTTCTTTCTAGAATATTTGGAATTAAAATCTTATACTAAATTGGTAGATTGGTGGCGTTATTTGTAGCGACACCACTTTTTTACCATTTCTGATAGTTCAAGCCACTGCGTGACAAAATAATCATTAAACTCCGACTTCTGAATTAAACAGATAGATAGATATGATAATATATAGAACATTACTCATATTCTGAATTATTACTCAATTAAAGCTTTTCTATCTCACCTTCGTTCCATTATTGTCAGCCACTTCAATGTCTTACATCGTCATCCCAATCATAATATCATGATGGTAAACATTTTTCCATACCTAAATTATTATTTTTTTGTTAACTGTAGGTACCCTTACTTTTTTCTATTAGCAAAAATGAAATCGGCTAGAGTGGGGACGAAGCCAACTTTTCCTCTATCCGGGCGACTGCACTTTGTTTAGTTTCAATTTAATGAATTGATTTCCAATTTGTACTAATAATTTATTTGCTTCAAAAACAATTTTAAAAATATTATTGACATAATAAATAAAAAGTTGAAGCAGAGGACTAATTTTATCACATTTGAGATGTATAGATTTAAAAAAAACCTTCATATGTCACCGATCAACTTCATTTTAAAACTTTTAGACTGAAATATAAAATATGTATTTCCGTAGTCCTGATATTTTACGACTATGTACACCAATGTACTCGTACACCCACCAACATCACGTAAGACACTATTTAAAATACTTAATTAAATTTTAGTAGTTATTAAAGCAATAATGATTTTGTGAAGGATGCAAAGTAAAAGGGTTCACGGCTATCTTTGAATCGATTAGTATATTCAGGCCGTATACAGATACGTCTTTCTTTCTGTTTTATTAACTATTTTGTTAATGATGATAATATTTCGTTATTTACATTTCTTTACAGACAATCAAATACTTAACAAACACATAAATTGGCAAATGTTTAATAGAGCAGCTACTAAATTGCATAAATTAAAATATTAATTCACCAATCCTGTAAGAAAGTTCGTACACATTGGTTTTGGTTTTAATTGCCATAAATCTCATGCAAAACAGCAACGATCGTTGTGAAGGAATGTTATAAAATAAAAAAAGTGTATATGTTCTGCACGTCTTTTTATCGGATAATGACTTCTAGTGCAATAAAAACAAACGTGGTACAAACTCGAGCTTTTTAATCTCACTTCCTGCGGTTTCCCAAAGGAGGATTTAAGGCCAACTGTGCGCCGTACAGCAGTGAAAGTTAATGTCGATTCGCATTGCTACTCATTAACTCCGCGATGAAAATCTTAAATTACACTGCACACGGCATGACTTGATCTATTTTTATTTGTGTAAAATTCAATTACTCGCTTCTGACTGATGGAGAACGCTGAAGGCTCTAGCTAAGAAAATAACAACTATTTGTAGTCGCACATCATAATGAACATTCCTTGTCAGAGCTGCAGTGTAGAGCTGGCAATTGCGAAGATTAAATTAAGTAATGGGTTGAATTGTTTCAAACAAAACAGTTGATGAAATGCTCCATTGCTGCAACTGTTCTTGACTTGAAAGTATAATTTTTAATATTACATTAGCTTTTGCCCGCGCCTTGATATGCGTATAACTTATATTTATAAATATGGAGTTCAACATTCAAAATATCGATGAAAACTGTTGTTCTGGCTTCTGCTCTAAGCAAGACTCATTGATGAAATATTAGTTTGTCATGTACAAATTATAGGCTCGTTACAAATCATGCGTTATATAACCTTTTAAGTTATGGGATGGTTGAATATTTATAGTGTGCTTTTGGCAATAGCCATTCAAAAGAGCCAACATTTAACACATTGAGCGCCATGGGGGTCACCGGTGACCTCCAAACAATAAAATTTTAATTGTGTCTAGTACTTCGGCAGTTAAAGGCTTAAGATTAATATTTTTCCGTCTAAAATTCCGTTCGAGGAACAGCAGTATGTAATAGTAGAATGCATAATTACACACATATAAATGATAACACGGTTAGCCGTAGAACGCTGCACTAATTACAGTTTGCCTCGATCGATCGGTTCTTGATGCCCGACTTCGGCAAAACCAACAGGAAGAGTAATGATTTCAGCAGTCTATACGTGAGTAACACTGAAAATGTTTAGAACTGGCCAGTTAGAAACATTGCTAATGAAAACTTTTCTTGAATTTCAATTTTAGAACTCTTTGGTAACCTAACGTAGTATTTGCATTCATTTGTCATTTGTTTTTGTGAATTGGCGGCAAATCTAAAACTCTTGTTACACGTAAAAATTAACCTAACGCGAGAAAATTTTCGGTCAATGATTTATTATGACTTTCGTTGTGGGCTTACTCAACAACAAAGCTATGATAGGCTGTGATTAGCATTTCTTAATGAAGCCCCATCTCGTGCCTATATTTACAATTGGTTTAACGAGTTTAAGCGTGGACGTAGCAATCTCAATGATGATCCTCGTGAAGGACGTCTTTAAACAGCGACTACTGAAGATAACATCAGTGCTGTGCGACGCATGATAGAGGAAGATAAGAGAATGACCTATTAGCAGATACGGGCAAGCCTAGACATTGGTATGAGTCAAGTTCACAAAATATTACATATTTAGGCGTCAGGAAGCTTTGTACCAGATGGATTCCCCATACTTTAACCGACGACCACAAACACCTTCGCATGGACTGGTGTCGCCAAATGTTAGATAAGTTCAACGGCGGTGACTCAAATGCTGTATTTGACATCGTCACAGGTGATGAAAGCTGGATATACTGCTACGAACCCGAAACCAAAAGACAATCAGCTCAGTGGGTGTTTCCTTTCGAGGATCGGCCAATTAAGGTGAAGAAAGGAAGAAGTCAAGGAAAAAACATGATTGCCTCATTCTTTGATCGGAAAGGTTGTGCTAGAAGATGGAAGGACAGGTACTGCAGACTGGTATGTCAATAGCTGGTTGCCTGTTGTCTAGGAAAAAATTCGACAACCGCGCCCTCAAAGCAGGATCCTCCTTCACCACGACAATGCTTAGCGCACTCCGCAAAACGGACTGCTGAATATTTGACTATGGCAGGTGTCGAGATAATGAGTCATCCGCCATACAGTCCTGACCTGGCGCCCTGCGACTTTCATTTATTCCCAAGAACTAAAGATAAAATTCGAGGTATTCGCTTTACGAGCCCTGAAGATGCGGTGAAAGCGTACGAAGATGCCATAGAAGAGACACCTAAGGAAAAATGGGCCCACTGCTTTTCTCAGTGGTTCCATCGAATGCGACGATGTGTAGAGAGGAACGGAGATTACTTCGAAAAACAATAAAAGTATTGGCAACTTTCTACATTAAGCCGTTTTTCATTTTCTAAACAATCAATTCCTTATTATAGTTCGGGTAACGTAGGTTAACTTTTGTTAAAAAAAGTTTGCAGTCATAACGGGTGGGGTATCAAATGAAAGAAGACAAAATTCTTAGTACAAAAATGTGTAAACGATACAGCGAATATGTGGTGACTTTGAAATCATTGCATTTTCGTAGTTTTTTAAACTATTTATTTACTATTAAATTTTAATATTCTAATATAATATGCATTGTCTTAATTTATACATACCAATAAATCACATGTTTTTTTAGAAATAATTAACAATAGTGTAATAGCCCTTTTTCACTAGAATTACTTCGACATACGATTTAAGTTCAGCATTACCTGTGATAATTTGTTAAAAAAACTAATACAATTTCTCATGAACGAATTTCCCACTTTTTCCAGTCTGAAGCCTGGAACGGTAAGTTTATTTTTATTTTTGGTATTTAAATTTTGTACGTAACTTTTCTTAAGAAATCAATGTAGGTTCTTACGGACGTTAATAATGTTCTTGAAAATGTATTGAGAAGCCTCTGTAAGTATATTAATCTCTTTGAAGAACTCTTTTTGCGAGTCACGGGGTTGAAGGCCGTAAATAGCCCCGTACAGCACGTAACATTGAACCTTCCGGAAATCAAACCGGGACCTCAGAGCTGGCTACTCGTAGTCACTCGACTCAATGTCATCCTTTCGACATCTGTAGGCAACCCACATACATTTTGGCAAAACACGTTGCGAGTGTTGCAACCATTGATTGGAAAAACAACGTCCTACGTAAAAGACTCGCTTCACTTTATTGACCTCATTAGGGACATCAAATTGGATACGGACGATATAGTGGTAAGTTCCGATGTCGAATCATTGTTCACCAATGTGCCCTTGAAGGAATGTTTGGAAGTAATCAGGAACAGGTTGTTTGACAATGAACTGCCGGATGAATATATTGTTCTTTTAAAAAACTGCTTGGACGGTAACTATTTCCTCTACCGTGGTCAATATTACCTCCAGATTGACCGAGTCGCTGTGGACAGTCCTGTTGCACCTGTGATCGCCAACATCTGGATGGAACATTTTGAGCAGAAGGTATTAGCTAGCGGCCCGGGTATCGTAAAGATGTGGAAGAGATATGTGGACGATGTCTTCTGCATCATAAACGGAGACCAAGCGGAAGTGGAACGATATTTGCTTCATCTTAATTCTGTTCATCCAAACGTAAAGTTTACTTACGAGATGGAGAAGAACAGAACCATGGCGTTCCTGGATGTTCGGGTGACAGTGAGTTCGGATGGAACATTAGCACACTCAGTTTATCGAAAATCAACTCACACGGACAGGTATCTGCATGCCTCTTCACATTACCACCCTCGTCATCTTGAAGCAGTTGTTACGTCACTTATTAACAGAGGACATCATTTATGCGACCCTGAGCATTTGGGAGCTGAGCTGAAGCATGTTTAAGAGGTACTGACAAGAAAAGGCTACAACGTGACAAGGAGACGCATGGAAAAGAGAATCAAGAGGGATACGCCACCACTTGGTGAGTCGAGAACCAGCTTTTCTCCCGTATGTGAAAGGGATTACGGACAAAATTGGAACAGTACTAAACAGATACTCCATCAAGACTGTACATAAGTGGTGGTCTAAAGTAACGAAGGAGATACGCTCACCAAAGGACGTGATACCTCTGCAGACACCGGGAGTATATAAAATCGATTGCAGCTGCGGTACATAGGACAAACAAAACGTACAATCGCAGAAAGGGTCAAAGAACATGTCGCGGCTGTTAAGAATCGACAAACGTGCAAATCCGCGATAGCAGAACATTTATTGAATTCAGGCGTTAACCACTGGATGGAATTACATGATCCTAAAATCCTCTCAACCGATCGTCATTACTACTCAAGATTAATACGTGAAGCTATTGAAATTAAAATACATAAGAATTTCAATAGAGATGGATTTCATTGGTCATCATCATGGAACCCAGTGTTAACGATGTGTAAATCGTGTGTTATGCCGTTAGTGAGAAACTCGGACTCTGTTAGTGTAGTTTGTCGAGCTGACTGTACGAGTGACAAAATTGTCAAAGAAGTGCGTGTAGAAGGAAACATTTTTTCTCAACCGGCCAGACGACGCCGAGCGCCTCCAGTGTGCCCGCGACCATGATTCGTGCAACCACCGGGTCGAAACGTCGGGAAGGTAAATTACTATTTACCCTTAAATAACGTAGTTCGTTGCATTAAACCCCGTAAGTGTTAAGTGTAAAATTGCAACAAGAAAGTTTAAAATCCTATGTAGGCAACCACCTCAACGCCTGCAAAATTTTCATGTCTTAGATTGTGTGTGTGTCTGACACAGTAGGTTTTAAAATTTTCTGACATCAGATCACCTTTCAAGGACAATCATATGAAAAGAAGATTACCACGTACATATAAGTACCATCATGACGATGATGTTACTATTGGTACCGATGATTACAACTTTTAAACCTTGTGTTGACTTCAAGTACTTATAGGATGAACTCATCTAAATCGTTGTACACTGTAAAACATATTACGTGGTAACAATGATATCAATATAATTGCGTGGTCATATACTATAAAAATAATGTGATAATTTTAACTTATCTAATGAAGAACCTTAATTTTTTTCAGCGGTCAAAAAATAAGACAAAACCACGCCCTAACTACCACAATTGGATCATGTTAACTAAATGTTTGTTTTGGTTTTGCTACATCATCGCAAACTCAGCGTGGCCTTTTTGCTTTGACTTGCGGCCGGTAAAACACTATACGGTATCACTTTGACCGGTGTTTAAGAACATGTTCCGAATGATTACATTGCATATGATGTGGGTTATTGTGTTAATGTTGTGAACGCTTAATACACGATGTGACAATTTGTTAACAACGCGTGCACCAACACCGGCGCGAACACACACCTCGTACCCTCGCATCATAATCTTTTCATGATAGATTATAAATATTTACTTACCTACTAGTTTTTAGGGAGAAAAGAATGGGTGCCCTTCGGTTCGCCTAAAATTTAAAGTCCTAATTTCATTTGGCCGAACCGTATTGGCCTAAACTTATAACGTATAATTATTGTCTAGTCTAACAGTTGTTTTCGCACTATTATAGTTTGGTCTTAAAATTGAAAACCCTAATTTCAGTATGTCTAATATCGAATGCACTAAAATGGATTCGCATCTTTTTTTTGGCATTACGCTAAGTATTGAAAGCTCTAGTTTTTTTTAAACCATAATAAGTTTAAGAAACGAATCGCTCACAAACCGACCAGTCTTGTCTGCCCTACCCCTAGAGTGTAATTCAAAAGCGCGTAGGCGCGTAGGGGCGAGGCGGCCCGCGGACTGAGAAGCAGAAGCTACGGTGGTGAGCATAAGCCATCTGCGACGATTAGCACGCGTGGGACCGCCGGAGCCCCGCAGCGCCGAAGCCGTCACGGAAGTCTTATTGTTTGGATCATTGCATGATTGCTTGATTGCATGCATGCTTGCTTGTTTGCATGCATACATGCTTGCTTGCTTGCTTGCATGCATGCTTACTTCTTTGCATGCATGCATGCATGCATGGCTATTTAAAATATTGATAAACTTTTAAACTTTCTGCGAATAAAAATTTGGAACTGTAAATGGTAGCTGTCAGGATATATTCGGCTAAATGTCGCATTTGGGAAATTATAATACGGCGATATACAGTAAGGCGTAGTAAAAATAGGCTAAATACGTTTAGGAAAAGTAAAAATGTGCGAAAAATATTTAGGCTAATAGTTTGTGGACCAATGACAATTAGGAGTATAAACAATTCGGCATTCCGATATATACCCGTTACTTTGATGTCTAACCTGCATTATTATAAAGATTCACCAAAATCTGTTCTGTAGTTTCTGCGTGAAAGAGTAACAAACATCTATTCATCCATACATAGAAACTTTCGCGTTTAGAATGTGTAAGGATAGGTACTCCCTTAACTTAAATAGAGTTAACTAGTCGACCAAGTTAAGTTAGTGGTGCGAGATGCGAATAGTACGCAAGAGTCCCAGCTTCGATTCCTGATTAGGTCAATTTAGAATACTATATTTTTAAATTGATTAGGTTTTGCAAGGGAAGGGTAAATTTTTATTATAGATTTAATATACTGTTGAACTAAATCTATGGTTATTCTCGTCACAAAAAGAAACAGATCACATAGACGCTTAAAAAACTCACATAGTTTTCCAAGACCTTATACTTAAAGCATAATCATACGGCAAAAATAAGAAGATGCTTTAAATTTTTTGCAGTCAAAATGCAAAGTTATTAAAATAAAACAGCCCTGAAAAAAAAAATATTCTACTACCTCAAGTAGTCTTGGAAGCTCAAAAAGAGCAGTTGCCTTATTAGGAAATAGTTGTGAGTTAAAATGAACAAGGCAACCCAAAAATAATTTCCAAGGATAACAACTTTACTAGTTTATCACTTGAATCTTCAAATAATAATTCAGTTATATTGGAAGCTTTGATTTTGGTTCAACTTACTCACACAAATGTAACACCCATAACTATAACGAATCAGTAACACTCTCTTATAGTCAACGCTTGCTCGCGATTACTTGCTCCGTTGCGCCTTAGTGAATGGTGTCCTGCGATGTCCTTATTTTAAGCCCCGCCTATTATGGGTTCTATTTTGAAGAACCATTTCATTAGCTAAGCTACGCCCGAAGATAAGTATTATTTTTAGGCTATAATAGCCCCTTGCTGAATACTATTTTTAAAGTTTTTTTTTAAATACATGGTCATGATTTATTGCATTTCTTTATTATTGACTAGCTGTTCCCCGCGACTTCGTCCACGTCAATTTCTGATATTATGAACGCGATTATTTTTGCAACATTTTTCACTGATGCTTCGCTCCTATTGGTCACAGCGTGATGTTATATAGCCTAAAGCCTTCCTCAATAAATGGACTATCCAACACAAAAAGAATTTTTCAAATCGAACCAGTACTTCCGGAGATTAGCGCGTTCAAACAAACAAACAAACAAACAAACTCTTCAGCTTTATAATATTAGTATAGATATTAATTATTAAATTGATGATAAACTTACCCGAAAACCTAGATAAATATACTCGTAGACGAACATCATTACAGATTAATAATAAATCCTAATTTGCCATGGTAATAGAGATACCGTACAGCTGTTTCATTTCGTTTTCGCACCTTTTATTTGAAGTCTCACTAAGATGTTTTTGCTCGGGCGTCGACGATCCACTCGTCAATAAAACTGGGTCGGTCGTCCAAACATTGATAATACGTAGCACTTTTACTTTGGAGAGATCGACCATTATTAATTCTACATTAGTACCGCACAGATGATGCGTCAGCACATTGTAATCACTAGAGCTATAGCTCTCGAACAATTATTCTCGCAGAAACAAAACCCTGGCATGAACAAAACATGCTACTCAATGTTAATTGATATTAGGTGTTTGACCGACTGAGCTTTGAGAGAGATTCGACTGTTAATTAGAATATTAATTTCTGTTTTTACTATCCAAGATGTATTAATTTGTTTGATGATAGAGATCGCTATCTTATTTTTATAAATTGATAGAAAGAAAGCGTTAATAATTATAGCTTGTAATATTGGCGTGTTTGATATAACGAAATAATGTTTTATTGATACAAATATGTTTAATTTGATTCAGTAATAATTGTAAACATTTTGACCACATTTAGGTAGACAAAATTTTCAAACAGAGCGGCCGCAAAACTTTTTTATTTTTAAAATATTCTTAAATAATCAGGCACGTTGTTGTATTGTTATAAAATACGCTTTTTTAACCTAACGCTAACCACTAACTCTCATTTATAATTTTTTTCTTTTTCCAAGGTTGCCATCCACAGAACAGACAATATCTCTTCTGTGTTGCCATCAATCTAGTGCAAAAATAACGGCTGATTCAAATCATTCCTAAACTTTTGGAAAGCTCATATTTATATAACCATAAATACATAGCCATTTCTGCGAAGAATTTCTTGTTGTTTTGATGTGGCATTTCCGAATTTTTTATTAGTTGCTACCAGCGAAACTTCTGACTATTTGGAAGAATATTGAATTTTTAGTTTTTTTTTATAAATAATGGGCTTGCTCTTGACTACATACTTAACTATACGGTTAAGAAGAAGCCTAAGATGGAGCGAGCTTACCCAGAGGTACTGGTTTTCCCACACACCAGCGAAACACAGAAAAACTGTTTGGCGCTGGACTCCGGCAGGAGGGTGGTAGCATCCAGGCGGCCTCTCACGAAGCCTACCACCGCAGAGGGATCTGTTAGCCGTCATCATTGGTTCGAAAACCAAAGATGCCGTTACCCAGGGTGGACCACTAGGAGGTAGATCCCACCACCCCAAAAGATTGCAGACTACATACAATTTTTTACAAGGTTGACCGATTTTGATGCTCTTGTTGTTGGCTATCTTATCTCTGAAGAGTGCAGACATAGTTTAAGATTTTTCTAATTTGCACTAAAGAAAGAAAGAAATAATCTTTCTTTCTTTCTAATCGGCTTGACCGATCGGGTTGAAATTGTGTATGTGTATTGCCCTAATTCGGCCTAGCTGTTAAGGACGAGCTAGGTGACTAACTCATTTACAGAAGAATATAGTATTATGGTAAATAGGTCACAAATTTTAAGTCATGCACCAACTTAAAATTGATTACTCATTTCATCCTTTTCGCTGGAAAAAAATATTGGATACATGGTTCGATTTATAAAATGTCGAAGCAAACCATGAAAGAAAATCACATGAGCATTACAGTGTTTTTCAGTGTAGCGATGCGGTGGGCGCATGCGCAGGCTAGGCGTAGGGAAGTGCGCGACGCGCGTGCGCCGCCTAATCGCCGCGTAACGGTGGCGAACTGTAAAGCGCGCCACGGACCGCGGGCCGCGTGCTAAATTTGCCGAAACACCGCGATCTCTAGCGGGAAAATCTTAATTCACTTTAATTCGTGTCGATGCCCGTCCATAACTGAAAAAAGTTAATTATACAAAAAAGGCACGATCACAAAGAAATGTGACATTTTCTTCTATCAATATAGAAAAATTACAACGAAACCACGACAGAACCTATTTTTAAATAAAAAGAAAAAGTTACGGCTTGAATACATATAATTTGAATGTTTACTAACGACATTCTGGTTTATGAGTGGCGGTAAGTTTAACCTACATACAACAAAACATTTGTTAGGGTCAAAAGTTAAGTAAGTACTACTCATTTATTCATTAAACGCTAGCATACACAGCGGTCTGGCAGCTTGGTTGCTTTTAATTCAGGACCATATTTGATATATAAAAGAGTAAAATATGGTTCACGTTCACAACAGAATAATATACAGAATGACATTTCATCACCTTAAATTTTTTTAAAGGCGTTCAGCATCGTATTTAGAGCCCATTTATGAATTAAAAAATGTAAATCAAGTTTTCACCTAAAAATATTTTTCGCAACATAGTTTTCAATGTTTACGATCCTAAGCCTGTGACAGTATGAAGGGAAAATCAAAAACTTATGAATAGTATCGTTATGAATGAATGGGATGCGCATCGCGTAAAAAAAGACGTGTTGCTAGAAGGCCGTATCAAAAATATTAATTTTTTTACATCATTTTCTAAGTGCTCTATCTTGACATTTTTTGTACTGGGCTATACCAAAAGAAAAATACGTCATTTGTTTTTTATCTCGTAGATTGTTATATTAAAATTTGGAAAGTGGTTAAAATTTCATCATGTATAGAAAAAGCGACCGCAAGTATCTAGATCGTATGTTATATTTCTAGTTTAAATTTAACAAAAGAAAATTCTAAATGCATTTACCGAGGGCTCAATCTGAGCCGTTTTCATAGTTCTGTATCAGTCACGATTAGACAACATCATTTTAAATAGTAGCACCGTTACTTTCCTTTACTTTACCTACACCCCCTCTTTTAAGCTCTAGAGACCGTATTTTTGTCTATCAAGTAAGTAATATATTTTTTAATCTGAAATTGGTTTTGCCACCCAAACAAATACCTATTTGTTAGTACTTCGTGTTTGTTCTACATCAGTAGTTAAACAAAATACGAAGTACTGACATCTGTATGATGGTGTAGTAATAAATCAGTGTAGAAAAGACATAATGTCAAACTGTTCCTCATTAAAACTGATTTTTCCGGTTGAAAGTATATTTTGTCCATTAATCATCTATTTTCCAATTAACATAATTTAAATAGTAAATAAGACTTACTGATTATTGAAGGGTTTTTGTATTATTAACGTAAAAATTTACTGCTTGGCATGACATCTATCGTCAGCTAGTTAAATAATAAAACTCGCTTGTAATGTTTTGTAATAGTACCTACGCCCACTCATTAGGACATTGCTTGCTGTCACAGTAATTATAGTGTGCATCTCTCCAGCGAAGCCTTGAACGGAATCCAGATGGTTTACCGCTAACAATCTTCAATGGTGATGTGCCTCGCGGAGCCCGTTAAACTGTTTTACCTTAGCTCATATGCAGTGGTGGCTGTCGTTAAGCTAGATACACAGCAGCTTTACAACAGGCTAGGACAACATTTACTATCGATAAGCAAATGTTGACGTTTCTAAATACAAACACACAGTATATATTGAATACTAATGAATGAATAAAAGGGTAAACTTCGAAATAAATTGAAATCGGTATAGGAGTACTCACTTGCAGTTATTTTTTAATTTGTTTTGCATTGTTTATTTAAATTGATCATTTCATGATGAATTTTACATGTGTAGCGCGCATTGTTTTGCGTTTAAAATAATAATCATAACTGACAGACTATTAACTTTCAAATCAGTGTACCATCGAATATTCGTCTGTGATAACAATCATATTAAACGTCCATTATCCTAGCAAACCGCTAGGTTCTCGCGGTCGTAAGTATGCGCATAGTGTAATAGTTCCCTTCTGTTTGTACTTACTGATCTGCTTTGTTCGAGGTGATTCAAGAGTTCCCGCGCGCTTCAATAATTACGAATTTATCTTTTGCAGTACTTTACTAATGCAATCCCAGCTCATCAGATATTAATTAAGCACTTCGCATGTTTGTAACACACTGAGTACCGCAACATTGCCAGTAGGTAGGTACTTAGAAAGTCAATTCTATTACAGCACACCATGAAACACATGAGATTTATCTCATCACGGTCCTTACCCTCTTTATTTACACTATTGATGTATATTATTGAGCAGGAAGCGAATTACTTAGTATATACTTATTTAATCATAAAGACAATGGTAATAAAATACTTATGAAATAAATGAGCTATAGCTATTCAAAATTGAAATGATAATATGAAAAAAAGAAGAAAAAAATGATTTGATTAATTGAGAATTATTAATTTAAGCTTTCTACAATAGTACACTATTGTAAGTGCATAAAAAAATATAAATTTACAAAAAAATTAAATTAATTTTAAATATTAATCAATTTAATTTACAGAACTATAACATGCACTTTGAATGCTTATATGAATTAAGTAAGATAAAGATAAGCTACATTCCTACTTAGACTAATAGGACGAGATAAAATTTAACAGTACCTACACCCAAAGTTTTTCGTAGGTGTTGATAGACTAGTATGCATGTTATATTCAATCAGAAAGGCTACTTTCTTTACGAATTAGTTTGATATAAATCTGGCCTACCTAGATTCTAGAATCATAACATTAAAATTGTATGCTGCGTCATAATAAAATATGTACATTTCTGGAATGTAAGCCACGTTAGGTATACTTAGCCCATCAAACATGTCAATCATACTAATTTAAAGTTCAGAACTTAAAGTTTCAAAGTTTTTCATCACGCCCATATCTAACACTTTGGAACCAATAAAGTATTTATAAATACAATTATGTGTTTGTTATACTATTCACAACTCTGCTTCAAATTTTATTTTCATTTCGATAATCATGTTGAATCTGTTCGCTTTGGTTACTGAAAAGCAGAACACGTATTTTATTATTTTTTAATCAGTAATATTTTTGCCAGACTAAAATAATAATAAATCAAAATGTCTGAAGTGACGCTGGCTGAGGCGAAGCGGGAAATATCAGAATCGTTGACACTGAATACCTTTTGTATGAAGCGTATTGGTTTGTCTTTTGAGGAACCCAAGAATGCGTCATCATACTTCGCGCAGAAGTTAATGTTGGCATTGTCCGTGATGAGCATCTGCTACCACGTTTTCAGTGAGGCTGTGTACATCGGCCTGACCTTGTCTAACTCACCTCGAGTGGAAGATGTTGTTCCGTTATTTCACACCTTCGGATATGGTGCGCTTAGTAAGTTTTGGCCGCCGTTATATATATTTTCATTTTGTTATATTTTAAAAATAATAATCTCAGGAGTTGTAAAATCTAACTAAAGGACGTAAGTTTAAAAAATCAGTTATTTTCGTATTTTTTATAATAATTATAAATGCGAAAGTTGGATGGATGTTTCTTATTCAAGCAAGACAGAACTGCTGAACGGATCTAAATGAAATTTGTGAATAAGAAAGATTATAGACAAGAATAGCACATTATCACGAAAAAGTATACGTTTGCCGTGGGATGAGTTTAAGTTCAAAGTTCTGCTTAAGCTTTATAAAAGCTTAATTTATACTGTATTGAATGTGGTTTTAACAGGTATCGCAAAAGTATTCGTGCTATGGTATAAAAAGGACGTGTTTAAACAACTGATTCATGAACTAGCAGGAATCTGGCCGATGCCTCCACTCGACGAGGACGCTACAGTCATTAAGGCAAAAAGTCTTACCGCGCTACGCATAGCGCATCAGTGTGAGTATTTTCAGCAACTTAGATCAGTAGATAACTAGATATGGTTAATCGAATTCATAATACGAGTAGTTAGTAAGTACTTCTTAGTTAAATTTGTTTAAAATGATAACCCCTTGACTAGATCACTTTTAAACTTTACCAGACAATACTGCCATCCCTATTGCTTGTAGCAAAAACTGATGTAATTAATATTTCCATGACAATTCTCGCAGGGTACTTTGCTGTGAACATTCTAGGTGTCTGGTTCTACAACCTGACCCCTATTATTGTGTACACATATCGTCTATGGCAAGGACAGGAGGTGCAAGTGGGCTTTGTTTGGGTCTCATGGTACCCCTTCGACAAATTCAAACCGATTGCACATGTCGCCGTTTACTTCTTTGAAATATTTGCTGGTAATAATTTTAAAACTTTCATCCAAGTTTTTATTTAGATTTAGATTTATTATTAAATTGCATAAAACTCGGTACTTACATGATATAGATGTTATAGAAATTAAAGAACATTCATGTTTTGCCAAATTATAAATAGCATGCAATAATTAAGGAATACAAGAACCATATTTAACATTACTCTTTTAAGTCATAAAACACCTTTACACTGTAGAAATTGTGCGTACTAAGCCATTTAAATAATTTATTCTTAAATTTTTCCATTGTCAACATTTTAATGTCATTCGGTATTTTATTAAATATGTTGATAGTTTTAGAATAAAAAGTTGCTTGATTATGACTATCAACTTAGAATAAGCGTTATTATTCTAAGTTGATAGTCATAATCAAGCAACTTTCGCCGTATTTAGCCAGTCTGGGAGCACCTTCCAATACAAGTCTATTTGGGGTTTGTGTAAATTATTACGTGGATAAATCTCACAAGCCTTCTTAAACAGATTTGGGTGTCTACGTACAAATAGGCATACCTCGTAAATATACAGAGACGGCAGAGGTAGTAAACCAAGTTCTTTGAATAATGGTCTACATGATTCACTTGGTCGGATGCCGCATATTGCTCATATACACTTTTTTTTGTGCTACAAATGCTTTGTTCTGATCTGTGCTATTACCATACATTATTAGGCCATAGCGTAATATAGACTCTACAGCGTATATTTATTAGCGTTACGAGCCTATAAGTAAGAGAAGAATATAGTAGGTTTCCCCCCAAATTATGTATTAGGGCGGAAACGAAAATCACAAATCAATCGACTGTATTAAGTAAAAGTATCATAAATCTAGAAAACAATCTTAGACTATAATCATCACAATATGTTTCCGTGTCTGTGGCTATTTTCACGCCCATCTTTACAACTACAAATGGCAACAAAAACTGGACATCAATTTAAGATACAAATATTTGTTTTATTGGCACAGAAAAAGTGAAAGTAAAATTGTATATAATTATATGAAAACAACTATCATCATCATCAGAGTGAACAGGAGTAGTGTTGATTTGTGCGATCGTGCTAAGTAGCAATCTAGCAATTAGTCCACTTTAAACATTTGATTATAATGCCAACAACTTAGCTACAAAAACGTGAAAAGATTATTACATGCACGAAGTCGCTGTCATTGTTTTACTCTACTTTCAAGTACAGTATAAGTGGATGGTTCGAATTCATTCTATGCTATTTGTAAAAACTAAGCTACATCATGCTTATATTGTTATTTATATGCAAATGGATAGCTGCCTTATTACTTTTCATGGAAGTGGAGTGGTTCGATAAACTGTAGAGACTGGGCTTACTTACCTATGTACTTAACTGAAGAAAAGTTCTTCTAATTTCTTTTTCAACTCTTTACTTTGTGATCTGTTAGGTCAAACCTGCGTATGGATTATGGTAGGCACTGATCTATTATTTTCCGGCATGGCAAGCCACATAGGGCTACTTATGCGTCTACTGCAGCGTCGCCTAGAGACGCTAGCAACTCTGGAACAGACTGAAGAAGATGATTATAGAGAGATTCTTAGCAATATTAAGCTTCATCAACGACTTATAAGGCAAGTACCAAATGCTTACGATGTAAACCACTCAAAAGTTAGATGAGTATAAAACTTTTTTGTCTTTATTACTAATTCAAGAGTTAAGCTCCAGTCTATAAATGTTTTTTTTGTATTCTTGCATAGAAACAGACACAATTTAACGCATATAATTTCTGAGTAAGAAAAAAATATTTTTCACCAATTTAGAGATCTTTTTAATTTTTTACTAATTTAGATTTATTTTTATTGTCGACAGGTATTGCAAAGATTTGGAATTGGTATTCTCACTCTCCAATCTGGTGAACATTGTCCTTAGCTCCGTCAATATTTGCTGCGTCGTATTCGTCATTGTTGTATGTAACTTACTACCTACACATATATTATCAGTTCATACTTATATTGTGCATAGCTATGTAGATGTGTTACAGATCGTGAAGACTCACTTTTCTTGCTCCGTCACCGACGAAAATGAGCTTGTATTTATATGAACCGTTCCTTTTAGCATTGTACCATTTTAAACTAAACAATAGATAGTGATTTACTTATTTTCAGTTGCTGGAACCGTTTTTAGCTATCAGCAACAAGCTGTTTTTAGGGTCAGCGTTGATTCAAATTGGAATGTTGTGTTGGTACGCAGACGACATCCTTTACGCGGTGAGTGTAACCGACTTACAATGTCATTTAAATACATGTAACATTTAAACGAATTCTATAGAAAGCACTCTGATTACAATGGGAGATCAATTTATAAATGTGTGATATATGACCTGAATATAATGACCTTGTTTATTAAATAATACACATCATAATTCCCTAAAACTCTTGCAAACCGATTTCAAGTGAAATAATATCTCATAGCCGTAGCCCATACCTACTACTCGGTTTTGGTACTGAAATCGTTGACAATAAAATCTGAAAATAAGTAAGTAAATGCCTATAATCATCCCACTGCAGGGAAAAGGCATCTGCATCTGGATTGAGTGTTCTTTTTCAAAAGTTTACGAATTTCACGAATGTTTTAGGAAAACAATTTGATGGTGGAGATCAAAAATTTGTGACAAGTTAAAATAAAAAGTTACGATCAATTAACTGGAACACTCACACCGCCGGCCTGAGAAAAATGCTGTAGATTTTTGTGTTACAAATTCATTTGGGATCGTGCTCGTGTAATAGAGTAACAAAATCAAGAATTTATGTAGCCAAAATTTAAGATTTTACGAACATTCCTTGTGCACAATGTGAGGATTGAGTGTTCTAAGAATATCTTAATAAAATCTAAATAAACCGTTAAAAACGATTGCACAATTGTGAATATGCGTCACAAATTAGGCCCAATCATATCACAAAAAATTTGATTCATAGGGGTAGTACTTTTTAAGAAACGAGATACAGAATTTTTCTCAGTCGGCGGTGTATCGGGAATGGAATATTTCCACTGTTCCTGTCATATTAAAATATTTTTAAGCAAACTCCTTGGTTTTAAAAATCGAATACCATTTATTTATTTAAAAAAAGATTCTCGGTATTATCACAAGGTTTTGTCAAACTTGTTTAGTCGTTGAGAAAATGGAATTGACTCGAGAAAATTCAAGAGCGATGATTTATTATGACTTTCGAAGTGGTTTAACAAAAAATCAGTGAGTCAACCGGATGATTTCTGCATTTGGTAATAAAGCCCCATCCAAAACCACAATTTATCGCTGGTTTGCTAAATTTCAACGTGGACGTGTCAAGCTCAGTGATGATCCCCGTCAAGGTCGTCCAAAAACTGCAGTCGTCCAAGAAAACGTTGATGCTGTGCGTAAGCTGATTGAGGAAGATCGACATGTGACATACCGCGTAATTCAGGCAACTTTAGACATTGGCATGAGTCGAATACAAATAATCTTGCATGAACAATTAACGAAACAAAAAACCAGTCACGAGTTTGAGTGTTCGAAAATGAGTTAAATCCAACAAAAATTGTTCGTTCACGGAGTGTTGCAAAAAAAATGGTGGCCACGTTTGCCTCCAAAACCGGCCATGTTGCAACTATTCCTCTTGAGGGACAACAAAGAACAGAATGGTATGCTAGCATTTGTTTGCCACAGGTCGTTTCTGAACTCCGTAAAGAGAACTGCAAGCGCCGCATCATCCTCCATCACGACCATGCGAGTTTTCACAACGCGCACAGAACAAAAGATTTTTTAGAGCAAGAAATCATAGAATTATTAGACCATCCACCGTACAGCCCCGACCTAAGCCCTAATGATTTCTATACTTTCCCTAAAATAAAGAATAAATTGCGTGGTCAGAGATTTTCATCACCTGAAGAAGCTGTGGACGCCTACAAAACGGTCATTTTCGAGACCCAAACTTCCGAATGAAACGTTTGCTTCAATGAATGGTTCCGTCGTATGGAAAAATGTGTCAAATTTCGCGGAGAATACTTTGAAAAGCAATAAATACGTTTTTAAATAGTAATGTTGTGTCACTTCCTTGATTCCCGAAATTTTCAGTGCCGCCCTAATGTTAAAAGCTTAGGTTAAAAGTATATCTATAAAGTTACGCAGTCAGCTGCTAAATAGATGTTTTAAACAAAAGAAGCGCTGTTACAAACTATAATGTACAGAGTAGTTATTATACTTTAGCATTATTAAAGTGCACTACACTAAAATAGTAGATAATAAAAAAAAAAGTCTTTAAGACTTATATTTAAAGAGTTCTCACCATAATAAAAACGAAAAAATATTATTCTTCATTCAAATCCTACACTAAATATCAGTTGATTGATATTTTGATTAATGTAAATAATGATTTATTTTATAATCTTAATTTGAAGTATTGATATTTTTCTCATTTAATGTAATTAATGAATAGGGTTGCAACTGGTTGCAACTGTACTGTCGTTTGAACAACAAAGATTTATAGTTGCACCTGTGCCATTTATGCCACAAGTGACATGAACTCCTGCGCAGAACGCGGACGTAGCCGCCGCCGCGTACAACAGCGGCTGGTACCGGACCAGCGCCCGCTGCAGACGCGCCCTGCTTTTCCTTATCCAGAGGTTAGTCAATAACCACTGCACCTTCTAAATATAGACAACGTATTTGCAAAGCACTCCGCTACCGCAATTCTGGCCAATTACTAACATTTTCCCGCGCCTTCGTTCGCATACTGATGTCGAGAACAATTAGCGGTCCAATTAAACTCTACGACATGATGCTATTAAAAATAATTAACAGGCAAATCAATAGGTAGATACGGTATGTAGCAAAAACTAGCATACGAACTCATGTAGTAACGCATTTTATTAGTACGAGTGGAAATGAGTAACATTTGAAGAATACATGTTTGACGTTATTGTCGCTAATTACTTTAATGACGTTAAAAATAATCGTTTTCGATTAAGTGCACTTTTTTTTTAATTTTATATAATTAAGTTTAAAAATATAGAAAAACACCATATTATAATCTAAGATTTTCAATTTATAGTTAGACCTATCTGGAAATATACTATATTTACAATAACTAAATAAGCATTTATTTAATCTAACTTATCTTATCTTATCTTATCTTATCTTATATATATAATATAATATAATTATATTTATAATCTGTATATATAAAAATGAATCCCTATTTCCCTTGGTCATCGCATCACGCGTGAACGGCTGGACCGATTTCACTAATTATTTTTTTGTTTTGTTTGTTATTGTCAGGAGAATGTTCTTATGAAAGAAAAAAAATAAGAAAATTGCGCGTAAAGTAAGAAAATTTAAGAAAACTTAATCACCATACTAGATTATTTGTTATGTAAACTTATCGCTTTTGACATTTTTTTTTTTTAATGTATGGCGTTTGACATACCATTGACAGAATGCGTGCTGCTAATATCGTCAAATAAGGGCTGAAAAAAAAACTGAACTTTGCACATAGCCAGTAATATCTCGCCAGAAAAAAAAAAACTACAAAGAATGTTGTATTCACTCTTAGAGCATAATAATACCTAATAAACAATGGGTAACATTTTTTTCTTTATTAAACCATTTCGTAATCAATATTCATAATTAAGACAGGACAACGTCTGTCGGGTCCGCTAGTATTAATATATCGTCGTCAGGGATGGGTTAGCACTGTTATCGCCAGCGTCAGCGTCTTCTGGTACAGGGTCCATGGCGTAGGTATCAGGCAAATAAATCCACACACGTAGAAGGTATCAAACTGGGTGTAATTAACTAGGAGATACAATATTGAGCACTTAGGTTGTCTCGGAACTGAGTGGACTAACGGTCCCGTGGTGAACGTCTGATATCTGTGGCTGCTCAACTTAGAATGTTCTGAAAAACACAGTACCTCTCGCCAGCACGATTCCGTTCGCGTTTCGTCACCCGATTGTGACGTCACGGTGTTCACTCACTTCCGATACTACAATAATCAAATGAGATTTTATAATCGCTAACTTGTTAAAACTACGACAAATATAAATCTTAATGAGAAAATATTAAAGGCAACTATTTTATTTTATAGTAAATAGTAATAAAAAGAAGATTTTCTAAAATATTTTACGTTCTTATTTTTAGCATATAATTTTCTTATTTTACTTAATTAGTTACACAAATAGTTTTTCTAGCGTTTTTCTTGTTGTTTTGTTTCTTTACCCGCACTGAATGTATGTTCTAATAATGTATGATGTATGCCAGAGTTTATCTGTGAAACTGTCGTGCAATAACCGCAAGCATCACAAATCCATGTTATCACTAGATTAAGGATCATTTTGACAACATAATAACAGTTGATAAACCTAATAAATAAAATAAAAATAAATATGTAAATAAAATATTTTCAGAGCTCAAAAACCGATCGCTTTTACTGCAATGGGTTTCACAGACATATCCTTGGTGACCTATTCAGCGGTAAGTTTAGTTCCGAAAAACTTTTGTATTTTTTGTAGTTGACTAGAAACATATAATAACTGTTTTTTTTTTTGTTTCAGATTTTGACCAGATCTTATTCCTACTTCGCACTTCTTTACACTATGTATAACGATAAGTAAAAAAAATACTTATTATAAAACAGACAAAAAATACTTAGCCAGATTTTGAATTGTGTTAGCATTTTGGTCCTAACTAAATGCTGTTATAGAATAAATAAATTTAGATAACAAAATGCGTGTCATTTCTTCTTGTATCTGGATACATTAATGACGTGTTAGGCCAAGTTTAGAAATGGAGGCAAGTAAGTTTGTTTGTTTCGCTTTCACGCAAAAACGACTTAACCGATCAACATGAAACTTTGTACACATATTTTTGGAGGTATAGAAGTAACATTGGCTATTTAGTATCCCACTGTTGGGCACTTATTTCCGCAGGCGCGATATAAAGTGTAGTTAACGCGGACAGAGCCGCGGGCGAAAAGCTAGCTATTTTATGGGTATCATATCGAACTTCTTGTAATGTTACAATTTCACGAAACTTTTAAAATATTATTTAAAAGAATAAGTAACTTAAATATCAAAATAATAAGTTACATATCATCGTATTTTACAAAAGCTACCGACTCATGCAAACCTGGACTTAAGGTAGTTAACACGGAAAGAAATACAAGTACCTATGTACCTCTTACAAGCTTATTTCATCTTCTACTGCTAACAGTCATATAAGCACTTCATATTTAATACCGATTGTGGCTATATTTTCCCTTAAGCAATATATAATAAATATATATGGATAAATATAGTCAAAGCCACATTATTCACATATCTATCACATGTATTTTGTGGCATGATACCATATTTGCCTTATTAACAGAACTTTTTACTTTTAAAGCCAATCTTTTTAAAAACATTCCATAGATTTACGATTGTCAAACAAAGTGCTTGAAAAGCAAGGTCACTGAGCAAGTAATCACTAAGGTCCTTAAAAACGTTGAATATTTACAGTGATATTACTTTTATTTATTTTATTATTTACTTTAAATATACAAAGACTAATATAAATATTTAAACAAAGCCTATGATTGAAAAACGTGTGATTTATAAGAAAACTAATAAGAAATAACATTTTACAAAACTTTTCGTTCTTCCAAAAAAATAATAGAAAATTAACAACAGGTAAGAAATTATTATTACAAGAAAAAATCATAATGTAAAGCCTGCTGTGGTAAAGTTGAGAGAGGACAAAAGAGATCAACAATCTCCGGGACATATTTTTTTAGCAATCTCGAAATAAGAACAAAGCAACAAAGCAAGCAAAAATTACTTACTTATTATATAACTGACAACAATACATAGTTTTAACTAATCTTACTAATACAATAAATACAAAAGTTTAATTAATGTTAATGTAAATGAAAAGCTCACATTGCTTAGCATAATTATTTAAAAAGAGGCTGCACACAATAGTGACCAAGTTTCGGCACTTGCCCACTCATTTTTCCGAAGCAGTGGTAGGTTAAAATATTGGGTATATAGTATATTAAGGGTAAAAGCACTTTTGGGGCATATTTGAAGAAATAAAACTGTGGATGTGATGATTTTGTTAGATGGATGATTGTTGATTGTACTAAAACGCTAGACCGACTGAACGGATCTCGATAAATTAGGCCCCCAAATAGATTATTGGCTGCAATACGACATAATATAATAATATTTAATACATGCAACGCTGGGCCACACAGAGAGCCATCTAGTCCCAAATAAGCTACTATTCAGTAGCTTTGCGTATGGGGTACTATATACTTTTTTTTTGTGAATATATACTTATTATACAAAGAAAAACATCCAGACCAGTACAAACAGACATGTTCAACACAAATATTTGTACTTTGCGGAAATCGAACCCGCTACCAACGGGGCGTTCATACGGAGCGGGGCTACCCATATAGACTGTTATAATTCTTCGATTAATTGCACAAAGAAGTCTTGATATATATGGGTCCCGTACTCCCGTTGGCACCATTGACTGTTAATTAGCCAAAAGGTTGTTACAAACGAAACACTGACCTACTCCTACTACTTAAACTTACCTGCGACTCACTGTCCTATTTTACTAAGTGATATAATCAACTGTTGTTTTCTTTAAGACAGAAACTTGTAAAAATAAAGTGTATTCTTTCAAATAAATGATTGATTTGATGTGATTTGGGATTTTGGCAACAAAAAGGCAGTTTCATATAAAACGTCTCTAGTAATGGATAAAACACGTTATTATTTATTGCCACTAATATCAGTTTCATTTTTGATTTCATTTCTTATAATTATAAAAATGAAGCTGGAGGAGTCAAGTCTTGTTGATGTCTTCCCCAGCCCATATACGAGTCACAATTTCACACAGTCAAAACAGGGTCCAAAATAAAACAAGCAAAGTCGTAAAATATCGTAAAAAATGGCACAGGAGATGCACGGACACGTCATAATCCTAGCTGTCCTTTCTCCCTCTCCTCGTAACAAGTTACAAGTACATAGTTACAACCCGTCGCTGCGTCTACGCATACACGAATCCTACTTGATAATAACAAAAGATAAACGTTCATATCTCTGGTAGGTTACGGGTTAAGGGCTTATTTTTTTGCATTTTAACTTATTAGATGGGTATCTATTTATGAACTAAGATTCATCCCTGGCGAAAGAAAAAAAAAATGATGCCAAAAGGTTGCATTGGCTTTTCCAAGCGTACGAAGTTGCGGGTAACATTAAAAAGCTAATTACACTCTCCTCGTCCTCCTCGACTCCGTAGAAACCTTTCTTCTCATCTCAAATTCTTACCCTAGGCATGATTCAGCAAGAGCAAGCCATTAACAACCCTTGCAATGCTTGTGTCCCAGCAACAATTTTATAACACTACAGTTGAGTCCATCTCTGTAAAATATAGAACATGCTGCCCATCGTGAATGAATGAATTCTAAATAAAATACAGGGACATCCGATCTGGTTCAGTGTCTTTTGCAGTAAAAATAGAATCAGTTCCGAAAATAGCTCCACAACACTTAAAATACCAAAACCAGTGATTGCTAACCTTATTTACAGAATGTTTCCTCGTGACAGAGATATGAGATCATCGAAATCGAATCAAACAGATTCCATCCAAAACTTAAGCTTGCCAAGTATTCCAAAAGAAAAAGATAATCGATTCCAAAGCGAAAAACAAACGGTAAGCAACATTACTCGCCTACTCAATTTTAAACTCATTCTTTCTACGGTGAATTTGAAAAAGGTTTTTTATCAACGGAACCTAAAGATACTGATAAAATCGCGCGATAAAAATAATTGTTACCTATTTTCCATTAAAAATTAAAATCTTGCAGCTACGTACTTATTACCCTTAACATATTTCAATAAAAACAGACCTTAATAAAACTTATGGGCATTGCACTTTGAACGTTGATTGCTGAAGACAAATTTCACAAATCTATGTTTCAATACACGAGAGATACTTGTTTTTTTATTTATTCAAGAAACCAATTTTAATAGACAAAGTAATTCACACTTAGATTCCAACGAATAAATTAAAATATTATTTTAAGGAATAAGGATTCTCTGTTAACAAAACTAGTTAAATACAACAACATTTTGGGCATCGGATTATTAAAAATTTGCTTCCCCGCATATTAAGGAAAATTAATTTTAACCAGCGTCGTAAGTGCGCTTAGGACCAATGTCAAGTGCAATGTAAATCTCTTATTCTACGTCTGTCTGTCAGTAACCCCTTATGTTAGGTTGTCTACATTTCAAGTATATTAAATAACTTAGGTCTTTTACATACAGTAAGTACAATAAACGTAGGTAATATTTTTTTTCTAGATGCACACTTACTACCAAAACGTGACCGAGGAAAATAAATCTCTGTTCAAAGCATGTGACAAACGAAATATTAATGTTAAGTGTAAACATAAAAAGTATACGAAGTTGGAGAACTATTCACAAGACTCGGTAAATTATATAATGATTAAATATCTCTTTTAGACCATGCGACTTGTCAAGAAAAATGTGTCTAAATCCAAACACGATTAAATTTTCAGTCGAATGAGGAGTTCGATGAGAAACACAAAATACACTTGCCGAAACTACAATCAAGTGAAATTAAATTATTTCAATTAGTTGCTGATAATGACATCGATGGCGTCCAAAAATTTTTACAAGAACATACGAATATCAACGTCAATTGCATAAACTTTCAGGTTGACCGAATTTGCTTTGAATTCGATATCAATAAGAAAGTAAAGTAACCTACATAAAATGTAGAGCTCCGCAATAAATATCGATACATATATTTATTAATTACTCTCAAATTATCTGTATTTTTCGTAAAAAATCATATCCAAATTGTTGTAAATACTTATGTAAAAATTAGTTCCCAAATTAAGACTAATCCACTAGCGAAATAAATAAAACAATTTTCATGAGCTGAATGTAATAATCAGATGACCTGCAAACTCTTGTATAAGATAATAATATTACTAAATGCTATTGATGCCTTTTTATAGGTCAAATCCTAAATTTAATAAGTAAAAGTTACATAGCAAATTAATAAGTCAGATTCAATGTCGGTAACAATAAGAAAGACGTTAAAGGTTTCTGCATTCAGAGAAATGTTTCTTCTCTACTCTAAAATCATGCGGTATCGCGATACTTTTAATACTATTCTGCGGAACTCTACAGACAGTCCATTTCAATGTTTGGTAAATATTTTTTCAATTATGTATGTAGGGCATATCGGCACTTCACATTGCAGTACGAAATCGGTCAGATTCCATGGTCTCATTATTGCTAAAGCAACCTCATATTGATATCGGTGACACAGTACTGCATGCCATAAAAGACAATAATATTGGAATTTTGGGTAAAGATCGGTTTGGTCTTGATTTCACTTTGCATTTAAAAAAGATTAACATATTAATATTCATTATTATCCCGGCAGTAATGTTATTGGATGCTCAGAAAAAGGTGTCACCAGGATTAGAATTGGCTGGAGCGAGTCACTCAACGGAGTTTCCGGAGCACGTAAAGCCTCTATTACTAGCGGCTCAACTGGGTCACTATGAAATTATTTCGTTGCTTCTCTTTCGCGGTCACTCAATCGCACGACCACATCCTCCTTATTGTCTCTGTGTAAGCTGCAAGTAGGTTCCTAATTTTATTTACAGATAATCATATATTTACTAGCTACTTTTGGTGATTTCACCGTGGCGTTGGATTTTATTATTTAAAGATAGTTGACTATATTGCTTCTAATGTGTGTGGCATTTGGTTCTTTAAAAATATTTATATAATCATTATATTCATGGATTTAACTTGCTTTTTTAGGGTATAAATTAGGTATAGTTTTGAACGGGTCACGGGTAAACTAAGCCCTTAAATTATCTTTCATTTCAATGTATACTTGAGCATACCATGCTAATCTTCTTTGTATCGTTCCAATTTAAGTATTTGTACTACCGAAGCAAGTACTCATTTCAATGTTTACAGTGTACCTACCCCTAAATTTAAGAATCCAATATGACATTTTTTTTTATATTTACCAGACAGCTTTCAAAAGCAACATCGTTAATCCATTCCGTAGTCCTTTCATACAAAATTTACACAGACTAAATATAAAACTGCCTAGTTTCGACAAAGGCCTGTGACAGGAAGAAAACTAGAGAGAAAAATAAAACCTGTACTAGTCTAAGCTATATTTAAACTTTTTCTAGTGCTACCTATAATTATCCTTTCAGACGGAACTTTAAGAAAAGTAACATCTTGCGACAGAAGATAGGATTAACGGCTCAACCCATCCCTTCCAGACCCAAGCAAATTTATCGGGAATCGGGCCTGGGACCCTTGCGTAGCAGGCGGACCAACACACCACCCTAACTAAAGCTTTAATTTAGTTGGATTTTTTAGAAACTCCCTAATCAACGAAGATCCGCTGTACGCCAGCATGACCCGGCTTTCCGTGTACCGGGCCATCTCCTCGCCTGCATACATAGTTCAGGTGTCGTCTGATCCGATACTGAGCGCATTGCGGTTGGCGGCCGAGCTTACCGAAAACGCTTCAGCCCACCGGCAGCTTGCTGCAGCCTACTTACAGCTCAGAAGTGACGTCAGCGCTTTCGCTGTTGACCTTATAGGTGACACTTCATCACAACTTTGCACTTTTTGTAGAACGCAATTGAGTGGCACTTAGTGTCCGTAGCGGGTTTGGCTCGTGAAACGAGACTTAACTAAAACAAAACGAACACGGATTTATCGGTATTGTTAACTAGTTTATGACATGAAACGGGTCTTAACTTAATTAAAGGTCCAGAGCTAACATCTTTTCTTGCCAGTTTAATTAGAGCTAGGAAAATTATTGCTAAATGTAATGTGACTTTTAGTAGATATGAGTAGGTTCATATCGAATTAAATAACTTTTTCTACATGGCGCTCACGCTACAGTAAATTGCTGGTACCAAACAAGACTCAAAGGGTTACCGACTTGTTTCATAATTATTTTGATGAATTACAATGAAAACATTGTGTTTTGTATTTCTTATACACATATTATTATCTATATATTAATCAATATTTTTGAAACTCAATCTGTCTAGTTTGGATGAACAAAAAATGATACCTATTATGTCAATAAACGTCATATTGAAAGTTATCTGCATGCTTAGGCTGTTGTCGTACCTCCGAAGAAGTGGAGCTGATATTGAAGCAAACATCAGGTTGTCGTGGGAAGCGTCATTTCGTGTTGCCGCGCTTATTGATGGCAGTCAATTACAAGCAGAAGGAATTTGTTGCGCACCCAAATACACAACAGGTTAAATTACATTTTCCTATAATAAAGCAATTATAATATTTCACGGACTTTTACTCATATAGTTGCTACCTTCATATCAACATTACAAATGTGAAAGTTTGGTCATTGTATATTGCTTAATTTGTAAACAGCTGCCGAAAAATTTGCGCGTCAGTATATTCAGAAGCTTTAATAAAATAATGCTTTCAAACTAAGGCTTTCAAAGTAAAAATCAAGTGGATATAATTTTTTAGCTGATTTGCCCTTTTTAGGTTCTAGAATCATACTGGATTGGAGATTGGTACAGTTGGCGGAGCAAATCGATTCTAGCGAAATCGATTATCGCCTTGAGTCGTATTTTCCTTACCCCTATCATTCTTCTTATGTCAATGGTACGGAAATTAACGTTAAGGTTTGCTCGTTTAAGAATTTAACAGCAAGTGGTGTAAGTGGCCGTCTAATTAGAGTGTTTACAGGTACTTCCTCGGCACAGACTCGTTAAGCACTGGCAGATCCCGTTAAACAAACTTATTACTCATACGTCAGCGTATATCGTTTTCCTCGCTCTGGTCTTCCACATCTCTAATCAAGATAAAACCGAACAGAAACGAGGACCACCGGATACAGGTTTGCGCTTTATTAACTATCCGATCATAGCTGTGATGAGATTCATTGACAAGATTACATTAATTAATCTTGATGATCCAGTAGCAAAAACATTATATTGGCACGTGTTTATTGCTGATTTCGCAAATTTCACCAAATCAAGGTCAAGGCTTATCTGGATTCATCTCGGAATTCCTAAATTTATGCTTGAGATTTAAAGAATCATTATTTTCAATTTAGTTAGCCATAAGGTACGGCCAATCCTTAATTATATTTATTTCTCGAAAGTCATCAACTTTTACCAGCGAACTCCACCAACCAGCTTCATTCACTTATAAAAGTACTCTGTGCATTCACTTTTATGGTAGGTAATCTACCTTTTTCCAGAGCGGCGATATATGTAAACGATCATGTACGCCTATAATTACAAGATTTGAGATTACAATGGCAATCATAAAATAAAATGAAATAGAATTAGTAAATTATTTCTTCTGACTAAACACTATTTATTCATGTTACCTACTCCACGAATATAGTCTCCTATGTGACGAACTAAGATCAATGGTTTGTTTACATCGTTCGCAAATTGTGTAAACCTTTTTGTTGGGGCATCTTTGAAACCTCATTCACAGGTGCCGAAGCGCCCCTAATCTTGTACGTGTGTGGCTACACTTGGTCGGCGGTTCGCATGTGCCTAATGCAAGGTCCCCAGAGGTATTTTACGGAATTGTGGAACTGGGCAGAGATTATCATGATCTTTCTATTTGGCCTGACCTTTACATTATGGGTTGCCGCCGCCATCGAAGTTGCAAATGCTGAAAACGATTTAGGTAAGCTCTTTTTTTATATTCTGTAATAAAAAAATAAGATTGCTAAATACATTTTCACTCTTCATTGTTTTGAAATATTATCGTGTGTATTATTACACACCCATATATTATAGATACTTAACAAGTTCATAACATGCCAGATTTTTATTTACCTTCAACAAACTTCCTGTTGTGTAAAAGATAACACATTAATTTTACTGTAGTATCTCTAACAGCGACAATAAATACTTCTTAATAAGTTGTCATAAGTATTTTATGTTGAAAACAAACGGAAATGCGAACAATTCTGTTAATCTAGCTCCGTACTACGTAATAAAACGCGTGTTCATTTTCTTTTGTTTAACTGCACATTTTACAGTGAAATGTAATATCTAAAACAGCCGATGTTAATGGTAGCTTTCGCACGTTTCCTCAGAACGCAAGTATTGGGAGCAACACGAGCCGACACTGCTTGCGGAGGGCACGTTCTGCCTGGCAACAATATTCGCTTATTTCCGACTCTTGTTTTTGTGCCAACTGAACTACCATCTAGGGCCGCTTCAGGTATGCACATTAGCATTTCAATGCCGCATCGGCTGCTTGTAAGATCGCTCAAGCTCTCGATAGAGAATGTTGTAAGCGTTTGTATTAGTTAGCATTATTGTACCTACTACTCTAAGGATTTTTTGATGCGTTCATAAACTCCTCCATACCATAGAATTTACACTCGCTTAGTTGTCACTTCTTATAAACGATTTGTGAGCGACATAATGTAACTTAATCTTACACTTAATATAAATTTTACAACTTTAGCTTTCTACTCAATAGAAACATAAAACACCCATCTCAGAAGCAGAGTTGCTTTAAAACGATAAATGGGAAATTCAACTTTAAAATATTGAATTTTAAGTTGCAATAATGTTCACGTTAAACATTTAAGATTTGATATGAGTATCTGAAGTATTTAGAAAAGTGTTTTTAGATAATTTAAGTGTCAATTGGAACTCTACAATCTAAAGATTTATATGAGAGTCGCTCTCTTACCGTAACTCACGTTGCAGGTATCTTTAGGGAAGATGACGATTGACATTTACAAATATGTGATAGTGTTCACAATTATAATAAGTGCGTTTGCTGCTGGACTGGCTAGATTCTATCAATATTACGACGGCATGGTTTATGAAGATGAGTTCGGAGTGAAAACTGTGCAGGTACCTACCTACATTGCAGCTTAATAGTTTTGAAAACATTCTTATTGTAAATCAATACGTCCTTATCATAGATGGATAGTATTAAGTAAATCAGTCGCGTATGTTGGGATTTACATGACTTGACTGCAATAATCGCTTTGAATTCCATCTCATTGGTGCTGTTGTTTTACGAGCCTGCCAACATTAGAAATCGGAACTGTTCCTGTTTACTTTCCTTGACTTAGAAATCCTTTTTAATAGGGTGGTGTGGTATCTACATGAAATAAATATGGATAGCTTGCGCTTGGACTAGACAAGAATTGATATTACTCAAGATAGGCATTTTTAGGATTTATTAGTAGGATAGCCTAACTCGTTTCAATTTATTACATACAATTTCGTACTAACCCAAATTCGGAGCTATTTAGTTGTGCATTATAGGAGAACATCAACCTATTAGATGTCATCTTATATTATCTTACTAATACATATACACCGTGCTTTTTGAACCACCTGGAAAACAAAACCTAAGTTATTGGACCATTGTATATAAAATCAGGGCAGTGTTATTTCATCATCATCATCATTATCATCATCATATCAGCCGAACGACGCCCACTGCTGGGCATATGCCTTCCCCAAGGATCTCCACAATGATCGGTCCTGTGCTGTCCGCATCCAGCGGCTTCCCGCGACCTTGATCAGATCGTCGGTCCACCTTGTAGGGGGCCTGCCCACGGAACGTCGTCCGGTACGGACACACATAGCGCGGAGAACCGATAGCCGTTGGGGCGGAAAGGTTCTCGAATGGCGACCGCGTACCGGACGACGTTCCATGGGCAGTGTTATTTAATTTATTAAATCAAATATTGACTTAGACTTTCAATTTTGTAACACGCTGTGGCGCGCTGAGACGTATTATTTTGCTGCGGCAGGGTCCCGGATGAATGAACCTTACACAGCTACATCCGTGCACGTCACACTGTTTAAAAATAAATAGCTGAACCAACAATTAAATATATTTTTTTAATCTTTTGGAAAAAAAAATAACTCTGCCAAGATGTTATACATAACGTTTATATAACGTGGGTTTCGTTTTACAGATGGTTGAAAATGCACCGTTAAAAGGGAGAGTTTGGATGGATGTTTGTAACTTAATTATGCCAAAACGGCTCAACAGATCTGGTCGAAATTTAACATGGAGATAGTTGATAGGCTGAAATATTACTATGAAATAAGATAAAATAAAATTGTCCCTTTGTATTAGGTACCTACACATACCAATATTGTTGTTTGATTAAACGTACTACCTTTAAAAAAAAAGTTGAAGGTTATTTTGTCAGTTCAAGTAATTTTCGGAAATCCCAAGTTCACCAAAAAGGTTAGAAAGGCGATGTAGGCGGGGCAGGCGCGCCACAGAGAAATTTTGAAATTTTAAATATGCAAATGGTCATACTTCTGCCCAAAAATATATGTAAGTGAGCGCTGTGATTAATTCGCTTGATAGGCGTTCTTTAAACTCGTTTGTATAGTGGGGTGCAAGCAGCGACATCGGTTCTCACACAAATGGCGCATGACAGCCTTTCTAACCCTAACCTTTTCCCATGTTCAGTGTACATCACACTCGGTGGTTTGAAATTTGCAGGTATCTTCGTTCACAAGTTTGTCTGATACCCTGAAGACGTTATTCTGGGGTCTATTCTGTATGGCCCCGCTGGAAAGCGCAGACGTGGTGTTGACCAATACCAAGAATGCAAAATCATTTGATAAGTTTCAAGAAAACCGCCACGGTTACACGGAACTAATAGGATACTTCTGTTTTGGATGTTAGTACCCTCTTGATAAATCATGCTAGGGTCGAAATTGACAGAAGAGGGCAAAATCTTGGAACTCGGATAGCTACTTAGTAGGTTAGCTATGATGATCTTGTCGAAGTAGGCACAGTTAACAGCAAGTCACCCTACCAAAATAGCGCGTGGATTTCAGAATTGGATTCTAAATGAACTATCTCACAGAAACCGTACATTTTTACGGGATACAAAATAAACCCCGGCATAATTCTCAGACACGGGAACAATCATAAAAATCGGTCAAGCCGTTTCAGAGGAGTTCGGTAACAAACACTGTAACACAAGATTTTATACATAGTCAGGTCATAAGTTCTGTCACACAATATAAACTTTTGAATTTAGAATGCTGGCCACAAAAAAGTTTATTGAATTTGAATTTCGAATTTTTCATGAAAATAAAAATGGGTACTTTTTAGAATTTTCCTCATTTTTAAATATGGAGTGGACACTTAAAGAAGACCGTGTCGCGGTTATTGCGTTGCATCGTTGCGGTTACGCGCCAATTCAGATAGACTTACTAAAAAATTTGAATATACCAAAAGATTCGTTTATCGTACCATAAAACGATACAATGAAGACTCTAGTGTAGATGACAGGTCAAGAAGTGGTCGCCCTCGCTCTGTTAGGACTCCAGCAGTGATAAAAGCTGTGAAGGCGCGAATTCAAAGAAATCCCATACGTAAGCAGAAACTGTTGGCCCTTCAGATGGGGTTAAGCAGGACCACGGTGAAAAGGGTGTTAAATGAAGGCTTAGGGCATATCGAAGAAAAACAGGACATCGTTTGGACGCTCGTTTAATGGACCTGAGACTGAAGAGATGCCGCGCTTTGTTGAAGCGGTACGCGGGAGAAAAGCATCGGGAAACTCTTTTTTCGGATGAAAAAATTTTCACTGTGGAAGAGAGCTACAACAAAGAAAATGATAAGGTGTACGCACACAGCAGTGAACAAGCGAGCAACCGTATTCCGCGTGTCCAACGAGGTAATTTTCCATCCTCGCTCATGATTTGGTTGGGAGTCTCTTATTGGGGCTTAACTGAGGTACATTTTTGTGAGAAAGGCGTAAAAACGAATGCAGTTGTATATCAAAATACAGTCCTCAAGAACCTTGTGGAACCTGTTTCTCATACCATATTTAATAACAGGCTCTAGGTATTCCAACAAGATTCTGCGCCAGCTCATAAAGCGAAAAGCACACAAGACTGGCTGGCGGCGCGTGAAATCGACTTAATCCGGCACGAAGGCCCTCCTCTATTCCAGATTTGAGTCCGTTAGATTACAAGATATGGCAACACTTGGAGGAAAAGGCCTGCTCAAAGCCTCATCCTGATTTGGAGTCACTCAAGGCATCCTTGATTAAGGCAGCCGCCTATATTGACATGGACCTCGTTCGTGCTGCGATAGACGACTGGCCGCGCAGATTGAAGGCCTGTATTCAAAATCGCGGGGGTCATTTTGAATAAACTTTATTACCATATGAATCTATGTTTTATTAAGTTCATTTTGCTATATAAATGGCTACATAAATAATAAACATGTCTAAATTATTTCATATTACACATGTGACAGAACTTATGACCTGACTAGGTATACTTCACATAATAAATCTGAGTGAGTTTAAAAAAGTCTTTACTGAAGCGCGAACAGACTAGGTAACTCACCGAAACTTTGACTGCTTCTATTCGATTTAGAATTATAATCTATACTAATATTATAAAGCTGAAGAGTTTGTTTTTTTGTTTGTTTGAATGCGCTATTGTAATCTCAGCAAGCAATGGTTTGAATTGAAAAAATATTTTTGTGTTGGATAGTCCATTTATCGAGGAAGGCTTTAGGCTATATAACATCACGCTGCGACCAATAGGAGCGAAGCTTCAGTGAAAAATGTTGCAAAAATAATTGCTATAATAATAACAAAACTTGACGCGTACAAAATCGCGGGCAACAGCTAGTTATTAATATTCGTAAAATGATTTATTTTTAAATTGTGTTTAGATAACAATGTTTAAAAAACAGTTTCAAATATTTATTTATTACAGGTTTTGAAGTTATATCTGTTATAATCGTGTTAAACATGCTCATAGCCACTATGTCGAACACATTCCAAAGAGTCAATGACAATGTCGCGATAGAGTGGACATTCGGAAGGACTGAAGTAAGTTCTTTTCATACTAAGTTATTTCCACGACCAAAGCCATACTTATAACCAGCGAAATAGTCGATGACTAGATAACGAAATTAATTGGTAAAATTACTTTTTTTAATAAGTAGCTAGGTAAGTTGTACCTTATATTAGGGGTTAAAGTATGAAATTGCCGTTTTGTATGGACGAAATCGAGAAAAGTCATTTTTCCATACTAACAATTTTTTAGTTTTTTTAAAAACGCCTGAACCGTTTTCGATGCAATTAAAGGTGAAAGTTAGATGGTTATAAAGCTACGCATTATAGTATTTAAATTTCTGAAAGCTGACACATAGGTCAGGGGTATGCATACTGATTTTCATTTCCGGAAATTCTGTTATGGTATACGGGTACGCGACCCCGGCCCCCCGAGCTACTACTGAATTATCCCTAGCCCTCCGAGACAGTAGTATCCTTTACACCTTCTTCCTGTCAATGATCATACATTTCCTATCTTATGTCCCCATTCCTTTCAGGGTTTCCCTTTCCTATCCTCTCCGCCAATCCAAGGTCTGCCGTGCCGATGGATGCGTGGCTAGGGGCGAGCCTAGTCAATAGCGTGCCAAGGTGCCCTGGGGCCTGGTGACCCCAGAATAAGGCTTACCCTTGTCTGGTACGCGGGGCTCTACCAGGCTCGAGTATATTTCCCTAGCTTCTCGTGGGAACGCAATGGTTTCAATTAATTTTAACACCCAATTAGGCGGCGGTGCGGTTCGCAACCCATCACGTCTCGTTTCCAACGGGGGCGGAAAGCGGGCTGAGGAAAGCCGCTTTGCTACTTTGAATGTTAGAGGGGGATTGAATGTTAAATTAAATGAAGTATGTCAAATGATGGATGACAGGAGAATTGATGTTCTGTGCGTGAATGAAACGAAGCGAAAGGAATGTGACACCACAAAGCATGGACCCTACACGGCGTATTGGTCTGGTGTACCCAGCGCCAAAAGAGGCTGCCAGGGTGTTGGTGTCATTTTGTCTGCGCGGATGAATGATTGTATGATTGAGTATGAATGTGTGACCCCTAGACTCCTCTGGATTAGGTTAAAAGTAGGGCTTACCCGAATTTTTGTCCTAGGTGTGTATGCACCTACGGATTTGGGTGTAAGCGGGTCTACGATAGCCAAAAAGGAAAGGGAGGAGTTCTGGGATGGCATGAGAGAAGTTTTAAAGAAGTGTAAGGATAATGAAAGGATTATCATGTTGGGCGACTTTAATGGATGGGTAGGTGTGAAGCGTGATGGGTATGAAAGCGT
Organism: Anania crocealis; assembly: GCA_949315895.1. Lineage (NCBI taxonomy): Eukaryota > Metazoa > Arthropoda > Insecta > Lepidoptera > Crambidae > Anania > Anania crocealis. The sequence goes on along the minus strand of OX438880.1, from coordinate 18,346,655 downwards.
TTTAGGCACGTTTGGTGATGAGAGAATAAATGAAAATGGTAGAAGTTTGCTTGAGGTATGTTTGGAATGGAATCTTTTAGTAGCGAACACAATGTTTGCTCATAAAAGAATCATATGTATACAAGGAATGAATGTGGCATAAGAAGTATGATTGATTTTGTGATCGTAGACGAAAGACTGAAAGGGCAAGTTCTGGATACAAGGGCGTACCGCGGTGTCGGTATTGATACAGACCACTTCCTGGTGATGTCCAGGATAAGTGGTCTTTTCAAACGATGGGACATAGGACAGCGGAACCCAGAACTAATCTAGAACGCGTGAAAGTAGAAAATTTGCAAGAGGAGAGAGTGAAAGACGAATACGTTAAAAGGTTGAAAGAACGATTTGTTAATTTGGATAAGGAATGTGAGAAGTTTTTGGAAGACTTTTAAGGAAGGTGTAGTGAATGTTGCAATTGACGTATGTGGTGTCTGTAAGAGAAGAAAAGGAAGAATGCAGAAGAAAGAGTGGGTGGATAAGGAAGTGCAAAAGGTTGTAGGTAATAAGAAGAAAGCATGGCTGGATTGGTTAGCAACCAAGGCTAACCAAAGAGTACAAAAGGCGACATTAGAGGATGTGGATAAGGCAAGAAAGGTTTATAAAAATATGAAAGGGCTAGTGAAAAATGTGATCAGTACGAAGAAAGAAGAGCAAAAGAATGAGTTTGATAGAAGACTCTCTGATAGTTTCCAAGACAATATTAAATTGTTTTGGAAATCGATTAGATTAGCTCGAGGGAAAACATCAAACTCGGAGCTATCTAAAATCAGAAGTAAGGATGGGAATTTTATAAAAGGAGAAGAATGTGTGCTGAGAAGATGGAAGGAATATTTTGAAAGTCTTTTTGAAAGAGAAGAGGGCCTAGCACAATTGCAAGCACCTCCTCTTGAAGTGAACGAGAGTGAGCATGAAAGCGATATTAGTATGGAAGAGATTATGAAAGCATTGAAAAGTATGAAATCAGGTAAAGCTGCGGGATATGACAGGGTTTCCGTCGAAATGCTGAAGGCTGGACAGGGAGTAGTAGCTAGTCAGTTGTACTGCCTTTTCAACTTGTGCTGGAGAAACGGTCGGGTACCGGGAGACTGGTGCAAGGCTGTGATCGTGCCGTTGTATAAGGGAAAAGGGTCACAACAAGACTGTGTAAGTTACCGTGGAATAAGCCTCCTCAGTGTTGTCGGCAAACTGTATGCTAAAGTGATGATTGAAAGAGTAATGTTAGAAACAGATGACAGAATATGGGATGTACAAGCGGGATTTAGGAAGGGAATGGGATGTACGGATCAGGTCTTTTCCCTACGATGCATTACGGAAAGATATTTGGCAACAAACCAAAAAGTCTTTTGTGTATTCGTAGATTCGGAAAAGGCCTATGATAAAGTGGTGAGGAATGAGTTGTGGTCGGCATTAGCTGTGCATGGGGTGAGCAGTAAGCTGATACGGGCATTAAATTCCCTCTATAAGGATTCTAGTGCTTGTGTCAGGATAAACGGAGCGTACACTGATTGGTTTAATATCCAAAAGGGTGTTAGACAGGGATGTGTAGCGTCTCCGTGGCTGTTCAACCTTTTCATGGATAATTGTCTGACAGATCTGAAAGAGAGTGATTTTGGTCTAAGAATGAATGAGTTACGCGTCAAATGTCTTCTTTACGCCGATGATCAAGTATTACTTGCATCGACGGCTAAGGATTTGCAAGCGATGGTGACTATTATGAATGAAGCTTTGGAAAGAAAGGGAATGAAAGTGAACACAAAAAAGACGAAAGTTATGGTGTTTGAAAAGGAAGAGAGCATGACAGAAGTATGTATTCGGATTGGTGGTAATGAACTGGAGCAAGTGAATGAGTTTGTATACTTGGGGTCGGTGTTTACTAGGGACGGAAAGTATGAAAGTGATATTGAAAGGAGAGTAAATGCTGGTAACAGAGTGAATGGTGCGCTGCACGCCTTTGTGAATAGCCAGAAGATTTCTATGAAAGCTCGTCTGGCTGTGCATAGAGGGGTGTTGGTTCCAACACTCATGTACGGAAGTAAAAGTTGGGTATGGCAGAAAAAGCATGAAAGTAGAATAAATGCAGTAGAAATGAGAGCGCTAAGAAGTATGTTAGGAGTGAAATTGAGTGACAGGATAAGAAATAGTGTGATAAGAGAACGTTGTGGTGTGAAAGAAGATATTGTCACAAGGATTGAGAAAGGGATGCTTAGATGGTTTGGGCATGTAGAGAGGATGAATGAGAGAAGAATGACTAGACAGATCTACAAGACGAGTGTGAAAGGGAACGTTGGAAGAGGAAGGCCTAGACGAACCTATCACGATCAAATCGGGGATGTTCTGAAGAAAGGTCAGGTCAAGAGTACTCTAAACCGACGAGCATGCATGAAAAGATTGATGAATGTGGAAGAAGCGAAAGATGTATGCCAGGATCGTAGTAAGTGGAAGGCCTTGGTCTCTGCCTACCCCGTTGGGAAGGAGGCGTGATAATATGTATGTATGTATGTATGACACATTGTAAGGGGTCTTTTCAACGACTTCCTTTGAAGTAATAGGCACTAGTATTGCATTTTTTTTTAGTCAAAAGTTACTTTATTTAGTTTTTGATACAATACAAAAAGAATTACGCAATAAAATGACTATACTTAAGAGCTATAAACAAAATAAAAAGTGGGAAAATAATCGGTAATTTCATACTTTAACCCCTATTATTTAACTAACGATGAAATAAGGGAACGACTGCACTTGTGGCAAGATTTTGCAAAAAATGTAAGGAGCAGGAACAAGTTATTTGGCTTTGTTATTAACAAACTTTGGCTCCAGGAGCATAACTTAAAAATAAACAACCAAAAAACTAAAATGATCCAATTCAAACCGTACCAAAAACAACTTGCAGATTTAAAAACAGTGAAAAACAGCATTAGCATCGAAGAGGTTAGTGATTTCAAATTGTTAGGTCTTACCCTAGATACTCACCTGAACTGGAAAAAGCATATTGAAATAACGAAATCAAAATTATCACAATTCCTGTACGCATTAAGCATTCTAAAATCAAGCACAAGCAAAGAGTGCGCCCTGACAGCCTACTACGCCCATGCCTTCGCCTGGTTGCGATATGCCATTGTCATGTGGGGAGACAGCGTCGACGCCAAAGATCTCTTCATTGCCCAAAAGAAATGTTTGCGCATTATTGCGAACATCACAAGGAGAGACAGTTGTAAGCCGCATTTTATTAAAGAGCGTGTTCTTACCCTCCCTTCCTTGTACATTCTGGAGACATGTTTATTTGTAAAAAACAACCTCCACTTATTCCAACATGATACAAACATACGCCGCAAAAACAACTTATCCCTACCAGTTCCCAGAATTGAAATGTTTAGAAAAGGCCCAGAGTACCGTTGCATACAAATATACAATAAACTACCAATTATTCTAAAAACTGAATCCGCTATGTCTGAAATGAAATCTTTAAATCCAAATTGAAATCTATCCTCATAGAAAAATGTTACTATAACGTTGAAGAATACATGACAGATAAATTTACAAAATCACATAGGTAAGTAGGTACCTAACTAAGATTTAAACAGTAACAGTATCCGAAAACTAACACATATATTTATAGTTTAACTTACTAACCTACACAATATAATGTCTAGATAGTAGATATATATAATCTAAATAACTATCTAACAAGTGGCTAATAATTGTATGTACTAACTAACTCACCTTTAAACAAATGTATACATAGGTGTACTATGTCTGTTTATCTAGCCAATGTTGAAACTTTGTCTAAGCTTGTTTTAAAACTAATTTAAGGTTGTTTGCTTATACCCTTACAGGGTTTTGTTACATTTATTTTGTAAACAAAATGCAATAAATAAATAAATAATTTTTTATCTAATCTATCGCTCACGGTCGTTACGATCGCAGACTAATCATAATCCAAATGTTATAATTTAGGTTTAGCTAATACTTTAGCTAAAAATAAGCATTACTTAGTTAGTTCGGCCCAAATGATATTTTCTTTGGCTACTTATTTGGAGTAGGCATAGTTTGTAGAAAAAAAATAAAGTAGATACCTACAGTAACAACCTAACAATCCTACTGCAGGGCAACTTTTACTTTATGAAATTATTTTAACTTTTTCACTTTCGATTGTGTCTGAGTCGACAATAATCGAAGACCACCGTTTAAAAAAAGACCAGGGCGCACGTCATCAATAAAACTTTATTGCAGTTAGACTGGCCGTCCAGTCCGGTCCGTGGGAGCACGGAATATTGCGGGCGCGAAATGATTTGTGCTCCTCCATACATGGCGAATACGAATCACTTCCACTCGCTTCGCCCGGTTAAGATCGTGCTTGTCCGTTGCTGTTATAATTTATATCGCAATTATTTATAGAAATACTTAGGTTTCATTGCGGCCTTCTTCCTGCATTAGCCTTCAGGTTTAAGTGCTTTAGACAGGTTCAAGACTACGTTTCAAAAACCCCTATGCTTTACCTACCCTGTTAGAAAAGTAAACCCTACTTAAAAATAATGTTTTTTTTTGTATAGGTATCACTTATAAGTAGATAAGTGGTTCTATTACCCATTTATTAATATTTTACAGAGTACCAATGTACCTTTTTTTTTTAAGAAATAAGTGGTATGTGATTAGACTGCTTAGTGAGTAATTTAACTTATTCATTCAAACAAAATCTATAATGTCAAGATTAGATTTCCAGATCTCGTTAAAGGGTGAAATATGAAAACGTAGTTTCTAATTAATACTCTTCTCATTCCCTAAAGGCATGTTAATGGATATCGTAGGTGGATAGGATATACATCAACGTCAGCGTCCGCCATTGCGAAACATCGAATTTGCATCCTGACTTACCCGCGCCATTAGTTTTTATTACTCACCACGACATGCAAACTCAACGCCCAGCTTTAATTGCATCTTCTATAGAATCGTGGAATTATAAACGTTATCTAGCTAGTCAATTCATTGATTAACTTACTATGCTATCCAAAAGCTTGGTCACTACTACCGTAAAAAAAATGGCATGGTATACACTAAACATATTCAAAGAATAATGGCTTGGTAAAACACGTATAGGCAAATGAAGCGAGACCACCCTACACGTTTGTTTGCATAACATACTAGGAACAATATACCTATTCATGGAACGTACGTATAAATACCTACCAAAGAACTGTTGAAGAGAGAAGTGATGTAGGTAAAGTAAACTTCAAAACATAAATGTCTTCGCTACTTTTGGTGCACAATAAAACTAAACTTTGGATGTGACCTCATTATATCAATATCTCATTCGTTTTTATCCGAATTGGCCTGTTTTGAGATTTGAGAGAGGTCGAATAAATCAACCACAGTTTCAATGTAAATGTTTACTTACCTACCTACTTACTTATTTAGTAGGTATCCGAAAACAGGCAAGTAAATGAGTCCACCAAACCGAATAACAGTTTAGGTACACTTCATTTGAGAAATCCTTCTAAATAATTCACTAAAATGTAACGGAGAGGCGTAAACGCCGGTGTTCAAGGTGTCGTCTGTTCCGAGGTCCCGGGATCGATTCCCTAACGGGTTAAGGTAGTAAAAAATTAAAACGTAGTAGGTATTTTTCTTTGCCTGGGTTTGTGGTACCTTCTTTGTTTCTGATACTACGTACCATGATAGTTCCAAAAACATTCATACATAAGTCTACTTTGGAGTCAGAACAATTTTGTAGGATGACTTCTTCATCATCTTCAAAAATTTTATAGGAGTTCAGTATCGCATTTAGAACCCATTTATGAAGTAAAAAATGTAAATCAAGTTTTCACCCAAAAATATTTTTCGCACCATATTTTTCAATTTTCACGGTCCTAAGCCTGTTAAGGTAATCAAAAGTTACTTTATTTAGTTTTTGATACAATACAAAAAGAATTACGCAATAATACGACTATACTTAAGAGCTATAAACAAAATAAAAAGTGGGAAAATAATCGGCAATTTCATACTTTAACCCCTAATATGAAGGGAAAATCAAAAACTTATGAATGTCATCGTAATGAACGAATGAGATGCGCATCGCGTAATAAGTGTCGCTAGGAGGCATTTTTTAAGTGCTTTATGCTTTATCTAAACATTTTTGTACTGAGTTATACCAAAAGAAAAAATGATTTTTTTTTTTGTCTCATAGATTGTTATATTAAAATTTGGAAGGTGGTTAAAATTTTATCCTGTATAGATAATATCCAGCCTATATTAGTCCACAGCTGGACCCAGGCCTCTTCATAAGGACATCTGCTGAGGTCGTACTTACTTTACCTACTTTCCTATTATTCTAGGTGTACATTGACTACATGTTGCAGACTACGCTCCCATCTCCATTCAACATGATTCCTACGGCCTCTGGCATGGGCAACGTGGTAGAATGGATCCGCACTAAGATGAGCAAGCCGCAAGGAGTAAAGGCTCGCTGGTCACTCTCTTATTGCTGCTACATGGTAGAATTTTGGTATTTTCGATTTATAGTAGTATTAGTCATAGGATGGAGATATGAATAAATGAATGATGAATAGTAGACATTTATTATCCTTATCGCTGTCTTTGTTAAAGTTCGTTTTACCGTTATATAAGAAACAGCAAACTCGTAGGTTACATTTTATGTGTTTTATTCATTTGATTGAATTTCTCAAAACAAAAATCCATATCATATTGATAATTGTAATTATTAAGATACGGGCCAAGGCTATCCATAATAATAGGGGTTAAAGTATGAAATTGTCGATTATTTTCCCACTTTTTATTTTGTTTATAGCTCTTAAGTATAGTCATATTATTGCGTAATTCTTTTTGTATTGTATCAAAAACTAAATAAAGTAACTTTTGACTAAAAAAAAATGCAATACTAGTGCCTATTACTTCAAAGGAAGTCGTTGAAAAGACCCCTTACAATGTGTCAGCTGACCTTCTTGCTTCAATTATGTATATTTGTATTATGTACTTTGATTTTCAGAAATTTAAATACTATAATGCGTAGCTTTATAACCATATAACTTTCACCTTTAATTGCATCGAAAACGGTTCAGGCGTTTTTAAAAAAACTAAAAAAATTTTAGTATGGAAAAATTACTTTTCTCGATTTTGTCCATACAAAACGGCAATTTCATACTTTAACCCCTAATATCTTGTGTGTTTATTCTGCTGCGCAATGTATAGCCAGGACGCCAAAAAATTGGGACAATATCCAAATACAACCTGCGCTTATAATCTTAAGCAGTTTCCAGTTTTGTGAAGAAAATGTTATTCTTCTTAAAGAGACTCTTCTTAGAGCAACAATTATGAACAGATTGTACCATCCTCCTTGTCATACACAAATATACAAGAAAAAAATGTTTAATATGTGTATTGTGTTGTCTAATAAATTACCAGATGACTTGAAATTAATCTATGACTTAAATATATTCAAAACTAAATTGACAAACTGGTTACTGTATCACTTATGGTTCTAAACCATTTGTTGTTGATATAACATGACAACCAGACTTCAAAAGGGTCGTTCCACCTTTGAACGCGACTGTATCAGTCACAAATAAAACAAAACGAAAACCTGCGGTACTGCTATTTGCAATCCATAGATAAGAATGGCCAATCCCGCGCAAGTGAGCGATTCTGCATGACAGCGTTTGCACCTAATAACACATTATTTACATTCAGGAACGTAACATCGAGGCAAATTTGCAACAGGAGTATCCAGCGTTAATGTCCGTTTTGGTGCAGCGATACTTCCGCGACAAACACTCAACCGCAGTCGCTTGCAGCGGCGTCGAATCAGAACTGGAAGCTCTACGAAACAAGATTGCGTCTTATAAAGCTTGCAATGAAAAAATATTTAAACAAAATAAATAGGTAGATTTAGAAGATAGGGTAACTCTCTAATAAGTTGCTTAGTTTAGTTTATTAGTGAAATTGAGGAAAAAGCCGATGTTTCGTGCAATTCGATAAACAGTACTACTTATTATGGGGCACCTTTTTTCCTTGTGATTCCATTATTCCCATAATAAAACTTGTCCGTTCTGATCAGAAGATTCTCATTTACCACCTAATATATTGAAGTAAGTTACAAATAAAACATTAAAAAACAGTATGAAATGTTTATTTTCGAGAATATTATAAACAATTTGAATAGTGCATTATGGATATACTATTCACAAAATTATAGAAAATTGCAAACAAGCCCATTATGACTGGCTCAGTAACAAAAACAACTTTTTGACACAGATGTAAGCAATAGATATATTTTTATTTGCCGACTTTCCAGAAAGCTTAAACAATGATATAACGTATATAAATAATTATCCTAGATCATTATACTTATGTTATGTTCCGGACTGGTCATTCATAAGACATTTAGAGCGCCTATCCATGTGCAATAAAATCGATTGACTATCGTACATCAAAGTTAAAACATTTTTTGGCCATGGGAATAGATTTTTCTTAAAGCAGACTAGCTTCTTGCCAGCGGCTCTGCCCGCGTGAAATATCGAGTGGGCGAAAACCTGTGCCCAGCAGTTGGAAACAAAATAGCAAATGTCCTTCCTCAAGGTATAATCTATGTCCAAATTTCATTGAAATAGGTTCAGTAGTTTAGGCGTTAAAGCGTAACAGACAGACAGACGATATGATTTGTATAAAATACAATTAATGAGGCCTTTTTGAGCCAGCTTTAAGGGGACTACTAGAGCTATGTGCTGCCCCCAATTGGTTTAATTTTATTACTTCTAAACAAAACCAATTCTCAAAAAACTAGAACAGTATTACCTTAGCAAATTACCTCTAGTATTTATTGAATCAAAGTAAACTTTCCATTTAGTTTTTTATAAAGTCGATTGTCGTTAACGGCAAAGACGGCCGCTTTTAGCAGGAACGTACAATACGAAAGAATGCCAGAATGAAAAGCAGTTAATAGTGATTCAATAAATACCAGAGATAATTTGCTAAGGTAATACTGTTATTTTTTTTTAGAATTGATTTTGTTTAGAAGTAATAAGTAATTTTGTTTAATACTATCGACCGTACAAGTAAAATCGATTGTTCTTTTTCAAATTCGGAATTATTCTAACAGATCTGTACAGTCCCACGCTGGGTGTTGGGCCTCCCATCACATACGCACGTGGAACTTGCCAGCCTTGGTGATGTATTTGACTCCCTTGAAGGGTTTGTATTTTGCGCCATACATGTCAAGTCGACTCACGCGCAGCCCGCTCACTGCCAGCTGCGGTATCGTGAAGTGAACGTTGATGCTGGGATTAGCGCCCGTTGTGTCTGCACCGGACGCCACGGATATCTGCAAAGGGTGACTTATAAGAAGACTAAATATGAATTCGCGACAATGCAGACGCAGGCGACAACACCTCCTGAGGATGGCAGGTGAAGTGGCGAATCGCGTCGAGGTTTTTCTTTGATTGGTATTGAGTACTAATAATTCAATTTTTACGATACCGATATAATGTACCAATTAAACATGCAGTAGTGTTTGCATTTTTGAGAAAGGGTTGTGATTGTGGTCCGGCAGCCTGATCGGGCCTGATCAAAAAGATGGATAAGTAGTTGCACTAAACTGCACAATTGAAATTAAAACGTCGATTTTCTGTCAAAGCAAAAACTCCTTTCCTTGTCGTGGTCAGGTTTTTTCGCACCATTGGCCAAAGTGCAATCCCGAATGTAGTGAATATGGCTTAATCTTCCTTTGAGTGAGACCTATTTTCAGTTGTGGACTGATAAGGGCTAATGATGAATGTTTTACTAGGCCTAATTTATGGGTCAGGCAGGAGTCCCAACACTTTCTACCATTGGTCAAACTGCGACCGCCAAACCGGAAACAATTGAAACGTTGATTAAATGCCGAATTAAAAACACCGTTTCTTGTATTATGAATTATGCTGTGGTCAGGAGACACAGCACGAAGAAAGGATGCCGAATCCCCCCCTCCCCCCCTTTTCTGGTAGTGCTCCTTTGGTCGCCTCTTAGGATACCCTAGGATGAGTAGTTAGTGCTATGCTAATTTTTGGCAGCACTACTCACTCAATAAAAGTTTAACGTCTATATCACTTACGCTTCCTCTTATGTTTGGCAACTTCGGTAATTCAATTCGTCCTACATCCCAGAGCAGGACCTTGCTCACAGGATCGTAAGAATATTTTCCTTGATTCGCAGTTAGAGAGCAATTTAGAACACATTTTGGCATACATATTTCTAATGCTACATCTGAAAGAAAAAATAACGCATTGATACATTGTTTTTCATTCTGTGGTAGATTGATGAGTAGTTCTATACATCCGGTACTTTATGATTTAACCCTATACTTGACAATGTGCATTTAAATGCGCACTGTCTTTAAAAAAAAATTAGTATAAACCAAGAGGTTTTTAATTTTTTTTTTTTGTTCCCGTCGCGTATTAGCTACGTTTTAGTAAGATAATGATTTATGAACACTGAAACCACTAAATCGCTCAGTAGGACGCAAGATGTCGGAGCCTGCGCAGGCGTCTACGACTTACATGGTAAAAATCGATTGAAATCCAATAAATTATCAAAAAATTAAAAAACAATTAGATCTGAACTGTTACCTAAATAAACAAGCATTTGAATAAATAATGTATCTTGACTAATCAAATCAGTTTTATTAGTTTTTTTTTGTGTAATTTTGCTGCATGTATCTATAAATGCACATCACCAACCCATCAGCAGTATTAACTATATTTTATAGTGTGCATTTTAAGATACATTGCCAGATTAGTAAATGTATTGGTTTTGTGAATATATGGTATGATTTTTATGAAATTCTTTTATATTTTTGCATATTTTGTAATATTTTATTTGTTTTATCTCTACCTTAAAAAACCTAGCTTTAGTGCCTAAGTCTGGTGCTAGTTCGGACATTTATGAGAGTGATTCTTTGCAAGATGAGCTCAATCACGCCACAAACACTGTTGCCGGGAAAGTAAAGAGATTAAGATACTTCAAGCTAGTTAGTATTTAATTCAATCGCTGAAGAAGTAATGGCGTAATTTGCATAGCAAACAATATCTTCCTCACTATCTGAGAATAAAAGTATTTTTTCGAACGAAGATTCTAGAGATCTGAACTAAGGAATGTCTAAAGTCATACTATACAAAACTAGCATGGCGTGGAAACATGGACTACACGAGCCCGAGAGCGGCAAAGGATTGATGCGTTCGAGATGTGGTGCTGGAGGCGTATGTTAAGGGTACCCTGGACCATCATGCGTACTAATGCATCAATCCTTACACAGCTTCATGTCCGAACCCGCCTATCCACAGTTTGTCAACAGCGCATATTATCCCATTTCGGCCACATAATGAGAAGGGGGGGATGAGAGCCTTGAAAAATTGATCATAGTTGGAAACACGGAGGGCAGACGAACCCGTGGACGGTCTCCAGCTAGATGGAGCGATCAAGTGAAAGGCTCATCCTCAACCAAGTGCTTCTCAGTAGTCAAAGATGCGTTGGACAGGCGCCAGTGGAGGCAGATAGTACAAAATAGACGCAGAACATCCAAATCTATCGATGACCACGATCCTCAGTCATGAGGGAGCGACCACAGAGAGAGCTTGAAGATTCTTCTCCTTATTCTCCTGGCCCAAACTCGTAGTCCTCACTTGCTTATGTTACTTTACCAACTGTAACAAAATGATGGTCCTTATAAAAGTACACGCACTAGATCACGAAAGCAATACATTAAAAATACGAGTAAGCTCCGGAAGTGGGGATTCAAAATCTTCGTTTGCGCAGGGTTGTCTGGAATTGTAAACAATTTCTTAGCTTACAGTGGTGAAAATATATTCCGTTACAATGAGTTTTCTGTAAACTAAGTGGGCATGAGCTCGGGTACAAAACTGGTATTGGCTTAAGCCAAAACAAGCAAGGTCTTCAATCAGTGCGTCCTACCAGTTATGACGTACTGGAGAACTAGTTCAGATGTCCAAAGTCACTCGGCGAGCTATGGTAAGGGCTATGCTCGGTATCTCGTTAAGAGACAGGATATAAAACGAGCATATTTGTCAGAGATCGAAAGCTATCGACTTATCCTGAAGAATAACCACGTTGAAGTGGCTGTGGACTGGTCACGTCTGCCGTAGAACCGACAACCGTTAGAGCAGACGAATTTTGGAGTGGAGACCGCGTTTAGGCAAGCTTACTGTAGGACGCCATGCTATTCGATGGACTGATGACCTAAGGAAAACTATTAGCAGCGGCTGGATGGGGAAAGCCCAGGATTGACAATTGTGGAGTTACTTGAAGTAGGCCTATCTCCAGCAGACAGTCAATGGCTGTCAAACGAAAACAAAGTACACAGCTATATTTCGTAATTTTTTCCACTTCTCTGGAATTGCTGCATAGTTATTTAGGAATAATACAGTGTTTTGTAGTTATATTTTAATAAAGAAAGTTAGATTTCTATAAAATATACTATGTTTTAATATTATGATCAAAGAAGAAATCCTTTTTAGTGGGAAAAGAAACTCTTTAAATAGTGACCGGTCTTAATAAAATAATAAAAATTTATTTGTTTTATTTAAAGTAAATTTAACATAAATAATAGGCTAGAAAACTAATAAATAAGGATGAAATAGCTGCTTAATTGAATTGTATTAAAATGGTGTCTCGTGGACTACTACGTCAGTAAAATAGTAAAAATTGAGCCACCTCGGTTGCAGAGGGTTATTTATTTTAGATCACAAAAGTTTCTGTATTGTATTATCAGCAGAGTAGAATTAACTTACTTTCTAATGTGCGGCCCATAGTTTGTTTAGGTCCCACAGTCAGGTCTAGCCTGCCCTGGTCACCATTTGACCGGAGCGAAAGATTGTGGCGGACATATATCGGAATCGCTACGACGCTTTGAGATCCAATATGATAGGACATCAGTCGGAAATTACCATCAGGCGGTATAAACGATAATATCCTCTCAGACTGAAAATACAACATAAATTATAAATGCGGAAATACATACAATATACACCGTGAAATTTTAGTGGTTGTTCTCCCGCAGTAAAATGATTCTATCTTAGTAGTAAAATAGATTTGTGCAGTTTTTTTTATTCAAATAAAAAATTGCAGTTTCACGATTGTGATAAACGAAACTCGAAAGCAACCTCGAACCAATGGTACCAGCCGCGCCGCAGCCGGTCACCGGCCGGGGTCATTGCCCCTCGCGCGGTGCAGTTTATGTTGTATTACTTAGTGCGTAGAGCTTCTTTTGCTTTGAACATTGATTTCGTGCGGCAAGCAGTACCCAACCACGTCACATTTTGTAAAGATACTATCGTATCTCACACTTTTGAGTTGATGATTATTTTTTTAATTAGTTGAGAAGAACGATATCTTTATTTTCAAAAATAACTTGCACGATTGGATGGTGCTACTAAAGGTAAATCATTCTGTTGCGGGAAAACAACCACTAAAATTTCACGGTGTATATGTATAATTAGAAGAAATAACTTTACTCAAACAGAGAAAATAATTAAGTCATGGTAAGAAGTATCGTGTATGTGCCGGCAAATAAAAAAAACACCTTCTCTTCCTGTAGGTGTCGTAAGAGGCGACACTGGCCAAACTGCGATTGCCAACCACCCTGCCAACTGTAATAATTATGGCAAAATCCTATTTTAGACCTTCTGTATGTTCAGGAGTTGTCTGAAGTGGGCTGATGACATTGTTTGTTTAAGTAGCAATAGTTGTGTTAAAGTAAAGCAATATAACTAGTGTTTGCTTTCACATTTAGTGTAGACTTATATTAATATAACCCAATAATATAAATGGCTTTTGAGCTTAAAGTTGTATCACATAATATTAAGTTAATGTGTTAATACAGGCAAAACTTTACACCTATTACAACATTATAAATTTAAAATACATTTAATCCCTAACAGCAAATCGATATGATTCATATTACCTCCCAGCGCTTAAACCTTACACAGGGGTGGAATGACACATCATCAAATAATCTTGGATTTACAAATGTAAGAGTCAGATCAGGCATACCACTTAATTTAATACAGCAGTCAATCTGAAAGAAATAATAATGGTTTTTATCAATGACATCACTAATGTAAAATTATTATAGTTTTCTAACAGATTTCACTCACATATCCCTGTATTTCAGCTGAAACAGTAGCACCGCTTTTGTCTATAATTGCATCTACCTCTTCTACAACATCGAAATATGCTTCGTTATTAGCATACTTCACTCCAGACCTCCTCCAAGGCACATTAGATAACTGGCCAGAGGGCAATATTGAAGACACACTAAAAAAATATCGCTAATTAAGTTCATTACAAATCTAATATTGGTGTGTTGATGATTTATTCAAGTTTTTACAGTGGTGTTTCATCAATGTTTTCGGTTAGGTTAGTACCTCCAACATCCAAAAGAAATATTTTTACAAATATGTATTTATTTAACAATTATTGATTAAGATGAAACAGCTTTTTTAAAGTTTTTCATTCAGGCAGTTTTTCACTGCCCTTGTTCATGTTAAATTTTTATTCATGGATTTTTTTTTATTTACTATCAATTTATTTGCTCAAACAGACTTAAAAACATTACAAATCTAACTATACTAAGAGCATCATATTGCCACCAGTACCACAAGGACAATTTTAAAAGATTTTAAATATTGCAATACTATCTATTTTGGTACACACACACACACACACAATTATAGTTTTTTAATTTATATTATCAGTAGAAAAACTTGAAAAATTATGTCTCAGGACGGACTAGAACCCGCATCTCTTCGCATGCCGGGCGCGGAGCTTTAACCATTCAGCCACTGAGACACTACGTCATAGGAGTCAATTTTTCAAGCATATTCATATTGCTGTAAGCCAGCGTTGATTCATCAAATGTTAGGAGTTTGCTTAACACCCGAAAGAAACATCTTTGCAGATGTTTGACAGTCGGTTAAGATGATACAGCTATTTAAATACTTTAAATGATATTTAAACAATTTAATTGCAATTATAATATCAGTATCCTCACATGAGGAGATGCGGATTCGAGTCCCTCCTGAGACATAATTTTTCAAGTTTAAATAATGATATTATAATTGCAATTAAATTGCTTAAATATCTTATAAATTACTTACTTATTTTGTGGAAGCATAATTTATTAGTACTGTTTTTAAATTTCAAGTACTCACTTTGACTTTCCAGTAACTGTGTTTGCAATGGTCCTCAATATATTTGGTGGTTTTATTAATTCCTTTAAAATATTACTCTCGGTAGCCAGAGGGAAACCATTATCTAACATCTCGTCAAGTAACTGAAAAACAATTACACATAAATATAGTCCACATAGATTTAATCATAGTTATATTAAATCCCTCAACCCCCAGGAGGCACTCGGGTGCCACGATAACAATTGATTTCAATTGTGTCTGGAATAACTTACGATCGAGGGATTAATAAGTTACAGTATCATATTGATGTGTATAATATTTACCTCATAAACAACAACATAGTTTTCTTTTATGATTGTTTCAGTACAGTCTGAGAAATAGTCCTGAAAAAAGAATACTAAAGCTATTACATACATATGTTAAACAAATGTTAAAAGAACAAACAAGCAGTGAACAAAAATTTTAACTGACTTAAGAGATGTTAATAGCATCTTCTGACTACGAATATGAAACAAAAATCTATGAGAGTGAAATCAAGAGGTCAAAGATGTTCCTATGATGATGATAAGCACTTAATGGATCAGTGTGAAACAACTTTTACAGATTATTTTTTATTTTATTATCTAGTAAATCTTGATTATATTCATTAAGCCAGAAAGTCCAAACATTAATCTCTAAAACATTTTAAGTACAGGTTGCTTAAAGGATTTTCTATACAAACCTGGAATGTATCAACAACCCTGTGCAAAAATTCTATAACAAACAGGGGAGCCACCTCTTGCTTACACACAGCCACCAAAGCTACACCACCTCTTTGAATTGATATCAAGTAATGATGTGGTGCTGCCAGCACAGGAGGTACATCCTAAAAATATATAATATTCAACATACAGTCTTGTTCACAGCATAATATCTTAAGCACTATTACAAAGATACAGGTTTTAGGTATCCTTACATTCGGAGACGCACGCTGTGCTTCTAAATAATAATCACAAACAGATCTTGGAATAACACTGCGCCAATGCTTCTCCAGAAACACATCGCTGAAAGCAAAGTGTCATCTAAAATCTTTGTGGAAGCATATATTAATCACAGGGGTTACAAATTAATTAAAAACATATTTTTATACAATAATTAAAATGCTATTGCAAAAAAGAATGAGATTTCATTTAGAAATCGAATTTAAACTTCATAGTTAAATTGCAGAAATTTATCATGAACTTACCCAGCAGGATTTATTATAAATAAGCTGTGAATCATTTCGTATAGCTTCTATATAAACAATAGGGACAGAAACAATTTTTTAATTTTTGTTCATAATAACACTGAACTTTCGTGAAATTCATCCAAATTTTTACTGGTGGGAAATGTACAAAAATGTACCACAGAGTACTTTTTAATATACTGAATACTGTACTCTGTCTGTTCCATAGATTTAATATAGATGATAGATTGGCAATTGAATCCTGAAAACGAGACCAAAACTAGGTTACGCTAGTGTGCATAAAGTGAGCATGTGCGTGAGATAAATAGTGCAGGTACTGCATTGTCTGCAGGCTTTCGATATCGATTCCATCGACACAGTTTACGTTGACGCAGGTGACTTATTTTTTAGTATTATTAAAAGAACGCCAAAAAACTGCAAGTAAATACCTAGATATGTTTTTTATTTTATAATTTTACTTATCCCCGAGCTAAATCAATTTATTGTAAAAAATATCGTAGGCTTTACTTGCCAGTATTTAACAATTTTGCCTCATTTTGCGATCACGATCACCAAAGTTGAAATAAAACTGATATTTACACATTACAAACGTACACTAAATATACATATATTTAATGTTTAACTAATGGGGATTGATGGGGGCTTGAACAATATGGAGATTGATCCAGAGCGTAATTTTACAGCCTGAACGCCTCTGTGTTAAAAACACTTAGTCCAAATGTAAACTGCAAATGCTCGAATATTTATTGGGCGAACATTCTTTTCTATTAGGAAATTTCAACCATTTCTAACGTATTTCAACAATTTAGGCTGTATGCGGTTTACAATGTGAAATATGTCAGCTAATGAAATGTCGATAAGATATCATCGACAACGTCAATCACTAAAATACAAAAGTGACGTTAGTAATTGCTGAAATTCACGTATTTGATATTATTTTTAATTGAATTCATATGAATTTAAATCCTTGTTCTGATGAAATGCCCTATCAATTAGTATACAAAATTTTAGTCAAAGCTCTGAAACATTGCATTTTGCTGCTGATAATCGCGATTGTGTGTTGACGTGTGAAATGTACAATTATGTTGGTTCCCTTTTTTAGATGAGTTACTTCCAGGTACTGAACATGTAACCATAATGAAAATACATCAACTCGACACTTTTTTACAATAATAAAAATGAAACTAGTAAAACTAAAGGGAATATTGTGTTGCGCGTGACAGACGTCAGAACTCAGAAAAACACTACGGGTTCTTAGCGTGTACGTGAACAGCCTTGTGATCTATCTCGTTCTATCATATAGCTGCATTATATTCTGTCTCTTTTCATTGCCAATCTAACAGTAGTATATTAAATCTATGGTCTGTTCTGGTGGGTCTGTCTGGGGCTGCTGAGCTGTGAATTTGTTTGATTTTTTTCGGAACCGGCTAAGGTCTGAGACCATGCTGCCATGTCTTCAGTAGGAATTCTACATTTTCATTAGAATGTATACATAAAATATCATAAATACTTACTTACACATAATCATCACTAACCTAAATCATTGAAATGTATGTATCTATCAGAGTTGCCAGACGTCCCGATTTTAGCAGGACGTCCCGATTTTTAAATCAAAATTAAATGTCCCCGCGCGGGACAGGTTAATCCCTTAACCCCCAGGAGGCACTCGGGTGCCACGATAACACTTGATTTCAATTGTATCTGGAATAAATCACGATCGAGGGATTAAATACATTTTTTATGGATATTTTTATTATCTATTGTCACGTAAACGTAATTTGAACTCAAATCAAAAGATAAATTTTCAAAAACTTTTAATTATATACGTTTTTTTACTATGTATCGCTTTCGACGAAAGAAATGCCGCTTTTTACACTCAAAAAGTTCCTAAATCCCAACAAGGCAAAAAAAATCTGGCAACGCTGGTATCTATTAATTCATTTTAATGATCACAGGAGTTTTACGCGAGAACGTGGATTTGAGTCTAAATAGCCGCCTTATAGAACGCCTTTCCTTGTTTCACACTTTTATTTGATTCCTACTCACTGACACATCATCATAACAATGCCACCACGTTATCACAATAAATACCGCTTAGGAAAACTTCACAAAATAACGAACGAAACAAAGTCCATCTTTCTCTTCTCGTTTCCCGCGCAAAACTCCTTTTTAAGTTTTGACTAAATGACAGTTGTCTTTTTTTCAGTAATAATTTAATCTTTGAATTTAGTGGACCACCAATCTCCAGTACCTACATTAATTTTCTACGATTTTCATTAGGTTCATCAAGACAAGCTGCGTGAAAAAGCTGCTTTGCTTTGTTTGATATTATTTTAGTGCGATAATTGAATTAATTTTTATGTATTTTTTTCGTATGCATGCAGCCTGGTCATGTTAAAAATTCCTTACCTACTACTTAATCCCTCAAATCCCAAAAGGGACTTTAGTCCCTTTTTGGATATGACTAATAATAGGGGTTAAAGAATGAAATTGCCGATTATTTTCCCACTTTTTATTTTGTTTATACGAGTATTAGCTTTTGGGAATAATTATATATATTTCGATACCAGGGCTGCAAAATTTGTATAATCGGGTGGTACATTGTATTGTTACGGGCTGGGTCAGGCTTGACTTTTTTTTAAGCTATTGCATAGATTCTATCGCGGGCCTCGAGCGCGGGGACTGAATCCAGAAATTCCGTAACGCAAAAAACCTCACGCTCCCCACTTCGACCAGCACAGCGGTGATACGGCTGTTCGACGAGGTGCGTGCGGTTTGACGAGGCGTTTGCCATTCGACGAAGTGGGTGCCGTTCGACGAGGCAGGTGCCGTTCGACAAGTTGGGTGCTGTTTGACGAGTGGGGTGCTGTTTAACGAGGTGGGTGCTGTTTGACGAGAGGGGTGCTGTTTTTCGAGGTGGGTGCTGTTTGACGAGAGGGGTGCTGTTTTTTATTTATTTATTTATTTATTTATTTATTTATTTATTTATTTATTTATGTATTTATTTATTTATTTATTTTTTATTTATTCATTCATTCATTCATTCATTCATTCATTCATTCATTTATTTATTTATTTATTTATTTATTTATTTATTTCATACTTTAACCCCTATTATAATTGCATAAGTTGATAAAAAATGCTATGCAATAGCTTTACCGCGGCAGTCTCCGAGTGACACACGTCTTTTTTTTTTTAACTATTTAAATTCCCCTGTAGTTATTTATTAAAATAAAACCCACAATTATTACAAAATATGAAAAGAGAAGTATTACGTCCGCGACGGTCCAATCCCAACTAATTAGCAACCGCGATAATTTATTATGGAAAGCTCGGTCTTCTATTGCATTGACGTCAATGCAATAGGAGCGCAATCTAAGCACTTTTATTTTTAATATTCAAGCAGGTTACTTCCGATATAACAACCCCCCTGTTAAGATCTCTCATCACATCTCTAGAGATGAGAGATTTAAATTTTAACTTCGTTATTTGGACCGGCGAAGAGTACAAAAAAATAAAACTTATATCTAAGAATAACATTAACTTATTGGTTTTCATGTTATGTCAATTAAACATCTAGGTAGTAAAGACACAGAAAAAGATAAACTATAACATATTTTTAAAACATATAATTAACACACAAATGGAAAGTAGAGGTCTAAGATGTCAAAATGAAATATAATTTATTTTGGAGATACAATTATATTCCTCTTTTAATAGGAATTGGTGTAGTTTGAATAACAAATTCTTCAGAAGATGAACAATCTTCGATTTCTTTAATATTCTGAGTATTTTTAGTGGTTTTTGTATTGTTACACTTGTTGTATGGAGTACAATTATTTCTTTTACAAAGGGCTTTCCTATTTTTATATAAAATGTAGAGACAGATAATAGCACTAAGAATGTAACTTATAGAGATATAATGGATGCCATATTTATTTAAATGAGACGGAGATTCAAATTGTCTCAGGTCTTCTTCAAGTGAGTTGAGATGTACACTGGCTCTTAACAGTGAGTCTAGGCTGTCAGTGTTATCTAACTTTGAGAATGGTAGTTTGATTAAAGTTTTATTATGTTTAATTTTTTCATCACAATCATCTATGACTATGTTAAAGTTGGAAATGGCATTCAATACATTTCTAATAATAGTGTCACCGGTAGCAACGAACTGTAGAGTTTTATAAAATGCTCTACAATCCTTTGGTAGGGTCAGGATTCCTGTGCCGAATAATATTAATTCTAGACTTTCGAGTTGGTTGCTGCAAGTGACGTGACCTTTACCGGGGTTTGATTGAACAAAAATCCATCGATTATTACTTAACTTATGAAATACCTCTATTTTACCACGGAGTAACTTAACGCTACAGCTTTCTGGTAACTTATCAACTATATCTGTTAAAACAGTCGTTTCGCAAGTAGGATTTGCGATTGTAGAATGAACGTTCACTAATTCGCACACATAACACTTTTCACTGATCACTTTGCACTGGTTTATGTCTTCAATCAATGAGTAAAACATATGATCACCTGTTATCGCTAAATATGATGTGCTAGGCGCAATGAGTGCAAACGTGTCGGGCTTCGAGATATCATATGGTGTAGGTAGTGGAATGACGTTATAAAGGTTATACGTTTGGGGCAGGACTAAGGTAATATTTATTATAATAATTATTTTGTTATTATGATAAAAGCAAATTAACTTAGAAATTATCAGTTCATGTATATTTTGCAAGGTCAATGATACTGGAAGTTCAGAATGCTTTGGAAGGCTGTTCCTATGTTTATCTAATTCATTAATAGCTGATAAGGACTTAGTACAGTAGGATGCAGGACATTTAACTTTAGGTTAAATTGCAAATAGGATAGCATTATTAACATCGTCTATGTCAAAGGATAAAGTTAAGATAATTGATTCTAGTGAATTTAATAGAGAATTAATTTGAGATTTAATCTCAAGCTTATCATTGTTATTTGAGACATTTTCTTAAATCGTATGGATTGTTTCCATATTTCTCATGAGATTCTATTCGTTTTCATTAACCTTTGAAATAGAGTTATTAAATGATGATATTGTAGATTTGATAACATGAATGTTATCTTTCATAAGGTATACTAACTTTTTCTCGTCTGACTGTACATCATCAATAGCTTGAGTGAATTTAACAGCGTCTTCTGAATCTAGAGTGCCAAAAAATGTTTTTATGGGTGTACCGCCGAAGTCGATGAGACCTCTTCTTACACGCCTATTAGGTTTCTCATCAGATAGTAAGTAAGATACGGAAGAGAATTTATTCACATTATTAAGATGTTGATTTCTTAACGCCGAGATTGAATTAGCGCAATCAGAGTTAATCTTTTAAGATGAAAAAGAGTTACAGAACACGCTTATCTTTTCAATCAAGAACTCGACTTTGTCGAGATTTGGGATAATATGACCTATGTCTAGATAAGTAACAACTTTCCAATTACTATTAATAAATTTAACATGAAATAATTTATCGTAGTACTTATATTGTTGTGACGTAACTGCACACCGACGGTTGTGCTGACCTGCAATAAAATATACGTAGTGTTGAGGTAGGTCTTTTGTTTATTATGACGTACGGTCTGCTGCCAGTTTGATTTCGTCATAATGGTGACGTATGTGTTTGCGATTAACAAGTACAGTTACGGTGTGGTTGCCATTTAATTTAATGATTTTGAATGGGCCTTTCCACACTGGAGACAACGCTTTATTTTGATTGTGATGACAACGAATAAAGACCTATCACCGACATTGTATTTGATTGGTTTAGTACGCGAGTCGTAATAAGTTTTTGACCTTTCTTTTGACGATTGGATATTCTGTAGGGCCTTCAGGCGGCAGTAATAGAGCCTGTGGTTTTAAGAGCGCGGATGTAGTCAGTATATGTGTTTGTATCGAGGGTGTCAATACTAGAAGGGATGTAGGGTTTAAAACCAAATAATAATTCTAAGGTTGAGAATCCGGTCGTGCTATGGATGTTTGAGTAGTATGCGATCATCGCGTAGGGACATATAAATCCCAAGTGTGCTGGTTATCATTGATGTAGGACCTAAGATATACTTTAAGGGTGGAATGGCTTCTCTCAAGAGCGCCGCATGTTTGGGGATGATAAGGAGATGCAAATATGTGTTTGATTCCGAATAGTTTTTCTAGTTGATTAAATAATTCGAAGCAGAAATTAGTACCTTGATCAGTTACGATCATCTTAGGGATGCCCATGTGTGAAATATAATTAACAAATGATTTGGCTGTTTCTTCAGCGGAGCAAGACTGCATAGGGTAAGCTTGAGACTATTTTGTTAGGTCGTCTTGTAAGGTGAGTATAACGAGATCTAGAAATACTTTTTCATTGGGACGAGTAGCTGCGGAGGTTACTATCATGGGAGCACGGTTAATCTGTCTTAAAGGTTTGTTAATTTGGCAAGAGCGGCAATTTTTTACATATTCATCAATATCTTGACGCATGTTTTTCCACCAGTACTGAGATTTGATTCTGTCAAACATACGAGAAATACCGGGGTGTCCGGCTGAAAGGCAGTTATGATTATCTTTAAGAATTTGTTTAACTTCGTCTGGCGTAGGGTATTGAATGGAATTGTGATAGATATTCACCTTTATTCCAGTATTATGGAACAGAAATGATATAATATTGTATACTCGTATTTTCGTGAACGATAATTTACAAAAAGGATCTGTGTAATCTGATACTTATAGCGAATTCTTTTTCTTCCATGTACCAATACTTGATCATATCGCGATAGTCTCGGAGGACATTGAAGATGTCCTTGTAAGTCATTTCATCATAATGATTGAGCCGAACAAATAGGTGAGTACCTATATACATACAAACCAACCACCGTATGGCTATTTCAACTCTATAGTAGTAATAGACCATAAGGTGCCGGTCCCAAGTCCGGATAAATGGTGAGGGTACATCTGAAATCTGAATGCAGGCACAAGGAGCCAGGGGTCTGCAAAGCGGGCATACTTGAATCTGTAGTCAGCCTTTTTCACACACACTAGGAACACACACAAACCATTTTCCTCACCACATACACTCACGCGGGTTCCACGCGGAATCCAGAACACACAACGCATACAACAACAATCCTTATTTCCTAACCCTTCCCAATCCAATTTCATCCTTTGCCCAACTCCGCATAGCTGAACCGTGGCGGCGCATAACCACACTTAGGCTAACATAGCCCTGGGGCCCTAAACCTCCCCAAAAAGTCTGTACCACACTTACCACGGGCAGGTGGTGGTGAGTCCCCTACCGCCCTAACCAAGCACACCTCAAAGAATTGCTACCCCAGGAGGGTACCACTGGCCCTGTCAGTGGAGAATCCCTCACCGAGCCCAACTCGGTCTCTCCCACGTATTCTGGGGGGGACAAAGTGTGCCCAGGTTCAGGCCTATCCCTGGACCTGTCAAGCCTCGCAGAGGCAATGCCAACCGCGACTGCTGACAACGCTGCCCCATCGCAGTGGACAGTAGTCGCACATAAACGCTCCTGCAAAGGAGCACCAAAACCCAACTCAACAAAGGGGCCGAAAGGCAAACCTGAACGCTGCAACCACAACCGGCGCGCGAGAGGGAATGCTTCGAAGCCCTTTATAAACGTGACAGCCAACGCAGCAGCGGAAACGCAGCGCGAAACTGCGCCGCCAAACCCCTCGCAACCGAGTCGAGTAGCGGCGCAGGCGACATCAACGTCACCACCAACAAACCCAAACAAGCCAAAAAGGGGCCGCACTGCGAGAGGTAAGCGCTCACGGAAGTACGCTGCAATGGCTACCACTGCCCCTGAAAAGGAGCAGCCTGGTGAGACTGGCAAGGGCCCGAAAGGGCGAGCTTTCACAAAGCGTGCTCGAGCGAATGAGACCCAGTCTCCCAGGGGGATGCCAAACGCGCGAAAACCGATGCCAAACCGAGGCAGACGGTGAGCTACGCAGGTGCGAGTCAATCGCATCTGAAGATAGCAATAACCACCGTCCCGCCAAGGGACCTCACGCAAGCCCAGGTGGATCGGCTCAGGGAGGCTGTCGATGACTGTATCCTGAAAGCCATAATATCCCCACCGTCTCCGAGCGCCCAAGCTCCGTCATTTCGGGGAAACCCTCTCCTACTGGAGGGGGCTCTCGCGATGTGGTGCGAGAATGAGTACGCGCAGAGTTGGCTAGAGAACGCCGTAAAAACCATGACCTCACCAGTGCCGGGAACTACACTGACGGTCATTAAACAGTCCCAACTGAGGAGGAGGCTCAAAGCTGGACTCCTTCTACACACCCCTATCACCGAGGCCGCCACACTACACAAAGCCCTCGCTGCCCAGAATCCCTGGTACAGCGTGGACTTGTGGCAGTGCCTGGACATGACTGTGGACAGTAAACAGCTTCAGGAAGGCTCCAAAGACAAGGAAGTTCACCTTGTCCTTGGAATCCCTGAAGACCAGAAACAGTCCATAATAGACCGAAACCGCCGGGTAGCACACATGGCGGGGAGTGGCTACATCCGCTTCTTCGATTCATCGACGACGGAACCGGCCGAAACGAAACCAGCACCAGTGAGTGATGCGACGGAAGTGGCAGATCCGGAGCCATCCACCTCAGCTTCTCGAAAGGGTCCGAGCGTAGTGGAGGCAAGCTCACCGTCGAGTGCTGAGGGAGACAACAGTGACGAAGATGACGTCCTGCGTAGTCCCTAGCCCCGCCTCAACCTACAACGTCATACAAACAAACCTCCAGCAAATTAAGCAGATCGCGGCGGCCACCCTGCGAAGGGCACTGGAGGCAAATAACAAGACCGTCGCCCTGATTTAGGAACCCTGGATTAGAAACAACAAAATCTGCGGTCTAAACAACATCAGCGGTAAGTTACTGGTAGGCACAACTATCGATAAACCGAGAACCTGCATTTTCATGCCTAAACAAATAAAAACAACACTGCTAAACCAATTCTGTTCTAGAGACCTCACTGCGGTGAAAATAACAACAGATAACCAAACTGCCCTCGTGTTAGCCTCAGTGTACATGCCGAGCGACGGAGAAATTCCCCCAAAGGAACTGTCTGACCTGGTGCAACACTGCGACACACACAACTGGGACCTGATCATCTCCGCAGACAGCAACGCACACCATCCGCTGTGGGGAAGTAAGGATACAAACAAAAGGGGTGAGTTACTAACTGAATATTTATTCCAAACAAGCCTGAACATCATGAACATAGGTACAGAACCCACCTTTGTAAGCTCTAGGTATCAAACTACAGTTGACATAACTTTGGCAACACATGCAGCAGCAAAGTATATCGATGGATGGCACGTGTCAAAAGAGCCATCTTTTGCGGACCATAGCCGTGTTTGCTTTCAAATAAACTTTAATTTAACAGACCCTGTTCCGTATCGTAACCCCCGTAAAACAGATATAACAAGGTACACAAACTTACTAACCGAAACATTAAACGAGACAAACATGCTAAACCCAACACATCACACAGTCAAATATACAACTTCTAACCGACGCTCTACTAAGAAGTTATAAGAGAACTTGTCCAATCGTAGCACCCAAAAAACCGGGAAAGAGCTCCTGGTGGGGGCCAGAGCTCGAGCGTTTACGCAAAAAAACTACGGACTCTCTTTAACAAAACGAAACACTCCAGGACCATAGAGGACTGGGATGACTATAAAACAGCACAAAAATACTATAAAAAACGAATCCGTTTCCGCAGGACGGAGTCATGGCGAAATTTTTGTAGCAGCATAAACTCAACAAATCAAGCAGCGAGAATTAAGAAAGTTCTAGCCAAGGATGATCGCAATCTCTTGGGTTTTCTCAAAAAGGAGGACGGCACTTTCACTAACACAGAGGACCAAACTAATACAGTCTTACTAGAAACACACTTTCCAGTCTGTCAAATCACAACAGACTCCGTGTGGTCAGACCTACGGCACGACATGCCAACAAGCCAAGAATGGGAAACTGCGGAAAGGATAGTCACTGCGGACAAGATAGCCTGGGCCCTGAAGAGCTTCAACCTTTCAAATCCGCAGGTCTAGACGGAATCTTTCCGGCATTACTTCAATGGCAACCCAATCTGGTAGTAAAACACTTACTAACAATCTACAGGGCCTGTTTAGCCTTCAAATACATACCCAAACCTTGGAGGGAGGCAAGGGTGATCTTCCTACCAAAGCCAGGAAAGGAGGACTATACCATTGCGAAATCTTTCAGGCCCATCAGTCTAACATCTTTTCTCCTGAAAACGCTTGAAAGACTAGTAGATCGACACCTAAGGGAGCGCTAAAAAACCTTGCGCTACATCCCCAGCAACACGCCTACAGACAAGGCAGATCAACAGAGTCGGCACTGCACTCAGTAGTGCACAAAATATAGTCGGCTATAACAAACAAAAACTCAACTTTAGCCGCCTTCATAGACATAGAAAGAGCCTTTGACAAAACTATACACAACAGCATTAACCACGCCCTACTAAAGTTTAAAGTTAATTCAGTCACCAGAAGCTGGATCAAGGAGCTTGTAAGCAAAAGGGCGGTCCGGATAGCTCTGAATTCTACCACAAGAGCAACGGTAGTCCGAGGGTGCCCCCAAGGGGGGGTGCTCTCCCCGCTACTATGGAACATAGTAGTGGATAGCCTCATAAGAAAGCTTAACGACAGAGGTTACACGACTATTGGTTATGCAGACGACCTTACAATACTGATAAGTGGCAACGCCGAGAATATGCTATGCAGTATAATGCGTTCTGCCTTTCAGATTGTAGAAAAATGGTGCGACGAGTAAGAACTCAGTAAATCAGAAAAAAACAGAACTCATCCTTTACACTAACAAAAGGAAGTTACCAGAACTACAGCTACCAAAACTATTCAAAACACAACTTACCATATCGAATCAAGTGAAATACCTAGGCGTAACTCTCGACAGTAAATTGAACTGGGCAAGTCACATTGATTCTAAAACAAAGAGGGCCTGCATAGCTTTTAATCAGTGCAGAGTGTCAGGATTATTTTTAAAATATTACTCAAGCCTATACATATGGGTTCGAGTCCCGATTGAGACATAATTTTTCACGTTTAAATACTTTTTTCGGTAACTTGCAATGAGGAAGGTTTTGTAGTTGATTCAATCATATGAAAAAGTGATTCATGAAGATTAAGTTGGAGAAAAAGAAATCGGAGCCTATAGGATAGGGCAGCGTTTCCCATTTGCCGGGTCGCGACCCGGTATCGGGCCACCAAAATAAAATACCGGGTCGTAACATTCCCATTTCCCGCCTCGTCTGTAAAATAATACCTACTATCGATCGACGCATGGCTGATATTCTTCTAAAATCTTTCGTCATTTTCGGGAATTCTTTAATAAAGCAATGGAACCAGTATGGTTTCAAAAGTATTAAATGGGTCACAAAGGGGCACAGTAAAAATTACCAGGCCATGGCAGAACAATGTTTGGGAAACATTGGGATAGTTTTTTTTTTCAATACACCCCAGTAGGCTGCCCGCCCACGTCCGATAATCGGTGACCGATTTTTGGTAGGAGAAAAATAGAACGTACTGATAGCAATGGAGCAACGCACACGTCCTACAAAAAATCGGTCATGATTGTGTATGCTGCTGCCTACTATAGTAAAATCGGCCCGATTATCGGTCCTACAAAAAGTCGGACGTGGGTGGGCAGCCTTATGAGGAATCGAAAAAAATTACTGTCTCTTCGGACCATGTAATGGTAATCGAAATATTTATATAAAGCAATAAAACTTATTTATTTAATATGATACAGTTCTGTTTACAAATGTCGTGTGTCGCCACAATAACCGCCAGAAGACGGACAGCAGTTGATCTCTCCACCATTTACCAAACTGCGATCGCCAAATGTGGCGCTTGTGGCAATTAACTCCTTTTGGGGAGGCGTATGTCTAGCCGCAGTAGGTCCTAATAATGGGCTGATGATGATGATCTGAGCGACAAATACCATAACAATTTACTTATAATAAGACAACAATACTTGCAAAATGTGTTTTCCGCCAGGCGAAATCAGATAATGAAGATTTTAAAAAATAATCATGTTAATTAATTTAAGTCTATAAAACTTTGTCTGAGTCTGACCTATCGCATCAATAAATGGGCTTAAATATAAAAAGAAATTTAAAAGAGTGTGGGGTGGAAAGAAAGCCATTTGTTTGGGATATTTTTTATTGAGACCCACCCTACATAAATCTTAACGGTTGGATTTAGCCACACGCTCCAACTCATCCTTCTTCTTAATAGCATAGGAGTTTGATGAACCCTTGGCAGCGTTAATTAGCTCATCAGCAACACACTCAGCGATCGTCTTAATGTTCCTGAACGCTGCTTCGCGGGCACCTGTGCACAATAACCAGATAGCCTGGTTCACACGACGAAGTGGAGACACATCCACTGCTTGACGACGAACTGTACCAGCGCGACCAATACGGGTAGAGTCTTCACGAGGTCCAGAGTTAATTATGGCAGTAACCAGGACTTGAAGGGGGTTCTCCCCTGTCAACAAGTGAATTATTTCAAAGGCATGCTTCACAATGCGCACTGCCATAAGTTTCTTACCATTGTTGCGTCCATGCATCATAAGCGAGTTGGTGAGACGCTCGACGATGGGGCACTGTGCCTTGCGAAATCTTTTATGAGCATACCTGCCAGCAGAGTGTGGCAAATATTTAGCATACTTTTCCTTCACCGATATGTAATCATGAAGGGACATATCAGCAACTTGAACATCGTAAGAGCTCCATCTACCGAAGAGTTTAATTTCGGGAATATCAGCCGCTTGTGGCAGTGGCATGTTCTCAACAGCCATGCTGCCCGCTTCAACGCTATCGTCATTCCAGTTTTCTTCAGCCATAGTGCCTAAAAATAAACAATAACAAATTACCTTACGGTCTAAAAACTTATTGCAGCTGATTATTTTTAAAAACACTACACTAATTTACGTACTTTTCGATTACAAATTTATAAAAACAGAAATTCTAACCTCGTTCTGTCAAATGAACACGAGAAAAGGAAGTCTGGTTGATGCGCTCTCGAGAAGCAGTTATGTTTATGTTGGCACTGCACAATGTTGCCATATGTTTTGAGAAATTTGATTATACCATAGATTTTTTAATGGTATGTTTAATGTCACGAGTATAATGTATTATAAAGGACATAATTTTTTTTACTATGAAGCTTGGTAAAAGACTAAAGTGGGCACTAATTTAAACTAGGTGAAAGAATATATTTTTACGAACCCATTGATGCCCGATTTATTAATTTAAAGACATCCGTTTTTTATTAATTCACTCAAAATAAAAATATGTTTTAGGCTCATTTATAGCAACATTATTAGAGATAGCAGCAATTTAAAAAAAAACCTGTCAGTTGTCTGTCGTCAAGTACTCTGTAGTCAAAGCTATCAGTCATCATACGATTCATCACGGACCTAAAAAAAATATATTTTTTTTTTACGTCCGTTCGTACTTATTTCGATAATATTATTTTATTGTATTAATAATAATTGTGTACCAAATCTATATTTT
Source organism: Anania crocealis (assembly GCA_949315895.1). NCBI lineage: Eukaryota > Metazoa > Arthropoda > Insecta > Lepidoptera > Crambidae > Anania > Anania crocealis. The sequence goes on along the minus strand of OX438880.1, from coordinate 18,316,606 downwards.
TGTTGTTGTTTGCATATCGATTGAGGCAGAAAACAATCAATAAACGCAACGGCACGCGTGTCCCTTGAGTAGGTAGATGTTTGCCAAATCTTCATGTGCCGGATGACACGTGGCCGGGTTTGGTACGAAGATGAGGGAGGAAGCCAGACGGTCAGACGCCCGTCTTGTTTGATGATGATGTTAATGAAATGATAACGCCTTATGTCGGGTTACGGAGTAACAGCCAACCCAATGTTTACTGTGTGGACTGTATTGTATGCGGTGAGGTGGCTGTGTATTCTTCCTATGTTTCTTCCCAGGATCTGTTCAGGTTGATCTTCTAGGGCTCTTCCTACTTGCTTAGGAGAGAAGGTTCTTCCTTGCTGTTGCTGGATCGAATGATTCTATGGACCCCCTGCTCGCCTTATATTCACAATTTTTGGCGGGAAAATCCCCACCCACGCAATCACTGTGTGAGCGAGAGGTCGGTGCGAGCGAGAGGGGAGATGGCATGCGCGTGTTTTCCGCGGTCGATCGGCAATACCGTAGGGAGAGCCGCATGCCATCTCACAATTAGAAAGAGAGGGAAATAGTACGGGCTTGCATTTTGACTCGAAAAGGCAATACCGTAAAGAGAGCCGCGTCCTATTTCCCTTCCTAGTCCTCGTTATCCTGTACGAGGGTGTGTGCCTACTTAGGGTGTGTTTCCTAAACCCCCGGCTGTTATTCATTTATTTCCCATAAAGTTTTACAATAATTTACAAATTCAAAGTTCAAACATATCACAATATAACAAAACATAATAAATAATAAAAACTTATATACAATTAACATTTTATAACGCTGTCCCGTACATTCTCCCGCCGTGTGTCGCAGCGCAGTCGGAGAGACACTCATCTCGTGGAAGGGGCGGCGTCCTTTTCTTCTATTTGCAGATTCACCAGCTTTTTCGTAGGGCGTCGCAGGATACCTCCTCGGGTCAGCACGTCTGCAGCTCGCACGATGCCGTCGGGCCCTGGGTAGACAGCCGTTACTCGTCCTAGTGGCCAAGTGTTTCGTGGCAGAGTGTTGTCCACGATCAGCACGACGTCTCCGGTCTTCAGTTCTGGGCCACGGCCGTGCGGCTCCCGCCGGCCTTGGAGTTCAGGGAGGTACTCTCGTATCCATCGGCTCCAGAACATGTCTGCTATTCTCTGGGACGCCCTCCAATGGGTCTTGCCCAGCAGGTCTTTGTCTTCAAATTGTCCCATAGCCGGTTCGTGTGCAGGCTCCAAAAGCAGGAAGTGATTCGGCGTCAATGTTTCAGGTTCATCAGGGTCGACCGCGACGTGGGTGAGCGGCCGACTGTTGACGGTGAATTCCACTTCTGCGAGGACCGTGGCTAGGACTTCGTCGTTGGTGGTGCGTCCATTCATCACTGTCGATAGCGCTGTCTTGACTGTCTTCACCAGCCTTTCCCAAGCGCCGCCCATGAACGGCGCGCCTGGTGGTATGAAGCGCCAAGAGATGCGGCGTTTGCTGGCTTCAAGTTCTGTTGCGCTGTCGATGGCTCGGCGCAGCTCCCTCTCGGCGCCGTGCAGGTTGGTTCCGTTGTCAGAGCAGATCTCCTTCGGGCAGCCTCTCCTCGCGATGAATCGCCTCAATGCCATCACCGCTGAGTCAGTGGATAGCGTAGCGGCGAGTTCCAGATGGACCGCTCTGGTCGTGAGGCACGTGAAGAGGGCCACGTAGCGTTTGTGTGTGGCTCGTCCGACGGTGACTTGTAGAGGCCCGAAGTAGTCGACCCCTGTGTAGGAGAAGGGTCGCTGATGATGGGCCAGCCTGCAGGGCGGATGGTTTCCTGTTGATGGTGCTGAGGGTGCCGCTCTTCGTTTGCGACAGTGAAGGCACTCTTTGACTATCTTTTTTGCAGTCGGCCGAAGTTGCAGGATGTGGAACCTCTGGCGACACTGGTTGACGGTGGCTTCCACTCCCTGGTGATGACCGGTGAGATGGACGTGCGCGATGTAGAGTCGCGTGATGTGGTGACGTCCATCCAGGATCGGTGGTCTTCGTTCTACTTTGGGTATTCCTTCTGCATTGAGTTTCGTGGGAACCCAACGCCATTCCTCTGTCTTGGTGTTTTCTTCGAGTTCGGCGATCCTGTGGGCGACGAAGGGCTTGAAGGATCGGGCTCCTGTTCTCAGCCAGGTCAGGACTGTCTTGCTGTCGGTCCAGAATGTTCGGGACACTGGCTTCCGATCGTGTTCCTCGATGGCTGCTTGCGCCATCCTGCTGCCCATCACCGCTGCTTGTAGCTCCAGCCTCGGGATCGATGTCACCTTCAGGGGAGCCACTCTCGCCTTGGCCAAGATGAGTGGTGTTTGGATGTTCCCGTCTTCATCTTCGATGCGCCAGTAGACCGCAGCTGCATAGGCGACCTCGCTGGCGTCGACGAACACGTGGAGCTCGATATTGTCGCTGCGACTGTAGTTCGGGTAGCACCGGGGTATGTGGATTTGGTTCAGCCTCTGGAGGTGCGTCGTCCATTGTTTCCATTCCAGTGTCAGGCCTTCTTCCAGTTGTTCATCCCACGCCGTGCTCCTTCGCCATATCTCCTGGAGGATCTGCTTTGCCCTGATTGTGACAGGCGAGGCTAGTCCTAGAGGGTCGAATAGGGACATGACGATCTTCAGGGCTTCCCTCTTCGTCGGCCTCTTCTGTAGGATGTCTTCAGGCAGGCGCGACAGGTCCAGGTTGAAGCCCAGGTGGTCGGTTGACGTTCTCCAGGTGAGCCCCAGAACTCGTTCAGTCTTGTCATCTTCGGCCAGGTTCATGTTTTCTTGTTTCTTTCCCGGATCCAGTTGCTGCAACACTGCGTCGGAGTTCGATGTCCACTTCCTTAGTTCAAAGTGTGCCCGCTGGTGGATGTCTCCAACTTCTCTTGCGACCTTGATTGCCTGTTCTTCAGTCTCGAAGCTCTGGATGTAGTCGTCCATGTAATGGTTGCGTTCAATGGCATCGGCAGCTTCGGGATGTTTTTCGGCGGCTTCTTTCGCGTTGCGGTTTTTTACGTAGATCGCTGTGGCAGGGGACGAGGTGGCTCCGAAGATCAGTGACGTCATTCTGTATTCGGTGGGTGGAGCGTCACGATCTGTTCTCCATAAGTAGCGGAGCGCATCCCTGTCTTCTGGTCGGATTTTCACTTGCAGGAACATTTCTGTGATGTCTGCTGATACTGCGATTTGATGTTGCCTCATCCTCAGCAGCACTCCAGGAAGTGATTGCAGCAGGTCTGGTCCGGTGAGTAGAGTGTCGTTGAGCGATAAACCCTTCGTGATGGCTGCTGCGTCATGCACCATCCTGACCTTGTCCGGTTTCATAGCGTTGATCACCGGGAAACAAGGCAGGTACCATGTTCTGTTTTCAGTCTTCTTCGTAGGTGCAACTTCAGCGTAGCCTTTTTCTATGAGCGCTTTCATTTGTTCGTGGACCTTGGCCTTCAATTTGGGATTCTTCTCAATTTTCTTCTCGGTGGCACAAAGTCTTCTTAGCGCGTAGTCTCGATTATCAGGCAGCTTGATGTCCGCCGATTTCCACAGCAGCCCGGTCTGGAAACGGCCGTCTTCGAGGCGTTTGGTCTCCGCATCCAGAATCTTCAAGGCTTGGGCTTCTGGATCGTTCTGTGGTTTCTTCGGCGCGACTCCGAATGACTCTAGAGAGAAGAAGTTCTTCAATTGTTCGTCGATTCTCTCTGATTCTTCTGTTTCCGTTGTCACGTGGTTCACGAAGTGGACTCTCTGTCCCAGCGTCCGCACCTGTGCTCCGTGAAGGACCGATCCCAGTTTCGTAAGTGAGGCGACTGGTTGCTGTCTGTCACCGACGCGAGTGGTTTCTGCCAGGAGGAGTGGCCAGTTGTCTTGCCCGATGAGTATTCCCGGCTTGGCTTGTTCGTAGGTGAGATTCTTCAGGCCCTCCAGGTGACGGCAGCCAGCCAGATCGCGTTCGTCGATGGTCTGCGGGGATAGTCGCAGCTGATTGATGCTTCTGGCTTGTATGGTGTGGCGCTTCTTCTGGTCACCCTGGATCGTTAGTTTGAGCCGCCTTGAAGATCCTGTTTCAATTTGCCGTTCACCGATCGCTTCGATGCGTAGTGGTTCCACTGGTCCTCTTAGTCCGGCGCGCTGTGCCAAGCTCTCGTCGATGAGCGTGATCGTAGAGCCGTCGTCGAGAAGCGCGTACGTGTCGATTTTCCTCTTCGGTCCGACGATGGTCACAGGCAGTATCTTCAGATACGCTTGAGGCTTCCTTGGCGTCCACGTGGAACTGACTACTTCACTTTTCTTCTGTTCTGTCTTCTGTTCACCACTCTTAGTGTGATGTAGCAGCTGATGATGTGGATGTCCCGTCTATGTTGCATTTCGTGGTGCGGCAGTGATGTACTTTGGTTCTATACCGCAGGCACCGAAAGCATAGTCTCTTTTCTTTGGCGAAATCCCATCTGTCATTGACGCTCAGCTTCTTATATTCTTCACAGTTCCCGATGGCGTGCCCTGTCTTCTCGCAACGTAGGCAGCTGTATGTCTTCTGTTCGGGTTCCGTGGTGTTTGTACTGTAGGCCCGTTGAGGCCTCTTCGCTGGCACGACGTTGTCCGGTTGTTCAGGTTGCGCGTAGGGGCCGCATCGTTCGGCCTCCCGGTTCAGGAAGCGCGACAACTTGACTAGGTCCGGTTCTTCACTGTCTTGTTCAGCCGCGAAGTCGTACCACCGATATCGCATGGTGGAGGTCAGTTTTTCTATGGTGTTCTTCGTGATTTCCGGGTTGTACAGGTAGTGCCTCTTCTTGATGGCACCTAGTGCTGCGACGATGTTCGAGACCCGGGAGGCAAAGATGCATAAGTCCCGCGCCGTGTCTTGAGGTTTCGATAGCGTTCGCAGCCGCTCCAGTTCGGACATCGCGATAGCGTCCGGACGACCAAACCTTGCTTCTAAGGTTTTCACGACGTCTTCTGGGTTGCCGTTGTATAGAAGGAGACTCTCTACTGCTTCCCTTGCACGTCCTTTGAGGCTTCGGCGAAGACGGGCGAGGTTCTCCAATGATGTCAACCCGTTCTTCGATTCTTCGTAAGCAGCTTTAAATATCAGCCATTCTTGATGGGACCCGGCGAATATCGGCAATTCAATGTTCATTCTTGGTTGACTTGCTCTTGTAGCCATAGTGATCGCGGCAGCTAGTTGCGCGATGTCACTCTTCATTGTTCCCGCCGGTGGGGCGCCGACGCATGCCGTCTCACTCACTCCCGCCGGTGAGACGCCGATATGTGCTGTCTCGTTCACTCCCGCCGGTGAGACGCCGATATGCGCTGTCTCGTTCACTCCTGCCGTAGGACACGTCGCGATCTGCGGGGCAGACGCCTGCGTCGGTATCGGCGGTAGCGGCTCTGGGTTGTGTGGTTGCTCGGTGATAGCCAGCACTTGCAAGCGGCTATCGTCAACCCAGGCGACAGTGCGTTCGTTGTTGTTGTTGCCGGAGTCATCAATCACGGTGTCAATGTCGTCTTCGTCGGTGTCCGTTTCCGCTTCTAATGCCGCTATCTTGGCGGCGGCGAGCTGTAGCTGGATGTGCAGTAGTTCTTCCCTGGCCTTCAGTAATTTCTTGCTTTTCTTTGATATTACAGAAGGTGCTAATTTCTTGGTGTGTGCTGCGGGCAGCTGCGCCTGAGCGGGCGCAGCCGGCGGCGCCAGCTGCTCTTCTTGGCGGCGTTCTGGCTCAGTAGCCAGCGGACTGGTCGTTTGACTTGTGGCCGAGGTATCTGGCATAGTGGTACCAGTGACTTCGGTCCCCGACGATGTTTCCGTCTCCGACGTAGGCGATCTTTCTTGTGTACGGGAACGAGTGACGGGCATCTTGACAATCTTCAATCTTCAATCTTCAATACGACGATCCGGCTCGAAGGACCAACAATGTGCCGGATGACACGTGGCCGGGTTTGGTACGAAGATGAGGGAGGAAGCCAGACGGTCAGACGCCCGTCTTGTTTGATGATGATGTTAATGAAATGATAACGCCTTATGTCGGGTTACGGAGTAACAGCCAACCCAATGTTTACTGTGTGGACTGTATTGTATGCGGTGAGGTGGCTGTGTATTCTTCCTATGTTTCTTCCCAGGATCTGTTCAGGTTGATCTTCTAGGGCTCTTCCTACTTGCTTAGGAGAGAAGGTTCTTCCTTGCTGTTGCTGGATCGAATGATTCTATGGACCCCCTGCTCGCCTTATATTCACAATTTTTGGCGGGAAAATCCCCACCCACGCAATCACTGTGTGAGCGAGAGGTCGGTGCGAGCGAGAGGGGAGATGGCATGCGCGTGTTTTCCGCGGTCGATCGGCAATACCGTAGGGAGAGCCGCATGCCATCTCACAATTAGAAAGAGAGGGAAATAGTACGGGCTTGCATTTTGACTCGAAAAGGCAATACCGTAAAGAGAGCCGCGTCCTATTTCCCTTCCTAGTCCTCGTTATCCTGTACGAGGGTGTGTGCCTACTTAGGGTGTGTTTCCTAAACCCCCGGCTGTTATTCATTTATTTCCCATAAAGTTTTACAATAATTTACAAATTCAAAGTTCAAACATATCACAATATAACAAAACATAATAAATAATAAAAACTTATATACAATTAACATTTTATAACGCTGTCCCGTACACTTCATTAACAGTTAGGGCATGGCAAAATAATAAACTTATAACAAACAAACCTTTTAAAAAGCAGCCATTCCATAATTTAGCAAAATTACCACTTGAAAATAGAGATGTTTAATAGTGTTGACGTAAAAAATTACGCGCAAAGTTGAGCTAAACATGGATGCGCCCAATGATATTACAAAGAAATATCATTGGATGCGCCTCATTGCGAACCTGTAATTGCCAAGCACTGACCTCTATATAAACTACTTACTACTTGTATTATAGAGGTCAGTGTTGCAAAGCAACCCGCTATGGGTTTGAATAAAAAAAACCGTATAATTTAGTAAAAATATTTTTATATTACACATTTAATTTAAATAATTTAATCCCTCAACCCCCAGGAGGCACTTAAGTGCCACGATAACAATTGATTTCAATTGTGTCTGGAATAACTCACGATCAAGGGATTAAAATAATTAAAAATAAATTTAGTTAGATGAAAGTTTTTATATATTTAAAAAGTTTATTTATTCAAAATTAAATTTAAAAAGAAAAATTTTTTTTTTTACTAATTAATTTAATAAGATAAATGGGTGTCAATTTTGAGGTGGATTGGGGTGCTGATTACGAAACTGCTATCCTTTTTTAAATCCAAGATGGCGGACGTAATTTTTTTAAGTTTGATATGGGTGTCAATTTTGAGGTTCATTGGGGTGCTGATTACGAAAATGCCATCCTTTTTCAAATCCAAGATGGCGGACGTAATTTTTTATAATTTGACAAGGGTGTCAATTTTGAGGTTCATTGGGGTGCTGATTACGAAAATGCCATCCTTTTTCAAATCCAAGACGGCGGATGTAATTTTTTATAATTTGACAAAGGTGTCAATTTTGAGGTTCATTGGTGTGCTGATTACGAAAATGTCATCCTTTTTCAAATCCAAGACGGTGGAATCCAAGATGCAAAATATAAAACAAAAAATCACAATATAGGTATAGCACATAACACACCGTCGAAAAGGAAGATCCACTCTATCCTCACGTAACAACATTACGTCAATATACGTCATTCGAACTTGATATTTCGAGTTGCCAACGCGCCCACTGCGGGCGCGGTAAGGAAGGGTACAATTCTTTGCATTGCTTTGCTGAATTTATCAGTGTTATAGAACTTCTGTCGTATTTACGTTTATCAGAATGAAATTCAGTATTAAAATCAACAAAAAAGAAAATAATAATGCACATTTACTGTCCAAAATCATGCAGTTTTGTTCCATGAAGGCATACGCCAACACCAAGTGTGCACAAAACAAGCTGAAAATGTGTTAGATAGACCATAAATAGATAAAAAATAAACTTCTACTTACTTTTCTCTTTCTTTTACACTTAAATAACACGAAACACAAGTGTTTAACAGGAAATAAATGCAAAAAAGTTCACCATAAAACGCGCGCAACACACCTATGTCACTGGCGTCTGCACTGAACTAATGAATGTGGCGGGGCATGAGTATCGCTAGCTCGTTTCATCTTACGTCATGAACATTACGAATAACAAAGGCAGGTAGAGTAAATAACGCTAATTTCATGTTAGAAAGTGCGTCAGTCCGTGAGGCCGCAGCAGGCGCTTGACAATCCACAAAACTTTTTTGAACCCGTCACGGGTTGGTTGGCATGTTGAAAGGGTTAATTGTTTTTAGTTTAAAGCTAAAATGCCTGAATTACGGACATTTTTTCGAAGGTCGTAAAATCGCGTGAATTCGTAGGTCTATTTACAACAAGCTGTTATACATGTTAAAACCTTAGATAATGGATACCGCTTAAATTACTTCATAAAAGATCTCTTTTAACTCCTAAATAAAAAAAAGTCATGAAATTTGCTCTTTGCCGATATCTGAGACGAAAATGGTGCAGTTTTACGGACAGCTTCCTTTAATCACTACGGCCTTGACTTTATATTGATTTTGTATATTTTTTTTGTATGGATACCAACTATTTTATTCCTTTTGTCCTTTTAAATAGATTATGGTTAATATAACAATTCTACTACAGCACGTCTTTTGTACTTAAATAAAGTCTTATGCCTGTTTTAACTTATCAGGTGAAAAGTACCACAAAGCTTGCTCATTTTAAAATATTTGAATACAAAGAATATGCAAACAGACAGATTATATTTCAAGGATAACGAAATGTAAAGGTTTTCTATATATTTTCTAACAAGAAAATGCTCTAATTATCGGAAAATGTGTGCGGGAACCGTACCTATAACTATTTCTAAACTAATATACAAAAAGCTGTAGAAAACCGTGGTTAATAAATAAAAACTGTATGTTTAACTACAGCTTTGTCTTATTTTGCATTATTATACCAAAACACGTGAAATGATTGTCGTGTAGTTGTCTGGTAGTAGACTAATATTGTAAAATGAAAAACATAGATATGTTTTGTAAAAAACAACAAAAACAATGTATTAATTGTTATTATTCTAAGGTATTAATATAGTTTATAGGTAATATATTAATAAGTATAGTATAATCAACAGTTTTTTAATTTTATTGAACATAAAATATTTCATTCAATGTACTAGGTCTTTTGGGATACGAATCTAACATTGTCTAATAAAATACTTGTTTTTTACTATTTGTACTCGTACATACACACAAGCGATTATGTTAGTTAGACGCAGTATTTTGGAGCAAATTATTGCAATAAATCAAAGCTCAACACTACCTAATAATGTTTGCATTATCAAAAATGTATTGTTTTGTTGGTAGTGGTTCTATACTCTTTGGTTTTGTTGCTGTCAGAAAAAAAATTGTTTTTACTTTCTGTTTATTTCAGAACAGGCTAAGGTCTGATCCATGCTGCCTAGTTATTAGTGAATTCAGTCATTCTTTAATCGCTGCCCTCAGAAAATTAATTGGTGTATGCGAGAAGTACGCAATGTCACACGGTCTCCTGTATAATGTAAAAAAAAGTGAGCTCTTAACCTTCCAAGCTAAGGGTCGTAAGATAGGTGATATGCCAAGTGTGTTGCTCAATGGCGTTGCACTAGGCAGTGTAAAATTTTTTAAGTATCTCGGTCATGTGGTCACCGAAGATTTAATTGATGATGATGACATTGAAAGGGAAAGGAAGGCAATGGCGGTCCGCTGTAATATGTTGGCACGCAGATTTGCGCAGTGTAGCTTAGGGATAAAAGTAACCCTTTTCAAACCTTTTTGTCAACCCTTATACACTTGCAATCTGTGGGTCAACTACACACAGCGGGCCATCAACGCTCTCCGAGTACAATATAATAATGCGTTTAGGGTGATGGTGGGGCTACTGTAGTGCGTCTACGATGTTTGCATACGCGCACACAGACGGCTTCCACACAGTGCTGCGGCGCCGCATCGCTTCGCTCATGCTCCGTGCGCGCGGGAGCCCCAACTCCATCCTGAGCGTGTTGAGCGACAAGCCGGACTGCCCCCTTCTGCGGCACTGGGTAAAAGCACAAGTGTGTGTGCCCGGCGCCCCAGACCGGGGCAGATATTTGAATTAAATATTTCAATTAAATTTTGTACATTTATACTTTATTGTTAAATATGGACCCTGAAATAAATTGATTTTATTTTTATTTTATAATGTCATGAAACTAAAAAAAGGCAATTTTTTTCTTTTTCCGCGCACAATATCTTAGAAAATACATGTTTGACAGCTGAAAGCCGTCAAATAATTGTCATTAGGCCAAGTAAAACTCGTAACTTTTGTTCGGAAACGCATACAGCTTAGGTTAATACATTATTATTTTTTACTAAAACGGAGGTCTTTAAAAATCTTAAAGTTATGCAGAATGATAGCTTTTAGTCTCTAGATTATATTTGTATAAAAACTGTGTCAGTTCATTTTATGTACCAAAAAAAATTATGTCTTTTGATAGCTAAACTGGCTGTGTTTATTACATTCCTAGTACAGTTTAATTCTGCAACGTTTAAAAAAAAACTGCTTATCATTTATCAAATAGAGGTGCGCAAAATCGTTCATTGAAGTGAAATGAGTGATACAGTTCAGTGGGAGTTAAAGATATGTATCACTCATCTAGTTCAATTAGTTCATTTAGTTCAGTAGATCTAGTTTGATTATCTAACTCACTACTCCTTCATATTCAGTTCAATAGCATTGCATAAATGTATTTATCGTGGACAGATCTATTCTAATGACTACTAATTAAACATTTAGAAGATTTTAGCTCAAGAACTATGATATACAATCGTATTATAACGTAGTATGTACATAATGAATACCGAAAATATTACATAGAAAATTGATTTTCCTTCATAGTATGAAGGAACTATAATAAATAAGAAGTATGAAGGAACTATAATAAATCAATCATAATAACAAAATTATAAAAACACTAAAAATCGCCTTTAACATCCATCTATCATCGTCATTTAATTAACACTCAGCAGGTACTGTAACCATTTTAAGTCTTAAATCATAAATAATAAAGAATATTTCCGTATGCACTGTCTCAAATATTAAGGAGTCAGATTAGGCGCGAAACTAGCTTGAACTGTGCATCTTTCTCGCTCTTACAGTAGGTACTGACAAATATGTCCATACATTTTACTCTCATTATCTCATATCACTCACTGAGTTACTGAACTAAATGAACTGCTTTGGACTAGAGTGAGTGAGTGATACATATGGACTAGATAGGTGAAGTACTTCAATTGTGTCATTCATTCAGGAACTACCCAAGTCTATTATCAAATTGGTAACGAGCGCGAGTGATAACATTAGAAATATCTTTTTGGAATTTGGTGTCCATTTGTTTGTAAGTTGTTCGTAATTATTTAATTCGATTTTTTTTTATTTACCAAGCGTAACTTGTAATATCATGCAAATATGTTTTTCAATTATTTTCAGACTACTTCGTTAAGGTTAGAGTCAGTGAGTGAACAAAGTTCGCAATGTCTGCGTTAAAGAAAAATTTTACCTTTAAATTCTTCAATGCGCTCAACGTCAAACATCCACAAATTCACATCAAGAGAAACCTTAATCTACAAGAGTATCATAGTAAAGATCTTTTGAGAAAACATCAGGTTACTATTCAGGATTTCCGTATAATAGATACTAATTTAGATACATCACCTCTTTATGATTTCAAGGCCAATGAATACGTAGTAAAAGCTCAAATTCTAGCCGGCGGCAGAGGTAAAGGCCATTTTGATAATGGATTTAAAGGTGGAGTTCATCTTACTAAGAAATCAGATGAAATTGTTAATTTGGCAAAGAGTATGCTTGGCCATAAGCTTATAACAAAGCAAACTCCAAAGGAGGGCATATTGGTTGATAAAGTTATGGTGGCCGAAAGTGTTAACATTAAACGAGAAACATATTTAAGTATTATAATGGAGAGAAGTTACAATGGAGCTGCTCTCGTTGCATCCCCAGCGGGAGGCATGGACATAGAAACCGTAGCTGAAGAAACGCCTCATTTGTTGAAGACCGTACCAATTGATATTTATGAGGGGGTTACAGACAAGGTTGCAAATGAAATTGCTGACTTTTTAGAATTCAAGGGCCCTCTGAGAAGTAAATGTGCTGATGAAATTAAAAAATTATGGCAACTATTTTTAAAGGTAGGAATTTCATCACTCTTTATAATAGTTAATTTAAGAGGTTCAGGTTACTAAAACTCTTTATTGCTTATATCTATTTCAGGTTGATGCAACTCAACTTGAGATCAACCCTCTAGTTGAAACAGATGATGGCCGAGTAGTGGCTGTGGATGCAAAGATCAACTTTGATGATAATGCAAAGTTCAGACAAGCTGATATATTTGCCCTTGATGATGTTTCTGAAACTGATCCTCGAGAGGTTTAGTTTTTATCTTTCTTTATCATCTTGCTATTATTAACTTTCAATGTAGTATGATTTCAGAGTATATCTTGCTACAAGTTTGTTTTTATTAATCTTATAAAGACAGAAGGCAAAAGACAGTTATCACTTGTTTATCATGCCTTATTTTTTTTTTCAGTTATCAATTAACCTTCTTATCATACCTTATTTAAACTTTTTATAAATGATAGTGTTGCATCACTAGTCAGATAGCATTTATTTAATTCATGTGGTTAAAGTTTTTTTAATAAGTGAATAATCCTTTTATCATGAAAAAAAATTATGGTTACTATGGGATAGTGCTCAATTCAATACTTAATGCCGACATAGTCGCGGGCAACAGAGAGTAGGAAATATACTTAATCGTAAAACAAAAATATATAAGTTACTCTCACAGTGTAATAAAATTTACATTGATTTCCAGAGGGAAGCAGCTGCTCAAAACCTTGTCTACATTGACATGGACGGCAGTATAGGATGCATGGTAAATGGTGCAGGTCTAGCTATGGCTACTATGGACTTAATCAATTTGAATGGTGGAAAACCAGCCAACTTTTTGGACCTGGGTGGTGGTGTAGGCCAGTCCCAAGTGTCTGCTGCATTAAAGATCCTTGAATCTGACCCTAAAGTTAAAACCATTTTGGTAAATGTGTTTGCTGGTAAGTTTGAAATGTTTTCGGTTACTAAAACAATACACATTCATTCACTTTTTCTTTTGATATAGCCCAGTACAAAAATGTCAAGATAAAGCACTTAGAAAATGTCCGCCAAAAATCAAAATGTTTGATACGGTCGCCTAGCAACACTTTTTTTATGCAATGCACATCACATTCATTCATTACGATACTAATCATAAGTTTTTGATTTTCCCTTTATACCTAAACAGGCCTAAAACTGTAAAAATTTAAAACTATATTGCGAAAAATATTTTTGGGTGTAAACTTGATTTACATTTTTTACTTCATAAATGGGCTCTAAATACGATACTAAACACCTATAAAAATTTTGGAAAGTGGTGAAAGTTTCATTCTGTATACAGTTATTCGTATTTTTCCCAAAGTCAGTAGATTTTTCTTGATTTTTTAGAATACTGTACAATGTCTGGGCCTGTTACGGGACATCTCTTCTAAATTAACACCCTATACGTAATTTAAAAAGATTAAAAAGAAATAGTTCACTTAGTTTAATTTAGTAAATTTTTAAATTGGCTCAATTTAGTAAATAAAAAATTAAATGTTTCTTTTTTGATTATTTAGCTTTCGGCCAATGTTGCACAAAGAGCAGGGTTAAACAGAAATTTATTTTTTAGGTATTGTCAACTGTGCTACTATCGCGAATGGCATTGTAGGTGCATTCAAAGAAAATCCTCCCAAGCACCCTCTTGTCATCAGATTAGAGGGAACCAACTCGGCGGCCGCAAGGAAAATCTTAGAAGAATCTGGTTTTCCCCTCACAATATTAAATGATGCTGACGAAGCAGCAAAAAAGGCCGTCAAATTGGCACAACAGTAATAAGTGTAATGAAACTTATACATACGTGTTTCTGGCTTCAACTGTGCATTTCATTTCCAGTAGACCTTAGAATATATCAAAAGAATCAAATATTTGTATATACATAAACTGACCATTATTTTAAAAGAACCTTAAAACTACGTTAGGTAGTTATAATTTTATGTAAATGTTGTTTTAACTAACATGTTTTCCAACTAATCAAATAACCCTAGTTCGAAGACTGATATAAAACCTAACATTACTTACTATTGATGAAATGCAATTTATTTGTTTTTATTGATATACTGTTATTAAGTTTTAATCGATTTTGTACATAGTGTTAATAGTGAATATAATATTGTATATAAAATGTTTTATTTGAATTAAAAACAACTTTTATAAGAAATACTATTTTTATTAACAATTTTATGGCTATAAAGAAATGTAAATATGCTACCGAGGAATATATTTAGGCGCGAAATAGGTTTAGCCGCCGTCCCTGCGGCGCGTCGCTGGATGTTAGCGACATGTTTGCCTGAATCTCCTCGAAGCTGGGCAGGTGTGCCAGTCGGCCGCGGGCCGCTACACTAGGCTGCTTGCTCAGCATTCGTCGCGCTACGCGAACGATGTCATCAGCTGTGATTTTTTCTATCCAAACAAAAAATATAAATTTTTATTGCAAACTCGCACCTAAATATTCATTCCAACTTATAAGATTCCTCAGTAGACTACATTAGTCTGACGTGCTGTCATCTTACATAGTTGGTGAACAAAATTCTTATTTTAGTTAAAACCAATTTGTTTTGGACTAGTGAAATCGGTTGTAATTCATAATCGTATAGTATAGTCTGTACGGTGGTTCTGGCGCTTCGATATCCGTTGGCTGACGCCAGTCGAGAACATTATTGGCCGAAATCAGACGCGATCAATTCAACTTTGAATGAAACTCATACTAGCAAGCAAGTTCCTAGCAAGTATTTATTTACAAAAGGGATTTTTATTTTATGGTTAGTAAGCACTACGTAATTACAGCGCTTCACTAAACAACGAAACTGATCGCACTTCATGTGCGTTTTCGGCACAATTCAACGATTTTAGTCCTCAAACAAAATTATGACGGCCTTATTAGGCTTGGGTACATTCCAGGGCATTATTTTTAGTTCATTTGTAACATCAACTGCGTAAGGTTCCAAGTATGATAGACAATACAAAATACAATTTGAGATACTGTTTCGAACTACTTACCGATTTCGTCAATGAAGAAAGATGGTGGTTTTCTCTTGCCTGTTGCAAGGACTTGTCGGCCGACATCTTCAAATACTACAGGCCTTGCTTCTAAGTTCATCAGTAACATTGACTGAAGTTGAGTCTTTGCTCGCTGAAAAAGTAAAATACTAATATTATAATAAATAGTCGGAAGGATGAGTGAGACACTGCAGCTTAAAACAGTTCAGCACAAAAATGTTGCATTAGTACCAAAACAAAATTATAACAACAATGTACCTACATTGATGTTGGAAACTGATGCAAATTGTTGACTGATTTAATTTACCAAACACATAACAGCGTGTTTCAAAATGAATAGTCCGAATCAATGTTGTATATTTTTCTAAGATTATTTTTATTGATTAAATAAAAATAATGCTGCCAAGATGTTATACATAATGTGGGCTTTATTTGTCAGACGTTAAAAAATGCATGGTGTATAAAAATGGTAAAGGTATCGCATTACTGACAACATTTATTTCATAAACTTAGCTTGAATTAGGTTTCATATGTGGTAATTAAAATCCTTTCTAAAATAACATTTTACACCAAAAGGGTGTTAATTTTGAAGACAAATTCAAATTACCTTTAATTCAGTTTCGCCAACCTTCCCTGCCATGTTAGCAAGTTCCCTAGCAATTACAATAGTAGTGTCATAAATGCGGTTCGGTGGTGATGCGGAATGAACGCAGAACAGGCCAGTGTCACCGTACGCGTGATTGTATGCTGTCGCGTTAAACATCCAGTGATATCTGAAATAACACATAAGGTACAACATAGTGTTTGTGATCAAACTGAAGTCAACTTTATTGCATAGTGTTAGGATTCATAAGAAATTTCTAAAAATATCTGCAACTGTGTTGAATAAAAGTTTTACGTGGGTAACACTAAAAATGTTTAGAAACTGGCCAGTTAGAAACATTGCTAATGAAAACTTTTTTTAATTTCAATTTTAGAACTCTTTGGTAACCTAAATGGAGGTTTTGCGCAGGAAACGAGAAGAGAAAGATGGACTTTGTTTCGTAGTTTTGTGAAATTATCCTAAGCGGCATTTACTGTGATAAAGTGGTGGCATTGTTATAATAATGTGTCAGTGAGTAGGATAAATCAAATAAAAGTGAGAAACAAGGAAAGGCGCTCCTATTTGACTCTGATCCATGTTGTCGCGTAAAATCCATGGTTGTCACCCTACAGACGTTAGAGGCCTCTATCTCTGTCACTCGGACCGCGTTTTGTCACTAATGCACATTCCAGTTATTTCTTAATGAAGTCCCATCTTGTGCCACTATTTACAATTGGTTTAACGAGTTTAAGGGTTTTTGGCGGTAGTTCGTGAGATACGTTTGGAGTCCGTTTATTTTATCGAATTATTATTGTTTATAGTGATTTTTGGGTCGTAAAAGTGGTGTTATTTTACGAAACAAAGTGTCGTGCGAGTGAACAATATACAGTTCGGTGAAATAACATGGTGTATTGGTCGTAACCAAGAAAAGTGGGCCGTGAATTTTGCGCGGGATCGCGAACAGTTCACCTCTTTCTTGGGGACTTCTCTACATTCCTTCAATCTTTCGACTGTCTCCAAAAACTCCATCGAAGCATTAAAACGTCTAACATCAACGTTTTAATGCAAAAATAAAGAAAATATTACTAAAGAATTGGCTGTATGGGCATAGTTCCCTTTGCCTACCCAGAATGGGTGAAGAAAACAACAACAACAACAATTAACGAGTTTAAGCGTGGTGGACGTAGCAATCTCAATGATGATCCGCGCGAGGGACGTCCTTTAACAGCGACTACTGAAGATATGTGTATATATCAGTACTGTGCGACGCATGATAGAGGAAGATAAGAGTGACCTATCAGCAGATACGAGCAAGCCTAGGCATTGGTATGAGTCAAGTTCAAAAAATATTACACGAAAATTTAGGCGTCAGGAATCTTTGTACCAGATGGATTCCCCATACTTTAACCGAAACCGAAACCAAAAGACAATCAGCTCAGTGGGTGTTTCCTTTCGAGGTGCCCACTAAGCTAGAGAAAGGAAGAAGTCAAGGAAAAAAAATGATTGCCTTATTCTTTGGTCGGAAAGGTCATTTGCGACAGTTGTGCTAGAAGATGGAAGGACAGTTACTGCAGACTGGTATGTCAATCGCTGTTTGCCTGTTGTCTTGGAAAAAATTCGACAGCAGCGCCCTCGAAGCAGGATATCCTCCTTCACCACGACAATTCTTTTCAGCGCACTCCGCAAAACGGACTGTTGAATATTTGACTATGGCAGGTGTCGAGATAATGAGTCATCCGCCATACAGTCCTGACCTGGCGCGCTGCGACTTTCATTTATTCCCAAGAACTAAAGATAAAATTCCAGGTATCCGCTTTACGAGCCCTGAAGATGCGGTGAAAGCGTACGAAAATGCCATAGAAGAGACCCCTAAGGAAGAATGGGCCTACTGCTTTTCTCAGTGGTTCCATCCAATGCGACGATGTGTAGAGAGGAACGGAGATTACTTCGAAAAACAATAAAAGTATTGGCAACTTTCTACATTAAGCCGTTTTTCATTTTCTAAACATTTTCAGTGTTACCTAGGTATTTAGCAGGTGCTGGCATCTTAATTGCCGAGAAAAAAAAAGCTTATCACCTGTTGAGCACATTTGTGTAGAGACGGGTGTACATGCCTTTGCCGGGCCCGCCGGCGGAAAAGGATCCTCCACCTCCCATCATCATGTTAAGCACACATGTTGCAACAAAATCTGGATCCCCATGAGAACAACCTGAAGAAGACAAACACATGAGAAATGTTAATGTTACTGAATTACCTAGTGAATTTAAATTTGTGTGAAAGCTTATTTTTTTTATTTAGGTGACTTTAGAAACGAAAATGCCAATGTGCTTCTTACAATTCTTGACTTGTAGATACACAAGAGACTGTTCTTTGAGGTCAAGGACAAAAACATTTTTTAAGCTATTGCATAGCTTCTATCGCGGGCCTTGAGCGTGGAGACCGAATCCAGAAATTCCGTAAAGAAAATAACCTAACCTAACACTCGGGGCGAGGGACGATCGAACAATTTTGAATTTCCGAAATTTAAAAGAATTTAGAAGAAAATACGAATTTTGACAGTATGGTTGCCTATGGTAACCATATCTGCCAAAATAAAAGAAACATTTAATTACAAAAGTCAAAATTAGAAAATACACAAAATTATAAAATTAAGCTATTGCATAGCTTCTATCGCGGGCCTTGAGCGTGGAGACCGAATCCAGAAATTCCGTAACGAAAATAACCTATCACCGCTGTGCCGGTCGGAGTGGGGGACTCCGACCGGCACAGCGGTGATAATTTTTACCTTAGAATATTTTAAGCTTTTTAGTTTTATAATTGCATAAGTTGATAAAAAATGCTATGCAATAGCTTTACCGCGACAGTCTCCGAGTGCCACACGTCTTTTTTTTAAATAATTATGACCATTATAATATCAGTTAAGATTAAGCTTAATGGTATAGCGCCCGCCCGGCATGCGAGGAGATGCAGGTTCGAGTCCCGCCTGAGACATATTTTTTCAAGTTTATATATTGATATTATAATTTCAATTTAATTGCTAAAATATCAAATAAAGTATAATTATGACCATTATTAATGTCCACGACTAATAAACCACGTTAATTTACGGAAACACACACACACACACTAAGAAACAAATAGAAATATTAAATTAAAAATTAATTACTTACTTTCTAAGCCAATAACAACATGAGATAACTCTGGTAAGTCAGATCCTGGGTACAGAGGGATTTCACATTCTTCCTGAAAAATATTAAAAAACATTTTTAATGTTACAAATTAAAGCATTTTACATTTAAATTATATCTAATATGATAACTTAAAATTATTAAATAATAACAGTAACATTACCTGCTGAATTCCACCAGTATATTGTGCTATTGAACTATCTACTACATCAGTACAATTATTGGTATCCTCTACATGCCATGTCGGTTTCATGTCGACAAAATATTTTTGGACAAATTCTACAAATGGACCATGCTCTACCTGTAAACGATTATGATTTAAGTAATTTAAAAACAATCTATACATATTATTGGGTAAACGGTATTACAAATTCTAAGCTCAACATACTTTTGGCAGACGTTTAACACTTCCACGCTTAGAGCTCTAAAATCAAGTCTGCCGTATATAGTCGAGTCAATAAAGACATAAAATAGGCAAAACCCGGAAGTCCGTTGGAACAGCTTCGATTTTGATAATTTTTTTTTTTAAATTTTGTTTTTTTTATATTATTTAAAATCAGAAACCTCTGAAATGAATTTTTATATTGTTTAAACAATATTTACAACATTTTTATTAAAAAATCAGTGTTATCGCTATTTTTCCGGGAAAAATTGTTTTTATGTTAATGTTAGTATAAAAAATAGTTGTTAAAATAAGGCTTTTAATAATAATTCAATATTCAAACCCTAAAAATACGAAAAATCAATTGATTACTTATTTGAAGAAGACATGTCTCTAAATACAACCAAGGACAAATTTTTAGGAAATAGCAAAAATAAAAATCGATTTATCAATCTTCTTTGCAAGAAATTGGCCGAAAATAATTTTCAATGGAGTCAAGCAGAAAGTGATGCTGACCGTTTAATAGTACAATCAGCTTTAGATTGTTCTTCTCTTCATGTGGTTGTTGTAGCAGAAGATATTGATGTATTGGTGTTATTAATGGCTCTAGCAACTGATGATAAAGAATTGTTCTTTCTGAAACCGCTCAAAAATAATGCTTTACAAAAAGTTTATTCAACAAAAACAAGTTTGAATCAATATGGAAATGTTAAAAAGAGCATCTTTTGTTTATTCACTCATTCACAGGATGTGACACTACATCCGCTTTCTATAATAAAGGTACAAATAAATTTATTAAGATCTTTAATGAGGATCTGAAGTTACGTGCAGCAGCTGAAACTTTTATGGTTGAAGACCAAAGTGAAGATGACCTTTTTAATTATGGTATTTCTTGTATCCTCACATTGTACGGTGCTAAAACTGCCAAAAATTTAAATGAACTTCGCTATAAACGTTTTATAGCGTTAGCTACTAAAGGTAAAAGCGTTCAACTTAATTCGCTGCCTCCTACAGAGGATGCAGCAAAACAACACATCAAAAGAGTGTATTTGCAAATCCAGCAATGGAAAAATAATTTACCAATACTTCCCGAAAAATGGGGTTGGCAAAAAATTATTATTTATCTCCGATTAAAATGACGCAACCCGCAGCACCCGACAACGTCTTAAAAATAATATTTTGCTCTTGTAAAACAGGATGTGGCACAGCGTGTGGCTGCAGAAAAAGTGGCTTGCATTGCTCACCTGATATATAATGAAAACTGATGATAATAATGAAAATTAAGTTTTTCTATTTCATGTAAATATGTGACAATAAATTTTATATATATTTTATAATATATTTTTCGTGTTGTTGTATACATTAATTTAAACCTATTTGAGCCTATTTCCACATATAATTACTTGTAAGTATAATTATTTAAAAATAATTTTTTTATATTTTTTTTTTATTTATGTTAATAATAAAACAATTGATTTTTCATACTTAATAAAATATATTGCATCTTTGTCATGTATAGTTGCGTCATGTCAATATATCAAATAAAAGAAGTTATAATTCATTGTTTTTAAAAGTTTTTGGTATAATGACGTATTAATTAAAACTATTTATGATAACAATATCAAAACAATAACATACGAGTAAATATATATTTTTTCCGAGGTCGCAATTAATATCTTACGAAAAAAAATTTTTTTTGCAAAAATAGCATAAAAATTGTTTAAACAATATAAAAATTTATTTCCCCCCTCCCAGAGGTTTCTGATTTTGAATAATATAAAAAAAAAAAATTTAAAAAAAAAAACATCAAAATCGGAGCTGTTCCAGCGGACTTCCGGATTAAAAGCTTTATTGACTCGACTAATAATTGCATATTTTAAAATGAAAATGTCATTGTGACATATTAACTGTAATAGTTACACATAATATATTTTTTCGCGGACTTTGGACATTTTTTAGATATTGAAGACTTTCATAAAACCATTATATCTGCAGCATACGCGATTTAGGATTATTTTGGTATGTTTTTCACACCATGGTTTACACTATTAAAGTTTTTATACGGACCTTTTTGAAAATATCGAAGGACTGGAATAATGTAGTATGTATTCTAATGGAGAAATAACTTTTCAAATCAGTCTTGTAGTTTTAAAGCCTATTCAATGCGAACAAACGATAAAATCAATCCTCTTAATAATATTAGTGTGAATGACGAAGTCAAAAAATTTAATATTATTTTTAAAATAAATAATATTATTTCTTTTTTGTTAGAAATAGCCGTTGCAAAGGTGGTTCGCTATGATGAGTGTTTTGTTTTGCAATTTTACAACCTACTTATGTTAAAAAGTGTGAAAAACATTGCATGCATTTTATTTATTTATGTGTCGCCCGCGACATTATCCGCGTCAATTACTGTTATTATGATCGCGATTAAGAAGTTTTTAAAAGAATATGGCCTTAAGCCTTCCTCGATAAATGGACTATCCAACACAAAAATAATTATTCAATCCGGACTAGTAGTTCCAGAGATGAGCGCGTTCAAACAAACAAACAAACAAACTCTTCAGTTTTAAAATATTATAATACAGGTTAATAACCCTTAAAGTTTGTCTGAAAGAGATCGCTATTTAGCGATAAGACTGCCTAAGTTGTACATCTTAATATAAAAATAGTCTGTAATTTCTTTGTTCGGTATGCAATAAGGAGTATTCTACAAGTACCTGAAAAAATGTGGTCTGCATGCATAGGGTGAGAAGAGATATACTATTTATTTATTTATATTTATAACTAGAGGACCCCGTGAACTCCGTATCGCCTCAGAATAGTATTTGATTTTGACGTCTTAAATGTCATTTGATTATCATCAAATATGGTGTAGTTAAAAAAATTATATCAAGAAATGCATTTTCTTAAATTTTTAGGTTTAGCTTTTCAACGTTATACTTATTAATCTATTCCTGACGAAGACAAACCAAAAAAATCCACAATCATAAAAATCGGTCCAGCATTTCCCGAGTTATAAGTGGTGTCACTAACACGACTTTCTTTTATATAATTTAAACAAAATAAGATTACACCAACATTAACGTTGACCTGGGAGTTCACCTTTTTAATCATACTTACTCCAACAGCAGCAACAACCATCCTGCTAGGAGTGTAATGGTTTTTCAAATATTTCAGGATAATACTGCGGTCAATTTTATACACATTCTCTTGAGGGCAAATTTTAGGCAATCCAAGTGTATTTCCTTTGTATGCAGCCTGTAAAATAAGAGATTTTTAAGGTTTTTTGTTATTAAGACAAGATTACCAGTAGGTACTATAATTTTAAGTAATTCATACTGCGTGTATCATGTCCATTAAAATAGTTTCTTGTTCAGGCCTCATTGCAAGAGTCTCCAGTTCAAATGCGACAGCTTGCCTAGCCGCCTCAATTTCTTCATTGGACAGCTGCGGTCGTAATGTAACCTCTGCTAAAACCTTAAAAAAAGTGATAATTACTTAACTTTAACCCTTTGATCGGATATTCCAGACACAATTAAAATCAATTGGTATCGTAACAACCGGTTGTCTCTTGGGGTTCTACACAACATTCATAACATACTATTTTCAAAACCAAAAATCAAATACCCCTTTTTTAAAGGGTAATTTTACAGTGGTTCATTTTTTAGAGCGAAATGTTATTGATTTAAGAGTATAATTGACAATCGACCTCCTTATCACACATTTTTATGAAAATTCCAGTACAATTTTTCCCAATGCACCCAAAACTAAGACACCCCCCTTCCCCTTAATGTGTGACGTAATATATGGACGACCCCTAAGTCAGTTGTGATGTTGTGCAAAATAAAAAAGACTAATAATATTACCTGAGTGACAGCTTCTAATCCTTTGGAGTCAGCGCTAGTCGCATAAACAGTTGTGTCCCTGGAGCCTTGACAGTCACATATACCACCATGTCTTTCCAGTTCACGCAGCATCATATCACGAGTGGCATATTTATGGGTTGCCTGTTTTTTTTTACAAAAAATTAAAACCCATTGTTGACAAGACACAATGAGCTATACTATTGTCAGGCTGACTGTCAGAAAATCCAGGAAAAAATATACAATTGTTCATAAGAAATGATGCATTCATTTATATTATTGTGCAATCAGTTTACAATAGATAAAAATGACTTTTTGATAATTTTAATTCTTGCATGTTTTATATTATTGATTAATTTTAATTAAAAATAACCTACATTTTACTAAATAAAAAATAGGATGAAATTGTACTTACACCAAAGCTCAATTTTTCAAGGAAGTGACAAATACCATTTGGATAGGTTACTTCATACCTTGGCCCAGAATCAATAACAACTGAAATCAGATTTTTTTGTAACAAGATTATTATAATAGTACACATAATTATTGTACATAGCACAAATTGATATAAACATTATATTCTTATACAAAACAAAATCCACTTGCTCGACTTAATACAAAGTTGATATTTTGTAGGTCTATTGAAGATTTGTGTTTACTACTATCATTGATATAGACTACATCAATGACTACTAACTAAGATAGAACTTTTCTAAAATGATTTAAGCACAGATGATTTGTTATCCTATTATTTAACTACAAACAATTTTCTCAAACATGTTTTTAAATTAAGTATAGCTACCTCCTGCAGTGCAGAACTGCCCGAATTTTTTTTCTGAAGCCACTCTTAAGCCATTACTGAGCACTGTAACTTCTGTATGAGCATCCTCAGATTTAGCTGAAGAATATGATACTGGAGGAAGGTTTGACATGGGCTCTGAAAGTGGAGGTAGAGGAGTAACGCTGCCCTTTTGTAAGCCTGCAACTGACTTGTCCGCATTCTGACTGAAGCTCCTTAGTCCCCATTTTGAAGGGTTCAGCCTGTAATCGAGTTTTGATGTCGAATAATTTTCTAAAGAATATTGTCACTATCAGTTTGTAAATTATATGTTTTAATAAGTAAACGGTTTACTTTACTTACGTACCCATTTTTTAATGAAAATAACCTAGTAAACAGAAATTTAACATCCGTTACATGAGACATTTTGTGATGCCTTCAAATAAATAGAGTGCGGGTTCACTCTTTACAATATATTATTACAAGTATTTAAACAAAAATAACTATTGATCTTCAAAAAAAATTGTAAAACTATTTCATTTCACAAGAAATTGTTTTTTTTTTTCTATTTTTAACGGCCTCGGAGACTTGTTCTTACAGCCAATTCTTTAGTAATATTGTCTTTGTTTTAAAACGTTGATGTTAGACGTTTTAATGCTTCGATGGAGTTTTTGGAGACAGTCGAAAGATTGAAGGAATGTAGAGAAGTCCCCAAGAAAGAGGTGAACTGTTCGTGTTTCCGCGCAAAATTCACGGTCCACTTTTTTTGGTTACGACCTATACACCATCTTATTTCACCGAACTGTATATTGTTCACTCGCACGACACTTTGTTTCGTCAAATAACACCACTTTTACGACCCAAAAATCACTATAAACAATAAAAATTCTATAGAATAAACGGACTCCAAACGTATCTCACGAACTCCCGCCAAAAACTCCCTGCCTGTCATAGGAATGGCCGATACAAATCGTATATAGATATTGAAACGTATATTAGACCGATATCGTATTATCCGATATCGGTGCGCACCAAAACTATATATTTGGTTAAACAAGATATTGCTGCATCGATGCGATACGTCTCGGTTCGGTATCTCACTCGATATCCAATATATCGTTATAGGATATCAAACCGTATCGGGTCGCGATACGGGCTACAGAACCGATGCAGGCCGACTGAAAGGGTTTGTGAGTGAACACTTTTAATAAACCTTATTTTGTCAACATTACGATGCATTTTTGATTCGCAAATTTAAGCAACTCTCACTGACCTTTGTCCTTGAACTCATAGCTTCGGTGATCCATTTCTAACGTTTTTTATAAATTCTAGTAATGGATTCTGTGGCGCGAGCAAACAAATGTAAATAACTTTGCGTTTTTTTGTGTAAGTTTATTATAGGTTTCAGATAAGTAGTTAGTTATTTTAAGTTGTACTTACATATAAAGTTACTAAGTGTAAAAAGTGTTGATATCGTGTACCTACTTATATAAAGTTGGTTAGGTATTGGTTTGAGTAATGGTTTGAATCATTTCGAAATGTCTCGCATAAATTCATTGATATTATAAGTTTTAAATATGTTTATTAAAGCATAGCTCACTGAAACAAAATAACAAAATAAATTCTTTTGAAACATTCATAATACGCCTAAAGTACTAAATCGAGACAGTTTAGAGTACCTACCGACTTCTATGTAATAGACTGTATCATAAAATGATATCATTGCATTGTGATTATTAGTAAGTATCAGTACACATCGTTTTATAGGTTTAACGTTACCAAATACAGACTGATACACCAATATATAGTTTCAAAAAATATATAGTTACAGAATCCGATATCAGATATCGATATATAGTTTCGATACGATATCGTAAAAATATGATATTACCCACCACCCCTGACAGAGGTTGACAGCAGAAGAGGTTAGAGGTGGGGCGTATTTACGCGACCAGGTTTTAAAACCAGGTTTCTGCTTCGAAGTACGTAAACCAGGTTTCAACCTCAAATACTTGCAATACTTTTAAGGTATTTGTACGCGGGGCGCACTCGAACGTTTGTCAAGCCAGCGCGTCTTTGGAGCCCTTCAAACATGAAATAGGAAATAAAATTTTACCGTTGTTAGAATAAGGAACATAATCGTATAATCTAAGTTAAAACTTGCAAACCATAAAAGTTTTTTTTTTTGCCAAAACTATGGTCATCCGTATGTGTATTACAGTAGAGATTAAATTCAAATAAAATACTTTAAAAGTTTTTTACCCGATGGCCGTCTCGCGTCTCCGGGTTCGTTCGAAAACTTCTAGTATTTGGAGCCCTTTAAATATGAAGTAGGAAATTCAAAATTATTCACATTGGAATAAGGAACATAATCGTATAAACTAAGTTAAAAACTTGCTAACCGAAAAAGTATTTTTTTTTTGTCAAACCAATTGTAATCCTTAAGTGGATAAAGGTAGGACTTAATTTTAAGTAAAATACTTTGAAAGTATTTTACTCGGTGGCCGTCTCGCGTCTTCGGACACGCTCGGAAACCATGTCGCGGCGTCTCGTGTACGATCGGTTTGTCGCGCAAGCAGACACATTTATTATGTACCTTATTGTAACATGTTAAGGTCTAATTTTCCTAGGTACTAAGAAAATACTTGCAAGTATTTAGAAACCTGGTTTTTGGCCCTAGTATTTGTTGGCTTGCGTACCAGGGCGCCCTGGTACTGATTTTATCAAGTACGACCCATGCCTAGAAGAGGTGTCATTTTTTTTGTTTGTTGTTTGTACCTTTTGGAACCGGCTAATGTCTCAGACTATGCTGCCAAGTCATTAGTTGGGAATTCTACATTCGTACAAATCATAAACGTAGAATATAAAAGACGGACTCGAAGCCTGCGAGAAAGAAGAAATCCTCTTATGGAAATCTAGCAAGATAGAAAAAGAAAACTAATCTTTTCGGTTTTGTGATCTGTCTTATTTGACGTAAGGGCACGGCACGCAGTGGCATCTGCGATATGAGCTTCAATATTTTATGGAATTATCTAGTACATCGTAGATTATCTAAAGTAAATACAATTTTATTTAACAATGGTCACAATGTGATGTTAATTTTGTATGCAATTGAAATAATGTTATGCAACCATTATCCACCAAATAAGTAGTGGGTATATAAAAAAGACGTGTGGCACTCGGAGACTGCCGCGGTAAAGCTATTGCATAGCATTTTTTATCAACTTATGCAATTATATAATAGGTATTATAAAGCTGAAGAGTTTGTTTGTTTGTTTGTTTGTTTGTTTGAACGCGCTAATCTCAGGAAGTACTGGTCCGATTTGAAAAAATATTTTGTGTTGGATAGTACATTTATCGAGGAAGACTTTAGGCTATATAACATCACGCTGCGAACAATAGAAAAGAAGCACCAGAGAAAAATAACGCGTAATAAATAATTGACGCGTACGAAGTCGTGGGGACCAGCTAGTGCAATTATAAAACTAAAAAGTATCACCGCTGTGCCGGTCGGAGTGGGGGGCTGTTAGGTTATTTTCGTTACGGAATTTCTGGATATGGTCTCCACGCTCAAGGCCCGCTATAGAAGCTATGCAATAGCTTAATTTATAATTTTATGTATTTTCTAATTTTGACTTTTGTAATTATTTTTTTCTGTTATGTTGGCAGATATGGTTACCATAGGCAACCATACTGTCAAAATCCTTATTTTGTTCTAAATTCTTTGAAATTTCGGAAATTCAAAATTGTTCGATCGTGCCTCGCCCCGAGTGTTAGGTTAGATTATTTTCGTTACGGAATTTCTGGATTAAGTCTCCACGCTCAAGGCCCGCGATAGAAGCTATGCAATAGCTTAATAAAAAAAAATCTAATGATCAGTATTATTTAGTAAAATTATAAAATATTAGGTTGTATAAAATAAAATAAAAGAGATAATGTACATACACATAAACATTCGTATAAATTCGGCAAACTGTTAAGGGATATTGTTTTAATTTCGGGAAAAAAACATTAAAATAAAATAAAATTAACTTAAAATTTGTTAACAATATTTTGATGTGTCGTAAAAGTAACTTTTTAAATATCATTGGTAGCAACAAAAAAACTTTTTGATATAATTTGTACTCTAAAGAATGTCAAACAATTTTATGGTTCCGTTTTGCTTAACACATTTTGAAGTGGCATTTGACCACTGACCTCTATATAAACTACTTGTATTATACTTAACGTACTTGTATTATAGAGGTCAGTGCATTTGACTGTTTGACAGAAGAAAGAAAACAAACCTTTTTTCACGCAAAACTTCACGTTTGCACTTTGATTTGTTGACCAATCTCTTCCGTGCTTTACCAGGCTCCGATTTTTTTATAATAGGGGTTAAAGTATGAAATTGCCGATTTGTACTGAAAATCAAAATTGTTTAGTTTTTAATTTTTAACAAATTTATTTAATCAAAATAGTTACCATTATTATTAGTAATATTTATAAATTGCTGCCATCTAATAGGAAGGTCATTTATGCCTTTGTGATAGAACTCTGAGGATCTAGACTGCACAAACTGTGTGAAAGCATTTTGTACTGCCTCCTGGGAAGAAAACTTCTTGTCACGTAGATAATTGTCCAAATCACGAAAAAAATGGTAGTCCGTTGGAGCAAGGTCTGGCGTATACGGAGGATGTCGAATGGTTTCTAATTGCAGTTCCTGAAGGGTCAAAACGGTTTCTCGTGCTGTATGAGGTCTCGCGTTGTCATGGAGCAATAATAGTGAAGATCGATTCATGAGTCGGGACTGTTTTACTGCTAGTTTTGTCAAAATTGTTCGGAGTTCGACACAATAGACATCTGCCGTTATTGATTGACCAGATCGGAGAAAACTATAGTGAATAACACCATGCTGAGACCACCAAACAGTTACCATTACGGGCGGGCGCCATGCCATTAGGCCACCGGCATGCGAGGAGATGCGGGTTCGAGTCCCGCCTGAGACAAAATTTTTCAGGTTTATATACTGATATTATAAGTGCAATTAAGTTGCTAAAATATCAAATAAAGTATAGTTACCATTACCTTTTTATTGGTAAGTTTTGCTTTAGGACACTGTTGTGGCGTTTGACCTGGGGTCAGCCATTGCATTTTTCTTTTACGGTTATCATAAAGAATCCACTTTTCATCATATGTCACAATTCAATTTAATATTCCTTCATTTCTGTACCGATTCAACAAGGCAACACAAGTTTCAACACGCGTTTCTTTCTGCACATCAGTCAAATCATGAGGCACCCATTTTTCGTATTTTTTTATTTTATTGATTTGACGCAAATGAGTCAATATTGTGGGTAAGGTTACGTTAAACCATGCCGCTAATTCCTGGGTAGTTTGACTAGGATCGGCTTCCACCATCTCTCTTAATTCATCGTTAATCACCTGTGTGGGCGGTCTTCCTCGTGGCTCGTTCTTCAAGTCGAAGTTTCCATCACGAAAGCGTTTAAACCAAAATCGCACGGTGCGTTCATTAGCAGATCCCCCTCCAAACGCAACATTGATATGGCGGGCTGTTTCTGCCGCGTTACTTCTGCGTCGGAACTCGTATTCAAAAATCACTCGAATTTTCGCAGTATCCATCTTTCTTATCTAAGTTAAATAACAAAAACAATTGAAAGCCGATATTCAAATGTTTCACATTTTAAAAGAAGAACATCATAGAAACCATGTAAAAAAAGTTTCATTCGAAAACCTCAAACCATGAAGATTCTAGGTCAATTCAAAGAACCTATTACAATAAAACGGCAATTTCATATTTTAACCCCTAATAAATTGTTGTAAATCCTCCTTTTTTTTTGCATAAAAACAAATAAAAACCTCAGCAAAGCCACTCGCAGAAATCTCAATCGGCCATAAAATTTTAAGGTGTCACGTGACCTAATGATGGTCTGCCATTGGTTGGATTTGTTATAGAGGAATTTGAAACTCACCAGCTCCGTTTAGAGTACTTTGCACCTAATGCTGTTCATAAGATTGATTTTTTAACCACTTTTAATGGAGTTTGGTGGGAACCAAATACACGAATGTATACTACGTTAGAAGTACTTTCAAATGCCATTTGAAGTTGAAATTTTAAGGAAAAGCGTTTTAGCGGGTTTTGAAATTAGACGACTCATTTATGTTATTATGACGCTCCTATTGGTTGCAGCGTGATGTTATATAGCCTAAAGCCTTCCTCGATAAATGGACTATCCAACACAAAAAGATTTTTTTCAATTCGAACCAGTACTTACTGAGATTAGCGCGTTCAAACAAACAAACAAACTCTTCAGCTTTATAATATTAGTATAGATTTACATTATTTTGGTGGTTAATTAATTCATCGAAATATTTTACATGTACCCTTGACTAAAATTTATCATTTATCGATACTATTGTCGACATTTATCTTGAATGTTTCCGGAGAAATTTGATGTTATTTTACGTTTAGCGTCTCAAATGAATGTCAACTTAACAATTTGAAGAAGGAAACTGTAAGGAATCACATAACCAAGATAATCTTGTTAAAGGTCAATAATCAGGGATTGATTCATCAAAATATAAATGTTTGTTCAGATTTTGTTAACTTGTTCTTTTTTACTTACTGCCATTGATGAGCTCAAACGGAACAGCAGATGACACGGAAAAATCTTTTGAAGAAATAAATAAATAAAACTAATTAACAATGACGACCATTTGGATCAGCGGTAGTAAACGCTGCTTCTGAGCCATGGGTCGCGGGTTCGATCCCCGCACAGTACAAATATTTGTGTGCATGAACATGTCTGTTTGTACTGGTCTGGGTGTTTTCTATGTATTATAAGTATGTATTTACAAAAAGAAGTATATAAGTAAGTTTATCGGTTGTCTAGTACTCCATACGATAGGGTACTTAATAGTAGCTTAATTTGGGACTAGATGGCTCTGTGTGGCCCAGTGAGGCATGTCTTAAATATTATTATTATGTTGGTCTGTTACCGATCACGGGACTATGGAGTCCCGGACATTTGGAAGGCGTACGAGGGGCTGAAGCCAACTCGCAGAGGCCCGTTAGACAACATTTATCTTTACGATGTGATGTGACACCGACCGACGATTATTCCTGTACGCACTATATAAATGCGTTCCCAATTCCATTCCCAGGAGCAGCGCCCTTTTAAGGCCTGCCCTTTCCCGGGGCAGTGGTGATGATGCGTAATGCATTTTCCTCGCGTAAAAAAAAGGCTATTATGTTTATGTAAGTCTAGCTAGGACAAGAAACTTACAACATAACTGGAATAAGCACTTAGTATTGTACATTGTAGAAAAATCAACTTTAATTATGACACGTAAAGTCGATAATACATTGTGAACGCGATGCGGTCTGACGTTTGGTGAGGCGTCTGTTTCAACTTTCAATAGTCTGTTTAATTTTTAATAATACCAGAAAAAAATATATACATAATTGTTTGGAATACATATTGACGTCCCATAATTTTTAAATTACTGCATGACCCTTGTAGTATTTTTTTCTAATGTTGTATTATTTAATAATGCTAGTTATACTAAATTCTTCTTAATAAAGTAACTAAATATAATTTTATTTGTACAGAAAAGACAAAAATTATAACTATATTTAGTAAATTAATTTACCCCAAATATGGCAGCCTTATGTTGACACTTAGTGTGTAGTCTGTCAAATTTGAAACTTCTAATTTTCTTGATTTTCTACGGATTTAAATATTAACCTGGATCGAGTACTTCTATATCTCAAATCTCTATTATCTCTATTTTCAAATGTGCACTCTAAAACAATTAAGCTAAGATTACTTTTTCTCTGCCAAATGGAAAAGTAGGAAAACGAGCCAAGGAGATAACTAAAATAGTAGTGTGTCCTTGTCTAGCAAGTATGTCATGGAGAAGGGTGTCCACGCTATATGTAATTTATGATAATAAGTTTTTTTAATTTAGAAATGACCGGGTTTTTTTTCACTGTCTAAAATTGCATATTTTGATGGTTCGTGTTTAATAACGATATCTTATTACTTTATTTGATATTTTAGCAACTTAATTGCACTTATAATATCAGTATATAAACTTGAAAAATTAAAGTATATAATTTGAGTCCCGCCTGAGACAAACGATGCGACAACGGCTGCATATAATAATTTTATTCAATAATGTTTAAATTTCTAATATTTTTTTTGACATTAATTTCTTGTTTTATTTTCTTTGCTCCGATTCGGTCCGAAACGAGTCTACTACCACTTCAACTTAACGATCCACTGTAACTCTCCTATTCCACAATAGTAAAGAACATTCCTAATTAAATAAAGATAAATTGCATGGGCTAGTAGCAGGTGACTATTAGTGCTTAAAATCCGTTTTAGATAGTTTTTAATACAATAAGTATTTATCAATCCAGTAAGGCTATCCGAGGAGATGATATTTTATGGACACTGTATTAGAAATGGAGGCACTTCTACTTTCGAACCTCTCTCTCGGCTCGTTTTTTTTTAGATACTGCGCAGTCCAGTCCAGCTTAAGTGTAGGTTCATGTGATTTTCAAACTGCTTCGTATGCGATTTTCCAGTATTAAGACAACAATTTCCATAAAAAATGGTTTAAAGTGTGTGAAAGGTTGCAACAGCGAATCATATGCTGGATGCGGTATTTCTCTCTTAAAGTAAATAAATTTTCATTGTATTGTTTTCAAACTGTATAGGGTGAGCATGTTATTTTGTTTTAGTGGATTTGAGGAATTGTTTTGAGCATTTAGTTCATGTCACTAAATGATTAAAAAGTGTTGGAAAAACGGCGAATATTTTATAATGATAAAAACATTTTTCTATCTTGCTAAAAAAAGATTGGGTTTCTGGTAAATCTCGAGTCCCCATAACAAAGTATAAATATCGATCTGATCCCTGTATTTTATTTGTGGAGACTAATCTGACATGAATGTACCGTTCTAATGCGTTGTCACTAAAGATTAGCTCAGTGGCTACTAAATTATATTATAAGGTAATAATACAAATTCAACTGAATCTTTGTGATCTGACACTACTGGTGTTTTTTGCAGACTTCCCAGAAGAGAGAGCATAAAAAAGAGTGGCTTGACGCTATATCTTTACAGCACAGGATTTTACCTTAAAAGATTCTCACCTAATAAACAATTCTTTTTACTGTAGTATTTCTAATATGCACCTTACAATGGAGTCTATCCGCAATTTATTAAAAAGACTTGACTTTTCAAAGGGCGCTGGTCCAGATGACATCCCACCCTACTTTATCAGTAAATGTGCTGATTATATTGCTCTACCACTCCACATTATTTTCAATAAATCTCTCAGTAGTGGGCAATTTCCAACCTTTTGGAAGGTTGCTAAAGTTGTTCCAATTTACAAAAATGGTGATAAAAGAAACATTAGTAACTATAGACCAATTTCAATACTGTCAGTCATCCCTAAAGTTTTCGAGGCACTAATATATCCACACTTGTATGCTCAAGTTAAGCACCTAATTACTGATAGACAACATGGATTCCTGAAAGGGAGATCAACCAGCACAAATCTCATTACTTTCACTAATGTCATCGCTAATAATATGGACTCCCAGTTACAAACTGATGCTGTCTACACTGATTTTTCCAAGGCATTTGATAAAATTTGTCACGAGATATTGTTACACAAACTGTCAAAATACGGGTTTGGCGGTCCCTTGCTTCGTTGGTTACGATCATATTTATCTAACCGCTCTCAGTATGTAGTTTTAAAAGGCTATCGATCAGAACCATATTTTGCTACATCAGGTGTACCCCAGGGTTCACACGTGGGCCCCTTACTCTTCGATATTTTTATAAACGATGTTGTTGATGCCATTACGCACAGTGAGGTATTTTTATATGCAGATGATCTAAAGCTAATCAAAGCTATACAATGTGATGAGGATGCTAGACTTCTGCAATTTGACCTCGACAATTTAGTTAAATGGTGCAAAACCAATGGAATGTCCCTTAATATTAAAAAATGTTACCATATTAAATTATCTCGAAAAGCTAGGTGCCTCAACACACAGTACATAATAAATGACACTAAATTAGAAGAGGTTAATACCATTCGTGACCTAGGCGTTATTATTGACTCAAAATTAACATTCCTTCCGCATATTGATGACATAATTACTAGAGCCTCAAAAACACTTGGATTTATCATTAGAAACGCTAAAGTGTTCAAAAATCCCCTGTCTAAAATTGTAACTTACAATTGTTTCGTCAGAAGCATTCTCGAGTACTGCTCTGTGGTCTGGTCCCCTCAGTACAGTGTGCACCAGCTTCGCATTGAACGCATTCAGAAGCGGTTCATACGGCATCTTTCGTTTAGTTGTGGTTTGGCTAAAAAAGTCATGAGCTACTTTGAGCGAATCCAACACTTTAAGATGTATAGTCTTCTTACTAGACGCAAAATTTTAGACCTTACTTTTCTTTTTAAGGTAGTTAAAAACGTAGTGGACTGTCCTCCGCTTCTCCGCAGTATTTTTATTAGAGTCCCTCGCCAACCGCCACGTCATCCACTCCCACTATTTGGTAAGCCTATCGCGCGCACCAACGTCCAATCTCATGCTGCTTCATACCGCTTGCCAGAAGCTTATAATAGGTTGAGTGACGGTATCGACATTTTTCACGACTCTCTCACTGAGTTCAAAGCTAAGATAACCGAGTTGTTAAGGGAGGTGTAGTCCTATTACTATGTTTAGGTTTTATAAACCATTTGGATCAGCGGTAGTAAACGCTGCTACTGAGCCATGGGTCACGGGTTCGATCCCCGCACAATACAAATATTTGTGTGCATGAACATGTCTGTTTGAAAAAAAAAAAAGTAAGTTTATCGGTTGTCTAGTACCCCATACGACAGGATACTTAATAGTAGCTTAATTTGGGACTAGATGGCTCTGTGTGGCCCAGTGTGGCATGTCTTAAAATATTATTATTATTATTATATTGTAGAGCTCATTTATTTTATACATGTTTATATACTGTCCTTCAAAATTTTAGTTTCACATTATAATTAGTTTCTAATTTTAATCTAACTCCGTCCGTATTGTGCATGATGTGGCCGCCTTAAGAAGATTTTTACATTTTATAAGTATCACCTATGAAGATTATATAAGTAACTTACCAATGTAATTATCCCTGGCAGTCCAAATTAAATAAATAAATAAATAAATAAATAAATATCTAAAGAAAACTTTCAAAGATACTCTGTAATTTGTAGCCTGCATTTTAACCCCGAGGATATCTTTAGATAAAAGTCATCAATGATTGTATGACCTGGGGCTAAGTAAGTATTGAATTTAAGTATTGTAGACTAGATACTGCATATTTTTTAAGTCTCATCCTTGAATTTTGTAAAGGGAAATGATCACATTTAGCCATGAACGGCTGGTGATGAAAGAAATATCATAAAATATGTCTTATTTTTTTATATTCGAAACAAATATTTATTGCCTCTAAGAACTTCCCAGGCATTTTCATCTATACTAATATTATAAAGCTGAAGAGTTTGTTTGTTTGTTTGTTTGTTTGTTTGTTTGAACGCGTAATCTCAGGAAGTACTGGTCCGATTTAAAAAAATCTTTTTGTGTTAGATAGTCCATTAATCGAGGAAGGCTTTAGGCTATATAACATCACGCTGCGACTAATAAGAGCGAAGCATGAGTAAAAAATGTTGCAAAAATAATCGCGAAGATAACGGAAATTGACGCGGACGAAGTCGCGGGGAACAGCTAGTCATTTTAATAATTGCCAAAGCGATATTAAAATTGTAATTGCTATTTCCGTTTTATAAAAATCATTCGTGTGTTGCCATTAGTATGCACGGTCGAAATAGATAATGATACGATTAATTAAATAAATAAATTCTTTATTTATTCGTTTGTTTGCCAAAATCATTGAAATAATGGAAAACATGAAAAAAGTAATTAATACTTATTGTGTACTTGTCCCAATATTATTAGTTTGTACATTTTATAATTTAAATTGAGCAAATCGGTTTGATCGTAGAATCGATTTATTTATCGATAACCGATTCATATAGCAATATTTTAAAAAATACGTATCTGTCAAATTGACATAGTTTGCAATTCATTCGCGTTTTGCTTTGTTTGCTTGTGCTTCGTGGATATTCTTTTAATTGTGTTTTCCTTAAATTCGATGAATTACGCTACGAACATGGACCACGACGAACCCTCATCTTCTGACGACTACCGCCCGCAAATAGATTCTGGACCTACTACCCACGACGACCATGGCTTGAACATTGACTTTGTACCCGCTACCCACGACGACCATGGCTTGAACATTGATACTTGAATATTAAAACAAGCTCGATCTTATTTTGGAGAGCACAAAGGTTCCTATGCAGTAGAGGTAAGTACGGAAAGGGACAGCAGCAAGATTATCCTTCGGCCGAAAATCTTGTATTAAGAAGGGCAAGAATAAAAAGTAGACATATGTCAAGAAAGATATATTTTGTATATGTTTTAATTGGACGCCACCGCCAAGGACTGGAAGCAATTCAGGAATATTGCTGTAACTGTATATCTGGCCGAAGGACAGTAGGCTGTTGTGCCCACGTCATGACGGTAGTGTGGTATATGGATTGGGCAAGACATCAAGTAAATATTCATCCTCCAGCCCAGTTTTTAGATGACATTCTAATTATATATGATGATGAATAAATTAATTTTTAGAAAAATGGTTTTTTCTTTACCTAGTCTTAACTTTTTTTTGGGGAAGTATTACATCAAATAAACTTCTCTAATTGGTATTTAGGAATACTTATCTACTGAAAATAAATAAATTCGTTGCTGTCCAATATTGGCCAAATCTACTATGGCCAGTTACCATTACCCTTTGCGATTTGATCCCTCAACCCCCAGGAGGCACGCGCGTGCCGCGATAACAATTGATTTCAATTGTGTCTGGAATAACTCACGATTGAGGGATTAAGAACTTTGGTTACTGGGAAAATCGAAGTTCTAGTATGTGTAGGTACGTTCAGTAATTTTAAAGTAAAAAATAACATTTGCTCAGAAAATCTGAGGTAACAGATGCAAACAAGGATATATTTTTTAAGTGAGATAAAATGGTAATCGATTTCAATTTCCTTATCATTTTATCCAACACCCTGTTGGTCTAGTGATTTAAATACCGGGCCAAGATCTCGGGATCCTAAGTTCGAACCCCGGGTCTAGCAACAAAAAGTTTCGAATTTTCGAACGTTGCTCGGGTTTGGCATGCGTGGTGATTATGCCAATTCCCATCATGCAGTGGTAACTTGAATTTAATGATGGAGGCCTTTTCCCTGCTGCAGTGGGATGATTAGAGGCTGTTACTTTCTTACTTTCTATCATTTTATCACGTACATACTAATTACTATGTGTACACCAACTGAACCCAAAATCAACACTACATTGCATCTGGAAATAAGGATTCTAAGGGGCATGACTAGAGATCATGCTCTCCAGTCGCACCCCATGAAATGTTCATTTTCTTCAAAATTACTGAACGAACAAATTAGCTTGTAACTCGAACATGGTGTACTCGTACACTCGTACTTAGGTAGAACATTGAAGTATAATAGGTCAGACCGCGGTACAACAGTATAACACGAGGAACAACATCTGGTAACAGAGAAATATTGCTTTGATATATTAGCTATTTTACCCACGTATCCTCCTATTTTTTCAACATGATTTCAATATTTCTACTTTTCAACGCTATTATGTAAAATGAAACCTATTTATTATGTAAGAAAAAGGTTGTGTCGAAAATCAAGCTTCAAACAGTGAATACAAAAATTTTAATATCATTGTATTAGTTTCTGCATTAGGCAAAATTTCTTTGACCTGAATTTTAAGTGGTCTCAATAGGTTATAGGTTGTCACCCTACAGATGTTAGAGGCCTCTATCTCTGTCACTCGGACCGTGTTTTTTTGCTAGTGCACATTCCAGTTATGTAATATGTAAGTTCCTTGGTCTAGGATCCTAGCAATGAGTAGGCCAGTTTAGCGATGGGTCGTTATCGGTTTTTGAGATAACGTAACGTAACCGTGATGTGATTTCCAATAACTGGTTTCATAACTAGTGATTTTTGTAACAACTTATGTTTACAACGCTCTGAAGCAAACGTGATTATTATAAGGTTAAAACATTTGGTTAGATAGCAGGTATAACTTAATCACTTCACGCACACGTAGAGTGGATGAGAGCTGCTGACCGAAAGCCGAACATATACCTGTTTCATTCACACTTACGCTCGCGTCCTCTTTTGTTGCGAGTCTTTTTTTGGCCCTTTATACATTACTCGTTTTACTCCTGCATGTAATCAAAACGATGTGTGGGATGTGCAATGTAAAACGTCGTTTTCAACTTGTCGAAACGAGTAACGTAAAACCAGTGATTTTGCGTGAGGAGTGAAGCCAACCATATATCTACGCTAGACCTTTCACATATGAGTGAATTCAATTTAACTTCAGGGCGTTGTGATAAAAAGCAGTTATTGAAGACCTATACCTATTTCGATCGTTTGAATGGCGTTATGAATCTAACTAGTTATTGTTGTTGCGGATAACGAGTGATCACTGTTCGGGCTTGTAACTGCTAAAATAACCAGTTACGGTTAATAACGCCCATCGCTAGGCCAGTTGTCAAATCGACAGTCGGTAAAATAAAACAATTAAGTAGGTACCTAGTACCTAGTCAGACGGATGGATGAATAATGTATACTGCAAAAGTGCAAAAGTTTTATAAACGTAATTCAAATATTATTTACATTCATTTATAATTCAAATCGGTGAACTTTTCTATACCTCTTCAATCAAATTGGTTTGCGATAAATATCTAGTCAGGTTGTTTTTTGTTTTTTTTGTGATACCCTTAATTTATTTACGCGTTCTAAGCATCGGTTGATAGAAAGATGGGTAAATACTTAAAAGTAGTTACTAGAATGCTATCCACTGGCCAGAGCTGTCCTCGTGTGTGTATTGTAGGTGCGGGAGCAGCGGGCTTTTACGCAGCCATGCATTTTGCGAAAAACATGGCTAATGTAAATGTCGATCTGCTTGAGAAACTACCTGTGCCTTTTGGATTGGTAAGGTGTGTGCATAAAATTTTTTTGGTGACATAATCGCTAAGTGACTAATTTTAATCGGTGTTCAAATCAATAAAATGACAGATATGGAGTTGCTCCAGATCACCCTGAAGTTAAGAATGTAATTAACCAATTCACCAAAGTTGCACAACATCCTAATGTAAATTATTACGGAAATGTCACACTAGGGAAAGATGTATCCCTAAACCAATTAAGACAACATTATCATGCAATATTATTGGTAAGAGAAACAGTTATTATTTTTGTATATTAATTTAATTGATACTCAAGTATTAATATGACCTTTTGTGCCTAGGCATATGGGGCCGAAGAAGATAGATTACTTGGCATTGAAAATGAAGATGCTAATAATGTTGTTGCTGCTAGAAATTTTGTTGGCTGGTATAATGGTCTCCCCAGTGATAAAGAGTTAAAGGTATAATCTATAAACTTTTTTTACATTAATAATCTGATGTTTAAGTTTAATTATTTCTTTAATAATGATAGTTCATTTATTTACTAGGTTGACTTATCAAACTCTACTGCTGCTATACTAGGACAGGGAAACGTAGCATTAGATGTAGCAAGAATACTTTTAAGTCCAATTGATGAATTAAGAAAAACAGATATAACTGAGTATGCTCTTCAAACATTATCAGAATCTAAAATAAAAGATCTTTATCTTATAGGAAGAAGAGGACCCTTACAAGTAGCTTTCACTATTAAAGAGCTTCGTGAGCAACTCAAGTTAAAGAATTGTTTAACAGTATGGAGAGAAAATGATTTTTTAGGCATTGAAGAAATAACTAGTAATCTACCTCGACCTAGAAAAAGATTGACTGAATTGATGATCAAATCATTAAAAGAAGGTTGCGAAAGAAAGAGTGATGATTTGACTAAAAAGTATTTCATGCCAATATTTTTCAGGAGTCCAAACAAGTTTCTTACAAATCACAAAAAGCACTTAACAGGAATTGAATTCAACTGCAATCAACTAGTAGGAGACAAACTGGAAGATAAAAAATGTGTGCCTACAGGGGTAACTGAAGTTTTTAATTGTGGTTTAGTTTTTAGAAGTATAGGATATAAGAGTATACAAGTTGATAATGATATAATATTAACATCTAATGGTACAGTGGCAAATGACAAAGGTTGTGTAATAGAGGAAAACTCAACAGATTTAGCTAAACTTTATGTAGCTGGCTGGTTAGCAACGGGTCCTATGGGTGTCATTTTACATACTATGGGTAATTCCTTTTATGTAGCCAAGATTATATGTGAGGATTTAAAAAGTAATGCTTGTCTAGATACCAGAGGTGGGTTTGAAGAAATCAGAAAATCTTTGACAAAAAATGATGAAATTGTGGATTGGAAAGGTTGGGAAAAAATAAATAAGTTTGAAGTTGATCAAGGCAAGCCCAAAGGTAAACCTAGGGAAAAGGTTTGTTCTGTTAAAGAAATGTTAGAAATAGCTCTATAAATTAATATTGATATTGTCATAAAAATACATTTTTATATGTAACTTCTACATTGAAATAAATGTAAGTATCATATTGTTTACCTTGTGGTTTTTATTTCTTGGGCAGCAATTTATTCAATTCGTTACGACGTTTCAGGACCCATCAATTTAGATCCATAGGGGAGGCCTATGACC
Source organism: Anania crocealis (assembly GCA_949315895.1). Classification (NCBI taxonomy): domain Eukaryota; kingdom Metazoa; phylum Arthropoda; class Insecta; order Lepidoptera; family Crambidae; genus Anania; species Anania crocealis. Next base: position 18,275,739 of record OX438880.1, on the reverse strand, counting down.
TGTAGGTAGGTATTATTATGTATTTTATTACAATAAGTTGTAAAAATTTCACTTTGAGAAGCTCGTTTTAAGCAGTATACCCACTACCTACCAAGAAAAATGGGGATTTGCGTGGGAAACGAAAAGAAAAAGATTGACTTTGTTTCTTAGTTTTAAAAGAAGTTGGCAATTTTAAGTATATTATCGTATTATTGTGGGTTGTGGTAGCTTTGTTATAATAATGCGTTAGTCAGCAATTAAGTATTTCTGATGTTTCATGTATTTACTATGAATGACCTAAATTCACGACTGACTTTGCTTCGTGGTCTCTGTTCTTAGCCGGATCTGTAAAGATCAAGAAAACGGTATTGTGCGGCCTGCGCGGGACACTAAAAGAGAATGTAAATGTGGCAGTAAGTAGGATAAAAAAATAAAAGTTGGAAACAAGGAAAGCCGCTCTTATTTGATTCGGTTTTACGTTCTCGCGCAAAATTCCTGGTGTTCTTTAAATGTATAAGCCGCTCATACATTTCAATGAGTTAGGTTAGTTTAGGGTTAAGTTAGGTTATTATGTGTAAGCAGGTATTCATGATATTTTATGTAGGTATTTGTTACGAATGATTGAATTCGCACTAAAGATATGGCAGCATAGTCTCAGACCTTAGCTGGTTCCGAAAGGAACAAGAAAACATAAAAGAACTAAATTAAAAAATAAAAAGTCAAAAGAATATAACCTAAAAAAACTGAGAAGTGTCGCGCTGATTTTTATTTTGTTTTGTTTAACTTTATATAATGCTGTCGCCATAAACCAAAGGAAGAAGAAGAAGAACTTTAAATAACAAATTTATCTCTATGATTAAGATTAATTAATATTATTGATTATTATCGTGTTGTCGTCAATAGTATTTCTTATCTATGTGCGTGTAGTTGTAACTACAGTGTGAAGGCAAAAAAATTTTTCTAAATGGCAAAGGATGTTATTAGCATTGGCGACTTTATAGTCCTCCAGAAGCAAAACTATAAAAAGATAGTAAAGTTTCATAAACCTAATTTAAGTATTACAGTAGGTCGCGATACCATAAACTTAAATGGCATAGAAGGCTGTCCTTATTTTTCCACGTTTAAAATTTTATCTACTGGAGGCAAGAAAAATAGAGAGCATACTTTGGAACTTACAAATGAAATTGTAAATTTGAAAGATGAAATAGATATTAAAACATCAGGTAATGATAATCGCAACATAATTGATGATGGACATTCACAAAAACTGACTGCTGCTGAAATAGAAGACTTAAAAGTAGATTTAGGCAAAGCGTCAGATATTGTTGAAACTTTGATTACAAATTCAAATACATTTCATAGAAAAACTGAATTTTCTCAGGAAAAATATCTCAAGAAAAAAGAAAAAAAGTATTTTGATTTCATTCAAGTTTTGCGACCCAATCTAAGAATAATCGCAGAGGTAATGTATAAATTAGAACCAGGTAAAATCCAGGGAATTCGCATTGATACATTGTCTCAAATAATGACACTGGCCAACATATACTCTGAGGGCTGTTATCTTTTGTATGACTCTGGTTCAAATGGTTTGCTAGCTGCCTCTTTAATGAGTGCAATTGGTCAGCAATCTAATGGAAAACTCATACATATGCATCCTGGTAATATGTCACAGAAGCAAGCTTTGCTCGCAATGAATTTTAAAGAAGAACAACTTTGCAGATGTACATCTGTTAATGTATATTCTGCTTTAAGACAATTTTATCAAGGCTGTGATACAAATGAAAACTCAAATGCTGAATCGAATACTCTTAAAAGAAAAGCTGAAGAGGTCGTTGAGCATAAGAATAAAATTGCTAAACTGGAAGAAACTGGTGATGATGCTGAAGGCAGATTACATGTTGTAGTTGATAATCCAAACATTAAACCCGAACCGAAAAAACCTAAATGGCATTTTGATAATATAACTGCTGCTTCATTGCTTCATCAGAAAGTGGATGCATTAGTCATTGCTTGTAAAGAAGACCCAAAAAATATTTTCACTGAATTAGTTGATTTTGTAAAACCAGGACGGCCTTTTGTTATATATTATAATGTTGCAGAGCCATTGCAACAATTATACTTACAATTGAAAATGCAGAGTAATGTGGCTGCAATAAAGCTAACATGCAACTGGATGAGGAATTATCAGGTTGGTTTTTTATTTATGGTGATTTGGTTGAGCTTGTTTAACAATTTTCATTTTTGAAAATAAGATTCCTTGAATAAAAGTTTTGACTATCTGGTGGGTAGTTAAAATGGTTATTTATTTTTGATTTAACCAGACGTTTCGAACCCTTTACAGCGTTCATGGTCACGGGTTGACTAAGATGTTATTGGTCTTTAAGATGGTAATTTGAAAATACCGCCGCCAATGTTTATCGTCAGTTATGTTCCGTTATACGCATGTTTTTCATATCGGCTGTGTGTTCTTTTACCCGAGTACCTATACTGCGTTTAGTTTGACCTATGTAAGAGAGCCCATATTCACAGTCGAGTTTGTATACGCCTGGTACTTGAAGGGAAATGTTACACTTGACTGATCGTAAGAATTGGTTGATCTTGCTTGAAGTAGGTCTTGATAGAAGCACGCTTGAAGATGTTCCCAATTTTGTCTTTGACACCCTTCATGTATGGGAGTACCGCTGGTAGACGCTCAGCTGTGGATGGTTTTTGACGGTCCGTGAAGCGGAGTCGCGGTACTTGAAGTTTATTGAATTTAAGTGCTCGCTTGACATGCTGGAGTTCAGAATGCCGGTGGTGGTCATCACAGATCCACTGGGCTCTCTGAAACAAAGTTTTTCCAACAGTAACTAACTGTGAAGGGTGATGGTGAGAGTCACCGTTTAGTTACCTATCAGTATGAGTTGCTTTCCGATACACCGTGGTGCTCAAACCCCGTCTTATCATCATTGAAGTCCACAAACCATGGCAACTCTGTGAAGACTCCGGACACAGTTAGCTCATTTTGTGTGAAAAGGAACATAACTGATGATAAAAATTAGAGGCGGTAATTAAACATTTTTTAAATTACCGTAAAGGGTTCGAAACGTCAGGTTAAATAAAAAATAAATGCGTTCTAAAGCCGTAAACTAATTTTTCATTTCAATGTATAGTGTTCGCGTAAACTCAAAAAAACAGTATACATACGAGGGCGGGTCAATAAGTCCGTGACTTTTGGAATAAAACACAGATTTTTTTATAAACAAATCATTTTATTTTTCAACGTAGTCTCCCTTGAGCTCTATACACTTTGTCCAACGCTTCTCCAATTTTTTTATCCCTTCCAAAAATATGATTTGTCGAGGTCCTCAAAATAGGCCTTTGTTTGCGAGATGACTTCATCATTGGAGTCAAATCTTTTTCCACCAAGCCATTTCTTCAGGTTTGGGAACAAAAAGAACAACTCGGAGCCAAATCTGGAGAATAGGGTGGATGAGGGAGCAATTCATAGCCCAATTCATGGATTTTTGCCATGGCAACTGCACATGTGTGCACCCTTGCAATGTCTTGGTGGAAAAGAACTTTTTTCTTGGCCAAATGAGGTCGGTTTTTATTCAAATCGTCATTGAAGCGGTCCAATAAGTTGGCATAATATTCCCCATTGATTGTTCTTCCCTTTTGAAGGTAGTCAATGTAGATTTTCCCACGTGCATCCCAAAAAACAGTCGCCATAACTTTATTGGCTGACAAACCCACCTTGGCCTTCTTTGGCGCCGATTCACCCTTAGAAACCCACTGTTTTGACTGTTGTTTGGTCTCTGGTGTGTTGTGATGGATCCATGTTTCGTCCACGGTTACAAAACGGCGCAAAAACTCCTCCATATTGCAATTAAACAACGCCAAACCTTCCTGTGAAGTTGTTACACGATTGCGTTTGTGGTCGACTGTGAGCAAACGCGGCACCCATCTTGCGGAAAGCTTTCTCATGCCCAATTGATCTTTTAAAATTGAAACCACTGAGCCATGCGAGATCCCTACGGCTTCCACAATCTCTTGCACTTTCAATCTTCGGTCGGCCAACACCATATCGTGAATTTTTTCGATTGTTTCGGGTGTAGAGACCTCAACTGGGCGTCCAGGACGTTCGGCATCTTCAGTGCTTTTACGGCAACAACGAAATACAGTAAACCACTTTTTTACCATTGAAATCGATGGTGCAGAGTCCCCATAGTATTTATCAAGCTTAGCTTTGGTCTCGGTAATGGTTTTTTTTCGCAAAAAATAATGCTTAATAAGCACACGAAATTCACCTTTTTCCATTTTTTCCTCAAATTACTAGGTAGTCTGATAAAAATAGCTGTCAAACACAAACTAACTGACGCAGCAAGTTTAAATTTTGATAGGAATCAACTGACAGATACCTGTTGACAGGAGTAGTGTTGCTTTTTCAGTAAAGAGGTCAGAAATTCAAAAAGTCACGGACTTATTGACCCGCCTTCGTATTAATTTTTAATTCAAGTTCACACTTATAATATAATAATGAATCGCGTTCTGCTGAAATGAATTGTTACACAAAGCGTCCGGAAGGAACCGTACACGTCGAGCACGGCCCGACAATTGACCAGTTGCTCGTGCACTATTATTCCATTTGCACCGCTTTGTTTAGAGTCGAAAATCGCATGATACAGTTGATGTTGAGTTGGCTTTGAGCTCCAGGTTATAATTTTTCTCCCGTTTAGTTGAGATTTTATTTAATTATTCAAAATATAGACATGAAATTAAAAAAAGTTATCGATCACTCTCATAAAACATTAGTCTGGCTATGTAATTACTTAAAAATAATGTGGTGTCGTCACCAACGAATTTAAATACTTAATATCGTTGGTCGTCACTGATAATTTAGAGCATTTAAGTAAATACTGTTTTTTATAGGTACACAGTTTGTCTTTTATATTAGAAAAAACCTAATTCTTTTCTAAAATTATGTTTATATAGTCTCATACTATAGGCTTTTTACCTACCTGTAGTATTTTTAAAATCCGAATTACTATGTTTTGTCCTATTAAAATATGGGTTTAAAAAGAGGTCGTTTTTCTCTATTTTGCATTGGGCGCACTCTTAAACCGCGACGTGAAACTAATAGGACGGACGTTAGTTTGGTGCAGTTAAAATTAACTGTTAAACGGTAATATTCAAGGCGAATTCAAGGTCATAACAATTTCTTAAATGTTTTCGTATTATATTTTCTAAAAGATTAAGGTTTATACTATAAATTAAATATAAAGTTTAATGCAAAGGAAAAAACAATATGTAACCTGTGAAAAAATTTTTGTATTATCACTTACATGGTGTGCGTTCGCCCAGCAAAAAGTATCGCCTATTCGAAAATTGGATGATGCAGATAATTAGTGCCTTATATCGTGTAAGTAAATGTGTCCGAAATTTTATATTTGTGCGTCCAACAGCTTCAGGGTTATTTAAGAAAAATGGATTCTGCTGCATGAACATTCGCCCAGCAATATTTCTTTTAATTTATGGCTCTTGCTGTATATTTAATATGCAAAAAGGTAGCTTATGTACGAGTGTAAATGTGCCGTAAAAACTAAATTTGTGCCTCTTAAGATTTCAGACTTATTTAGTTTTTTTCTGGGCGAACGTTTCGGTAATTGCTGTATATCGGAAACGCTTGGACGCACACTCATGATTTTTTGTAAAGTAAATTTGTGCATATTTGTGCCGCAATTTTTAATAACATGACTAGCATGGTTGAGGATCTATTCTTTTATTTCCTAAAAAATGGAAAAATGCTGTGGCTCTCGAACGAACAAGACCAAGGACTTCGCGTTAGTGCCGAGTGATACCTATTATATATTCACATGATCATGTAAAGTTTCGCCGGCCTACTACATAATATCATTGCCGAGTTCTTAACGATTTTGTCTTTGTTTTGAGGTTATCTTGAGTAAAATTACTTAGAATACGAAAACACTAGTTTTCTGTGAGCTGGCTTATTACATGCTTTTTTTTTTATTGCATTTTGTTTACAAAATAAATGTAACAAAACCCTGTAAGGGTGTAAGCAAACAACCTTAAATTAGTTTTAAAACATAAGCTTAGACAAAGTTTCAACATTGGCCAGATAAACAGACATAGTACACCTATGTATACATTTGTTTAAAGGTGAGTTAGTTGGTACATACAATTATTAGCCACTTGTTATATATATATCTACTATCTAGACATTATATTGTGTAGGTTAGTAAGATACGTATGCAAAAAATCATGTATGTATGCCCATTACTTTAGACCATAACGATAAAAAACCATTCGAAATATTTTTGGTAGATTATCCGACCAAATTGTAGTGAACATTAAAAAGCGGCCGCACGATACATCGACCTATCCTTCCTCACTTGATGGCGTAACGAAATTGAAATAGTATAGATACATACAGAATTGTTAAGTTGGAAAATAGTTTATATGAGTTGTTTTTTATCTTGTAGATTGATGTATTAAAATTAGGACGGTGATTAAAATTACATCTATAAAACCATTTTTCTTTTTCATTATTATACAAACAAAAATTTTGAGCCTCTTCTTTACGCCGATGATCAAGTATTACTTGCATCGACGGCTAAGGATTTGCAAGCGATGGTGACTATTATGAATGAAGCTTTGGAAAGAAAGGGAATGAAAGTGAACACAAAAAAGACAAAAGTTATGGTGTTTGAAAAGGAAGAGAGCATGACAGAAGTATGTATTCGGATTGGTGGTAATGAACTGGAGCAAGTGAATGAGTTTGTATACTTGGGGTCGGTGTTTACTAGGGACGGACAGTATGAAAGTGATATTGAAAGGAGAGTAAATGCTGGTAACAGAGTGAATGGTGCGCTGCACGCCTTTGTAAATAGCCAGAAGATTTCTATGAAAGCTCGTCTGGCTGTGCATAGAGGGGTGTTGGTTCCTACACTCATGTACGGAAGTGAAAGTTGGGTATGGCAGAAAAAGCATGAAAGTAGAATAAATGCAGTAGAAATGAGAGCGCTAAGAAGTATGTTAGGAGTGAAATTGAGTGACAGGATAAGAAATAGTGTGATAAGGGAACGTTGTGGTGTGAAAGAAGATATTGTCACAAGGATTGAGAAAGGGATGCTTAGATGGTTTGGACATGTAGAGAGGATGAATGAGAGAAGAATGACTAGACAGATCTACAAGACGAGTGTGAAAGGGAATGTTGGAAGAGGAAGGCCTAGACGAACCTATCACGATCAAATCGGGGATGTTCTGAAGAAAGGTCAGGTCAAGAGTACTCTAAACCGACGAGCATGCATGAAAAGATTGATGAATGTGGAAGAAGCGAAAGATGTATGCCAGGATCGTAGTAAGTGGAAGGCCTTGGTCTCTGCCTACTCCGTTGGGAAGGAGGCGTGATAATATGTATGTATGTATGTATGTAAAATTTTGAGATTCCGATTATTGAATATTTTTTTAATTTTTTCAAAAATGATGATATCAAATTTTTTACTTTACCATTGTATTTATATGCTGAATAATGTTAACAGAGGCTGTGTTTCAACTCGTTCCGCCTTTTTTTTGGCCGGACCAGCGGTCTCCTGGCTCCTCGACAATTTATTTTCAAAAATAAATTAGTAATTATAGTGTATTTTTAGACACATAGCGCGGAGAACCGATGGCTGTTGGGGCGGAAAGGTTCTCGAATGGCGACCGCATACCGGACGACGTTCCGTGGGCAGGCCCCCTACAAGGTGGACCGACGATCTGATCAAGGTCGCGGAAAGCCGCTGGATGCGGACAGCAGTTATTGTCTAAAATAATGGGCATACATACATGATTTTTTGCATACGTGTTCTTAAAACAGCGCACATATTATTGTAGAAGCATGTAATAAGCCAGCTCACAGAAAACTAGTGTTTTCGTATTCTAAGTAATATGATTTTTTGCATACGTGTTCTTAAAACAGCGAAAATGTTATTGTAGAAGCATGTAATAAGCCAGCTCACAGAAAACTAGTGTTTTCGTATTCTAAGTAATTTCACTCAAGATAACCTCAAAACAAAGACAAAATCGTTAAGAACTCGGCAATGATATGTAGTAGGCCGGCGAAACTTTACATGATAATGTGAATATATAATAGGTATCACTTGGCACTAACGCGAAGTCCTTGGTCTTGTTCGTTCGAGAGCCAGAGCATTTTTCCATTTTTTAGGAAATTAAAGAATAGATCCTCAACCATGCTCGTCATGTTAATGAAAATTGCGGCACAAATATGCACAAATTTACTGTATCTGTATACAAAAAATCATGAGTGTGCGTCCAACCGTTTCCGATATACAGCAATTACCGAAACGTTCGCCCAGAAAAAAACTAAATAAGTCTGAAATCTTAAGAGGCACAAATTTGGCTTTTACGGCACATTTACACTCGTACACACGGCGGCACGTCAGACTATACATGTTGACCTTGAGACCGCCTTTATGCCCTACGTAATAAAAGCTGTTATCGCAGTTCAACTGTTTAACTTGATGTGCTGTCGAGTGTACATAAGCTACCTTTTTGCATATTTAATATACAGCTAAACGCATCAATTAAAAAAATAAATTGCTGGGCGAACGTTCGTGCAACCAGAATCAATTTTTCTTAAATAACTCTGAAGCTGTTGAACGCACAAATATAAAATTTCGGGCACATTTACACGATATAAGGCACAAATTATCTGCATAATCCAATTTTCGAATAGGCGATACTTTTTGCTGGTCGAACGCACACCTTACATGAAAGCGTTACATCCGCTGAGAAACATGTCACTCATTTGAATAAATTTGTAACGCAGTGGAAGGTAAGGGAAAATTCTAATTCTTCTTAAAAATGTATGTGCTGTTCAGTCTGGTACTACAGGCAATGTGCTGGGATGGAAGCAAATCAATTCGGTTACGATGACTACATTTTTTTTCTAATACTGTTATGCTCCAAATAGATACTTGTTTTTTATATAAAAAACTAGCGGACCCGGCAGACGTTGGCCGCAAATCTTAAATCCTATCCCGGTCCAGTTGTGTTTTTAAACCAGGAACCGAAATTTAACACAAAATTTTATCCGAATTCGTCCTGCCATTTTCAGCTATGCATGAGTTTACTAATAAAGATAATGTAAGCAAATGGTCTGTTTATGACCATGTTTACCCTTTACACACGTTTCATGTGTATGTCCGGAAAACATTTTTTTTTTCATACAATTATCAATTTTTTTCTGCCATACAAACCTTCTACTGACCATTACAAACATGACAAAAAATTATAATCCAATTCGGTGCGGTCAATCGGAAGTTATGCGTGTACATACATATCGTTAATTCATTTTTATATGTATAGATGGATACTATTATTTATTTAATATGCTTTAGTTAGACTAGCTTCCTGTTCCTGTTAAACAGAATATTATGAGGTAAAGTGTATCTTGTGAACAAAGCTTTACTTATTCCATTTAGTTATTTCGTAATTGCATTGAGTGATGTCTACCAAATCTAGTGCTAAAAATTAAAGATATTTCATTGGGTTCCTAAATAAGCTTGCTATTTTGATACCAGATAGTTATCTTTTTTCCTTTATTTTACATTGTGTTATATTATATCGTCAAATTTTCTAAAAAAACATTATTAGCAAAAAAAAGTGTAGGTTTATGACCAAACTGTAACTCAAAGGAGAGTATTTAGAGATTTTCATTGCTCAGGTTGTTTAAATGTTAATTATTTATAAGAAAATTGTAGTATTGACTAATAATGTTACAAATAAGTATTACTTACTTAGAGACTACTGGCCTATTTTATTTATAAAAATAGTATAAATTTTTCGTAACTAAATGGAGTATTTTATTAGGTCTAGCCCATTAAACGAATTTTTATTCCAAAAGATGTGATATTAACTTTGAAAACGTATACATGTTCAGTTAATACATAATTATAATTATCATTAGAAAAAAAATATCATACTGTACTTTATTGCACTTTTATATTTAAGAACTATGGCACAAGAAAATAAATATACGCTCATTGGTATTCTCTTGTGTATAGGTACTTCTCTCTCTCTAAAATAATAATATAATGTTATTTTAACTTTATTGCCATTGTCGATAAAAAGCATTTATATGCATTCTGACTGGAAAAAAAAGTGTGCGTTACTCCAGCGGCATTTTGAATAACTTTAAAACCTTGAGGCGAACAAATGTAAGATAAACACGCACATTTACAGCACGTTATACTCTAATTTCCTGGCTTTGCGTAGTTTCTATATATCAAGAACGGTAAAACGCACAAACTTAATTTTTTTACACACGATGTGATGAATTTGTGCGTGATATGAGCAAAAACCGAATTTTAAAAAAAGACACCGGTTAGAAGATACAAAATAAAATAAATATAATCGGCCCTGGCACTGTAAATACGAGTAGGAGTCATAGAGATGAATTATTGACAGTGATGCATAGCTCTTGATCGCCTGCAACGTATAGTTAAGTCTCGTTAGTCTATTGTAAGCCAATAACTAATAACAGATGCATAATTATGACGAATTTTTGATCTTAGATTGAACGATTTTTGTATGGATTGCCAAGAATTCAGATATACCAATAATTAGAGTGTTCTTTCAGTCATCCACCTGCATAACGCTGTCAGTTTCAGAAAGGTAACAGTAAGTATTGCGCGGCCGCTTGTTGATAGTCGTGTAAACTTGGTCGGTTTACCACGGTTTTGCGCGTCGTTACTGTTTCTTATTTTAACTTTATAATTAACAGGTATATTTTGCTGCAATTTTGCAGGTGGATGACTGAAATAAATAAATAAATAAAAAAAGTTGTGCCTGTACTAGTGTACACACGTAAGAACTGAAACTTCTTTATGGCCTTATTTTTCGAAAAATGATCTACATGCAACTTTCCAGAAATTGGTTAAATTGGTTAAATTAGTTAAATTGGTTAAATTGGTTAAATTGTTTAAATTGGTTAAATATTATTTCACTTTAACTTTTTGCTATCGTCTGAACCAACCGTGGTAGGGGCAAGAAAAAGATGGCGCGTAACCGAAAAATGTGACGTAAATTTGACGCAAAACGTGACGGTAAATTTTTTCCAACGCCGATAAAGAAGTTTCACTTCAATAATCATTTATTTGCCAGAATATGGATACAAAAAGTTCGTAGTAGTTATAGGTTATCCAGCATATTCTATCGCAATGCGACGTGCAAATATTAAGTCCGATCTGATATTATCATACATACAATCAAATTAAAATTATGTCAAATTATACAAATGTCAAATAAGTATTACAATTACTCATAGATTTAATGCAATTACTACATTAAATGTCAAAAATTATTAAACAACATTTATTAGGACAGCAACATTTCAAACATACAATTAAATCAAAATTATGTGAAAATATTAGGTATACAAATGTCAAATTTTAAATTTTATCATTCAAGAATTCATTGATTGAATAATACATCTTTTCTTTTAAAAAATTAAGCAAAATTTATTTAAATTTCATAAATGTCATTATTTTTAAATCATCAGGAAATTTATTAAATACTTTTATAGTCATACAGTAAACGTTTCGTGAGTACAGTACCAATTTTTGGGGTGGAATCTTTAAATTTTCTCCTTTCCTGCCTCTGTATCCACTAAAGTCTTTGTTCTTTTCAAATAAATGTATATACCTTTTCACAAAAATCCTTACTTCGAAAATATACAAGCAGGGAAGTGGTAAAATGTTTAAATCTTTTAACAAGGGTTTGCAGCTGTCCAAATAATGAGCCCCACAAATCGATCGGATACACTTTTTTTGGACCTTAAAAGCTCTAGGCATGTCGACCGAGTTTCCCCACAATATGAGACCATATCGTAACGCGGACGAAACATATCCATGATATGCCATGAGCGCTGCTTCTTTAGAAGCCACTTGCCTCACTCTGTTTAGTGCATAAACAAATCTGTCAATTTATTGATTAATGTGTCAATATGGTTTTTCCAATTACAGAGTTCGTCAATAGTTACACCTAAAAATTTCGTCGCATTGATATTTTTAACTTTTAAATTATTATTATGAATGTCAAATGTTACGTCAGTGATAAATTTTGCTTTAAATTTAATATATTTTGTTTTGTCAAGATTAAGATTTAAGTTATTAAGTTCTAGCCATGTAACTATTTTCTTTAAATTCATATTGGCAATGTTGGCTAGCTCTTCTTTATTTTTACATTTGACAATGAGTGTTGTATCATCCGCAAAAAGTATACATTTTTGATTTGTGACATTTGGTAGGTCGTTAATATATAGCAAGAATAATAGAGGACCCAGAACACTGCCCTGGGGAACACCACAACGATTAGAGCAGTAAGAAGAGGAATATATTTTCTTTACATTACCAGATAGTCGGGTGATTTCTATACGCTGTTGACGGTCCAACAAATAGCTTTCTATCCATGACAAAGCAGTTCCTTTTATGCCATACCTTTCCAGTTTGTTAAGAAGCAGTTTATGAGAAACGAAATCAAACGCCTTGCTCATGTCTAAAAATATTGCCAGTGTATGCATTGCGTTATTAAGATTTTGTGTTACTTCTTTAATAAGATGAAAACACGCTAGGGTTGTTGAGCTGTTTTTACGAAAACTGTTCGTCTTTCAGCAATTTTTCCATTGAAATGAATGATGACAGTTTCTTATACATAACTTTTTCAAATACTTTTGACAGTATAGGTACTAGGGTTATGGGCCGATAGTTGGTTATTTCGGCATGAGAGCCATTTTTGTTCAGAGGTTTCACTACGGATCGTTTTAGTTCCGTCGGAAACAAACCGTTCGAATGAAAGATTTATTAGGTGGGCTAGGGGAGGAGACATAAAAGTAGCACATTTTTTAATGATATTTGTGTTGATGCCGTCGTAGCCTGTAGAATAAGTATTTTTAAGTTCTTTAATTATGTCATTTTCATTAATAGGTGATAGATATATACTTTTATAGTGGAATGGTATATTATGTAATACATCGTTAAGTTGCGTTTCCTTGTCATTTTAAGTTTTATTAGACAAGTTTTTAAAATAATTATTAAATTCGTCACAAATTTCTTGGGGATTTTCAATACATTTGTTATTTGTAAGTTTTAATTTTTGGATGTCTTTTTTAAAGTCAATGTTTTGCGTGTGTTTCTTTACTATATCCTACGAAGTCTTGCAAACATTTTTTGATTTCGCAATGTATTGTGTATTTGCATTTTTTTGCGCTTGATTTATACACTTTTTTAATATGCTAGTGTAGCATTGGTAGCGCTTTTTTATTATATTTTTGTTAGTAGCAGATAATCGATACTCAAGGTATAGCTGTCTTTTCCGAATGCAGCAACGTTTGATACCTTTAGTAAGCCAGAATTTTTTTAGAGGTTTTTTAACTATTTTTACTTTGATTTCTGGGAAGCACAGATTAAAGAAAAGAATGATGAGATCGTGAAAGCATTTGAAAGCTTCATTTATATCATTTCTTTGATATACTTCGTTAAATGATAAGGCTGAAATACAATTACAGATTTTTTTAATATTGTCTTCACACATATCACGTCTATATTCAGAAGTGAAGGAACACTCTAATTATTGTTATATCTGAATTCTTGGCAATCCATACCAAAATCGTTCAATCTAAGATCAAAAATTCGTCATAATTATGCATCTGTTATTAGTTATTGGCTTACAGTAAACTAACGAGACTTAACTATACGTTGCAGGCGATCAAGAGCTTTGCATCACTGTCAATAATTCATCTCTATGACTCATATTTACAGTGCTAGGGCCGATTATAGTTTATTTTATTTTATTTTGTATCTTCAAACGGGTGCCTTTTTTTTAAATTCTGTTTTTGCTCATATCACGCACAAATTCATCAAATCGTGTGTAAAAAAAATTAAGTTTGTATGTTTTACCGTTCTTGATTTATAGAAACTACGCAAACGTTACTCCAGCGGCATTTTGAATAACTTCAAAACCTTAAGGCGCACAAATGCAAGATAAACACGCACATTTACAGCACGTTATACTCCAATTCCCTGGCTAATTTGTTTTCAGAAAAGTCTTCAGGAAAAAACAGGTGCCGCTGCGGTAACGTTACTGCAGTGGAAAGTGTTTTTTGCGAATATCTCCATATCTACAAATTCAGAATTTCGTGCACAATTACACGAGCTGACACTCTAATTATGTGTGTGGTTAAAGTCAAGAAATTCGATGTCAGATATACTTATGGATTTTACTGCAACACATTTGTGTGCCTCAACCCCTTGCATGTGCGTAATTTCAGACACAATAGAAATCAATTATCTTATTATGGCTCCCACTAAGAAGACATCTGGTTGGTTAAGATAGTGAGGCCCAGCTAGGCCACTGCATAATTGAGGGGAAGCTTGCGGAAGGCCCGTTATTAAGAAATTTACCTTATTGGCATTAATTTTTTGCAGGTACTACCAGAAAGGACACATCCAGAAGTAACAATGAATTCAGCCAGTGGATTTTTGTTATCAGGATATATTTTAAAATAATATTTTAATTTATAAGAATGAAACAAATATATTTTTTTTTTTACAAATTTATTTAATGCTTTCATTTACTTAAACGCACATACCATATTCTAAATGCATTATAAAATGATGGTCATTATGTGTATGACGTGCTTCACTCTTTTATTTTGTTAATTAATACAATTGCCACCAACAGATTCGATATTACAATGTATGAAAATATTGATTTTGTTTGTTGATAGTTTACTCGGTCCTAAAAGTTTTGCAAATGTAAGATGTGTAGTGAATAATATTTTGTAGGATTGAACAACTCATTTATGTGAATTTTGGTACTATGATATTCTATACATACTACCATTAGTTTATTCAAAAATTACCGAATTTTTGAATAAACTAATGGTCAGTCAGTGGACATGAATCAATATAGCTACATAACTTCAAGAACATTTATCATCTATCTGGTAATTTTAGTAGAAAAGATATGATTTTCTTAATTGCTGTCGACCGATTTGCTGTTGGTCTTTCGAATGTGATGGTTTCCCCTGGAACATGGAGTTATATTAACTCGACAAGAAATATATGACTCACATTTTGCGAAATAACAACAAACTTCTTAACACAATCAATTACTACCTTAGTGTCATTTTTAGGGTTCCGCACCCAAAAGGTAAAAACGGGACCCTATTACTAAGACTTCACTGTCTGTCCGTCGCTCTGTCACCAGGCTGTATTTCAAGAGCCGCGATAGCTATACAGTTAAAATTTTCACAAATTGTGTATTTCTTATAATATTTAATTTCCCATACAACCCGTTTTTTTGGCCTTTTTGGTACGGAACCCTTCGTGCGCGAGTCCGACTCGCACTTGGCCGGTTTTTTTAGACTAAGACCTACTGAGACAAAGCACTGTTTTTCTTTTGCTATATTATAAATAAATGATTCTGTCTTAAAAAGTCATGATAAGTCATATATTCGATGTCAGGCAATACATCACTTTTATTAAATTTTCGTTGTACACTCTCTAAAACTTCAATATTGCTTTTCTTTATATTGTAAATTTTGAATTTAAAAAATCTTTTTTATATAGGTAATTTACAAAACGTCCAAACACATGAATATAAAAAATTCTGTATAGTACAAAAGCCATAATTAGCTGCTACAAAAGCATTTCGTTATTATTACTAATTAGTATTGGTTATACAATAACAAGTTCATTGCCAGCACAATTTGGCCAAAAATGAATTAAAGGTTCAGTAGTAGTGTCTAAAAAGGAATGTATGTCAGTCTAAGTTTAGGTTTGACACAACACCTCAACACAATCATGTTTTTTGTTTCTACAATTATTAAAAACGAATGCAATTTTTACAGAATATTTATTTTCTTTTATAAGTTGATCAATTATATGAATTAAAATGAAATTGAATGGGCCTCAAAAGATTATAGTATGATAACAAACCTTCTATGTGGTGATTGAGATTAACAAGGTTTGAATTTTTGCTTAACATAACAGTCGTACTACTAAAATAAATAAATCAGATCACCTGTTAATATATTATTCGAGAGGAACATTTAATCGTCACATCAAAATACTTTTCACTTAGTCACCAAGCTGTAATGATGTAATTTTGGCACTTAGTTTTTAGTGAATGGTCCTAAAAAGTTAAATGTTATAATAATATAACAATTATTGCACTATAATTTTTAAAAGTGACAAATAAATGAAGTGATTTGTATATCTAAAACTTAAATCTGAATAATGTTCATATTTAAACATTCAACTAATTATCATTAACTAATGACCTTATAGCAAATGATTATGTTTTTGCCAATTTTTACAAGCACCATTCATGAATAGGTAAATAAATAGTTAAGACCATATTTTATATTTATATCAGCTTTCTTTGCCATGGAAGTGATACTAAGAAAAGTACTGATATGGTTACATATAAGCAATAGCATTGAATAAATGCCTATAAGCAATTCATATGATACAAAAACTAATAAGCTTTTGTTTTGCACTTGTAAATACAAATTCATTCAAGTAATTAAATAAGATATATTACTCATATTATATTACAGAATATTATAATAATAAAATAAAACTTTGTTTATAAATATTACAATTTGTTTAAACCTAAGATTTTAATTTAAAACTGAATAGGTAGTTATTTTATAATGTAAAGAAGACTTCTGGAGATCTTTTTAAATTGTCAAGAAAGTTATGACTTTTATTGTACTTACTGGCTGACAACTTATTCTGTTACTAAAAAAAAGCAGGAATATTATTTAAGCAGCTGTGCAGCCATATAATCTATAATTTTAGTGCTCTTTTAACCTAACGGAGCATAGAACAGATTAATTAAATATATCTGGACTTTTATCAAAACAGAAGAACCATTTGTTATGTTTTTTTTAAATAACAACAATAGTATCGCATTTGTGTACCAAAGACGAGACACAAATGCAGTAGTATCGTTTCGCGTAAATATGATAAACTTTGGTATTGGTGTTATGTTGAAAGGCATACGCTGTGGTGCGAGCAGCGCTAGACGCTAGAAGCTGTAGCGTGATGTGGCGCGGGCGCCGCCGGCACGTATCACGTAGGTGCGGACGCGGTCTCGCGCTCCTCGCCCGGCTATGAGGAGTCCTCGTCGTACCACGTGCGGAAGTCATAGCAGTCATCGCAATCATCCTGGAATAGTTTAACATAATTAATGACGTCGAACTCGAGTAAACGAATGAAATGAGGGCCTAATGGGAGCTAGGCCACCCTGAAAGCTTTGCAAATTTGCATTTGTGTTTTCGTTATGGTTTAAAGTAAATAAAACTTATATCGAGTTTATTTAAGAGGACTACTAGAGCTAAGTGCTGCCCCCAATTGATTTAATTTTATTACTTCTAAACAAAAAATTAATTCTCAAAAAACTAGAACAGTATCATTTTAGCAAATTACCTCTAGTATTTAAAACTTTTCATTGAGTTGTTTATAAAGTCGAATTTGTCGCTAACGCCAAAAGCAGCCGCTTTTAGCAATTATGTACAATACGAAAGAATTCCGGAATGAAAAGCAGTTAACAGTGATTCAATAAATACTAGAGGTAATTTACTAAAATGATACTGTTCTAGTTTTTTGAGAACTGATTTTGTTTATAAGTAATAAAATTAAATCAATTGGAGCCAGCACTTAGCTCTAGTAGTCGTCTTAAACGTGTACGTTAACGCTAGCGGAAAAGTATCGAATTTCTTGACTTTAACCACACACATAATTAGATTGTCAGCTCGTGTAATTGTGCACGAAATTTTAAATTTGTGCATGCAACCCCTATGGAGATATTCGCAAAAAACACTTTCCGCTGCAGTAACGTGACCGCAGCGGCACCTGTTTTTTCCTGAAGACTTTTCTGAAAACAAATTAGCCAGGGAATTAGAGTATAACGTGCTGTAAATGTGCGTGTTTATCTTACATTTGTGCGCTTCAAGGTTTTGAAGTTATTCAAAATGCCGCTGGAGTAACGTTTGCGTAGTTTCTTTCTATATATCAAGAACGGTAAAACACACAAACTTATTTTTTTTTACACACGATGTGATGAGTTTGTGCGTAATATGAGCAAAAACAGAATTTTATATAAATTCCATGCTTCTAATTTTTTACAAATTTATTTAATCAAAATAGTTACCATTATTATCTATACATTGCTGCCATCTAATAGGAAGGTCATTTATGCCTTTGTGATAGAACTCTGAGGATCTAGACTGCACAAACTGTGTGAAAGCATTTTGTACTGCCTCCTGGGAAGAAAACTTCTTGTCACGTAGATAATTGTCCAAATCACGAAAAAAATGGTAGTCCGTTGGAGCAAGGTCTGGCGAATACGGAGTTCCTGAAGGGTCAAAACGGTTTCTCGTGCTGTATGAGGTCTCGCGTTGTCATGGAGCAATAATGGTGAAGACCGATTCATGAGTCGGGGCTGTTTTACAGCTAGTTTTGCCAACATTGTTCGGAGTTCGGCACAATAGACATCTGCCGTTATTGATTGACCAGATCGGAGAAAACTATAGTGAATAACACCATGCTGAGACCACCAAACAGGTACCATTACCTTTTTATTGGTAAGTTTTGCTTTAGGACACTGTTGTGGCGTTTGACCTGGGGTCAGCCATTGCATTTTTCTTTTACGGTTATCATAAAGAATCCACTTTTCATCACATGTCACAATTCGATTTAATATTCCTTCATTACTGTACCGATTCAACAAGGCAACACAAGTTTCAACACGCGTTTCTTTCTGCACATCAGTCAAATCATGAGGCACCCATTTTTCGTATTTTTTAATTTATTGATTTGACGCAAATGAGTCAATATTGTGGGTAAGGTTACGTTAAACCATGCCGCTAATTCCTGGGTACTTTGACTAGGATCGGCTTCCACCATCTCTCTTAATTCATCGTTAATCACCTGTGTGGGCGGTCTTCCTCGTGGCTCGTTCTTCAAGTCGAAGTTTCCATCACGAAAGCGTTTAAACCAGAATCGCACGGTGCGTTCATTAGCAGATCCCTCTCCAAACGCAACATTGATATTGCGGGCTGTTTCTTCCGCGTTACTTCCGCTGAAAGATGGATACTCGAATTTTCGCAGTATCCATCTTTCTTGTCTAAGTTAAATAACAAAAACAATTGAAAGTCGATATTCAAATGTTTCACATTTTTTAAAAAAAGAACATCATAGTAACCATGTGAAAAAAGTTTCATTCGAAAACCTCAAACCATGAAGATTCTATGTCAATTCAAAGAACCTAATACAATAAAACGGCAATTTCATATTTAACCCCTAATATTTATTGTACCTACACATGAATAAAGTTATACACATGAAATGTTTTATTATGACGAACTGTGTACATTTGTGTGCGCGCCTGTATCCATAACGCTGTCAGTTTCAGAAGGGTAACAGTAAGTAGGTATTGCGCGGCCGCTTTTTGATAGTCGTGTAAACCTGGTCGGTTTATCACGGTTTTGCGCGTCGTAACTGTTTCTTATTTTAACTTCATAATTAATAGGTATATTTTGCTGCAATTTTGCAGGTGGATGACTGAAAAAAGAACACTCTAATTATTGGTATATCTGAATTCTTGGCAATCCATACCAAAATCGTTCAATCTAAGATCAAAAATTCGTCATAATTATGCATCTGTTATTAGATAATGGCTTACAGTAGACTAACGAGACTTAACTATACGTTGCAAGCGATCAAGAGCTTTGCATCACTGTCAATAATTCATCTCTATGACTCCTATTTACAGTGCTAGGGCCGATTATAGATTATTTTATTTTATTTTGTATCTTCTAACCGGTGCCTTTTTTTAAAATTCTGTTTTTGCTCATATCACGCACAAACTCATCACATCGTGTGTAAAAAAAATGAAGTTTGTGCGTTTTACCGTTCTTGATATATAGAAACTACGCAAACGTTACTATAGCGGCATTTTGAATAACTTCCAAACCTTAAGGCGCACAAATCTTTACTTCTATACTAATATATAAAGCTGAAGAGTTTGTTTGTTTGTTTGTTTGTTTGAACGCGCTAATCTCATGAAGTACTGGTCCGATTGGAAAAATTCTTTTTGTGTTGGATAGTCCATTTATCAAGGAAGGCTTTAGGCTATAGAACATCACGCTGCGACCAATAGGAGCGAAGCATGAGTGAAAAATGTTGCAAAAATAGTCACGATCATAATAACAGAAATTGACGCGAACGAAGTCGCGGGAAACAGCTAGTGTAAGATAAACACGCACATTTACAGCACGTTATACTCTAATTCCCTGGCTAATTTGTTTTCAGAAAAGTCTTCAGGAAAAAAAGGTGCCGCTGCGGTAACGTTACTGCAGCGAAAAGTGTTTTTTGCGAATATCTCCATAGGGGTTGCATGCACAAATTCAAAATTTCGTGCACAATTACACGAGCTGACATTCTATTTATGTCTGTGGTTAAAGTCAAGAAATTCGATACTTTTCCGCTAGCGTAACGCATACGTCTTAAACTCGAAAGTATGTTAACATGACTGGGCGCGGCATGCGAGGAGATGCGGGTTCGAGTCCCGTCTGAGACATAATTTTTTAAATTTAATTTAAATATCATATAAAGTATTCTAATTAAAATACATGGAGTTCAATTAGTGTTTTCATTTTTGCAGGGCTTTCTTCTTCATCTTTCTTTTCAATTTTTTTCCATGCCGCCGGTTACTGGCTTTAACGTTTTATGCTACCAAAGACGGGACCGACGAATTAACTAGCCTTTCTAAACAACCCAATAATAACCCATCCATTGTCTTGAACATGAGAGGTCAATGACCCCAAAGTTCATAAAAAAATGTAACTTACCGCCATCCAGACGTGATCGAGCACATCTTCAGCGGCGAATCGCAGTTCAGGCTGAGGGCGTAACATATTGGCGACGAGGTCAATGGCCCCCGCTGACACGCGCTCCCAATGAGGCGCTGGGAACTCCAGCCGCGCTGACAGAATCGCGTCGAAAAGCTTCTCTTGGTCGCCGTCCGGGGACGAGAATGGCGGGAAACCGCACAGCAGTATGTATAGGATCACGCCCGCAGCCCAAACGTCGATCTAAATCGCATAATTAGTAATTATTTAAAGTCTTAACACGTAAGTAAATGCGACCAGAACATTAATCATTTATCATCAGTTCACAGCTGAACACTGGCGTCTCTAAAAGGATTATGCAGTTGTACCTATCCACGCCTATCGATCGCAGTTCGGCCAAAGGTAAGGAGAACATGCAGCTTTTAATCACCTCTCAAGACAACCATAGGAAGTTAGGAAAAAGAGGTGGAAATAGGTTTTCTATTTTGTGGAGACTCAAACGGTACAATATACATATTATGGGGCCTCAACTTAATATATTTATCATATGATCAGTAGTGTAAAAACAGCAAGTTCAAGTTCAATGTTTTCGACAAAGAAATAAACACAATAAAATTGTTAAAAGAACGAAATCTTTAGAATGTAGGTGACTCATCACGTATAATGTTGTGATTATGTGATTAGGTAATATTGTTCCAAACTTGTGCAGTAGCGTCTGAAATAGGTAATAGTACTGTGCTTTCTGTTTGTTTTTTATGTTAGGTATTTTCTGGTATAGCAACAAATGCGTAAAGTATTATGTTTTACACATACGAGGGCGGGTCAATAAGTCCGTGACTTTTTGAATTTCTGACATCTTTACTGAAAAAGCAACACTACTCCTGTCAACAGGTATCTGTCAGTTGATTCCTATCAAAATTTGAACTTGCTGCGTCAGTTAGTTTGTGTTTGACAGCTATTTTTATCAGAATACCCAGTAATTTGAGGAAAAAATGGAAAAAAGTGAATTTCGTGTGCTTATTAAGCATTATTTTTTGCGAAAAAAAACCATTACCGAGACCAAAGCTAAGCTTGATAAATACTATGGGGACTCTGCACCATCGATTTCAATGGTAAAAAAGTGGTTTACTGAATTTCGTTGTGGCCGTACAAGCACTGAAGATGCCGAACGTCCTGGACGCCCAGTTGAGGTCTCTACACCCGAAACAATCGAAAAAATTCACGAAATGGTGTTGGCCGACCGAAGATTAAAAGTGCAAGAGATTGTGGAAGCCGTAGGAATCTCGCATGGCTCAGTGGTTTCAATTTTAAAAGATCAATTGGGCATGAGAAAGCTTTTCGCAAGATGGGTGCCGCGTTTGCTCACAGTCGACCACAAACGCAATCGTGTAACAACTTCACAGGAAGGTTTGGCGTTGTTTAATCGCAATATGGAGGAGTTTTTGCGCCGTTTTGTAACCGTGGACGAAACATGGATCCATCACAACACACCAGAGACCAAACAACAGTCAAAACAGTGGGTTTCTAAGGGTGAATTGGCGCCAAAGAAGGCCAAGGTGGGTTTGTCAGCCAATAAAGTTATGGCGACTGTTTTTTGGGATGCACGTGGGATAATCCACATTTCCTTCCTTCAAAAGGGAAGAACAATCAATGGGGAATATTATGCCAACTTATTAGACCGCTTCAATGACGATTTGAAAAAAAACCGACCTCATTTGGCCAAGAAAAAAGTTCTTTTCCACCAAGACAATGCAAGGGTGCACACATGTGCAGTTGCCATGGCAAAAATCCATGAATTGGGCTATGAATTGCTCCCTCATCCGCCCTATTCTCCAGATTTGGCTCCGAGTGACTACTTTGTGTTCCCAAACCTGAAGAAATGGCTTGGTGGAAAAAGATTTGACTCCAATGATGAAGTCATCTCGCAAACAAAGGCCTATTTTGAGGACCTCGACAAATCATATTTTTTGGAAGGGATAAAAAAATTGGAGAAGCGTTGGACAAAGTGTATAGAGCTCAAGGGAGACTACGTTGAAAAATAAAATGATTTGTTTATCAAAAAATGTGTGTTTTATTCCAAAAGTCACGGACTTATTGACCCGCCCTCGTACCTACTACGAGTAGTAATAGCAAAGAAAATAGACCGGAAAGTAATTATCGAAGATGACTGAACTGTATCATGTAGCCGCGCCGTAATAAATGTAATTAGCTTCTGTTAATAGGTTACTGCTAACCAACTACTAACCCTTTACAACGCCACTACAAGTTATGAGGTAGTCTAGTGTATTTATGAGTTGTTTTTTATAGGATTATAAATAAATAAATAAATAAATAAATAAATGTGGACAACATCACATACATTGTTCTGATCCCAATTTGAATAACTATTTAAAGCATTCGTATTTTGGAAACCAGAGACAACGAAGGTACCACAAACACCCAGACCCGAGAAAATGTAGAAAAACACATTTTTTCTACATTGACCCGTCCGGGAATCGAACCCGGGACCTCGGAGCAAGCGACACCTTGAAAACCGGCGTGTACGCCACTCCGCCAAGGAGGTCGTCTTATGGATCTTTTATCTTTTTTTAAGGCAAAGAAGGAATTTGTTGTTTACTGCGTATGCATCTGCATGATCCACCACTACAGGCTTGTTACAGTAAACCGTCAAGAATGCACCGCATGATGCCAATAATTTTGTAGATAATAAACATATGGAGTGAAGCTTAATTACACCATTTAAGTATAACAAACATAATATTGTTTAATATACAAATATAGGTATTTTAAAATACTGTTTTGTAAATCATTTCTTCAATACAGTTTTTGTAAGTTTATTATTATTTTTATTTTTTAGACAATTTTCTAAGGTCCTAATCCCTTGTTTTATCCGCTCAGTCTACGTGGAACATTCAAGCAAGCAACTCTCGAAGCCCTAAAGTCACCGAGTTTTTTGCGCTGCTTCTTCTCGGCACTAGCTCACATTTGTCCTTCCTGAAGCAGTAGTAGGTTTAAATATCGGGACGTGTAAAAGCGCGTCCAAGGGCCTATTTGAAAAAATAAAACTGATTTTACTGATTTATTGACAGTCAGTAGGCAGGACGCTTGCCTACCGAGCGGTAGGCGGAACGTTACACTGTGTCTGTTCTGTCTATTGTGGCTCTCTTGTTGTTTATCTTTTGCTAAATATCTGTATGCAGCACCGGCCTGCGATAGAGTAAGCCGAGCGGTTACTCCAGGCACCAGATGGTAAGGTGCGCCAAAAAGTCAAAGGCAGAACCATTTTCAAATCAGATTTTTGAAACCCGTAATATAAAGTTGATATTAAAAAAAAAACTAAAATATTTTTTTTTTAACCTAAGTAATGACGCCTTAGAATGAAAACTCATCACACTCATTTGAAAAATTTTCTTTTTTTACACTTTTACGAAATTTTCACTCTAAGGCGTCGGTAAGTGTAATCCAAAGGGTTGTAATGTAAACGAAATGAGAACGTTATCCAAATACCGGTTAATCCCGCCGCGCGAGGCCACAAGGTGAACTGAAGTGAAATTCGTATACTGTGTGTCCGTTTCGTTACGAAATGTATGTAAACTTTCGTATGTAGGTAT
This sequence comes from Anania crocealis, assembly GCA_949315895.1. Lineage (NCBI taxonomy): Eukaryota > Metazoa > Arthropoda > Insecta > Lepidoptera > Crambidae > Anania > Anania crocealis. The sequence continues at coordinate 18,251,226 of OX438880.1, read as the reverse complement.
CGACGCAATGGGAAAGAACGCAATAAAAACGTTATTAATAAACCCTTATTTTAACCAAAAACAAAATGAAAATTTTCTTTTTCAAAAACGTTTATATTTCGTTCCGTTGCGGACAAAACCGAAATCAAAGCGTTCTTAGGCATTTAAGACGATAACGTTTCGAAAAATAAACCTGTAAACAAGCCCTGGAACAAACCTTTAGTCCATATCCAGTCTCGAGGAGTATTTCCGGTGCTACGTATGTGGGAGTGCCACAGACGGCGTGCAGAGGTCGGCAGACTTCGACGGCCAGCCCGAAGTCAGCCAGCTTCAGCCCGCGTATGCTGCCGTCTGGACCCACTTCCACCTACACCAAACAATATAAAAAAGCAAATAGAAACTTTAAAAATAGCTTTTATTCCTTTAGAAATATTCTTGTAATGTTTGTATCAATTTAATTAAATTTTAAATGAGGATGCTTATGAATAGAAAGTTAGCTTCACAATTTCAAACTCAAGAGCAGATCAAAAATGAATTGTTACAATGAAAACGATGAGGACAGAGTTTGGTTTTGTTAGTTTTTTAGCTTACCAATAAATTTTCAGGTTTGATGTCGCGATGCACTATAGAAAGCGAGTGTAGGTATGCAATAGCTGATGTTAGGTGGCCAATTAGCAAACGCGCTTGTGGCTCTGAGAATTTGGAAGCAGCTGCGATACTATCAAACAAGTCGCCACCTAAAAATAAACCATCATAACTGTGTAATAGTATTTCATACTGATATAGAATGAAATGGTTGTTAAGAATTGTCATCGGTATATTAGTAGAAGTGGGCGCTGCATGGCAAAGGAATATTTTATTGCGAGTGATTGATTAGTAATGAATGAATTGATTATTTTGATGATGATCACGCATCAAACAAACAAACTTTACAAGAATTCACATATCACATACAAATAGTCATACCTAATAGCTCACTGTATAGTTAACATTCGCCCACCACTACGTAATTATAATGATGATAGTTTCCAATTGACTCATCATAAAAAGGGTATTGCACCCAGGAATAGCAAGATACAGACTGATCACACAAAAACATCTGATGTTTTTTTTACAATTTTGTATAAATTATAACACTCAAAGTCATTGCATTAGTAGTTAATTAACATACGTACCACTAACTAGTTCCATAACAAGGAATAACCATTCGGGACTATCTTGTTCCTCTATTAGTGACACGATACGTGGATGACATAGCTTTCGCATTACTCTGACCTGAGGGCAACGTGAATAATGTGTTATCTTTGATATCATTATTTATCACACTTCAATGTATGACCCAAATTCTGATAACACATAACATACATATCGCAAGGCAGGAAGTAAGTTTATAAACAATATTCGGAATCGGGGAAAAAAAAGTATCAACAATACATACCTCAGCTTCCACATAATACTCCTTGCCCTTGCATTTGGCTTTGTCTATAACTTTAAGAGCATATTCCTTGCCAGAATTCTTGTCTTTACATATCCTGACAACAGCGAAATTGCCGTCACCTGTTGAGTAGATTTTGGAAAATAACATAACATTCCATATTTAAACATGTAATAGTATATGCAATTAAATAAGTATGTAGGTAGGTACTCTACTGGTTAGCTATTTAGTTTATATATGCTACACCTTATGTAATAGCTTGTAAGATAAAGGTGTGTATTACTCGTTTAGAAACTACTTTGTTATATTTAAAACAAAGATTGTAATCATTTTAGTTTAAAAATATACAAATAAATATAGATAATAAATATAGCCCATAAATAAGATCCCTGAAAATATATCAGGGGTTTAAGTATAATTTTAATACTTTAAAAAAAACATTCCATATTTAGGTCAGTTAAGTTCATTGTATTCGATCGAGTCGTTTCCGCACCGGCCGACCTATTTAGCTAACTAATAATGATGAATCACTATTATCATAGTGATTCAGCTAAATAATAAACCTAAAACAATTTGTTTAGATATAATAATTATATTTAAATGTGAATTACAAATTTTTGGTTTGTTGTATAAATCAAGAACAACAAAGTGTTTAAGAATAAAAAAAAACATACAATATATTGATTTTAACTTTCATGGTCAATATTATATTATAATTGTTTATTATTTCAGGAGGTACGAACTCGTTTATATTAATTTGCGCTATTTCGATACAATTGCAAGCGCCACGATCCGGACGGAGTTCTTTAGTAATTCCGCCGTTTTTATAAAGGGAAGCGATAATTTTCCAAATGAGTTGGTTGTAGTGCTCGATCACCTCGAAGGTTTGCATAAATGGTTAGTGAGTTACAAAAATGGTGGTTGTAAGAATCTTAATACCCAAGTATGAAACTTGAATAGAAAATGAGGTGAATAACTTGAATGAAGTTGAGAATAAACGTTTACTATAGATAAGTAAAACAAGATACACTATCAGATAGAGAAAACTATCCTCATCATGTGAGCACCCATTTAAATGTCGTGCTCAACCAATTTCCGAAGGGTTCCATAAACAGAACTTTAAGTCAAGTATGCTACTAATAATATAAACGTTTGTGACTGTGTGCAAAAACGTATCAACGGCTCCGAATGAGATGTGGCACGGTGTTAGTTTAGTTTGGTTGGCAGTAATAACATACAGGATAACTTTTTCTTCATCGTCAATTTTTTTATAGTCGTTAAGTATCGTATTTAAAGCCCATTCATAAAGAAAAAAATGTAGGTTAAGATTTCACCCAAAAAAATTTTTCGCAACATGGTTTCAAATTTTTGCGGTCCTAAAAGGTATGAAGGGAAAATCAACGACGTATGAATTAGTGTCGTAATGAATGAATGACAACAGCTAGTAAAACTTAATTTCGTGTACAGACAACGGCAGGTCAACCTACCCAAAAAGTTAAGGGTCATTTAATTGATTTTCAACTTTAAGTCTAACAACAAGTAGAGATAAAACATTAATTGAGAAAATTTGACGTTTTGTGGTATGTTGGCTGTTGTCTGTGTACATTCTTATTTTTATATAACATCAATGGGTGTTACCTATAATCTTTCCGACACTGTACTTGAGCCGGAGAGGTTGCGGAAGCAAAGGCGCCGCGTTCGGGTCGGCCGAGTCGCCGGCGGCGCCCGAGCCCGCCTCGCTGGCCGCGCGAGCAGCGCCCCCGGCCTTAACGGGCATACGCGGCTTCGGGCCAGACCTACAAAACGATACAATAGCCATATAACAAGCTAGTAGACAGCATTATATTAGGACTTTAAGCTAACTAATAGTGTACCTTTTTTAATAAATAATATTATGAAAAACTCAGGGCGAGTATTTTTGAAATATTGGATTTCCAATTAGCATATCACATAAGATGAATCGTATAATTATGTAACTTTTTATTACTCCCAATCAAAGACAATTTTAGTTTCACTACCGATACGCTTGGTTTTCACGTCAGAAATGCTATTAATTTATCGAAACCGGTTTCAAAACTTGGTTTTCAAAGCGTTTCAAGCATATGAAATCACTATTTTCATTCGGATTTCACATAACTACCTACAAAGTAATAATTTCGTGTAGACAGTTAAAAGTAAAATTGACTTTCATGAGGAGATTACCTAGTCACAAATACTAACAAAAGTGTATATGACCCGTCCAAGGATCGAACCCGGTACTTAGAGCTAACAGCGCCTTGAAAATCTGTATCTATACGCTAGACTATAGGTCGTCATAGTAGAGCACCAGGAGTAACTCCTGTGACTATGATGTTACTATTAAGCCATTGATGATGAAAGCAGACGTAGATCAGTCTGTCCATCACTTTTGACAAATTAATTTGATACACATAATTGCTGTACTATTCAACACAATTTCATTACCAGTCATAAAGATAAACTTGCCTTTCCAGGTTTCAGTCTGCGAAAATGGGAAATTCTTTCATGGGAAATTGCATTCAAATTTTAATGAAAATGAAAATGCATTCAAATTTTAATGAAAAATATTCGAAATTAAAATATTCATAATTATTAAATGAAATAAATATTAAATGAATGCACTGGCATAATAACTTTTTGTGAACATTGTTATTAAAAAAGAGGCTGACAGCAGAGGCAGGGTTTCTTGTGCTTCTTCTTCTTAGCAGTAGCCAATACGTCTTGTCCCGAAGCAGTGGTAGGTTAAAAAATTGGGAAGTGTAAAAGCGCCTCCTGGGGCCTATTTTACTAATGATCTTAACATGCTATAGATTTTATAGTCACAAATTCAAAAAATTTACCTGGAATTTCTTGATATGGGAGTTTTCCGGCATTGTAACACTGCTTTGCTTTCTTCGAACTCCAACTCAAAGTCCTCTTGATTTACCCTAAAGCAAGGAAAGACATTTTTAAGAAACAAGGTTAAGAAATGAATCAAAATATTTCCGTTAGGTTTCTTGGTAACAATATGTTGCCATGTTGCAATACAACCACTTACCTTTCATTCCCATATGCAAAGAAGACGTCTTCGTCCTCAAAAAACTGGTGTAGAGCCGTGAGGGGAGAGCCGGCCTGCGTGAACACCTTGCGGACGCAGCCGGTGTCCAGCTTTATGCAGTCAGTGATAGCGGCGAGAGCGTGCTCCAAGGTTGGACTGTTACGTTTGTTCAGTAACAGTCTGCATACCTGAAAACGTGACTTATATGAAAATATAATTACTTCAATAAAAATTTCGACGAGGTGGGAGTTGAACTCACAACTTTCCGCTTACTTGGCTGCTGCTCTAACTAAAAAGCTACCCACCCAACTTTGGTTTGGCGAAGAATTTATTCAATACTTTACGCAGTAAGCTAGCGGAAGCGAAGTTACGTCAATGTTTTCGTTTCGTACCACCAATATGAGATTATTTTTTTTAACGAATTGTATTTTTCCTTTACACTACGAATTTAATTGGTTGTAGAACAGTTTTAAAAACATCACTTTAATGACCCGGGGCTCGAACCCAGGCTCGATGATGATCTTGGCTTGGTACTTAAACCACTAGTCCAATGGGGCATTATTAGATTATATATATTTTTTTAATCATTTAAGGGCGGTTATACAGTCCTGTGGCCATAGATAGCCTAGTCAAGTCTAAGATTTGTCACGTAGAATCTTTTATACTAAAGGTTAGAACATTAAAATAATCTATGTTGGTACACAGCAATAAGCTGTTATTACATCAACCGCATGAGTCATTAACCACAGTGGCTGCGTGTTTTGTAAGCAACACGAATAATACATATCAGTTTACCTTGCGAGGTTTAACTCCATTCCTAATAATAGTCACAATACGTGGCCGCACCATATTTTCACCAGCGGGGCTAACACGCGCTGTCCCGTTGCCAGTAGTGCTACTACCATTTGCCTGTAAAATTAGTCTAATATAGTCTGACAGTTTGCGATACAAGCCTAGTACGGGTCGGAAATGTAGTTGATGGTTCTGTATTAAGTGATTGGAATTAAGTGAATAGCAGGAGTCCCTATTAAGTTGGATTTTACTAGCTTAATATTAATACAGTACTGAGTGTGCCTGTCAAGATAAAATGTTTTGCAGGCACGGACATTAAATAAATATTGATGAAAGTGCCCTTATCATGAACAATTTTTATTTTTATTTTTGCAAGTATCTTATGTCTGCTAGATATCTATCTTAAACCCAGTACTTCAGATCTAATGTGTACCTATAAGTTAATTTTTGTATTTACTTATTACTATAACTTGTGGAATTTGGTATTTAAAACTGTGTATTAATATTATCTCAAGGGAACCATACCTTTTCCCGGGATAAAAAAAGAAAGAAAGAGCCGCGATAGCTGAACTGACAGTTGAACTTTTTACAAATTATGTATTTCTGTTGCCCTAATAACAACAAATACTAGAAACAAAATAAAATTAATATTTTAGGGAGGCTTCCATACAACAAACGCGTTTTTTGCTCGATATCAATAATGGCTACAGGTAGGCACTTGAAACATTCACAAAACACTCAGTTGAATTTTTACTTTAAACAATAATTAATACAATTAAAATAAAATACATATTTAAGGGCTCCCATACAGAAAACGCCATTTTTGCCTATTTTTGCTCTATGCGTATGTATGTACCTACTGTTGTTTACCTAGTCAATGGTACGGAACCCTGCGTGCGCGAGTCCGACTCGCACTTGGCCGGTGTTTATGTTAATTCCTCTATCTGTGCCTAATTTAGAATTTCAGGTATTGAAGCAGTATTGAGATTCTTTATTGGACACTCAGTAAAGAAATAGTACAAAACGAGAACTTAATGCTATTAGCATTCTCTACCAGTCAACCATGGGGCCAAGCAGAAATTATACAGGCAGTGTAAATAGAAAAAAATACTATAATTTATGAGCCTGTGCATTACCTGCCTCAACATAATGTATAGTATACTGTACTGTGTAGTAAAGGTGAATGCCCAAACCCCGTACCACATTGCGTCACAGGTTCATTATTACCAAAAATAATGTTTTATTTTTCTGTTTAATGTATTGATTTTTTATCGTATTTTTTTAAAATATCAATAAAATGTTAATAAGTGATTGACAATTACCTACTTCAGCAAACAAAATTGATTTCATAAAATATTTGCGTTCTGATTACAATGGTCACTTATTTATTTATAAAAACTGACGATGAACATAAGTTCTAAATAGTAAAATCTTGTTCACCTAGTTAGCTTTAGCTGCTGGCTGCCTCGGTTAACAGGATAACATAGCAGAAAATTATTAAAATACTAAACAGAATTTTTATTTAATAAGTTTGTTTTATTTCACAATTAGAAATAAATATTGCGAATTTTAACTCAAAACTCTTGATGCGTTTCGGAACACCAAATTATAAAACTATCAGTGTCAACAATGTCAATTAGGTTATGGCATGGCGTTTTGTTGATGTTTGTTTGTGATGTTGTGCAATGTTAATAATTATTTTATAATAAGTAAAAGATCACCATCATCTTGTAACAAACTTAAGATCGTGTTCTCCAGCGTAGGTAGGCATAGGTAGAGCGTGAAGATACATTACCTATTTGCGTGATAAGTTGAGGCTTGAGCGCGTAACAATATAGGCGAGAGTGGCGCACGAGCTGGTAAGCACGACTACGAGTCTCATATTATCGTGCACGAGTAGCATATTTATTAATAAATGCAATGCACTTCTCAAAAATACTGCCTAGAACGTACAGCTATGAAAAATAAATTATAGTAATCACGACGATTAAAGAAAAATTGCAAAGAAATATTATCAGGCGTTTTTTAACATTCTTAAATATTCCGAAAATGTGGTCAAAAATTTAGAAAATCTTGTAAGTAAGTAAAAAGTTAAATAAAAACTAGCCACTTGGAAGCAAATTTGGTTTGACGCAAGTTTGCTTTTGCATTCTATACTAATCTAAAAAATGTGAAAGTGTATCAACTAAAATGGCTCATAAGATTAGATTAAATTTGTAATAAACTAAGAATAGTTTAAGTCCCAGGAAAGCACATTTTTACATCAGAAATCTAACCTTTAAAGGAATTGAAAAGATTGGTGAAAGGTGTATGGAGAATTAACATTGTTTCAATTGGTTAATAGAATAACACATAGTGATAACAAAATTTTAAGGTGATAGCACACAGGAAAATACAATCAATTGCCATGTGGGTGAAGCACTAGTACAAAATAAAAGTATTATTATTAAATATTTGCTCTACGCCATCTTCAAAGAAGCCCAGGGTCATCCAAAACCATATACATTCAATTAATAATAATTGAGATTCAATATAGGGATATTTTAGGAGATTATTATCCTTAATTCCATATAACTTAAAATTATTAAATTTCTACAAATTTGCTGATTTTTTTTATAATAATAAAAGTATTAACCTGCAAATAGCGAGACAGCCTGTTGTTTGCTCGTGCCGGGGAAGGGCTGGCACTATCACTCAATGACTCAGGCCCACTAAGCCTAAAAGACTGTGGGGTTACTGCACTTGCTTCATAATCTATCCGTTTAAATGGTTCACCAAATCCACTACAAACATATGACTGTCCATCTTCCAAATCATCAAGTTTTCCTATCTGAAAGTAGCAGATTTTATTATAAAAATGAATTAAATGTTTGTTTGAGATACAATATAAAAACATGCTAATTATTAAAAAGCATTAGTTTATATCATAGTTTTTTTTTACTGTATTGACTTACTTTTCTACCTTCAAGAGAGTATATTGTTCTCACACCACTAGGCAGAGTAACATTGTCAACTAATACCCTTGTCAAATCTGCAGTTAAACTATCAAAAGACCTAAAATAAGAAAGACTTATAAATTTATGTCTGATGACAAAATCTAAAAGGAAAAAAAAGTAAAGCATACATAAAACTGATATAATCCAGAAAGATAAAACTCAGATATACTATAAAAGATATAGAGTAGATTAATTGGATTAATTAAAAACATAATTCTCGATAGAAAGTAGCCTCATTAATAAATGCTTCTACACATGCAATTTTTCACTTTACTAGTTCAAGATGTGATGGTGGTGATTAAGAATATAACTCGTACAATAATAAATAGTTACACCTAATATGTCATGATAGACCACAGCTGTGTAGGTAGCTGCATAATAAAGTGAAAGTATTCTGAATAATTTCATTCATACTTTGTCTCAATTACTATATTTATCAATGGGATCAATAGTGGTCACCTGTATCGTTCTGGCAAGACCGGAATTATGACTCCCGAGTAGAATTTATCACCATTTCGAAAAAACCTGACTCGTTTCGCTTTCCGCGCTGGCTGTGTTCGAAGCATTACGTTACGTCTGTTTGTCCTACTTTTCATGATTTCTATGTCACTAAAATCTTTTTCGAGCTCACAGACAGAGCTCGATCGGCTTCCATTTCGGCTTAAATTATTATCCATCCTAGAAAATAAAGAAAGTTAAACAAAGTTAAGATCTAACGGATAACTTCTTTGCAAGATTTATGCCTCACCTTGGGTTTTCTTATCGCCACTGAAGAAATCGATTATAGTAAACTTTTACGTAGTCATCACTGTCAATAGTATCTCATATTGCACTCCTATAATCGTGAATTTTAAATACAAATTGGAATTAATCTGTAATTATCATGAATCACACAGAAATCAGCGTAGACCGACGAAATAAAAATGAATGAATTGAACGAATGACTCCGAATGAGAACGAAATGTGACTGTGACATTAAGACTACGATCTCGCTCATTCATTTTTTTTTCTTTAGTACGTTTAACGGCCTCGGATACTTGTCCATACAGCCAATTCTTAAGTAATATTGTCTTTATTTTTGCATTAAAACGTAGATGTTAGACGTTTTAATACTTCGATGGAGTTTTTGGAGACATTCGAAACAGTTTATAAGGCCGTACTACAGTCTATGAATCCATACAGTCGTCCGACGAAGACGTCTAGACAGGGGGGCAAATGCAATGGGGACTACCGTTTCTTTGCTCACCAGTTGGCGCCACTGTAGACTGAGGTCCGGAGGTATAGCTGTTAAAGGCGATCGGCGCCGAAACAAAGTGTAAATCTTGAATATAATTAAAGTTTATTATTCATAAATAACTATCTTGATATCAACGAACTAACTTCTGAAATAGTTGCTCTTTGAGGCCGCCTATTTTTTAGCTTTTTCTTATTTCCGCTTTCAAAGCGTTTACATTAATCGTCAAATAATCCATATTTGCGATAATTTTACGAAGTAGATCACTTTCCAGCAGGTAAATTAAAGAAATTATAATTTATGTAACGAAGCCCGCTAAAACCAGTGAAAAGTGAATGTTATTGGACCTCACGCGACACAAGCGCCTCTAGTGGCCAATTCACTAGCGATAGCCCCCAATGCGGGGTGTGAGGGGCGAGACGCGGGAAGGCCGAGCCCGAACTGCGAACAAAACGATGTTAGCAGTTTGGGACACAGCATTCAGGGCTAACAAATGTTTGTGTTTTAAATTATTTTATACAGGATGTATCAGGCGGCCTGTAGGTAAATTAAGGAGAGAACTCAGTAAACGATTCTGATCATAAATCAATAAAAAAAATCGAGGAGACCAATAGGCGCCCGCGCCGCCTATTGTTCTCCTCGAGCCCGACGATAAGGCGCGCACCGCGCACGCACGCGCGCGGTTCTCGCTCTCTCAGTTGCTTGCCGACTAGACTCGCTACTGTTTGTACGTAGGTGAAAACGCGCAACAGTTTCGACGGTTGCAATACAAAACTTTTCGTGGGTGCATCATGGGTGATTTAACTAACATTGAACTGAGTGACTTAGTTTTAATTTATGGTGAAAATGGTGGTAACTTGGCTGTTACCATACGTTCCTGCCTGGAGTTTTACATGGTAGCAAACGTAAACAACTCAATCATTGTAATGGGGACTACCGTTTCTTTGCTCACCAGTTGGCGCCACTGTAGACTGAGGTCCGGAGGTATAGCTGTCAAAGGCGATTGGCGCCGAAACAAAGTGTTATATCTTGAATCTAATTAGGGTAATATTGTTTATAAATAACTATCTTGATATCAACAAACTAACTTCTGAAATAGTTGCTCTTGAGGCTGCCTATTTTTACGCTTTTTCTTAATTTCGCTTTTAAAGCGTTCACATTAATCGCCAAATAATCCTTAATTGCGATATTTTACGAAGGAGATCACATTTCAGCAGGTAAATTAAAGAAATTATAATTTATGCAACAAATTCCGCTAAAACCAGTACAAAGTGAATGATATTAGACCTCACGCGACACTAGCGCCTCTAGTGGCAAATTCACTAGCGATTAAGTTGATTCATTTAGTTTTCCTCCGATAGAGACGGTGAGGTCAATGACCGTGATAAACTACTTAGACGTTCTAAAAGTGAAGAAGTAAAAAACAGTGAACTGATTTTACAATAATTTGTGACATTGTGTTTAGTGCAAATTGGACGTCATTTCAAACACTTACTGCTTGCAAAACGTAAGTTTTTATACCTATGTGCAGGTGATAAACTAAGTAGATAATTAATTCAGTGATTGTAAATAAGTTGATTCAGTTTTTTAACTACACCAAAGCATCTAAATCGAGTTAGTGTTTTTTTGTAAATTCCCTCTTTTCTTCTAATTTATTTCTAAGATTATTTAAAATCTAAATGTTAGATTTTGAGATGAACATAAATTTCAAGTTTTAGATTCTTTGCCGGTACTAACACGACAAAAGGGATCAAGTATTGCTCTGATGTTATAGCACCATTACTAACACACATTATAAACTTATCCTTTTCTCAGGGCGTATTTCCTGAAAAACTAAAGCATACGGTTATCAAACCCATATACAAAAAAGGCGACAAAGGGAATCCCTCTAATTATCGGCCGATTGCCTTAATACCAATTTTTTCAAAAATACTAGAAAAGGTTATGCATATAAGACTAATGGATTTTTTAAATAAACACGACATATTATGTTCAGAACAGAGCGGATTTCAAAAAGGAAAATCCACTACTTTAGCTGCGTTTAAGCTTGTAAATAAAATTATCGAAAGCTTAAACAGTAAAATCAACACCACAGCAATATTTTTTGACATGACGAGAGCATTTGATTTTGTGTGTCACAAATTACTATTAGTAAAATGCGAAGCGTACGGCATACGCGGAACAGCTCTCAATTGGCTTTCTAGTATTTAAAAAACCGTACCCAACATGTTGAAATATCAGCTTTGAATTCTAATATGGAACAAGTAGTACATAGGTCAAATTTATTAGAACCAAAAGCAGTTGGTGTACCACAAGGAAGCATTTTAGGTCCATTATTGTTTCTATCATACATAAATGATCTTCCATTAATAACAAAATATAGATGTTTCCTATTTGCTGATGACTTATCGATAGTAATTCCAGATACCGCATTGGATTACAATAACGAAATTAATGGATGTGTCAATAACATAATAAATTGGCTTGATGCAAATAACCTTAGAGTAAATATTAGTAAAACTAAATTAATTCAATTTTTAAATAGAAACGGTAGAAAAAGGAGCTGCGAGTGGCATATAACAATATAGAATTGACAGAAACTGACGAAGTTACGTTTTTAGGCTTGATACTGGACGACCATTTCTCTTGGAATTCTCACATTGATTACATTTGCAACAAAATAAATCGATTTAGGTATGCACTCTGGAGACTGACTAGGCTAACAAACATACAAACTGCCTTAAAAGCATATCACGGCTACGTGGCCTCCAACTCAGATACGGGATATTATTGTGGGGCAATTCTACAATGATACAAAAAGCATTTATTGCACAAAAACAGTGTATTCGCGCAATCGCAAATGTACCTCATTTAACAACATGCAAACCTTTATTTAAAGAACTAAATCTATTGTCACTTCCATGTATGTACATTTTCGAGGCGTGTATCTTTGTAAAACAGCATCAGTATTTATTTATAAAAAAGAGTCAACTGTGTAATTTTCGAACCAGATACCCGAACAGATTAGTTTTGCCACCTATCAAAACAGATGTATGTAAAAGAAACGGTTACTCAATGGTGGGTAGGATATATAACAATCTGCCACGGCATATTGTTGAACTTCCCTCCAATAAATTTAAAATTAAATTATTTGAATGGCTACTGGACAGGTGTTTTTATTCGGTCTCTGAGTACTTGTGTGTAAAAAATTGTTAAGTATTGATTGGAATGTTATGATGTACCGACATGGTTTAAAAAAAAATGGTTTACTAGTGATTTATTTGTTTAATTAATTAGTATTTGACATTTTCATTATTTCCTTAATTTAATATATTATAATTTTATATCGAAAATTTTGCATGCCAGTGATGGTAAATGTGTTTGTACTTTGCTCCATATCTGACACCTTATTGTTACCCACATTTTCGCAAATAAATAATTTGATTTGATTTGATTTGATTTTAAGTCCGCAAAAAATACGAAGGAGAAACTGAGTCAAATAAACGATCAAGGTCGCGTGGCGCGGGCCACGCACGGCGCGGTGTGTGCCCATGATTTTCGGTCGTTTCGCGGAATGGTTCCCGGTGAGTTAATTTCATACACGTTCAAATGTATTCAGTGAGTAATTATTTTCTATTATCTAAACTTCTCATTTGACCTTTACTTTAATTTACCTTCAGTCCGCCCGATACACCCTGTATTTGTTTGTTGGAATTTATTGGAATGCTGATAATGAAAATAACATCTTCATAATAATTAATTTAAGATGGCGGACTTTTTTATTATTTACTAAGGGTGAATTTCGAGATGGTGAACATATTTTTTTTAATAAGATAAATAGTTGTCAATTTCGAGGTTAATTGGGCTGCTGATTACGAAAATCCAAGATGGTGGACGTATTTTTTTATAATATGATATGGGTGTCAATTTTGAGGTTCATTGGGGTGCCGATGACGAAAATGCCATCATTTTTAAAATCCAAGATGGCGGACGTATTTTTATATTATTTGACACGGGTGTCAATTTTGAGGTTCATTGGGGTGCCGATTTTCATTTCATTTCATTTATTCAATAAACAATATAGATTACCAAAATGCCATCCTATTTTAAATCCAAGATGGCGGACGTAATTTTTTATAACTTGACATCGATGTCAATTTTAAGGTTCATTGGGGTGCTGATTACCATTATGCCATCCTTTTTAAAATCCAAGATGGCGGTCGTATTGTTTTATAATTTGATATGGGTTTCAATTTTGAGATGGTGAACATATATTTTTTTAATAAGATAAATAGTTGTCAATTTCGAGGTTAATTGGGCTGCTGATTACGAAAATGCTATCCTTTTTTAAATTCAAGATGGCGGACGTAATTTTTTTTAATTAGATATGAGTGTCAATTTTGAGGTTCAGTGGGGAGCTTATTACGGATATGCCATCCTTTTTAAAATCCAAGATGGCGGACGTATTTTTATATTATTTGACATGGGTGTCAATTTTGAGGTTCATTGGGGTGCCGATTACCAAAATGCCATCCTATTTTAAATCCAAGATGGCGGACGTAATTTTTTATAACTTGACATCGATGTCAATTTTAAGGTTCATTGGGGTGCTGATTACCATTATGCCATCCTTTTTAAAATCTAAGATAGCGAACGTATTTTTTCATAATTTGATACGTGTGTCACTTTTGAGGTTCATTGGGGTGTTGATTACGAGTGTTTATCTGCAATAAATAAATATTTTTATATATTGTTTTCTTTTGACAACCCTGGCCGTCACGACACTGTTCTTGACGTTGTCGGCATTTTCCATGAGATCAAAGGCGTCGAACGACTGTATGGTTTTATAGACTGTGGCCGTACCATTGTCTGTACAACGAACGAAACTTTATTATTATCCTTTTTATAGTTTCACTTGTCCCAGTGTCTGTCTGTAACTAAACCCTGCGAATTAAATTTCAACTAAATATCGAGAGTGGATTTATATTTACGTATTTTACTGCCAAGAAAAAAGTTTGTGGCTCGCAACAGTAAACGAGTTACGTTACCTTTTTATTTAGTTGAAGATATATAATTGTATGCTTAGTATAGGTCTTTAGTTCTGTTTTAAGTTTAAAAAACTTTTTATAAGTTGTTTTAAAAACTTTTTACGAAAATAATATTATTATGTTCATAGAAATCATGATAGAAATAAATATATGAATCATATTTACGTTGGCAACACTTATAACAGGTGACGCATTTATCAATTTCGTTTATGTCAAAAAAGTGCAGACAAAGAGTGTAATTGTGTTTTGTATTTTTATCAAAGTTATAAATTTTAGTCGAAAATGTCGTCACGAAAAAAGGTTCTTTTGAAGGTGATTATCCTTGGAGATAGTGGCGTGGGCAAAACTTCGCTGATGAATCAATTTGTCAACAAGAAATTTTCCAACCAGTACAAGGCAACAATAGGCGCAGATTTTCTCACGAAAGAGGTAATTGTTGATGATAGGATCGTCACAATCCAAATTTGGGATACTGCAGGTCAGGAACGTTTCCAGTCACTGGGAGTAGCTTTTTATCGCGGGGCGGATTGTTGCGTCTTAGTATTTGACGTAACTGCCCCCAACACGTTTAAGTCCTTGGAGAGTTGGAGAGATGAATTTCTGATCCAGGCTTCGCCCCGAGACCCGGAGAACTTCCCTTTCGTGATATTAGGTAATAAAGTTGACCTAGAAAATCGTGCTGTATCTGCTAAACGTGCACAACAATGGTGTCAAAGCAAAAATGATATACCTTACTATGAAACCAGTGCCAAAGAAGCTGTGAATGTAGAACTAGCGTTCCAGACTATAGCCCGAAATGCTCTTGCACAGGAGACAGAAGCCGAGTTGTACAATGATTTCCCAGACCATATTAAGCTAAATGCTAATGACAATGGTCGCAATAAGGATGGAGACAATTGTGCCTGCTAGGCCTAACTACACCCTCAAGCACTGGCATCATACTAGTTTCTCATTTTTTTATAAAGTTAATACAATAAAGTATAATGTATCTGTAAGTAAATTTCTTTTATATTCTTATCATGTAAAAATGTATAGAAAGGATAAATACCTACTACACAGATCATTAATTTTGCTGTACACATGCATAGTGTGAAAATTAATAGCACATTTAGAAAAAATATTGTAAACAAAATTTGTATGCCATAGGAAATATCAGCTGTAACTTAATTAAGTACAATTATTGTATTTCTTAAACTTCAAAATATATTTTTGTCTTTGCAACTGTGATTATTAATTAACCAAAGTGTTGAAAACAACCAAATTTTCAAGAAATTGGTATTACATTTTTTTTCATTAAATTAATCCCTCGAACGTGAGTTATTCCAGACACAATTGAAATCAATTGTTATCGTGGCACCTGAGTGCCTCCTGGGGGTTGAGGGATTAATGGTTTATTTTTCATTGAATTAATACAGTACAGTTAAGGGAACCCTATGGCTAATTTTAGAGATTAGTGTATTTGTTATTTTTTATGTTGAAACTCTGTAGTTCTAGTATTGGAACTCTTTGTTTGAAGTATCTACCCTCAATTTTAAACAGCAGTACCTAACTATTTTTTTAAATAATTTTGCTATTTATGTTTTAACCAAAAATATTTTAAATTAGTGTTAAAAGTATTGTTACTGGTTCATTAAATTTATTCTGATGTCAAATCAATAGGAAAAACAAAACATAAATGTTCAGTACTCATAAATTATGATGTTATAGTTTTTTACATATTATTACACTCTCTTAAAATGACCTGCAGTGTGTTTGTTATTATCCTAAAACCTTCTTGAATATTATTGTTATTGTGATAAGTTTATGTATTTGCCTAAAATTTATTTATCCTAAATGTTTCTGTATATATTTGGATTTTAAAGTGTTAGATATAAGTAGTTAATGATAAAACATCATAATTACTCAGCATGTCACAACACTAATAAGTTGAGTGTTTATACTTAAGACACATCAATAACATAAATTGAAATATAAAAATTGTTATAATATAAGTTATGACA
The DNA here is from genome assembly GCA_949315895.1 of Anania crocealis. Lineage (NCBI taxonomy): Eukaryota > Metazoa > Arthropoda > Insecta > Lepidoptera > Crambidae > Anania > Anania crocealis. The sequence goes on along the minus strand of OX438880.1, from coordinate 18,234,687 downwards.
TCAAAATCAGGCAGCTTTAGAATGCCAAGTACCAATCAGCTTCATAGGCGAGTTAAAGGAGTTTGAAGCATTTTCTACAATTAGCATAGAGTTTATTATTTGTATTTAGTTTCACTTAATGCTGCTTTTTATTTAAACTTTACTTACTTTGTGAAACATGAAGCCCTGATTTCAAAGTAATATCATGGCATTGCTGCACTAGTTTGTTTTTAGGAATCATAATTAAAATAAATCGCATGCCTTTGAATATTTATATGTACACATATAATTACTATCTATTAAATTATAAGTAATAAGAAGTAGATATATTGAAGGTAACAAAATATGACCTATGCTGTAATAATGGTTGCTTTTAATTTTATATTAATAAAATATAAACCATACATTCATGTATATTTTTTCGGTTTTTAATCAAAGTGCTGTTAGCACAGTATCACATAATATTCCTTGATATAGAATAAAACAATTAAGCAAGAAATGTTAGGGCCAATGTTTAAGACTATCATAAATAAAAACACGTGCTTTCTTGCTTTAATTCAAATTATGAGTTTAAACCTTTGATTATATAAGGTTTAAACCATAGACATAGTATGGTTTAAACTTAAATATAGTTTACGTTGAAATGACTAATTTACGAAGACAGAGCCATAGATTATAAATATGACAGAGCGATAAACTACTGCAATCATAATGCAATAGTGTGAGCGAAACAAGTGATACTTCAGAGAGCGATCGGCCAAGCTCGTGCCACACCTCGCGAGATAATTAATTATATTTGTTTATAAATGCTATTGGAATAATTTAATAAGTAATATGTTTTTCTTTTAAATTTAAGTATTGCGAAAGTTGTAAAGTATTACTAGTATTTTAAATTTTTAAGCGGGAATCGAACCCGCAGTTCTATGCATTGCATACCGGGCGCGGTGCTTTGTCCATTTAAGTTCGAAACATTGCGAATTTCGTGTCGAGCAAGTCTGTCCCTCTGTGTGTTCTGTAGTTTCTAGTTTGCTGAGACAACGGGTACATTTTTCAAGAAATAGGCTGTCCAAAAGAAATCCGTATTTAAACTGGAGAAATTATGTCTCAGGCGGGACGATGCGGGTTCGAGTCCCTGATGAATACTGATATTATTGTTGCAATTAAATTGCTTAAATATCATATTATAAACTATCTTTAAAAATGTATTGCCCGTAAATATCTGTCTATTGACATTGACAGATACATACGTATTTCCGGGCATCGCGGTAATTGCGGATTAGAGCCTATCAGCTCCTTTGGGCTCGTACTGTAGTAGAAGATGACCCCTGCGGCAAGCTGGTAGCGTATCTAATGCCTCTTATTGTTTCAATCTAATGCTGATATAATAATTATGATTGTAAGCTCACCTACTTATCTACGCATACCCACATTAGGATTCCAGCATATACATGTATTCATACACACTATTATAATTCTCTAGTTTTCTTTGATAGGGCTAGGAAATGGCGTTCAGTGCAGCAAACGCTACCATTAGGCACTATATCTTAAGTGTGCGATAATAAAACATTACACTGCAGGAACTATTACTTGCCAAATGTTTTATAAACTAAATTTCATCGTATTTGATCGAGGGTTTCAATCATAGTAAGTACAGAATAATTTCTAACATTTGGAAAGTTCACAAAAAAAACTGGCGAATACGTGAAATAAGCCACCAATGATGATAAAATTGATGATTGTGATTGATTCCTTATTTGGCACCGGCTCAAAATAGGTGGCTTGTTTCACGTTTTTCGTATGTTAAATTCTTTGAAAAAAATATAAGTAGGTAGGTACCAAAAATATTATTACCTATTGGTTGTTAACTCTATTATTCTACACTACTTAATGGTTGGTTTTTAGGTTTAAATTAATTTTAAGAACTAACTTTAGGGTATAGGTACCCTATTAATATAAATAAAAATCGGCGAAATTGGTCTTCTTACCTGATAAAAAGTTATGCATATTATCATTCATAAACATTTGGGTGTTTCATATTTAATTACAGAGAATAAGTAGTTTCTTTGAAGTAGTCAATGTATCTATGCCTATTAATTGATTTGAAGTTCATAAATATACATTTTTTAAATATATGCATATTAGTGCTTTGGGTCGGTTTGGGTATATAATATAATATGTTGGTCATGTGTTGTGTTGAGTTTCCTCTCTTCTCGTATTTAGTATTTAATTTTTATTTAATTTATTTTTTTATTTGGATAAATACTTGTTTATTGCTTGCTTGTTAAATTGTATAATGCGTACACAAGTCTGTGTTTCAAAACATACATTTGGTTTTTAATTAGGGAAACCTGTCATTAGCTATACTTTAGGTACATTTCATAATTATTTATACTGTAATCTGTAACGCTGTTGGTTTCTATAATAAACGAAAAATAAAATAAAAAATAAATAAAAGAAAATATATGCAGGATGTTACCTAAATTGGTATTCCAAACCTAAATCAACCAATTTTATCATATTCATACAAATACTGTGGCAAAATCGAAATAAATACCTACGCGTCGAATCGACCCACCTCTTTTTTTCTTTAGTTAATAAACCGGCCAATTGCGTGTCGGCCTCGGGTCAGGTATGTACAGTGTAGGGTTCCGTCACAGGAAAACGAGTTGTTTATGTTAAACTACGGAACCCACATTCCGTAGTTTAACGTCGCAAGTACAGAATTTTGTTGTACTTTATTAACACTTGGTTCGTAAAATATTTTATATTCCAAGAACTTGTACTTTTGGGCGGATCAACTTTTTTCTATATCAAATCAACTTTTAGTGTAAATTTTATAACATGATTTATTTGCATTTTTAAACCTTAGTATGGATAAAATAATTTCTAAATTTTTTAATCCTGTGTTCAGCAGCGCACTATTTAGATTATTAGTACTGGTTTTATGAAGAAATGTAAGAACCGACAATACAAATCGTCTCTTGGGTAACGTATACGAATTCACATGTCTGGGAAAGAGAAACAAAGTAATATAGAGAATCAATATTTTAAATATTTATTTAAGTCTAAATGAACCATTAAATCAATAAAAAACCTAATAAATCAATTTTATTCTTCAAAAACTAATGCACATTGTGTCTCTTGAGTCACTTGAGAAATAAATCAGAGCCAACTTTTGCTATAATTTTTTGCAGAGATCTTGTAACGAAAGAAATTTAACAACAATCAAACCGTCATTTAGTTAGCAAACATAATCTTGAAATTTAACGACATTTACACATCGTGTTTGATTAATGACAACGTTTTACCGTCACGAAAGTCAGGGACAATTTGTTAGACAGGAGAAAAACTTCGTGACTCAAGAGACATTAATACTTCCCGACTATTAAAATATTAGAGCAATAATTGTAAAATAGTAAAAGACAACCTTAAAACTAAATAAAAATATTAAAATTTAGTCTTAAAATCTCTTTTAAAGTCTTACTTAATTAAAAAAATCACAGTGATGTTTAACCACAACAAAGGTTCAAATCTTACAAACTATAATTGCTAAGCTTGTAACTTATAACAAAAAGTAATTCTCAAAACAAAAACTAAAATCAGAACTTCTAACTTTTTGGTATAATATATCGTTATGTTACGTTAACTTACTTAACGCACTTTTTCACCACATCGAGTAATCGTTTCCTTCTTTCCAGCTGTTGGCCTAGAAACGTCCACTCTCAGGAAAAATTCTTCGAGTGTTTTTTTTTAGTTTGGTAGCTTCAGCTTTTACTTTTGTTGAAGTCTTTATTTTGCCTGTGATACCTAGTGATTCTTTATTAATTTCCTCTTTTTCCCTCCCTTCAACGCTCTCAAATATATTTTTAAACATTTTTATATCTTTGTGTTTCTTTGTTATTTGGTACTTTTCTTTAATAGCGTTAGATAGCTTTTTGTATTTGGTTTCATCACTTTCGTCAGACTTTCCTTTTTCTTTTGTATCGCTTTTATTTCTTTAGTAACGTTTTTTGTATTTTTCACATTTTTTCTTTAATTTTTTATTTTCTTCTTGCAATTTTAAATTTTCTTTGTAAAGTTTAGTTCGGTCTCTTCTGATTTTCTGTCGTCTTTTATTTTTTTTAGATGCATCTTCATTACCTGCATTTTCTCCTAGGCACATTAATGTTAGCATTGTTTTGCTCTAGTATATTTAGATGTTCATTCTCTAGTAAATCTTGTTCTGCAGGGGAACTAGGCGGTGTTTCATTAAGAAGGCGATTCAAATTTTGCTTATTTTGTCTCAATTTTTTCTTCCTAAATCTCCAAATCACCCTTGCGTTGTACTTCTCTTTTGGTGTTAGATCACTGACAAGTCTTTTTTTGTTGTGATAGTTCACCCGTTTTTTTTGTACTCTTTGTACTTTTCAGCATTTAGCTTCAGATTTTGTTTATATCGCCTTTGCCTTTCTGCAGCTGTTAATGGCATGTTCACTGAAATAAAATAAAACGTTGTCTAGTTAAACCTTAATAATTGATCATTAGTGTGGTGTCTAGCACATATTCATTTGTTTATATAATAACCAATAAGATATAACAAATACTTAGTAAATAAATTACTCATTAATATTTAAAACTCTATTCTTTCACCACGTAAGAAAATGTCCTAGAAATACTCGACAAAAACACAGATATTATGTCGTTTATTAAAAAAAAAGAAGTATCTTCTCTTGGGTCACTAAAATTGTCTCTTGGATAACGTTTTTTGTGACTCAGTGGAATCGTGACTCCAGAGAAATAACACTGTCTTTTTAATATTTCCTACATAAAACTATCGAAAAATAGGAAAATATATAGTTAACTGACATTTTAGAACTTAAACAAATGTAAATAGGATTAATTTTTCAGTAAAAAAATCTTACCTTGACAAAATGTTGACGTGATCCAGCAGAAGCACAATTAACACACCTTGCTTTACTTCGAGTCACGGACCAAATGGCAGAGCCAAATCAAAGTAATACTAACGGCCGACGCGATCATACGATGCTGAGATCGATCGCCTATTGGATCAGACATTAACATGCTATGTCACTCACACATAAGAGTCAGTAGTATATTAAATCTATGCATAAGAGTGATTTCTGTGTGTGACTCCAAAGACATGTGATTTTCTTCTTTGATCGGGACAAGACTTATAATTTTAATATTTGTTAGATAAATGATAGTTGCGGATTAACGAAATGAGATAATGAAGGAATATTGTGTATTATATATGATCGTCGCAGAAGTATACAACATACCAAGGAAAAATTATGTTGATGAAATTAGTAGTACTTGTCCAACAAACTTGGGGACATGAAGAATTTGTATGAGAACTGTTTTTTGTCTGCTGGGTCACGTTTTATTTTGTTTTGAATAAAAGTATAATTACATACAGCCTTATATTCTAGGTCAATTATCAGTTATCTGATTTTATATCTTTATCAAAATAAAATACGTAAGTTTTAAGAAATGTTTTTAATTAAATAATCGATATCGGGGACAGGGTGTTTAACAAAAAAAGTTGATCCACCCAAGTATGTAATTTATCTTCTCCGATTAAGTACATTTTATAGTTAGTTGACAACTCTTAAACTTGAACCCTAAGTGTCCCACCAAAATCATTTTTTTTGTAAAATTACCTATGACGTGGCGAAATCATTTGGCTCACGCCTTAGATGCCTCTAGAAGCCCTAATTTCACAAACTCTACACCTTGGTCAATATTATGTACTAACAGCTTACTGATACAATTTTCACATTAAGCCCGTTTGAAGATAGCGAAGCGGCTTAAAAAAAGAAATTCATGCAAAAGAACGGATTGTTCATGATTTTATGGATAAATAAGTTAATTCTGTTAAAAAGTATCAAGGATCGATGATTTGTTTAAAAGGTTACAAAATTCAATGGCACAACTGTCTTTTATTTTGGCGCAGAGTTATGTTTGCATTTTTATTTAGATTAAATGCAGCGCTGTTTTAGATATTATATCTAGTGTAGGTATAGCTTGAATAATTATTAGGTTACTCGAGAGCAGTGCTAGCATTTGAGAAAATAATTACTTACACTGAGTATGTACTCGAAAAGTCTAGAAAGCGTTTCTTACACTTACAGAAATTTCCTTTTTATTACAACAAACATATTATGTAGGTATCGTTATGAATTTGTTTTATTTTATTATTTTACAAATAATGGGCTTGCTCTTGACTACATACTTAACTATACGGTTAAGAAGAAGCCTAAGATGGAGCGAGCTTACCCAGAGGTACTGGTTCTCCCACATACCACCGGAACACAGAACAACTGTTTGGCGCTGGACTCCGGCAGGAGGGTGGTAGCATCCAGGCGGCCTCTTACGAAGCCAACCACCGCAGAGGGTTCTGTTAGCCGTCATCATTGGTTAGAAAACCAAATATGCCGTTGCCCAGGGTCCACTAGGAGGTAGATCCCACAACCCCAAAATCATTATTTTACTTATCATGAATTGATTCATACCGAACTTAAGACCATCAAAATGTAATGTTACTACTTCTTATATATATAAAAATGAATCCCTATTTCCCTTGGTCACGCACTTAAATCACGCATCACGCGTGAACGGCTGGACCGATTTCGCTAATTCTTTTTTTGTTTTGTTTGTTATTGTCAGCAAAATGTTCTTTTGAAAGAAAAAATTAAGAAAATTGCGCGGAAAATTAGAAAACTTAAACAATCTTAATCACCATACTAAATTATTTGTAATGTAACCTTAGCGCTTTTGACATATTAAACTTTTTTATGTATGGCGTTTGAAACATTGAAAGAAAGCGTTCTGCTAATATCGTCAAATAAGGGGTAAAAAAAACTGAGTTTTGCCACAGATTTTGCACATGGCCAGGGGGCTTACCATCAGCTTATAGCAAGCCACTCAATTTCCAGGCAGTTCAATAGTAGGGCTGCTTTTGCCCTGCTAAAAATCATACCATAACCGCTGAAAAGCTGAACGACTTTAGCATCGCTAAACCAAAAGGTGAACAGCTAAGCTTGTCTATGGTCTGTTTGTCTGCAGATTGCATGAACGAGATAGAGCTATGCTGGTTCAGATAAATCTGTCTCTTTTTAGTTGAAAACGTTCAAATACAGAAATACATGATTTATTCCAAATTACCGGTTTTTGAAAAACTTTCTACTTATTGGATTTTAAAGAGAAAAAGTCGATCTAAATGTTGCTATTTTGCAGGAGATTAGTTAAATTACTAAATTCTAGTAAAATTACCTTCTTGGCGATAGTACTTAATGCACAGTGTTGGGTTATTGAAAATGTGGATAATCATTTTAACGTGATCATGATTGGAACGGTTCTACCTGCATTTTTGGCGGTAACATTCAAAAATTAAAGAAATATTCAATTTTCCCGGAGTAGTACGATATTAAAGTTAAACCATATTTTCACAATGTCATGTTTGTGTTTAATTATTGAATAAAGTAAAGTGGAATTGTAAGAAATTTAATTAAAATATTAATTTGTATAAAAAAGTGATCATCCATTGACTTTCAGTGAAAACCAACAAAAAAAAACGCCTAGTTTCTCACACCCAACTGTATAACCTTTGGGAATAACAGTTAACAAATCTTTAACAGCTGGAGAGCTGCCATTCGCTTGGAGCACTCCAAGCGAATGGCAAGGGTGGCAGAAATTTAAATTCTGCAGGCGATGTAGTCATAAAATTAGGGTTTGAATGAAGTTTCTGATTCAGTTACACTGTGTAGTAAAAGAGTACTACAACTTTTTACATGGGTATTATAATAATCTATTCTATTTTAGTATTGACTGGGTAGACTAAATTCAAAAAATAAAACATAAAATAATTAATGATTCAAGGAGAGGAAGAGGAAACAGAAAATTATATTACATATTAGGTATTCTCTACCAGTCGAGCATTTGGTTAAGTAGACTTGTTTTGCAGAATTTTTGCAGTAAAAAAAACAAACACATGATTTCATATATGTAATATAATTACAAAAAAATATATTTCACACATATTAAAATAAAAAAGACATACTTAATATAAAAGTACTTCAGTTTTAACCCTAAATTTAAAATCTAACAAAACAACCATAACTTTCTAGGTATATGTATTAACTGGTCGGCTACCGAAGTTGTGGAATCGAGCCATAAGACAATTTTTTTGTGTCTGAAATTACTGGTATAAAAGGGGTTAAAAAATACATCAATACAAAGTTTATTGGTGAACCTCTTCATCTGTGAGATAAATTTGCTTGATCTGTGAGATAAGTGATTAGCTGCATTGCAAAATGTAATGTAGGATTACACATGCTTTTGCAATAAGGCCAGCTACCTGAGGTTGGTAATGTAACATTGAAAAAGAGCCTGTAGAACACCTATTGATCTCTCTCTGTCGTTAAGAGTTTTTACACATCTCTGTATAGGTATAATAGGCTTCATAAAAATCTAGTTCTGCTTTAAAAATTGTTGTCATCATAAATTTGAGCAGTGGATATCTAGAATCACCTACAATAAAAGGAAATATTCATTAATTTTATCATCTTTGTAAGACTGCTGCAAATGTGTTATATAAGAACTAAAACTTTGTTGTCTTTTACACCCAGGCAATATTTAAACAAACAAAATCAGCAACATATTCATAACGCAAGGGTTTTAGGTGCTATAACCTGTAAAATATGTTTCTTTATCTTTTCTTTTTACTCAATTGAACGGAAAGGACATATCTTTAAAGTTAAACTAAAATGTGTATTGTATGTTTACCTAAAAGCCATACAGATGCTATTGTGCTCAGTTCATTCAAGTGAGACTACAAAGGATGATTAGACCATATTTTATTGTAAATTAAATGAATCATAGCCATCATTTACACTTATAATTTCCATGTATTTGTTACAAATCTGAAAAAAGTATTACACATAAATATTAGTAAGAAAGAAGAGTTATAAAATTTAAAAGTACAGTTTTTTCAATATATTCTATTGTATACCTATACCTATCACATCACAAAATCATGCTAACAATTATGTCGAAATTGTATTTTCATTTTGGTAAATGATGATATAAACATTTTATACAAAATACTAATTCAAAGACCTTCAGGTTTCTTTACACTGTAATTAGGTTCCTTAATCTATAATAAAACATGTAAATTTTCACAAAACTGCTGAAAAAAGTCTGAGAAACGCATAAAATATGTCGAAAAAGTTAGTCTCCTAGTAACTTTTTCAAGATGGCTAGGATGACATTAGCTTCGCTCAAAAGGACGTTTGCCTGTTGTCAAATTGAGTGTCATGGTATGCAAAGATTGAAAAGTTCATAGTAAAAAAATGGTGAACGGTTTTGAAACGTCGACGTAAATTGGCCTGCCACAGGCCTGCTAAAAACGATGTCATAGTACAAAAGAGCAATGCAGTGCAATAGCACTCCTGCTTTAAAAGCTAATGGTAAGGCCCCAGTAATATGTTGCCTGTTACCGTGTCGGAATACCAACAAAACGAATTATACAGGGTGTAAAAAAACTAAACGCAGACCCTGAAGTTACGCAATCTGAACAGCAAACCAAGCCAAATTACAAAATATTATAGCTGGGAAATGATTTTTATTTATGGGACTCAAAAAAATATTAAAATTCGTAGCGCGCAATGTATAGCAGCCGTAGCGTAGGCCGCTGCGCTGTTATGGCTGCTAAGTTCAAAAGTCGTCCGCGCTGAGCCGTACATTGCTTATTGTAATTAATAATGCCTTATTATGAACGAAATAATAAAAATAACTACTATGTTTGTATGTAGAAAAGTTTTTAAGTATCCTTTGCCAACAGTTTTTGTAATAAAATGGAAAACAAAATTGTGACTTTGACCCTTAATATCTTTGGGACCTGCTGTTTCCCAGGTATGGTCCTAAAGAGAAAAATGATCCTAATGATGGGAACTATACGTGGTTTTCGGATCTGCGTTTGTTTTTTTTACACCCGTTATAGGTACCTACCTACGCGTCAGAAGAAAAAAACAAAGAATGTTGTATCACATAGCATAATAATAATAAAAAAATGGTAAAACTGTTTTTTATCATACCATTTTGTAATCAATATTCATAGTTAAGACAGGACAACGTCTGTCGGGTCCGCTAGTATTACGATAAAAAAGGAACAAATCCTACGTATTAAAAGTAAGTATAGGTACGATTAACGAAGCATAAAACTTTTTAATGATGTTAAGTTAATTAAGTTTTGACATTACCTACTTGTTTTTAGTTTAACGTTTTAAACAAATTTATTCCGGGAATTTCTATTTTTTTTTGTTTAAGATATTTTATTTTTTTGGTTGTAAACGTAAATATTAACTTGATATACTTGGCAGAGAAAACTTCATGTTTGTTTTGTAAATCGTTATAAACTTAAAATAAAAGAAAAGGTCAATTTGCTTCGTAAGAAGTGGTCGACAAAACGCCTAAACGTTCTTGGTTAGTTGAAAGTGTAGATAAGTAAAATGCGCATGATAGAAAACAAAAAAAAAACAATTTGTATAAACACTATTAAACATTGAGTCAGGCATTTAGTTGAAACAATGTAGGGTACTTAAAACAAAGAAATATTTAAAAAATGGTAGAGAACATAGACCAGGGTCGATAATGTTTGATACCAAAAATAATTATAGTAGGATGAAACCCATTGGAAGAGGTAGAGAATATAACAAAAACGAAAGGAAAAATTAATTACGGGCGATCTGAGGTCGGGAAGGGGGTCGGGGGTGAGTTTTTAAGGGTAAAAAACGGTTAATCTCGATTTCCGGTAAAACTGCAAGTCTTATGAAAAAAAGTTAAATGGCAAAGTTGTGGGTAATAAAAAGATCTACAACTTTTGTATCGACACTTTTTTCACATAACCTCAAAAAGTCAGCTCCTTCCTCACATACCGACTATCGCCCCATATCCATTCTACCCTTCATCTCCAAAATAATGGAACGAATCGTCCATCAGCAATTTAGTAAATTTCTGCTCAATAATGAAATTTGAAATTCAAGTATAGGACGAATTCCAATCTGGATTTCGTCCTGGGCATAGTACGGCTACTGCTTTAGTCAAAATCACTGACGATATCAGACTTGGCATAGACAATAAGCAGCTCACTGTGCTTGCCTTACTAGACTTCAGTAACGCATTCAATACTGTCGATTTTGATTTACTGCTTGGACTGCTACGTTCGCTTAACATATCTCCAGCGGTGCTGGACTGGTTTCATACTTTACTTGTATGGGCGCCGGCAACGCATTCGTGCTAAGGATTGTTTCTCTGCGTGGTGCGACATCAGTGCCGGCGTTCCTCAAGGTGGTGTTCTGTCTCCTCTTTTATTTTCAATCTTTATAAACTCTATTACTCACAATTTATTATCTTCCTTCCACTTATATGCAGACGATCTCCAAATATACTCCCAAGGGAGCCTTGAAAACCTCTCTGTGTGGTAAATGTCCTAAACACAGATTTAAACCCGATATTTTTACCTACAATTAAGTGACGATAATAATGATAATAGGTTTAAAATATTATTTGTTAGTTTATTGAGTTTATTTTTTGTGTCGGGGATTTAAAATTTTTAAATTGTATTTTATTTTGTCCTTTTTAAAGTAGGTTTAAATATTAGGAAGGTATTTATAGTATTACTAGCTGACCCGGCAAACGTTGTTTTGCCATAAAAATGATTAAATTAATAAAATGGCTAACAAAAAATAGGGGTTGGTGGTAAAAGGGTAAAAATTTAGGGTTGTATATATTTTATAAAATTTTAATATTTTACTACCCTACTCCTACCCTACCCCTACCCGGTCTACCCCTACCCTACCCCTACCCTACCCTACCCATACCCTACCCCTACCCTACCCCTACCCTACCCCTACCCCTACCCTACCCCTAACCTACCCTACCCTTACAAAAAAGACGATAATTGATCAGTTATCGAGCGGGATGAAAAATGATTAAATTACTAAAATGGCTATTAAAAAATAGGGGTTGGTGATAAAAGGGTAAAAATTTAGGATTGTATGTATTTTTGTATGTTGTATCATAAAAAAATAGAAATTAAAAATTTTGTCTAAAAATAAAAAAAAAATTTTGGGTTGGACTACACCTAACATTATCCCCGACAAAATTGTGAATCTAAACCATTTCCAGATCCCCTTGAACACTCACAGAAGAATTATATATATAAAGATAATGATTAGTTAGTTGAGTTAGTAACTTAGGTACTAGGTATCATATTAGTTTTAATCTACTAGTTGAAAAAACCTACTCTAAGGTTAGATTAAATAGGGTCATTTCGCCTGTTTGCGTCCATTTAGTGCAGTTGGCTAGTTTGACGGCGATACTAAAAATGACCCAGCACTAATTTCTATGAAAAAAATATGTAATGTGTTATAGTCTATTTTACGATTAACTTTCAGTTTTATTCAAATAATGTTGTGTTTTTTTAAATAAATAAACTTCAGAAATAGGCGTTTTACCCACTTTTCGTCCACAAAATCCAAATTGCGTCCACCCGTGGACCATTTAGCGTCCACCAGCTTAAAAAAGGAATACAGGGGTAATATTTGTAAGAATTTGTTAAGAAATGTTTTATTTTAACAGTTTTTTTTATTATGAATATAAATAATAAAAATCCCTCTCACACTTCTCACACTTCTGTTAATTTTACCCTAAAATCACAAGGTAGGTATAAATATTATTCATCATATCAGCCGAACGACGCCCACTGCTGGGCATTGGCCTCCCCCAAAGATCTCCACAACGTTCGGTCCTGTGCTGTTCGAATCCAGCGGCTTCTTGCGACCTTAACCAGATCGTCGATCCACCTTGAAGAGGGCCTGCACACGGAACGTTCGTCCGGTACGCAGTCGCCATTCGAGAACCTTTCCGCCCCAACGGCCATCGGTTCTCCGCGCTTTGTGTCCCGCCCACTGCCACTTCAACGATGCAATCCTTCGAGCGATGTCGATTGTTTTAGTTCTCCTGTGGATCTTATCATTTCTGATTCGATTGAGTAGGGAAATACCAAGCATCGCTCTCTCCATTGCTCAAAGACTTTCGTCATTAGTAGTCCACGTACGCTAAGCAAAGTGACAAGTTATACTTTTCGGTCTTCTGTATAACTTGCCGCAGCGTATGAATGTGGTCTATGGTACTATAGCCTTGTCGGAACCCTGCTTGTTTGGGAGGTTGGAAGTCGTCGAACCTGCGAGAAACGATTCGCAATGACTCTCGAAAACAACTTATAGATATCGGTCAGAAGCGAGATAGGTCTGTTGTTCTTCAAGAGAGTTTTGTCACCCTTCTTTTCTTGAAGAACAGCATCTTTCTTGCCCCCGATGAACTTATCCTAGATAGAAAAAAAATAAGAATGAAAGAAATGACTCATTTCATTTAAAAACAGAATTTAAACACATAGTCTTAATAAAAAATGTATAATAACAATAAACAATACATTGTAAATTATTTTTACAAGCAAGTCAATTGTATTAGAAAATAGTGGACGCAATTTGGTTTCTTATTTTCCCCTGTAGGTATAGTTTGCACTTTGCGTCCATTGCGGACGCAAAGTGGAAGTTTTGTAATTTCGATGTAGTAATTCGCGTCCACCTTTTTTCATTCGTTAAAAATAAAAAACAAAAGCAAATTCATAATTAATATTATTCCTTTTTTCATTATAAAGGTCTAGAAATAGCTTTATATCCTAAAATTCACATAAAACAATAAAAAACTTACCTTCGAACGCGCCTCTGCACACGTTTATGCGGTCTGCAGTTGATTAGCCGAGACAAAGTATTTTTCTAAACGAGATTGGTTTGGCGCAAGGACCTTTTGTCCTTATGTGCGTGCCTCTTATACATTGGGGTATTAGCGGTAATGACTTTTCATTTGATTGGTGGTAGTTTACTTATTTTCGAGGATTTTTAAAGGAAGATCCGTAAAATAGACGCGAATTGGGCACTGGACTTTCAATATTATTAAAGTAATCCCCTCATCAACTAGAAAAGAGCTGATGATATTCAAGCGGCTGAACGGATTTTTATGGAACAAGGCTAAGAACACTAGTGATATAATTATGACACAAAAAAAAACTAAACGAATATCCGTTCATCCGTTTGGGAGCTACGATACCACAGACAGATATACAGACAGACACGTTAAACTTATAACACCTTTATCTTTTTGCGTCGGGGGTTAAAAAAAGGGCCTCTTTTTGTTTTATTCTAAGGTGTGTCGTGACCACTGACCTCTTGTATTAGGGGTTAAAGTATGAAATTGCCGTTTTGTATGGACGAAATCGAGAAAACTCATTTTACCATACTAACAATTTTTGAGTTTTTTTAAAAACGCCTGAACCGTTTTAGAAGCAATTAAAGGTGAAAGTTAGATGGTTATAAAGCTACGCATTATAGTATTTAAATTTCTGAAAATCAAAGTATATAATAGAAATATACTTAATTGAAGCAAGAAGGTCAGCTGACACATTGTAAGGGGTCTTTTCAACGACTTCCTTTGAAGTAATAGGCACTAGTATTGCATTATTTTTTTAGTCAAAAGTTACTTTATTTAGCTTTTGATACAATACAAAAAGAATTACGCAGTAATATGACTATACTTAAGAAGCTTAACTTTTTATTTTGTTTATACAAAATAAAAAGTGGGAAAATAATCGGCAATTTCATACTTTAACCCCTATTATATATTAATAGAGGTCAGTGGTCGTGACGGACCTTTGTCAGAATGAACAATTAGAAAAAAGTCAATTTGGTCGGGATGACTGAAAAGCAGAATACCTTTAAAGTAGGAGGACAATTGACAGCTAAATCACACCAAATTAGATAAACCTGTGGATAAACCCATAAACACGGCCCATCAACAAATAGTCAATTCAGCCAGAGGCCTAACTAGTGACTAGGGTACGTTGTAAATTACAAACAGAGAAAACTTTGAAAGTTGAAACTTGAAAACTTTTGAATTCTTCTTCATCGTCCTCTTTGTCGTGGACTGCTCAACGAAGGCTTCTCTATATTGGACTCCAACGAGTGCCATTTGCTCATTCGCCTGCGTACTCTTCCCGCTGCCACCAGCAGAATTTAGCTGGTCACCCGTCCAAGCTTGAAGGAAACTTGAAATGCTTCGGATAATTTAATTAGCGTATCGTGTTACGCAGACATACGGGTACGGCACATAAGTGTATCATTGTACTCATTCATTAGTAAGCGCGGTGGTGTTCAGGAGTGAGGCGAGTCTGTGACTCTGTGTTGTTCAGCAGCGTGCGCATGCGGAGGACGTGCGGGGTGAAGGGTGGTGGTCAGTGTTTCAGCCGGTGACGCTCAGTCGCACATTCAGTCTCGCTTGTGACATGAAAGGGCGCGATCCTCGACACGCATCACGGTGCTCCGAGCAATGCATCAAAATGAACAGCCGCCAGGAAATGCATGTAATGGTAAGTTTAAATTTTTATTGTTTTACTAGAGAATAAAGTGTAATTCGTGGGATTCCAAAATTATCTGGATTTAACGTTCCAACACGTAGTTTTTGCTAAAGGTCAGCCACATGAGGTATATAGTGCACTTGCAGCATTTGTTCGGCGCTTTATTGAATCAATTTATTAGAAAGTCAACTTAATTATTACTTTTTAATTACTTTTAATACGAGTATTTAAACCTACGTAGGTACTTAGTAAGTCTAGTCTACTAAGATGATTATTCAAATATTATTTTTAACTAAGGATAAACCATTCATAAATGTTTCTAATTAAACTTAAACTAATTGAATACTATAATATATAAAACGTATCTACAAACAACATAACCTATCATCAGGAAATTTTAACTAAAACTCTACAAACTTTTTCACTTTTTGTAGAAAGTTAATAAAATAATAATAAGGAATTTACTAGCTTTTCTGATCTAGTACATAAACTATAATGATAATTATGCATAAAGTTTGCATGCATGGTTTCTCCGTTCAAGGTCAATTTTGGGTCGTGCGTTTGTTCAGTAGAGGCGGGCGGGCTCACATCAAACCGGTCCACTCGCCCGCCCAGGACACACGTTCCACTAATTTTGATGCAATAAATGCTATATAATGTTTAATATTTAAAATTATTACAAAATATGTATTTATAAGAAAATATAGAAATGAACTGTTTTTGGCGTGGCATACGATTGTTCCGGATCGATCTGATTTAATAAATAATCAAAAATCTAACCTTATTAAGTATGTAGAGATTGATTGAACACTGCTAATCCACGATTTATAGGTGTAACTGATAATGAAATCTATCATACCAGATAAAGATTACTTACGTACAAAAATCATAATACAACGTTCGTTGTGATTTCAATGTGATTTAGGTATGCATTAAAGCAATTAAAAAAGTAACGTTATTTTAAAATCGATATAATGTATAGTCAACATCATAAGTGTCTGAACACTTAAGCCATGACATGGTAACAATGCGTCCATTCCCCTTAAATCTCTTGAAAATAAATAAACTTAATGTCATAACTAACTAACTTTTAAGCTGACCGTACGCAAAATTAGGTGCTGCTGTAAAAAGTCTGTCATACGTGTGTCCAATCCAAGTGATTTGTTAATATGTGCCATAATAAAAAAAAAAATATTTTTCAATTATATTACACTGACCAAAGTATACCCAGCAGTGTGTTAATAGGTGCTGTGTAAATAGATTAGATAGATAATGTAGCTGCTTTCGTTTGAATTCGTATAAAAAGACAACTTAAGTAGGTAAGTGAGATTACTATCTCACTTACCTACTTAAGTTGTCTTTTTACATGGAAAAAACTGATTAAGTCGACGAAGTTATAAAATGATTACTCGTAATGATTATGCGTTGACGAAATAGCATTGTAAAGAAAGATATTATTTGCGACGTCATTTTCTACGTCCATTTTACAAACTTTTCTAAAACTGATTTAGTTTACCGATAATTGATATTATTTATTTTTCATTGCAAAGTTATCTAAAGATTATCCATCGTCTTATTTTCATACCTACCTATTATTATAATTATGTTGTTGTGTAATTTAATTATATTTTTGCAAAATTATGTAAGTAGGTAGGTATGTGATAGTAATAAAAAATGAGCAAGTGCAAAAAAAGTTTAATCAGGTATTTTGAGAAACAATTAATTGGTCATAGGTATTTATAGAATTTAAAATAAAAATTATGGTTTGCGTTAAGGCGTAAAATTTTCAAAGTTTCTAAAAACTAGCCAATCGCAGCCACGAACCACACGCAGTTCCGTGGCTGCACGTCGCAATAAATTGCTGACTTTACATAAAGATCATCGGTCAAATTTCATAGAAGTTGTCTCATTATAGCTTTTAATTTTGTATGATTTTGTTAGAAACATCATTGTAAATATGAAAGTAGCAAAATATTTCATCAAAAACTTCACTAATTGGAATTATATAATAATTTTTACCTTCTTAGGTTAGGATAACATTCACTAATATATGCGGAAACTAAGACAAGAAGCAGCAGATATCAAAGTCCGTTGAACAAAATGCGGATCAAAAGAAATAAACACAGAACAAAATATTGCATAGGTACGCAAAATACACATCGAAGCAAACGCAAAGATCGACTGCAAGACAAACCGGTAAAGACATAGATGATAAAATGATAGATCTATCATTTTAAAAACTGACGCCTTCCTTTACTCGCCTTCAAATGTCATTTGAAATACTTTAATAAAATTCCCCGTATTGAATATTAAAGCTTATTTAAGAACGTATAACGAAACTTATTATCGGTCGGACACGTTCAAAAGCTACAATAATGTTATCTTAACCTACAAAAATTATAAGGAAAAATATTTATTTCTTAAAAACCACAAGATCTTTCGATGTAATAATTTCATAAAATTTAATTAAAAATAACTTATTTTTTAAAATACAAGTTCAAGCCCACGTTCAGGTACGATTTGGCGATCGTTCAGTTCCATAATTTCTAGATCCCGGTTTATATAAGAAACTTTATTATCTTGCTCATTTTCAACGAAATTTGGTTGTAATCTTCCTATTTTTAATTCATTTTACAAGTTTTACAATTAACTTCATTTTACTCGTATATGCAAATGTCTCCATAAACAACCTCGTAGCTGGCAGGGTGTGGGGCAGTGTAGGTTGTCTTACACGAAAAATGGTGAACATCTACATTATGACCTACTTAGATATAAAAAAGAAAGCCCAAAAATTACACACAAAATTTTCATTTACGTCTTTTTTAACGAAACAAATAAGCGGTACGGTGATGTTTTGCTAAATCACAGCTTCCTACAATACCTATACCTACTCTTTCACTCTTTTAGCTTTACAGGCTCTCTAGCTCACTATAGGTTCCTTATCTTGAACAAAGAATCTTAAACACGAACTCTTAAAAATGACCCTACATCCTTGCTTTTTGTCGAATAAAAAAAACTTAAACTACTGTCTTTAAAAAAAAATACATTTTTACAAGTAGGTAATTTAACCTACGAAATAAGTCACCAATTTCAATTCGTTGCCAATCAAGATTTATTTTGTAATAGGTTAAGTTTTATTAATTTTCATGTGTTTAGTTCACTGATTATTACCAGCAATCGTCGTAGGTACTTTGAATCAACTACTCACTCCACCAATTCAGTTGAGATCTATTGCATCGTTGAGAACTATTGCATCGTTGAGAATGTCAATATTATTATAATATTTTATGGTCGTTGACCTAATTGGTTGTGTTGTTCCTTTTGATTGGTAGTTATTTAACATTATTGTTAGACTACTGATAATAAAAAATACTATCACAAGTTTAATCCCTACTTTTAAAAGTATAAAAAAAGGTTATTTTGCCTGAAAATTACGTACAAGGAAATTTTTTATCTTATCTACATCTTAAGTCCGCAAATGGAAATCATAATTGTATTAGAAACGTTCCATACAATACAAAGCTAAAGATGGCAATAAAATATAAGTTCAAATGGTCATTTAAAAACGTCAGCAATAAAGAGATACTTTATTAGGTACAGCACATCTTCGTCACGTGAAGCGTACAAGTAGGTTGTATATTCCAACTCACTATAAGTAGGTACTCGTATTAATTTGTCCAACTGTCTATTAGTACCCTCTTAAGTGTAACGTAGCGTAGTTGATACGATACTCAACCAACGAAACATTATAATAGAAGCGAAGTGTAATTAGCTACAGCAACGTTCAAACAGCACGTAAAGCGCCTCATAACTTTCAGGGTTCCGAAGTCAAGAATGGGAACATCATACAATTTGTCCATATAAATTTGTACGTACCTATCTACTGGTTGGAGGTTAAATTTAAAGAGTATGTTTTTGTTGGTTATTTATAGTTATTTATGTAGTTTGTCCGTCTCTCTGTCCTACAAAGAGCTACATAATAAAGCTAATAAAAACCACAAACTATAAAATACCTACCAATAAAAAAGTAAAAAGTTTAGGGGATACTACGAGGAACATCGTGTTCAGTGTTTGTTTTTGATCTAATTTATAATGCAAACTGTGTAGAGTTTAAAACCATACGACCTTATTGCAAACCAAATATTTCAGTGCATAAGACCTATAGGTACACATAGCTGTACAAATATAGATCTATTAAGTACATAATGTACACCTCTATCTTTATAATAAGCTATCTGTTTGGATTCTCGATTAGAAGATATTACTTTATAGCTAGTTAACCTTCAAGTTTTAACATTTCATGGTGATAACCTGTTGCCAAATTGACTAGTCAATATTTCCAAAGCACCTACAAAATTTTTTGTAGTTTTCGATTACAAATTGCAGTCGTAAATAATGTATAGGTAATTATTATGTAAAAAGATAAGATTAAAAAGGTTCCAGTTTATCTAACTACGTCCGACACACTTGTTCATTGCGGTTACCTTTGAAAAAGATAGAGTTTATCTATTATAATTTACGCTTGATAATTAAGCCGGAAATATATGCAGTTCATAAATGTTACCGGTCAAAACTCTTCACTTACGGAATTAGTTACCAACGCTGTTTTAAACCTGAATACCTACCTGAAGTCGAAGTTGTTCAGAAATACGTGTACCTACCTCGGGCAGACATTGCAGTTAGGTAGAAACAACTTTGAGGATGAGGTGAACTGAAGAATTGAGTTGGGTTGGGCAGCATTTGGGAAACTACGTCGAGTCTTCTCATCGTCGATCCCACAATGCCTTAAGACGAAAGTTTTCAATCAGTGGTTTTGCATTTTTTTTTCCCTTATCTTGCGGCCTCGGCCTCATCCATGGAGCCAATCATTAGCATCCATTGGTTTTGTTTTTCTACTTCTTAAAAATCTAATATGTTCACTTTTATTTTGTTTTATTTAAGGTCTGTATTATTAATTACTTATTATTACTTTTTTATTTATTATTGTTATAATGGATACCGCGTAACGTCGGTAGTGGCGTGTCGACTTATCGGGTGCTGCCGGGTTCCTTCGCTCAGGCTTCGGACCTTTACTTACTAGTACAGGTTACGGAGTCGGCTGGGGGATTGGGTAGTGGCCTGGTGGGTCTATCTGCCTCTGTCACACCCACGCTCCCAATCAGGGTCCCCGCTGAAAACCAGCGTCGTGTTAAGCCTTTAGCTGTCACGACAAATGCTGAGCGGGTACCTATTTGACACTAATTTCCTTTTTTTTTTTGTTTTACATATTTTGTACTAAGTGTTTGTTGTAGTGTCAAATAAATATTTCTTTCTTTCATTTTCTTTCTTTCCTTACCCGTCATGACATACGGAGCCGAAACGTGGACACTGACGTTACGGCTAGTCCACAAGTTCAAAGTCGCTCAGCGGGCTATGGAAAGAGCTATGCTCGGAGTTTCTCTTAGGGATAAAATCAGAAATGAGGTGATTCGGCAGAGAACTAAAGTTACCGACATAGCCCACCGGATTAGCAAGCTGAAGTGGCAGTGGGCTGGCCATATTAGCCGCAGAACCGACTACCGCTGGGGTAAACGAGTTCTTGAGTGGAGACCGCGTCACGGCAAACGTAGTGTAGGACGCCCTCAGGCCAGGTGGAGTGATGATTTGCGCAAGGTGGCTGGCAGAAGCTGGATGCGAGAAGCCGAGGATCGACCTAAGTGGCGTGCAATTGGAGAGGCCTATGTCCAGCTGTGGACTGTGATAGGCTGATGATGATGATGACCTACTGAAAGTTCGCTGTTACACTATGTACTCGTATATGGACATTGTTCTATTTTAGCAATAATTATAGGATAACTAAAAATATTATTCTGAAATCAATTAACGAACTGTTTTTTACTGATAAGGAGTATTTACACTTATGGCATCATATACTCGTACTTCCTTTGAATCCAAAAAAGGACATTACGACATCTGAAAAACTTACTTGTACAGTAATACCACTACTTTTTATTAGGGTTCCGTTCCCAAAGGGTAAAAACGGGACCCTATTACTAAGACTTCGCTGTCTGTCCGTCTGTCCGTCTGTCCGTCTGTCCGTCGCTCTGTCATCAGGCTGTATCTCAAGAGCCGCGATAGCAAGACAGTTGAAATTTTCACAAATTATGTATTTTTGTTACCGCAATAACAACAAATACTAAAAACAAAATAAAATAAATATTTAAGGGGTGCTCCCATACAACAATCCAGTTTTTTTGGCCTTTTTGGTACGGAACCCTTCGTGCGCGAGTCCGACTCGCACTTGGCTGGTTTTATTGAATTTGTGTTTCCGTCAAAATTGGTTATTCTTCAGAATTGGAACTACTTAGGGACCCGAATTTATGAAATAAACCGCTCTTGCGTTTCGGAGAAATTTTAAGACATTATGACGCATGCGTGAAGTTTATTGATTGGTCCAACGTTGATTTCAGTCTCATGACATTTAGTAAGATGCACAGATAGCAACTGAGAAGAAACTGTTCACTAATTAATAGTTATTGTGGTCTCTTGTGTGCCGGAAGCCTTGACCTGACTAATGAAGTTCCAAGTCAGTAATAGGGCAACATCACACACTGATCTACTTGTTTTATTGCTAAAAGTTTGCTTGCTAACAGACATATTTCTACATCTTTGGCATTTTAGCGTTAATAGGCATAGTACCTAGCATTGTATAGACAGATTTGCTATAGGTACAAATAAATCATATCTTGTCTTAATTACTTGTATAACTTATGAATGGTAGGATAATTTGTAGCAAATGTTTTTGTGTAGCCTGTACCTATATTTCCTTAGGCCCAGTGCACGGTGTACACAGTTGTAACGTTAGATCACATGACAACGTTGAAATCTCAGAATAACTGACCGTCCGATCTAAATATAAAACGTGTCTTCTTTTTCGACTTGCAGAATTTTTATTTACTTAGAAATGTATGGAACATTCAGACATACTCTACGTAAAAAACTAATAGGTATTGCATTGACAAGGCAACGAGAGATCTGTTTTACTTACATTGCGCAAAAAACAAAAAATAAGTAGTTTATTAAGATAAACACTTACCGTTCGTATACGTATATTATAAATGATTGCATTGTTGATCGAATTATTTGGTTTTACAATGAACTCCTGTCACTTTAAAAACATTGCACAGCTTGATAAGCCCAGAGGCAAACACACATTTATGTAAAATATTAATTTGGATTATTAGGATTCAACAACAGAAAAATTTTAAAAATCTAAAATAAAACGTATCTATCTATATTCCTCCTTAGTTTCAGATAACAATCTACAGTAACATGTAACAGTCTACAGTTATCATGATATTATAAATACGTTTATCCAAAATGGTTCCTAATAGTACCAAAATGGTACCAAATCCTACGTAATTTAATTTAGTATGGAAAATAAAGTTCTAATGAGACAAACTTCTTAGCGGACTCTTTATAGAGAGATTTTACTGGTACACCTCTCGCTCCTACTTCTTCAGCATATAGACTAACTATATAATCGTTTTTCATTAATTCATTTAGGAGATCATAATATTTGTTTTCTTTCATTGCATGGTCTTTAGGTATGTTAGTTTTCAACGGAACGGTAAGCTCTACGAGTACTATCCGTTTTGTAGCTCTAGAAAGATGCTCCTTTTATAGAAAAAATAAAAAAATCTGGCCTGGATGATGAATGAAACACCCACATCCTCTGGGATTTTATCGTGCTTTTCATACGTGTTCATAATTATATATTTACCTAAGACCCAGTTACTACTTTACAAATTGGGTAAATGGAAATGGTGCAAGTGGCAACAAATGCTACGCCTACGCGACTCTTTAGTGTAGAAGGTCGCTCGAAGGGCGAAGAGGCGTCGCAATGTCTCACTAAAACTGAATGTGTGGGGTTGTTAACCCTCCTAATCTGTGTGACCGTTCAACACCAAGGCATTGTCCACCTAGCCTAGACTAAAAATCATTGTTTATTCAAATAATTGTTAGGAACTTCTGATGTTTCCTTATGAAAGCGTTTGAATTGGTACGCTAAAGTTATTGAACTTTCAAATATGAAAGACCTGCGAAAACGTATGTGTAGGTATTAGTAGTTAATTATATTATTAATTATTTACCATGTGGTAACTTGAATTCTATGATGGAGGCCTTTGCCCTGTAGTGGGATGATTACCTAAGTATAGGCCGTTAACTATTTTTTATTTTTTTTACTTTGCCTCGTGGTGCCAGCCTTAAATAGAATAGGGGGTGCTATTCGTTCAATTAGTGTTGTAAGAGGCCCAAAGTAGATGGACAGCATCGTCTTCTCTCAGCTATTATCCAAATAAGAACGCCAAACAGCTGCCAAGCGTGGCGTTACGGTCAAATCCTCCTTTTGGAGAGGCCTGTGCAGTGCACAGTAGTGCAGCAGAATTTTGTAGCGGGGTTAATAATGAACTACTGGATAGCCCAAAAAGTAGTCAAGCCAAAAACTAAAGTAGGAGCACTTCTGCTTAGTTTGGACTATAAAATACCTAGATTCGATTATTATCATATAGTGTCACTTACTTGTTTTCTTTTAAACAAGTGCCAAGCCACGAGCAGCTTATAACTTTTTTGTTATTTGGTCCTTCATTATTTTATATTCACCTCCTTAGAGCTCTATAGATATAAGTACTGAGGCAATGCGAGATTCTTACGGTGCGCCCACACACTGGAACAACATTTATCGATTAAGTATATTTTGGATATTGCCTAACGTCAGGTTAGAACAAAACATAACTGCTGTTTGAAAGAAATATTATAAAATAGGTATTAAATAAACTCTCGTTATAACTTGTATTAAGACATGTATTATACTTACTAAAGTTCTATTCAAATATAAAAATATTACAAACATGTTTCACGTTGGTATCGACTTTTAAAATGCTTGCCTTGCAAATAGATATAAATGTATAGGTACTAATGGCTACTCACCCACTAACTCGTTATTGGTTTGTTACCAAGTAATGCCAACTGCTAATTCACAAACTATTAAGTGACAACAATTCTTAAAGTTGTGAAACGTTGATTTTTGTGAATTCACTTATAGTGTTTGTTACAATGATTATAGTAAATGCTGCTTCTGAGCCATGGGTCGCAGGTTCGATCCTCGCACAGTACAAATATTTGTGTGCATGAACATGTCTGTTTATACTGGTCTGGGTGTTTTTCTATGTATATGTCGCAGGGAAATGAGGATATCAGGGATTTCATGAAATCCCTAGGGATATGACGAAATCCCGGAAGATTCGAATATTATTGCTTATTACGTCTTCTTACTAAAATTATCTAGTGATTAGACAAAATACCAATTTATCGTCAGTGATATGTCGTTCCACTAAACTAAATCTAGTAAAATGTTAGAAAAGCGGATACTGCCGAATAAAAATCGAGCCATTTATTAATCTATTGCATAGCTTCTATCGCTGGCCTTGAGCGTGGAGACCGAATCCAGAAATTCCGTAACGAAAATAACCTAACACCCCCCCACTCCGACCGGCACAGCGGTGATACTTTTTAGTTTTATAATTGCATAAGTTGATAAAAAATGCTATGCAATAGCTTTACCGCGGCAGTCTCCGAGTGCCACACGTCTTTTTTTCTCTCGCTCGCTCTAGTACCCACTATAGTCCATAAAAGGAGGAAGGGATTTGTGGGCCCAAATGTAATGAGTTAAGATAAAGTTTAAAAAAATTGCTATATTTTTTTTTATAAGGAATACAAAGAAACAGCTTATTTGTCAATCTGGGAGTGGAGAAATATGAAAAAGAAGATTTTATATTGATTGAATTAATAATCGATTACTACGAATAAGTTTACGCAAACACAACCTAAACGCTCTAAATAATTGGCGTTGAGTCTGTTTATCATTACTAATAGCTTTTTATAAGGTTAAAGTGTATATTAATAGCTTTTTTAAATATATTTTTTACAAAATCTACGGTATTTGATTATTTGTTTTTGTAATCGATGGATTAATTGATTAGTAGGTAACATCACTATCTGACATTGACAGCAGTGCGCGCGGCGCCGGGCGCTCGTGTCTGCGACGTTTTCTTTTTTTCGTGCGTGTTGCTTTTGAGTGTGTTTCCTATTGATTTCTTTCTCAAATTACTACGACTTGTATCTTGAGCCACCCTTGAGTTCACACTGGACAAGGAAGATCGCCTTTACGTTTGAATCGGATTTGTTACACTGGATTTCTCGACTAGCAATCGGATTGGCTATATTATTGCTATGGATCGGATCGTTGTGTGAATTGTGGGATAGCGACAAGTCACTGTAATACACTAGGACGAAGATCCTTACACGATTCAAGGATTCTGTCAGTGATTCAACAATGGCTTGCACCTCAGACTGTAAGTAAATAAAACATTATGCAACCGATCCCAGAGTTATTCAAACAATACCTGATAGTACCTAATCACCCAACTATGACTGAATTACTTTTCAGCTTTCTTTACTATTTATTTGCATATTTCTATAAAAAAACCTAGAAAGTGCTGTAGTAGAATAATTACCTCAAGCCATACTATACATTTAATCTCATAGTCAATTTAGTGTATAAACTATTTGCAATGAGTGTTTAAAATAGGTATCTTAATTTTTTTAGGTTAATGAAAGTGACGTTATTTGCCAATCATGCTGGGACATGGCTCAAAGTCGACAGGTTGATTTACAAAAACAACAAGGCCACTAATATTTGCTCCACCAGTGGACGGTCACTTGCTTCTCGAGTCAGTCATATACCTTGCACAAGCTCCACTCGTGAATCAAACATTTATAATGTTATACAATAATGGATCATACCTCGAAGTGTAAGTCAACTTATTGTATCTTTTACTGCTAGTGATAAACCTGACAACAAATCTTGGATAATTAAACTGCATAACCACATACAATGTACTGCCATCTAACAGCTGCTTGTAGTTTTCTAAACAGTCAACAACAGGTCAAGTTGACTCTATGAACGCGAACGTTATGCCAATCTTAAGTTGTACATATAAGGTTAAATACTGCAATTATAATGGGGAGCTTTAATAAAACTGCCACTTAATTACTGTAATGTTAATTACAGCCTACTTCATAATAATTATGATTATTTTTGTCGCTATCAAAAATATAGTTTTACAGTTATTTATTTCCTTTTTTTAGCTCTTCCTCTAACTGTCTTATTTAATTTTTATAATAAATATTAATAAATAAAGATACATTCCAAACTTAACCAATAAGTTAAGGATCAAATGTATTTTCAGAATTATTAATCTTGTCTTGATTTTATTGCAGATATCAAGGCACAGTCACAATGTCATGCTTGTTGGGTGGCTGCTGACAGAGCTGCTGCTGTACTCATGATATCGAGCCCCTCAACTTCATCCCAAAGAGATGTTCCCCAAATAGTCAAACAAATAAATACTAATCTGAATAGGAAATATGAATTAGCTGACTTTATTACAAGAATAAATGTAATCGACGTCGAGCTGATTTAAAAAATATATCCGTGCAAAATGATAATTTAAATTAAATTACTTTTCCCAGCTAACCGACTCAGACCTAATGCTTGCTGCTGACCTCAGCAGCAATCTACTTCGAGAGCTTCCAACTTCAAATATATTGTGGCTACTTAGAAGACATAGAGCTGAAAAACTTATTTTATTTACATTCTTGTTGAGAGCTGACAGCTCTCAGAGGAAGGGAGGCTACTCATGTCTTATTGTAATTGTGTAGTAGGCACCCAGAAGAACTGTATGCTGCTGCTGCGGCTAGATACCAGGATCATATTTTACCCCGTGC
The DNA here is from genome assembly GCA_949315895.1 of Anania crocealis. NCBI lineage: Eukaryota > Metazoa > Arthropoda > Insecta > Lepidoptera > Crambidae > Anania > Anania crocealis. The sequence continues at coordinate 18,207,407 of OX438880.1, read as the reverse complement.
ACTATCTTAGATGATATTTTAATTATAATGGAAGATAAATGAATAATAACCAAAGCATGTTTTGTTATTTTTTAAAACTCATAACCTCTCCATATCCTTATAACTATAACTTGACTTTCCTACCAAAATACATACTTATTATATGTAGAATTAGGTACTTATAATAAGTATATAGCATAAATATGCCTAAAATACTAAACTCAGATAAAAAGCTAATGTATATTTTCGGAATCAGCTGTTAGGTGATGCAGGTTGTCACATAACCTTACTTTTATAAAATCTCTATTAACTTTACTGTCAGATTGTCAAACACCACATTTTTTTTCTTGAAGGTCATTTAAGTTCTAAGCTGTTAATTGATACCATTTTCATGTCATTACATTTGGGCCCAACAATGTATGAAATCGGTTCAGTCTCCTTTAGCTTGATTAGAATGACACCTGTCAAACTGCGGTGACTAGGGTTGGGACTGACTCGACTGATCAAATACTTAGTTTGTACTAACAAAATGAAACAAAAAAAAATTGGTAGTTTTATAAATTTATTCATTCAATATGCATTGTAAGTCAATATTGTAATTATCATCAGAATCACTGGAGCAGTCATGAAGATTTATTATAAATTCTTCGTCGCATATGAAATCGAATAGAAATTCTCGTTCCCAATCTTGTTTGATAATACTCGTATTCTGCGTTTTGTTGATAACCTTCTTCCAGTCATCTGCTGTCACATTTTTGCAGGCATTGTTGAGCAAATTTAACATTTTTTTTGCAGTGAACGGCGGGGCAGTATTATTTTTTGCTGCGTGACCTAAAAAAAAAAATTATATTTCCACTACTATCGCTGTACCGAACGCCCCTATGTGTGACTCTATTGTGACGTCGGTACATATATGTTGCTGGATTGCGCTAGACTAGGGAGATGCCAGTAGGTAGATAATAAAACGCTGGGAATTCTTGCTAATAAGGCGATAGTAACATAGTAACTTGATGGTGTATAGTGGACTGTATGTTGATTTTCTTGAGGCTGCACCAGTTGAGTCTTCTTGTAGACTGTTCAGTCTGAATGTGTTCCGACGAATGTTATTTTTTGCAGATCCCTCTCGCAGTTATGTGGAATTTCGCTGCATTCTATTAGTGACTAAATCTGCTTAGCGTCAAGTGCACGCGTCAGCAATATTTTGTGCGAGCGAAACTCCCTATCGTGCGAGCGAGATGGCAAATGAGACCCCCCTTCCGCGGCAATACCGTAAGGAGAGCCTCTTATGTGTGTAAGGTATGTAGTGTACCTATTTCGCCTTTATTTATTTAGTAAAAACTTTACAACACGTAATAACACTAACTATACAAATACAAAGGTAATTTAAACTTATAAATTTTAAACACTTTTAAATCAAACTATAACACACAACATAATAATAAAGTAAATAGACTATACAAGTAAATAGGCCGTCCGTAACACTATTAATGCAAAGTAAATAGGCCGTCCGTAACATTCTCCCGCCATGCGTCGAGTGTGGGCTTGCTCAGTCCGACGCAACTCGAAGTTCACTGGGATGGACGGCTGTTACTGCTTCTTCTGCTGGCACGATGATCACCAGCTTCTTCGTTGGTCTTCGTAGGATGCCGTTCTTGGTCTGCACGTCTGCTGCTCGTACCACGCCGTCAGGACCCGGATAGGTAGCGCTCACTCGCCCCAGGGGCCACGTGTTTCGAGGCAAGGTGTTATCGGCGATGATCACGACGTCGCCTTGCTGCAGCGAAGGTCCTCTTCCGTGGGGCTCCCGCCGGTACTGGAGCTCGGGTAGGTATTCTCTGAGCATCCTGGCCCAGAACAAATCGGCCAGTCTGTGCGCCGTCCTCCAGGTGTGCTTCCCATGGAGGTCTTGAGGGTAAGATGGCCCGGTGGGTGGATCATATGCTGGCCCCAGCATGAGGAAGTGGTTCGGAGTCAGCGCTTCCGGGTTTTTAGGGTCGACGCTCACGTGGGTTAGGGGACGACTGTTCACGGTCATCTCTACTTCGGCGAGGACGGTGGCGAGGACTTCTGTTGACGTGGGCTTAGTAAGGACAGCAGTAAGGGCGGTCTTGACAGTTCGTACCAGCCGTTCCCAGGCACCTCCCATGAACGGGGCGCTCGGGGGAGTGAACCGCCAAGAGATTCTTCTTTTCGCCGCTTCTTCTTCGGTGGCGGCGTCGGCTGCTAGACGGATTTCTTTCTCCGCGCCATGAAGGTTCGTTCCGTTGTCGGACCGGATGGTGTGTGGGCATCCTCGACGGGCGATAAATCGCCGTAATGCCATGACAGCGGAATCAGTCGTGAGAGAGGCTGCTACTTCGAGGTGGACGGCTCTGGTTGTGAGGCACGTGAAGAGCGCTACGTAGGTCTTCTTGGTTGCTCTTCCTTGCGTCGTAAGCAGTGGGCCGAAGTAGTCCACCCCGGTGTGAGTGAATGGACGTTGATGATGAGCAAGCCGATCAAGTGGGAGGTCACCGGTTCGTGGTTCTGGTGGCGCTAATCGTCTTTTTTTGCACGGGACGCAGTTGTGGATCACCCCTCTGGTTGTGGTGCGTAGACCGATGATGTGGTATCTGGTGCGACATTGGTTGATAGTCGCCTCTACGCCCTGGTGATGCCCGGTCCGGTGGATGTTTGCGATGTATAGGCGCGCCACGTGGTGTTTCCCGTCGAGGATGGGTGGCCGCTTCGTTTCTTCGGGAACGTCTTTCACTTTTCCTATTCTCGTCCTCACGACGACTATACCGTTGATTATTTCTGATGATATTCTGTGTAGTTTACTGGTTCTTCGAACGCGACGATCTCGTGACAAGTTTTCTATTTCTTCGGCAAAGCTGTCGGCTTGACTCGCTTTGATTATCATCTTCTCGGCTTCGATGAGGAGCTCCGTCGGTATTCTTCTATATTTGTCTACTTGTCTGATCATTTTCCTTTCACTTACATTTTTCTTGACTCGTTGGTTGCTCCAGGTGGGGTCATCTTGTCGGTTCGCCTTCGTTCTGGCGTACGCTATCTTTGTGGCTCGCGTTCTGCAGACAGCCACGAATTGCAGTACCCTGGCGGTGGTCCTGATGAGCCTTTCCCACTTGGACAACCGGAAAGGATCTGGGACAACTTCATATACTGACGGTTTCTTCTCTTGTATTTTCATAACTTTATCTTCGCCGGTGACTTGTGGAGTTGTCGTCTTCTCTGTTGGCCAGGTCGACGGGTCTTGTACTAGGAAGCTCGGGCCCTTGAACCAGCGGTGATGCTGGTTGAAGTCTTGAGGGACTCCGCGCGTTCCGTCGTCGGCAACGTTCAGCTTGGTAGGGACCCATCGCCATTCTTTTATTTTCGTATTTTCTTCTATTTCAGCTATGCGGTGTGCGACGAAAGGCTTGTATGACCGCGCGCCTGTTCTTAACCATGTCAAGACGGTTTTGCTATCTGTCCAGAAGGTGCGCGTTGTTGGCTCCAGGTCGTGCTCTTGCGTTACGCAGTCGGCCAGTCGAGTGCCCATAAGGGCTGCTTGTAGCTCTAGGCGCGGGATCGATGTCGTCTTCAGTGGCGCAACCTTGGCTTTGGCTAGCGCTAAGGTTACGTACGCCTGCCCGTGGTCGTCCTCCACGCGCCAGTATACTGCTGCTGCATACGCTGCTTCGCTGGCGTCGACGAAGATGTGGAGTTGCAGGTTGCGCCCGCTGCTATAGTTGTGATAGCATCGTGGTATTGCGATTTCCCGTAGAGCTTTAAGACGACGAGTCCATTTGGTCTACTGCTCGGCTAGGTCTTCGTCCAGGGGTTCGTCCCACTTTGTGCTTCTTCTCCATATTTCTTGCAGGATTTGTTTTGCGCCGATTGTCACTGGTGAGACTAGGCCCAATGGATCGAAGAGAGACATGACTATTTCGTCGGTCGTTGTTTTTGCAGCACATCTTCTGGCAGTCTTGACAGATCCAGGTTGTATCGCAGCGAGTCACCTGCTGTATCCCACACCATTCCGAGGACTTTTTCTGTTTTCGGGCCAATACAGAGTTCTGTTGTCTCCGCTTCTTCTTCTAAAGCGTTAAGAACTTTTCCCGAGTTAGAAGTCCATTTTCGTAGTACGAAGTGCGCCTGTTCGTGTATGTCGCGCACCTGGCACGCTGTTCTGATGGCGGTGTCTTCATCTTCGAAGCTCTGGATGTAGTCATCCATGTAGTGGTTGCGTTGAATTGCTTTCACTGCCGCTGGGCACTTGTCTATAAATTCTTCTGCTTTCTTGTCTTTCACGTAGATCGGACCGGAGATGACGTTGCGCCGAATATTAGTGACGTCATTCTGTATTCTTGCACTTCAGCTGTTACGTCGCCGTCGCGCCACAGGTAGCGTATAGCGTCACGGTCTTCCGGTGCTATCTTGACTTGAAGAAACATTTCAGCGATGTCAGCTGACACTGCACTTTGTGCTGTCGCATTCGCATGAGTACGCCTGGCAGAGACTGAAGAAGGTCCGGGCCGGTGAGAAGAGCGTCATTGAGGGATACGCCTTTTGTTGTAGCTGCGGCGTCGTGCACCACCCGCCCCTGGCCTGGCTTCATGGGGTTGAGCACAGGGAAGCAGGGCAGGTACCACGTTCGATCTGGCGTCGTCCCGGTGGGTGCAGGCTCGGCGTATCCTTTCTTGACTAAGTCCTTCATCTGTTCTAGCACCTTGACTTTGAGCTCCGGGTTCTTCTCTATTTTTCTCTCTGTGGCTTCTAATCTCTTCATTGCGTATTGTCTATTGTTCGGCAGCTTAATGTTGTCTTCCTTCCATAGTAGTCCCGTTTGAAAACGTCCATCTTCTAATCTCTTTGTCTTCTCTTTCAGGATCTTCAGAGCTTTTTCTTCAGGATCGTTTCGTGGTCGTTTAGGTGTTACGGCGAGCGATTCTAGTGAGAAGAAATTATTTAGTTGTTGATCGATGTGCCTACTTTCTCCTATGTCTTGTACGAAGTTGACGCGATGTCCGAGGGTTCGTGTGCAGGTGCCGTGTAATACCCAGCCCAGCGGTGTCTTCGATGCGACTGGTTGGTGCCTGCTTCCTATTCTCTTATCCTCGGCCATCAGTAGGTGTCAGTTATCCTGGCCTATTAGTACTTGCGGTCGTGCTCCCTCGTAGCGTATGACATCTGGCAAGTCTTTAAGGTGGCTGCATCCCGCAAGATCTTCGGCGTGAATACTCTGCGGTGACAGTCGTAGGTTCTTCATAGTGCGCGCTTCTATTCTATGACGTGCGCCTGAGCCGCCGATGAGCACGGTGAGTCTTCGCGAAGTGGATGTGTCCACCTTCGCTTCGCCGATGGCTTCTATCACTAATGGCTCCCGTTTTCCTCGCAGCCCGGCTTGATGCGCTAAGTCTTCATCTATGAGTGTCACCGTTGATCCGTCGTCGAGCAGCGCGAATGTGTTTATTCTTCTTCGAGGGCCATGGATCTTGATCGGTAGTATTTTCAGAAATGCTTGTTTTCCCTTGCCGGTCCACGTAGAGCTGACGACTTCACTTTCTTTCTTGACCGCGGGCTTGTCATGATGCAGCATCGGGTGGTGTTTGTATTGACACCCGTTCTTCTCACACTGGTTGCTCCGGCAGTAATGAGTTTTGTTGCGAAATCGTAGACACGTAAATAAGACACATAAACAAATAGGACACTTATACGATTTCTAACACTATCTTACACTAACTATACAAATACAAAGGTAATTTAAACTTATAAATCAAACTATAACACACAACATAATAATAAAGTAAATAGACTATACAAGTAAATAGGCCGTCCGTAACACTATTAATGCAAAGTAAATAGGCCGTCCGTAACAATCGCTAATTGAAAACTTGATAGATTGTTTTTTACTTGCCACTATTTAATTGTTAACAATAGGCAACATTGAAAAAAAATTGAATACCTTTAACTTGCGCCCAAATCAATTCTATGGCATTATATATTGGCAGTGGTATGATGGCAATCTGACCACGGTATGTCCCTTCTCGCTCGCCATTTCATCGATTACATTGTTGGGTTTCGGGGCTTATTTATAGCCAATAAGCGTATTAATTCTTTTTTCAACATTGAATCATTAGCTGGAACCATAAAATTATTTCATTTTTAGGATTATTTTTGTGTCGGAGGTTTATTTTTCTGCACTGAATGGTATGGTGCATTGTCCATCAGAATAATGTGAGGTTCATTTAAATTATCTAAAAGCTTTCCAAACCAACTACAAAATTTTTCAAAGTTCATCGCCTCATGACATTCAGTCGTTTTTACCGATTTGAATGCTAATAAACAATTTGGTACAAAACCAGCTGTGGTTCCAGCATGGCAAATTATCTACCTTTCACCTTTTCCTTCGGGCACCTTCGTAGTGGACTGAGATATATCGTCAGTCCAAGTTTTAGACACAGTGTGGTTCGCATTTAGCCAATATCATTTTATTCCAATCATTAATGTCTTTTACTTTTCTTAAAAAGTCGACGCGGGCAAGGGCAATGTCAGTTCTTTCCATTATAATTTTTCTTTTATTTCCCTTCTTATTTATTTATTTATTTATTCTTTGGAAGATTTACAGTTTTAATAATCACTATATCCAAATAACATAATACTTAACATCGATATTAATAATAAATCTCCATATATGAGTAGATAAAACCAATTTGTTTCAGTATAGTCGATAAAGATGGAAGGCTTCCATTAGATAAATTAGCATTCTTTAGGGATACTGATAATTTTGTTAAAGTTGGCAATTCGTTACGTGTATAGTATGCGTACACGTGATTACGTATTGCAGCTGCATCAAAATCGTCTATAGCAGTCACAAGGCCACTTCTTTTTCGTCTTTTGTTTGGAGTAGAAAGTTTGTTCTCTTCCATCGAGGTTTCTCCAAATTTTTCATTAGTGATTCTTGATACCTTCGCTCTTCCAATACCAAGAGCGTCAACAACGTGGTCACATGCTTGTGACAGCGGTAATAGTGGGCCACCATTCTGATGCTCGCGTTCAAAATAATCGGGAAGTCGAATAACAAACTCACGTGATTCACTGTTTAAAATTGTTTTTCTGTTCCTTTTCGGCATTTTAACAACAAAAGGAAATAACACAACAAACAACTATAACATATAATAACAAATAATAACAACAAATAACTTGTAACAAATTTAACGAAAAATATAGAAAACTCAAAGCGTAAGAAAGAAAATCTGGAAAAATCTGTCACTCAAAGTTGGCTCAGATTTTTTTTATGAAGGTTTTACGGCCTTTGTCTTAACTTAGAACAAAAATGTTCTGTGCTGCCAATAAAATGAGGTTTAAATTTCTTTAAAAAAAATTTTTATTTACCTTATAATTTTTTAATATTAACTAATAAATCAGTTGAAACATTTATTTTTCATTACTTCGATTCTGAATTATTAATTTAGTCGGTCGATTAAGATTTGTCGAATCGTCCCTTAACTAGCGATTAAGAAAAACTACGTAACCTTGTAAAGACGTCTTTTTAAATTGAGTAAGAATCTTTGTGACATGAAAAAATACAAAACATTTTACTTTAAATGATTATTTTATATAACAATCTTGATTAAAATGTACAGCCATATATAAAAAAAGACGTGTGGCACTCGGAGACTGCCGCGGTACAGCTATTGCATAGCATTTTTTAACAACTTATGCAATTATAAAACTAAAAAGTATCACCGCTGTGCCGGTCGGAGTGGGGGTGTTAGGGTATTTTCGTTACGGAATTTCTGGATTCGGTCTCCACGCTCAAGGCCCGCGATAGAAGCTATGCAATAGCTTAATTTTATAATTTTATGTATTTTCAAATTTTGACTTTTGTAATTAATTTTTATGTTATTTTGGCAGATATGGTTACCGTAGGCAACCATACTGTCAAAATCCTTATTTTCTTCTAAATTCTTTTAAATTTCGGAAATTCAAAATTGTTCGATCGTGCCTCGCCCCGAGTGTTAGGTTAGGTTATTTTCGTTACGGAATTTCTGGATTCGGTCTCCACGCTCAAGGCCCGCGATAGAAGCTATGCAATAGCTTAAAAATAAAATTAACATTTTAGATATCAACATTTTTTAGTGTGCAAATGTGAATCACTTGTACGACGTTGGTACAAAGTTATATCGTCTGTTTGAACGAGAACTGTCATTCTAATCAAGCTATATTTTAAGGACTATAGTGGGAGCGAAACAAAATGTGTCGCTCGAGCTGGCGCGGCTCGTGTGCTGTGTTGCCAACTTAGTGGATTTAGTTGTGAAATATTGCTTTTAGTGGCTAGTGGATTTTTCGAGTGGTTTAGTGAAATTCAATTTCACCCAAAAATACGATCGCTCAGTCACAAATCACTTGAAAATTTTATTCCAGGTATGTAACAATGAATCCGATGGCGCACATCCATATCAAAATTGTAATGAGCCTGTGTCTACAACAGTATTCTTTATTTCACTTCATTTAGTTTAGTGAAATGACATATCTCTGACTTTATAATACTCGTATATTAGTATTTTGTCATATCACTAGATAATTTTAGTAAAAAGAGGTAATAAACTAGAATATTCGCCATTTACCGAGATTTCGTCATATCCCTGATATCCTCATTTCCCTGCGACATATATTAAGATAATATTTACAAAACATTTCAGATTCCTCTCTTGCCGATGTGTGGAAGTTTCTTAAAACCTTGGGTATAGGTAATAACTCTGTCAAAGCCCGCATTCCTACCTTTTTGTCGCTGGAGGACAGTGGAGGATCTCAACATTCACTTTTCTTCCAATTCTGCTTTTGCTCAGGGTACTAAATCTCGCACCATTTCTGAAATTGCTTCCAGGCCCCCTCCTATACTTGAGTCTTTCTCTTTCGCACAGGTGTCAATTGACGTGGTCAGGAAGGCTATTGTTGCCATAAAGTCTAACGCTGTTGGTTTTGATTCTATTAGTCGCGCTATGATCTTGATGATTATGAACGAGATTCTCCCCTATAGGTATTACACATATTATAAATTTTTCCCTTAACTCAGGCTCGTATCCCAAAATCTGGGGCAAAGCTTTTGTTACTCCTATTCCCAAAATATCTAATCCTAGCGCACTCAATAATTTTAGACCCATTTCTATCCTCCCGTTCCTCTCCAAAGTCCTCGAAGCTGTTGTCCACTTCAAACTATCAAATTTTGTCTTTGCTAACAGCCTTCTTAGCTCTTTCCAATCAGGCTTCCGTCCTGGCCACAGCACAAGCACAGCGTTACTTAAGGTCACCGAGGATATTAGGGATTGCATGGAGCATGGTAAAGTTACCATCCTAGTTCTTATTGATTTTTCTAATGCCTTTAGCACAGTTGACCACGATGTCTTACTATCTTTATTAGCTTACTTCAATCTTACGTCAGATCAAAGAAAATAAAGTTTGTTTATTTTCTTTGGTCAGATGCTCTGACGTAAGATTGAAGTAAGCAGGCGGTTCGTGTAGATCAAAATTTGTCCCACTGGCGTAATCTACCTGCTGGTGTGCCTCAGAGAGGGATACTATCTCCATTGTTATTCTCTATCTTCATTAATTCTATCACTCTCGACGTTGGCTGTTCTCACCACCTATACGCTGATGACCTACAAATATATAAACAGTGTCATTATAACGAAATAAACCTAGCCTTTCATTTCGGCCGACACAATCATGTGCCTGGCCGCTTCTCACCTGCCCCCCCCTCGGACGGCGACCCAAGCCGAGGTCCGAGCCTACAGAGGCGCCCTTGAGGTCGCTGTCCGATCCCCCCTCCCAGATCGGGCCCGCCAGAATGGAGCCCGACCGTGATCCAGCATGCCACGGCATCTCCGGTTCCGGCGGCGCCACCACTGGTGGGTTCGCCATTTGGTAGGGTGCCATTAGCACCCCACACTGGCCCGATCACGCCCGCTAGTATGGGCCCCGGTGCGAGCGAGCCTGAGGCTTCGCTTCGCGAAGCCTCACCCTCGGCCACACCGGAGTACCGCTAGCGTGGCGGACCTAGGCTGAGCGCCTTCAGCGCTCGCCACACTCTGCCCGGTTTAACTGATTAAAGCCTCCCATATGGGGTTTCAGTGATAGGTCCGTCAAAAAAAAAAAAAAAAAAAGAAATAAACCTAGCCGTACAACAACTTAACGAAGACCTGGAGCACATTTCTTCTTGGTCGGATTGCTATGGAATAGATGTCAATCCCAATAAATGCCAAGCGATTATTGTCGGTAGTCGGCGGCAGGTTAGTCATATTGATGTATCCAGCGTCGTTCCGATCAAATACAATGGAGTAGTAATCCCGTTCGGCTCGTGTGTTAAGAACTTAGGTCTTCACATCGATTCTACGCTTAGTTGGACAACTCACGTGAGTGAGGTTGGTCGTAAGGTCAACGCCACATTACGCTCCCTCTACAGATTAAAGCATTTTCTCCCCGTGAAGACCAAAATTTCTCTTGCCCTGTCACTCATTTTTCCAATCATAGACTATGCTGATGTGTGCTACTCCGACTTAAATAAATCACTTCTCAATAAACTGGATCGCTTAATCAACAACTGTGTGCGTTTCATTTACTGTTTACGTAGATTCGACCATATATCCAAGCACCGGTTGCATTTACAGTGGCTTCCCCTTCATCTTCGGCGTAATGTCAGAATTCTATGTACCCTGTACTCTATTCTAAACGATCCCAACTCCCCTTCCTATCTTAAATCCCAATTTAACCTCCTTAGTTCAACACATTCGCGCCAATTGCGCTCCTCCAACAAACTCACACTCTCCATACCTTCTCACCGCATTAGCTTTGTCTCCAACTCCTTCCTTCTTCAATCCACGCGGCTCTGGAACGCACTACCCGAAAATATCAAAATGTTTGCCAGTAAATACACGTTTAAGAAAAATGTTCGGTCTTATTTTCTAAATCAATCGGAATCATCATCATGAACTTTGCTCTCATATTATTACGCGTCGTCATTCTATATTTATTTATTTATGTTTTATATTTATAGTATTTATTTAGTATAAGTAGTTGTTCTAGTATTTAGTTTATATATGAAAGGTACTATGTGTAGTTTATTGCCCTTTTTTTAACTTATAATTATTATTACATTAGTTTACATTAGTTAGTTTCATTTTAGTTTTGTCTGTCGCACTGCCTACACAACTTTTCTGCTTAGCCCAATGGTCGACTGGGAGAGAATGCCACATGGCATTAAGTCCACCAATTGTACATTTATAATTTGGTGTTAAGTTTTAAATAAATACATAAATAAAAGTATAAGGGTAATTTTATCGGTTGTTTAGTACCACATACGCCAAGCAATACGTCTTGATAGTAACTTAATTTGGGACTATTATTATGTCTTAAAATATTATTAACTCTTAGCATTCTTATAAAAGAATTATTCTTTTCGTAAAATATTACGAACACCATCTAACACGCAATAATTTGTTTAAAGGTTCTTTGGTATTACTAATAAATATATATACATAGGAACTTTGAACATGTTTTAAAGCAAGCAAAGCATCAAAAAAATATTATTAAATCATAACTTCATTACAACTACTTTATTGCTAATACTCACTTTTTTGCTATTTTAGCAGATAATTTTAGCTTCATGAAAATACTACACCTCCGTTGGCGTGGGAATCATAAGACTAATTGATGCCCCAAGCAAACCACGCCTTTGCGTCTCACACTAATTTATTTCAAAAGAAAACTAGCAATTGAAAATAGGTTTCAAGTAAGTCAACATTTCTTAGTACAAAATCGATCTTTTAAAAAAATATAATATAAAAATCTTGGCAATAATAGGGTTTGGAATTAGCTGAGTCTGGATTTTTAAACTTAATTTTTATGTTTTTGCTGCGATTGCCTCTAATGAGTCATAGTTTTTATTGCTTGAAGTACTTTTATTAATGGATGCGGCAGTGGAAGGCATCTAAGGCACTCTACCTAGGCTAGCCATCTGTGAGTCCAGATTAGACATTAACTTAGGCGTAAATGGGTGCACTCATCGTGAATTACGTGGATCATGCACTTTTGGTGCAATTCATCAATGCGTGTGTTCTAACTAAAGCAGGTTATTGGGTCATGTCTTCTGTGTTTAATATTTTCAAAGTAATTTCATATGTCTCGGTAAAATATTCGCTGAAAATTATAACCATATTTTACCACATACCTATACCACGCACATAATGTAAAAAGTAATAATCTATAATCAATTTAATCCTATCTTTAATGTTGTTAGTATGTGTGTCTGGCGGCAAACAAATAATTGGCACATATAAGATCGTCTATTATTAGGTATAGTAACAAGTACGTACCTACTACAAAAAAATATCAGTAGGGAAGATCTGTTTGGCTGGATAGTGAAAAATACCAGGGTAAAGTCTATTTGAAATACCTATTTTAAAAATTGACATTTTCAAATAGTACCTACTGAAAAATTTACTAAGACAAATGGTTAGATACTTAATGGGTTACGGCTTCTGACCTAAAATCCGATCAGGTGAACCTAAGCGTACCCTGTGATTCTAACTCTATCTAAAGTTAAGATCATGCGTAAATTGTCTAGAGCACCTTGCACATAAAGGAACTTAAATCCTGTGTTTGTTTGATTCTGACCTATTTATATAATTCGTTTTCTAATTCATTTCTTAAAATACGTAGCCTAGTATTTTTGGAGTACCAAATAGAAATTTTTTTTGGACCATTAGGTATGTGATGAAGCGTTTTTTATCATTTGACCGATTGCATTGATAGAAAGATGTTAATAAAAATAGTGTCAATGATCAGTTCATCAAAAGACGGAGCCTACAAGGTCACCTATCTAACTAGTGCACTTTCAAAAACATTCTCAATGCTCACTATTTTGACGTTTCACATTAATAAACCACTGAGTCATCCAATCATGCGTTCTCGCTGTGTTCTTATCTCAAGGGAATAAGAGTCGAATAGTTGCTACAAGACAGTTTTGTAACTGCATTAACGATTTTGCAGCTTGTAATAGGACTCGGGTGGTATGTGTGATTACTGTAGCAAGGTGCCAAAGTACTCTATTTCACAGTACGGCACGTACAACAACCGGTGACGTTGTTTCTCTTTTATTTACAAAATGATTTGATAAACACAACTTAAACATTCTCTAGGCAAACCGATTATAAAAGTAGGCAGTTTTGATTTGACATGATTCATGATAATTATTTTTCTTTGAACTTTCTTATGTGCTCCGGTATTTCGGTTGCAATTTGTCTACCTAAGTATTTATAATCATAAAATATTTGGATAGTGTTAAAAATCTTTCTAGTAATTTTTTTGAAGTTATAATAGTTAATCCGTGAAATAGTGACTACTCAGGTAAAGACTCAGGTTGACCTAAAGTTAAACAATAAGATATAAAATTAAATAAGTAGTTCTTGAATATGCTGATTTAATATTAGTAATTTTAAGTTTCTTCTGTTTTGGTAACGTATTTAAAAAGCAGACTTAAGCTCTTGTCTGATTTTATAAATAAGAGTCGGCTAGAAGATATCTGGTCAGTGTAGGTATTTCAGAAGTTGAGATAGGTAACTAGGTATTACGTTTCTGATAAGTGGAATAAATAATATTTTTACGAAATTAAACAACACAATTCTCCCACACACCAGCGGAACACAGAAAAACTGTTTGGCGCTGGACTCCGGCATCAAACAGTTTCTGTCTTAATATTCTTTAGTTCCGCTGAACATTTCCCATCACACTTCCACCGCTTAAGTAATGATATAAAGGATAAAAATTACCTTATGTCATGTCCCGGGACTCACACTTTAATCCGAATTTCATCTGAAAAGTTTCCTCAGTTTTTTTAGTTTATTTGTTTCAAACATAAAAAAAAACATATCTTTCCTCCTTACAATATTAAGTTAAGAAAATTGCTGGACAATGGTGCATACAAAACCATTTTTATCTAAGTACTCGTATTTTTAGTTTTACTGTGAAGTTACTACCTAGGGCAATATAATACAGGGTTGCATTTGAAATTGAAAATGAGGTTATACTAGATTCTAGTATAACCTCATTTTGAAGAAGTCGCAGCGTGTGTTTTATTGATGTTTTCCATGCCCGACTTTCAGCTACCTGTTGTTCGTACTACGTTCGTACATCTATTTAGGTATTGACTTTGTACGGCAAATATAACCCGAACAATGTACCAAATCCGATGGTAACCTTTACGAGTGTAAAGCAGTGCTGTACAAATAATTGTGCGTAAAACATAATCTAAACATGTAGGTAACCATGAATTAGTTATCTGTTTGATCGAACACAATAACCAGAAAAATCTTTTTCAATGATACATGTCATACATCATTGAATATATGACGCATTATGGAAGGCATACCCTGTTCGTTACATCCCATTAAGATTAAACTTGTAATCAACTACTTTTGTTGTAAAGTCGAAGACTTAAAGAATGTTTATTTATGCAAAGTTTACAAAGGACGTAGCCGGTGTAGGCTAGGTGTCAAATCTCGTTGCCATTGATCGGTGGGCGGGTGGCAGGGCGGGCGGCGCGCCCACGTGCTCGCTCGCGCCAGGAATAGACAGTCTGCTCTATACCACCGCTCTACACTCACATCGTTTCGTTTTGTTTGCTTCCAAAATATTATATGCAATTTTTTATGTTTATAATCCTTAATAATAAAACAATAAATTATTGTGTTCCTTAATTATCCGTCGCGGTTTGAATTGCTTGTTTTAAATTCAGTGATTTGGAACTGTTTAGGTTATATTTCCGCGTGACTGTGATGTAAAGGTTGTGGAAACGTAAGCAATATCGTGAGCAGTAGTTACGTGTCTTTGGGTCTATTTTTGACTATTTATTGGTGCTACATATTAGAGTTATTGGTTTAAGAAGGACCATTCTTTAGTCCACGTTAACGTTAGTTGCTTGGAATATATTGGCTGCGGTGTAGTGTGCGGGCGCAGCCGCAGGAGTGTGGAGGTCGGCGGAGCGCCGGCGCCGCGGCTGTCAAGGTGCGTCGCGCGCATGTGCGATGCGATGCGTGACAAACTCGCTGCGCTGCTGCGAGGCTCAGTGCGTGCGCCAGCACATACACACAACACGGATAAGCTCCAGAATGGTTCGATCACACCCGTACTCGTGTTCTCGGATGAAGGTTTTTACTTATTCGATACTAACTGATTTAACATTAACCACTCTATGGTACCTTACAATCTTTATCAGGCATAACAAAATACTCTTACTGCCTAATTAAAAACCAAAAAAATTGGTTTCAATAATACTTGGATAATGAACTACCAGAACACAAGAGTTCTCCGTTTTATTATAAAAATATGTATACTCTTTAATAAACTTACTTCCAAATTAACCATTACAACATAAGTCTACCTTGTATGCACAAATTATTCAAAGTAAGTAGTCATAGAAAAAAACACTGTTTGTTGTTATTGAAAAAAAAGGTGATATGAACTTAGTATAATTTTATTTGTTTTTTTTTTTCATATCACTATACGTATAGTGATGGTGCTGCATCTCACAATGCAGCTGTCTATAGTATGCTGCTACGAATTTCGTAGCAGCTACGTTGAGTTCTTGGAAACAACCGTAGGTACCTAAACTGGAAACATGCTACATTGAACTGAAAATTTACCTATTATCAAGTTCCATTCATAACAATAATTAATCCAAAATAGTGTCTCGGCCTGGATGAATAAAAATATTATAAGTATACGTGTCAAAGTAAGTACTAATTAAGGATTTCATTCTCTGTAATTTACTTTCGTTGTCTAGAATGCCTTAGGTTTTCACGTTTGGTTTGCCCTTGCCACTGTTTGTTTAGTTAGAGATTTCCAGCAGTTTCATGGGTCATGCCAAGAACAGTAAATTACAGCTTTACATCTGCACGAAACCAGAGGTATGTGATGATAATGAATTGATTGTATGGAGATAGCCATGTTTCTTGATATTAGGGGTTAAAGTATGAAATTGCCGTTTTGTATGGACGAAATCGAGAAAAGTCATTTTTCCATACTAACAATTTTTTAGTTTTTTTATAAACGCCTGAACCGTTTTCGATGCAATTAAAGGTGAGAGTGAGATGGTTATAAAGCTACGCATTATAGTATTTAAATTTCTGAAAATCAAAGTATATAATACAAATATACTTATTTGAAGCAAGAAGGTCAGCTGACACATTGTAAGGGGTCTTTTCAACGACTTCCTTTGAAGTAATAGGCACTAGTATTGCATTTTTTTTTTAGTCAAAAGTTACTTTATTTAGTTTTTGATACAATACAAAAAGAATTACGCAATAATATGACTATGCTTAAGAGCTATAAACAAAATAAAAAGTGGGAAAATAATCAGCAATTTCATACTTTAACCCCTATTATATACATAAGTATTTGTTAATAGTTAATGTTTTAGTAATCCATTCGTTTTCGTTTCGTTATTGTCGTCCATTCTGTAACTCTTTTCGCCTCCCTCTTTCATTGCTAATTCGACTGTCCTCTACCCAGGGTTGTTTGGAAGAGATCAGTTTTAGCGAAAAGAAACGCCTAAATTGTGCAGAACAAATTTATTTTTTGTGCCACATTTTAACACACCATACGTGCATCATCCCTGCAAATGATCATTTTCTGTAACTCAGAAATAGCTCTACCGGTTCAGACGAAATTTTGTATAAAGATTGGGTTTTGCAATTAAAAATATTATTTTTGTCAGAGTCTTTCAACTAAAATTTTCAACCTTTCCCTACAGTTTTCAAATCATACAAACCTTGTCCTAATAATAATATGCAAAAGAGAATAAGTCAAGTGGCCGCAGCCTTTATGTGATACAATCCAATGGTAGTATAAAGTTAATTTAGCCCATCTCTTTTCCGTGAGTCAAATGTTTTATGCCATAATACTTGTACTTTGGTTTTGTCTGTTATATGAATATGAAGTCTATATGCGGGCGTTTGATAAAAGCATATAGAAGAAGCCGGTTAAAAAAGGTAATATATAAATAAATGTCGTATGACGGCACATTAAAAGAATAGCACAAAAGTGATTTCCTACATTCACCGTCCGGGAATTGATCCTTTGAAAATCGGGTCTAGATAGCCTGAGTGGCTTAGACCCGGTTTTCTACTGAGGTCTTTGGCAGGTCATAATACTTGGTAGAAATTCAAAAGAAATCAACAAAATTAACTCTGTTAATATAGTTAATTACTTCATTCAAGTATATACCTAACCGATTAACGTTGGCTCTACATTGATCGCACTCAGTCTAATCTATGATTTAATGGTTTTCATACCGTAATAAATTATTTAATTCCGCGTTTTCCTATTTATATAATCTTTACGTAAATACCTGTGGCAGATAACGACTTCCGGTATATGAATTAAACGATTTTCCCAAAAGTTAGGGCTAGGTGACAATGGCAAAATTTGTGAAGCTTGAGTGCATCATACAGAACTTTATAAAAAAAAACATAAATCGAAGCCACATATTTTCGTGAATGACGCAGGCATTAGCAGACGTAAATCAAATTTTGAGTCTATTTAAAAATATAAAATTTGTATTTAAAATAGTTTTGAGATGCTATTATTTTCTTACCATCGATACCTAGATGCTTTCGAAAAAGTTACATGTTATTTAGTTGCGTGTATGTAGGTATGGTTTGAGAATAATACTATGAAACGATAAATTTGCACAAAATTAATTTTGTAACTCATTGAATAGAAACCATATTCTGTATCTTTGTTCCTGTAGACAGGCAGATAAATGGAGGTACCGATATATTCGCATTCTGTACAATTACGCTTTCAGGGTGGTTTTGGGTTTGCAAATGCATGCGCACATTGCCTACTAACTATGAGGCGCGAGGCCCCGTGCACCGCGAGGGGTGCGTCTCATAAAATGTGATATACAATCATTTGATATAATCAAACTTTAATAACGATCACTTTACATAATAATCATTTGTTACAACAACACGATATAATTTTGTTTGAAATAACGATTACTTGACATAACATACAGTTTATTTAATACTATTTAGTATAATATTCATAACAAATAAAATCGTTTGAAATAAAACTCACTTTATATATCGTTCATTTGATATCAATTTGTTTGTTATACGGATCATTTCGTATATCTATAATTTAAGATAAAAACGTTTTAAATATTGATTAAAAGAAATAACCGTACTGACATACATTGGTAAAATTAAGAATTTGGTTGAATCCCGACTCGCCGGTCTTTCCGCCGTGGTACTTGTCTGCCCTACACTAGAGTGTAATTTAAAAGCCGGAGTCGCGGAGGGAGTGCAGTGCTCGCTTACAGTAACGAAGAGATTTGTTACGCAAGGGCGAAAGGACTGCAATTCCCGTAGCGCCGGAGAAGAGCAAAACAAATGAATGCATGGATGCTTGCCTGCTTGCCTATAAGCATGCTTGCTTGCCGGCATGCATGCATGCATGCATGCTGCTTGCCTGCGCATGCATGATTTTATGCATGCTTGCTTGCCTGCATACATGATTGTATGCTTGTTAGCCTGCATTCATGCATGCTACCCTGCATTCATGCATGCTACCCTGCATGCATGCATACTTGCCTGCTTTCGTGCATGCATAACTACTTGTCTGCGTATTTATGGCATTTCGTACTATTAAAGATTAGGAGTTTACACTATTTGGTATCTTTAAATTCTGCATTCTGACGATTTTGTATCAAGTAATCATTATCTTTTTTAAATGTTATGTATAAGGAGTGCTATCGTAAACTAACGTTATACTAAGGGTCTGTTTCACAATCATTAAGTAAAGGCTTAAGTACTTACTCAACGAGTTAATTACATAGAGGTTAAATCCTTTCGTTAACTTTCTTTGCATTTCACAATCATCCAATCAGTAAATTAAAGTGAAGATTATATAATGAATACTTACTTACAAATTACGTTTCGTTTCAAGGTAAGAATAATTTATGTGTTTCTATAAAGTATAGTAATCACAGAATTATCATTAAAAATATTTTTTGTTATGATTATAAGTAATAAAAACAATAAATTCGTACAAAAAATGTTTACACTGTAATGTAAATGAGTCATTTCACCTTTTCTAAAATCAATGTTTCTGTAAGAATGGAACGCAACGAAGTTTCAACAAAAAGTCTATGTCGAGTCAACGTCAGTTAGTCAGTAAATGACAAATGTCAAATTTGCCGACGTTTGGTACTTTTAGTGTGGTGATTTTGTTTGCCTTGAATTTACCATTACGAACATTGTGTTATTTTACAATGACTGCAAAACTGTCCATTTAAATAATAAAATAACTTGTTTTTGATGAAAATTTGGAAATGATGTATTTAAGGTTATCTTTTTAAATTTTCTTGTCAAGTAAAAGGCTACTTGCCGAGCAATTAACGAGATTAACTTAACGAGCAGATAAAGTGGTGATTAACCCTACTCAGGGACTGTGAAACGTGAAAACTAGTTTACTGAGCAGATAGGGTCGAAGTAGCTTACCCAGAACTTTACTCAGCGAATGTTCTATACTAAAAATATATTTGTTTTTAGCATTGTCATGCAGTCATGCATAGCAGTATCAAATGTTTGTTTTTAGCATTGTCATGCAGTCATGCATAGCATTATCATGTAAATGTTATAATAAACGGTTGTTATACTTAATGATTTTATCCCAGATGTACTTATACATTTTAAAATTATGTAATTTAAAATTATATCTTTCCATAATTATATTAAAAAAGTGTTATATTAAACAAAATTATGTCATTTCATTGTATAATTATGTTTTTATCATTATACGAAATGTTGTTATACTATATATTACACACCGCACCGCGAGGCCGTGGGCGGTGGCCCACACCGCCCACGCCTTACGCCGCCTTTGCTTGTAACTATTTTAAACATAGGAAACTTGGAAACCAAATATTAACAAATTATAACATAAAAATATATTATGAGTCTGGTTGGTCATCTGAGTAGATACACTCATTGAATAACAAACTTATGGTTGGTGGCTAACGTTAAAACGTGATAATTTTGTATGCCAATATTTGTTGTGGGAATACCCAAAATCAGGGTCAAATACCTATGTCTTAAAATAAGATTTAATCATGTTAAAATTATTTGAGATAGATTTCAGCAAGTAAACAGTTAGTACGCAGTAGCTCTACATTTTAATTTTAACAGATTATCGATAGAATCTTTCGTTCTCTTAGATACTTTAAAATAATACCTATCTTGCCAGTGACTTTATTTGAGCATAAAAAGTAGCTCACCCTGACTCCTTAACTACCACTACGTAAAAAATCATGTCGATCACTTGATATTAGTAGAGTTTTTTATTCTGGAATAAAAAGTACCTGCTATTTTCAGACTGATCTATCTGTGTGCCATCAGATCCATTCAGTCGATGTGAAGTTATTAAGTAACAAGTAACCATCCAATTTTTCCATCCATCCAATGTAAAATACATAAAAATAATAAGAATAAAGTTAAGTTTACTGGTACTTACTACTCAATTAGTTTGGTTAGTAGTAGTATGGTAGTAGCAAAGTGATGAATTTAAATACATACACAGGTAGACGATAAAACGAATTGACGAGTGCTCGAGCTGCATTTAATTTTACGATCTCATACCATCAGCAACTTACAATAAACACGTAAGTATTTCTATGGGTAAATTCAGTATTATGAGACATAGGCAGGACTGTGTTACAAGTCAAAACATTGTCTGCTTAGTGTCACGTACACCGGTCAGCACAATACCTCTATTAGTAAGGTGTATTTACTTAAACAATGCCCCTAAGTATGTATGAGACGCTGATTGCGATTGGGTTTTCTTAGTTTGTTTCAATTCCGTTATTTTAAGAAATTAGTAGGTAATTCAAATTAAAATTTATTTTTTACAGAACAAATAAGTTATTTCTTGTTAAAATACTTTAAATGATTGGTTATAAACAATTATATTTATTATGAGCTAGTATAGAAAAATAATAGAGATAAATATTATTTAATTCATTATATAAAACTACACAATTTGCCTTTAAAAGTATTAATATTAGTCCACTGGCGGGCACAGGCCTCTTCAAATAAGGATTTGGTCATAATGCCACGCTTAGCAGGCGGAGTCGCGACCGCAGTCTGGCCAATTGATGACACTGCTGCCTATTAGATATATCTATGAAGTCCATTAACGACACCTATGGAAACAGGGAGGTACTATTATTTTTACGTACCGGCACCACATGATTCAAAAAAATAGGCATCAACACATAAATTGATAATAGTGTAGCAATTGTTTACCCATTTAATAAAGCTCGCCAGTTTAAAACACGTGCATTGCCTCGACTTAACAGCATATAGGTAGGTACTCATTTTATTTAGCTAAGTCATACTTTGTTCTACTCCGTTTTAATAGTTCATAACAAAACATTTTTAAATTTAAAAGTGTTTTTAAATTTTAGCTTCATTCAATTTTGCGGGTCGCACATTCTGTGGACTGCTGCGATTGGAAGCCAGATCAAACGACAGTAATGTTGTCGTTCTATCTAAGTCTATTATATTATTCTTACCTTGCGCACCGTATTGTCTTTCTAGATACCTAAGTCAGTTGGAGTTCCAACTGACTTAGGACCAGTTGGTCTTAGTAATCTATACTATAATATAATATTATAAAGCTGAAGAGTTTGTTTGTTTGTTTGAACGCGCTAATCTATGGAACTATACTGGTTCGAATTAAAGAAATATTTTTGTGTTGGATAGTCCATTTATCGAGAAGGGCTATATTCTTTTAAAAACTTCTTAATCGCTATTATAATAACAGAAATTGAGGCGGACGAAGTCGCGGGCAACAGCTAGTAACAAATACAATAAGGTGCATTCGGGTAATTCCGAATGGTTTGCAGACAAATTGACGGAATGTTTGGATTTTGACGAACCAGGCAGACTCAGTGGATTGTATGCATTTTACAGAATTCACTTCGTCTTCTTGAATACATAGCCTAAAGCTCCATTCGGAGATCTTTCATAAATATCATTGTAGTTTTAAAATAAAAGTGTTTAAAAACTTACTTTTTTTTTTCTGTGCACTAGTGTAATTTCGAATTATGTACTGGCAATCCCGAATGACACTTAAAAGTCTTAGAGCATTTACAACAATCAAAGTTAAAAGTGGACTTAATTCACTTTTGAAAAAAGTACTTAACATATTTCTTTTTCCACTCATTACCCTCCAAAAATAATATTTACGATATTTGTCATAGGATGACCTAAACACGTTTGTGTGAAATTTCTATTTCGGAATTACGATTTTTTTACTTACGCACGCGATTATTCTTATAGTTAAATAAATAAATAAATATTAGATTACATCATATACATTGCTTTGTCTATATCATCTTGTGTGTACTTTGGTTCTTTTTTTAAATATATTTATAGGGCATGATTCTGAAACAATTTATTTTTATATTATGTATAAACCCAAGTAAGTGTTACATTACACCTACATAATTATAAAGCAAATTCATTTCTTCAATTAAAACCTTGAATATAAAGTATTTGGCTTTTGGTATAAGGGATGATTTATATTAGACCAGTCCGTGTCCGGGCCGGGCCGAGACCGGGTGGCCGTAGTATAGACGAGCGTCATCCGGGCCCGGACGGGACACAGATCATGCACTATGTAATATAAACTATTTCATACAAAATGAAGTTAACGTTTCAAATCCGTGCCCCGTCCGGGCCCCGACCCCAGCCCGGCCCGGACATGGCACGGTCTAATATAAATCATCTCTTATTAGTAATATCAATAATAATTTGTAATTTTATTGTCAAGTTTGAGTAGCCAAAAGAACAATAAGAACTCCGTCTGTATGGCGATTGTATTAAAAAATCCGGCCAAGTGCGTGTCGGACTCGCGCAAGAAGGGTTTATTGTATTCTGTTTTTTTGTTGCTGTAGCGGCAACAGAAATACCTACATCATCTGTGAAAATTTTAACTGTCTAACTATCACAGTTCATGAGATACAGCTTGGTGACAGACGGACAGCGGAGCCTTAGTAATAGGGTCCCGTTTTACCCTTTAGGTAAACCCTAAAAACTCATGTAGATTAGTACTTATAACACGTTTAACGGAATTAATCTCCATAGAAAAGCAACATCGGCTAAATCCGAATTATTTTTGATTAAGATTTACCCTCTGCGAGTAATTTCAATAATAACAGAAAAAGATACCTAGGATACGATAAAGCCACTAAAAACCATATAAAAACGAAAATCTATTAAACAAAAAAACATTCAGTTAAATAACTTATTAAGTTTCTGAGATACGAATGTTCGTGTAATAGGCTATTTGACTGGTTTTTGAAATCCATTTTATATTATTAAGTGGAGGTTGAAGAACCTAATAAAAGTAGTTTTTTTAAATTTTGGTACATATTTGCTGAAAAATATCAAAATGAAAATTTAAAATTGAAATAGCGCGCCAAAACGCTATTTTGTCAATATGGCGCTGCAATTGGGTCGGTGACATCACTTGCCTGTCTTGTGATCTATAGCACATAATCATCTACATACATTTGTTGCAAACAAATAACGAAAGTGCGATTGGATCTATATTTTAACAGTGACTTATGTAATAAAATGCGTTTCAAATGGTATGCAGTTATATAGCATAAATACTTCTATAAAAACTTCGGAAAACTATTTGTTTCAAAAGAAAGTCTAAGTGTGCCGAAAGTGGTTGCAACTATGTATTTCGGAGGGATCATAATAACATAGCGAATACATAGTATAAATATTTTCTTCTGTAAGGACCATTTCGATGTAAGTAAACATAATATTTATAATTTTTAATAATTAGGAATGTAAATATTTTGTTATTGGTTTGAGGTTATAATACCTAATGTTTTTAACAGAATGCCTCTTGCAACTCACTTCGAATATTTACGATGTTTTCATAATATTAGCTAAAAATTGTAGCTACAGTCTTATGATTTCCCGACTAACTAGTTTGTTTGTTACAGATTTTAAATGAATGGGAAGGTTACTGTTTTCTGCTTTACAAAATCGTTGTCCATGGTAAAAGTAATTGACAGAATTCGTAAAATATTGGAAATAAATCTCACAAAAATTATGGATACTATTATTATAGTAAAATATTATCAAAACATTTTGAAAAGCTATTAAAACACAAGTAGGCAAACGAAGTTATCAAGCAGGTGACGTTATCATAAACCCGACCAATCAGGAGCGTTTCGTGTCACGTGACAAACGTTTAAATAAATGCATTTTTATTTCTGGAATTATAAATAAATCGTTTATTATTTTCAACTTCCGTTACTAAATAACCATTTTTAAACTCATAAAATAAGCTGATAATAGTAATTCGCACTTTATTTTTCTCATTTTCAAATAGCCTATTCCGGTAACTAGAAAACGCGCGAAAAATGACACACTGCGAGAAATGCGGTGTTGTGAGTGGTTGTGACACGTAATCTACGTGTATCAAGTAGCGACCTGAAACAACTGAAGCGGGGGGAGCATAATGATGGCAAATGTTGCCATCATTATGCTCTCCCCGCTTCGTGGCATGGTAAATTTTGCTACAATATAAAATATCGTTGCGTTTGGTAGAAAATTGAAATTTTCGGAATATGCCGATTTTCGACATTACCCGAATGCACCTTATTGAATTATGTGAAGTGTGCGTCGTGTGAAGATGGCACAATTTTAATCCCTTCTCTATCTATGGGTATCGTAAGAGTGACTAAAGGAGTACTGCCAGAAGAAGACGATTATTTCACAGAAGGGCAGCAGTGATTTTCTCCACCATTGGTGGCGACCATCCAAACTGCGATGGCTAACCCGGCAGCCAAGGGTATAGCTATTATACGAAGTCCTCCTTTCCGAAAGGCCCGTGTTTAGCTGTTGTCTGGTATAAACTGGTGATGCTGACGATTACGGTGACTAGTTCCTATATGAATGACAGTTTAAAAACATATTTCCAAAGTTTCAAAATAAATTAACAGGTGGGTACGGTAAAATTGGTTAGGTTATGTTAACCCAATTCAAATTCATTGTAATCTATATCCTCAAACGTGCAATGATAGACCAATAAAATATTGCCCTAAAATTTTATAAGTGGATAATTCTATAGGTCTCAGATAAGGTATTAACTAAAAAGAACTTATTCATTGTTATTATAACTGATAGGACGCTATAAACTTATAATTGCTTTAAACATATACCAAAGTGTTAGAATCTGTATAAGGTGAATGAATTTTGTTTTTTTTTATAACACAAGAATTTTTACCACAGATCTTCAACACAAGGCAGTTTTGAGAAATTCCAAATAATAAAAATTGCAAAAAGCACTTTATTTATAACCGCTTATTGTCACAATAATTTATTCTTGTCCCGGTAGAACCTTGACTGACAGCGGCCTAGCGACAGTTTAGGACACCACGTTCTTTTAATTTGGCACCACTAAATAGAGAGCTGCAATAAAATGCTTAGGTGCATTTGGCATGATTCTGTAATATATACTTGTTTGATTTGCTACTTTGTTGCATATCCAAATGAACCATATGCATTCAATAATTATTTAATCTATACTAATAATATTATAAAGCTGAAGAGTTTGTTTGTTTGAACGCGCTAATCTCTGGAAGTACTGGTTCGATTTGAAAAAATATTTTTGTGTTGGATAGTCCATTTACCAAGGAAGGCTTTAGGCTATATAATATCACGCTGCGACCAATAGGAGCGAAGCATGAGTAAAAAATGGTTGCAAAAATAGTCACGATCATAATAATAGAAATTGACGCGGACGAAGTCGCGGGCAACAGCTAGTATTAGTGATGTGAAAAGTTTCATGTGTACTTTGTTTTCTCGGGTTTGCTTAATTTTTTGGTGCTGCTGGGCCAAATCGAGCCAGGATTTCGACTTTTCGAATACATTATGATAATAAATGTCGCAGCTAGCCCCTCGATTGTATGTTATTCCCATAGATATAATAATATTAAATCTATGGTTATTCCAGACACAAAATTAATTGTTATCGCGAACGCAGGCGGTCTTATGATCTTGTAGGAGCACTTTTTGCATCTAAAATACAATGTAAAACAACCTACCTCCAATGAAAAAGTTTTTAGTAAAATAATGTATATCATATTATTATCGCGATTGTTTTTTTTTGTAGTTTACAGCAGTGACTATAGGCACCTCATCAATATCCGAGCTTGGACACGTTGTTCAGCCTTGAATCGATTTTTCCGCAATTTAGCTTCAATTTGAACTTCGAGCGCTATAAGCTAATGTCAAGCTAAAATAAGACTGGCAATGATATTACTTTGAAATATCATTGAAAACTGGTAATAATTATTACTAGTACGTCAGCAAAAACTACGTTTAAACTAGTTTAAAGTGCAGTGCTCGAAATAAAAAATCCCAACCAAAGCAGTAAAATTGGCTATGAAGAAACACGTTGTGGTTTAGAATAATGTAATGATAATTGTATCATGTAAAGCATAGTTTCGATAATTATTGTAAATTCCTACACGTCAGCGGTCAGTTGCCACTAATAAATTCACTCATCTAAGAAATTTACGCACTTCGGATTTGTTGTGTACAAACATTTCTTTCAACACAGCAGTTGAAACTTATCAAGACGTCTTCCGGTTAGTTCAGAGCTCATTATTACGAATCACTTCGTGTTTTGGCAAACTTTCAGTGTGAGCTAGGTAATTTCTCTGTCGGTATTAGAGTAAAATTTATATCAACAATGACGTCATTTAATGTTCGAGTTTTTCAGAATTATTTTACAGAGCACACCCATTCTGTTATTTTTAGCTTAAGTGTACTGAATAAGAATGTGTTGATAGGCGGGTGGAATGTAGCGGTTTTTCCACGAGTAAAGTCGAACCGATTTATCTGTGGTAAAGTTGACGACGCAGTTGTTTTACTCCCACTCACGACAAAAAGACTATAAAAATTAAAATAACTCTTGCAAAGTAATGTAGGTATTGTAAGTTTCCACTGTATTTTTTAAAACTCGTGGCTTTATTTAAAAATATTTTTATTTTTGTTTAACATAATAAAAACAGGGATGTTATTTCACCTGACATAATACGAAAGCACTGTTTTTTTACCATTACTATGTTTGAGCAAGTATTACTTTTTCTGTGGCTGACCGATTTTTTTCGTTCTATAGAGATCGATATAGCATCGCTTAAAGTTGGTCTTATTTTCTTTCCACCCCGAAGGATGAAAAATAGGGTAATTGATAAGATCTATCTAGCAACGTGGCAAATGTTCAATATGACAAAAATATTATTATGCTACGCATATCTTCTACTAAACTTAATTGAGCAAGACTACATGACAGCATTCTTTTTATGATAATATTTACATATTTCGATATGTTACCTTTAAAGAATGAGATAGTATGAAACATGCTTCAAAAGACAACGTTATAGTCCTTGGAACAAAAAGAACGGACAAGTTAATATTACGCTTATCTTACTCAAGAAAATATTCTCTTAACCGGTGTTAACTTAGTTTAAAGCCTAAGCCATTTTGTATTAAATATTGATTTTAAACCTTATGTATTATAATAAGTTATCATTACAGGGGGCACACGCGAAGGCGGACTGGTGTGGCGCGGGTGCTCAGCAGGCTTCGGCGCCGAGGATGCGGCGGCGGGAGCGCTCACCGACGGCACCGTCAACTCAGGAGACAAGGTGCTTACATATTTTTTTTTACAAAATCTAGAATATATTTATTTAATTTGATAATTTTAATACCTGGACGACCAAGTTTCGCTCATTTTCTAATAAATAATAAGGTATTAGATACGTCAGAGAAATTTAAACAAACGTTCAATTAATTTCAATTGATCGCTACCATAATATCTTTCAGTCGATACTTAGTCTTAGCTTATATTCTTATTTTACGAGGGCGGGTCAATAAGTCCGTGACTTTTGGAATAAAACACAGATTTTTTGATAAACAAATCATTTTATTTTTCAACGTAGTCTCCCTTGAGCTCTATACACTTTGTTCAACGCTTCTCCAAATTTTTTTATCCCTTCCAAAAAATATGATTTGTCGAGGTCCTCAAAATAGGCCTTTGTTTGCGAGATGACTTCATCATTGGAGTCAAATCTTTTTCCACCAAGCCATTTCTTCAGGTTTGGGAACAAAAAGTAGTCACTCGGAGCCAAATCTGGAGAATAGGGTGGATGAGGAAGCAATTCATAGCCCAATTCATGGATTTTTGCCATGGCAACTGCACATGTGTGCACCCTTGCATTGTCTTGGTGGAAAAGAACTTTTTTCTTGGCCAAATGAGGTCGGTTTTTATTCAAATCGTCATTGAAGCGGTCCAATAAGTTGGCATAATATTCCCCATTGATTGTTCTTCCCTTTTGAAGGTAGTCAATGTGGATTATCCCACGTGCATCCCAAAAAACAGTCGCCATAACTTTATTGGCTGACAAACCCGCCTTGGCCTTCTTTGGCGCCGATTCACCCTTAGAAACCCACTGTTTTGACTGTTGTTTGGTCTCTGGTGTGTTGTGATGGATCCATGTTTCGTCCATGGTTACAAAACGGCGCAAAAACTCCTCCATATTGCAATTAAACAACGCCAAACCTTCCTGTGAAGTTGTTACACGATTGCGTTTGTGGTCGACTGTGAGCAAACGCGGCACCCATCTTGCGGAAAGCTTTCTCATACCCAAGTGATCTTTCAAAATTGAAACTACTGAGCCATGCGAGATCCCTACGGCTTCCACAATCTCTTGCACTTTCAATCTTCGGTCGGCCAACACCATATCGTGAATTTTTTCGATTGTTTCGGGTGTAGAGACCTCAACTGGGCGTCCAGGACGTTCGGCATCTTCAGTGCTTTTACGGCCACAACGAAATTCAGTAAACCACTTTTTTACCATTGAAATCGATGGTGCAGAGTCCCCATAGTATTTATCAAGCTTAGCCTTGGTCTCGGTAATGGTTTTTTTTCGCAAAAAATAATGCTTAATAAGCACACGAAATTCACCTTTTTCCATTTTTTTCTCAAATTACTGGGTAGTCTGATAAAAATAGCTGTCAAACACAAACTAACTGACGCAGCAAGTTCAAATTTTGATAGGAATCAACTGACAGATACCTGTTGACAGGAGTAGTGTTGCTTTTTCAGTAAAGAAGTCAGAAATTCAAAAAGTCACGGACTTATTGACCCGCCCTCGTACAATATAGTAAATCAGTTAAATCTTTTATGCTATGAATAAAGGTCACATAAAAATAAGAAAAATGAAAGTTTAACGATTTTATTATTGATCAACGTAGAGTCTGGTAATAATGTGTTTCTCTCAAACTCAATGTTCCTTCGAGCAATGACTGAAGAGGAAGTAAAGAAGGAGGTGAGCTCACTAAATAATACTACTTCTGTAAGCCATGATGAGATCGAAACAAAAGTTATTAAAACCTGCATAAAGGACCTGATCCCTATTTTAACACACCTAATAAATCACTCATTTCAATCGGGACCTTTCCAGATGCTTGGAAATTATCCATAGTGAAACCTCTCTATAAGAAAGGTGATAAAGGAGACGTCAGTAATTACCGTCCTATAACACTCATTCCGATCCTATCAAAAGAGATCGAGAAATGTATGTGCTCTCAACTAATGAGCTTTTGCAACAAATACAATATTATTAAAAGTGAACAATACGGTTTCCAAAAAAGTAAATCAACTACACTAGCAGTTTTTAACCTTATTGACGCAATATTGACTAGTATTAATAATAACAAGTTAACTACCGCAATATTTTTGGACTTATCGAAAGCCTTTGACGTTGTGCAACATAATCTATTGTTGCAAAAGCTAGAAACAGTTGGCATAAGGGGCTTACCCCTTCAATGGTTGTCATCCTACTTACATGACAGGAAACAACGTGTCATGATAACAAAAGTGCACAGTAATAAAATGCAGTTCTACTATTCTAATTATAGAAATAATAATATTGGAGTCCCACAGAGAAGTATATTGGGTCCCATTATAAACGATATTGTAGACACGATGGAACATAAATATATTTTATATGCCGATGACATCTCCATTGAAGTGACCACTAACAGACATAAAAATTCCATAATCAGACATGAACAGAACATTAACGACACAATTGACAAAATTCTTAAATGGCTAGATAATAATAACCTAAAAATTAATTTAAATTAATCAAATTATATCCAATTTAATCAATCAAAACATCCCAATTATAACTTTAATCTAAATGTATTAAAAATCAAGCAGATATCACAAATAAAATTTTTAGGCATTACTCTAGATCAAGATCTGAACTGGAAAATACACGTATCTGATCTCTGCAAAAGGATTAAAAAATTTGTTTATGCAATTTACCAAATCAAAAACGTCACTGATCGAATTACTGCTATTTTATCGTCTATCGAAGCCTATATTGAGTCCATAATTCGTTATGCTATCGTCATATGGGGAAACAGTACAGATAAAAATAAAGTGTTTATTTCACAAAAAAAATGCATACGGGCAATCAATGGGATTTCACCAAGAACCTCATGTGAACCCCATTTTAAAAATCTTGGCCTACTACCACTGCCATGCCTGTATAGGTATATATGAGGTATGTAATTTTATGACCAGACACAAGAATTTATTTGGAAAGACTTACCTATGATCTAAAAAATACAAGAGTACGCAGAGATCCCCATCGGCTTAATCTAAAAGAAAATCCTAAGTCTGCTAAATTTAATAAAAGTTGCCCATCAATGTGCGTAAAAATTTACAATCAAATATCTAATGACATTTACCAGTATTTAAAAAACATTTGTTCCGCTGGATGAGCCACCATAATTTCTATAGTCTAGAGGACTTTTTCAAATTTAAAAAAGGTATTTAGGTTAAGGCATTAACACTGACTCAGTAATTTTGTGTAATTTATTATATAATAATAGGGGTTAAAGTATGAAATTGCCGATTTGTACTGAAAATCAAAATTGTTTATTTTTTAATTTTTAACAAATTTATTTAATCAAAATAGTTACCATTATTATCTATACATTGCTGCCATCTAATTATGAAGGTCATTTATGCCTTTGTGATAGAACTCTGAGGATCTAGACTGCACAAACTGTGTGAAAACATTTTGTACTGCCTCCTGGGAAGAAAACTTCTTGTCACGTAGATAATTGTCCAAATCACGAAAAAAATGGTAGTCCATTGGAGCAAGGTCTGGCGAATACGTAGGATGTCGAATGGTTTCTAATTGCAGTTCCTGAAGGGTCAAAACGGTTTCTCGTGCTGTATGAGGTCTCGCGTTGTCATGGAGCAATAATGGTGAAGATCGATTCATGAGTCGGGGCTGTTTTACTGCTAGTTTTGCCAACATTGTTCAGAATTCGGCACAATAGACATCTGCCGTTATTGATTAACCAGATCGGAGAAAACTATAGTGAATAACATCATGCTGAGACCACCAAACAGTTACCATTGCCTTTTTATTGGCAAGTTTTGCTTTAGGACACTGTTGTGGCGTTTTACCTGGGGTCAGCCATTGCATTTTTCTTTTACGGTTATCATAAAGAATCAACTTTTAATCACATGTCACAATTCGATTTAATATTCCATCATTTTTGTACCGATTCAACAAGGCAACACAAGTTTCAACACGCGTTTCTTTCTGCACATCAGTCAAATCATGAGGCACCCATTTTTCGTATTTTTTTTATTTTATTGATTTGACGCAAATGAGTCAATATTGTAGGTAAGGTTACGTTAAACCATGCCGCTAATTCCTGGGTAGTTTGACTAGGATCGGCTTCCACCAACTCTCTTAATTAATCGTTAATCACCTGTGTCTTCCTCGTGGCTCGTTCTTCAAGTCGAAGTTTCCATCACGAAAGCGTTTAAACCAAAATCGCACGGTGCGTTCATTAGCAGTCCCTCTCCAAACGCAACATTGATATTGCGGGCTGTTTCTGCCGCGTTACTTCCGCTGAAAGATCTTTCTTGTCTAAGTTAAATAACAAAAACAATTGAGAGTCGATATTCAAATGTTTTACATTTTTTAAAAGAAGAACATCATAGAAACCATGTGAAAAAGGTAAATTCGAAAACCTCAAACCATGAAGATTCTATGTCAATTCAAAGAACCTATTACAATAAAACGGGAAATTCAAATATTTTAACCCCTAATATTATAATAATTCGCCTTTTAATATTAATAATTTGGAATTCGGATATAAAGATTTGTTTGACATTTTAACGACTATTATTATTTTTCATCTTTTATTGTAACCTGACATTTGCATGCTAATTATTGTAGCCCAAATATGTGATTCTTTTATTGTAATCTGACATCTTGTATACCATATTTGACACAAATAAATGATTGATTGATTGATTGATAGAGTGAGTAGGCAAAATCTGCAATCGCCAATAATTGAAACCATTAGCTGCCATCATTGTAAAATATATAAATGAAATAAAATGAAATGAAATGAAATATTTATTTCAGACATAAGTCCATACAACGCGTTACCTTAAAAAAACAACAACATTTTTGTTAGTATAAAAATTAATAATTATTATTGGGTTAGCAGAATTTATAATGCTCATTGGATCGAACATGCATGCATGGACATCCAATACGAGAGAATGGGACTATCCATCCTTTCTGCTATGACCTTCAGGAGAGTGCTGGGGCTATAAGCTACTCTAATTAGTGTTACAATAGAGTAACTAATTTCGTCATGGGTAGCGTTCATTCAGAGCGAAATGAATTAAATGAAGGAGTTGTTTGATCGCTAACGGTCGACTTCTTCTCATGGAATGACCTCATCCAAATGGAAGTTTAAAGAGTTGCTACAAGGTACCTATAAATACATTTTAAGTAATAATAATATTAGTCGTTAGACTAATACAGATACTTACAACTACTATAAGTAAGAAATTAAAACGGGACGCCTACGTAATTTGAACCGTTTTTCTGCATGGGGAGAAGATTCACTCAGATTTAAATCTACCCCCTTCAATGAGCTCTCATCATACATTCCGAGAACCCCACTCGAATCGCTCAAGCTCGTAGGAAAGATCTTATTTGCCGTGCCGCGTTCTAAGCTAAGTGCTTGTTCAGGTTCTTAACATTTTAATAAGAGTCGGTAGGTAGGTACTACATATACACTGCCTGCGGTGGTTAGGTATAGTAGCACGATTCTTAAATATATTCGGCGCTAGGGAGCATCAACGAGAAAATAAGAAAAACTTAATTCTTGCTCTTAGTAATTATTAATGTCACAATTAGGGCTTTCATTCGAATATTCGAATATTCGAATTATTCGAATAGTAAGTCGTTTCGAATATTCGAATTTAGAAAACCGATTATTCGAATATTCGAAGGCACTAATTTATACTTAAATTGTACAACGGTTTGTTTATATTTATTTTGATACTTTTATTTTTAATTTGTTTTGATTATAATAAGGACAGTACCTAGTCAGGTCATAAGTTCTGTCACATGTGTAATATGAAATAATTTAGACATGTTTATTATTTATGTAACCATTTATATACCAAAATGAACTTAATAAAACATAGATTCATATGGTAATAAAGTTCATTCAAAATGATCCCCGCGATTTTGAATACAGGCCTTCAATCTGCGCGGCCAGTCGTCTATCGCAGCACGAACGAGGTCCATGTCAATATAGGCGGCTGCCTTAATCAAGGATGCCTTGAGTGACTCCAAATCAGGATGAGGCTTTGAGCAGGCCTTTTCCTCCAAGTGTTGCCATATCTTGTAATCTAACGGACTCAAATCTGGACTGGAGGAGGGCCAGTCTTCGTGCCGGATGAAGTCGATTTCACGCGCCGCCAGCCAGTCTTGTGTGCTTTTCGCTTTATGAGCTGGCGCAGAATCTTGTTGGAATACCCAGTGCGTGTTATTAAACATGGTATGAGAAACAGGTTCCACAAGGTTCTTGAGGACTGTATTTTGATACACAACTGCATTCGTTTTTACGCTTTTCTCACAAAAATGTACCTCAGTTAAGCCCCAATAAGAGACTCCCAACCAAACCATGAGCGAGGATGGAAAATGACTTCGTTTGACACGCGGAATACGGTTGCTCGCTTCTTCACTGCTGTGTGCGTACACCTTAATTTTGTTTGTTGTAGCTCTCTTCCACGTTGAAAATTTTTTCATCCGAAAAAAGAATTTCCCGATGCTTTTTTCCCGCGTACCGTTTCAACAAAGCGCGGCATCTCTTCAGTCTCAGGTCCATTACACGAGCGTCCAAACGATGTCCTGTTTTTCTTCGATATGTCCTAAGCCCTAAGTTTTCATTTAACACCCTTTTCACCGTGGTCCTGCTTAACACATCTGAAGGGCCAACATTTTCTGCTTACGTATGGGATTTCTTTGAATTCGCGCCTTCACAGCTTTTATCACTGCTGGAGTCCTAACAGAGCGAGGGCGACCACTTCTTGACCTGTCATCTACACTAGGTTCTTCATTGTATCGTTTTATGGTACGATAAACGAATCTTTTGGTTATATTCAAATTTTTCAGTAAGTCGAAAATCTGAATTGGCGCGTAACCGCAACGATGCAACGCAATAACCGCGACACGGTCTTCTTTAAGTGTCCACTTCATATTTAAAAATGAGGAAAATTCTAAAAAGTACACATTTTTATTTTCATGAAAAATTCGAAATTAGAATTTTATAAACTTTCTTTTGGCCAGCATTCTAAATTCAAAAGTTTTTATTGTGTGACAGAACTTATGACCTGACTATATTATGTTGATTATAAAGAAGGCATATGATTAAAACATTATTTCAAGTATTTCAAGTTTTTTTTTCACTATTCGAATATTATTCGAATTATTCGAATAATGTCTCCAACATATTCGAATATTCGAATATTAAACATTTTCGAATATTTGCAAGCCCTAGTCACAATATCATCTTACTGATATCATGAAATGCACTAGTATGTTCTTCTTCATAACAAAGATGAACTGGTGTTAGACTTTTCCAAGCCATCTATTATAGGCTTGATTTGCAAGCACTCTAATAAGATGTAATAATTAATATCTTAAACTTGTATATTTGTAATTTTCACTCCTTTGCACCGCCTGTAATCTTTGTGGTTGGCCTTATGGTTGACTTGTAGGTTGGTCCCACCACAGAACATGGAAAACCTCTTTCCATGTTCTGTGGGTCCCACCATGGATTTGTACTGCTTTGTTTATGCATTAAAGTGTAGGTAAATATATAAATACAGGCCTCTGATGTGATTTGTTTTTACGACTTCCATCTTACGACAGTGGCAATTGGGTATAGGTATCTTTTTTATTTGGGCATAGATAACGGGCGATCGCTAAAGGCCAAACAAACTCCATAAGTCCCTGCGCCCTAGTGCTACGCATACCTTCGCAGTTTCGCGCCCCTGGGTTAAGATGGCCCTGGAGATGGAGTATAGGTACTTTCAAAATGTTAAGTGTAATAATTTCATGACGTTGCATCAATTTATTTTATACTAGTTAGGTATAGAATTCGACTTGATGAAGTTACTAAGATTACCAGAGGAAAGATTGTGATTAGCGATTTTCGACCTTAATGTCTAATACTTATACCTACATGAGGTCATAAAAATGACTCGAAGAATTTATAAGCAAGGTTGTTTGAATGAATCCAAAATAAAAAGGAATAGGCTACTAATAAGTCTGTTGATTTTACCTAGGTACGTATTTTAATTCAGATAGGTTATTCGGTCAACCAGGCTTTCAATTATACTGAATATTCATGTACATAAGGTAAATCCGAAATTGTATCGGGGTTTCTGCCATGTAGTTACTTACCTTATTATTATTATGTTGGTAATTTTCCAATCACGGAACTATAGAGTCCCGGACCTTTGGAAGGCGTATGAGGGGCCGAAGCCAACTCGTAGAGGCCCGTTAGACAACATTTACCTAAATGATGTAATGTGACACCAACCGACGATTATCCCTGTGCGCACTATAACCCCCGGTTAGTGCAGGACTATTGCAGAAAGTGGATACAAAGGATACTGCATGGGCTATGGGTTTGGGTGCTAGTGGACTGGGTAACTGGGACTATGGAAGGACTATGGCCCCTGCCTGACCTATGTTACTCACACGGATAAAATGGCAGGGGGTGACTCGCACACTCGTTTAATGGGCCCCCGAAAACGGCCGCTAGCACATAGTGACGTAGCGACAAGGGGGCAACATAACCCGAGGTGCTTGAGGAGTGGAGAGGTATTACACGGCTCTCAGGACAATCCCGGTAATCAGTTCAAGATCCCTACAAGCATCTTACTGTAATACTTCCTTCCTCCGAGCATTTCTGCTCTAGCGACTCTCCAATCAAGCCGGCCAATGAAGGCAAGCAAGAGGTGGGAGATATGTTCCTCGTCAGTGTTCACTCCGGCCAACCAATGAAGGCAAGCCAGAGGTGAGGAACAGGGATACTCCCGGGAGCAATCAGGTTCGTGGGGTCGCTACTGCCCAACAGCTCGCCACAAGCTGCCCTGCGGGGTATTATTATTATTATTATAAACTATTAATATAATAATCATCAGCCATAATTATTATTAATAAACAGTAAGAGGTAGGACGATCCAAAAGAAGAATTGCCTAGGACCACGATTGGCAGGCGAGTTGGCAAGCTAGCGAGACTTGGTGAATGAACATGATCGCAGTTTGACCAATGGTGGAGAGAAAACACCGCTATATTTCTGGCGATTATGCCAAATCCTTTATTTTGTACAGGCTTATGTCCGTCCATATTTCACCAATGACTATACTTATATTTCGGATCACATGCCCCACTCAATAAATTTGTCCGCATGCCCGGTGCGCGGTCAATGCAACAGTATTAAGACGACCATTCATCAGACCATGGATCAGTGGTAATAAACGCTGCTTCTGAGCCATGGGTCGCGGGTTCGATCCCCGCACAGTACAAATATTTGTGTGCATGAACATGTCTGTTTGTACTGGTCTGGGTGTTTCTATTAGTTTGGGATTAGATGGCTCTGTGTAGTCCAGTGTGGCATGTCTGAAAAAATATTTATATAGGTTAATACTCGTATTTCGGGTTACTCTTTCTGATCTAATAGAATACACATATTTATATGCAGTTGGAGGGGTCGGGCGCAGCTCCGGACGACCCTGTTCACCTCAAGAGACGGGTGGGACTCCTCAGTGGGGTGGCTCTAATCGTTGGCACCATGATTGGTAAGATTTTTTAAGGATATTATTAAAATTATATAAGCCTTGCTTTGCGCCCCGTTGGTCTAGTAGTTTAAATACCGGGCCAAGATCTCGGAATCCCGGGTTTGAACCCCGGATCAGACAACAAAAATTTATCGAATTTTCGAACATTGCTCGGGTTTGTGATCACCAACACGCATTTGGCAAGCGTAGTGATTATGCCAGTACCCAAGATTGAATTCAATGGAGGCCTTTTCCCTGCAGTGGGATGATTATAGGCTGTTACACTTACTTAAAAGCCTTTTTTGACAGCGCCTTAAGCCCAAGGTTTGCATACATTAATGTCTGTTAATGTTTTTTCAAACAGTTTATCAAGAAATTCAATTGCTAGTGTAAATTGATAGTGTAGGTTTCAATATTGGGACGTGTAAAGGCGCCTCCTGAGGCCTATTTGCAGAAATAAAACTGATATTAACTGATAATCAATTCCGTGAATATTTTTTTCAACAGCTTCAGTTGGGATTTTAACCTATAACCTTCTACTGTCTGGCTGACTGCCGTAATCGCGAAGTTCCATCTATGAATCGCGGAATTACATCCGAAAGGAATATTTTTACAAATATTTTAAACTTTTAAAAGAGGAAACAGCTTTTCGTTTTCTTGTTTTTGTAACTATTTATTAAGCAAATTGATGAAAAAAATTTAAGGAATTCAATAAATAACGCTTACATGCGGGTATGGTAGATAAAAGCAGTAGTAAAAAATTACACTTGTGAGTTGTGTTTCTTGAGGTATTATGTTTAGTGGAAGTTAAGGCTTAATATAATTCGAGAAAGAAATTACAACATTAATCTATTAGCCGGTAAATGCCAACTCAGAAAACTAAACTTACGAAATCATGCATTAGAACGTACCGTGGATGTTCCAATTAATTATGCTCCGTAATGAAAATTATACTTATGTGAAAAAGTAAGTACCTACCTACTTAGTGCATCGGTTCAATACATATAACTTTACTTAATTATTAACGATAAGTCATAATTTTGATTTACGATTGTAGTTGCTTATTGCCACCTATAGTATACCTAAATGAAGAGTTAATATTGACCAATTATAAGTTATTTGCGTTAATGTGCGCATGACAAAAACCAACAAGGTAAAATAAATAACGTAACTCAGGCATTTTATTTTGGTTCGTACCTACTACATCCCGTCACATGATTGTTTGTACTGTGACTGCTTGCGTCGATCTACTAACCTGCAAATAAAATAAACAAAAAGACCTATAAACTCGCGCACGAGTTTATCGCAATGATTTGAACATCCAAACAAAGATTTCAGCAAATAAAATATAGTTTGAGAATTTTGCAAGCCTGATTTACCATTGAATAAATACTGACTTGCCATTAGATTAATAATACTTATACCTAAGTTTATAATTACAAATAACTACATTGTTGTTAATAATGTTAACATTCTGCAAAAAAATAATAAATAAAATTAATAAATAGATGAGTAATGTTATACCTAACATAATTTTTAATTACTTATATGTATGTATACTTAATCACACTAGGTTTGACTTTTTGGCAATAAAAGTTATATTGTTATAAAATATAATATAACCGCTTAATTCATGTAATCTTACTCTTGCTAATATACTTCTTATAAATGTGAAAATTTGGATTGGATACATGTTTGTTACTCAATAAGGTCAAATGGCTGAGTAGGTTTGGTTGTAATTTGATACAGATGAAGATAATTTTCTAGAATAGCATATAGACTGCTTCTTATTCCCTTTAAGTACGAACGAGTTAGGGTACCTACAGAATAGGTTAAATTTAAATTTTATCTCTGAACGAAATGGCGGACAGCAGCAACAAACAAAACAAGCAAGAACTTACCACTCTTTAACTGTTAAAGAAACATAAACTTTAGGCGTAGACTTAATAGTCTTATTGGTATCCTATTTATACGTAATGTCAAAATTGAAAAGCTATGAAGTCCACGAGAGTTATATTACAATGTATCGCTGTTATGCTAAGATTGCACAAACAAGCTATGCGCGAAGGAAGTGCGGCTATATCGGCAATTCTAAATTCAATCTACTTACTGTTTTTACGAGGGATTAAGGCGTATCTTTCCCAAAGTTTCAACAGTAGGTAATCTGTGAGCTTAAAGCATATTATTATGTAGGTACCTTCAGAGTTTAAATAATTTTCTCTGCATCTGGAAAGAAGCCCCGACATAATATAATGCACATTCATATGTATAATTAATTAACTTCATATTAAAACCATATCCTCCTGCCTGGTAATAACCTACCTGCCATGTATTACCTAACTAACCAAAAAACAATCACACATAAACTAAAAAAAAATACGAATTATAAATTTGAATAATGTTTAAATTATCGTAGCAATACTAAAGTGCTTCAACGTAAATAACACAAAAAATAATTTAATAAGTAGGAGCGTGTCTGCATAACTAGCGAGACGATGCCTGCCAAATGGCTTGTCCTACATGCTATACCTATCGAACAGAATTTATTTATTAAGTAGGTAACTAGTTCGTATTACAAGCCGGCTAAAAATTAATCTTAAGGATTCACCGAAATTTGTCTGTCCATTTCAGGTTCAGGAATATTCGTCTCGCCCTCTGGGCTGTTGGAGCGCACGGGCTCAGTGGGCATAAGTTTCATCATATGGATGGCTTGCGGCCTGCTCTCGTTGCTTGGTCAGTGAAGTACCTCGAAAATTATGTCTTTAGCCTAAAAGGCATTTAACTAATTAATATCTTAACAAAATATTGAACGATATGGCCGTAATGAGCATTAATGGTGTCAAATTGATGTGAAACAGGAGCGCTCGCGTATGCAGAGTTGGGTACAATGAATACGTCATCGGGTGCTGAGTACGCCTATTTCATGGACGCATTCGGAGCGCCACCTGCATTTTTGTTCTCATGGGTAATGTTTCAGTGTTCCTCTTTCGTTCAATAACCTATCTTACCAAAAACCGTCATATCAATCATGTGTATGAAGATTTAAACATGCTAAAAATTCATCTCTTTTTTATTGCAGGTATCGACATTGGTGCTGAAGCCATCACAAATGGCTATAATATGTCTGAGTTTCGCCAAATACGCGGTTGAACCGTTTGTCACGGAGTGCGAGCCGCCGAACAGCCTCGTCAAGCTCGTCGCGGTCATTTCGATTGGTAAGTGACTCGACTCGAATCGTATACTCCGATCACCTTGACGGTCAATTAATACTTACCCAGTGTCAATGTCGATCAGAATCATTAACCGATTGCTTTTATATTCTAGTAATGATCTTGGCAGTGAACTGCTACAGCGTGAACCTGGCTACGAACGTGCAAAACATCTTTACGGCTGCTAAACTAGTCGCGATAGCGATTATCGTCTGCGGCGGAGCTTACAAATTAATATTAGGTAATAAATCTGAACAAACAGGTATAAGTATACACATTACATACATAATTGTATTTTAAAATACTTAAGTAGTACAAAAATAAGACAATGATTTTAATTCATCATTAATATGAGTAGGTAATCATCATCTATCACATCACGCTTAAATCCAGAACCATATCTTTGTTTACTTCAATATTTTCCGGATCAAAGCATCATCAGTAGGTACCTACTTACCTATATTGTAAATTGTTATGGGATGTAAATATTCTGTAAAGACTGACGGGTGGTGTGTCCGTATGGTGCAGGTAATACGCGACATTTACAGGAGCCCAACTTCGCCAGTAGTACGGCGACTCTGGGCAACATTGCCACCGCATTCTACACCGGCCTCTGGGCCTACGACGGTTGGAATAATCTCAACTATGTGACTGAGGAAATTAAAAATCCATCTAGGTAAGTCTAGCATGTAGCTCATGAGCCTACCTAGTTCTAAAATATTCATGTAAGATTGATTGTAAATAGTTATAGTTTTTTGTTATTGACTTCTTAACAGAAACCTGCTTCAAAAGCAGATGCTGTGCGTGAAAGGTGTGCTTTTCTTTAACAAGAAGCTTAGATACTAACCCCAAATCGCTAGCTTATTCAGCCAATTGCTAAAAGCGTAATATAACCAGGGACAGAGTTCAGCCTTAATTGAGAGAATTTTACGTTTTTTTGTGGTAGGTTAATAAGCTGTAGATGGATTTTTTAGTAAGTAGTGTAGGACACTACATGAATCTAATAACGCTTTTTTGAGTGTGTATATTTTTAACATCGTTACACTTCACTTCAGCGTCTCAAATAAAATTGGCGTTACAATGATTCTATTATTACTTGAACTTAATCAATAAAAAATTATTGGCTAGTGGCAAACGTCCAGCACCATTGACTGCACTGTGACATGTGATTTTAGGAATCTTCCACTGAGTATAATAATCGGCATTCCTCTGGTGACGCTGTGCTACGCGCTGGTTAACGTGTCGTACCTGGCGGTCATGTCCGTCAGCGAGATGGCGGACAGCGAGGCGGTGGCGGTCACCTTCGGCAACCGGCTGCTGGGGCCGGTGGCGTGGCTCATGCCGCTCGCGGTCACTATCTCAACGTTTGGCTCTGCTAATGGCACGCTGTTCGTTGCCGGAAGGTACGTTGGATGTAATAACTTGGTCACGTATAGATAGAGTTGTTCAGAACTGGAGTCTTTAAATCCTTAATTTCGAGCTCGGTTGGCAGATTACAGGACTCGACCCATGATAACAAGACTCCAAGACTAGAGGACTTAAGTCGTTTCGTCGCATTTGGTCGACTAGACGAAAATGTGTCTATTTCGCATTTGGTCCACTTCGCACTTAGTCCTTTTCGCATTCGGTCCACTTTGGGTGAATTGTTTTGAGGTACTATCATTCTGTCTGGTTACCATAACATGAGGAAAAAACTTTCTTTGGTACCAGGACAGTGTATTATGAGACTTTGCGAAATGTTGTCTTAATTCATTTAGGTATTTATCAGTATTCTCTTATGTGTTAAGGTAAATTTAAGGGCTTTAAAAATAAAGTACTAGGTATGTGATGTTCGATGATGATTTAATAATTTTTATAATAAGTAATTCCTTACAAAATAGACCAAAGCCACTTTTAATCTAAATTCTTTTATAACAAAATCATATTAAATTTAATTTATGGAGATTACCGATAACCGTTTTTTGATTAGATCCTAATTCAATGTCGCCCATTGCACTTTGGATATTATTCGACACGTAACAAGAAACACTGTATTTATTTAGTTATGAATTCCAAAAAGCATATTAGTAACACAGACAATTTTAATTCATTTTATTGATTAAAAATCAGTAACAATAACCATTATATTATTATTGTATTATTTCTTGATGATCCTTAATCTATAGTTTTAGATTCGAAAATCTAAAAAAAACATTAAGTATGCTGCTGAGATAATACCATCTCAGCAGCATACTTCGTGTTTTTTACGTACGTAGGCACGAAGACAAATTTTACTTAAATTTTCAAAAGTGAACCAAATGCGAAATGGACGTTTTGCGAAGTGTACCTTTTACGAAGTGGACATTTTGAGAAGTGGACCAAATGCGAAATGAACGTTTGGCGAAGTGGACCTTTTGCGAAGGGGACGTTTTGAGAAGTTGATAAAATGCGAAATGATCGCAAAATGATCCGAAGATAGTCTTTTTTAGCGCTTGAGTCGTTTTTACGCGGCGAGTCGCGCTCAAGTACCTACTTTTCTGCTTGGAGTCTTCCTTTTTAAAGCAGGCAATAAAATAATGTTTCATAACGGTCATCGCATTCAAATCAATCTTAAACTTACTGTAGTATACTTTAAGTAGGTATATGATAATTTTAATAACTTAATTGCAATTATAAAATGAAATAATTTTCAAATGTAGGTAATGTTGCTCGTCTAGTTTGGTCCACAACACTGCAGTATTTCACAACATTATCTACAATTCTTGTCTCTTGTAAAATTGAGCAGAATGTATGGAACTAAGACGAAAGAACTCGAGTTCTTTACTACACCTAGTTCCTGCAAAGAGAGCTCGTTCATGCAACTTTACCAGATTAAACAGAAATTGTAAACATAATTTACAACTCCTAGCACCGTACGTAACTACACTAACGTACCATGCTTGAGTTTATGAAAACCTCAAGTGATTTTATGCCTACTGTCTAAATAGGTACGAAATGCAACAAGTAGGTAGGTAAGTACCTACACCTACGTTAAGAACATAGCATAATCATGGTAAACGTCACGCTTGTTCGTCGATCGAGATCGATTCACTAGCACCTATGCCAATAAGTACTTATAACTTTCTTTTAATTATAAAAATAACTTTGTCTGCCTGTTACGTTTATACCAACAAGCCAAAATTAGGACCCCAGGAATAAGTAAGTACTTACACAAATAGTTTTCATGCCGGATATCACCCCTTAAAAGTGTTAAAAGGTAAGGGTGGTAGTATCTAAGAGGATTAAAAACTACCCCCACATATTAAAATTATATTAGGTATAGAGATGTTTGAGATTCCCTTAAAGGAAAGCATTTAAGGCAGAGACGTATCGATTGCGAAAATATTACCTACGTGATTTCTAATAAGCAAGATTTCCACGCGGACGAATTAGCGATACGCTTATTATTTTTATCTTCCTTCCATTCGTACCAAACGTTTTGGCATCAAGGCGCTTTTTGTATATTATTGTTTTGTGTAGTGAGGTGCTTATTTATATCTTCTACTGACGTAAAGTCTCTTGATTCTCACAGGCTGTGCTTCGCTGCATCGCGAGAGGGGCATCTGCTGGACATCCTATCATACGTTCACGTGCGTCGGTTCACACCTGCTCCCGGCCTTATATTCCATGTAAGTAACATAGAAAACGAAGTATCCAATTTGCCAGTAGGACTGTGCAACTTTTAACAGTCTTCTAAATCACTGGTCAATGAGAAAATAAGTTGTGAACACTTGTAAATGAAAAAATGCGATACTTAGTCATTGTACAAGCGGCGACAATATAATGTAGCCGTTACACCACAGAACACGGAAAATGGTTAGAAAGGCTGTCATGCGCCATTTGTATGAGAAACGATCTCGCCGCATGCGCCCCACTACGAGTTCAAAGAACGCCAATCAAGCGAATTCTTTCAACCTAACTCTATTGGTCGCACGACGTCAAAACAGAACAATCACAGCGCTCACTGACAAGCATTTGCTCATAACATCTGTGGCGCGCCTGCCCCGCCTTTCTAACCTTTTTCATGTTCTGTGCGTAACACACACCAATACTAAAAATAAGGTATCTTTAGTTCAAATTGTCCGGACTGGGTTTGAAAGCTATGAGTAGGAGTGCGAGAATTCGTCATTTCGAAATGGCTCATCCACTGCACTGCATTTCATCCACCGTGGATTCCGCCTGTCACACTGTCCATTTTGAATGAACATTGTGTATGTAAACCTATATCTACCAACAATAAAGGCTAACAATAGTGACCGAGTTTCTTGCGCTGCTTCTTCTCGGCACTAGCCC
The DNA here is from genome assembly GCA_949315895.1 of Anania crocealis. NCBI lineage: Eukaryota > Metazoa > Arthropoda > Insecta > Lepidoptera > Crambidae > Anania > Anania crocealis. Next base: position 18,162,572 of record OX438880.1, on the reverse strand, counting down.
ACATTTGTCCCGAAGCAGTGGTAGGTTAAATATTGGGACGTGTAAAAGCGCCTCCAGGGGCTTATTTGCAGAAATAAAACTGTTTTTTTTTTAAATAAACAATTTTGGATTTCTTATTTATTCTTAAGTTACCTACCCATCAAAATCCGAAAAGAGATAACTGACCAGCCTCCAGATCGACTTACACATAACGGAAGAGCATTATGTTACTCCAAAATGTTTTTTACGCGGCAATGCACCTTCCTGTCGAATCCTGTATGTAGGTGGGCACACATTTAGGCATCAGTGGTGCCCAGCAAATGATGCCGCATCATGCATAATAGCATGATCACAGGAAAAAAATACTAATGTAAAATTACATGTCATTATAAGTTACAAAAATAATATCATGTTTAGTTACAAATTAATATTGAAATAACAAATACATAATGTTTATTGCAATGATATTTTAAAAGTAATAGATATGTTACATGCGCTCTCAATATGCGTCCCTAAAACAATTGTGACGTCTTTTCAAATCCATGAAAGAGAAAGTAATTGTTCTTTTCACGAGTATGACAAGGACAAAATAAGAATTACGCATGTGTGCAGTTGTTCGCAAGCGGTACACATATTTCGATAGTTTTGTAAGGGCATAACCTATCTATACTTTTTAAATATCATTGGTTTATTGCCTTTAAGACCTACAATTACTGTGTGTGATTCTTGCAAATAATAGAAATAGCTACTTATTTTACTCTTATAATTTTACCTACTTCGGCATGTACTTACGGCTACTTTTGTGTATTTTTCAGTCACTAATAGCGGTAGCGATGGTGTTATACGGAACAATAGACTCGTTGATCGACTTCTTTTCATTCACTGCGTGGATCTTCTATGGCGGTGCTATGTTGGCTCTTATTGTTATGAGACGCACGAAACCCCATGCACCAAGACCTTATAAGGTGACGTTATTTTCATTCATATAATTACGGTAGAGTTATTAAGACAATGATTTTTATTGGTGTAGCAGGGCCATTTTAATCATTATTGGGCTATGGGGGCAAAAAATACGGCACCCACTCCTAAAGAAAAAAAAAGCTTACTTATCACGAAGATACAATGGGGGCTATCGCTAGTGAATTTGTCACTAGAGGCGCTTGTGTCGCGTGAGGTCCAATAACATTCACTTTTCACTGGTTTTAGCGGGCTTTGTTACATAAATTATAATTTCTTCAATTTACCTGCTGGAAAGTGATCTCCTTCGTAAAATTATCGCAAATATGGATTATTTGGCGATTAATGTGAACGCTTTGAAAGCGGAATTAAGAAAAAGCGATAAAATAGGCGGTCTCAAAGAGCAACTATTTCAGAAGTTAGTTTGTTGATATGAAGATAGTTATTTATAAATAATAAACTAATTAGATTCAAGATTTAAAACTTTGTTTCGGCGCCGATCTTATAAAGTCGCCTTTTACAGCTATACCTCCGGATCTCAGTCTACAGTGGCGCCAACTGGTGAGCAAAGAAACGGTAGTCCCCATTGTCAGAAGATACAAATCTTTTCAAAACTGATTATGTTCGTTATGTAGGAGTGTGAACTTGGCATACTATGCATAAGGCAGAATTTTATTTGGAATAATTTCATTAGGCATTGCTATTTCTATAAAAAAGTATTTTAACCTTAATTTGTATTAAGAAATTGTCTTAAAAAGTCAACATGTTGTGTTACAAAAGTCTGTAACAGAAACGAATCATTGCAAAACCGACTCCACGCAGTCTTGTGTCTGCCCTACCCCTAGTGTAATTTAAACCCGCGTAGGCGCGGAGAGGCGGGTGCGGCGCCGGAGCCGTGACAGAAACCATGCATGCTGCAGCTTGCTTGCATGCTGCATGCTTGTTGCATACTTGCTTGCATGCTGCATGCATGGTGTATGCTGCTAGAATTGCTTGGGATACACAGGGAAATAAAAACCATAATATGTTCACAATCAACTGTTTTATTATGTGATAATACCAACCGTGTCCGTGAAATCAACAAACAAAATTCACGAACAACGTTATACAATTTAAAATGTATAACGGAAAGCTTAACCCTTTCCTGTCACGCTGTATTCTGTCAAACGTTTTTCAAACGCCCACGGCCATTTGAAAAATTAGCTTAAGTAAGTTCAAAATAGCAAAGAAAATATATTATTATGATATTTCCTTAAGCAGCACTATTGGTCTGACATAATAATCTTTACATTTTTAGGTGCCAATAATAATCCCGTACGTGGTGTTGCTGGTCTCCGCTTACCTGGTAGTGGCGCCCATCGTGGACAACCCACAGTGGGAGTATCTGTACGCGGCCGGCTTCATCTTTGGCGGGCTGCTTGTCTACGTGCCATTTGTGAAGTGGGGCTATTCTTTGCCGTTCATGGGTTAGTAAACAAAAAAAAATTTTTTTATTTATTTAGCCTAACGCATTGTAACAACCATCATGCTAGTTGTAGCGGATTTCGGGTGTGTTTATGTGTAGCTTAAGCATTCTTATCAGTCATGGACTCATATTAATGCAAAAGTTGCTGGTAGGTACCATAACATTATAAACATTAAAATTTCCGTCTTGTTATTTTCAAAAAAGTTTTTATTTCTAACTTTATGACTGAAAAATTATCATCGGGTAAAGGACGAATTACTGAATTTCTTTATTATCTAACGGCTATATTTTTAACTTCAGGCTGTTTTATATCTGTAATTTTATTGTAAATTTAAAGTAAAGACAAAGGTGTTCGCCGCATTTGCACGCTAAACGTGCACACGCGGTGGTCACCGTCTCTCCTGTTTGTACTGAAAGACAGGTAATATTACGTGCAGACACTCGTTGCTCGTGTAAAAAGTACAAACTCAATGCACGCGTCCGCGCCAGAGAATGCGCCGAAGGCCCTAACATTTAACTTCCTTTTTATAAATGGCTTTTACGTCTTGCACTATCATCGACGATATTGTATTTTTATGATGTAGTTAATGAAAGCTTAATTATTGGCGAAAGTTTTAATTAACGAGACTGTGACTTTAGTGACGATTTTAAAGCACTAGATAGGTAATGTACCTATTTGAGCATTTTCTCATTTCTACTCATTGTTTCAGATAAAATTACCGTTTTTCTGCAAATGGTACTGGAAGTAGTACCGACGTCTACAACATTTGAATACTAAGTCCAGTCTCTGCTAGACTTTAAAAAGCATTTGTGACAAAAATAGGCATTATTATAATATTGTAGCTATCTCCATATTTTGTTATTCGGATCATTTTTCAATGTTCGCGTTGCATCATGTTAGAACCAATTTCAAGAGATAACTATTCGTAGTAATTAAATTAAGTGATGTTGGACAGATTTTGCCAAAAACAAAATATTGGTTGTTGTATTTTTTGACTGAAAAGTAATATGTTTCTTGGCCATAATTTTATCATGATCCATAAAGTATTTTATATAAATTTGTTACTCCGATAACATATTGTCTGATTTACAAAATAAAAATTTGATAATAACTTTACATAAAAATAACAATTACAATGTCCCAACAGGGTGAAGGAGGCAGTTTAATTTTGATATGATATGAAGTATTAGTTAGGTATTATAAAATGCTGTTAATTGTTTAGAAACAAATGATGTAAGTATTTAAAATATACACAACCAATTGCTACGATTTTAACTAGCTAGGAACAAATGTTTTTTTTTTAAGATTTAAAATTAAAGGTTTTAAAAATATTTATAATTCATGACAAAAATGTCTGAGAGACAGCACAAGGTTTGTTATTCTCATCGAAATAAATTTTTTCATTGTTTTAAGTTGCCTCCTTCTTCCAATCGCAACGTCAATAACAGTTAATGTTACCTGTTACAGTTATGTTTTTAATATTTTGGTATTATTTACCTTCGTTATTTTTTATTTATAGTCGTCTAGCGGCGTTTTGTGAATCTTTAGGTTAGGATTGTCATTGTTCATTTTGTTAGTTTGCACGAATCATTCCCGTGGGGGTCAGGTAAAGCGAGAACGGAACGCGGAATTGCTGCTCAAGGGTAATTATTTGCAAACATGAAATTTGACAATATTTTTAATTAAAATAAAAATGTCTTTAAAATATCGATTTTTATGGTTAATTCGACAGTCTGTATTTTTAACATTAAATTATGCTAAAGGCCCTCCTTTTCCTATACAAATAAAGGAAAAATAGCCCCCCAAAATTTTTGCATACATGATGATGACAATTTGCATCATGGCAATGACTATTGCATGGTATTGACAACACGTGGAATTTGGTTTACTTTTAAGCCATGGGGATTACTGTAAATTTAAAAACATGAAACAACTGGAACTTTATATCTTTTAATTACCTTAAACCTCATAAATAACGTAACAGCTTGAATATAACTTTAAAAAAAATTATATTAATATTAATCAATAATCAAACTGTCCTAATTTTAATGAACTTTAATTATGCTTCTAATATTGTATCCTTTTCTTTGTAATGCGTATCTATCATTAATTTTATCATTACCGTGGTACAAAAATCCACGATAAAATGCGGTAATTACGAACATAGAAATGACAAACATAAGTGTTATTTGCAGCTAGTATCAAAACTGTTAACTTTTTCCGAACATTCCTTCGTCAATATACTGCCCAAACTTACAGATTTTAGGTAGCAATCAAATATATAATGATTAAACAGGTACTTACTGAACACGAAAATTCATGTCGGTGACGAAACTTCGTGACAAACGCAGAATTACTCACAAAAAAGTTTTTTTTTAATGCAATGCTATAACTGACTGGGAGCTCTACTTGACGTGTCAAACAGGACTTGGTGGAGCGCGGGGCCGGGAACTCAATTTAAACAAACGTTTCTAAAAGTTGTTGTAGGTCGCTACTAGCCCTGACACGGTAATGGCGATTTTTTCGTAGGACACAATTCAAAAATGATCTATCAGAAAACAATCTGTCATGAAATATGTTTATAAGCCTATTTAGATGTAAAAAGTGTCGAAGTTTTTATATGAATTGATGCAAGCAAGACATGTTTTTTTTCTTTCTTATACTTTAGTGTCCGTTCCGGGTTTTGGGACAGCCATAGTAATGAAGTTTAGTCACTTTGGAGTCGAAAAAATAATTTAAATATATTAAAAGTAGAAGAATATACAGAAGCAACATACGGAAACAGGTATAATAAATAAATAAATAATAAAAACAATAAAATATTAAAACACTAATTAAAGTGTTTATTCGCCTGGACGTCGAAATTGCATATTTTTAAATAATTACCCTCAAGCTAAATTGACTGAAGGGAACTGTGCTATCTGAATTGGAATAGCGTCTGATAGGATTCTCGTCAAGCCTTGAAGCCCTATTCGTGTCACTATGAGTGATTGTGCTAAACTCATAGTCCGTAGTTCATCTCATTGTAGTCGACTTTAGACTTGAAAAACTAAGGTAATTAGTAACGTGTTTGATTAATTTATTACTTTTATTTTGCTGTGGTTTAATCATATTACATGGGATAGCAGATGTAATGTGTTATTGTTATGCTTTTATCTTCAGTCTATGTTATACGTCGATAAATTTGAAGACAGACAAACATTTAGTAGCATAATTGTAAAAAGACAATCTTATTGATCCAATGTGTAGTTATTTTGGAAAAAAAAAGATACTGTCAATTTAATGAATCTAAATAGATAAGATCTTATGAAACTGGAGTTATTATTATTATTAAGCTATCCCATTTAAAAGACTTAAAGTGTGTTTTCCTAACCATATTAAAATAGATGTATGACAGTGGAACTTTGCGACCGGTAAAATTTGGACCTATCATTCCTTGCCGGGGCGAAATGACCTGTCGACATTTTGTTATTATAAAGTTATTTTTATATTCTATTGTAAAATTACAATTTTGTCAGAAATGATTCTGAAAACTCAATTTTTATGGGTTAGTGAAAGTTACATATTGTGTAAAATGTGCATAGTTGAATGTGTTGCCGCAGCCCGCATGCATATTCAACATTTCACGTAGGAAACTGTGACTACTTTTCATGTATCTAGTTTCGAAAAATAACGGGCACACATTAAGTACACACCTCTAACGATGTGATATTGTTATGGGTAAATGGTTTTATTTTGTGTACAAAAGATATCAAGATATACCTATAGGTACTACATATAAATAACCTAATTTATCTATGTACTTATCTCTGAAAGAGAACAGAAATTAAATATTTATTGTTATACACTACAATTGAATGAAATGAAATTTTAAATAAAGACGACTTATAAATGATTGTGTTCTGATTTAATTACCTAAACTGAAACAAAGATTTTTGAAAATTATTGTCGTTCTGCTAAGATATTAGGGATAAATATTCAAAGATGAAAAAAAAAATTGTTCAACAATCAATATTTATTGATGTGAAAATATACAAAGATCACAGATCTTTGACCATATCAGTACCATCTATCAAATATTTTGATAAAATTTTGTAACTGCATTGGTGTTGTAGTAGTAAGGTTGGATATACAATACATACATACATATTTTAAAGCAGAAATTAACATGGTTGCATGATGCATTATTTTGTTTCACATATTCAAACCTTGACTTAATAATTAGCCTGTCATTTCTAAAGATAGAGTTCAATTTACAAAACAGTAAGTTTTTTAGTCACATAATATAACAAATACCTAATTACGACTAGGCTATTTAGGTAGGATCTGGGGAACGAAATGGTACTTATATAGATTCGCTCAGCTTTTAAAAAGCGTTTAAGATATTCACAAGGTATAATAAAACTATAGGATATAATTTTATACAGCTAAAACAGAATTAAAATCTAAGATGCGGTTTATTCTTCATCATGTGCCTGAAACAATAAATATATATTTTTCAAATTGCATTATTATAAAAATCAACTATCACTAAATAAGCTTGATAACCTATTTTAGAGCCGTTGCTAGATAATTAACCGTTATTTTTTGTTTGGCGCCGACTCGAAGTCTTATTTTACGCTTTTCGTCAAATTACAAACAAAACAAGTCTAATATGGTATTTAAAAAATGCTAGATACTATGTTGGCAAGCGGCAATCAGGCAATCAACTCCCGAGATGATTAATTAAACTATTCGATTTGACTCTGCGTCTGCACTGACTTCAAACTGTTTAGTTGGTAGTAGGTAGTTAAAATAATATTGTAAATAGATGAACAGGTTTTAAAATAAATACTTTTCTTTTTGTCTTATTTTAACTTTTTAGTGAGCTTCTTTTTTTAAGTCGGTTCATTTTATTAAAAACAAATAATTATATTTTTTGAAGACTGTGAACGCTTCTACACCATGGGTTTTCTACACTGCGTTTATTTTTCCTAATTGTAAATGTGACCAATTTTGAGTTATTAATCTCTAAAAAATCGGTCATCCTGGTAAAAAAAGGTGTAGGTAGGTACAGTCATACTTAAAAAAAAAAATATGTATCATATTGAGAACCTACTCTTTTTTTCGTCGGATGGTAAAAATAATATTATAATTACTTATTAATAGTGTAATGTAGATAGATCACGCAAAAATTTTGCACTATTGCTTGGGGGATTTTTAAGAAGTCTTCTCGGGCTCTAACGCCGAAGGCTCGTATAGCATGAGGCTCGTACATTTCGGGCCTATACCAAAAATCCATTTTATTTATGATAGCCAGCTATACGACAAGTCCTTAAGTAAGCGTGTTAGGCAGGTATGCAGTGCAAGAAGTCAAATGGCGAAGGCTAGCGGGTCACCGCTGCAAGTCATTGAAGTGAAGCCGATTGGATCGGTACTGCCGAGGCAGGTTGGACCAGGGCTCGGAAACGTTATTCAAAATAACGTTTTTTAAACGTTTAGGACAGTTCCTTGCTAGACATTTTGTTCGGAACAAAAACGAAATGGGAACGTTATGTGAGAACGTAATAATACGGCTTAATCCGTAGAGAGCTAAACCAAGACGGCGCGTGCCGCGTGTTCGTAATTGCAGGGCCTTACATGGTCAAAAACGGCTTAAAACGGTTAAAAACGATTTATTGAGCAGGAACGATTTAAAATTTCGTTCCCGTCAAAACTTTTTTTTTTGTGATTCCGTTTGAACATAAACGAAACACTTAACGTTTTTAGGTACTTAAAGCGAAAACGTTTCGAAAAATATAACGTTTACAGAGCCCTGGGTTGGACCTCTGTCAAGCTTCATTCTATAGTAAGTCTTATTTGCATGTTCAATTATAGTCTTCGGACTTGCTACGTTTTGCTAAGCGGTTTCTAAAAGTATCAAACTCCTAAAGGATCATAAGACCGCCGGCGGTCGCGATAACAATTGATTTTAATTGTGTCTGGAATAACATACAATCGAGATTAAGATTACTCGTATTTGAATATTTTTTATGTGAACAGCTAGTTACGGTATAAGTAACAGATGACAATCTTTTTATATACATAGTCAGGTCATAAGTTCTGTAACACAATTAAAACTTTTGAATTTAGAATGCTGGCCACAAAAAGTTTATTGAATTCGAATTTCGAATTTTTCATGAAAATAAAAACGTGTACTTTTTAGAATTTCAATTTTCCTCATTTTTAAATATGGAGTGGAAACTTAAAGAAGACCGTGTCGCGGTTATTGCATTGCAGCACATGAATAAATATTCCCACCAGAATCCAAGCTGCCTATATGCGGCCCGCTGTTGTTCCACTCACACATAGCGAGGCGATGTGCGCGTGACATCTCACCGATGCGTTCACCTACGCGTCGCCGGGGTAAGAACTGGTTTTCGCCCGCTCAGTTGCGGTATAAATGACAGGGCTGCAGCCTGCACGTCGCGCGCATTAGACGACATTTATTTGAGTGATTTGGCTGACGAATTGTGATTTTACCATTTCTATGATTCAATTTTTTATATAATATTGATTAAGGAAAATTGGTGTTAAATCTAAATAAACAAAGGGTGAGTTACGCACTGCTATGGTTTGTTGCCGGATAATTGTATAGGAAATGTCTGGATCGACACAAGTGCAAGAAATCGGAATTTTTTCCGATCAGTTATTTAAGGAAACTGTATATTAGATTCAGACTGTATCAGACGTTAAAAAGAAATAATAAATATTTAAAGAAAAATTTATTATTTAGGAATAGCCATTTATAAACTAATTTAACTTTAGTATTGTCAAATTACAGTAAATCTTATATTTTATACATTTTGAAATACACGTTTTATTATGTAGGTAGGTACTTACCGTATTTTATTTTATTTTTATATCAGAATACTTTAAAAGTTAAGAAGCTTGTGCTCTGTAGGAATATTTACTCATGTGGTTGCGCTTACGCGCCAATTCAGATTTTCGACTTACTGAAAAATTTTAATATAACCAACAGATTCGTTTATCGTACCATTAAACGATACAATGAAGACTCTAGTGTAGATGACAGGTCAAGAAGTGGTCGCCCTCGCTCTGTTAGGACTCCAGCAGTGATAAAAGCTGTGAAGGAAGGCGCAAATTCAAAGAAATCCCATACGTAAGCAGAAACTGTTGGCCCTTCAGATAGGGTTAAGCAGGACCACGGTGAAAAGGGTGTTAAATGAAGACTTAGGGCTTAGGGCATATCGAAGAAAAAGAGGACATCGTTTGGACGCTCGTGTAATGGACCTGAGACTGAAGAGATGCCGCGCTTTGTTGAAGCGGTACGCGGGAAAAAAGCATCGGGAAATTCTTTTTTCGGATGAAAAAATTTTCACCGTGGAAGAGAGCTACAACAAACAAAATGATAAGGTGTACGCACACGAGCAACCGTATTTCGCGTGTCCAACGAGGTCATTTTCCATCCTCGCTCATGGTTTGGTTGGGAGTCTCTTATTGGGGCTTAACTGAGGTACATTTTTGTGAGAAAGGCGTAAAAACGAATGCAGTTGTGTATCAAAATACAGTCCTCAAGAACCTTGTGGAACCTGTTTCTCACACCATGTTTAATAACAGGCACTGGGTATTCCAACAAGATTCTGCGCCAGCTCATAAAGCGGAAAGCACACAAGACTGGCTGGCGGCGCGTGAAATCGACTTCATCCGGCACGAAGAACGGCCCTCCTCCAGTCCAGATTTGAGTCCGTTAGATTACAAGATATGGCAACACTTGGAGGAAAAGGCCTGCTCAAAGCCTCATCCTGATTTGGAGTCACTCAAGGCATCCTTGATTAAGGCAGCCGCCTATATTGACATGGACCTCGTTCGTGCTGCGATAGACGACTGGCCGCGCAGATTGAAGGCCTGTATTCAAAATCGCGGGGGTCATTTTGAATAAACTTTATTACCATATAAATCTATGTTTTATTAAGTTCATTTTGCTATATAAATGGTTACATAAATAATAAACATGTCTAAATTATTTCATATTACACATGTGACAGAACTTATGACCTGACTAGGTATTAAAGGTACTACCTGTGTAGTTTGTTACCCTTTATTTAATTTTTACTTTTTTTAAATCTCTAATATTTAACTTACAATTATTGTTACTTCAGTCTCATTTACTTTTGACTGTCACATCGCCTACAAAACTTTTCTGCTTAGCCCAATGGTCGACTGGGAGAGAATGCCACATGGTATTAAGTCCACTAATTGTACATTCATATTTCATTTGTGCAATAAAGTTTTAAATAAATAAATAAATCTTGTTCTCTTTTTTTTCCATCATGCACCCCATGTCCCCACGCAAACCCAAGGCGCAGTACAGCGATAATGGTCAGACTATAGTTCTTATTATGTATTTTTACGATGTCATGTCAGTGCACTAAGGACAGGATGACACAAATGAGTTGGGTTCCATTAACTAAAATGTAAACAGAATGCAGAGTATGACTAGGGCAACAAACTTACTTGTCTAGTGTCTCCCAGAAGCCTAGCAGAACGGCGCGGTCGAGATGCCGCTTTGTGCGGCTCAGATGGAGAACGGTAACAGCCCAACGCGCTACGTTCGCATCTAGTTTCATCTCGTCGTACTTCAGATGAAAAGCGCAAACTGCAGACGAATAAAAAGCTTTTTATGTTTGATAGAACCTATGACTGAAATTGGACATCGTGCGACTTCTAAGTGGTACAAAAAAATTTAAACGTTAATATAAATCCTAGACTGTTTTCAGTCCATTTATGACAACATAATTAGAAAATGTTGATCCTACAAGATTATGACAATTGGTAAGTTGTCTATCACATAAAAGAACTTACTGTTAGCAAAGATCTGAACTGGATTGCCATCCCAAGGCCATCCTTTAAACTGCCAAGCAGGCCCCTGCACAAATACAGCAACAACACGATCCCACTCTGCAGCTGACAATCTTCCAGGGTTGTCCACGACACGGTAAGGTACCTGTCAAAGTAACAATCAAATATATATTTTGGAACGAAGTTCCTTATCGCGCGTTGCGAAAGGGCTAGACGGAAAAAATTGTAACGACACTTTTTGACCGACACTTTTTGCTATAGTTGTAAGCCGTGCGGCGAGAGAGAGAAAGAAGAGAGAGAAAGAGAGGGAGAGAGAGGGAGAGGAAGAGGGAGATAAAGGGAGAGGCAGAGGCAGAGGCAGAGGGAGAGGGAGAGGGAGAGGGAGAGGGAAAGGGAAAGGGAGAGGAAGAGAGAGAGAGAGAATTAAAAATAAAATAAAATACAATTTTATTACAATTCCTTCACTAAAAATGAACTTCGTTCCATCCGGGTGTCCCTTGACACCTCTCAAAAGTTTTATGAAGTCCTTCAGTCCCAAACATATAGTCAGACATACATAACGCCCCGTCCGGGGTTCGGTCCTCGGGTCGGGTAACAAAAGTTTCGAATTTTTGAACATTGCTCGGGTTTGCGATCAACCAACCCGCATTTGGAAAGCGTGGTGATTATGCCCATCATTGCTGTGGTAACTTGAATTCAATTATGGAGGCCTTTGCCCTGCAGTGGAATGAGTATAGGCCGTTACTTTACTTCTTTATATGACCAGAAGAATTAATCAACCATATTAAATTAACAATTATGGGTCTATTTGTGATTTCAAAATAGAAACCATAAATTAGGTAACAACTAAGTACAGCAACATCAACATCAAATTATTATTAGAATTTTTCAAAGAATCTAACATCCTTTCAAATAATTTTTTTAACTTTCAGATCATTTAATGTTTTAGTGCCTGGTCCTGTGTCATAATATAAAAAATTACCATTATTATTGTATTTATAAAAAAGTTAGTATTCTTACTGTAGTGACGTTTGCGTTTGACTGCGGGTGATCACCTGAGGCGCCTTTTCTTCTTTGCAAAAGTATTTCGTTCTCGCGCACTGAACCTTCGGCTTTCTTTTGTTCCACTGGTACAAATCTAGAAAAGTATTTGCAGAGTGTAAAAAAACCAAACGCTGTCCATGATTCTGATGATAACTGATAAACTGATGATGCAGACAGCTTTCTTGGCAGTTTTCATTTTCATGTTAAGTTTATCAAAACTTTTAAATTCTCATTTCAAAGATTTCTGATATATTTGCTACTTTTGAACTCATTTATTTATTTTATTTATTTAGTAAAATGTTTAAAAAACTGTTAGTAATTTTTTGGGGTTATGAGTAGCGTAAATTACGCTGTATTCGGTTTCATAAATTAAGCCAGTTTGATTTACACTGCGACATAAAAATGAGTCGAAATTTCTTATATTATGCAAATTAAAAACGTGACACATAACTCCCAAAATTACGTTCGTGTGGCCTCAGCATTCGATAAAAAAAAAACATATATATTTTAAATAGTTATTCATCATTCATCATTTTGTTCAAACCCATCATCATTAATAAAAAGTTAAACTCTGAAATTTTGATGATGTTCTTTGATGTGAATGTAAAACCAAAAATTTTAAAGATAAAAAACACTTCCAGCTTAACTTTCTAAAAAATTGTACTAAAACTACAAAAAGAAAGATTAAATGTGGCCATGGCATTAATTGGTTTTTTTTTACATTAGTGTTAAAATAGTTATTAGAGTTGAAATATTTAGTTTATGTATGAAATATTGATTACTAACTTGAGTTCCTGCAACATATCTTTGACGTTATACATCGATATAAGCGAGGTGGTCGCGGCTGGTATTATAATAATGGGCGTGCGCGAAGGTCTCTTGCCTCCTGACGGGGGCCGAGCCGCCGTCACCGGCAGCAGCTCTCGTCTGCCTGGTGTACCAATTGCTACACCATTTTCTATGAAAAGAATTAAGAAAATAAGTTCCTCCGACTTTTGAATTTGTGTATGTATTTCAAATTAGATCTATGTCAAATAAATTTAGTTCAAGTTTTAGTTACTTACGCGACATCTGTCGAGGATGTGTAGGCGTTTGCGGGGCTCGTGCTGCTACAGGAACACTAGGACCTTCTGTCACCGATTTCAAGGTCATACCATGGTAAGTTCCCATAGTATCAATCTTGAACCCTTCCGTTTCTGTAGCAATGAAAGATTTATATAGATTTAATTAAATGTTCAACATAATAATTGCAACATAATGCAATCACATTATACACATACCTTCTTTTTGTCTAATAAATCTTTCCTGGTCGTATCTGTTATACTGAGTTTGCTGTGCGGGTAAAGCTGTGGGGGGTGGCATAACCACGGGTTGTGGTCTTGGTGCTCCTGGCCTGCCTTCTTCACGAGCTTTTATACTGCTCAGCAAAGCATGGATGCTTTTGGCAAACATCTAAGGAATAAGTTCAACAAACATTAACAAAGTTTAATGAGCAGGCATGTTTAACAAACCATTAACTTGAGTCATTCAAGAAAACTTTAAAAAAATTTATGCCACAATTCTAACAAGCTGTCACTAATATTATTTAATTTAATATTTAGTTAGTAACATTAGCTTCAAAAAGTGGTACTTCACGGTAAAATCAGTTAAAATCAGTTTTATTTCTGCAAATAGGCCCCAGGAGGCGCTTTTACACGTCCCAATATTTAAACCTACCACTGCTTCGGGACAAGTCTGGGCTAGTGCCGAGAAGAAGCAGCGCAAGAAACTCGGTCACTATTGTCAGCCTCTTTTTAAATAAATTTTTACAAGGTAAGGTAATTTTTACAAGGTTTAAGCAAGTACGAGCTGGTAAATAATTTACAGTCACAAACTTTAAAAATGGACTATTTTGCATTATTACTAGATTACAAATGTATATTATATGTCGCAGGGAAATGAGCATATCAGGGATTTCATGAAATCCCTAGGGATATGACGAAATCCCGGTAGATGTCGAATATTCTTGTTTATTACGTCTTCTTACTAAAATTATCTAGTGATATGACAAAATATTAATATAAAGTCAGAGATATGTCAAGTCACTTAAATGTACTGAAATAAAGAATACCTACTGTTGTAGACACAGGCTGATTACAATTTTGACATGAGTGGGCGCCGCGCCATCGGGTCTGACGCAGAATGTGCACTTCGCAAAATGTACACTCGACAAAAAATGCGCATTTCGCATTTGGTGCACATCACAAAATGAGCACTTCGCAGAATGAGCATTTCGCAAAATGAGCACTTCGCAGAATGAGCACTTCGCATAATGAGCGCTTTTTGTGGAAGTTGTTAATTAATAAAAAAAGATATGGGTACTGGGTATTAAAAATAAATTAAACATTTTTACAAAGTAATCATTTATTTAAAAAGTAATTAAGTCCACTAGGTTCTGATTGTCAATTAAATATTTCTACGTATAATATTATAACAGATACGAAAAACTAAATGATTATCTTTCTGTACAAACAAAAAATTACACATTTGCTAAATGCTTGACCATTACAAAAATAACCTGTAAATCAGATTTACTCTATTTTTACAAAAAATAGAATAGAATAAAGAATCACATTATAAAGTCATGTCATATTTTTTGTACAAAGAGATAATTCATATAGTTTTTTATTTGTTATATTATACATAGAAATATTTAATTTATTTAATTGACAATCAAAACCTAGTGAAGTTAATTACTTTTTAAATAAATGATTACTTTGTAAAAGTGTTTATTTTATATTAAATACCCAGTACCCATATCTTTTTTATTAATTAACAACTTCCACAAAAAGTACTAATTCTGCGAAGTGCTCATTTTGCGAAATGCTAACTCTGTGAAGTGCTCATTCTGCGAAGTGCTCATTTCGAGAAGTGCACCAAATGCGAAATGCGCATTTTTCGTCGAGTGTACATTATGCGAAGTGCACTTTAGTTTGATGCGATAAAATCAGTTAAAATCAGTTTTATTTCTGCAAACCTACCCTGAAGGCGCTTTTACACGTACCAATATTTAACCTACCACTGCTTCGGGACAAATGTGGGCTAGTGCCGAGAATAAGCAGCGCAAGAAACTCCATCACTATTGTCAGCCTCTTTTTAAATAAACATGTTTACATAAGATAGTGTGATTTAGTTTAGTGGAACAACATTATCACTGACAATAAATTGGTATTTTGTCATATCACTGGATACTTTTAGTAAGAAGACGTAATAAACAAGAATATTCAACATCTACCGGGATTTCGTCATATCCCTAGGGATTTCATGAAATCCCTGATATCCTTATTTCCCTGCGACATATATAACCTTTAGAGTCTGTTGCCAAACATACCTTTCCATTGCTTTGTAATACTGTGGTCCTTGTTCTCCATTGTCTTTCACGACTAATAATGTCCTTAGTGAGGTCAACATCATAATCCAGAATGGCACGCAAATCTGAACCTACCACTCCTAAAGTGTCTGAGTAGTCATTACTCTTTATAGTAGTCCTTTTTTTGGCTAAACGTTTTGCTTTGATAGCAGCAATTTTTTCTACTGACATAGCTTCAGATAAAGACCTAGAAAAATTTGAGAACAATATTTAAAAAACAAAACAAATTCATGTTAAGTTTATGAATAACTAGCTATATAATAAATATAGCCTATGTCACTCAGGGTGAATGTAGCTTTCCAAACATACACACAAACAAAAATGCAAATCTTTCCTCCTTAACACTAATATAATGTAGATGTAATTTGCAACTCACTTAATATTGTCAACATTGACCGAAGCCTCTTTTGGGGCATCAAGGCGTGCAGCAAGTTGCTCCCTAACTTTCTGTACGTGAGTCTCCTCAATGCGAGGCTTCTTTGCTGCCGATTCTCCTCCATCATTGTCATGTGTACGCTTCACCTAAAGATATTTTATTCAATTTTAATTTCATGCACATAATTAATTCAATATGTACAAAAGGAAATCAGATTAAAACTGAACAAATATACACTATTGACTACACTGGTGACAGAACAGATAAATAAATCTTAAATTTTATGAATCCCGAAGAAGAGATAACAATGTACATCATATCTTCATATTTTCATCGCACAAATAAAGTAACCAAGATGAAAAGAAGTTATACAGAAATTAACTTAAAGAAGTTAGTAGTGACTTTTGCCAATGCGATAATATGAAAACTTGCAAAATAAAAACAAAACAAAGGTTACATCTATAATAAAAATAAAAAAATAAAATACAAGCAAAAGTATATTACGTATGTTTATCATCATTTTTACCTGAGTTGGAATTTCTAGAGGTGCACTTTTATCAATAGAGGCACAAGTAGCAGTTTCACCATTAAGATATGCCAACAGCTCTTTGCGATCTGGACGACGTACTGCAGGTATATTCGCCGCCTACAGTAATAAAAATAAATGATTAAAGTTGAATTATAAAATTGAATGAAATATCAGCTGTCTGTCACAAAAATTTTACTTACAGCTGCTTGTCTCACATAAATTGGATGGCTTAGCTGTATGTTTTTGAGGATGAAAAAAAGACATTCCAACGTGTAATACTCTTTAACACTGCCTTCTTTACCGGAGCTAAAACATGAATAAGTGAGATTAAAGTTTGGAAAACACTGAACCCAATAATTCCGACGTGGTAAACACTAGACAGTAAAGGTGATTGATTATGTTGTACTTACCCATAAACAAGATAATTCGTTTTGACATTCTTGGGCCATGAAAATTCACCAAAAATAATTTGGTTATCACGCTCAATAATTTCCTTTTTATTTACATTATACTGGCGAAGTAAACTAAGGGGGTCCGCCATGACTACGTTGTTGGTATATTATTTACGTAATTTCAGAACAAACCGGCAGATATTATAAAGATAATCCCCAACTCATACTTTGTTCTATATTAATCACACAAAAAATACACATTTCACCGTTCTGATTATGTAAAATTTAACTACTTTTAGAAATTCGAATCAAAACTAGCTCGCGCAACACGACAGACAATTCAACGCCATTTTGTTTGTTTGTTTCACAATGTAGCCAACATAATAATATGGATTATGGACAAGTGTTAAAGTGAGCTACTTAGAGCATTTAGGATGAGCGATGAATGAGTCAAAAATTAAGAAAAATTGCACCGACATAGTATATATTTATAGACGAACAAAGCCTGCGAGATAGAAGAAAACCTCCTATAAAAATATAGCAAGATAGAAAAGGCAAGCTCATAATAAGCTAATTCTGTGATCTGTTTTGGTTGACATAGTGTCACCCAGTGACGCACACAATATTAGCGTCACGGTTTTTTGTAATTATTTCTTGATAGATATTTTAGGTAAATACGATTGTATACAACAATGGTCACATGTTCTGTGAGTGATTGTTTTGTCAATAACAGAAATAATCCAGAAAAAAAAATTACATTTCACAGGTAAATAAGTATAAAGTCGTCAAATACAAATACAAATACAAATACTTTATTTGCCATTAAACAGGGTATAGTACAAACATATGTCGATGTTAAGTAAAAGATACAGTAGCACCTATTTAGCCATATACAATAGCATGCAAATATAAAATTAACAAATAAATAGATTGGTAGTGCAAATAATTCTTATTAATAATAATAGTTATAAGCTTCGATCATATCAACATTGAATAAATAATAAAACATTCATGTCTTATCTTTCAAAAAATCGTCAACGGAATAATATGTCTTTTCTAAAAGCCATCTGGGGCCTTACCATTAGCTCTTAAAGCAGGACTGCTATTGGACTGCATTGCTCTTTTGTACTATGACATCGTTTTTAGCAGGCCTGTGGCAGGCCAATTTACGTTGACGTTTCTAAACCGTTCACCATTTTTTTACTATGAACTATTCAATCTTTTCATACCATGACACTCAATTTGACAGCAGGTAAACGTCCTTTTGAGCGAAGCTAATGTCATTCTAGCCATCTTGAAGAAGTTACTAGGAGACTAACTTTTTCGACATATTTTATGCGTTTCTCAGACTTTTTTCAGCAGTTTTGTGAAAATTTACATGTTTCATTATAGATTAAGGAACCTAATTACAGTGTAAAGAAACCTGAAGGTCTTTGAGATAGTATTTTGTATAAAATGTTTATATCATCATTTACCAAAATGAAAATACAATTTCGACAAAATTGTTAGCATGGTTTTGTGATGTAATAGGTATATACAATAGAATATATTGAAAAAACTGTACTTTCAAATTTTATAACTCTTCTTTCTTACTAATATTTATGTGTAATACTTTTTTCAGATTTGTAACAAATACATGGAAATTAGAAGTGTAAATGATGGCTATGATTCATTTAATTTACAATAAAATATGGTCTCATCATCCTTTGTAGTCGCACTTGAATGAACTGAGCACTATAGCATCTGTATGGCTTTTAGGTAAACATACAATACACATTTTAGTTTAACTTTAAAGATATGTCCTTTCCGTTCAATTGAGTAAAAAGAAAAGATAAAGAAACTTATTTTACAGGTTATAGCAACTAAAACCCTTGTGTTATGAATATGTTGCTGATTTTGTTTGTTTAAATATTGCCTGGGTGTAAAACACAACTAAGTTTTAGTTCTTATATAACACATTTGCAGCAGTCTTACAAAGATGATAAAATTAATGAATATTTCCTTTTGTTGTAGGTGATTCTAGAATTCATCATAAATTTGAGCAGTGAATATCTAGATATTCACTGCTCAAATTTATGATGACAACAATTGTTAAAGCAGAATTAGATTTTTCTGAAGCCTATTATACCTATACAGAGACATGTAAAAACTCTTAATGACAGAGAGAGATCAATTATAGGTGTTCTACAGACTCTTATTCAATGGTTCATTACCAACCTCAGGTCAGGGGTTTTTTAACCCCTTGTAATTCCAGACACAAATAAATTGTCTTATGGCTCGATTCCACAACTTCGGTAGCCGACCAGTTAATACATATACCTAGAAAGTTATGGTTGTTTTGTTAGATTTTAAATTTAGGGTTAAAACTGAAGTACTGTTATATTAAGTATGTCTTTTTTATTTTAATATGTGTTTGAAATATATTTTTTTGTAATTATATTACATGTATGAAATCATGTGTTTGTTTTTTTTACTGCAAAAATTCTACAAAACATGTCTACTTAACCAAATCCTAATATGTAATATAATTTTCTGTTTCCTCTTCCTCTCCTTGAATCATTAATTATTTTATGTTTTATTTTTTGCATTTAGTCTACCCAGTCAGTACTAAAATAGAATAGATTATTATAATACCCATGTAAAAAGTAGTAGTAGTCTTTTACTACACAGTGTAACTGAACCAGAAACTTCATTCAAACCCTAATTTTATGACTACATCGCCCGCAGAATTAAAATTTCTGCCACCCTTTCCATTCGCTTGGAGTGGTCTCCAGCTGTTAAAGATTTGTTAACTGTTATTCCCAAAGGTTATACAATTGGGTGTAAGAAACTAGGCGGTTTTTTTTGTTGGTTTTCACTGAAAGTCAATGGAGGACTTTTTAATACTAATATTTTAATAAAATTACTTACAATTCCACTTGACTTTATTCAATACTTACACACAAGTATGACATTGTGAAAATATGGTTTAACCACATGAATAAATATTTACTCATGTGGTTTAACTCAATGTTTAACTGTAAATATAAAATAGTCGAACGTACGTACTACTCCGGGAAAATGGAATATTTCTTCAATTTTTGAATGTTACCGCCAAAAATGCAGGCAGAACCGTTCCAATCATGATCACGTTAAAATGTCTATCCACATTTTCAATAACCCAACACTGTACATTAATTACTATCACCAAGAAGGTAATTTTACTAGAATTGAGTATTTTAAGTAATCTCCTGCAAAATAGCAACATTTAGATCGACTTTTTCTCTTTAAAATCCAATAAGTATAAAGTTTTTCAAAAACCGGTAATTTGGAATAAATCTTGTATTTGTGTATTTGAACGTTTTCAACTAAAAAGAGACAGATTTATCTGAACCAGTATAGCTCTGTCTCGTTCATGCAATCTGCAGACAAACAGACCATAGACAAGCTTAGCAGTTCACCTTTTGGTTTAGCGGTGCTAAAGTCGTTCAGCTATTCAGCGGTTATGGTATGATTTTTAGCAGGGCAAAAGCAGCCCTACTGTTGAACTGCCTGGAAATTGAGTGGCTTGCTATAAGCTGATAGTAAGCCCCCTGCGCAAAGAATTGTTAAACATTCTGACCGGGAGCTTTTTTAAATTTTCGGGTATTTTACGAGTATTATAAATTTTTATGCACATTGAGTAACTATTTTTTTGAAAGCGCTTTGTTTTAGGGACTACGTCAAGTACTAGTCTGTTAGGGTTTCTTAAGTTTCTATTGGTCACATTTTTTAATTGAGTGAATAGGTGAAAATTTTGTCTAACAAATTTACCTATCTCAAGAATATACAAACAGGGCAGTGGAAATATATTGAGGGTTTTAAAATACGGTTGACATGATATATCTGGTGCTAAGCCACATATTGCCCGAATGCATTTTTTTTGAGCTACAAATACCTTGTGTATGTTGGTGCCATTTCCCCAGATTGCCAGTGTCCGTTTGTTCCTTCCAATCTAGTTTTGAGTTTATATCTAGTCCTAAAAATGTCACCCTATCTTTAAGTTGAAGAGCTTCCCCATTGTAGTCAATGCTTATTTTGCGAGTCATAAAATTGTTAAAGTTTATTATATTTGTCTTTCCTAAATTAATTTGAAGATTATCTTTATCTAGCCATTTGATAATTCGCATCAGAGTATTTTCTATGTCGTGTTTGTGTTGTTCAAAAGTACATTTTTTGTTTGTGGTTACAATTATGGAGATATCATCAGCAAATAACGTGGTACTGTGAGATATCGTGTCGGGTAAATCATTGATGTATACCAGGAATAACAACGGACCGAGTATACTACCCTGCGGTACGCCAAGATTATTTAGTTGAAGTTCTGATCTGTAAATCTGGCTTATGCTTTTTTCATCCGTAAGTGACACCTCGACACACTGCAACCTTTTTTCCAGATAAAATTTTAGCCAACCTAGCGCAGGACCTCTAATCACATAGCGCTCAAGTTTGCTCAGTAGTAGTTCATGTGAGACGCGATCAAAGGCTTTTGTCATATCAAAAAACATCACCGTAGTGTAATCGTTACCATTGACGCTTTGTGTAATTCCATTTACCAAACTATAAGCTGCATGTACAGTAGATTTATTTTTTTGGAAAGCATGTTGGTTATTTTTTATAACTTTATGTTTATCAAAGAAGCCTGACAACTGTTCGAGCATGACTTTTTCAAATATCTTTGAAAAGACTGAGATTAGAGTTATGGGACGATAATTGTTTACATCAGAACTATCCCCTTTTTTGAGTAGCGGCTTCACTATATAAATTTTTAATAGTTCTGGGAAAGTCCCAGTTTGTAGCGAAAGATTTATAAGATATGTTAGTATCGGGGATAATTCGTCTTTACACTCCTTAACTACCCGAGTACATATGTCGTCGTAACCTGCAGCATTTGTGTTATTCAAAGTCCTTATGGTTTTTTTAAGGTCCATTTCGTCGATCGGTTTTAAGAAAATTGAATTTGATACATAATTTTTGACTGTATTTTCTAATTTGGCTTTTGTTTCATTTATATCATGGATAAAAAAATCATTAAATGTCGTTGCAATTTCTGTAGGTTTAGTTATTTCCTTACCATTATGTACTACTTTATGTATAACATTTCTAGTACGTGTGCCGGTAGTCTAATATCCCATGTGGCTTTACATATATTTTTATTATTTGTTACGTATTTTTCATTTGTAATGCGCTTAGAGTAATTTGTACATTTTCTAAAAAGTTTTGCATAGTTTAAGTACTTTTTTTTATCATTTTCTGTTTTATTTGAATAATATTTATAGCGTAAATTCTTTTTGGTTCTTGAACTTTTTTTTAAACCTTTCGAAATCCAGTGTGGTTGGTTCGATATATTTGTTTTTAGTTTATTCAATGGAAAACACAGTCTGTATAGTAAACAAAAAATATCATGAAATTCTCTGAAAGCATAGTTAAGGTCTGACTGTGCATACACGTCTGAGAAAGAGAGGTTCCGTAGATATAATTTAAATCGATCAATATTTTCTGGGGAATAACATCTTTTAAATACGAAAGTGCAATACGGCACTTCTTTTTTATGTGATATCGTAAACTTTAAGATTTGTGCAGTATCATGATCTGATAACCATAGCGAGAGAGTAGATCCTCTAGCATCAACAACATTACTTATAATGAGGTCTAGGCATGACTTTCCACTGGTAGGCCTAGTGATGTGTGATTGCAGATTATATATTTTTTAAATACGAGTATCTACAAAACGTGATGTGATTTCATTACTTTCAAGCATATTTATGTTAAAGTCTCAAAGTCTCAAAAGCCAGAATGAGCTTTTTTTTGAATATTTTAGGAAACATTTGTGAATCAATAAGTCACCTCTAAAATGCCTTATTTTTGTTTAATTTGATCTTGTTGTTATGTTGTAAATATAAAATTGACAATCTGTTCGTTCACTTTCATATTTTGTGTAGATAAAGTTATATTTATTGATAACTAGCGGACCCGACAGACGTTGTCCTGTCTTAACTATGAATATTGATTACAAAAGGTATAATAAAAAAATGCTACCAATTGTTTATTTTTAATATGCTTTTTTGGTATTCCGACACGGGAACAGGCGACATATTACTGGCCATGTGCAAAATTCAGTTTTTTTTACCTCCTCTTTGACGATATTAGCAGCACACATTCTGTCAATGTTATGTCAAACGCCATACATTAAAAACGATTAATTTTTAAAAGCGATAAGTTTACATAACAAATTATTTAGTATGGTGGTTAAGTATTCTAAAATTTTCTAATTTTCCGCACAACTTTCTTATTTTTTTCTTTCATAAGATCATTCTCCTGACAATAATAAACAAAACAAAAAAATAATTTGCGAAATCAGTCCAGCCGTTCACGCGTGATGCGATGACCAAGGGAAATAGGGATTCATTTATATATATATAGATAGCGGCATTTTACCTGACATAAAATGCTTATTAAATACTTACCTTATTTGAAGCTTATTTGTTTGAGATAGGTTCTATCTGTTTTCCGCTTCCGCTACGTCACTTCCCACCTCTTTGTCTATCTGTCATCCCCACTTTCGGTTTCACCAGGCAGGCCCAAGTGCAACTTGCTTCATTGAGTCGAAAACACCAGGCAGAAATTAAATTTAAGCTTCAAATATGGTAAGTATTTAAAAAGCATTTTATTTCGGGTAAAATGCTGCTATGACCGTTATTTAAAGCTTATTTGTTTGAGACGTGTTTGTTATCGCCTGGTGGGTGGACGGACGCCAATGTGAGCAGGATCGAAGAGTACTATATTGATAATATTAGAAAGAGTGAGTTACAGTTTTCAGAAAAATAATACAACTATGTTCAAAGGCAGGAACTTAGTTTTATTCAACCATCCAAATATTAAGTATAATAGTTATAGTAAGTAATGTTGGAAATAGCAGAGATTTATCTTATGAATCCCTTAAATTAAATAAACAGATCAATACAATTAATAATAGTTACACTTATTCTGGTTTTCATAAAAATTTAACAACATAATTTTAATCAACAGGATTAAATAACCCCGATATATTATTATTGCTACCCACAGGGGCTGGAGCAATCTCTCGTCTGTAGAATTTAGCAAAAGTATTCGCTGATCTCCAGTTACCACGAGATAGAATCAATGTCCGTGATGCTTCCTTAGCCCGACCTCTAATATTCGTAAAAAGGTTAGTACATTTAGCGAGTTTGCGCCTATCATCGAGCAGTCTGGTATTTTGCTTGACCCAATATACAGGGTCAAGGTTCTTGTTCTCTGAATTAGACAGCAACCGCCAATCTGACTGCCTATGATCACCACTGTCCGTGTTGGATCCAAATTTCGGCCATAAAATCAGACTGTTGTTGCAATCCTCTAAATGCTCTGAGTCCACTAGTGCATGATTGAGACGAGTGCATGATTTGATCTTGGCAGTGGCCAGCAAGATCAAATCATGCACTCGTCTCCCTGAGCATAAAAGCAATAGTGCAGAAGTATGCCTACAAACAGCAAAGACGTTGTTCTCATTCACATTGCTTGTCTTCATAAACGAAGCTAAAATGTCTATATCCCATATAGGTGGCTTTCTAACTGTCGGTTTCTTTATGGAGATAGACTTTAAAACATGCTACTACGGTATGTATGCAAGGTACAACTAAGGTAGGTGAACTTAGCTGCCCTGCATTATCTGGACAGTCTGGACTACAAAGTGTGGCGACTACAGACTTATGCACCAAGATCGTATTGTAGGCTAACTTGTGTATAAGATACAAATCTGCTAGAAATCTCGCTAAGGTAGATCCAGAGGGTTGAAATGGGTCTACTTTTTGCTGTTTACATCATTGGAGCCACCTTTTCCATACCACTTCATATGTTCTAGTTGTAGACA
Source organism: Anania crocealis (assembly GCA_949315895.1). Taxonomy (NCBI): domain Eukaryota; kingdom Metazoa; phylum Arthropoda; class Insecta; order Lepidoptera; family Crambidae; genus Anania; species Anania crocealis. The sequence goes on along the minus strand of OX438880.1, from coordinate 18,137,673 downwards.
ATCGCCAGGAGGACTTTAATAGACCCAATTGGGTTTCATTCCATTCTGTCAAATCCCTTGACCATCCCCACATTTCCAAACTTCTAGAGTCATATCTTGTACTTTGTGGGGAGGCTGACCGGTTGCTGTATCCACTAGGTTCTGCTTGAGATTGTAGATGGTAAATGGAGCTGTCAGTGCTCGTGATTTGATGTCGGCCCTCCAAAATACCCGATCCCAGCGAAGCACTACCAGTAGTTACAACCCTGTCGCTGAATTCAGATGTGACAGCACTTTGGGGATCAGGTAAGGCGGGGGAAATATCCACGCCAGTTGATGAGAACGCGTCGTGGTACAGAGCTTGAGCGTCTTTGAGATCTAATCTACATGAGCTTGTTGGCATGCAAAGAGATCTACCATTGGGATCCCAAATTTCTGAAAAATTACACCCGTGCTCTGTGGCAGCAGGTTCTGGTGGTGAGCGATGTCTGGAGAGGTGGTCGGCGTGACCGTTGTAAATGCCTGGTATGTGACATGCTATCAGATCGATCTGGTATCTGTCTAGCAAGAGAAAAAATTTGTTCGTCAAATCCATCAGACCAATAGACTTGGTCCCTCCTTCGTTTCTCAGGTAGGCCACCACTGTTCGATTGTCGCACTGAAATAGAGTCGTTGAATGGCATAATTGGTGACCGTGGATCTCTAAGACTTTGAGAATTGCCAGCATTTCCTTCATATAGCAATGCAGGGTTTTCTCTTCCTCGGTCCACAGGCCTGAGATCGGTTGACCGTCGATTTGAGCCCCCCATGCTATGTCGGAGGCATCTGTCGTAACGAAACGTGTCAGTGGTGGTCGATGAACCGCCGAAGAAAGGTGACAGTTGGGAAGCCACCATTCTAATTTCCTTTGAGCTGTTTTCGGTAGGCGAAATTTCTTCTTGTCCGGCTCGTTCATCAGAGAATTAAGAAATTCTAGCAGCGCTCGAAAGTGTAACCTGCCTGTTGGGACTACAAATGCCGCAAAATTTAACAGCCCCCCACTAGGCACTGTAAGTCCTTCAGACATGCCCAGTCCGCATTGATAATATCCGATACCTTGTGGCAAAGTTTTGTTATTTTGTCTAAGGGTAGACTCTTCTCGTTGAGCCAGGGGTTCCAAAGGATCCCTAAAAAGACAAGGCTTTTTTGGGGAACGGTTATGGATTTCTCGGTATTGATCTGCCACTCTAGGTAGTTTAAAATATCCAGTAACATTTGAACATGAAGCTGTACAGTCCTTCTGTCTTGGTGGGCAAGCAAAAAATCGTCCAGGTAGACTAGTATTCGCAGCCCTTGTTCCCTTAAGGTTCTCGCAACCCAATTCATTAAAGAAGCGAACACTTTGGATGCAGTGCTTAGCCCAAAAGGGAGGTAAGTCATTTGCATTAGCTCTCCTTTGTATACAAGTAGTAGCGTAGAAAGCACCTGTGACTGTGCTCTATTGGCAGGTAAAATACGCCTGAGAAAGGTCGACCTTACAGAGCCAGTCGTTGGGCTGAAGGAACTCCGGGACCCGAGACACATTTATTAGATGAAAGCGCTCTGTGTACACATACTCGTTCAATGCTTTGAGATTGAATATAAGGCGAGCCGTGCCGTCGCCTTTGGGCACTAAAAACATTGTCGACAGAAAACTGGGGGAGCACCGAACTACCTCTAATACACCTTGGTCCTTCATTTGTGCAATGATTGTAGACATCATCTCGGATTCTGTTGTTTGAAATGTTCCGTTCCTCAGAACCGGTAACATTAAGGGTGGTTTCTCCATAAAGGGTATGCGATACCCTTTTATTATGCGCAACCGAAAATAGGGTGCTCCTTCTTTTTTCCATCTCTTGTGATAGTGTACTAGACGGCCAGCTCGGAAGCTCTGAAAGTCAATATTTTCGCTTTTTGCCGCCGGAGTTATGATTGGCTGGAAGTCCTGAACGTTTTCGGTTGACCTTATTTTGACCTTGGTATCTATTTGTTTGTTGGGTACCTCCTCGTGGGTGAAATGACCCTTTCCCAATATTTGCCGGGCGCCGTTCCACATTAGTGATATTGTGACCCTGCGAGGGACGGTTATGGCAGTAAGCCTGCGAGGCTTGATCGTGCATGTAATGTGGATGAGGCGCGGGCGCACTGTTTCCATGGCTGGTACCTTGCGAGAGTGCACAATGATAGGCCGACCCCTGCGGTGGGTGGCGAGCAGTAGCTTTACTGGTACCTGGTTGCAAACCTGGACCACTTAATGACTGCTTGGTCAAAGGCATAAAGGCTTTTTTAACTCCACCTATTTTTCACCCACCTTTCTCAAGAGCAGTCGTGAAGGCTTCAGCATTAAACAGATTTTGATTAGATGGCGGAATTTTTGCAAGGTTGATTTTATCAAGGGATCACGTATGCAATTAGTTATGCTGTCTCTGCGCATCTGGATCAGCTCTGCTCTGTGACCACAAACCAACTGCAATAAGTCTGAAGATGTTTTCGAAACATCACCTTTAGAAAATATGTCATTAATTTTTTCATGCAAGCTTTCGACTGTGAGGTTGTCTGCACTACGAGCCCACGTGAGCAACTCGTTAAAACCTGTCTGCAATGCTTGCTTCTGCTTAAGAATGCAAAAGGTGAGAGCGGAATATGCTTTGTCGGCATAGGCCAGGTGTCGCAGTTGATCATAAGACCGGATTTCGTCATTGGCTTCCAAATGTATGAATCCGGGGGTGTGGTTATAAAGTTTTGATGTGAAACATCTATAGGCGCACGTGAGACCGATTTCTAGCGTGGCGACGCGTCGCCACGCGCAATCGACTGTGCGTTTCTCTCTCACTCGATCCGGCGTTAAGCCATCTCTTTCGCTCCACTGAGCTCGCAACTTAACCAACTTAACCAACTTAACCAACTTAACCAACTTAACCAACTTAACCAATTTAACCAATTTAACCAACTTAACCAATTTAACCAATTTAACCAACTTAACCAACTTAACCAACTTAACCAACTTAACCAACTTAACCAACTTAACCAATTTAACCAATTTAACCAATTTAACCAATTTAACCAATTTAACCAATTTAACCAATTTAACCAACTTAACCAATTTAACCAACTTAACCAACTTAACCAACGTAACCAATTTAACCAACTTAACCAACTTAACCAACTTAACCAACTTAACCAATTTAACCAATTTAACCAATTTAACCAACTTAACCAACTTAACCAACTTAACCAACTTAACCAACTTAACCAATTTAACCAATTTAACCAATTTAACCAACTTAACCAACTTAACCAACTTAACCAACTTAACCAACTTAACCAATTGAACCAATTTAACCAATTTAACCAATTTAACCAATTTAACCAATTTAACCAATTTAACCAATTTAACCAACTTAACCAACTTAACCAACTTAACCAACTTAACCAACTTAACCAACTTAACCAACTTAACCAACGTAACCAATTTAACCAATTTAACCAACTTAACCAACTTAACCAACTTAACCAACTTAACCAATTTAACCAATTTAACCAATTTAACTAATTTAACCAATTTTACCAATTTAACCAATTTAACTAATTTAACCAATTTCTGGAAAGTTGCATGTAGATCATTTTTCGAAAAATAAGGCCATAAAGAAGTTTCACTTCTTACGTGTGTACACTAGTACACGCACAACTTTTTTTTTGAACTTCGGAATACCGAACTTCACACCACTCTTTTTTATCAAAATGTTGCACGTCTTGTAAAATTTTCAAAATTATTTCCGGAGTTTTGGGGACTACAGGCTCTTTTAATTTAGTCTCAAAGTCAAAACTAAACTGTAGCTGTGACTGGTCAGATTCACGTGCGGCGGGTACTTCAACGCCGTCATACAAAATACCACTCACATTATCATCTACAAGGATTTCAGACTCACGGCCGAAGTGAGCAGAGTGTGAATGGTCGGAGCAGTTATGGTCCACAGCGCGAGCGGTGCCACCTTGATCATCATGATGGGAAGCATCGTAACTAGAAAACCAATTGTGTCGTTTATTATCTGCTAATTGTTTACGCAGCTCACTAACTTCTCGTGATAGTTGGTGACCATCCTTGTTTTTGCGATGCCCCCCCCCCCCTTTTTTTGTAACGGTGATGGCGCCTACGCGACCTCTGTTTCTTACGAGCTTTTGCATTCAAGGAGCTCCTTGAAGAATTGCTACTATTGGAAGAGCTACCACTAGTACTAGACGATGTACTAGTAGTACTACTGGTATGATCACGATTAGAATTACTCACGATTTTCGATGGAACTCTTGAGAGGCGGCGATCAGATGGCCCTGGTATTTCTAGCGTCGCGTATATCAGCACATACTTTCGATTGATTTGCATTGTCTTTTCGTCGACTTTCAGAACAATTCACGTTATTCAAATCATCCATCCTAAAAAGAGAAATATTTTAGTAAAGGTTCATAGCCACAAGCCACAACCACCAAAAAGGACAATTTACGTAAGCAAATCTTACAAAAACCAAAACGAGGTAGAAAATTAAAAGACCATCGGAAAATATCATCCCTCACTTTAAAATAAAACAATAAGTTTAACAATCACGCATTTCTAAGCTGCTAGTGTGTTTGATTCCATAAGGTTATGAACAAAATCAAATATTCAGCACACTAATTATCCATCGGCCGAACATTATTGCCCGTTTAGTGCCTTCAAGCTTTTCAAACTCCGTATCTCAAGCTATCATGGAAGTAAGTATGAATCAATTTTCCTCGGTGCCTCAGCCTCAGTGCCTGATAGCACAAAACGAGTAAAAATATGTACACTCAAAATTGCTACAACTATTAAATATACAGGCGCTACTAAGTCAGGGTAGATATTTTTATTTTATTTTAAATGTAGGTAACAACAGATGCTGAATCACCTGGCTGACTCTTCTGTACGCATCGGCTTGCGGGTGAACCTGGATAAAACCAAGGTTATGTTACTTATGTTCAATGAATATGTACTACCGCAACCGATTGCGGTGCACGGCACCGTCCTTGAAGTTGTTCAAAAATACGTGTACCTTGGGCAGTCATTGCAGTTAGGTAGTAGAAACAACTTTGAGAATGAGGTGAACAGAAGAATTCAGTTGGGTTGGGCAGCATTTGGGAAATTACGTCGAGTCTTCTCATCGTCGATCCCACAATGCCTCAAGACGAAAGTCTTCAATCAGTGCGTCCTATCCGTCATGACATACGGAGCCGAAACGTGGACACTGACGGTACGGCTAGTCCACAAGTTCAAAGTCGCTCAGCGGGCTATGAAAAGAGCTATGCTCGGAGTTTCTGTAAGGGATATAATCAGAAATGAGGTGATTCGGCAGAGAACTAAAGTTACCGACATAGCCCACCGGATTAGCAAGCTGAAGTGGCAGTGGGCTGGGCATATTAACCGCAGAACCGATAACCGATGGTGTAAACGAGTTCTTGAGTGGAGACCGCGTCTCGGCAAACGTAATGTACGATGCCCGTCTAGCAAGTTCATCTAATTTATATTTTAAATCGTTATTCTCTAATACTTTTAAATACGTTCTAGTAAACTTATCACGAAATGATGCATTTTTGTATTTAAGAACTGACTACACTAGAGGAAAATTAGGGCTGTGACAGCCTAAAACACATTTTCAATAAATGACGATGATTTATGCGACATATATTTTTTAAATTATTATTACGTAATTAGGTACTTTAAGATTTAGTTTCATTTAAGTATTATTTTTTACTTTTTAAAGGGAAATTTTTGTGTCGGGGGTTTTTCAATAATTTTAATTTATTTTTATATTTTATACTTTATAAACAATAATATGTTATAATGTAGATTTTGTTAAATTGTAAATAACTAGTCTAGCCATAAATACTGTTACATAAAACCTTGTTTTTTACAACTTATTTATTATTCTGAATTTGAAAAAATTTCTTGCGATTTTGCGCCATTTCACATATTTTATCGTGTTCTTTATCCAATTACAATATGGAATGGGGTGTTAAAGAAAATAGGATTGAAGTAATCGCCTTGCACAAAGTGGGTATGAAAAAATTAAGCGGGCAGTCAACAAAGTAAGCTGCGTATACAAACGCTCCGTTATTTTTATTGATAAAGTGGTGACAAAGTGGTTGCTCGAAGTGTACTTTTGCCTTAAATCTATCTTCATACACCGAGGCATAAAACAGTGAGAGTGAAACTGCCAAATATAAAGATTTGAACTGTGTTTTAACCCAAAATCGTGTGCTGGAAACATAGACAAAAGTTTAACTACCCTCTTATAATGAATTTTGTGTCTTCCAAAAACGTTGTTATTAGATTCAACTCATGCTACAAATACGCGTGAGCGTGTTACACTAAAAAAGATACTATAATGGTAGCGTAATTTTGTCTAACAAAGTTAAGTTGCAATAGCCGAGATGCTTCATGTACATACTAATCGTTAGTGTATCGTCTGCGGGCCTGTGGAACAATTCCCGTCTTGAACTATTATAATTTTTTTCTTTATAATTTTTTTAGATTGTTTCTCACTTTTTTTTTTAAATCTGGCTGGCAAAATAAACAAGTTACCTATAATACCGAAGCTGAGAACATCGATCACGCACGCGGCACGGGGTGCTGCTTTGAAAATGAGTGTACTGGCGCAGCGTTGAAGTTTTTGTTGGCTAACCTGGAATGGTGTTATGGTGAACTCAACAGATAGAGCCACTGATCTGAAGTTTAATTTTATTGTTTCCAAAGAGTAGGTACTGTTTTTTTTATGTATTGTGACATTGAATTCTAATGCAGACATTATTGTTAATGAATAGATTTGATGTGATTTTGGAACTTGACGAACATTTTATGGAATTTTGCTTTTGTTAATTAATTTCTGACATTACATATTATTATTCATTTTATTTGACAACAGTGGGCACTTGTATCCTATATCTATGATTCGAAAGATGTTTTTTTTTTGTCGTAGATTAACTCGTGACACTTACTGTTTTTTTTTTGATAATCTGACCGGTTTTCGGAAGTGGTTTTTGGTATTAAGTTCTGAGCTATCTGTCACCTCTCTAGTTCATTTCGATCCCGCCATCTAGCGCATACAATATAAAACTAAATTTCGTTTGTTACGTGGAGATGGCGCTGTTTGCTCCAAACCAAAATCTTCTAAATTGTAAAATGTTTTTAAACATGGCTGCCGGTTGGGTCTTCATTTATTGATATTTTTGTGAATAGTAATCTATTTTTTATTAATATTTCCGCATGAACCGTGTTAGAAGTGAAAATATGTCATAGTGGATCAAATTCACTTACACAATGACGTCTACTCCAAAGACTGAGAAATGCGGACAAGGTAAGTAGACTATATATATTATCCGTAACCATAATCGAATTTTAATTTATAGCGTTTTTTGCTCTTTTCTTGATCCTAGGTACCTAATTAAATTAATTTGTTAGGATGCTAGTCCCCACTTTGTACAGCTTAGAATTTACTTTGAAATCGTTTATTGTTAGAATAAAATTTAGGTAGGTATGCCAAATCTCGTGAAAAAGAAAACAATGCCAAGTAAAATGAAACTATCTCTAACACAAGTTAAGTACCTCAGGAATTCTTAGCTATCTATTGGCTTTTTGAAACCTATTTCAAAACTTTGGTTTATTGACACAAAAACGTATGAAAAGGATTAATAATTATAATTTAGTGCTGTACTGTGAGTTTAGTCACAGTCTAAACTGGAAAACCTTGTCTGATACATATCATTTTTTTTCTTCCTTTAAAATTCCTATCACAAGTAATTGACTGACTTACCTTAACATAAAATGACAAGGTTTTTAAAATTTATATTGAGGCTATGTACATCAATCATGAATAATATACTATCTCAATTTATTATGGTATGTGCCAAATAACAAGGAAAATATTTTTAATTTTCCTTATTTGTAAATGTACGGGGTGGAAAATATTTTAAATTATCCTCAATAGTTATCAAAATTGGTTTTCGGATGTATCTTTTAAGTTTTATCAAACTTTATGTGATAGGATAGTTAACATTAAAATTGCTGCTGTAAATGTTTTATTGTTAAATGTCCAACATAGACAGGGTTTGGTGGCAGAAATCAAAAGCTTGGCATTAGCTCAACCTATAGCCAAAACCAAAATGTCAAGTTGTTTACTCATTGGATACCCTCTGACCATTAGAATGTCGGGTCAGAAAATCATTCTTTCAAAACATTATGTCAACTATGAAGTACCAATAGGTTTAACAGTATATGGGAAGGCTACACTTACGTTCAACAAAAATAGATCAGTCAGAAGGACTGAACCAGCCTCATTTTTAAAACTTACTACTGATAAAAGTTTTCAAAACAGTGTATGATGTTATGATTATGATATTGTATTGGTATTGGTAACGGGCTCCCTTTTTCGCATTTAGGCTCTATGATTATGATAATGGATATTTAATTTTTTGCCAAAACTTCATCTTGTATGGTTATTCTTCAAAAATAATCCTTACATCTAAAACGAGATTTTAAACCAAAACTTGCCAAAAATCTTGTTTATTGGACCTCCCAAAAAGGGGATAGATGCCTACTCTGGCGGACAGTTGCCTAATGTAAAAAATACTTCAAAGGATACTTGCCTCATGCGGGGAGAGATGCCTCGCAATGACTTTTAATTTCTTAATTTGTTCATTGGAATTCAAAATTTCTGCATATAGTTTCACTGTTTTAGACATGCCCAACAATATTTTGGCATAGGAGATGATTAATGTAAAAATTGAGATTGTGTTTCTTTTTCAAGATTATGGTAGGTACTGTTATTCATTTAAAGATGGCAGCGATGAAAACGATAATTCAGTACCATCCATGCCATATCAAGAATAGTTGCCCCTAGAGCAACTATCTTTACAAGTAACTAGGCCTACTATCCTTTTTGCTATGGATACTTGCCTTTTTTATTTGCAAATAAATAAAAACGATTTAGCAAAAATATTTAATTCATAGTGTTAGTTATACTCTAACTAAGGCATGCAAAAAAATTAACAGTGAAGTTATATCACAATCAGCAATAAAAATATTCAATAGAAATTACTTGCCAATTTACTTTTAACGCCTGTCGAAGTTTCGCTGCGACAGATTTTCGCTCGCACTGACGAAATGAGTCCGTCTATCCTGACCTGACGGTTTACATGATTCTGAGGTCTGTAGGAAGAATAGTTACTATTACTGTAAAGTGCTAACGCTTTTAACGTACTTACCTAACATAGTGTATTGAAAACCAGGGCAAGTAGGTAGGATCCCACTGAGGTGACTATCCTCCGGCTTTTACCCTATACTCTACGTAAAATAATTCCCGCCTTAAATAACCAATCCATCTTTAGGGTTCTGTATCCAAAGGGTAAAACGGGACCCTGTTTCTAAGACTTCGCTGTTCGTCCGTCCGTCTGTCCCGCAGTATCTCATGAGCCGTGATAGTTATACAGTTAAAATTTTCAGTTATGATGTATTTGTGTTGCCGCTATAACAAAAAATACAGGAACATAATATAATAAATATTTAAGGGGGGGTTACCATACCAACAAATGTGATTTTTATGCTCGTTTTTGCTCGATATTGTTAACGGCAACTGGTAGACACTTGAAATTTGCACACTTTATAAATAAATAATTAAAATTTAAATAAAACATAATATATTTACGGCTTCCATACAAATAACATATTTTTTTGTCGTTTTTATAGATTGTGGTATAAAACCCTTCGTGCGCGAGTCTGACTCGCACTTGGCCGGTTTTTAATACCTATTTTAAAATTAAACTTGCAGAAACTTTTTACTTTTATTACCCTACTAGCGGACCCCGCGCAAACTTCGTATCGCCTCTGGAAAAAAGTATGAACAAATAAATTTTCTTAATGTATGTCTTTCCAACGTTTCTAATAAGTACCTACTCATTAATTATCCTATTTCCGACGAAGACAAATCCAAAAACACCAATATCATAAAAATCAGTGTAGCCGTTCTGTAGCTCTATGTGGTGTAACTAACGCGACTTTCTTTTACAATAAATACATATTGATAATAATATTTAAGACATGCCTCACTGGGCCATACAGCAGAGCCATCTAGTCCCAAATTAAGCTACTATTAAGGCCCGAGTTCACCAATTTTAAACAGCAGGTAAACATAGATTGACGATTAATTTGACACAATTCCCATACAAAATATGTCAAATTATATTTTAAACGCTGTTTAAATTTTAACCGTTTGTTGGTAAACTCTACCATTTAGTACCCTGTCGTTTGGGGTATTACTAGACAACCGATAAACTTACTTATATACTTTTTTTTTTGTAAATACATACTTATACGTGGGTAACAATAAAAATGTTTAGAACTGGCCACTTAGGCCCGAGTTCACCAACAGACGGTTAAAATTCAAACAGCGTTTAAAATATTATTTGACATATTTTGTATGGGAATTGTGTCAAATTAACCGTCAATCTATGTTTACCGGCTGTTTAAGTATTGGTGAACTCGGGTCTAAGAAACATTGCCAATGAAAACTTTTTTTTAATTTCAATTTTAAAACTCTTTGGTAACCTAATGTAGTATATTGCATTCATTTGTCATTTGTTTTTGTAAATTGGCGGCAAATCTAACACTCTTGTTACACGTGAAAATTAACCTAACGCGAGAAAAGTTTCGGTCAATGATTTATTATGACTTTCGTTGTGGGCTTACTTAACAACAAAGCTGTGATAGTCTGCGATTAGCATTTCTTACTGAAGCCCCATCTCGTGCTACTATTTACAATTGGTTTAACGAGTTTAAGCGTGGACGTAGCAATCTCAATGATGATCCGCGTGAGGGACGTCCTTTAACAGCGACTACTGAAGATGACATCAGTGCTGTGCGACGCTTGATAGAGGAAGATAAGAGAGTGACCTATCAGCAGATACGGGCAAGCCTAGGCATTGGCATGACTCAAGTTCAAAAAATATTACACGAACATTTAGGCGTCAGGAAGCTTTGTACCAGATGGATTCCCCATACTTTAACCGACGACTAAATGTTAGATAAGTTCAACGGTGGTGACTCAAATGCTGTATTTGACATCGTCACAGGTGATGAAAGCTGGATACATTGCTACCAACCAAAAGATAATCAGCTCAGTGGGTGTTTCCTTTCGAGGATCGGCCAACTAAAGTAAAGAAAGGAAGAAGTCAAGGAAAAAAGATGATTGCCTCATTCTTTGGTCGGAAAAGTCATTTCGCGACAGTTGTGCTAGAAGATAGGACAGTTAGCAGACTGGTAGGTATGTCAATCGCTGTTTGCCTGATGTCTTGGAAAAAATTCGACAGCAACGCCCTCGAAGCAGGATCCTCCTTCACCACGACAATGCTTCAGCGCACTCCGCAAAACGGACTTTTGAATATTTGACTATGGCAGGTGTCGAGATAATGAGTCATCCGCCATACAGTCCTGACCTGGTGCCATGCGACTTTTCATTTATTCCCAAGAACTAAAGATAAAATTCGAGATATTCGCTTTACGAGCTGAAGATGCGGTGAAAGCGTACGAAAATGCCATAGAAGAGATCCCTAAGGAAGAATGGGCCCACGCTTTTCTCAGTGGTTCCATCGAATGAGACGATGTGTAGAAACGAACGGAGATTACTTCGAAAAATAATAAAAGTATTGGCAACTTTCTACATTAAGCCGTTTTTCATTTTCTAAACATTTTCAGTGTTACCTAAGTAATACATAGAAAACACCTAGACCAGTACAAACAGACATGTTCATGCACACAAATATTTGTACTGTGCGAGGATCGAACCCGCGACCCATGGCTCAGAAGAGGCGATTACTACCGCTAATCCAAATGGTCGTCAATCGTCAAATAGATAGATAGATAATGTGAAGGTACTACCTATTATTATTTATTATTGCGGCGTTGGTCTAGTGATTTAAGTACCGGGCCAAGATGCGGTCCTGGGTTTGATCCTTAATCCTTCAAAATACTGCTTAGAATATTTTTAAGTTTATCGAAAATAAATAAAAATATACGACGTCCCGGGTTTTTTACTAACAATTAGGAAAATTGCTTATGATTATCTGATACAATTCCGCTAGAAACACTAAAGGGTACAGCGACTGAGCGCAGCATCCGGCGCGTCTGCAATCCCGCACTTGTTTGGTCCGTCCCTCTTGCCAGACCCTGATCTATACTTGCAATTAATTTATTAACATGTTAATGTTCCGGATTCGCCCACTGGTTAGTTGCTAAATAACGCGTGTGTGTATAAAAATAAATAATAATAAAATAATTCAACTGCCTAAAGAGGGGTTTGACTCTTCGATTACAAATAGACTTCTTATTCCATTGCGCTATCAAGCAAGACATTACTTGTATTCTAAACGTTTTTGCACGCTACAAAGCGCCTCCTTGATTTCAACAACTAGTATTTTAATTCTCGACAATTTCGAAATCTTATAATTATGTATACTGACGTCAAAATGGCGCAACAAACTTAAACCTGTATTATTTGTTTGACTAATTGATAGGAGGTACGAAATTAATTTGTCATTGTTTAGTCTCATAGTTTTTGTATTAACCCAAAAACAGAAAATACTATCGTCTGTTACGCTTAACACGCCTAAACCACTGAACTAATTTAGATGACATTTAATTTTGCAACAGAGATAGAAAGGAAAGGATTTAGGTTGCCAAAAGTATTCCACGCGGACGAAGTCTGGTCAAAACTATAAGTTATGAATTGTTGGAAGCAAAGTAGGTAGGTAGCTGGTTAAACTCCTCGATCTGACCAAAAGATCGAACACCGGCCACTTAGCTTTGCTTCTGTAATAGGTATAACCCTTTGATAATGTTCTAAGGTATAACCTAGCCGCATCGTATGTAATAAGTGGTCTACACACACTTGACCTTTATTTAACATGGAAAATCTAGTCTTTCGTAAATTTATTAGTATGGGAAATGTAATCACTGCTGCAGCAGCGGGGCTTAGTTAACCTTTGTAAAAAAATCACTTTATCTACCAAATTGTACACCGATGCAAAGCTGGAACTAGTCGCTTATGTTGTCATACTGAGCTCGGCTATCACGGGGCAACACTGTTATGTATTTTGGGATAAAAAAAATAATGGCACGATGAAGTAGAAGATTTGGCAGGTTTGTGTCGGATGACAATCAGCTGAAGATCTCAAATTATGAATCGAATTATGCATCGTGGTTCATTACTGTTGCCCTCTTTGCCAGCCGGTACGACGACTAGGTATTATGCTGTTTGAGTTTCTAGTCAATTGAGAAAGTTCTGTTCATCGTGTTTCCCCAGGCACTTAAATTGTCCGTGAAGTGAAAAGCGACGCCAACGGTGCATAAGTTAGTTAAATACAAATATATTTAGGTAGAACAGTATGTGAAATATGTATTCTCATTAGAATAATTTCAATGATGTAAAATAGACAATCCCGTGAGCTATACTTATTAATTTTACTTTTTTTTGCATTTTTATAACATAATCGCATTAATTAATTTGGCAAAATTGTTATTACATAATAAAAGCGGTGCCGGCCGACACATAAATAGAATAGCACCACTCCTTCACATATAATGGGTGTTATAAGAGGCGACTAAAAAAGTTAATATCACAGAGAAAGAAAAAGATAAACTGTTATCGCCAACCCGCATGCCAAAATGCCAAACGTGGCGATTATGGCAATATCCACCATTTGACGTGCCGTGCTGTCAACAGTGGACCGTTAAAAACTGATGATGATGATAAAATTAGGTAGGTTATAGTTCCGCCAAACTTTTAGTGCGCCCTAAAATTGTTAATTGAAGGGTTTAGCCTTAACTACGAGTATTTTAACTATTAAACCGGCTGAACTGAAGTTTATCTAGGTTAATTTATTACATTAAACTTTTCACTGTAAAATTTCAACATGTTAGTTGTATCTTCTAAGATCTGTCTTTTCCTTGCTCTACCTACACCAGTAAATGCACTAAAATACAGGCTTTAGCCAGCGCGATTCTGCGATCGTACATAACGGGACGGAACTCTCCGTAGGGTTATTTGAATTAGACATTCCTGAGTAGGTGCAGGCTTTGTTGGCTGGGAGGCGAAGTGTGCCGGTCGTTGCCTTAATTTATAACAATACCTATCCCCAGCCGTTAATTCCTTTTTATAGGGTTCCGTTTCGAATTAGTAAACCTTTAAAGTATCCATGTACTCGTAGCCTTATCTACAGTGCTAAAAAATTCGTCGGTAAAATTTCTCACTAAAAAGTAGTATTGAATAAAAATCTAATTAACATTATATTAATTAATGTCTCCAAAGAACTCGCCAATCGCACAGCAAAAGATCGTGGGTTCAAAACCTATTTTGGGACAGTCAGAAAATGGAGCCCGCATCAATAGGATATCCTAATATCCCACTTTCGCTGTTGACACCAGTCATAAACGAACCTATTGATGTTTAAAAATCTATTTCATTGAAATAATACCATTGTACATTTTCTCATTCGATTTATATCGATTGTTTCTAGCAGTAAATTAATCAGTTGACTTCATTTAAGAAGTGAAGTAAACCATTGTACATTTTCTCATTCGATTTATATCGATTGTTTTTAGCAGTAAATTAATCAGTTGACTTCATTTAAGAAGTGAAGTAAACCATTGTACATTTTCTCATCAGATTTATATCGATTGTTTTTAGCAGTGAATTAATCAGTTGACTTCATTTAAGAAGTGAAGTAAGTATTATACTTATTTGTGTACTTCTTATTATGTTCTGCGGTTTGATAACTAAAGAGACTACAAATTACGAAAGTTTTTACCACGCTTTTATTAGCTTGGGTTGTATCTATGTATGAATGTATGTATGTAATGGAATCTTTGAGCATATTTTTTACCAATTTCTAGAAGTATGATTAATTTGAAACTTTGCACACGTATCAAGGACCGATGACAATGCAATAATTTAATAACAGTTTTCCAGTTTTCCTCTGTAAGAGGGAGTAAAAGAGATAGAGCTAGCGCGCGATCTGTATCAATTACGATTCCTGCATAGCTTTGGACTTACAGTCGATAAAGAAGGAATCAAAACTTATAAACTAACTAAAAAGTAAAAAATAAATTATAGTTTGAAAAACTAAAAAACCACGCTTTTAAAACATATTGAACTAAAAAATTAAAAATAAAACTGTAGTAATCAATTGAAAAATTCATATTATTGTACAAAAAGCGTGGATGGAGCTTGATTTAGATTGTTGTAAATATTTTATCAATAATTTACTATATCTGTAGATATCATAACAAGCACCCTACGCTTTTTGTACAATAATATGAATTTTTCAATTGATTATGATTGGACCGATAACGGCCTTTCTATCTTTTTTGCTTATTATAATTTAATTGTCTTTCTAGTCTGACAGCTGCTTAATATCAATACGACATGCTTACAATTTCCAGTCTTGGCGTCTGGACGTGATCTCGGTCACCCGTTCCCTTTCCTCACTTAGTGCATTTTAATACGAACTACGATGCTCGCGTTTCTAAGTATGTATTTCAAACACCGCCGCTACACATGTAAATTATTTATAAAATTTATAAAATAATCTTCTATAAACGCTTGTAGACTTTTTGGGGGGAGTTGTCCCCATTTTAATTGTGTCTGGAAAAGTCTACAAGCGGATAATATAAAAATCTATTGCTGTTCGTTAGTCTCGCTAAAACTCGAGAACGGCTAGGCCGATTAACTGATTTGGGTTTTGAAATTTTTGTCGTAGTCCAGGAAAGGTTTAAAAATAAAGTAAAAACGTTAATTTCATATTCCCATATAAAGTGTTCTGCATCAAATTTTTCAGCCTTTTAGCGAAGGGTCAGTTTTAATGTTGTTAGGGTAGGTGATTCGAAGTACACAAGTTTTGATTACAGTTTTATCGAGTATACAAATAGAGTGACCAAATTTTTATAGCTTTATGGTTATTTCGTTATCATTGAACATCTAATGAGTAAGGCTATACTATGTTATGTTATGATTGAACTACAAAATCAACAGCCAAACATATTCAATAGTAATTTCTACACAAGTTGGGTGAATTTTAAGGACTATTTAATATGAAGGTTAAAGCTGTAGTAGAAGACGATATTTTTTGTGGTAAACAATGCCATATTTCGAAATCGACTTTTTTAAATTTTATTTTTGGGCATGCTCTTAGTCGGTTACAGATCTAAGGCAGCAGCGATTTCAATGATTTTCAGAATATCATAAGTATGTCAATAAGCAATAATTTGTCTCTTTGACTGTAAATACCATTGTAATAATATGTATACAGACAACTGCTTCCTAGTTTCTTATGGCCTGCTGCGGGCCGATCTGTGGCACTGTAACGGGACCGCGCTCAAGTCGTGGTCTCGCGACAAGCCGACCATCTATTTCCTTTAGAACGGTTCCGAATGTACTTATTTTAATTTGTACATTCATTTTTTATATTATTGTAATTTTTAACATAGACTGTAAAGTTAATTGTTTTGCGGGTTCTTCATCTTATTTTTATGAGTTTCCGAAATCTCAAATTCCTTTATCATAAATTTTCCAAACGTACATACCTACCTACCTATTAACTTTGGTTGAAGAAACTAATGTGATGTAAATGTCTTGTAAATATGCAATGTATGATATAAAACCCAATCCAAAAGTAAATTTGAAGTCATTAAGAACCATTATTTTAATGGCTTATACATGTCCATCATCTATGATTGCGCATCCGTTCATGTTCAAATAAATAGCTTATGCAATTGTTTTGAGATTAACCTTTGTGCAATAAATAAGCTGCAGCCATGACTGCGCTGCAATGAACTATTTGATGTGCTACGTCGTACGGTCCACAAAGTAAAATCATACTAGATTTGTAAGTATAAATGACATTGTGTATTGTAAGTATTGTAACATATTTCTAAACCCTAATGCTCGTATGAAAATAGCTGAGATCCGTTATGAGGAACCCATTTGCACTTACCACATGTTGCCTCGATTACTGCGAGCCATTTACATAACGTCTTCCATGCAAATGTTCGTTTGAAATTTTGAATGCGCCAATTTAATTCTCCTTGGTGTTATATTTACTCATGTGGTGTTATAGTCGCATCTCGTCCTCATAGTTTTGAAGTACAGACGGATAATTTGATTACCGTGACTGAGTACACTCATCTTTCTGTTAACTGCAATAACAGCGAAAAGACGCCTAACTCTACTTTTGTTTCACAAGTCACTAGGTCATCAAAGTGTAATTAGACCAAACCTGGCCAATTTGTGATCTCGGGGATTCGTCAGAGGAGGTCATGAATTTAGATAGAAATATCAAAGTTAATGTTACTGTTTAAATGTACTGTTTTTTTAATAACAAAAATAAATCTGATCTCTCTGTCTCTAATCGAGCGCAGTGGCCCGCATTGGATAAGGACTGCCATTTACGTTCAGATGTGGTCGATAAAACGCTTCTATATGTGGATAACGATAAAAATATCTCTACAAATTAAAATTTCATATTAATAAGTCTTGTATTTTTTGAGTTTATTCGTTTCAAATATAAATATACAAATACTTTCTTTTTATAATATTACTACCGGACTCCGCGAACTTCGTATCGCTTTAAAATAGTATTTGATTTTGACATCAAATATCAAATATGGCGTGATTGGAAAAAAATGTCAAAGACATTTTCTTAATTTTTAACTTTCTAACATTTTTTATACTAAGTTATTATTATATATTATTATCCTATTCCCGACGAATAAGCACAAATTCAAAAACACAAAAATCATAAAAGTCGGTCTAGCCTTTCTCGGGTTATAAGTGGTGTAACTAACACGACTTTCTTTTATATTAGGGGTTAAAATATGAAATTGCCGTTTTATTGTAATAGGTTCTTTGAATTGACATAGAATCTTCATGGTTTGAGGTTTTCGAATTTACCTTTTTCACATGGTTTCTATGATGTTCTTCTTTTAAAAAATGTGAAACATTTGAATATCGACTTTCAATTGTTTTTATTATTTAACTTAGACAAGAAAGATGGATACTGCGAAAATTCGAGTGATTTTTGAATACGAGTTCCGACGCGGAAGTAACGCGGCAGAAACAGCCCGCAATATCAATGTTGCGTTTGGAGAGGGATCTGCTAATGAACGCACCGTGCGATTTTGGTTTAAACGCTTTCGTAATGGAAACTTCGACTTGAAGAACGAGCCACGAGGAAGACCGCCCACACAGGTGATTAACGATGAATTAAGAGAGATGGTGGAAGCCGATCCTAATCAAACTACCCAGGAATTAGCGGCATGGTTTAACGTAACCTTACCCACAATATTGACTCATTTGCGTTAAATCAATAAAATAAAAAAATACGAAAAATGGGTGCCTCATGATTTGACTGATGTGCAGAAAGTAACGCGTGTTGAAACTTGTGTTGTCTTGTTGAATCGGTACAGAAATGAAGGAATATTAAATCGAATTGTGACATGTGATGAAAAGCGGATTTCTGTATGATAACCGTAAAAGAAAAATGCAATGGCTGACCCCAGGTCAAACGCCACAACAGTGTCCTAAAGCAAAACTTACCAATAAAAAGGTAATGGTAACTGTTTGGTGGTCTCAGCATGGTGTTATTCACTATAGTTTTTTCCGATCTGGTCCTATCAATAACGGCAGATGTCTATTGTGCCGAACTCCGAACAATGTTGGCAAAACTAGCAGTAAAACAGCCCCGACTCATGAATCGATCTTCACCATTATTGCTCCATGACAACGCGAGACCTCATACAGCACGAGAAACCGTTTTGACCCTTCAGGAACTGCAAGTAGAAACCATTCGACATCCTCCGTATTCGCCAGACCTTGCTCCAAGGAGGCAATACAAAATGCTTTCACACAGTTTGTGCAGTCTAGATCCTCAGAGTTCTATCACAAAGGCATAAATGACCTTCCTATTAGATGGCAGCAATGTATAGATAATAATGGTAACAATTTTGATTAAATAAATTTGTTAAAAATTAAAAAATTAACAATTTTGATTTTCAGTACAAATCGGCAATTTCATACTTTAACCCCTATTATAATAAGATAAGGTAGATAGAAAATAGATAAATGTCTAAAACATATTACTTTGATACTATAATACTTACATCGATTCAACGCGTAATTATAAAGTAAGCGTGAGAACTTTTATAGATTACTTTAATCAAAGAATACACACCAATTATGATCAATTAAGAGAATTGACAAATTGCTGTTGAAAGGATTTTGACCTTCGGTGTATAAGATATTGTTTTTAAATAGCTTCTTGGTGCCTTCAATATAGCTTCACACGAGTTTAGCCTTCCTGTTATTGAAATGATTTAATATATGATTGGTTGCTACCATTGTTACGGTCGATGAGCTCGTGTGTATAGGCCGCGCCATACTTTTAAGGTCGGTTTCATGTAGGTTTTTGATCGGGATCCGAATAGATTATTTTAGAAACAATATTTGCTGAAACTTATTGAAACACGATCAAATTCCGAGTACTACAAATACTATCAACAACGACGACTACAATAAGTTAAAATATCATAATCTATGTCACACACAATCTTATTCTATTTCTGAATAGCTTATCTTACTAAGATTATAAAGGCTAAAGTTTGAATGAATAATTGTACTCAAACGCACCAGATTGGATGAACTGATTTAGATAAAATGTTGCTCAGATATAGATAAAAATTAGATGCTTTTTATTCTGTAAGATTTAAGACTCCCTTGGGATGGATTTGTTCTCGTTTTTAGTGCTGGACATTATTTTTTGTATAGGAGTAGTTTATGGGTTGTTTTCAGGAAAGAGAGCCCATTTCATGTTTTAATGTAACCATTCCTGGCAAATTACAGACAACGGCAGGTCAACCTACCCAAAAAGTGAAAGGGTCAGAAAAGAAAAGAATTTGTTTTCAACTTTAAGTCCAACAAAAGTAGAGATCAATATCAATTGAGAAAATTTGACGTTTTTGGTAGGTTGACGTGCTGTTGTCTGTACCTACTTTTGAATTGCGTACATTAGGAATACAAATTAAGAGGAAACACAAGGGCCGTTTTTCCATACAAACGTAGTCCCCTGTTTCCTCCCTGGATAAAGCCAGTAGAGCAATAATTTTTATTACAAAAATCTATGGCCACTATTAGCATGTTTCTATGTTTTCTGTTTTTTCATAAATTAATTAATAAAACAGATATGAGCCCTCAAAAATCGAAAAAAATTGCCAGATTTTCCGCTGTGTTCAAACATCCAGAAAACAAATTTGGCTAAATTTTAGAAAAAAAAGAACAACACGAACACGGCCAAAGCCTTTCTTTAATTTTTAATGAAAAAAGTATTTAAATCGGTCTAGTTTTGGAAAAGTAATCGGGGGACTACGAAACGTTGATTTGGTGTGCTTTTAGTAGGTATTTTCGGTCCAAGAAGCAGTTGTCTTTATCACACTCTGCGGTGAAGGCGTTTGGCACTGCGCGACAGCAATAGATTTTACAAATATGTACCTATTTTTCAATTCTCTCGCCCGTAGTGTTTCCTCTTAAGGGTCACTGATTAGTTCTACATTATTTCAAACTTAGTTCTCAAAGTTGATGAGATTTCCTATAAGTTCAATAAGAAAATTATACTTTGCAAACTTTTTCTGGAGTAAGGTTGTAGGTAGACCCTTAAATTAACCTAATATTTGAGTAATATGACATAACATTATCATTTTGTACCACAAATAATAATGATGAACCTAAAACTAAAAACCTTAAAAAATATAATAAAATAACTAAAATAGATTACGTCCCTTTAGGCAAGGATCCGAAGATACTGGCAGCGTTCCCCCTTTGAATAGCTAAACTAATTCTTTGTCCAAGGTAGCTGCCAGCTCTTCGGTCTCCTGTAATGTAGACTAACCTTTTTGCTATTTCCTTGAAAAGCCTTTTAGCGCTAGGACCCTACGTACCAAGGGTCTCGACACCGAATGGGACAAAATCATATTCGGAGCCTAGACCCCTGTATTTGCATGCTTTAGCTTAATAATTAACGTAGTTTATATTTGTCATCAACAATCATGGTTACAACACATAATAAAAGCAACATGTAAGTACCTAATTAATAAAAATATACACAAAATTCAGCCGAAGCTACAATATAATCCTTAATTTGAAGAAAACAGGCTGAAAAAACTTCCAAAGGAACGAAGTCGCAGGAAACAGCTAGGGAAAAATGATTGTAAATTGAGCTCGATGGCTCAATTTACGCAAAGTAATTACTGACTTCTGGCTATCTAGATAAATTTGTGCTTATGTATTTCATTTTGTCTCTGTTACGGGACTCAGAACGTGATGTTCTTTTTCCATGTCTGTCTGCGCTAGTTTACGATGTTGCTCTAAAGTGCAACGTAATTCGCTTTATCATTACTGTTTTCTTGTTTCATAGAATCGTGTTGTCGACTTTTGCAGTCACCGTTTTAAATTTTTAGCAAATAAAGTATAAGTAGCCTTAATCGTTATTTGGCAGCTTTGTTTATCTTTTCAGGTATCTCTATTGATAGGAATCAGTAATTCAAAAGTGAAAATAAGAAAAATAAGCGGAAACAGATCCATAAAACTCTAAATTAAGGAACGATTAGTTTAGTTAGATTTAAATACTTATTAATTTCGACGTTCCCTTGAATGTGTAAAATACGAAATGTAATTGATTCCCATTGTTTTTACTGCCCAAAGGATATGTACCAAAAGAGCACGGCACAATGTTTTTATAAACCAAAACAATTTTCCCTCCTCTGTTTATCGCATTAATAGAGTAAGGGACATTTTTAAAATGTATAACTTTATAAAACTCTTGTGTATGTATCATACTTACATAAAAAGTTAGTAAAAACCACTACCACTTTTTGTGTAGTTTGAGTTATTAAAGTAGGTACGGTTCCCGCTCCTGCGTTTGATGAGTTTGATGTGTCGCAGTATGATAGATAAAGCCGTAATATAGTTATATCCCTAGAAATATAATTATAAACCGTAACATAGTTACACGAAAGCGATTCATTACTGTCTTACTAGGAATATAATTATAATACGGTTTAAGTTATATTACAAGATTAAGTTTAGTAAAATAATTGTAGTGCAAAAAAACATTCAGGACTAAAGAGACGAAGTTTCCGCGAACTAAAAAAAAGACGTTAAAAACAATGACATGATTCTTCTTTTTGTCAGAACAAAACACAGAAAATTGTTTACCAGTCTTAAAAATAAATTAAATGTTTTATTTGAATTGTGATTTTACCGGAATTAAATAATGTGATATTTCGAATCTGTCCTACAATTTTTTTTACTCGAATTTAATCAAGGCATACACCTAAAATTTAGCGTCCCAATTTTACGAGTATGATACGGTACTTTGCTACGATATTTATAGTGGTCATTTTAGACACATTTTCTTCCTTGTACCTTATGAAATTATATATTATAATGCATTGTTGGGTGTAATGATCGGGTAAGCAGCTCGTATTGTATGATCCCGTTAGGCTAGGTAGCTCTAAAGCCGGGCTAGTTTATTGGAAAGTGAGTTGCACGGTCCATGGCTAGTCGCGTGAAGTGTAGCTACATTTTCTGTAGATAGATGAAGATTTTTTTTTTATTAAATCATTATTACATCTATCAAAGTAATACAACAGGTAAACGGCTTGATCTTAAATACTGCTGTAAAAAAAAAAACTACCTAACTAGGTACCTCATCATCATCATCAGCCTATCACAGTCCACTACTGGACATAGGCCTCTCCAATTGCACGCCACTTAGGTCGATCCTCGGCTTCTCGCATCCAGCTCCTGCCAGCCACCTTGCGCAAATCATCACTCCACCTTTTTTTTTTGGTCTTCCGGGGGAAATTCTTTACGCATACCCACTCTCCCACCGCCAACATTTCTCGTACAAAGAAGGGCCCGGCATACCCACTAAAATAACCCCCGGGGTGCACCCCTGCACAAAACCGCCGTTCCTGGGTTCGGGCTGGCCAAAGCAATCTCCGGACCCTGGCGGTGCGCCCCGGCCTTATGCCAGGGCTTCCTCCACGCCTAGGGAGGGGCAGTCCGGTGCACGTGGATCGCCCCCCAGACGAGTCAGGCCGTTTGGTGTGACCCGGGTCCCCCGACCCGTGCCACTGACCTGCTTAAGGGGGGGAGAGGAGATGTGCATACCTCCTCCTCCTAACCCCCCTTCGCCTGCGTCTGACCGGGTCCGCAAGGGCATTGTCCTCGCGGGCCCGCTCGGCGGCCTCCTTCGCTGAGATGATTTCCTCAGCGAAGGTGGCCACCGCCTCCCACTTCCTCTGGCTACCGAGCATTGCCCTGACTGCCCTTGGCAGCCTGAGATTGGGCCCCACGACCGCCCGGAGGGCGAGGCGCTGATCCGACCATGCGGTGCACATCTCAAACGTATGCTCCGCCGTTTCATCGTCAGCACCGCACTCGTGGCACTGGGGCGTTGGCTCCCTCCGGGTGACGTGGTGCAGGTAGTGACCAAAACAGCCGTGTCCGGTCAAGACCTGCACCAACCGGAAAGTCAGGGTGCCATGCCTCCGGTCCACCCACTCATCCAGAACCGGACGAATAGCCTCTAATCATCACTCCACCTAGCCTGAGGGCGTCCTACACTACGTTTGCCGAGACGCGGTCTCCACTCAAGAACTCGTTTACCCCAGCGGTTGTCGGTTCTGCGGCTAATATGGCCAGCCCACTGCCACTTCAGCTTGCTAATCCGGTCGGCTATGTCGGTAACTTAGTTCTCTGCCGGATCACCTCATTTCTGATTTTATCCCTAAGAGAAACTCCGAGCATAGCTCTTTCCATAGCCCGCTGAGCTGAGCTAGGTACCTGTTATACATAAATTATGTAACCTATCAACATAAGAGTTTGTAAATTTCAATAATTGTAAATAGGTAGGTAACCTTATTCATTTCCGTTATTTTTAATAATCCACTGAACTGACTTACAAAGGTGTGGTTACTTTCATGACTGGCGCTTCTTTTATTGTTTTATTTTTTACCGCCAAATTGCTGCACATTATAAAGCCGTTGGGATGGACTATTATCTTATAAATAATCGCTTTTAATTAAGTGTTCAATTTTACAGAGTTCACTATGAATTCAGCATTTTAGTATTGATATCGTTAAACCGTGACATATGCTTGTTGCGTGCTCTATAGCAGTTACTAGGCAATTCACAGATGCTATTGCATGTAGCCCTGGTGGCCACAATGCTAATGGTCAAGTGACACAGATCTGTAACACACTTGTACTGTGCTATTACCTACTAACACATACCATATATTTAAAATGCGCGTGTTTATTTTTTATTCAAATTGAGCAAAATCACTTTAAAAAAATACAATACCGATGTTAATCTCTTAAATCTGTACGCTTTGGATCAATAAGCGTGTTGTATTAATCATGTCATGGTTAGGAAATTAAATATACATTCGTTGTTTTTGTATTACTTAATTTTATTACAACATATCCATTTCAATTAATTTATCTATTTACATACTTTATGGTTTCTTAATATTATGATATTTCTGGGTGAACAATTACCATACAAATGGTGCTTACAATGTTTACGACGGAGGTACATACACTTTTGTTTTTTTTATTATTTAAAGTCACGTTTTGTTGCACACCTTGTTGTCGAGCAACGATTTTCGTCATTTCGTCATAGGTTGCAAATGTCCTCCGAGGCGAGGCTTCGAAACGCTAACTTACATTACAGTGTAGGAAGAGATTACGGTTGTTAGGTAACGATAACATATTAGCGTAGAATCGGTCATTTGTAAGGACAGGTGCGCAGGCGCAGTCGGCGATGTTGGTAGAGCCAACACTTTCACTCTCGCCGGTGTGACAGCAGCAGTGGTCCAACCTGCCGCAGTGCTGCCGCGTCGACGCCCTCGGCCGCACCGCTGTACTCTGCGCAAACGTGCGGGATAGCGACCGATCGGCACCCGGTGTCAATCTTATGCTCCGTTGCGCATGGACTCGTTGCTCTGCTGAATATCGAGATCGTGTTGTGAAAAACTCATGGTTATTATTAGTTCTGCTGTGTCGTGCGTTTCATGTGGTCATACAAAGCTTTTTGGTGCAAATCATTGTTTTTTTTTATTATTTATAACTACCGTAAATGTTAAAATTATAATAATGATTAAACTAAGGCATGACTTGTCAGCAAGTGAAAATCAAAGTGTCCAAAATCAAGTGCCGGATGTCGAATACCAAGAGAAAGTCTTTAATTCCTCTATTCAATTTCTATGTTTGTTTTCTGTAAACATTTATCGAGGTTTCGTAATCCCAGTAAATGCTAAAAAGCATTGTAAATTTCAATAGGACTTATTTGCCACGGATACTGTACCAATTGAGCAGATATTGATTCGTGAGACGAACTGCGTGGTGCCCAATTTTGTGGTGTCAAGGTTGTCGGGTCAGACTGACTGAACAGCAATCTGTGCGGAGTTGCGGCGCGTGATGCGTATGACGAGCGTCACGACGCTCACTGTAAATAAATAATGACCTAATTGTACACACGTTACCCGCTATTTCTGAATCTGACTTACATTTATATCATAGCAAGGTAAAACACTGGTTTTATCAGTGTGAAATACTCGTAAGAACGATATTTAATTCAACACAGTTGATGTTATAAGCTAGTGAAAACATCTAAAGAGCTTGAACAAAATGCCACATTACGACGAAAGTTTTATACACGATGACAGTCAAAACCAACGAAGAAATAAAAGGAGTTATCGGGTATTTAAGAATGGCCTAAATCCGATCAGTTTTTTAGAAACTACTGATGTATTTCACAATCTCGAAGACAGAGGAGCTTCTGTTCTGAAGAAGAATATAAAAAACATTAAACATCGAAACAACCGCAAAGCTGACTGTGTAATAGCTACTAATACAAAATATAAGACACCGGACATTATAGTAGACCACTGTCCACGGGTTAGAATTTTTGACACTAGTAAAAAATATGATGACATAAGTAATAATAAAGTATTGCCATTAACATCATGTAAAAGTTTTGACAACTTGACGATTAAACAGGTAACGACTATAGAGAAGATAAGAAATGGATTCAGTTTGCAAAATTTATTAGATGACGGAAAGCTCAAACATTATGCCTCCCCTTCGGAAGATGTTGCGGTGTCAACAAGTAGTGATGTTAAAAATTCATATTCTGTGGTGGACGCACGTCGTAGACCCATGCAGCGGCGCATATCAAGAAGCACCCCGGCGCCAGGTGTTGGCGTTTACCGGCAATTTATCGGCGAAAGATTACCTGCAATAAATAATAAACACGGTACGAATTTTGTTTCAAAGAGCTACCACCTAAGATGCTCTATACTTACTTACTAATAAAACTATTACCTATGATATGGCTCAAACTTTCGCAGTGATAACTATGTTAGAATAGGATGACAATGCATCGTAGTGGTGGCTCAACCGTTTTCATACAATTATAACACGTGTTATGAACTTATGAAATGTATGAAAATTTAACTCTAAACTATCAATAGGTAAATAGGTAATGTCCACGGGGTTGAAATATACATAAGTAGATCAAATATTTTGATTTCAATGCTTTAAATCTTTGCCTTTTACATGAAAATGTCCTATACTGATAGTTTTCAATTGCTGATTATAGAGAAGTTATGATTTATAGTGGCTCTTATTGTTAATTTGTGCCATATATCCTGTTACTAGCTGTTACCCGTCACGTGCATGTCACGATGTTCTTTAAATAAAAAAAGAATTAAGTAGATGTATAATATGGGAACCGTTTTTAAGTATGAAAAGTGGAACATTTTATATTTTGACCCCTAGACGACCACTACACAAAAAATCATTATGGTTCATAGGGAATCAATCATAGGGATTAAAACATTAAAATATTCCCCGGATATTTACTAAATATTTTTTGAATTATCATCATTAATATTATAAATCTATTGCGCACTAATGTGAATGTTTGTATGGATGTTTGTTACTCAAATGTGATTTGTTCAGTTATAACGTGATGTTATCGTTACGAGTATTTTTGATATTTTTAGTAAAAAATCTTAATTATGGCGCGTAAATGTGTTAATTCTTGCTACATAATTGTATGGTAAGGTGTCCCATATTGACCAAAGATGCTTAATAACAAAGCCTAGAAAGTGCTTACCTTATTTTTCCAGCCTATAATCTGGAATATAAGCCTGCTTTTTATCCCGAGAAATAATTCGTAACTCATTACATACAAGTATATACTATAAACGCAAATAAGTTTTTTTGGTTGTCAATCATATACGTAATGTGATATGCAGTTTCATTGCCGTATTGCAAAATTGAAAGTTGGACGTAACTAGATACACCCATGCTCTATTTCCACATAGCGAAACGGAAGAGAATGTAGTCTGGAGAGCTTTCAGTTTTTCTTCCTCGTTGTGTCGTTGCGCTTTGTAAAGCGCTAAGCTAGTGCATCTAATGAAATGCTCGATCTTGTATAACAAGGCGTAAGAGACGCGGGAAACCACACCATTGTGTCCATATTCCTTTGTTGCGGTAATGTTAAGGCCGTACACAAAAACTACGTTGAATAATACCTCCTGAATACTATTCTTCTCAAGTAGAGTCGATTGGCGTAATTTTTATCGTTCTTACATACTACCACTTTCAAACTTACCTACAAAGTTTGCGGTTATTATAATCTTCTTATCTATTATATTAAAGAAAGTCGTGTTAGTTACACCACTTATAAATCGAGAACGACTGGACCGATTTTTATGATTTTGGTGTTTTTGGATTTATCTTCTTCGGGAATAGAATAATACGTATTAAAAACGTTGAAAAGTTAAAAAAAAATCTTGAAATTTTTTCCAACCACGACATGTTTGATGACAATGACACTTAAGGTAGGATTCACATCGACCAGCGCGCATCGGAGCGCGTCTGAGCGCACCTACACGGCCGTAAAGAAAATGATATTTTATTAACAGTTCTTAACATCTTAATTATTATTGCTTACAACTGATACATTTTCGATCCGGACGGATGCGCGAGCATGCGTCGGAAACCGGTCGGCTCCGAGCGTATTCCTCGGAACACAAGCGACTACGCTCGGCCGCCGTCGGCACCTCTCGTCTACCGTCGCATGCGCTCGTCTACGGTCGCATGCGTTCGGATGCAGAATACAATGTGAGCAGTAAACGACTCTTCACTAGACTGACTGCGATGTGACACTACGAGTATACTGGGTTGATGCCAGCAGATACGCGCGCAGACGCGTGTATTCCACCGCATTTTTGGCCGAACTGACGTGGTCAGCTACGGTCGCATACGCGCGCATACGTTGCGCTGGGCGCCGTTGCGCGCCGGTTGATGTGAATCGTACCTTAGACCCGAGTTCACCATTTCTTAAACAGCCGGTAAACATAAATTGACGATTAATTTGACACAATTCCCATACAAAATATGTCAAATAATATTTTAAACGCTGTTTAAAACTTAAACGTCTGTTGAATCAAATACTATTCTGAGGCGATACGAAGTTCGCGGGGTCAGCTAGTTGCTTAATACAACGTGTTCCTTTTGATATCCCATAACTCTAGGGCAGTGTTTCCCAAACATTGTACTGCCATGGCCCTGTAATTATCACACTGCCCCTTTTGTGACCCACTTAATACTTTTAAAACCAAACTGGTTCCATTAGGTAAAATTAAAAATAATACACATTTATTAATAGATTTTTTAAAATACTACTCTATAGTCACTAAATTTTAGTGCGTATACTTCGACCGCTGCCTATGTTTTACTAAAGAATGTAAGTTCCCCGGAAAGAAGAATATTTACCATGCGTCGATGATCGATAGGTATTATTTTATAAACAAGGCGGGAATTTTGCGACCCGGTATTTTATTTTGATGACCCGGTACCGGGTCGCGGCCCGGCAAATGGGAAACGCTGCTCTAGGGTATTAAACAGAATTGCATAATTATAAATTATTTTTAAATTATAATTTTTTTAAATTTAATTTTTTCATCTATACTAAAATTATAAAGCTGAAGAGTTTGTTTGTTTGTTTGTTTGTTTGAACGCGCTAATCTCAGGAAGTGCTGGTCCGAATTGAATAATTATTTTGTGTTGGATAGTCCATTTATCGAGGAAGGCTTTAAGCTATATAACACACTGCGACCAATAGGAGCGAAGAATCAGTGAAAAATGTTGCAAAAATAATCGCGATCATAATAACAGAAATTGACGCGGACGAAGTCGCTGGCAACAGCTAGTACAAAATAATTCTAAAAAGTCACGACTGTTTATGTGAAACACCCCTACCTTGTTATGGATAAACTTTTGAATGAAATTGAAAACCATTTACTCGTACCTACTTATCAATGAAACACCCACACACGTCAATGTTTTTTACAAGTTAAGCTCTCCCGCTACTTTACTACTATACGATTCGCCATACTGGTTACATTTTTTTAACAAATTTAACTATAATTGATGTTATATTTCGAAACTATTGATTTTTGAACCACATGTTCTAGGGCGTTTTATATTATTTTTGCCTATAGAACATAACCTTAGAGTTATAGGATATCAAAAGAAACACGTTGTATATTTAATAAATCTGTAAATAATTCAAATTACCTAAATGCATTCAAACTTTATTTTACTTGTGTAATTTTTTTTCTTTAAACAGGTTTAATTTTCTGCTATTATAATTATCTACTTTTTTATGACTTACCTACGTTATTATTTATAATGCGTTTGCAGAAATTATATACTGTTAAACGTACTGTTCGTGTACATAAGAAGTATGTATATTCCGTGTAGTCGTTATCATGTTTCCTTTTGTCAGTTAGTTATTGATGCATGTTCTTTACTGTGAAGGGTCGAATGGAGACGATAGGACATGGCCGTCTTACCGATGCTGCATGCTAAGTAGGTTTTTAATATCGGTAACTTTATGATGTGTATAGCATGACGCACTCGGGCTGGTAGCGAGGTCTGTACGTCCGTCGCAGTCAGTCGACGCAAACAGCGGCTTTGGGCGCGTCCTGCTGTCGCCGCGATATTTATTTATAAACGCACATCATCCAGTGATAAACTTGTGTTTACTTACAATTACTTCACCCTTATGGATTAAATTAATTGATGTTTATTTGATATAGTCTAGTTCTACAAAGGACATACAACTCGTGTATGTTTATTGTGGTGACGAAAACCTGACTTACGTCATTGTCCTCAGGTAGGTTCAACTCATTTAAGTCCAATTAGGTTGATGTTTCGCAATTGAATATTTAGTCGTTATATTTACGCATTTCATTTCATATTTGTTTTTACTAATACTTATGAAATATAATATGCATACGAAAACACAAATTGACTTATCCATTTAATAATACGTACATTTACACTAAATATAACCTTTTTGATGTTTGTTGGTTGATTGATTAGAAAGTAGGTACGTAGGTTGCTATTACATTCACAAACAACTTCAATATCAAGCGACCGATTCGTTGGATTGGATACTTTTCCTTATATGGTCGCGTCCCATAACCAGCATTTTGCAGTTTGAGCAGGTTAGCTACTCCATTTAATACTAGCAATGTATGTACCTTTTATTAGTTAGTAATTCCTATATGAGAAAAATCGCTAAAATGCCTTTCAAAGTAAGCTGACATGGTTTTTTTTTTTTTTTTTTTTTTGACGGACCTATCACTGAAACCCCATATGGGAGGCTTTAATCAGTTAAACCGGGCAGAGTGTGGCGAGCGCTGAAGGCGCTCAGCCTAGGTCCGCCACGCTAGCGGTACTCCGGTGCGGCCGAGGGTGAGGCTTCGCGAAGCGAAGCCTCAGGCTCGCTCGCACCGGGGCCCATACTAGCGGGCGTGATCGGGCCAGTGTGGGGTGCTAAAGGCACCCTACCAAATGGCGAACCCACCAGTGGTGGCGCCGCCGGAACCGGAGATGCCGTGGCATGCCGGATCACGGTCGGGCTCCATTCTGGCGGGCCCGATCTGGGAGGGGGGATCGGACAGCGACCTCAAGGGCGCCTCTGTAGGCTCGGACCTCGGCTTGGGTCGCCGTCCGAGGGGGGGGGAGCTGACATGGCTTTGACTGTACTGTGATTTAAAGGGGATGTAGTGATGTACTGTTAAAAGGAATATTTAAAATAATTTAAATACTATTTTAATATTCCACATACTGAATATTATGTCGTCTTTACGTCGTTATGTATAGGTTTATTATAAAAGGTATACTCTAAAATTCGGGAGTGTCTGGTAACTAAGACTGTTTAGTCCTATTACAAAATTTACACAACTTGTTTAAAAATAACTGTAGTCTCATTTTCGATTTATTTTACAAATGTGCAATAATCACGCAGTATATCTGTTAAAATTTTGCAGTAGTAGGCGTTATTAAAACCCCCTTTACAGCTTAATATTATGTGAACTGCCCCTTACCGGCTATTATCGCTTCACTAACGGTAGCTACACCCACAAATTTCTTACTTCTGTCTATACACAAAAACTTGGAAAGCGTAACTATTAGCTGCACTTCTGGATAGTAATAGGTACCTACGTACAGACCTATTTGACATAATATTACGTTTTACTACAGAACCAGTCACTTCTAAATGAATTACGTTTTCTTTAAATATAAACAAACTTCATCATCATTCTGTATAAATGCTTCTCCAAAAGTTGGATTTTGTCATAAACTCGGTTGGCAGGCGGGTGATTGGACAGAAGACGATGCTGCCTGTCCTCTCCTGGTAGTACTTCTCTAGTCTCCTCTTCCGAAACCCATAGGAAAAAAGTAGTGCTTTTCTTTTTATGTGGCTTCACCGCATGACTTAAACCTAATCTGGCCCGATCACGCCCGCTAGTATGGGCCCCGGTGCCGGTGGCCGCACCGGGATACCGCTAGCGTGGCGGACCTAGGCTGAGCGCCTTCAGCGCTCGCCACACTCTGCCCGGTTTAACTGATTAAAGCCTTCCATATAAGGTTTTAGTGATAGGTCCGTCAAAAAAAAAAAAAACCTTATGTATCACTTATGGATTTATTTTCTGATTTGTTGACTTCAACTATGAAGTCAACATATAAACTTGAAAAATTTTGTCTCAGGCGGGACTCGAACCCGCATCTCCTCGCATGCCGGGCGGGCGCCATACCATTAGGCCACCGAGACACTGCGACACGGCGCGAATTTTTCAAGCATATTCTTACGCTGTAAGCCAGCGTTGCTTCATCAAATGTTAGGAGTTTGCACCCTTAACACCCGAAAGAAACATCTTTGCAGATGTTTGACAGTCAGTTAAGATGAAACAGCTATTTATATACTTTATTTGATATTTTAGCAACTTAATTGCACTTATAACTCGAACCCGCATCTCCTCGGCATGCGAGGAGATGCGGGTTCGAGGCCCGCCTGAGACAAAATTTTTCAAGTTTATATACTGATATTATAAGTGCAATTAAGTTGCTAAAATATCAAATAAAGTATATGAAGTCAACATTAAGGAAATGACATTGGAAGTTACGCAACAGACCTTAAAACGTGTTTATGTTGCTTAAAAAATACAATATTGATTTATATTCTGATATTTCTTTAAACTTATTTTAATATTTGCTAAAATTTTACAAAATATGAGGTTTGGCTGACTCAAGTCACAAATGATTAGTTTCTTAACTTTCTGAACACACACTTTCCTCATCACAGTGACTTTGCAAAAACACATAAATAGACGCGGGCTGACATCTTAGTGAAGCGTTTATTAAGTATGGTAATTTAATTGCAGAAAGCGAGGCTTGCGGTGAGCCGGGTTCGGGGCACCGCGGTTCGCTGCGCGGCGCCAACAAGCTGGCGCGTCGCGCGCGCTCATTCAAGGACGACCTGCTCGAGCGCATCTCCAACATGCGCTCGCCGGCACAACAGCATCATCCGCCGCACCTTTCCTCTGCCATCAGGTCAGACTTAACACACGTATCATGCCATTGTTGCTTAAGTCAGTCGCGGCGGTACACCAGTTCGTTAGACCGGTGCTTGCGATTGTTTATTATCAAACATGCATTCCCCTTTAGTGTGCCGATTAAAAGGATTGAATAACCTAAAGCTAAAATAGATAAAAATGTTGTAGCAACCAGTCAATTTTTTTATTTCTTGCAGACTGATACTGCTTGTAAAGTGTAAACGTTGTATGTATGTACTATTAAAAACTATGATATCTATTTTGTTTGCATTGTGATCAACAAATATGCAGACTATTGTTTCTTATCTAAATTGATGATAATTTCACATAGGTACATAATTCCGTTATCTTAACTGACAACGGTGTAAGAAAGTGTCGCTTGTAACAGTTTTATCTTGACTGTTACCGAAATAACAATGCTTTTGTAACTTTACACTAAATTTTATTGAAATATTCAAGTGTATAGATTGGCGACATTAGAGTGATGCGTAGTTAGCTGTAACCTTTGTACCGAATTAGTATAAGTTGTGATTGTGAGTTGTGTTGCCTTGTTGCAGTGCTTTACCGTTTCTGGCGCGCTAATGTAGCCATTGCACTAAATAAATGTGGATGTTATTATGAGTCACGATCGCGAGCACGACCCGAGCCACTGTCGCACTCATTAGTGACTGTCCGCTGAAATCTCATTAGTTAGTGCGTGCAATGTTAAGTGATTACATTTTAATGTCCGCGCCCGGTCTGTCAGCGTGACTAAATCGCGTTTTATTTATTGTGCGGCAGTGGACACGAGTTTTTACCAGTGTTGCCGCGTTGAGGTTGTTCGAAAGTAGTTCTCTGTGTGAAACGCCAAAGCGCCTAGTGTGGTTGTGGTCAAGTGTTCTTTACGGCTAGGCCGTAGTGAGGTGTGTTTAAATGTCGAACGCGGTGCGATCACCCGTCGGCGACTGGTTTAACAGACGCACGAATCAACTTCATAGAAGATTTGCCAACAATGTAAGACGGTACGTTTGTTAGATAAGCTTCGCGCTCTTCATGTTAAGATGTGAACGGTCGTTTTCTATTATGTTCGGTATCAATTGAACCTAATGGTTTTACGTCATCACTACCTATACACCTTCCAACAATTGAAAAATTTACTAAATTTTTGATTCAACGAAATCGCTATGAACTGCTTGACCAAATCCTTTATTTTACTAATAATTTATTTCTAGTACATTATGTTCATAAACCTTCTGCAACTCATAAACCCTCTTCAACACACTTGTTAGGTACCTTTTCGTTTTAGAATTTCTATATAGCATTCAGGAAAGTAAAGTAACAGTATATTATTATTATTTAGCTTATTTGTAAGCAAGTCCTGGACACCTACCTACCTAATCTGCCTTTTAAATTTGTGAGGCTCGCGACCATTCATACCAATAAACGTGTCTACAATACTTTTTCTGTTGACAAAATTCCGCTATCGAAAGTAAAACTATTTGAAGGAAATAAAAGAGATGTCCCGTAACAGGCCCAGACATTGTACAGTATTCTAAAAAATCAAGAAAAATCTACTGACTTTGGGAAAAATACAAATAACTGTATATAACGTATAATTTAGCGGCTCAAAAATAAATACAATCTAATAAATATCCCTCTCAATTAAGCATACAAGATGGCGTTTGACGAAAAAAAAAGATAAACCATAAACTCTTAAATGTCAGTAGGGGTCAGATTTCCTTCGTCAATATTTGACATAACTGTTCTTTTCAAGTTTTTGTCTCTCGCACTCGTCATAATCTCACGTGAAAAGCTAATATTATATCTTTCGCAAATATATATCCTTTAGGCATTAAATAAGTTAAAACTCTTTGTTTTGTTGTTTGTTATTAATACAACAAGCACAAGTAAGCAAACAATATCTCTTGTTCGGATCGAGATAAGCGATTTTGAAATTGTCAATACTGACAGATGTCATCAAAGTGTCATCTTCCGCCATGATAGTTTTTGTTGTTTAGTATTGCTATTCTAATAAGTTTATTTTTGTTTGAGCCATTAAACGAAGCCATTTTAAAGAATTTGGATAAAAACAAAGTGTGGTAGGTATATTGCCCTAACTTTTGGCAATGTGTACAGGTTCTGGGCCTAGCCTTCACACAATTTGGGACAACTCCTTTCCACCAAAAACATTTATTTTTGTGAAATAAGAAAATAAACAATTTTCAATATTATTGAAGATTTTCATCGGCTGATACATGAAAGTACTTAGTTTGTTAGTTTGACTATAACTGACAAATATTTTGTTGTAACAGCTAGTCTGTATAATAAATACGCAAATTTTAGTGTGTTGACAGCCGTAGCGGTATTTGCTCCTTACTATTTATTTTTGCTTGATCATTCATGAATTAAATCGAACCAGGGCCTCCTACATGAATATCAAATTTAACTCGTTGTTGTTATTCACGATAGTGGTGTAGGCTTTGCATGCATAATAGCATCTTTCGCAATCACAACACATTCCAAGTTATGACATTTTAATTATAAAGATATCCTATTGGTTTTTAAATTTAAGTGAACACTATTAGGTGAAATGAAAGCAATATTTACGGATTTAACACGCGTTTATTAGGATGTTTCGAATTGTTGTATACAGCGTTTATGATTGTTAATTCAGTTACTGACACTTTGTTGTAGTGATGATAAATCATGGGCCTAAACGATATTCCCTGTCCCTGTCCCTAATAACATACCCCAAAACCTCAAAACACCCGAAACAAGCTTCATCTTAACTGACTGTCAACAGTCAGTTAAGATGAAGCTTGTTTCGGGTGTTAAGAGTGCAAAAAACTCCTAACATTTGATGAAACAACGCTGGATTGCAGCAATAAGAATATGCTTGAAAAATTGACGCCTATGACGTAGTGTCTCGGTGGCTAAATGGTAAAGCGCCGCGCCCGGTATGCGAGAAGATGCGGGATCGAGTCCCGCCCGAGACATATTTTTTTAAGTTTATATACTTATATTAAAATTGAAATTAAGTTGCTCAAATATCATATAAGGGGTTACTATTTTTTGCCATGCAATTTTTTAAATATTATTAGCAGTATTTTCTCGTGAGAAAACATACCATAAACATACAGTGTACATTTCATGCCATGCCAATAAATTTATATCTTATAACTAACACCCAGTAACAAACATCCAAATCAATCGTCATCAGTCGGCCCGTGACCTCGGCTTGGTGCAATCCAGTCGAAACGTCGGGTAAATAAATAGGTATTTATACCTTCATAATATTAAACGCGATAACGACCCGTTAGTGTACTATAAATAATACAAACATCCAAACTTTCACATTTATTAAAACTGCTGTAGGTGTTTATGTCATCATTTTTGGCTTTAAATATGGAAATTACTCGCTTACGCAATTTTATTCCATACTAAGTATGACGAATTCAACAGAGATCATGTTTTGAAAGACTCTATTAAGGTACCGAGTGGACTCTATCATATTAACTAACATTATTATAACATAACTTTTTGTATCTATTTGATCTACAGGGAGCTTACTCACTCATACTTACCAAATAATTAAGTACCTATTTCAAAAGTTGTGTCTTATTCACAGATCACATTCCCCGCTTAGTCCGAAACTTCGGAACATGGGGGCGAAGTCCGTCACGGCCGAGGAGGGAGAAATCACGCCTGCCAAAGAACTGGAACGGCTAGTCAAAGAGGTTCATTAATGTCTACGATTTCTTTTGTTGTTTTAACGTTTTATTCGCTCATCTGATTAATTGCTATGATTGTCGTCGTCAATACCCTTTTTATATTTACAGGTTACATTCGGGTTGAAACACTTCTCTGATGTTATAACAAAAAGGAAGCTAGAAATGCTGCCGGATAATGGCACGATAGTCTTTGAATCTATTGCTAATATACACAAAGGTAACAGATTAATTAATTTTCATAATATATTGTCGTTTAAGTTCCAAAACTATTTTTTTCCGATACTCATGCAGAACTTAACAAATGTGTTCAAACTAAAGTATTTGATTTGGTTTGATAGTTACAATTCAAACCGAAATCCCGTTTTCTATAGTAAGTCGCAATGTTAGCTTTTCATACAAAACATCATATTAAATTTAATGCCCTGTAATTCATTCTTAACCCGTATAGTTCTTAGAGAGTTCTCTCCTTTGAAACTAGTGTTTTTTTTTCTTCAACGTTCTTTAAATATCGGTAAAAATATATTTGCTTGATGCGAATAAAGTTAACAAAAAAATTTATGAAAGCACCATGTCACTTAATTGTAATTTTTAAAAATAAGCATTCGCTCTTTTCTTGGCTAACTTGTAAGAAGTTAACCAAAATATCATTAAAAAAAATACTTGTTAACTTAAAAACTGTTTCATTTAATATGGGCTGTCCATATTAAATGAAACAGTTTAGCTTTAAAATAACGGCAACGTCGCTTATAATAACGTTATTATTATGTTGCTGTACTAAAAATTGCTACCAAATCATACCGTTAGGTAGTGAAATGAACATACCATTACAAACATACTTTTAATATGAATTGTTAACGTCATATATCAAGCCCTGGTTTGCTTGGCGTATACGGTTGTTGTACGTTGGTTGGTAATACGATAGTGTGAAGAGACTTTTAGTTAATTAAAACATTGCAGAAATAAAACCGTACTGCGGTCGATCTCCGCCTCTGATGAGCGCTGTCAAACGGCTGTGCACTGCGTTGGCGATGTTGATTCGTTTGTGCGACGAGATAACCGCGGTGAGCCTTCGGGCGGACGCCGGCAACGAGGAGATGGACACGTCGACGGCCGCACTGTCCCCGGAGCACGTGAGCTCGGTGGTGAAGGGCGTGACTTCAGCCGTGGAGGAGGTGGCGGCCCTCGCACAGCAGCATATGACGCGTCCAGCCCTCTCGCCGCGCCCGGCGTTGGTCTCGCCTCGTGCCTCCACACAGAGGAACTCATTGCCTGGTAAGTCATACCAGGACGGAAGAAAGACCTTTTCAAGCTATCAATTTTGTATTAACGCAATTTGACTTTGTCCTTTATAAATAACAAATAAGTGAAAGATAACAGTTCCGACACTATGAGCCACAACTTGTCGATAAATATGTTTTACTCTACCAACTAAATAGTTGTTGTAGTTAGCTGTCATCATCATCAGACCACATTTGTTTGCTGGAGACAGGCCTCTCCAAAATGAGAGTTTTGCCATAATCGCCCCGCTTGGCAGTCGGACGAGATGAAGATCGACGACCGCTAACCCTTTTAGTTGCTTCTTACTTGTATTGTAATGTAGGTGTTTAAATAATTAAAATTGAAATATTGTTAAAACGTGTAATAAAGTAAAATGCGTTTAAATACTGCAATTAAAAAGAATATCATGCATCTATGAGTTACCGTAGAGATTCAAGTGCATCTCGCATGTTAGCGTTATTTCGTCGATTACCGTTATTAAAAAGTTTGACAGTAATTTATAAACTTAACATTTATCGAGAGCCACTTTACGATATAATTTTCTGATGCTTACTTATACACATGCTATGCTATGGATTTTAATAACCTAATCGATGAACAATTTAATTAGACCCACTGAGTTCCAATTTCACGACCCGAACTAGCGCTAGTGAAACAAATAGTAAAGGAACCAATTATTGTTTGTTATAACTGACTGGGGCCTCATAGGGGAGCTCTAAATGAACTCCACCGCAGTTGACTCTACCTAGACAATAGAGAGAGCACACTATTCCTGACAATATGCTTGACGGTAACTTTGGCTTGTGGTTTGAATAAATAAATAATATATATTTAAGACATGCCTCACTGGGCCACACAGAGCCATCTAGTCCTAAATTAAGCTACTATTAAGTACACTATCGTATGGGGTACTAGACAACCGATAAACTTACTTATATACTTTTTTTTGTAAATACATACTTATAATACATAGGAAACATCCAGACCAGTACAAACAGACATGTTTATGCAAACAAATATTTGTACTGTGCGGGGATCGAACCCGCGACCCATGGCTCAGAAGCAGCGTTTACTACCGCTGATCCAAATGGTCGTCATAACTATACGTCATATACGACGTCATAACTATAAGCGTCTTTCTTTCCAACTCGCCTACCCAGCGTGGGAATCACGGTAAAACCCCTGCCGATAGGTCTGTATCCCTCGGTGGATTGATTTTGGCTAGTGATCATGATGATTATTCCTATATCGCAATACTTGCAATAACTGTATTACAGCTCATTAATAAATTAACTGTAGGTGTGATTTGTTAAGGGTATAATACTCGTATGTAAACAACAAAACACGCGTGTAGATCTAAATGATTCATTGTTACTAGGTTTTGTTACGTGAGCAGTAGATCAAAACCTTTATTTTATAAATGTAGATAACCACACATGATTCATGATCATGAATGTCCTACCTAACGGGAAACTTAAGCTTTGTCCTACTACGAAACTAGTCACGTAAACATATTGTAAGTATTATTTACATAATGGCTGCCTAATCATTTCTTACTCATAAATAACGCAAACTGATAAATGTCAAGGTTAATTCAAATAACGTATGTATCATTGTGTCATTTATTATATCAATACCAGTATCGAAATATTTGGTAAACATCAGTAAACTTTAGATAATAAAGGTGGACTATTTTGAAGCCATGATATTTACCAATTAAAGATTTGTTGACGACGTTCTTGATTGAGTAGGTCAATTATTCTGACTTTATTATTTATATTTTTTTATACTATTATGCATATTGCAGATATACCTCTCACACCTAAAGAGCTGTCGCTGTTGACCGGCGAAGGCGGCAACGAGTCGGCGGGTGTTCGCGCTTCGCACTCATCGGAGTCGGTCCTGGACGCGCCTGATGCTCCTCCACCAAAGCCAGCGAGGCCCAATAGGTGAGAGCCTGTGACCGAATACTTGAACACGTGTACGAGACACAGAACAGTGTACAACCATTGCTTTATTCAATTAAAATATTTGGGTATTGTTCAGAAAACCTTGCTCGAGTTATCATTTTACATCTTTTTGACGTAATAGGCATGCTACAGAATAATTGTTGAAAACATTATTTTTTTGTTGTGTAATTTCAAAAATGTAGCAATTTTCCTTCAACACCATCAATTGTAAAGATAAATATCAACTTAGTTAGAACTCAACTATAATAAACCAAAACCAAGATTATTATCTTGTAAAATTATTGTTAAATGTTTTTGCTTATTCAATATGAACTTATTTACGTAACTTTAAAATTGGCTGCTGCTTTCACCCATGAATTCATGTTCTATAGAAGGCAACTACGAAACAAATTTAATGCATTCAGTGCATTATTGCGTTTTGTGATGTGTTATCTAATCACACACAATT
Organism: Anania crocealis; assembly: GCA_949315895.1. Classification (NCBI taxonomy): domain Eukaryota; kingdom Metazoa; phylum Arthropoda; class Insecta; order Lepidoptera; family Crambidae; genus Anania; species Anania crocealis. The sequence continues at coordinate 18,097,177 of OX438880.1, read as the reverse complement.
ATTATTCAGATAGAAAATTATTCCTAGTAGAAATATGAAGGGTTTTTAAAGGTACGAATGTATCTCACGCAACAATCAGCTAGAGAGAAATCGTTGCCAACAAATATTTTATATTGGATTGAATACTTACCTTTTTTTAAATATGTAAAATGTAGAATGGAGTGCCCAATTTATCAATTCACTGTAGTTATTCTTTAGACTCATTAAACCACTTTTTTGTTTTAAATAGTGGTTTTGCATGATGTGATATTATTTATAAATATTGTAACAAATATGCATATTTAAGATAAAAATCATATTAATTTCAATATCGTAGCGGTCGATAGCAGACGATTTCGCGCAGGTGCTAGTTTTCTAATGACAACAAGTTTATGCTATAGTGAGAGTGAAATTGTTTGTTGCAGGAAAATCGAGTTGGCCCCACCTCTGCCGCCTAAGCGCAAATCTGCCAACGACAACTCCCTTCTAGCACTGTCCATAGACAGGTTAGTATAAGGGCCTTGTAATAAATACGTATACGTAACGACACACAACTGCTAATGCAAAAGTTCGTTGCTCCTGCTTTCACTTTGAGATGAAGTCGACTTAATATCTTCGCAGTAATTGATTAACTTATTAGTGTTTATGTAACTTTGTAACTTCCATTTATTTTCTTTAGACCTGTTATTTTAGTGCGATAAGATGGATAATATCGAGTAATAATTACCAATTAGCTGTTAAATAATTTTAATTGTTAATTTTTTATGTAATTAAATTTACAGACTTTGTAGGTAAATTTGTTTTGTACAATATTTTGCGTAACTTAGTATCCGGTCGAAGTGATACCTGCACTACTTTCATTTGACCAGAAAAATTGTTAGTGTTAATGTGATTTTTCTGTTTTTAGGCTTTCTCTGCAATCGCATAGCAGTGGTTCATTGGATTCCATGTTGAACGTGTCAAACGATGAAGAGCGCATCGCGCACGAGGCTAACAATCACGACCATGTTTTTAGTACACAGCCTAATGACTTATTGGGTAAGTCGACTTTTAAAGTAATTTTGGCCATTTTAATGAACTTCATAACTAAAAAGCTATAAAGTACTCAAAACTGCAAAGGCCAGAGAAAAACATTAAAATTTTTTATCAGGAAACTTCACTCGGCCAACAGCAAAGCGCTGTGTTGGTAGTGCAATTTCTATTTGCGAGATGGTATAATCTATACTAATATTATAAACCTGAAGATTTGTTTGTTTGTTTGTTTGAACGCGCTAATCTCAGGAAGTACTGCTTCGAATTGAAAAATCATTTTTGTGTTGGATAGTCCATTTATCGAGGACGGCTTAAGGCTATATAACATCACGCTGCGACCAATAGAAGCGAAGCATCAGTGAAAAATATTGCAAAAACGGGGAAAACTTTTCATATTTGAAGGTTTCCGTTGCGTGCGCTGCGTAAACGATTCAAGTTACCCAAAACATATGTAGAAAATAATTATTCCTCTTTAAATTATTTAAATAAATGTCCGCGACAATATATTTTAAGATTGACGTATATGTCTATCTTTTAAGATTGACTCACATAACCTATTTTAAGTAAATCCAGTTTGGTCGAAATTAATGAATTATTTGCCAAAGCGTTTTATCAACATAATATTAATCTTTATCCAAATAAATGTGTTTTTGAATAAGAGTATTTAATTGTAAACTTCTTAATCGCGATCATAATAACAGAAATTGACGCGGACGAAGTCGCGGGCAACAGCTAGTGTTAAATAATACTAAAATTTAAAAAAGCATTCCTTGCATGTGCAAGGAATCCATGTGGATTATGCGTGTATCGAAAGCTTACTGATGTCCTAGAACTGCCATAAGTTAGATAACAAATACAGAAAGGGCCTGGTTTTTTTTTTTAAAAAGATCACGTTTCCTCTCTAACTGTGTGTCTCTCTAATTGAGCGATAACATCGCCTTAATTTGCAAGCTATCTGTAAACATAAGCTGTGATTTATCTTTTAAGAATATCTATGTCTACATTTTTTCGTAAAAAGTATCACGCGTGATGTAAAAAATCGTGCTACCTTAAGTTTCGACTCAGTTGATCTGTCCCTTTCCTTTCGTCCGGTTGGTCGTACCAGCCCGATTAGCATGTTACAAGATAGGCACAAAATTTTAATTTGGTCTACGACATACCTGGCTTACTAAACATAAATGATATTATTTTGGTTTTCAGGCGTGTGCAGCTGCAATAACTCGAGTGAGATGCGAACGTCCGTGGAGTCGCACGAGTCTGCCCTAAGTGCGGCGCACGCGCACCAACACACGAATTCCAACCACAATCGGTATGTCGACCAGTATGTACAGTTTTTTTTTTATGATTCGCACACTAACGCTGCGGTTCGCTTGATGATCACAAGATCTTTTTGACGATAAATGTTACTAACGTTTTGCAAAATTAAGAGAAGTTTCTACATGATTCAGGTTGTTTGTTTGGTATTTCCTTATTACATTTTGAAATGATAGAAATAAGGCATATACGGGGCTTGTTATCTTTGGAACTTATTGAAATTGGTCAATTTATTAATATTGTATAATTTAAGGCCGTGTGTTGCGTTATCATTGCGTGCTTAACGCAACACGAGGGTTTAAAATTTAGGTGTTTTTAACATTATGCTCTGAGTGATATTTTATCTAATAAATAAATATTTTAAGACATGCCTCACTGGGCCACACAAAGCCATCTAGTCCCAAATTAAACTACTATTAAGTACCCTGTCGTATGGGGTACTAGACAACCGATAAACTTACTTATATACTTTTTTTTTTTGTAAATAAATACTTATAATACATAGAAAACACTTAATAATAATGGCTTCTATTTGAGTTTGATTTATTTTATGTACACTCTATAGCTTTTTGTTTCTCTTCAAAGCTTCTCCAGTGAGTCGGGGTTTGTTTCTGTGGGGCACACGGAGAACACCGAACATAGTTTCACATCTTCGTTCTCCTCGCATCATTATTCCAGCCACTCAGATAGGTATACACACATATTTGTTCTCAGTTTTGTATGTTTATTTGTCAGCTAATGTGTTTTGTGAATCCACTTTTTTACTTTTTGTTCATTTAATGCTTTCTGTTCCTTATTCCTACAAAGGTGTTGAATGTTACGTAATTTCATAATTTAGACAAAGTTAGTAACTTTTCAATATAATACAGCAAACGAAGTTATCATTTTGTATCACTTTTATCTTTCGATATTCAGCACTTTTGGTTTCAATGCTTCCTGTTATTGTTTTTGCAGTCATTTTGACAGTACAGACTGTGTGAGCGAATTGAGGTGCACTCGTCAAAGCTTTGAGAGCCGCATGAATATAATGAATATGAACAATGTAACCATGGCCCATTCTTCAAAGTGAGTCTTCTCTGTTCTATCACTAACACATGAACGATAACTTATAATGTACGCATTATTCGATGTTACATTACACGTTACGCTACTTACACAATAACAACCTCGTTACTGCATTGTAAATGCACAGTGATACACGGATTGAAATATATGTAATAATAATAAAATATATTTTCATAAAAAAAATATAGATTTTTTGTCTTATGCAAGAATATAAATTATCTTTTTATTGTTTAAGCTGCAAAACCACTTTCTAATTGACTTAAATCCGGTAACGAATTTCTGTATATTAACAACTTCGAGAAATCACAATTATACTTTACTCAAACTCACACTTACTATTCTTCATTGTATTCATAAAGTTTGGGAGTTTTTATTTCTGCTATGTTTGTTTGTTTTTATTACTTTTACATTACTACTTACTTTCCCAAGTCACTATCAAATGACACTTAGCACTGATTGTACACGGTCAAGGGCGCGTGTAGCGTAGATTTGTATGCGAACAAAATGTCCAGTGTATCGTTTCGTAAGTTGTTGTTGTGTTGCAGGCTGGCCAGCATAACTTCAGACGAGAGCGAGACGCCGCCCGAGCTGCCGGCCAAGACGCGTCGCAACATTCGCGCCGACGTACAGCAACACTTCCCCACTGTCGAAATCAGGTAATTACCTAACGCGACCTCGAGATTTACTGTCTCGGTTACGGTTCGCCTGCGAAATTGAAAATGCTTTACAGTATTGTACGTAACGGTGTATTTATTACTAACTGCCATTATTGAGTAGACATATTGCTATTTGATAGAACTTTAAGATCTAAACTGTGAGTGTGACAAATATACACAGAAATAAAATGAAATTCTACTTTGTACTAATATTATAAACGTGATAGTTTGAGTATGGATGTATGGATGTATGGATGTCTGGGGATGTATGGATGTTTGTTACTCTTTCACGCAAAAACGGATCTGAATTAAATTTTGGCGTGGTGTTAGTTTATTGGCTGGAATAACATGTAGACTACTTTTTATCCCGGAAAAAAGTAAGTATACCTGTAGGATAAATTTAATACATAGTTAACAAATCTGAGTGAAATTAGGCAAGGTGGTAGTTAATACTTAATAAATGTAGACAAAATCACATGTGACATTGCTCTGACCCCAATTTGAATAACTATTTAAAGCACTCGTATTTTGGAAACCAGAAACCCAGACCCGAGAAAATGTAGAAAAAACAGTTTTTTTCTACATTGATCCGTCCGGGAATCGAACCCGGGACCTCGGAACAGGCGACTCTTGAAAACCGTGAACGCCACTCCGCCACGGAGGTCGTCAATATCGTCGGTAGTTTATTGGCTGGAATAACATAAAGGCTACTTTTTACCTGGAAAAACGGCCAGTTCCCGTGGGATAATTTGAATACGTTGTTTTATATTCAACACTCCACGCGTACAAAGTCGCGGGCAAAAACTAGTTATTAAACGTGTTTTGTGTTTTAATGATGTTTTGTGTTATTTTGGTTTTACCAATAAATGTCCGTCACAATGAATTTTGGATTGTTATGTAGTTGAGTATTGTGATATAAATAAATTGTATTAGCACTTATAGTCCTTAAAATATAGCTTGATTAGAATGACAGTTCTCACTGAAAAAGACTACGTAACTGTACCAGCGTCACACAAGTCAAACACATTTGTACACGAAAAAATGTTGGTAACTGGCATGTTAAGAATATATTTTTATACATTGCTGTACATATTAATCAATTTAATTATATAAAATAGATATTTAAATTTAAAGACATCAAAATAATCCAGTCACAAAAATTACACCTAACTCTAACAGGTGTCTTAACAAGGTTACGTAATTTTTCATAGTCGCTAGTGATGACGTAAAATGGACAAATCAAAATCGGCAGACTAACAATATTTCAAAATCGAAATAATCTAACATAAATATTACAAATGATTTAATGAGCATAGGTTGATGCTAAGAATATCAAATTGCAATTATTAATAGTTAACGAAAAATTTTCAAATTTATTAGATTTTATATGCGACAAAAAAAAAACTAATGGATTTTCATCATTGTTCCAATAATTATTCTAATGACGACACTGGCTTACCGTTAAATCTTAATATAGCAGATTTTCGTTTCATTTTATTCGCCATAACTGTTGTTTTTCGTTTGATCAGTCGAGTCAGTCCCATCACTAGTCACCTCAGTTTGACAGGTCTGTGTCATTTTAATCAAGTTATATTTTAAGGACTATAATGAAAGCCCTTTGTTTTAGACAAACTCCAGTGTGCTCTCTTCATGGCGACGCGCGGCCGCACACGCTGGCCGACCACCACCCGCCGCGGCCACCACCATTACCACTGAAGAAAAAACACAGTCAGTATCAATTTTACCTTGTTTTAATCTGGGTTATCGATCGGCTATTTACATACATTATACTATGTTGTGGTGAACATGTTGAAATAAACACGTTTCTTTAAATACAATCGCGGAACACAGTGGAATGATATTTAGTACTTATGTAATAAAAATATCACTTTGACACACAACTGGCTGCATTCACTATGAAACATCCAGATTAAAATATTTCATATCATAACAAAATCGCATGGGACTGTATTTAACAAATTGAGAATGCTATGTGGAGGGATGCTGAGAAAATGCTAAATAAGGTTTCAAAATTTTCATATTAAAAAAAAACTGGTTCAGGAGAAAGGTTTGGTTATTTGGGGTTATGTATTAGGTTTTATTTTTAAATTCATATTTATCTTGACACTATATCAATGGTTGCACTTTTCTGTACTTAAACTTTTTTCTTCTGCTATTGTTTATCATCTCATTTGTAGTAATGTATGATGTGGATGGCAAACAATGCATCAATGTTACTATGTGTTATGTTCTCTTTTATATGGAAATATTAGTTTTATCGGGAGATGTGGGTGTACGAATTATGTTTGTTTGGCATTTGATGTGGGGTTATAACGGCATGTTTGTCTGTTGTGCCGGTGCGGCGCGGCAGTGTTCCAAAGCGTCGCGTACAGTGGTGAGTGGATCTATGCATGTGAAGCGCTATTTAGCTCCAGGGAATACCTTAGTCACAGTTTTGAGTTGACACATTACAGGTTTACTCCAAATACAGACCGTTTGGAGGCCATCAGTGCTTTTAGCCGTCTACACGTACACAGCTTCTGTCACTGACCTTTTCGAAACATTGATTTGTAGTCTGAGTACGGTTTGAAGTAATATTTTACGGTAGATTCGCCACATTGATATATCGTGTTGTAGCCCTCAATTAGTACAATTTTAGAAGTACACCATAAAACATTTTCTTCAACAGTACCAGAAAAAGCTTGCTTATCACTCTAAATAAATTACGCTGCGATACATTTATGTTGTAAATGGGCTTACATTACGCCGCCGCTTAGATCTGTGTCAGTTAATAACAACGGAATTTTATTCGCGCGTAGTTAATTATCACCTGTGGTGATTACGTGCTTAGCGCTTCATTACAGAAATATGCCCTTGATCAGTTTCATTGTATTTCGGCAGTCATTGTTTGGAAGCTGTTCGATTTCATGTTCGCCTTCGTTCCATTTCACTTCACTTTTAATTAGTATTATTTCCCTTTGCACTGATTCATAACAATACTAGAGTTTTATAGAAACACATAAAAAAAACTGTGAATACTTTTCACAGTTCACACATTCAGAATATTTGATGAACCGTTTCCTTTTCCTGTAAATAAATCGTACCTATCTATAAAATACGTAACTCTACCGAACTTAACATTTTGTATTTATCCAGTAATGGCGTATATGGAGATGTTTGGGAACTGCAGTCATCCGCCGAACAACGCGGCCGCTCCCCCAGACATGTTTCGACACTCAATACACACATATAATTTAGCCAGGTAAAGTAAAAAATAAAGTTAAAATCCTTACGACATATACTTAAAAAAAAACGTATTTTCATATTTTTTCTTTTGCTTATTACAGTGGACAACACGCTGCTGCAGGAGTAATAAATATACAACGACATCAACACGTACAACGGACTATAGCACAGTCATTTACAGTTCAACACTTTGGCACACCACCATTAAGGTCCATAAAATAAAGATGCAATGGATATAAGATAAAAATATTATTTACTAGAAATGTCTGGATCTAAATAGTTCCTATTCAGTTATTAACATAAATCGTATTTATTTTTAGTGGTTCAGATGAGAGTATGGTGGGATGGAGTGGAACTAGTCCGATTCCGATTGAGCCTCCAGCATTGCCGCCGAAAATTAACAAAAATAAACAGGTATGTGTTACTTAAAAGAGTAAAATATAATGCATATATCTTTCAAGAATATATTTAATGTACCTACCCTTATTTTTATTTTTAGCTTCAAATGAATTCGAGCAACGAACTTTTGCCTCCACCCTCACCGCGGCCTTCGTCTCACAATAGCTCAGCTGATGAATCTATTATAAATAATGTGGTAAGTGTGGACTCTTTCTCCTCTTATCCCCCACATCGGTTAAATAATCTAAGATTATAGCACATACAACTATATACATTGCTACCAGTTTATATAATACCAGTCAATATAAATGATATTAGCAGTATGGAGGTTTCAAATTATCTATTATAAGACGAATTAGTTATAGAAATACTTAGCAAAGTTTTGGTAATGTTGTCTAGGTGGATAAGTTTTGATTATATAATTTATTTTCTTATTTAATAAAATAAAAAAATATCGCTAGCCTATATCAATAGCCTGCTGGACAAAGGCCTCTGCAAAGGAAGGATTTTTCCTCAATCGCGACACTTGGCAGACGGGTTTGCGATCGCAGTTTGGCCGATGTAGAGCGAAAACGCTGCTGCCCGTATTCTTCTGGCAGTACTCCTTTAGTCGCCTCCTAAGACACCAATAGAAAAACAAGGAGAAGTGTGTTATTTTATATGCCGTTTTCTCATTAATAATATAAATAATAAGATTTATCAATTTTTAGAATTCTGATGAATCATACATTAGTTCGACGTCTCCTAGCAAGTTCCCGGTTGAAGATGACATTGAGACGCTTGCCCCACCGCCTGCGCCTTCGCCGGTGCCTTCACAGGTAACATACATAATTATGACCTCATTAATATTGTATCTTTTAGCTGAAAGCCTTTTTAATTAATCATAATTTTTAACAGAGAAGTGAAAGCAGCATTGAGCCAGCAGTACCTGCTATTGAGACTAACAATACTCTGTCAGCATCCACTGATGCCGAAGACATAATTCTTCAGACGGACATCAGCTCATGGCTACTCCTCAAAGCCCCCAGCAAGGACGGACCAGAGGTGCGCGGGGGTAATCCTGATGCACTCATTGTACTCGCTACCAAGGCCACCAAAGGTAAATTGTAATTGAATCTTTACTCTCCTCTTTATAGTAAATAATAGAATAAAGGTTACAAAAAGTTGGGATATGAAGTCTTATCTATTTAATACATTCTTGCATGATCAGGAACTACCATCATTGTTGTAAATCATTATTCTATAATGGCATGTGAGGGTAGAAATAATTTGTAATACACTAATAACTTGAGACGAAAGCAATACCTGTATTAATTCTCTACTTTTTATTCTGGCAGTTCACACACTGTCACTTTTTACGCATTGACTCGCGTTTTACCGTGCTCGTATTCGTCCGCTTACCGTGCGTTTAAACTTGTAATATATTTTCATCAGATTATGTGTCGTCTGTCTTGACACTCCTCTTGTCCGGCCGCGTTACCGTGTGTGCCACAGAACATAAAAAACGAGTATAAGTAGCATCCACTCCTATTTGTATGAAAACCAGTGTAACCAAACTTACACATTTGTGATTAAATCACATTATTACGCACACCGATAATGTCTTGTAGCGAACTTTAACTGTCAGATAATTCCGCTATCCGACACTAGATGCCTCTTATTCACTATCAAATAGTTCCGCTACGCGACGATAGATGCTACCTAAAAACCATTGATAAATAGGGGTGGGATAGTTACGATAATCATAATATAAAATATTATATATATATTTTTGTTATAACAACATAAGAGAGACAGCGTTATGTTTAACATTGTCTCTCTCATCTTCTTAATTATTACAACTTAGCATCTTTTCCAAAAAATTATCAATTATTAATGACTTCTTCATTCTAGGATATAAATGAAAAAAAGACTCTTTGTTTCCAAATCCTTTTCCCAGAAATGTTTAGAGCAAATGGTGCATGTTTTTCCGTGATACCAATTTGGCCTACCGGTTGCTTCAATCCATTTTCCTTTTATGTTTGGATTGAATTAATTAAATACGTGTATTGATTTATTTAAACAAGTTATTACTTATAAAACAAACGACTTCAAAATAAGATAAAAAAATTAAGGCAGGAAACGATAGCAAAAGACTCGCTGCAAGCCATTTTAATTTGGTACACAATGTACTACCAAAGACCCTGTATATTTAATGACCTTTTGTAACTTATTACTTTCAAAGATTACTATTTTTTTTATTTACATTAATAAATAACAAATTTATAAATCTTTTTTATAAGCTATACTTTTTTAATGTGTCATACATAATTATAAGTATCGATAACTAACCTATCGATATTTTACCACATCCCTAAATGAGTAGTGTTTCGAAACATTACAAAAAAAAGTAATTACCAAAATATAGTTTCGACCTTATCTCTATGGGCAGTGGAATGGTTTTAGGTACTTTTTAAGGATTGTTAATATCCGCAAAATTTATAATTTCTATTAAAATAACGATATAATATTACTTAACGATGGTATGTCACGCCTCCTTTGGATAAATTATTTTTAGTGCTTGTGTTTTTGCACTCTAATACTGTGCAGGTCGGCATATTTAAAGATTTTTGTCAGAATAGCACAACGTCAATACGTTCTAGCAACTGTCATCGTCTGAAGCGCGTAAAAGGGGGCGGTAACATGATATGCGCCATGCGTAGCCGATGTGTGGTACGCGGGGCCCGCCTACTTACTACTTCTATCGTTTTTTATGTTCTGTGGTGTGTGCAATGCCTTACTAACGCAGTTGCATACGATCGGTTCCAACATTATAAAGAATATAATATAAGAAATATTAAATGAATGTTTCCTGTACTGCTAGGCAAAATATCTAACAACTTAACATTTAAAATTTCCCGTACTACGAAAGCAAAGCTGCTAACCTCTAAACTTTCATGCTTTCATTTTACAGAAACGGACGAGTGTAAGTTTTTCAATCATGGTTTGAATTGGGACTGAAAAAGATTTGCTCATTTTTTTTGTACTAATATAACTATGATAAGAGCTTTACCAACATTGCTCGAGTTGGTTTAACACTGAGTTGTAAAGGCGCACATGATTTATATTACTGATTTGATAACGATAACGGCTTCAATTGAAAATTTACACTGCGCTTTTTATATTTTAAAACACTGAAATACCATTAGCAACTGTAAATAGGTAGTTTCTAGAATAATAGATGCCTTCGCTAGCTAAACTCCGCACTAATGTATACTTATGCTTTTTTCAGCTTTCTAAGCAGTAACAGTTGTTGTTGAGCATTCATAATAATAAATATTACTTAGCCAGTAAACAACTTTACTTTGAGCATTCATGCACAAGTATTTGATGAATACCTGGAATACCTACCTATAATAATATAGATAAGTTGATGAGGTCGCGATTGAAAAACTCCATATTAATAGTTACCTGAAAAGATATGTATGTAAAAGCTTTACAGATAATGTTTTGAAATGACAGTATACATTACAGTATAAATTTTCAGTTACATTATTTACACTTCTTGCTTTTATAGAATAAAATCAACAGTGAACCTTCAAACGACGAATTTATGCATAAAATTTAACCTTGCTGTTGGTCTTTGGTTGAGGTAATTTAATATTTTGTAAGGTTGAAAAGTTGTAAATGTTTCTTTTATTATTGACAGTTATTTGTTATTCATCTTATTAAAGGCGTGAAGCCTAGCTCAATATATGGTTGTTTACTGTTAATTTAACCGAAAAGTAACAGATTTGTGTGCGTAGACTTCGCTTACCAGGAGGCATTCCTGGCTACGTACCGCACGTGGGTGTCGCCGAGTGGACTAGTCGCGCGGCTCGTGCGACGCGCGCATCATTTTAGGCCGCGCCCTCACGAGTTGCGTTCCACGCTCAGCCTTCTCACCAGAGTCGTGGCTGACCTCACGTAAGTATACATATTTATGCATCTAAACCACCCTTTAACCCGCCGCATTGATGAACTGGGTGTCTACTACTCGCATCGATGAAATTTAGCCGGTTTGTTTGACCTTAAGTTGAATAACACGGCCTGCGCGTCACAAAAGCTGTCTTCATGAAAGCATCGCAGTTGCTCGCCTAGGGCTAGCCATATGCATCTTATCAGTAATATGTATAAGCTTTCAGAAACTAATTGGCTTGTTGTCTGGCTCATACTCATAATGTTTATATCCTTAACATGAGCAGATCTAAACACAATTGATATGCATATTGTTATAATTTTTATAGATATTGAAATCAATCGGAACAGAACAGTTCAATTTATTGCCACGCGTAGCGTAAATATTAACTTTTTATCGAGAGCGTTGCCCGCCAGTTAAGCCGGTTACCACAACACCGTACGAACAGTTGCGCCATCCGATAACAAAGCCGAAACTTCTAGTATGCAGTTTTAACACAGTGATGAATCAGCATAATGTGAATTAGTTCGAGCTCTATCTATACTAATATTATAAAGCTGAAGAGTTTGTTTGTTTGAACTTCGTGCGATCTCAGGAAGTACTGGTTCGAATTGATAAAATATTTTTGTGTTGGATAGTCTATTTATCGAGGAAGGCTTTAGGCTATACAACGTGTTCCTTTTAATATCCCATAACTCTAGGGTATTAAACAGACCATGGTAAAGAATCAAATTGCATATGAATTATTTATCAATTAATAAATATATATTTTAATTTTTTCATGCAAAATAATTCTAAAAAGTCACGACTGTTTATGTAAAACACCCTTACCTTGTTGTGAATGAACTTATGAAAACGATTTACTCGTACCTACTTATCAATGAAACACCCACACACGTCAATGTTTTTTACAAGTTACGCTCTCCCGCTACTTTACTACTGCACTTTAGTGTGTAAGTTTGCCAACGTCTCGCAAAACTAAGGATTCGCCATACGCCATACAAAATTTATCTAAAATTGATGTTATATTCGAAACTATTGATTTTTGAACCACATGTTCTAGGGCGTTTTATATTATTTTTACCTATAGAACATAACCTCAGAGTTATGGGATATCAAAAGAAACACGTTGTATAACATCAACCTGCGATCAATAGGAGTGAAACATCAGTGAAAAATGTTGCAAAAATAATCGCGATCATAAATTGACGCGGACGTCAATTACAGAAATGACGAAGTCGCGGGCAACAACTAGTTAGCAATAAAATTGTGGTATGGTGTCTTCATATGGATCAGATAGGTAAATCTATTAACACTTTAATCACTTTATCACACCTTTAGACGTCGCTACTGAAATGAGAAATAATTTTTGCTTCGCTGACTGTGTGAGCTAATCACAAACGAAAAAAACGAGTCTAAGAAGCCGAGCGGGGCACGTAGAGCAAGTGAGAAAAGATGAACCACACAAAACATTGTAATTTTTGAGTGTTTTTTCTATTTGGATTTACAAGTGAAAAGCTGTGAAAAGCTTTGTTTTTTCTGATGTAGAATATAATAACAGAACGGATTGAATTTCATTACGTGTTTTGTTAAAAAAAAATTATGGTGTTTCACTGCTTGGTAGTATCGTAAGAGGCAATACGCCTCTGCAAGCAAATATGATAACATTATTTTTTCATTTTGTTCAACAGGATGTCTGATTTGGATCGTCCATTGATGCAGGAGATAATGGAGTTTATATACTGGCTTGTGGAGGTCGAGGAGCTGCCAATAGCGAAAGCTTTAAGACAAATACTAGTCGATAAACAAAAACAGTTACATTTCCAGCAGGTAATAAGTTATAGTTTTAGGGCCTGTAAATTATTTGAATTTATATGGAAATTTTCTATTCGGCAATCATGATTTACAGAATAGTCAGTCCTTCAAAGGGGTTCCTAAAACTGTGTGTGACACGATATTTTTATACTGATTTTTATAACACTCAATGTTGTATATTGCAGGCCAACAATAGATACGAGTACGACAATTTGTGCCACGGCGTCGTGTCCTTACGTCGCGACTCATTACTCGACTTCAAAGCTACAGAACTTGCGGAACAGATGACTTTGTTAGACGCGGCGTTGTTCGTCAGAATTACGACCGCCGAAGTGCTCTCGTGGCCGCGAGACCAGTCTGAAGAGAGTTCACCGAATCTAACGCGATTTACGGAACACTTCAACAAGATGAGTTACTGGGCGAGATCGCGGATACTAGAGCAGGTGCGTAATTTTTTTTGTGTACGTGTATTGGACATGATGATGGATGAGGATGGATTGTATTTTGATTATTATATGAAATGCAGATGCACGTGCTCATTATAAATTTTCCACCATAATATACGTAATGTTTAGGGTAATGTTTCAGTTTGTATAAGCATAAGGAATAAATTACTTTCCCTATGATATAAGTAATAAAAACTCACAATCATGCTTTACGGTTCTGTGATAGCAGAAAGGTGAATTTGATCAAAAACTCAGTTACAGTATAGAGAAATACTTCAGTTTAATGTTTGAGAAAAAAAAAATGAAATTAATAATATCTGATGTAAGAGATCAAAAATCGGATTTATCACTATTTTACTACGAGATTTGTATGGAGTTTCGTTTGACACATATGAAGGCTTAATCTTAAGTAACTTCCAGTACCACTTAGTTAATCAACATATATAAACATACAGGAAGAAGCCCGAGAACGCGAGAAGTATGCCAGCAAGTTCCTAAAAGTGATGAAGGCGCTTCGCAAAATGAACAATTTCAACTCTTACCTGGCGCTGGTGTCTGCGTTGGACTCGCCCCCGGTGCGGCGGCTGGGCTGGCCCCGCGGCATCGTCGAGGCGCTGCAGGACCACTGCGCCATCATCGACTCGTCTTCCTCCTTCCGCGCCTACCGCGTCGCCCTGAGTGAGACGCAGCCGCCTTGCATACCATACATGTAAGTTAAACTTGGTCATACTAGAACTACAAGGCCCCAATTCCGCTAATTTACAAATGGCTCGATAGAATCGCAATTGCATCTCAATCGTATATTTTGACATTACTACCATAATATATGTGTCCAAATGTACAATTGAGATGCAATTGCGATTCTATCGAGCCATTTGTGAATTAGCGGAATTGGGGCCCTGGATGGAACAACGAACCTAGATGGCAATCACCTATCAATATTGCAAATGGTCAATTGGATTTGATATGTAAAAATAATGTCTCTACAGTTCAAGAAAAGACGCTTCGTCTAAACCGAGAGTCATGTGAAACATGAACGCGAAGAAAATTGATATCCTATTTCCAAAAAAGGAAGTTACATGACACATTTTAAGTCCTCTAAATTGATTGAAATACAGTCCCATACAATAATATTTCCTTTGTTGATCCATTCAGACCTCCATACAAAAATCGCACTACAGAGATGAAGTTTCGTGATCACACTTGTCCTGATATTTCTAGTTATTAATAAAATATAAAGGATATTGATATTGCCAGTATCAAAAGAGATATTAGGCATTTCTTTAAATTACTATCACAATATTTATGCAGATTTATGCAGATAGCATTATTCTAACGCTTTATATATTTTACAGTGGTCTAGTCTTACAAGATCTGACGTTCGTTCATATCGGGAACCCCGATCTTCTCCCGGATGGCAGCATCAACTTCACGAAGCGGTGGCAGCAGTACCATATCATGGAGAATATGAAGCGATTCCATAAAGAGTGCGTATCTTTACTAAAATATTATTTGTAAAATCTATTTGCTGTTTGCAGTTTTATTTCTCAACATCAATTAATATAACTTTTAGCCAATATTACTATTTATTTCATTGTGTTTTTTTTTCAGACTAAGTTATCTCAAGTATTAGTACTATTGCTACTTTATTTAAAAGTATCATTCAATCAATTTATATCTAAAATCCAATCTTCTAATAGTGAGATTAAATTTAACCGAGCTATAGAATTTAATACGGCTTATGTTCGAAAACTTATTATGTACGATAAAAACTTACATGACATTTTCATTTTACGACCATTTGGATCAGCGGTAGTTAACGCTGCTTCTGAGCCATGGGTCGCGGGTTCGATCCCCGCACAGTACAAATATTTGTGTGCATGAACATGTCTGTTTGTACTGGTCTGGGTGTTTTCTATGTATTATAAGTATGTATTTACAAAAAAAAAAAAGTATATAAGTATATTTATCGGTTGTCTAGTACCCCATACGACAGGGTACTTAATAGTACCTTAATTTGGGACTAGATGGCTCAGTGTGGCCCGGTGAGGCATGTCCTAAAAAAATATTTTCAGATTTTTGAAAGCAAGCAATTATTGGATTACATTTTGGTTTGGTTGACAAAAAAAATAATTTTGCTTGATAGTGCATCATATTGCATAAGCATAACTAGGCTGGCCCAGCTCTGCTGATCACTGCTGATCAGAAAACAGGATTTGTGTACATTTCAAGCACCTCACCCGGCTCTCAGCATTTAACTTAATGATGAATACGCCAAATTATTGTGTACTAGCTGAGTTTTAAAGGAATTAATTAGTTTATTCCTACAAACAGCAACATGAAAAAACAGTTTCAAAAGGTCTCCTTTACCTAAGCCTGACTGAGCAGTGTGTGAAAAAATGTCGATTGTACAGCACGCGATCGCAAATAAATAACTCTTGTAACTTTCCAGCAGACAATACAAGTTCAAAAAGAACGAGCGCATCCAGTCTATGTTCAACGAGTTCGACGACGTTCTGAGCGAGGAGGCGATGTGGCAGGTGTCGGAGAGCATCAAGCCGCGCGGGGGACGGCGCCCGGCGCCCGCCCCCGCACCCGCCCCCGCCCCCGCCCCGCCGCCCGCGCCCTCGCCGCAGGCCGCCGCCTAACCGCAGCCCTCCATGGCGGACTGCCATATTATAGTGAGTGTCCACACTACCGTTCACCTGAAGGCAGGGCCGTCCCGATAGCACCGATTTTTAGCTGACGAATAGTAATTGATGTAGAGGGGCGAACCACCATCTTCCGCCCCAAGCCAACCTCACCTGCACGCGGTGCATCCTGCTGGACGACGAACGAGGCTCTGGCGATTGACCGACCGATGGCGGTATAACCATCCAACGGAAGGCGTAGTTAAGTGTACCGGGCCGGTGACGGGCAGCAGCGTCATCGGTGCAAGAAGCTACGCCCTGCGATCGCCAACCCGTCTGCCCAGCGTGGCGATTATGGGCATTACCTCCTATGCAGACGCACAAAAAGCCACGGCCCCCAGTTCCCGGCGGTCCCGCTATTCCTGGTCATGGTGGCGACCACGGTTACGGCGGGACGGGGGGTGCGAAGAATCTCCGGGTTACGGGAGGCCACCAAAAACAACTGACCCTGGCGACGTACAACGGACGCACGCTACGGCTAGACTCGCATCTGGCTCAACTTGAGGTGGAACTTGGGAAGATTAGGTGGCATATCCTAGGGCTATGTGAAGTCCGAAGAGAGGGGGAGGACACCATAACCCTCGAGTCGGGCCACCTAATGTACTTTCGTGAGGGAGACCAACAATCCCAAGGTGGCGTTGGGTTTCTGGTAAATAAGTCCCTTTCTGACAACGTTGTGGAAGTGTCCAGTGTGTCGAACAGGGTAGCGTACCTTATTATTAAGCTCACCGAGAGGTATAGCCTCAAGGTGGTTCAAGCGTACGCACCGACCTCGAAACACTCGGACGAAGAGGTGGAGGATATGTTTGATGACATATCAAAGGCCCTCCACTTCACCACTAAGACTCACTACAGCGTTGTTATGGGAGACTTCAACGCTAAAGTGGGAGTACAGAATTGCAACGAATCGGTAGTAGGATCCCATGGATTTGGATGCAGAAACCATAGGGGGCAAATGCTTGTCAACTTCCTCGAACGGGAGGGGCTCTTCTTGATGAACTCCTTCTTCAAGAAACAGCCCCAAAGGAAGTGGACGTGGCAAAGCCCCGACACTATGACGAAAAATGAGATTGACTTCATCATGACCAACAAGAAGCATATATTCAGAGACGTCTCCGTGATTAACAGGTTTAATACCGGTAGCGATCACCGACTCGTTCGAGGCTCTCTGAATATTGATTTTAAGGCTGAACGTGTCCGTCTGATGAAGTCAAGGCTCCGACCTACTTTGCTCCAAACCATGATAGGATCTGAAACGTTCCAGTCAAACCTGGAAAACCGACTCGCTGCCGTGGAAACCACAACAGACGTAAACCAGAACCTCGAAAATGTGGTTCGGATCCTCAGGGAAGAAGGTACGAGATTTTGTGAAATGCAGCGTAAGGGCAGGAAGTCAAAGCTTTCGGAAAGAACTTTAGGGCTGATTAAGGAACGACGTGAAAACCCACCCGTCACTTCGTCAGGAAAGCGCGCTCTAAACCGAGAGATCAGTAAGCTCGTACGACACGACCTCCGTTGCTCCAATACTCTTGAGATTGAAAGAGCGATCGAGCAAAATCGGGGGTCGAAAGTGTTCGTACAATCTCTTGGAAGAAGCCACCTGACGAAACTGACCACAGCAAGTGGAGAAGTCGTTGCTTCGAAGCCAGCAGTCCTTTCCGAAGTAGAACGCTTCTATGGCCGGTTATACGCTTCGCATGCATCTCGACCTGATCCCGAAAATGAGGACCCTAGAGCCGCGTTAACACGCCACTACACTCAAGACCTGCCAGAAGTCAGCATTGACGAAATCAGGATGGCTCTTAAACAGTTGAAAAATGGAAAAGCCCCTGGAGAGGATGGCGTTACAACAGAGTTGCTAAAGGCTGGAGGTAAACCCGTACTGAGGGAGCTTCAAAAGCTTTTTAACGCTGTCTTGTTTGAAGGGAGAACTCCGGAGGCGTGGAGTAGGAGTGTTGTCGTCCTGTTCTTCAAAAAAGGAGATAAGACCCTGCTGAAGAACTATCGACCCATTTCCCTTCTAAGCCACGTCTATAAGCTGTTTTCAAGAGTCGTCATGAACCGCCTTGCGCGAAGACTTGACGAATTCCAACCACCGGAACAGGCTGGATTTCGGAGCGGATACGGCACCATAGACCACATCCACACATTGCGGCAGATTATACAGAAGACCGAAGAGTACAATCAGCCCTTGTGTCTAGCATTCGTGGACTATGAGAAAGCCTTCGACTCGATAGAGATCTGGTCCGTTCTGGAGTCCCTGCAGCGTTGCCAAGTAGATTGGCGGTACGTGCAAGTGATGAGATGTCTCTACGAAGCCGCCACCATGTCCGTCCAAGTACAGAATCAGCAAACAAAACCTATACCATTGCATCGAGGAGTGAGACAAGGGGACGTCATTTCCCCGAAATTGTTCACAAATGCAATGGAGGATATGTTCAAGACGCTGCACTGGAAAGGACGAGGCATCAACATCAATGGCGAATACATCTCTCACTTGCGATTTGCAGACGACATCGTCATTATGGCAGAAACGCTGCAGGACCTACAACAGATGCTGAATGACCTGGCTGACTCTTCTGTGCGTATCGGCTTGCGAATGAACCTGGATAAAACCAAGGTTATGTTCAATGAACATGTACTACCGCTACCGATTGCGATGCACGGCGCCGTCCTCGAAGTTGTTCAGAAATACGTGTACCTCGGGCAGACATTGCAGTTAGGTAGAAACAACTTTGAGGATGAGGTGAACAGAAGAATTCAGTTGGGTTGGGCAGCATTTGGGAAACTACGTCGAGTCTTCTCATCGTCGATCCCACAATGCCTAAAGACGAAAGTCTTCAATCAGTGCGTCCTACCCGTCATGACATACGGAGCCGAAACGTGGACACTGACGGTACGGCTAGTCCACAAGTTCAAAGTCGCTCAGCGGGCTATGGAAAGAGCTATGCTCGGAGTTTCTCTTAGGGATAAAATCAGAAATGAGGTGATCCGGCAGAGAACTAAAGTTACCGACATAGCCCACCGGATTAGCAAGCTGAAGTGGCAGTGGGCTGGCCATATTAGCCGCAGAACCGACAACCGCTGGGGTAAACGAGTTCTTGAGTGGAGACCGCGTCTCGGCAAACGTAGTGTAGGACGCCCTCAGGCTAGGTGGAGTGATGATTTGCGCAAGGTGGCTGGCAGGAGCTGGATGCGAGAAGCCGAGGATCGACCTAAGTGGCGTGCAATTGGAGAGGCCTATGTCCAGCAGTGGACTGTGATAGGCTGATGATGATGATGATGAATAGTAATTAATTTACGAGGCGCTCCACCCACACTGATAATTGTTCGAAAGCAAGTATAAATAGTTTTAACAACTGTAATCCGACTACGAAAATGCAATGATTTGATAGTCACCTTGTATATTTGCTGTTTTGTTTAAACATTTTTGTATTCAGAATTGTGTCTACTTTCATTGAATACCCCACTCGTTATGACTGTAAATTTTACTTTTGTTCTAAATACCTTAATATATTGTAGCATTCGCCATGTAGCTTTTTTTTTAAACAAAAGTAATCGATTGTTACATCATTCACCAAAATCGGCTTACTAGTTAAGCCGCAAATGTGGAACCCACATAAATACCTACATATTATTATATGCATAGATTGCTAAAATCATAACCTTTCCTGTTGACTTTGCCGTAATCGGGTAAAAAGAAGAAAGTCTCAGTTGGGTAGTTCAGTGTTTCCAAAACATAGTTTTGCCATGGCCCGGTAATTTTTACACTGACCCTTAGCGACCCACTTAATACTTTTAAAACCAAACTGGTTCCATTAGGTAAAAAAATATACATTTATTAATAGTAAAAATGTTTTATTAATACTAATATTTAGTCACTAAATTTAAGTGCGAATTTTAACGCTGCCTATGTTTTCTAAAGAATTTAAGTTCCCCGAAAACGACGAAAGTTTAAAAAGAATATTAATTATGCGTCGATCGATAGTAGGTCCTATTTCATAAACGAGGCGGGAATGCTGCGATGCGGTATTTTATTTTGATGACCCGGTACCGAGTCGCGACCCGGCAAATGGGAAACGCTGTGGTAGTTGACACTTTGATGAATTGACTTATTTTTACGATCTATCAAAACGTGTCAAACGCTATTCATCATAGATTTTAGTACCTCCTTTGCATATAAAATGGGGTTGATTTATTTTTCCTTATCTATCCCAAAGGGTAAAGCATCGTCACTGTCTGAAGGTTGTGAGGTCGAGTCCCATCTAATTTAATATACACTATCTCTTTAGTTGCTTAAAAACAGTTTGACAAACAATCTTTATACACGTACAGAAAAGATAAAATAATTAATAACTTTTTCTTTACAGATATGAATCCCAAAGAAAGACCGAAATATAATGGACGGAAATAAGTAATCCGCTCAATAAAAATGACTAGAAGGAATTGTGTAAGTTAGAAGAATTGTGATTATCTGTCCTAAAAAGGCCTAATTAATATTAGTGTATTTATTTGTAATTGTGCGACTTCATCTGTGATCGATATTCGGTCTGAGAGCGAACGAGACGCATGGGTGGACTGAAGCAACACCACAAGTGGTGCATTTTACTCGCTTACAGTTTCGACGCTTTGCATGTGAAACAAATATAACGAAATACGAAAGCCAAATATCTCTATCAGTATTTGAATCGAGTTACTGTCGTCTTTTACATATCAGCATGTGACTTGAATAGTTTACTAACGAAACGAGCAACACCTTGGTGTTTAGGTAATGTCATTGATAAAATTCTTGTTGTCGTATTCGCCATTCGTGTCAGTATGTATACACATGTAAACCAGCTTCGAAAGTTTTTCAATACATCGAATTAGAGGAACTTTGAGATTGTGTAGTTGTATAGTCTTACAACTGTTTGAATATAGTAACTTAGTCCGTCGTTTATTAGGCATTTCTAATGTTCACGTTTTAATGTCGGTTACATATTTAACTCTATGGCGAGTTCCGAATTGGCTTGTGCGTTTGTATTGGAAATGGGACAATTTCTTAAGTTTTTCAGCTATATTGCGTATGAATCAATTGCGTTCGATAGACGGGGCTTCCATAGAATAAATGAAAAGTTTAAGCGTTTAACCCCGATGATATTATGATGATTGATGAATGACACACCACTAGACAAGTAATACAGACTATATGCATACATATTTTTATACCATTGCACGCAGTGCAGCTACCTACATAAAACTGATACATATCATTATCGTGTGTGCCAAATAATTGAGTAAAAGAAATGTCCCATTTCTGTTTAAATAAATTGGTTCATCGATATTTAGTGCGATTATTAATAATGATAGTGCTTTATGCGATATAGTACAATTATTATTATAAATTAAGGGGTGATCCTATCGACGCTCTTATGATGTGTGAATAAATAAGGTTTAGCAATTTAACGAATCATAAAACATAATTTTCAACGAGTTATAGGATTCCCTTTTACAGTCGACGTAAATATAAATTGTATGCATTTAATTGTAACATGTAAATGTATTAACGATGCCCGTCTCTTCTATTTTTGTGATGTACTAAAGTAATTATAGCGCGAAATATTTGTTGGCGTTAATATTTCGCGGCAAAGCATTTCAATCGTGTCATTACGGTCATTGCGATATTTTGTCTATTCTCTTGAAACTAATAAGAAATTTTATGCATACTATTATTTTTGATATTCAGGAGTTATATTTTTCCTATAGTTTGCTACCTACAAGGAGCAAAAGATTTATGATGAGTAACATACTTTTGAGATCTATACTTATTATACTAAATTGTCACTATTTGTGTCATTTTACTGTGTAAGCTTTAGATACAGTATAGGCTATGAAGCCGTAGATAGAATGTAACTTTGGAACATGTTGAAGTTCACTAGGTTTGATATACATAGTATGAAATTCATATAAACAATAATCACATTTTAAATATATTAGAAAAAAAAACAAATAGTGTAATCAGCATTTAATTTGCCTTAAGACAATGAGTCTTCAATGAAATAGCAATAAATTTGAATTTTTGGTAGAATCGCTGCACAAATTGTGATATTCATGTAGCGTGCCGCTTTAGTCCGAAACACAATTATTTTTTCTAAAATGTGCATTGCAATAAAAGTGTTAAGTGATTTACCTTAGGAAGTAAAGTACCTGACACTAATTATTGTGATGTTTTAATGCACATTTAGGAAAAGGCGAGTGTCCAGGATTGTTCAGTCTTATTGACGTCCTCTATGCGTACGCGTAGGCAATTATATTAGGCAAATATTAGCGGTAAGCGTAATTAAACCCCAAATATTGATAATATGATCGTGAAGGCCGGTATTGCACATTAGTAAAATGTGTATCTGTTTTATAATAGTCATTTATCGCATTTTGTCATCATGTATCCATATTGCTATGGTATGATTGGCGAAAAAATACGAATTAATTTTGAACATGAATGGAAAACTCAATCCAGTAACGAGGAATGAATGAGGCAGTATTCAGTGGCCACAGTTTTCGTCATTTTTGTATTTTTTATTTTGAATAGTCGAAGTAAACTACTACTTTAACTTAGTTCTAAGGGCTGCAAGTACAAATCGGTTGTGCTCAAATTGTGGAACAGCTTCCACAGCTTCATTATTTCGTTAATTACAATGCGTACTGACAATGTTGCCTTAAAGATTACCAATTTGTACTTATTGCTCTGTCGAAATGACTTAAGTTACCATGACAAATATCATAAATCATAATAGTATCAAGGATTTGCATGTTTAAAATTTTTCGATTAAATAAAAACATGCGCCTTTATAACTATTTTGTGATATTAGCAATGGTTTAGTTATTGAAACAAGAAATCTCCGGAAGCCAGAAGCACAGGCATATTAGTTGTGTAATACTGGTCTACGATATTAATGTAATTCGCAACGATCTGGTAGTTTGTGTGTCGTTCAAAGGAATGTAAATTCCATGCAATAAATAAACTAGACCAATATTTAGAATGTTTTACAGTGCTTACTGAAATTATGTGCTGATATTGTATTTGTATTGTAAAATATTTTGTTTGCTAGCTAAGTTGGTAGGGTATGTTACCATTTTGTTGTCTGCTATTAATATTTATTTAGTGTACTTTATATGAAAGTTATGTAACGGTTTGATATAATTATTAATTGAAACATAATTAAAGACTGCCTAAATTAATTATTCAATATAATTGACTTGTAAATTAAATAAATTGTTTATCTATTCCAATTTTGTCACACGATAGATTGTACTCACATGATTGTAGCGTAACGCGGCGCTGTTAGGTCGAGCACGGCGTCTCATTCGCCGCGTCTGCGGCTGCGGCTGATCCCACTGTAGCGTCCGCAGTTATTTACGCTATTACCTATATTTTTACCACTCAAACGTCACTTTAATGTATAAATATCGTACATATTTTTGTTGTATTAGCAAGCTCAGTATTATGTTAAAAACACTAAATGCCATAATGTATGAAATGAAATTATTATTGTTTACCCTGGAAACTATTCTATGTTTTATATTGTAATGTTGAATATTACTTTAGTAAAGTTTTTTATTATACATATAAATTACATATAATTGTAAATTACTTTTATTTGAGTTAGTTGTAATGTCCATTATATAATCTGAATTGCATGCATGTACAGTCTACATTATGTGTGTCAAGTTTTTTTGTAATTATTTTGTAAAATAAATATAGCACGTTATTTACAACACGAGGTGTTTATTTTATTATCCATTTTAGATTGGTCTGATGATATTATAAAAATTACTGTCCTCGATTGACATTGATTTTGTCAGTGTCAATGTTATAACCTGGCTAAATTATTTGGACACGCAAAAGCTATGTGCAAAAAGTATGGATATTGTCATGATGTCGATCTATTCCATAGATTAAGTTATACTAAATCTATGATCTTTAAAATTCACTTGATATAAGTTTTTTTTTCGGACGGACCTATTACTGAGGCCTTTTAACCGTGCAGATAACGGCGAGCGCTGAGGAGGCTTCAATTACAAAATCTTAAACTTATATATATAGTTCAACCAAGAATCATAAAAATATATCCATAGATATTTTATTAGCATCTCTCCATCACCCAATTATACATAGAGCATAATTATTATTCAAAGCACAAAAATACCTTTTATCGCAAGCAAGAGCCCAATGCGGTGACATGATGCGTTGCGTGCGCTGCGTCGTTCTTAGCGTTGAAAATTCCGAAAGAAACAAATTGTTTTTTTCGGTGAAAGAAACGTTTGTTCGTTTTTTACCGTTTTATTGGTTTGTTACATTGAAATATATCCGAAAAAAGCAGTTTTATTGAAATTTTCGTCGTTTGTTTCTAATATTTAAAAAAACGATTGGAAAAAAACTATTTAATTACCAATTTTTAAAACAATGATGCAACGTCATTTATGAATTATTCAATGAAATCCAAAAACTAACTTTTATAAATGCTTGCAGTGATAACAGTAGGGTAGGTAGTAGTTTTCGGTTTGATTAATAAAAAAACATGAAATATTGCATTATTATTTTTCCTGAAACTCGAATAAAATTTGTATAAAAACGACGGAAAAAAACGAGAAAATTTCCCGCTTTTTTCAACGCTAGTCGTTTTACATACATACTATGTAAATCGCAACGATACGCCATCACAAGATGAATTGCGACATTGTAGTGGCACTGAGATTCGTTTCGTTTGACCTATCTGGTCAAAATAAGTGTTCTAAATAAATAATACTTATTTATTATTGATATAGATTAATGATGAGAAAATTATCTATGAGTAGCTATTAATGGAGGTAGGTATTTCTATAAGATTAAGATAACAAATTCACAAAGTGATGAGTTAAACCGATATCCTAACTATTTGTCAAACAGATACTACAGCGCGTTTTAACGTGACGCTATGTTAGTGTCATTAGTATTCGGTTTGCGAAATAACTCCCTGATTACGGATGTATTATCATTAGATCTTAATAGGGTGTCCTGTTGGGAGCTCAGCAGGGTCCTTGAAGATAAGTCAAGTGGCGAAATAAAATCCACTTAATTTCGAAAGTCAAGTCGTGTTTGAATTTCTTATCTATTTAATTAGGTGATCGATTGCGTGTACAATTATTGTTAAACGTACTTAGAGCTTCTTTAAATATAGGCGCTAAAATATACAGAACACAGTATTGTGATGTTACCTGCGAATAGTACTGGACGCAGAATTTACCAATAGTATTTCTAAAATGCAGGCTTTAATCATTGTAATCCTATTCCTTTTATTTGTTACTTTTCTTGCCGCACCAGTTACAAAAGAGAAAAAGTTCAACAAATTGGAAAAACGTAACGATGAGAATCTAAATGGTAAGTCATTTTCAAGTTACTAGATTTTGCTTGCGACTGTCCGTGTGGAATTAGTAATATATAATATATCTTTCACCAATGATATTTGTAATATCATTGTCTTTCACTAATCACAAAATCACTTTTCTTTAATGTATAGTGATCGCGACAATTTAAGAAACCAATATAGGTAGGTAAATAAAAAACATAATGCATATACATATACATATGTATTTTAGGCAAAAGTTTAGTGCATCTTTATCTAAATCAGTCTAGCTGTTTCAGCGTGAAAAAATATCATACACACAGTCACACTTTCGCAATTAGAATTATTTTTCTGAATTTATCTATACAAATAACATGGCATTGTGTCTTTGTAATTTTAACTTAACAGCTTTTCACTTTTTAATATAAGAAAGTAAATACGGCACTTATATCAAAAATCATCTTAAAACATTTTATTTGTCCGTCGTCTGTTTGTTCCGGCTTATCTCTGAAACGGCCGTACCGATTTTGACGGGGATGTCACTCGCAGGTAGCTAATGTTATAAGGAGTAAGGCTGCCCGCCCACGTCCGATAATCGGTGACCGATTTTTTGTAGGAGAAAAATAGAACGTACTGATAGCAATGGAGCAACGCACACGTCCTACAAAAAATCAGTCAAAAATAAAATCGGTGCATCCCGACCGATCCGATTATCGGCAACAAATGGAACGTTCGGAAATGTATGTATCAAGTATGGTATCAACGCACACTACTCACTCACCGACAGTCGGCCGCATCAGGCCGCATGCACTTGCTAGGGAAGGACGTTGTGTCAGTATGGAAATCGATATTAAAAATTTAATAGAAGAATTAGAAAAGAGGCCTGCTATTATACAACACAGGATTGGCCGAGTATACGTTTACTCGAACAGCACAAAGTAATCCTTTTTTCATTTTTAAATATGAATAAAAACCGTTTTCAAGAAATGTAAATATAATGTAATGAAAAATAAAGATTAAAAAAACCAAATTAAATTGTACCTCCTTTATTACGAATCGTAAAAAAACAAATCACATCACACTAATATATAATACAAATGTAGTTGTGTTTATGACATATTCATGCTAAAACGGCTGGACGGATTTGAATGACCCTTAGAATAAAGATATACCTACATAACTTTGACACTGAACATTTACAGCTAATTGTAATTATCTATCTCGTATTTTCTTATTAGGCATCCTGATATCTGTCTATCTGTGATATATCACTGACTATAAAACAATCATTTCTTACTTACTACACACTCCCGCTACAAATTTATTACAAATTACAAACAGAAACCGCCTTCATTTAAAAACCGTTTTATACTGCCAAGGTACTCGTAAACATCCTTGTGGAGAGGTGAAGTAATCTGTAAAATATTTGCGAACCTTTATACCACTGTCAGTTCCTTTTAAACCTTGTTGAGGTATATTATTTAAAGTATATAACAGATCCTCAAATCCATCTCTTTTTCAAACGAAGTTGTGTAGAATACAAGTAGCTTTTATTATTTTTATGGCAACTTTAATATCCACATCTATACTTCTGTGTAATATTCGTCATTTATTCGATAAGATCCCGAAGGCACATTCTACTACTCTTCTTGCTCGTTAATAATAAGCTATAGTTGAAAACACGCTCTTGTACATCTAGATAACGATTAGGGTAAGGTCGCATAACATGAGAAGATACAGCAAAGGCCTCCTCTCCTAAAAATATGAATGGCATGGGTGTTCCGTTTTCATCATTTGGGAGATTTTGCTTTTCCGGTAGCGAAATACTTCCATTAAGGATAGGTATAAGAATTTTTAAATATATTTGTGTCACTAAATTTGCCGTACGCACCTACATTAATATAAGTAAAATCCCTCGATAGCCACCGACAAAATGACGGAGGTGTGTGTGTGTTAAGTCGGTCACAAAATCGGTGATAAGAATCGGAGGAAAAATCGGCCCGATTATCGGTCCTACAAAAAGTCTGACGTGGGTGGGCAGCCTAACATATATTAGAAATTATATTTTAATTAATAAAAACAGAGGGTGAGACATGCCAAGCATCCTGTATGCCACACGAACAAAGTCACGGGCACAGATATAAATTAACCTCCTAGAGCCGGTAACAGTGCGTATATTTAATTTGAGATTCATTACTTTTTAAATATTCAGGCGAGGAAGGCGAGCATTTTGAAGGCGATATGTTGCTGTCATCGCAACAGCATCGTGCGGTGCACGCTGCTACGTTGCAGCGCAACGGACTTTTAGGTGGAGCCAAGCGCTGGCCAGAACGCACCGTTTTTTATTACATCGAAGATGATGACTTTGGTTAGTTTAACAGATTATTGTATCCAAACAGTTAATGGCTAAGAAAAGTGAAATACGCAACGCAATTATACGATTAGAAACCCTAACATGAAATCCTTTACACATTAATTACTTAGTGACACTTGCGCCGTTTTGGTTATTTTCACCGGATAATAATTAGAAGGCACTCCTTTTTAAAATAAAAATAGGAAAGAAAGATGAGTATTTAGATTATTGTATAATTTATTATGGTGTTTACTAAATTCCCTTCGCCCATAATTATTTATCCGGACATCTAGGCAAAGTTACATTGGAGCTAATAATATAAACAGGGTCTTTTAATGGTAAGAGTCAACATTAAAACCTAAAAACTACTCTTTGCCTACGCCCATACCTACGCATATAAAACTAGGTATATTGTTTGTGTATAGAAATACGTTCACGACTTACTTCATGACTGATAGTTTGTAAGAGCTTACATAAATATGATTGCGTAATGTCGCTATCGTTATGTAATACATTTATTTTCTCAACCAGCTATAAAATTGTAATAAAGCTTTACACTACTTAAAAATAACAGATAGGTACGTTAAGTAACTATGATGCAATATGCTTAAGCTTTATTTTAATTATTTTATGCTGTAAGTACTTTTAACTCTATGGATATATCTGTTAGCCCGAAATAAAAGTTATTTCCAATTTCGTGATTATGGAATTTTAAAACTTTAGAAGGCGTAGGACAGGCCGAAGCCAACTAGCAGAGCCCCGATAGGGAACTTTTATCTTAATTATGTAATTTAACACCAATCGACTATTATCCCTGTTTAAAATGCACTGTACAAAATGTATTTAAGGATAACCTTCGGTTAGTGCAGTTATACCAGAACGTTGATTAAAAGAATACTGAGCTATGAATTTGGTTGCTAGTAGACTGAATAACTGGGTGGAAGGACTAGGCGGGTCTGAAATGGCATGGGGTGACACTTGCAGGCTTCACTAATAGGTCCCCGTAAACAGGTGCTAACGTGCTAACACATAGTGATATATCTAGAAGGAGACAATATTATAGTCTTAGTTGCTTAAGGAGTGAAGAGGTATAATCACAGGTCTCGCAGTACAATAACGGTAATTCCTACAAGCATCTTACTGTAATAATTCTTTCCTCCAAGCATTCCTGCTATACTTAGAGAATATCCACTTATGCCAGTCAATGATAGTGGGAGATCTGTACCCGTCAGTGTTCACTGCGACCGAGTAATAAAGGCAAGTTAGAGGTGAGGAACAGGTCATCCCACGGGAGCAATCAAGTCCTTGGGGTTGCTATTGCCAAACAGCTTAACACAAGCTGCCCTACGGGTTTATTACTGGTACACAAAATATGTGTGCTACACAAAATTTGTATCTGCAGTTCGTAGTAAGTATTTGATTTTTAGTATAACCTATTAATTGCATATCTTCAGATGAGGATCAAATAAAAATGATTAAAGAAGGAATGGCTGATATCGCTAATAAGTCTTGTATAAAATTTTCACCAAGATCATCTGATGGCGAACATGCTGTGATAATACAGGTAGGTGCTACTTGATTCTATAATGCCTTATCGCGTTTCCGGTTATATTGAGCTCCCTAGAGATCACTTCAAAATATTGTAAACTATATCTCTACAATGTGATAGGGGTGGTACTTCTAACCTGCTAAGGCTAATTACTACATCTAAATTCATCGACAAAAAAAAATACGGGGTGTCTAACCCCCTTCCCCTGTAATTTGTGACCAGTTTTATTTTTATTTCAATGTACTGCGGCGCGCTCGATACTTTATGCGATATCAAAGGTTTCATACGTCGTAGAAACATGAAAATAATGCCAAACGGTACTCGTAGCTAATAATGACACTGGCTATCTAATCAATTACTATGTTTTGAGATTTTAAGATAATTTTGGTGAGAAAAAAAAATACTGAGAACTAATGAGTTAAAATACATAGTCCTTAAAATATAGCTTGATTAGAATGACAGTTCTCACTGAAAGAGACGACGTAACTTTGTACCAGCGTCACACAAGTGAAACACATTTGCAATCGAAAAAATATTAGTAGGATTTAATTACGAGTATATACAACAGGTATTTAAAGTTAAAAACATTAAAATAATCCAGTCACAAAAAAATATTTTGTGACTTAAAATCGCATTCTTTAATGTTTTCAGAGATTACTTAAAACTAAGTCCAATAAAATAGTTAATAATTTACACTTATTTTATTTATTTGAGTTATTCTCAAGGATACCAAAAACATCACCATAGGGGACTGGGTTGGACCCCCCATTTTTTTTCTGTCGATGATTTTAGATTATGTTTCTTAGCCTTATGTGGGTAACAAGTACCACCCCTATCACAGTGTACGATTACTCATGCATAAAAACTTTAAAACCCCTTTTTACTCCATAAAGGATGATTTCTAGAATAAAAATTATGCTGTCCTTAACAGGGTCTCAAAATATTTGCATACCAAAATTTATATACTGAAATCGATTTAGCGGTTTAAAACGATACACAGAGTGCAGGGCTGCAGGTTTTCGTCTTTTGATGAATTTTGCGCGAATCTTTGATGAAATTCGGGCATTTCGCGCCCGTAATTACTTATGCTTCTGCTAGCTGTTTATTACTTACAGGGCTCAGCAAATGGGTGCTTCTCAAATGTCGGGTTTAGTCGTCCCGATGAGGACGACGATGGAGAGGTTAATCAGGTGCTGAACTTGGCTAAGGGCTGCTTCAGGCACGGCACCGTCGTCCACGAAATGTTGCACACTCTGGGTTTCTATCACATGCAGAGCACATACGACCGAGACGATTACGTAAAAATTGTATGGGAAAACATTAAAAGTGGTAGGTAATGTTTTTACTTGTATAAAAGTAGTAGGAAGGTACACGTAAGGAACTGCTGCACTAAGATTATTTAATTAAGTCACATAACCAGTATCTAGAAGTTATTTGACGCAAGATAATATCGTAAACTTGATAAATTGTGATTAAATGCTTTTAAAAGCAATAAAACATAAATTCTCTAATATTTATATTTTATTGCTTTAAGATAATTATAATATGAGCTAATTAGTACTTTCGTTTTTATTAATGCACACGACGTAATATTTAATGTTTTAGGTACAGAACACAACTTTGCTAAATACACGAACGACACGGTTACGGATTTTGGAGTGGCATACGACTACGGTAGTGTGATGCACTACCCAGAGACAGCATTCTCTAAAAATGGAAATAAAACCATTATTCCATTACAGGTAAGTTTAACAATATTTTATCAGTATTTAAACTTGAAATCGAACTCGCATCCCCATGCATACCGGGCGCGGTGCTTTGTTCGCTTATGGTACCGTGACATTACATTACTGCGTTAATTTTCTAAATAGATATGTTTTTATCGCTTTAAGCCAGCGTAGTTTCATCAATTTTAGAAGCTTGCACTCTGAACACCCGAAAGAAACATCTATACAGATCTTTGACAATAATTTATGATGAAACAGCTATTTAAATACTTTACTTATATGATATTTTAGCAATTTAATTCCAATAATAATACCAATATTTAAACTTTAAAAAAATTCAAAGCACAGCAAGCATGGGGATGCGGGTTCGATTCCCGCCTGAGACAACATTTTTCATATTTAAACACTGTTAACATCATAATTGCGATAAAATTGCTAAATATCAAATAAAGTATTAACAATATTAGCTTGTATATAACTTGTGACCTTCGGAGCAACGCGGCCTTCCGTCCCGTAAAGGCCGCGTTGCTCGAAGCTTGTGACCTATGGATGGTTTCGAAGTACGGTTTACAATTATTGAAAACGTGAGTTGTGTGTGTCGCCTAGGGACTTATGAAGCACATCATGTTACGTATAAAAGTAACAAGCAATAATTCGCAGACGGACCAAGATCTGCGATATTAGCGACTGTGACTGTGATGATCATGAGTCTCAATGACTTTGGGCAGGATAGTCGAGTTGATGGCGGACGGAGTAAAGCCTTAAACGCATGACCGGCTGACCGCCGAGTGATGAAAAGAGAATCGTTGGCAGAGTACCGGCTCGGTGGGCATCAATACTATCGCGGGAAAAATCTGTTTGCGATTGAAAGCAGTAGGTCGGATATCGATATTAAGATGTATTAATTATAACTACTCATAATACTCGACCGATATTACTTCATTTAGGTTCATTTAGCTCTCTTCTTTCAAATGCCAATGGTTTTGAAATGCCAATATAAAGGGTCAAGATGCTCGGTGACCTTATACTATAAGAGTTTATACGGACCTTAGGTTCTGCATTAGTTTACTATTCGTTTGTTTAAATGTTTTCTGTGTTACTTGGGCAATGCCTGCGCCCATATACCGGTTGTCGCCTGTAGGTACACCAATCTGTAGGTAGGACTCTACCAGCCTGGCCGACACTGAATGTGGGTGGCAAAGGGCCGATCATTTTTAGGGGAGGCCGGAGGTCGAATCGACATTCACTGCTGGACATAGGTCCAGCAGTGAATGTCGATTCGCTGAGATGATGATGATGATCGAAATTTGTTATAACTTAGCACACTTATTTTTTTCAGGACGACGTAATGATAGGCCAAAGAAATGGTATGTCTGAATATGACATTCTCAAGCTGAATAAAATGTATTGCGACCAATCCAAAGACATTATCTTTAACCATGATAGTTGAAAGTTCGACCGCTAAATGCCATTGGTTGGCCTTGAAAAGTGCTCTTCATTGCCTGTAATTGGCTATGAATAAAAAGTTTTCAACACTAACACTAAGTTTCATTCTGTCCACTTAGTTAACGTTAAGCCTTTTTTAATCAATAGTTATGAAACGATTTCAAGGAAATTGTAAGTGAACAAACAAATCGGTATTTTGAGATAGGTATCTCCTATAATTGCAGCTTGGAGGCAAAACATTTGATCAATGGTTAGTTGAGTTTAAAACTTGGAATTAGGTACACATACATGAACATCTCAATCACTTATGGTTAACTAAATACAGGCCCTCTTGGTGCTCGGTGTGACATAGTGCATAGAGTATTTATTATTAAAACTAACGCGGACCCAAACTTTGCTGCTTACAGTACTTTTGTCTTTCCCAGGGTCTCAAACTTACCTAATACCTACGGTCGACTTGCATGAAAATCTAGCAGAGAGACAGAACCACTTGCGCCTTTATAATATTAGAAAAGTAACAGCCTACAATCATCCCACTGCAGGGAAAAGGCCTCCATCATTGAATTCAAGTTACCACAGCAATGATGGGTGTACTGGCATAATCAGCTCGCTTGTCAAATGCGGGTTGGTGATCGATCACAAACCCGAGCAACGTTCGAAAATTCGAAACTTTTTTGTTGCCCGACCCGGGATTCGGACCCCGAGATCTTGGCTCGGTATTTAAACCACTAGACCAACGGGGCGTTACAGTTAAGTTAAGTTTTTACACTAATATTAGTATGTTTACTCCCTGTTTCAAACTTTACACCCCGTTTTTGGTAATTAGCTAGCTTACATTTTTAGGTACTCTGTACTACTGCCAGGATTGTGGCTGAAACTAACAGTGTTACTAATGTAAATATAAATTCATTCGTATAGAAAAAAAATTGCACAACGATGTTCCCTTGTTGTTGACCCATCACCGTTTCCACAGTTTCCGACACATCCGAGCTTCGGTTATGAAGAGTAAGTATACCTAAGTATTATGGTAATTGACTTTAAATATTTCTTCGTAAGTAGTCGTGCTTACATAGAACCAAATATTAATAAAATTGGTGAACTCAGTTTTAAATTTATTACCTACAGAATATGGTCTTGCGCTGCACTGAAATAGTCAGGGATCTTGGGTATATTTTGACTAAACTATTTGGGCTAAAATAGCGTATTGCTGAGGTGGTCCCAAAGAACTCTGGGGCAGGCAGCCCCACCAGAAGATATGTAGTCGCCCAAGCAAACTTGCAGCGTAAACAGTTAGCGACGGAAGAACTGATGATAGAGTCTGCTAACAACAAATTCGCAATAGCACTTGTCCAGGAACCCTACGTGGGAGCGGTTAAAAGGATGAAGGATTACCGTGGGGCGAGAGTCTTCCAAAACGCTGCTGTAGGAGATGGGATCGTAAAGGCGGCGATTGTCGTGTACGACAAGGATATCGACGTCATACCTTGCCCGAAACTCACATGCAACAATATTGTTGTTGTGAGGATCCGAACCAGCGCATGGGAAATCGCGGCGGTGTCCTTCTACTTTGAACCGGACCAACCATTAGGGCCATACCTGGACCGGCTAACCACCATATGCGAAGAACTTGGGTCGACCAGAATACTGATAGGCGGAGACTGCAACGCCAAGAGTACCTGGTGGGGCAGCATCGTAGAAGACCACAGGGGCGTTGAAATGTCCGGGACCCTGGAAGAGTCTGGATTACAGGTATTGAACATCGGAGATACGCCAACATTCGAAACCACGAGGGGT
The DNA here is from genome assembly GCA_949315895.1 of Anania crocealis. Lineage (NCBI taxonomy): Eukaryota > Metazoa > Arthropoda > Insecta > Lepidoptera > Crambidae > Anania > Anania crocealis. The sequence continues at coordinate 18,062,367 of OX438880.1, read as the reverse complement.
AACAGGACGATCTCCAGCCGAGTTGACATAACGGCATGTACCGACGACCTCATGGGACTGGTAGAAGACTGGAGGGTAGACCGGTCGATAACTTGCTCTGATCATAACACCATAATTTTCAAATTAAGACTGATGTGGAGCAAGGGCTTCTCAGTAAACCGTACCACCCGGCTCTATAACACGAAGAAAGCCAATTGGACTTCATTTTTAGAGAAATTGGAAGAGCATAAAACTCAGAACAACATACGGGAAGAAGCGATCAAAGCCATCAGTTGTAGGGAACAATTGGAAAATATGGTCTTAAAGTACACTGAAGCAATAACCGAGGCATGCAAGGGCAGTATGCCCATAAAGAAGCGATCCGAGCAAATCACAGTCCCATGGTGGAGCGAAGTACTCGCCCACAAAAAGAAGACTATGGTGACCTTCAGGAGAAGGATACACCATGCCGCGCCACACAGAAGAACAAAGGTCGTCGAAGAATACCTGACTAAGAAAGAAGACTACGAATGCCATGCCAAGAAAGCCCGAACCGAGAGTTGGAAAGAGTTCTGCGAGAAGCAAACCAGAGAGGGAGTGTGGGAAGGCATCTACAGGATCATCAATAGGACCGCCAGGAGAGAAGAAGACCTGACCCTTAAAACCAATGACGGAAAACATCTCAATCCCAAGGAGTCGGCAAACCTACTTGCAACAACATTCTACCCTGAAGACCTCGAAAGCACGGATAACTCGGAACATCGCCGGGTCAGACAAGCGGCAGAGCGGGTAAACGCAGTGGAGTGTGGTGAACCACACGACCCACCGTTTACTCTGTTGGAGCTAAAGACCGCAGCGGGGAGTTTTAATCCAAAGAAGGCCCCGGGAGTGGATGGCTTCACAGCAGATATCTGCAGTCGAGCTATACTCCAGGATCCGGACGCTCTCCTTGCCATATACAACAAGTGTCTTGAGATAGCACACTTCCCGGACATCTGGAAGGAGGCCACAGTTGTGGTACTTAGAAAACCGGGCAAGGATGACTACATGAACCCCAAGGCTTATAGACCGATAGGTCTCTTGCCGGTCCTGGGGAAGATCCTGGAGAAGATGGCAGTAGCACGGATTAAATGGCATCTAGTACCGAGGATTAGTACTCGCCAGTTCGGATTCATGCCCCAGAGGAGCACTGAGGACGCCCTCTATTGCCTAATGAACCACATTAGAAGCAAGTTGGAGCTGAAGAAGATAGTCTGCTTAGTTTCATTGGACATAGAGGGGGCCTTCGACAGCGCATGGTGGCCAGTCATCAGAGTCCGACTGGCTGAGGAAAAGTGCCCGGTAAATTTAAGGAGGCTACTCGATAGCTACCTGAGCTGCAGAAGAGTTACCGTCAGGTTTGCCGGGGAAGAAAGCACGCGAGACACCACGAAAGGTTGCGTGCAGGGGTCAATCGGCGGTCCCCTTCTCTGGAACTTGCTTCTCAACCCACTGCTGACCGGACTTGAAGACAGGGGGGACTACTGTCAGGCGTTTGCTGACGACGTCGTGCTTATTTTTGACGGAGATACTGCTGGAGAGATACAGAGACGTGCAAATGCTGCTCTCGACTATGTACAGCAGTGGGGTGTTCGGAACAAACTGCGCTTCGCTCCGCACAAGACTTGTGCGATGTTGCTGACTCGAAGACTCAAGTACGACACCCCGCGGCTGGCCATGGGAGGGACCAGCATATGTATGTCCAAGGAATTCAAAGTCTTGGGACTCACCATCGACGACAAACTGACTTTTAATAGCCATATAAAATCCCAATGTCGTAAAGCCCTAGCTATTTATAAACAGGTATCAAGAGCTGCCAAAGTCACATGGGGCTTAAATCCCGAGATAATACGTATCATATATAACGCCGCGGTAGAGCCTGTTATATTATATGCTGCAGCAGCGTGGGCGCCAGCCGTTAAGAAACTCGGAATTCAAAAGCAGCTGAATACAGTGCAGAGGGGATTCGCCCAGAAAATCTGCAAATCGTATCGCACGGTCTCTCTCCATGCCGCCCAGCTGCTGTCGGGGATACTGCCTCTCGACCTCAGAGTTCAGGAGGTAGCAGCCTTGTACGAGGCCAAGAGAGGGTCATCTCCGGCGCTACTGGGCGATAGGGATATAGAGCGTGTGGTACGATATGCAGATACGCCGCATCCGGCATCACATATGAGTCTGGAATTCATGGATCTGGTAGACCAAAACCTTGTGGACAGGTACAATGTGCAGGAGGTGCGAATCTTCACCGACGGCAGCAAGCTCGAGGGGAAAGTCGGAGCATCACTTTCCATATGGAAAGGTGATGCCGAGATTCAGAACCGAAAGCTTTGTCTGTCCGCGTACTGCACTGTCTACCAGGCGGAACTTTTGGCCATATGTGAGGCAACGGGTGTAATCCTCAAGAGGGTGGAAAGGAGTTATGGTCTGTATAGTGACTCTAGAGCTGCGCTCGAGACACTCACAGGCCATGACTCTCTCCATCCTCTTGCATGTAGAGCCAGGGATAATCTGCAGCGCGCCTTGAAACAGAGCAAAGATGTCTCTTTGTTCTGGATCAAAGCCCATGCAGGACTCCCCGGGAACGAGCGCGCGGATGAATTAGCGAAGAAAGCCGCGTTGACATTAAAGAGAAAGCCAGATTATGACAAATGTCCTATTTCACACGCGAAACGGCTCTTGCGCGAAAAATCAATCGCTGAATGGGATAGGAGATACGTAGAAGGAAGTACAGCATCAATTACCAAATTGTTCTTCCCGAGTGCAGCAGACGCGTACCGAATAGTTAAAAACATTCGACCGACTGGAAAACTTGTTCAGGTGCTTACGGGGCACGGCGGCTTCTCCCAGTACCTGAATCGATTCAGGTGCCGTGAGAGCCCGTCATGTGCATGCGATCCGGAGATAGAACAAACAGTCCCCCACTTGCTGACGGAGTGTCCAATACATGCTAGACTTAGATTTGACTTCGAACAATCAACTGGGCAAAAAATTGATATGGGCAGTCTATGTCAACTCATAGCTAATAAAGATTGTAATGGAAAATTTATACAATACTGTGTAAAGATCTGTACCGTAGAAAATAAAAGAAATAAATATAACTAAACATTACTTTTACGATATATGTATATATTGCTTTAAAAGTAATGAATAATTTAAGAAAAATGTAAAAATAGAATAAATAGTTTGTATAATTATAAGTTAGAAAAATAAGATCATGTAAAATAGACTAAAAACGCTAACAAAAACATAGATATAGAAATAGAATAAGGACACAATACTGTCTTCATAGCTGTAAACATTCGTAGATTAAGAAAAACTGTAATATCTAGAATAAAAGATAGAGCCATTAAAAATTTGTAACAACAGATATTTTATCACTGCTAGTATTAAGACTAGTATTAAGAACTATATAAAGTTGTAACATAATGTAATGAACCCTTTGAAAGCACGAAATAAAATACCCTGTCTATATTTTTTAGAAATAAGAAAGATGAAAATGAATAAATAATAAAAAGCCCTAGTAAGCAAAATTCCCTGAATAATAATATCAGGGGACAGAGCTGAGCCTGCAAAGGGCGACAAAAAAAAAAAAAAAAAAAAAAAAAAAATATTAGAAAAGTAACAGCCTACAATCATCCCACTGCAGGGAAAAGGCCTCCATCATTGAATTCAAGTTACCACAGCAATGATGGGTGTACTGGCATAATCAGCTCGCTTGTCAAATGCGGGTTGGTGATCGATCACAAACCCGAGCAACGTTCGAAAATTCGAAACTTTTTTGTTGCCCGACCCGGGATTCGGACCCCGAGATCTTGGCTCGGTATTTAAACCACTAGACCAACGGGGCGTTACAGTTAAGTTAAGTTTTTACACTAATATTAGTATGTTTACTCCCTGTTTCAAACTTTACACCCCGTTTTTGGTAATTAGCTAGCTTACATTTTTAGGTACTCTGTACTACTGCCAGGATTGTGGCTGAAACTAACAGTGTTACTAATGTAAATATAAATTCATTCGTATAGAAAAAAAATTGCACAACGATGTTCCCTTGTTGTTGACCCATCACCGTTTCCACAGTTTCCGACACATCCGAGCTTCGGTTATGAAGAGTAAGTATACCTAAGTATTATGGTAATTGACTTTAAATATTTCTTCGTAAGTAGTCGTGCTTACATAGAACCAAATATTAATAAAATTGGTGAACTCAGTTTTAAATTTATTACCTACAGAATATGGTCTTGCGCTGCACTGAAATAGTCAGGGATCTTGGGTATATTTTGACCAAAAACTCTCATTCCTTCCCCAGCTAGAAAACGTAACAAAAAAGGCATCTAGGACCCTTGGATTCGCTATCCGTAAGTAATGGAAAAATGTTTAAAAACTCTAGTATTAAGATCTTGTTATACAACGTGCTGTTCAGTCAGCAGTTTTCTTGAATATGGAGGTGTGGTATGGCGGCCCCATTACGCCTGTCACGTACTACGGCTTGAGCGTGTGCAAAAAAGATTTCTTTGGTACCTAGCATATACTGAGGGAAAAGACAAGATATTAAAGACCTATGAGGATAGACTTAAATATTTCAAAATGACAGCATTGGAGAAAAGACGGGATCTTTACTTACTTTTTCTCTCAAAATTAGTAACAAACAAAATTAATTGCCCCCAACTATTGACAATGTTTCACTTGGAAGTTCCTCGTAGGATTCCTCCAAAACCGATTGCACCACTCTGCCCTCCACTCTGTCGCACAGTCATGGGCTCCAATTCCGTCATTTCTCGCCTCTCCAAAATCCTTAACCATTGTAGTAGCTTGATAGACATTTTTCATGACTCAGTTCTTAAGATACGCAAAGTAGTTTTAAGTATTATGTAGCTGTAAATGTGATTCTAAAGCTTACTCAGCTTATTTACTGTAAATACATGTGGAGTCTAATTGTAATCAAATTAAGTATTTAGCTATATATATATATTTTAACGAAATTTTATTCTTAAGGAAATTGTAATGCGTAAATTGTAAGTGGACCTAATAAATAAAAAAATATACATACACACATACATACACTCACGCCTTTTTCCCGGAGGGGTAGGCAGAGACTACATCCTTCCACTTACTACGATCCTTACAGACTACTTTCGCTTCATCCACATTCATTAATCTTTTCACACACGCTCGCTGGTTTAGGGTACTCTTGACCTGACCTTTCTTTAGAACTTCCCCGATTTGGTCAAGATAAGTTCGTCGAGGCCTTCCCCTTCCAACATGTCCATTCATACTCGCCATATAGGTATATCTTTTTAGTCAACCTGCTTTCATTCATCCTCTCAACATGTCCAAAAAAAATAATAGGTGAAATGTATATCTACCTTTACACTTCCACACTAATATTATATACACCGTGAAATTTTAGTGGTTGTTTTCCCGCAACAGAACGATTTACCTTAGTAGCACCATCGAATCGTGCGAGTTATTTTTTGAAAATAAAGATATCGTTGTTCTCAACTAATCAAAAAAATAATCATCAACTCAAAAGCGTGAGATACGATAGTATCTTTACAAAATGTGACGTGTTTGGGTACTGCTTGCCGCACGAAATCAATGTTCAAAGCAAAAGAAGCTCTACCCACTAAGTAATACAGCATAATCTGTACCGCGCGAGGGGCAATGACCCCGGCCGGTGACCGGCTGCGGCGCGGCTGGTATCATTGGTTCGAGGTTGCTTTCGAGTTTCGTTTATCACAATCGTGAAACCGCTATTTTCTTATTTGAATAAAAAAAAACTGCACAAATCTATTATACTACTAAGATAGAATCATTTTACTGCGGGAAAACAACCACTTAAATTTCACGGTGTAGAGCAAAAATGTTATTTTTGTGTGTGTGTCACGTATGTTTGTAATGAATAGGCTCTAAAACTACTGGACCGATTTCAAAAATTATTTCACTATTAAAAGCTGATAATATCTTTGATGAACATAGGCTACTTTTAACCGCGAGTCCCGGTAGGTGGCGCTGCTGTCGGTATGTCAACTATATAAACGGGTTGACCGATTGAGTTGAAATTTTTTATATGTATTTTCATGGTTTCACAGACACGAATGTATTAAGCCTACCTTATTGTTCTTTCTAAATGCCACTGCTAGGTACAGGGTTCCCGACCGTGCGATATAACGTGGATTTCACGCGGGCAGAGCCGCGGGCGAAGAGCTAGTTCAATCATAAAGCCTCTATCACGTATTCACGTGCAGTAAGCAGGGCTCTTCCGACGCCTTAGTGAGGGGAGCACAAAGGGAAAAAGGGTGTCCATTTTTTTTACACTAAAGGCACAGATAATATAATGCCAGTTAGTACTAAAGGTAAGTAATATACCAAAATACTAGAATTTTTTCATGTGCTTGGCACGTTGCCTGGCCAACTGTACTTACTTATTTATCTCGTAATATCAAACACAACTTTCAAAGGATAAGATAATACGAGTACCTCACGTGTCGACTCTCTACCTTAGTTGCATTAAAATCTGTGAACTGTAACATTAACGTGATATTGGTAGGGTAAATCTTATTTCATTGCTCTTTTACGTATTGAGAATGGACAGCAAAATTTTATTTAATATAAAATGATTATTTAATCCGTAATTTCTATACTTCAGTAAAAGGTAAAACTTCTAGAAAATACCACATATATAAAATTTGCTTAAAAATTATACACTGTGATGCAAACTTTACTTAACATATTGCCTAAATGCAAAATAGGTTATTTATTTTGAACTACAACCTGATAGAAAACTTTGGATTATGTTTGAGAATATCTCTATTTCAACTAATTTACCTGTTGAAATCTGTTCAATTCTATAAGGTCGTGAAATTGGTACACAACCTGTTTTTCACGCGTTTTTAAATAATGATTATGATATAGATCAGTCTTTCGTAACATGATAATGGCATTGAATGTAATTGCAAAACATAGCAAATTGAAAGTTTCTTCGTAGGAAAGAGGTTTTAAATTGTACTGTACAGAATAACTCTCATAAATCAAAATGTACCTATTACATTAACACTATTGGCGGTTCTGTAGTCTTTTGTCAAATGGCTAGGTGGCTTTAAATGTTCTTCGCCTTGATCCTTTGTAAATATGTACTTATTGAGCAGCAGTATCATCGTTTTGTTACCCTACAGCAAAATTATTTATCGACAATGGAACGCTCTGTCAAAAGTCTGTTTTCACGCTGCAGGCAGAATATGGGCTCATGTTTGTTAAATAAATAAACTAATCAAGATTAATACGATAAAAAGTAAATAATTAGGTACCCATATAAACGGTGTATATTTTAAGCCTTTAACTGCCAAAGTACTAGACACAATAAAATTTTTATTGTTTGGAGGTCACCGGTGACCCCCATGGCGCTCAATGCGTTAAACCACCTGGATAATGAAGCTCACGTTATGTGACCATTATGAATAACATCATGGAGTGTTCTATCAATAAAAGTATTTTTTGAAAGATATTAATTACTTATTCAGACTTTTAATTTTGTAACACACTGTGACATGCACAGATGTATTATTTTGCTGCAGCGGGGTCTCGGATGAATGAACCTTACATGCACAGCTACATCCGTGCGCGTCACAGCGTGTTTCAAAATAAATATATGAACCAATATTTTATATTTTTATAAAAATACTAGATGACCCGTTGGACTTCGTATCACCTATCCTAACGACATGAATGAGTAAAAATTTTGGTTTAGAACATTTTATGTGAGAAAATGAAATTGTTGTTTTTACTCTCCTCCCTATTTTTCCATATTTTATCACCTTTTAAACCTTCCCTGGACTACGACAAACATTTCAAAACCAAAATCAGCTAAATCGGCCCAGCCTTTCTCGAGTTTTAGCGAGACTAACGAACAGCAATTCATTTTTATATATAAATAGATTTTTTAATAAAAAAAATAAAATAACACTGCCAAGATGTTATACATAATGGTAACATAACATGGGCTTCGTTTTAAAGTTGGTTAAAATTGCACCGTGTATAATTATATCACCAACCAATAGGCTTAACCCCTTGTATGCCGGTAATTCCAGCCAGACACAATAGAAATCAATTGTCATATTGCTCGATTCGGCGACTTCGGTAGCCGACCGGTTAATGGTCTTGATTACAGTGCAGTTTAACAAAAATGTTGATAAACACAGTAGTTCTGGTCCTTCGGCCGACACAATCATGTGCCTGGCCGTTTCTCCCCTGCCCCCTCGGACGGCGACCCAAGCCGAGGTCCGAGCCTACAGAGGCGCCCTTGAGGTCGCTGTCCGATTCTCTGATCCCAGATCGGACCCGCCAGAATGCCACGACATCTCTGGTTCCGGCGGCGCCACCACTGGGTGGGTTCGCCATTTGGTAGGGCTTAGCTTAGCCTTTTACACCCCACACCGGCCCGATCACGCCCGATGGAATGGGCCCGCCCGCTAGCGCGGCGGTCATAGGCTGAGCGAATTTCCACCCGGTTTATATAACTAAATAAAGACTTCCATGGTGTCAGTGATAGGTCCGTCTGAATAAAAACGGTGATAAATTTATGTTAAATTGTCACAATTACACTGCAACACACACCTTATATCTTTGTTTTTTTCATGGTTTATAATAATAACTTATTATGTACAATATTTTGTTTAATAAACTGGAAGAATCTAATCTCAAAATTGTATTGTAAATGATTTTTTTTTGTGAATAAAGCATAAAGTATGAACTGACTGTTTCAGTATCCCAAATCGGTAATCAAAAAAGCTGCAACTTTGTCAACATCCACTGTAATACTTCTACGGTTAAACGGACAAAGCTGCGAGACCTAACCGACTTCTACTTTGTTGGATTTTCTCTATTTCACTAATACAATTATAGCATAATGAGTATTGAAGTTGTTGTGGCACTGAAATACAATTGTATGAAATGTTAAAATAAGTCGGGCGGTGAATTTAGCAATTGCTCTTGCACGTAGTGGTGGCTGCTGTCACCTGCGGAGGCGCGGCTGTCGCAAGCGGCGTCTGCGCAGTTGCGGCTTAACACCTTGTGAAATGGTCGTATTTGAACCTATATTAAATCCAATACCATTCCGATGGGTTTTGTTCCTTGTAAAAAATCACACGAAGCTGGAGTAAGCGTTGTGCGCAAAGCAAAATGTTACCTATACCGTTAATATGACATACTTAAAAACACGTGTGTCTTGTTAACATACATTTGCGGACCTGTTTTGATGAATAATAAGTTATTCGTTTAAGGACATTTTGAAAGTTGCGGAAATGAAGAAGTGTATAAAAATATTTGTGTTTTTACTGACTAGTTTTGTGATGCAGTGCGCGGCGATGACTTTGAGCGAACTGGATGATTTCGCGAACTTCCTCCAAAAGACTTCTAAATTGGACGAAACATTAAAAAGTAAGTTAGGCTAGGATTTCAGAGTTTTACGCTGCATTATTATAACTGTTAATTCCAAAAAAGGGCTGAACACGATATTTATTGCGGCTTTTTTGACCACGAACGCTGTAACTATCCGAAAATTTGAAAAAGCAAATGGTAGTATCTAGTATCGGTAGCACAATGAATTTCGTGTTCAATCCTTAGTTTTTATTAATAACATTATGTGATATTATAATTAATTTTCAAAAGTGTGAGTAAATGAGATACTATTGGGTAAATATATTTAGTTTGTTTTGTTGTCTATACAATTGAGTATTGAACTCCTTGGTCGAGTTGCATATACCTACACCAGTTTGGCAAGGCATTGGCAAAGGTGTAACGGGTTCCATTTCCGGACGAGTCAATGTAAAATACTGCATTTTTTTATAGTCACGAGTCTGGATGTTTGTTGTGTTTCGTGTTTTCGGATTCCACAAAAGAACTGCTATACAAAACCTACTTGATTTAGGATAGGATCAATGTTTACTATTATTTTCTAACTATCTACGCTAACTATTTAATATGTCTATAAATCGTCAGAATCAGGATTTGATATAAGTATTAATATGTATAATTAATATGTATTATCGATCTCTAGAGGGCACGGATCCCAATGACTTCGAAGAAGATGAAGCGATATCAGATCACGCGTGGGAAGAAAGCGGCAAGTTTGAAGGAGATTTGATTCTTAATGAGCGACAAAGAAGGATGATAGTAGAGGACATCGCTGAGGGTCTCTCCAGAAATGGTCTCCGAGATAGTACTAAAAGATGGCCTGATAATGAAGTTATCTACTTTATACAGAAAGAACATTTCTGTAAGTAATAATGTTTACTATTCTTCCGTTAAACAGATTCAATCAAATGTAATTTGGGTTGATTATTCAAATATGACTATTTTTACAGCTAGTGGCCAAATTGAAGCCATTCAAAGTGGTATAGACGACTTGGCGCGTGCATCCTGCGTTAAATTTAGACCATACAGAAAAGGTGATCGAGATGCAGTAGTTATTCAGGTAGGTACTATTAGATACTCTTTCTCAAAAGAACAGAGTTCGAGTTATTCAGAGCAGCAACTCTTAAGAATTATGTTGCAAGTTTGCATAAGCCATTATTCGTGTGAAGCCAGCATGAGATGTTACAATTGGTTGACGTGCATATGTCGCAGGGAAATGAGGATATCAGGGATTTTATGAAATCTCTAGGGATATGACGAAATCCCAGAAGATGTGAATATTATTGTTTATTACGTCTTCTTACTAAAAGTATCTAGTGATATGACAAAATACCAAATATCGTCAGTGATAAGTCGTTCCACTAAACTAAATCTAGTAAAATGTCAGAAAAGTGGATACTGCCGAATAAAAATCGAGCCATGCATTTCTCCCGCTCGCTCTAGTACCCACACCACAGGGGCACTAGTGGGAGCGAAACAAATGCGTTGCTCGAGCTGGCGCGGCTCGTGTACAGTGTTGCCAACTTAGTGGATATTTGACTAAAACTGGTTGTTTTAACACTCCATTTAGTGGCGAAATATTGCTTTTAGTGGCTAGTGGATTTTTCGAATGGGTTAGTAAAATTCAATTTCAACTAAAAATACGATCGCTCAGTCACAAAAGTTAATATGCCAGGTGGTAACTATTCCTGGTATGTAACAATAAAATTCAATAAATCCAATGGCGCCCATTCATGTCAAAATTGTAATGAGCCTGTATCTACAACAGTATTCTTTATTTCACTACATTTAGTTTAGTGAAATGACATATCCCTGACTTTATATTAGTATTTTGTCATATCACTAGATAATTTTAGTATAAAGATGTAATAAACAAGAATATTCGACATTTACCGGTTTTCGTCATATCCCTAGGGATTTCCCTGAAATTCGGATTTTGAAATCCCTGATATCCTAATTTCCCTGCGACACATACACAACTATGCATTACAATTGCAGCTAGTTAAGTCTCTATCTATATCTAAGAGTAAGGAAATTATTTCGTCTCACATTTTCAGGGTAGTAGACGGGGATGTTTCTCACAAGTAGGTTACCAAGGAGGCTATCAAGTCTTAAACTTGTCGGGACGACATCCAGTCGGGCGAGGCTGTTTCCGCCATGGCACTGTGGTTCATGAGTTGCTCCACACTCTCGGCTTCTACCACATGCAGAGCAGTCCGGATAGAGATGACTACGTTGACATCGTATGGGAGAACATTGTGCAACGTAAGTGATTTTGATTGTGATCATAGAGACATTTAATTTATTTAATAAAGAGGATATTTAATTTAATGACCAGCATCGTAACTTTTGAAAGTGTGTTAAGTGTTATTATGTCTTCTATCATTAAATAAATATATACAAATAAATAAATAAATATCAACGTACCTACGCGCCACTAAATACCTGATTGGACTTGAGTACCTATTTAGGTGCCAGCTTAGGTATTTAATAACGTAACGTAAAATTCTACTTTGAATCTACACAATGGGTAGGTTAAATGGACAGTCAGGTACCGATTTTGGTAATATATTATCAAGTCGCAAAGAACGCTAGTCATCGCATAGGTCAAACGACGACCTCAGTGAAACTCGTGACGTCAAAGTAGGTAACATTGATGTTTAATAACAATGAGGTTGCAAAGAAAAGTCGATTATTACACACCGTGGGAATTGTACGTATGTAAAAAGACGTTGCAGGATTTTCATAACTCAAGCTGCCATTGCCAAGTGCCATTTTGTACTTCTTCACGATAATTGGCAATTGTGACCGTGATAATTTGATGAAGAATTGTTGTTGCAAAACGTAAATCATTATGAAATCAGTATTTGTTAATTTTGTACCTGAATTGGTCTAGACGTCTGCCTTAAGTGGGTAGTTAGTCTTAACGTTCACTATTGATTTTTCAATATTTCAGATGTAAATAAATAATACATATTCATTTAAGTAGCTAAGTAGTTATAAGCTAACAAAAAAAAAAAATTGTCTCCGACATTATAGATACACAGGCTCACTTGTAAGCATGCCATTAGGTAAGTAGGGATTATAAAGTCAGACTTTATCGCCAACAATGTAATCTGAATACAAAATGCCAGTTCTAGTCTAATTCCATGTGTTTCTCTACGATGATTCCATTGGTATGTATGCAGAAACATAACAGTTACAACCTCAGGTTACAACAGGATGTCGATAAGGTGTTAATCGATTAAATGTTTTTTTAATAAGTATGTGCGTAAGTAGGTGTATTAATCTAAGTATTAGACCACCGTGTTCAAAACGTAGTACCTACTTACCTAAGTTCCCACCAATCTACCTTGGAAGACTTGAACACGACACGACGCACAAAGATCTTAAGTAGTAGTACTTCTCCAAGAGTAGGACTTAAGTTCTGAGTATACACGATGCAATTTCAACCACCTGTAAAAGAAATCCCCACGTTATGTAACCATTATGTATAACATCTTGGCAGTGTTATTTTCATTTTTTTTATCAATTTTTTTTATGTATAAGTATAAAATATTGGTTCAGCTATTTATTTTCAGACACGCTGTGACGCTCACGGATGTAGCTGTGTAAGGTTAATTCATCCGGGACCCTGCTGCAGCAAAATAATACGTTTGTGCGCGTCCCAGTGTTTTACAAAATTAATAGTCTGATTCAATATAATAGGGGTTAAAGTATGAAATTGCCGATTATTTTCCCACTTTTTATTTTGTTTATAGCTCTTAAGTATAGTCATATTATTGCGTAATTCTTTTTGTATTGTATCAAAAACTAAATAAAGTAACTTTTGACTAAAAAAAAAAAATGCAATACTGTCTATTACTTCAAAGTAAAATAGTGCCTATTACTTCAAAGGAAGTCGTTGAAAAGACCTCTTACAATGTGTCAGCTGACCTTCTTGCTTCAATTAAGTATATTTGTATTATATAATTTTATTTTCAGAAATTTAAATACTACAATGCGTAGCTTTATAACTATCTAACTTTCACCTTTAATTGCATCGAAAACGGTTTAGGCGTTTTTAAAAAAAATAAAAAATTGTTAGTATGGAAAAATGACTTTTCTCGATTTCGTCCATACAAAACGGCAATTTCATACTTTAACCCCTATAATGGTCACATAACGTGGGCTTCGTTTTCCAGGTGGTTTAAAATGTACCGTGTAGGTATATGAACAATGTACATGGAAAAGACGAAAATTATGTTGAATACCCATGTCGTACCCGCTCCAGGTCATACTTATTTGGAATACTACACTCGCAGTTGTTTACCATTATGTGTACCTAGGCTGGGACAGATAGTGGGGTGGTGGGATCTATCTCCTAGTGGTCCAGCCTGGGCAACGGCATCTTTGGTTTTCTAACCAATGATGACGGCTAACAGATACCCCTGCGGTGGTAGGCTTCGTAAGAGGCTGCCTGGATGCTACCACCCTCCTGCCGGAGTCCAGCGCCAAACAGTTTTTCTGTGTTCCGCTGGTGTGTGAGAGAACCAGTTCCTCTGGGTAAGCTCGCTCCATCTTAGGCTTCTTCTTAACCGTATAGTTAAGAATGTAGTCAAGAACAAGCCTATTATTTATTAAAAAAAAATAGATAGTCTAGCTAGGTAAGTCCAATTTCGAGAAGAAGTTACGAAAAATCTTCGCGTTTAAATTACCTTAACGACTCAAGACGAAAGTCTTTGACCAGGAGCCTTATTCAGCTATTTCAATTGCAGTTCGATCGTGATTGATTTGGACGATTTTGACATTTAGCCCATACTAGAACTGTCAAAAACCTGCTATTCAATGACGATTGTGATACGATTTGGTTAGCTGAATTAGGGGCCAGTGCGTGTTGCCAGTGATGACTTAAGGAACTGACACGTGGTCGCTTAATATGGGTTGCACAGCGAGCAATGGAGAGAGCAATGCTTGGTATTTCCCTGCGTGATGGAATCAGAAATGAGGAAATCCGTAGGAGAACTAAGATAACCAACATCGCTCGAAAAATTGCGGAGCTGAAGTGGCTATGGTTGGAACACATAGTAAGAAGAACCGATGGTCGTCGACGGACGACGAGTCGCAGTGAATGTGGATGGCGTGGGACCGATCGTTGTGGAGATCCTTGGGGGAGGCCTATGTCCAGCAGTGGGCGTTTTTTGGCTGAGATAATAAATGATGATGAAGAACTTATCTGCTTACTTCATAGTTGTTTTAGCAGTCGGGTCTTTTGTGTTATTTTAAAAATATGATTTATTTCAAACATTATAATTAATCACGGTGGACTGCATCGGTGCCAGTGCCGCACTCGTACATTACGTAGAGTCGGACTTTTTCCCGTTTCCACATTAAGAATATTTTTAAATAATATCAATTAAAAACAATTGATAACATTTTAAAGTAAACACAAATAAGGATGTTCCATGTTTATAAAAACACCTTCGCAAATAATACAATATTTTATAACAAGTTTTATCATCTGAAAAAACTTGTAGAATATAGACTTACCTATCTCAGTATCACATGTAAACGCCCCATTGGTCTAGTGGTTTAAGTACTGGGCCAAGATCTCGGGGTCCCAGGTTAGATCCCCGGGTCGAGCAAAAACAAAGGAAGTTTCGAATTTTCGAACGTTACTCGGGTTTGTGATCACCAACCCGCATTTGGCATGCGTGGTGATAACGCTAGTTCCCATCATTGCAGTGGTAACTTGAATTCAAAGATGAAGGCCTTTTCCCTGCAGTGGGTATTATAGGCTGTTACTTTACTTTTATCTCAGTTTTCACTGTCTGTCGCAGACTTTTCATAAAAGTTTTAAAAGGGAACAATTCCGTGATTCATGATTTTCGGAGTGGCATGGTAGGTACTATCGATGTTAAAAATGATAGCCAATAACATTTATGAAACTCAGCTGACGTACGAATTCGTAGGCTCAAAAAATGTATTGGTAACGCTAAGCGAACCGTGTGGGTTCGGTTTAACTGATTGCAGTTGAATTGTATATTCAAGGAATTCAATTCTTTTTTTTACAGCGGCCAGGCATAATTTTCGAAAATACAACGCGTTCTCCGTGTCAGACTTCGGCGTAGGATACGACTACGATAGTGTTTTACACTACAGCCGCCGGGCATTCTCCTCCAACGGGCAGGACACCATTGTACCGAAACAGGTAACAACTACCTAGTCAATCTTACATACTGTTACATTATGTCTTATTATGTTAGTTCAATTCCCCTTAATTGGAATGGAATGGAACAGAACAACTTTTCTAATATTACAAAAAGTTAATACTACTACTAATAAGTTTATAATTAATCTAAAACCTAAAAAAATTAAATAAATTGGTAAAAGCATCGCGCCCAGTATGCATGAAGATGCGAGTTCGAGTACCGCCTGAGACATAATTTTTCAAGTTTTAATACTGATATTGTAAATAAAGTTGCTAAAATATCATAAAAAGTATAATTGATCTATCTACATTAAAGTTTCTTTTTTGTACTGAATATTAAAAACGGGTGAACTTCATACCTGTTTATTACCCATCGTATTTATCGAACGTTTTGAAAATATCACTCTACGATCTGAGCATAAGTCAAACATTAAAATTGCCCTCCACTAGGAAGCTTAGTAGGTGCACAGATAATATAATACTAGTAGGTAGGTGTAAGGATAGGTGTAAGGTAGGTGTAAGGATGTTGAAATAGTAGGTACAAGTTCTTGAAATTGCTATAAAATATTTATCATTGATTTTACAGGGAGGTGCAGAAATCGGACAAAGGACAGGGCTCTCGGACAAGGACACAGAAAAACTAAATAAGATGTACTGCGACGCAGATTCTAGCAATGACGACGGCGAAGAGAGTACAACGCGTAGGCCAACAAATAAAAAGAAGAGCCCAAAGAATAAACCCTTCGATGGTCATGGTATCGGATACCATCAAGGTAAAACAGTCGTAATAAAATTGCTTCCTGTTCCAGAGACCTTTAAAATAATAAATAAGCCAGCATTTCCTATGTTTGATTATTTTAGTAAAACGCCGCAAGTCTTGCCGCCGAAGGAAATCACAGCTGCATTTGGATCGGAAAAACAAGTAATCAATGAGTATAAGCCGTATAAGGGGGTATTTGAAAGCCAAGGTCATAAGAAAGAACCAAAACTGAATACGTTTAACACGGCACATGGTAAAATCAAAGATAACCCGAACGAAAATATAAATGAATTTACCTTTAAGCCAACGAGTGAAACTAGTAAAGATATAAGTAGTGGTACCGAGCAGCCGATCCTATTTCCATCACACAATGATAAAGAGGCTACATCGTCAGAAACTGAAGAAGAATTAAGTGATGCTTATAAACGACTACAAAAAACACTCAATGCACATGTGTATCCGCCTCACGTACTGGATGTAATAGCTTATAAAGTAAATACAGATTACAGTGAATTTGAAGATCCTACTAGAGTACCAAAAATAGCTAATGATTTTATTAATTACAAGCCTATAAATGAATACGTAAAAAGTAAAGAAACGTCGGACTATATAAAAAGTCTTTACAGTAGCGGTCCTGAATCATTATTTCCAAAAAAACAAAAATTCAAACTTGATAGATTACAATCCCCGAAGGAAATGTATGAAGTATTTATACCAGCTAATGATATTTCTAACGATGCGGAGGCATTATACCGAACTTCATACCCATTTAATACGCATCAGCATTTATCGAACGGGACAGTCAAAATAAAAACACCGGAATATGCTCAATATGAGAATTTAAAAGACATACATAACTATAGTAGGTTTTATGATCCATCTACAATCGAAAAAGAGAGGGAAACGAGGAGGAAATATGCGTTATTTGACATTCCTGTGCCAACATATGATAATTGGTATCAGAAAAACTATTTGAAGCGGAACCCTGTGGATTACGGTAGAGAATCATACGCTCATGTGTCACCTTCTAGTAGTTCTAGTGAAAAGGTCAGCTTGGACGACGTCTCAGACAACTCGGAGCAGGATGACGAGAAGACCTCTAAATATACTGGTTCATTGTCTCCTCAGCTAAAACAAGCATACACCCTGTTTGGAGCATCGGTTCCTTTGACAAACAATTGGTATAAAGTTAATGATCAAGAAATATTTTACCCTTACAAACGGCTTTATTCAACGGAAACTTCAGTGTCGGATGAATCCTAAAAAGATAAATAGGAAAACAGTTTACACAAAAATACCACAATATTCTGGAATTTACATATTTTTGATATGTTAATAAACAGAAAATGATACTTAATACTTTTCTATTAAAACGTATAATAAGCATTAGACTGGGTTTAATGTTACTTAAAATATAACTGTATACTTTAGTTACTCCACGAATTACTGTCCACTTAATATTATTAGATACTTAAGCTACGCTATACTAATAAGGACCAAGAATGCTGCCTTGCGGAACCCCACTATTAATTATAATTGACTCCGACTGAAATTTTTCTTTTATGTAAATGGTCCTATTATTTATTGATGTTACCTTAGTTACTTCGGTACACTGCTTTCTATTAGATAAGTAGCTGGTCACCCAATCCAGAGCCTTTCCCCTTATACCATAATGTTGTCATTTATGCAGTAGCATGGAATGATTCACGAAATCGAACGCTTTACTCATGTCGAGGAATAGTGATGTAACCGGCGTACCACTATTTATACTCTCTGTTACAATTCTTATTAAGTTAAAGCATGCAAGTGTAGTTGAACTACCTTTTCTAAAGCCAAACTGTTTGTCATGCAAGATTTTATGCTTTGAAATAAACTTATTAATCCTCTCTAGCATTGCTTTTTCAAAGATCTTAGACAAAATAGGGACTATTGTGATTGGACGGTAATTGTTCATGTTTGTTTTATCTCCTTTTTTAAAAAGAGGCTTGACTATGGATGTCTTAAGAGGTTCTGGGAACGTGCCCTCCAGGAAAGATAAATTTATAATACGTGCCAACGGGGTGCTTAACCACGAGGCACACAGCTTTAAAGCTTTCGTCGTTATGTCATCATATCCACTTGTCTTACTATTATTTAATTTCATAATAATGTCGTATACTTCAGGACCGTCAACGGGATTTAAAAAAATTGTATTTGAACTGCATCTCTTTATGTCAAGTATATTGGTATTAGTACTGTTGCAAGCCTGATTCGATGTCAAGTTGGAAAAATAATTATTAAATACTTATTAAATATATTACAAATGTCAGTAGGATTTCTATAAGTCATATCGTCTTTTATTATCATTTCAATATCATTTTTTAACAAGTCATTATTATTAGTGATGTTTGAGATAGCATTCCAGATTGCTTTACATTTATTTTTGTCATTTTGAATGTTTCTAATATTGGTTATTTTTTTGATTTATAAATACATTTTTTTAAAAGTATGTTGTAGTTTTGAATATGTTTTTGTTAGTGCTTTTATTTTCAGTTCCTACCCTGTATTTCAAATATAGATGTCGTTTAGTTTTACAAGATTTTCTTATACCCTTTGTTATCCACTTTATCTTTTTGGTTTTATTTGTATCTTTGACTTTTATCAAAAGAAAGAAATCCTTATGCAAGAGACTAAACGCATCTAATAAATTGTCTGACTCGAGACCTCCAAAATAAGAAAGCGAAGACATACAGCACCTAAACTTATTTAAATTGTCAGCACTATAGTCACGTTTATATTCAAACCAGCTTGAGATAGCCTTTTGTTTATTAATTTTGTAACTTATTGATTGCGCGGTTTCATGGTCAGATAGTCCAAAATAATGTATTTCAGATTGAACACTTTTTATATTACTCGCAAATTGATCCAGGCATGAGTTTAATCGCGTCGGTACTTTAATGTGAACCTGGAAATTAAAGCTCTGTAGTGTACTTATCAAATCTTTTGTAGCTGTATTGTCCTTCAAGATATCGATGTTCCAATCCCCGCAAAGTACATCAGTATTTAAATTACGTTTTATATACGCGTTTACGATTGTAGTACATATTTTAGTATAAGTAGCACGTTACCTAAAATTGTAAAAGACTGTTAGAACTATAAAATAAATATTTTTATATCAAAAAATATCAGGTTGATTTATTTCATCATGTAATTGATCATGTACTAAGAGCTTTATTGCTGAAAAACCGTCACCTGTGCAAGGCGACCTCTATCGCGGATGGCCTAGGCTGAATATCCTTCAAAAATTGTTTATTGAACACAATAAATCTCTAGATTAAAGCAACGCAACGTGTATATTATTCAATTTTAGTAAGCTATCGTGTTTTTCCGGGTATGATATTGTTAGAAACAAGAAACATACAGACGAACATAGAACCTCCTCCTTTTTTTTAAAGTTGGTTAAAAATAAGTTACAAAGCTGCAAGATCCAAATAAATGTCACATTGAAGTGATTTTGAATTTTCACTCATAACATTCACTTGTACAATCCATACTAATATTATAAATGGGAAAGTGTGTGTCTGTTTACTTGTCCGTCTTTTACGACCGAACGGTTACGGAGCGACGACGTGATTTTTTAAGTGGAGATAGTTGAAGGGATGGAGAGGGTCATATGCTACTTTTTGTCTCTTTCTAACATTCTACTTAGAACTTCCTTATAATGGGGGGTAGAAGTTAGAAAGCTGCAAATTGGTATGCGGTATTTGTGACTTACAAATAATCGTGCGTATTTTTGTAAAATTATCTTAAGCGATAATTATTCCCTCAACCCCCTCCAGAAGGCACTCGGGTGCCACGATAACAATTAATTTCAATTGTGTCAGGAATAACTCACGATCGAGGGATTATTGTAATAAGCTTAGAATAATAACGCTTATTATTCTAAGGTAATAAGCACTGAGCAAGTAATCACTACGGTAATAAGGTGGTGACATTGTTATCAGTTAAATAAAGAAATAAAAGTGTCAAATAAAGAAAAGCGCCCTTTCTGTTTCGGATCGACCTTCTTGCATAAAACTCCTGGGATCATTGAAATATATAAACCACCCATACATTTCAATGAGTTAGGTTGGTCAAGTTATTATGTGTAAATAGGTATTTATGATATTTTAAGTATTTATTGAAAATGTAGAATTCGAACTAAGCATGGCAGCATGGCTTCAGACCTTAGCCGAATCCGAAAGGAACAAAATAACAAAAAAAAAAATGGAACAAACACATAACAAAAAAAAAACAATAGAAGCAGTGTTGTTGTGACGGATGTGCATTTTCAAATGAAAAATGAATTGAATTTTATCACTTTATCAAAATGATAGTGTTTTATCACGAAGCTAGCAATTGATTTAGTAATTGATAAGCCCATTTTGCTTTCAGCAATGTTATTTTGGAATCGGTGACAGACAGAGATAGGTTATTCTGTGTGATTATTTTTTTGAGTACCTATTTTCATGGGTTGTGCTGTGTCGTGCGTGCATCAAACGACTATGTTGTTGTTTGGTAAGAATTCCAACACCTCCAATGAGTCACGAGCTAAGTTGGATAGAAAACTATACATAGCCAAAGAGTCTCCTGAACTAGATTTTGATTTGACAGAGTGTGAACTCCAGCAAGTCCCATCGGGAACTTATTCAATTTGCAAAGTATACAGAAAAGAATATTTGCATTTACAAGGAAACAAACTACAGTCATTACATGAAGGTGGATTGCTGTCAGACTTATATCTTATTAAAGTCTTAAATCTAAGTTGTAATAAGTTTATAAAGTTGCCTAACGATATTAAATATTTAGTAAACTTAACTGAACTACACGTTCATAATAACTATTTGGAATTCATACCAGATAATATAGAATACATGCAAAATCTAAGAATATTAGACTTCTCAAAAAATAGACTGAAAAGTTTGAATCCGGTGATTGGCAAGTTGAAGAGACTAAGAAAGCTAAATATTACTAGGAATGAAGAATTGAAAGAACTTTGTTCTGAGTTGTGTTTAGCATCAAATATTATTGTTCTTGAGATGGATTCAGACTCTTTTGTTTTCCCCCCAACACATGTTATTGATCTCGGTACTGAGGAAATAATGAAATTCCTTTGTAAAAAACAAGGTGTAGAATATACTCCACCATTACCTATGGATTCAGACCTGACTCCTCCGCAAGTACCCAGCATGACCAAAGATCCATTTGTTAAGTATAGCACTGTGACATGGGAAGAGCAGGAAGCTGCTATTATTAAACAAGAAAATAAATTTCATGAAGTTGCTAAACAGCAAAGAGAAAGGTTTCTGTCCAAAGTGTTACAAGAACAACAAGAATTGGATAGTGAAATAGCAAAAGTTCATGAATCCAAAGAAATAGAAAGACAAAAATTAATCAAAGCCATTCAAGATGATGAGAAAGAAATAGAATGTTTAGTTAAAAACTTTATACAGTCTGAGTTTTTAAAACCAGAAATATTGCAACAGCAGCTTGCATATGAACAGTTTGAACATGAAAGATTATTAGAGATAGCCAGGCAAAATTATGATAATATTAAGAAATCTGATGTATTAAAAGCTATGGAAATGCTTATAGAAGAAGACTATACCATTCAAAATTCCAAGAAACATTATGAGGACAGTCAAAGTGATGTGAAACAAAGTTTATTATTGCAAGAGTTAGAAGGTGCTGACAAACTACAGGATTTACTAAAAGCCAAAGATCAGTCACGCACTGCCTTAGTAGAGCAGTTACTAGAAGATCAGGATGTCCAGAAGGCTGCTGTTGCTTCTTTAATTGAGAGAGTAGATTCAAAAAGTTGGAGTTTAAATGAGGAAATAGCACTGATTTCATCCCATCTGGCCAAAATAAGTGCCATAGAACAGGAAAAGAAAAAGCTGCAAATAAATTACAATTACAATGAGCTTATGCAGCAGAGAGTTCTAATGGTAACCTTACTAGATGATCTATTAGATCAGCAGACTCAACGTAGGAAGCAACTTATTGGTACGTTGAAAGAAATGGAAAATGAGATTGATGCAAAAGCGACAGATTTTTGGTTGAAAAATTACCAAAAGCTAATGGATTCTGCCCCAAGAACTTTACTGGATGTGGGGAAACATTTGGATCCTCTTTTAGCCAATTATTTATTGCAAGAAGGAGTTATACACTGCTTACCTTTTTTGGTGAAATTTTTGTTTTCAGATGGATCTTTGTTGGATATTAGTCATGAAAATTTGAAAGATAGTGGAATAGTTTTATCTACAGATAGAAATGGTATTTTGAAGGCTATTCAGGAATATGTGGGATCAAAGAGTCAAAATACAATCAAATATGAAATCTTGAATGATGTACCAGATGCTCCTACCCCTACTGCTCCTCTTGAATTGGATGTCATGGAACAGAATTGTAGTGGTGTGGTTACAGCTGGTGAAGGAGATAGCTTTACATATGAATCAGAGTGTGTAGTCTGTATGGATGCAAAATGTGAAGTAGTTTTTGTTCCATGTGGGCACATGTGTTGCTGCCTACTATGCTCACAAAAAGAGATAGAAAACTGTCCATTATGTCGAGGTGACTTGGAAAGAGTTATCAGGGTCAGACTGCCATGATAACTTTTGTAAAGACTGAAAATTTAAGTTGGTATGTACTTTTAAATGATGAATTTCTTACATTCTAATGTTAAATTATTTTCAGAGCACAACTTTGTTTATCAAGTCTACAAAAGCACAAATAAGGTATTCAGTTAAAAAGTATTTCATAAATTTTTTGTTTACTACTGAATGATACTGAAATAATGCTCCAAAAATGTTACCTAAGAATCTAATTTGAGTGGAATCTAGGTTTATAATGTTAAGAACTTTATATTCAATAGTTACTTATAAGTTTTTTCACATAGATAGGTACCTACAAAGAGATTATTGTTGTCATTATTGATCAGTCTATCAAGGTCAATGGCAATAGTTTTATGGATTTAATGCCTTTTTTGTAGTATTGAAGTAAATTGAGAATACCCTATTTACGATTAGTATAATCTTTGTTATCATCAAATTCAAAATAATTTTTGGTTTAGTTGGATTTCCCACACAATTGGGTCTTTTTTGAATGTGATTCAATTAGTCTTTTCAAACTATTTCAGGGAGGCGATTCTCGACATAATGTATAAATAAAATGGCGGATGTCGATTAAAACAATTTTCGTATTTTCGAAATGTCACCTTAGAGATATGTCTATGTCTAGCGCTCGACTTGCAAGTACTTGCAACGAGTGGTAAATGTCAGTCGAGCGAGATGAATGTCGCGCGCAAAGTCTATCGAAAAATTTCCCTGGCGCAGTTCTTCGTCAGTTTCTAGAAACTCCACCAACCTCGACTTTTGTATTGAAGTCGGGTTCTGTTTTTTATTAGACATTATTTTAAAATTCCGTGAAATTCTCGTACAATAAAACCCTCTTCTTTTTGTTTTATACACGGTGCAATTTCAACCACTTGTAAAACGAAGCCTACGTTATGTAACCATTATGTATAACATCTTGGCAGTGTTTTTTTTTTACCACGCTTTTATTAGCTTGGGTTGTATCTATCTATGTATCTATGTATGTAATGGAATCTTTGAGCATAAATTTGACCGATTTCCAGAAGTTTGATTAATTTGAAACTTTGCACACGTATCAAGGACCGATGACAATGCAATAATTTAATAACAGTTTTCCCAGTTTTCCTCTGTAAGAGGGAGTAAAAGAGATAGAGCTAGCGCGCGATCTGTATCAATTATGTTTCCTGCATAGGTTTGGACTTACAGTCGGTAAAGAAGGAATCAAATCTTATAAACTAAACTAAAAAGTAAAAAATAAATTATAGTTTAAAAAACTAAAAAACCACGCTTTTAAAACAGATTGAACTAAAAAATTAAAAATAAAACTGTAGTAATCAATTGAAAAATTCATATTATTGTACAAAAAGCGTGGGGGGCTTAATTTAGATTGTTGTAAATATTTTATCAATAATTTACTATATCTGTGGATATCATAACAAGCACCCCACGCTTTTTGTACAATAATATGAATTTTTCAATTGACTACAGTTTTATTTTTAATTTTTTAGTTCAATCTGTTTTAAAAGCGTGGTTTTTTAGTTTTTTAAACTTTAATTTATTTAATTAATAATTTTTGTTTTTTTTGCAAACTATTAAATTTTGATTCAGACTTTTAATTTTGTAACACGCTATGACGGGCGGAGACGAATTATTTTGCTGTGGCGGGGTCTCGGTTGAATGTACGTAAACACAGCTACATCTGTGGGCGCCAGAGCGTGTTTCAAAATAAATAGACATATATCTAATATTTAAAAAAAAAATTTGACATAGTGGTTACATAACGTTGGCTTCGTTTTACAGGTGGTTGAAAATGTACCGTGTATAGTGGCGAGCAAACTTAAGTTTAGTTTTATCTCTCTAATTTGTATAATTTAAACAAACATAATTTAATGTGTAATTCTTAAACAAAAGACAGCGGTTGGCTGATACAATGTCAAAATTGACAGAAGGAAAATTACGTTACTTTTCATGCAAATTTATTTAAAAACCCGTTTTATGAGTTTTTTTTGTAAAAACTATACTGCAGTATTAAATTGTTGATTTATGGAGTAGTTTCATAGTTTAGAAACCATTATAAATTGCGAATTCATTAATCCCGATTATGATTCAACACAATCGAGAAAACGGAACGCCGCCAGTGATAGAGATTCAAAAAACCTGCGACAATTATCTCTATTGATCCCGAGATTTAAAATTCGACATTATCTCGAATTAGAGATATCTCGCAAGAACTGAGAATCGCCTTCCATGTCAGTCCTGAAATCTATGAGGCCTCATACTTCCTTTAGTTACGTATCATTACTACTAAACTTTTTACAACTATTATTAAAATATTTATGGTATCACCTTGTTTAATTCACGTAATGTTGTTTAAACTAAAATCAATTGGACTAACGATCGATTAATCTGATCGTTGTTTAAGCCATTGGATGTTTCAACTAACTGGAATTCCTCGTGTTCGGCGCTGTGGGAAGTGCAGCCTCTTCGTCTTAGCGTTACAAGACTCCGGCATCCAAGCTCGCGCGGTTGCCTGATCCTTGTTACAGCGGGCGGAAGCTGTTCTTCCTCTGCGCCTCCGGCTTTTGAATTACACTCTGGTATCGGGCAGACTAGTATCACGGCGAAGGATCACGGCAACTCGGGATTCAATCAACCTTTGTTTCATAAATTGTAGTTGAATAAACTGTAGATAAGTTGACCGTAGCTGAATCTTCGTTAGGATTCGTCCAATAATTAAAACGAAAATATGTGAACGATATTCAGGCTAATTGAACAGTAGGTCTTCCGGCCGTAGTTATTTTATAAATAGTTACCTATAGCAAGTTTAGTTGTAATGTGAAGTAACCCTTCTTTAGGTATTTCGTGTATACACTCTGGTTTCTTAAGGAATTTAGTCCATTGTGAATTTGTGAGTCAAGATAATAACATGCTCTGGTGTTTCCTCTTCTACCAGACATCCCTTTTGTACAAAGACTTTTGTCAGTTATGCCTTTTGAAGAGGTGATTATTTAATGTGTACTTTTCGGTTATGGTTATATGATATTTTTTTTGCATCTAAATACATAATTCTGGTTGTCATTATCCATGAAAAACTGATCAATTGATCTTGAGACACCAAATGTTTTTTATTTACCTATTGAGATACATTAGCTAGGGCTAGGTAGAGTTAGTTACCTATGTATATTGTACAAATCGATACCGTTTTTGCATCCGAATATTGATTGTTAGATATCTTTGAGTCATCATTACATAAAAATATTGTGCCTTCAAAATATTTTAAGAATGTTTTAATACCTACCTTCACAAAAATATGTATGACTTATGTGTTTGTTTATACATGGCCCCCTATTGTATGATATTTTTCTTCAGTATTGTCTAATAATAGGTACATTTTATTAAATTAAAGTCTTTTAAGTATTTGCTTTAACACTTAGATAGGTCCTATGCCAATCTATATAATACTTGTAACTAGTCTAAAAATTATAATCATTATGAAGTATTTATTTACTAAAAGGTATGTTTAAGATTGAAACTGCAAATACACCACAAATTTTTACTGTAAAATCTTTTCTTGAAGGTTTGAAATTGTGATATAAATTACATAGTATTTAAAAAATAAGTTGGTTTCATGTTGTCTATATTTTTAATGGTTCAAGTTTTGCTTGTTTAGACACGAGAGATTTATTTACGGATTTAACGCGTGTTTATTGGGATTTTACATTTTATTTGATTTAGGTATTTAACGTCGGGATGAATACAAATATAAATGTAAAATCTTTCATTTCAATGTATAGTGTTTGCTTAAATTCAAGAAACCAGTACCTATTGGGTTTGTTTGTTTGTTTGACGTATTCCACTTAGAGCACCCGCCCGAATAGCACCTGGCCTAGTCCACGAAGAGCACCTATCGATATTTGGTGCGCTTCGTGGATTCAAGTATCTTTTTACATTTTTGTCTACGAACAGCACCTTCAACACAGCAGCCTAGTGCTGGCTCTTAATATGTATTTGATAGACAGGACGTTATTAAATGAACGATTCGTATGTACGAAAGTATTTTTATTAATGTGAGTTCAAGTGATTTTTATCGATATCTTTCATTTAATAACGCCCTGTCTATCAAATACATATTAGCAGTCATCACTAGACTGCTGTGTTGTACGTGCTGTTCGTAGACAAAAATGTAAAAAGATACTTGAATCCACAAATAGCACCAAATATCGATAGGTGCTCTTCGTGGACTAGGCCAGGTGTTATTCGCGCAAGTGCTATTCGGGCAGCTCTAAGTGGAATACGTCGTTTGTTCGCAAGTATTCTATGCGTTCATAAGCATATGATCTAGTTGTGATAAAACTGACGGTTGTAATGAGTACCTACGTAGGTACTTCGCGAACGAAATGGCACCGGGGGAAACAGTTAGTGAAAAATAAAACCAGTACGAGTTTTGCAGTGCCATTTTAAGGATCTAAACTGGATAGTACAGAACCAAATACAATACATATAATCGGAAGCATTTAAAACTATAATAAAGTGTGATTTCAGAATATTTGTTTCAAGGGTCAGTATTTTTTACTACCAACAAGATATCTTTCTATCGCGGTGATGGGGCTGCAATAGGGCCATGCACATATAAATCTCTTATCAACACTGTAGAACTACAAGGATCTTGTAGGTATTTCAAACGTCTAGATGTAAAATCGACTAGGCCTCCATTTTGCGATTGAGTTATAAAATAGTAAGTTATATCAGATTGAGTTCTATCAGTTTATCATCGCCCACACTAAAAAATCATCCTCTTTAAATAAACTGCGCTCTACTATTTCCTCCCTTCCCCCTCCAGTCCTGGTGAAAGGTGATTAATTCCCATCACACTTCTTGGGGCTCTTACAATATTGATTCTCCTGGTTTATTGATTTTGGATCTTTAGGACGACCTTAACCTGTGCATTCTGAATGATGGAGAAGGAGTTATCCATCTCAAAACTCAGCTTTTGCAGTAGACTTGTCCTTTTGTTCTCCAAATTTTGCATCTTTTATGTCATGGAATGTCTGTTCTTTCGGTAGTGATCACTTTCCATAGTTACTATACCAGATCGATCATCGTCACTTTCACGTCCTCCTCCTCTTTTAAAGTACAAAACGAAAAATGATGTCTGGACTTCCTTTGATAACTCTATTAGACTCAAGTCCAGACATTAACAATTTAGCGTCACTTGCTGCTTACTCTGCTTTTGTTGATGTCCTTAAGTCATCAGCAGATTCACATATTCCCACAAAATCAAATTCTCGTAGAGTCTCCTCCCCCTGGTGGGATGCTGAGTGTACTGCCATGATTCAGAAGCGCAGAGAGTCGGAAAAGGTTTACAAGTTCACAACCAAGTTATGACCATGGAAAATTATATTCAACACAAAAAGACTGTTGCTCAAACTAGAAAGTTCCTCCTTAAGCCTTTAACTGCCGAAGTACTAGACACAATTAAAATTTTATTGTTTGGAGGTCACCGGTGACCCCCATGGCGCTCAATGTGTTAATAAGAAAAAAAATTGGTTGGTGGAAGGCGCTCAATGTGTTAATAAGAAAAAAAATTGGTTGGTGGAAATTTTGCGAGAGCATGTCTTCGAAAACCCCTCCGTCTATAGTTTGGAAGCAAATTAAATGATGCCACCAGTCCCTCGTTCCCTTGAACGCTTCGTCAAATAACACTTCCATCTAGCTAAATTATTTTCTGAAAAATTAGCTTCTTTTGTTTTATTTTAGATCCTGTCCCTTGTAATAAAGATGTTAAATTTTTAGGTTTAACTTTAGACTCCAAATTAACGAGTATTCCGTACTTTAATGAGATCCTCGGGAAAGCCGAAAAAGGTCTAAATATCCTGCGCGCTTTCAGGTACTTGGTGGGGTGCCCATCCCTACTCCCAAAAGTTGTTATATCACGCCATTGTTCGAATCTATTTTGAGTATGCGTCTTTCCTCTGAGACCCATGCGGTAAAGCTCTTCTTGAAATCTTACAAAAACCCAGTCTAAATGTCTGCGTCTCATATTGGGAGCCATGAAATCCTCTCCCATTAACGCTCTTTAAATTGAAGCCGTAGATCCTCCCCTTTATTTACGCAGACAATATCAGAGTGACCGGTTTTTTGTTAAGGTTGCTCCGAATTCCAACCGCCCTCTTTTAAAAAAACAGGATCACTTTTCGTCACTATTTAATTCTTCTGACTCTAAAAATACTCCATGCATTATTCTCAGTTTTCAAAAAATTGTTTTTTCTCCTACTGTAAAATGTCCCTTAAACCTCCATCTTTTTTAACCTCCTATTATTATTTATTTTGGCATCTCCAAAAACTCCAGTTCGGCCCCTCAAGAATTTAATAATATTATTTCTGAGCACGGGCAGGGATGGGTTTGTATATATACAGATGGATCCAAATTCGCGGAGGATAGTTGTGTTGGCTGTGCGGTCTGGATCCCTTCATACAAAGTTTCTCTGGGCTTTAAAAGTCCCCCAGCTATATCAATCATCACTGGGGAATCTATAGCTATCTTAGAAGCCATCCTTTTCGCAAGTTCCCATTCTTTAAACAACACCTTGATTTTCACCGATTCTTTGAGCTGTCTCCAATCAATTTTAACCAACCCTTTTAAATCTAAAACGAAATTTCCTTCATTCTCCAAATAAGAGAAACTCTCTTTTTCTGCAGAGAAAAGGGTCTCAACATCGTTTTAGCTTGGATTCCCAGTAATGAATCAGCGGACTTCTGTGCTAAAATTGCTGCCACAACTGGTTCCTTGTGGATCACTTTTAGTTGTTTTCTCACGATATTGCCTGCCTTTCTCGTTCTCATTTACACTCGTCATGGAAAACTCATTGGGAAAATTCGAAGCGAAGGGGCGTTGGTTAATATCATTCAGACATCCAACAAGTAATTCCTCCTAAACCATGGTTCTTTAATTTCCCACATCTAGAGAAAAAAACCGTATCAATCATTTGTCGTCTCCGTATAAGCCATTCGTGTAGGTACTCCAGTCCACTTGGCGCAATTACGAATCTAGGACAGCTCCGTTGTGAGTGTGGTCTCGAAGAAGGCACAGTCAACCACATACTTTTTAACTGTCCTAAAATTGGCTCTTCTTTACTTGATTTCCTTCCCAATAACTTTCCTCGTCCAACTTACATTAAATGTATTCTTAACTCTATTAATTTTAATCTTATAAAATTCCTCTCTAATTTTACTAACGTTAACAAAATTAATCTATAAGTAGACGCAGTTATGATTGTTTAGTTATACAATTTAAAGTTTTTAATTTATTTTATTTTATTTCTATTTCCGTGTAAAAGCTGCACACGTCATTTTGGCAGAACAGTGTATCTAACACAAGTTCGTCGCCATTACTTTTCGTTTGTCGCTATTGCAAAAGTTTGTTCACTGTCTCTGTCGATTGGCCGAGCAATTCCACTTTGATTAAAGCAATGTATGTAGTTAAAAACGTTGTCCCTTTATTACCTTGACGATTTTAAAGGTTACAACGGGACGCTCCCTTCTTGTTTTTGTTGTACCTAATGTGTTATCTTTTATGACCATGTCTGATTATTACAGAAAACAAAACAAGGGCAAAAGACGATTCTTAATATGTAGTTCTTTTATTAATTACCTTTATTTTGTGATATGGACAGTTTCATTTAATGGAACATAAGAACAAACATTCTGATAATTTATCGATATTATGAATACCTACATCATGGGCATCCTTCTTATACATGACACATTCCTCTAGAGCAATTAAAAAGGTTTACGAATGGATTTAAGTTTAGTATGTATACCTAAGGTCTGTAATTTGTTATAGCCTGCGTACACTACAGGTTTAATCTGAATAGTTCATATATGTATGAGAATTATAGTGGTGTCTACTCAGTCCCATGTGGGAGGTTATACGATCAATATTTTATTAGTTGGATCCAATATTTTGATCTGTATTATTTATTACCTTAGTCCCTTGTAAATGATGAAATACTTACTGATAGGAAAGCGATAGTGTAGCCTATTTGTATAATTTTTGCACTAGACAGTTGTTACTACTACTGCAAATATTGGCATATTTATTCAGTTCTTAAGGAATGATCGTATAACCTACCCTACCTAACCTAATAGACCCTACCGCTATAATATGCGTATAACAATGGGAACACTGAAAATTAGTAATTTACCCGATGATAATCAAATTAACAAAAAGTTTGTCGGGGCTATAACAAAGGTTTTTTTAAATGCATTGTATATTCTACATATTTAAATTTACTGTCCTCTATTATTTGTTATATTATGCAATATACTCGAGATTTGTATGCCATATTGTTAATCGATCTAAAGTTTTTATTCACTAAGTTTGTAATACACGATTTAAGCACATTTTAAAAGTTTTTTTTTTTATTTTCTTGCATGAATTAGTAGAAACGTACATTATTTTAAAAAAATAACCGACTTCAAACAAAAACTCACTATAAAGTACAAAATAACACAAGAGAAACGTTTTATTTTAAAACCTATTTATCTACTTACAACATTATTTTAACTACTAATAACTAAACAGTTCGAATTCGTTGCCGAGCGAAATAGAATAGGTGTACCTACCTATAACCATCTACCTACTGAGTTGATTGCCGCTCGCCAACATGGCAAATAAAAAAAAAAAATGAATTGTTTCGTTTGTAGAATTTTTTTTGTATTGTTTGGGCTCGGCACCGACTTCGATCTGCTTAATTGTTAGTAGGTAAAAGAATATTGTGAGTAGGTAAATAGGTTTTAAAATAAAACGTTTTTCTTGTGTTATTTTTTACTTTTTAGTGAGCTTTTTTGAAGTCGGTTCAATTTATTTTTAAATAATGTATTTTTCTCTTTTTAGTTTTAAAAAAATTACACAGTTATTAATCCTTTGTTGGTCGTTAACGGTACTACATAGTGATGACGACTTCTAGATGAAAATGTATGAATTATTTGAGAAACTCCCCCCTCATCGCTATAGAATCTTAAGAATCATCCTCCAACTCCTAACTGCTTATTGACCTTCCATCATCAGCTCATCAACATGAAACGATGGGTACCTACCAGACGCAAATACTGAAAACCCTTAAGAAATACATGCGAAAACGTAATACGTGCCTATATAATTTGAGGATTAGCTCGATTTCCCCGATTCCACCATCAGATCATGACTTCGTTAAAATGGTACCACACGGGAAGCAGCAGCTTTCAAACAAAAAAAGAATTTTCAAAATCCGTTCAACCAGTCCAAAGTTCCGAGGCGACAAACAAAAAAAAAGAAACATTCGAATTGAGAACCTCCTTCTTTTTTTTGAAGTCGGTTGAAAAGGTGGACTTAATGCAATATGGCTTTATACATATATCAGTAAACCATTGAGTTAAACAAACAAATACTGCCATTTGCGACATCAAATAAAAAAAGACAAAAAAGTCTAGTCTACATACTAGTGCGGATTAAATACAATACTACTTATGTAAGTAAAAAAGAATATAGATGGCGAATTGATTAGAGGCCAGGTTCATGATGGTGCATGGTGGTTGCACTTTACATACATACATACATACATACACTCACGCCTTTTTCCCGGAGGGGTAGGCAGAGACCACATCTTTCCACTTGCTACGATCCTTACAGACTACTTTCGCTTCATCCACATTCATTAATCTTTTCATACACGTTCGCCGGTTTAGGGTACTCTTGACCTGACCTTTCTTTAGAACTTCCCCGATTTGATCAAGATAAGTTCGTCGAGGCCTTCCCCTTCCAACATTTCCATTCATACTCGCCATATATATCTTTTTAGTCAATCTGCTTTCATTCATCCTCTCAACATAACACTTTACATAAGTAATAAAATGAGACCTAACATGTTTCCTACAAGAAAATTTACTGGGCACTTGTTTAATATTTTTGGGCAGTAAGCCGAGTGGATTTAAGAAAAAAAGAATTGGAGGAGACAAAGCCAGTACAGTGATCACGAATAGAGAAAGTGAGTTTATTGAAAGAGCGCGTATTAATTATAACTTGTAAACATCAAATCAATGGCGCCACGTGCCATTTTTACCTATAGTTCAAAAAAAAAGTGCGCTTGCATGACACGATTGTGTGGCGCCGTAAACGTTTTGTGCCATCTCGTAGGCCATGAGTATCAAAACCTATTTGTTCTAGCAGTGGTTGCTAACATTTTAGGCATTGAAACTTTCGTCGAAAATCTGTCTTTGAATGAATTCAATAGATGGCGACTTTTCGGTTTCTAACCGCATCACCATTTTAGCATGTACAATTTATATGTAATTTGATTTTATTACCTATCGTATCGAGTAGATAATTATTTTCGTTAATTTAATTAAAGTGGACAGGTGTACTTACCTAATTTTGTAAAAATGGATAAGTACATAAGTAGGTTGGAAAAGTCTACCGCAAAGTTGTGTAGTTAAATTGGTTGTTAAATTTACAAGAGTACCTATACTAATGGTTATTGTAAGTAAATACTGGTGGTAGGTAGGTAAATTAATTTGCGCGACAGTATCGGGCTGATAGAGTGCCTATTAGATTTACGTTATCTGCTCGCTGAGTGCTCTAACATAATAGGCTTTTGTTACAAGAGACGGGGCCCATAATATTGGAGTTTAT
Organism: Anania crocealis; assembly: GCA_949315895.1. Lineage (NCBI taxonomy): Eukaryota > Metazoa > Arthropoda > Insecta > Lepidoptera > Crambidae > Anania > Anania crocealis. The sequence continues at coordinate 18,028,711 of OX438880.1, read as the reverse complement.
ACACAAATAGCAATTACAGCCAAGCCTTTCATGTCAACCCTCATTCCGTTCAAACATGAAGGCAATTTTGTAATAAAGGTAAAGAGATGTAGGGGAATGTTCGCGAAGCAATGTTTATTACGTTTTAGTAACAATCTATTGCTGCGAAATATATGATTAAATCTACTGACATGTTACTTGTGTTTGTAACATCCAATAAATTTGATTGTTAAGCATATTCAAGTCACTTTAATTTGCCGGGTCATGAAGCAGATGAGTCATTTGTGTCATTTGTAATAATCAGTTGTATGATCTCCAAAGTGTGCCTCGTTATAACCTGGCAAAATTGAATTCTCGTACAACTGCTAACCAAATAATTCCTTGAATAAATATCCATAAAATTCTCCAGCTTAAAGGCCAAGATATAGATACTTAATGCCATACTCAAGAGCTATACCAATGTCTGTCGGTCTGGACTTTGGATGTACAGTAAGTGTTAATTACTTCGGCAATATTGTTGAATAAAACTAAGCAGATAATTGTTATTACTTGATAAACTAATATGCTATCATACTTTCTTAATAGATAATACATATTTCAGACAGGCGCGGTCGCAGCCTGAAATTTTGGAGGGGGTCACTCACTACACTAACAAAAAATAGGTATCTGGAATAAAATAACAATTTTATTTTATACATTACCTATAAAACAAATGGAAGTTGTCTTTTTGCTATTGCGAATCGGGTGATAATATTTGACACGTCTGATACTATTTCTGGGTGAATGCTTAGAAGAGCCAAATCTGTTAATCGCTCATCTAACATGTTAGCTCTCAACCACGTTTTTACACGCCTAAGCGTAGAAAAGGATCGCTCTGCTGTCGCACCACTTATGGGAAGAGTTGCCAGAATTTTGAGAAGTGTCTTTATATTTGTGTATAAATCATCATCACAAACTTCGATGGTAGAAACTACACACTTAAGAATTTTCGTATCAGGATTTTCTGTGACCTCCCGTTTCCACTTTGTAATCCATAGCTGATAGTCTGTAACGACAGTGGCAGCAGGAATATTTAAAAAATGGGAATAGAATTCAGATACTTTCTTGACAGTAAGAAGATCTTCTTCTGTATATTCAGATTTCGGCATAAAAATGCCTAATCCGAACAAGTTTATCGTATCCGCAGAAAGTTTTGTAGGTCAGTAATTATGCTATCTATAAGTGGAATATAAACAGTCCTCCGAAAATGTTCCTCGTTATTTCCTTCTTATTTAGATGTCATTTCCAAGTAATTTTGGCCATCGTACGTAGTTCATAAAAACACCACTAGATGTCAGCAAACTATAAATTTATCGCTGTTAGGGGATAGCTAGAAATTTCCTTTTATTATTTGGCAAATTTTTGACCCCTTCGGACCGCGCCTGATTTCAGACAGTTTTTAGACTTATTTGTCACTAGCTTATCCAGTAATCTGGATATATACCTGAAAGACAAGGAGATCCTACATGAACCGCGACGTCATAGCTTACATCCGCCATACATTTTTATAAAAAACTGTTTTCCATGCATAAGGGTACGTACGTAGCTTATATAAATAGTAATAGTAATTTCTAATTTAACTAGAACTAAGGTCCGGAGCTCATCTGCTTATTTTAAAGAACCCCATGTTGGTAGGAAATTGGTATTGGTGTTATCACAGATAAGATAATACGTGTCATTAATAGTCTTAGATGAGACAAAATTGGCTCATTCCTAAAGTCGTCCAAAAGGAATGTTGGTAACATTCCTTTATTTTAGATTAAAATGTATTGTGCCCTCAATACAACAACGAAATGATGGGTAAAAGACGAAGAAATTATATGTTCTAAAGGACCCTAGGCATAACTGTTACATTGATAAGATTTAAGCAGTTAGAAGTTTTGGATTTATAGGTAGATTTTTAATACATTATGTGGATTAAACATAGGAGTGATTTTTTCTTTATAAAATCTTGTATTGTCCTTTAAGACATCATATTAATGTAGAGAAACATTAACAATTTAACACAACAACAAACACAATTGCTGAATGCTGTTCTGTTTCCCACTGGGTGTGTAAAAAAAAGTTAACAGAACTTAATTAAGTGGATTTGGTAACCTGACTGTGAAATCAATAATCATGAGAAACCGTACACTTTTCGATTGTAGGTTACATGAACTTCTAACACTTCAGTTATTTCATATGAAATACCGTGTTCGAAATAGACGAAGTAGGCATTCTTAAAAAAAAAAAAGATTCTTCAATCTGATAGCATAGCATAAATTATACCAACAATAGAATAGCTGACTCAGGGTTAGTCAATCCGCAAAACCTCTTAGGACAATGGATTGCAAATGCAAAGAGGTGACGAAAAACTTTCTCTTGCGTCAATATTTCCTATTTGCTAAGACGACGGTCTCGGAGAGCTAAAGGCATTTCTCTTAGCGTAACTGCGAAGTCAACAGAGGTGGTATAAATAATGGCAGCATTTTTATTCAGATCATGTTCTGGTGAGGGCGTAAACAACGTTGTGACCTCGAAGCCTGTACCAAAATGTTTTTCAGGTACCTTGAGTTCACTCTCAGATTCATGATGTAAGTAAATAAGCATGGATCTTTTACTTCAGTGCAGTGTATTTATTTTCTAAACGTAGCTAAGCTAATAGTATAGTAGATGTTGAAGAGTTCAACCCCTTTATGGGGTGATTTTAGGAGACAAACCTAGGATGCGTAATTTTTAAAATTTAAAACTTTCAGCAAAATCGCTTAAGAAATAATTGATTCCCAATACAAACTTCCAATCCTTGAAGGATGATCTCTGGGATAAAAACTGTCCTAATGCCCTTTTCCGAGATTTAAACTACCACTATGCTAAATTTGACCAAAATGGGTACAGTGGGTTAAGCTTGAAAATGTAACAGACAGACTATTTCACATTCATAATGTTAGTATGAATTATCAAACGCTTTTTAGTAGATACCTACCTGAATCCTAACCCTCGTGAGTGGCTTACGAACTTGTAGCTACTCGCATACTCAGTGATTAAAAGGTTAGAGTAGGTATACCACCGTGCCTGGAGGTTTATAACCTTGGGGTGTTCGGCACACATGAGGCCGTTATATAAACGTCAATCACCCGCCTTCGGATGTGTAAGCAACCAAATATCTGCCGAGGAAATTGAATCGAAGAAGCTTACGTATCAATATCGGTAATGAAACTGGAACAGGAAACGATGCTCGCTCGGCTCTGCGCTGCTGAATGTTTGTGATTTTGGTAAAACTCCGCGAATAATAAGTTTTACCTAATACATATTGGATCGATGCGGTTGAGTTTGCCATAAACTAGCTAACTTTGGGAAGTTGGTTCAGAGTCAGAGATCCTTTTCACTTTGGTATATTTATTTATTCAGCTGACTTATTAGTCTAAGTAGGTAACAGAGTTTTTTCGGTTGTTTTATATTAGCATCCAAATTTCGTTTGCGTGGGATTGGTTATTTCGCGCTCTCGGTTATATCGCGTTCATCCAAATCGGCTGAGCGGTTTCAATTTAGCCACAAAAACTCTACGACCATTACTTCACAGGCGTGCTTAAAAACTTGTCGCCTGGACAAGTTTTTAAGCACGCCTGTGACGTATTGTCTCGGTGGCTAAATTGGTAAAGCGCCGCGCACGATATGCATGGAGATGGGGGTTCGAGTCCCGTCTGAGACATATTTTTTTAAGTTTAAATTGTAAAGTTTAAATTGTATTTTTTTAAGTGTAAATTGTAAAAATTACAGTTTTTAATTTCACTGGCTAATTAGTTATATTTATATTTTGTTGAATATGCAATTTCATTTTTCACTACCCTATGTATTGACAAAGAATACATTGACTGTTTGTATTAAATTTTTTTCATATCTATATCTCTCGGTATATAGATCAAAATATGACAAATTTAACAACTTCTGTGCCCAGATAGATATTGATAAAAAGTTAAATAAATATGAAACTTAATATTTATGTATGATCAGCACGAAATAAGCCACAGAAGTACAATTTAGGTACATAGGTATAATATGAATTTATTTATGATCACCACCGGTTAAAACAAAATTTGAAATTTAAAGACTTTAGGAAAGCGTAGCTTTTTTTATAAATATAGGAACTGAAATAATATAAAGACTACAACTCGCTTCTACTGTGTTTTCCGATAACAGTGCACCCTTGTTTAACTGACTTTTAAACAAGGAGGAGGTTCTTAATTTATAATGTTATTAAGATGAGAAACTAAACAAGATCACTTAGAACAATGGTACTTTTAGCTTATATTATTTTTCTTACTAGAGTTTGTTTGACGCCACAAATGGTTCCCAAGTTTAGTATGGAAATGATAATTTTCAAAATAATAACCTCATATTTGAGTAGGTACGCCTAAGTAGTTTAAATAGGCATTACTCTAGTCTTGAAATACCATTTACCTAATATCCTGTACTTGTCATACCCTAATAGGTATTTTTGTACGCGATTTTAAGATTTTTCGTGGTGTTTTTCAACGCAGGCAATTAAGTTTAGGGGTTAGCGTCATGAATATGAAAGAGGCTCAGACCCTGCCCCATACCTTTCACGGGGCATTTCGATAGAGTATCTAAGTAAGACCCTTGGATATAATATATTGTGTCCATGTAAGCTGGGCCTTGACTGGTTTTGTGATAATGTATATGAAAATAACCTTTGTAGTATTAATGTAAGGACTCTTGAATTTGCCATGTGAGTACGGAGAGCTCAGCTGGATAAAATACTTTGAAGGTTTATTGAGGCCGTAGTTTGGAAATTCTAACCATACTACCTTAAGCTCTGAGTGATTCTGAACACCTGCTATAACTATAGTGGATATGCAAACGTTGATAGGGCCAAAATATCTATAAAAACTTTTGCAGTGAGACTAATCCTAGAAACATAACGTCACTGAAACTTAATTAAGGAAAAAGTAATGTATCTACCCATATCGGCAGCCTATAATTTATATTACACACTTCAGCACTTCAGGCTATACACTGTGTCATCTTATCGTCTTTGATATAGTGGCGAGGTTGCAACAAAAAAGTAGAGACTGGGGCCACTGCCACTTATAAGGCAGTTAAGAGGAGGCTGGAATTAGGTATTTTGCCAAAATACAACTAAGTAGGTACAAAGACAGATGATTTACTTTTTATTTTTTTTAGTGATCCCCTACAGATAAAATACATTTAATTTTGTTATAATTATTGGTAAATTTAATGTCAACATGCCATAAAGATTGTTTCGTGTTACGAGTCAAATAATCATTCACAGCAATTGAAGTAAAATGAATTAACTAAGTAGTGACTACCCGATATAAGTTTATAACTAGCCAATATCAATTAATATTCTTTGAGTGTAAGTACAACTTGATTTAACCACTTTAAAACATGAATTAATAAAAATAGAAAGTTATTATATTTTTCTTCAATATACTCACACTTAAATTAAATTCCAAAATGAATCTGTAACTGAATAAATCTCTCCATTAGTTAGGCACTTTAGCTGCACCGCTCTCGATTAAAAACGAGTAGATAGAATCTGCGCTCCCGAGGAAACTAGATTTCCTCAGGAGCTGACCTATTTCTGCTAAGTGAAACAAAACGGGGGGGATATTTTTTATTAAGACTCTTTTGCTTTGGTAACAACATACCAGCCAACATATTTATACCAAAGCAGCATCATGTACGGTCTGCCAAGAAAGTGTACCAGTTATGGAGAAGAGAATCGTTGAAGACGTGGTGACTCCCAGAGATCCACGAATACCCTCAGCATAAGAATAAGAATAATCTTTATTACACAATAAAAAATTACAATAAATAGTATTGGTATACTGTCACGAAGATGTGTCAGTGCAGAGGCACATCGTTTTCTCATTATTCCCGAAAAACCCCTTGGACCTCCGCAAACATACCGAATGCTCTACTTCGCCACGCGGCTGTCTCAATAATACTTAATAAGATATTTTAGCAACTTAATTGCAATAAGAATATCAGTATTTAAACTTACAAAAAATGTGTCTCAGGCGGGACTCGAACCCGTATCTCCATGCGTACCGGGCGCGGCTTATACCAATTAAGCCAACGAGATACTACGTCAAATCGCATAATTTCCGCTTATTTTGGAGTTAAATGTTTCATTTGAACCAAACAATTAAATGATATTAAAATAAAGAAACCTTACAATAACAGACCTTTTTAATAATAGCAGACCTATTTTATGAATCAACCTGAACAAAAACCACTTCGTATATTAATCATGGTTTAGTCATGCTTTTCGATGCTTAATGTACTGCAGCAGTTCTGTAATCGATTTATTAAAAAAAAATCTGCTAATTTTCTGCAGTGAGTTATGTTTATGCGTTGTCAAGTCAGTTTAAGTAATACTTATATTATTATTGAAACTTTATTATCAATTGAAATTGTTTCCGCTTAAACAATCTAAATATGCAGATAACCATGATGCTAATTAAAAGAAGACTGTGCAGAGTCAGAACATATTTTTAATATGTTTAATGTTTTGAATTTTTTGTTGTAAGATTTTCTTTATACCTATATACTAATAGTGTTGGGTACATTTACCTCGTTGTACGCGTAGCTCATATACGAGCCAGTTTTTATTGCGCCATACAGTTCGACCGGGGGCTATTGGAAAATTGCCTCTCTTTGATGTTGCCTTCAATTACGAACGAATATGAATCAGTTTTTTTACTTTTCTGATTCTGATTCGTTATTCGTTTGAGCCTTTTCGAAAGAGGTTTTGCGTTCGTGTAACTCTATTTGAATTTATTGGCCTGTATAAAATAGTTTGGTTGAGCCTGTAAACATTTTTAAGTATTAAGTATTACGTATGAACGAAATACATGTAGATATAAGTGAATACTTACTAAATCTATTATTATATATATTTTACTTTTGCCATCCTGTGATTTTTGTAAATTATAGACGGATTATTACCACTTACGCGAGGAACTCTCAAGTGGAAACATCGTGAGGAAGCTTGCACATTTAGATGATACAATGCATGCAGCCATGATTCAGAATGGTCCGGTTGACCTGTCTAATGAAAGAGTTGAAGAGAGGTCTGATGACAATCGCATCAAATGTAATTACTAGACTGGCGCTATGCGGTCTAGTAATTCTATTCATTTTCACAATTCATGGCTGAGCGTAACGTGGTTAGGAGCGGGCAACGCTTTAGAAGAAAGAAAATAGTTGCAAAACACCAACCACTTTTTAATAGTGATTCTAACAATATTTAACTTTCTACTAAATTTTTAAAACAACTTGTTTTAAAGTTTCTCGTTGTTATTAGAAAAACATGTATTTGAACACAAGATTTATCTTCAAAGAACTTGTTGATCTTCTACAAACAATCCTGCTAATAACTATAGTAAAGAAAGTTATATTAAGTACTAGCTGTTGCCCGCGACTTTGTATGCGTGGAATTTTGAATTTCTTTATAGTATATTAATCCCACGGGCACCGTACCTTTTCCCGGGAAGAAAAGTAGCCTATATGTTATTCCAGCCAATAAACTAACACCGTGTCAAATTTCATTCAGATCCTGAATGAAATTTGAGATGAGATGAGAGTGGTTTTAGCGTGAAACCAATAATCCATACATTCTTACAAACTTGCGCGTTTATAATATTAAGAGGATTTATAGCAGTTGGTTTAAGCTACTTTCACCATCAGCTGCCGCCCATCAGCCTACTGCTAAACAGTACCATTATAAGCCCATAATACTCCATTGCTAGACGTACTCCTTTCCAAGAGAAGGATTTTGCCATTATTGTCTACTTGGAAGGCCGATTCCTTTTAAAACACATAACACCTATAAGAAGAACTCGTAGTGTTATTCTACTTGTGTGCCAGTACCACACAATTCTTATATCTATGGGATGGATGACCAGTTAGATTAGTGGTAGTAAACGCTGCTTCTGAGCCATGGGTCGCGGGTTCGATCCTCGCACAGTACAAACATTTGTGTTTATGAACATGTCTGTTTGTACTGGTCTGGGTGTTATCTATGTATTATAAGTATGTAAGTACATATTTACAAAAAATATATATAAGTAACTTTATCGGTTGTCTAGTACCCATTGTATAAGCTTGGTAGTAAGTAGCTTAGTTTGGGACTATATTGCTTTGTGTGGCCCAGAGTGGCATATTGTCTGTAAATATTTATTTTTTATTATAATTTATTATTATATAGGCCTCTCTAAATAGAAGATTTTGCCAAAATCTCCATATTTTAGAGTCGAATTTTCGATCGCAGTTTGGCCACTGGTAAAGTGAAAATGCTGCTGCTCGTCTTGGTCCAGCAATACCTACTTCCTTTGTCGCCACGACACCTATTGGACGACAAGGGAAGGTGTAATTACATTCCAGACTGGCACTACACGTTCCATTCTACTGTAAGATAGATAGCTAAGACTCTATGTGGAGGATAACTAACGTTAATAATGAGATATCAGTTTATTTAGTTAGATACATGGCGATATTTTCGCGATACGCATACGAACGCCTAACGTTGCCGCATAATTAAGCCGCAGTCGGCGCTAGTAGCCGTTTAGTTAGCCGCCCGTTGAGCGCGTTAATGTTGCACGCCCGAAATATCGCTTGCCCGTTCTGGTTCACAACCACAGCAATTTATATTGGCTTATAGCATTTGGCATATTATACAAGTCTATGTGTACTAAACGTTAGGCTAAAATATTTTTTATTGTAACTTTCCCAACGTTTTCAATACAATTATCCTATTCCCGAAGAAGACAAATCCAAATACACCAAAATCATAAAAAAACGCTTAAGCCGATCTCGACTTATAAGTGTTGTATGTAACTAACACGACTTTCTTTTATTTCTTTTATAATTAGCGGATCCCACGAATGTATCGCCTCAGAAAAGTACTTTATTTGAATTTGACGTCTTAAATGTCATTGTTATCGAAAATAGCGTGGTTTAAAATTTTTATAAAGACATTTATATTTTTTAAAGTTAACTTTTCAACGGTTTTAATAGTTATTATCCTATTCCCGACACATACAAATTTAAAAATACAGAAATCATAAACATCTGTCTAGCCTTTCTCGAGTTATAAGTAGTGATCTAACACGACTTTCTTTTATATTATAAAAAATAAGAAGATAATAGATAGATGATTAAGATAAAGTTAATAACGTAAAACAGGTCGAAAATATACAAATTTACGAGTAATGTTAAATTAAGAAAAAACAAATGGCTCCCTTATCCGTGATATCTTGTTTATTAAACTCGTACCTACTCGTAAATGGCGCCGTTGATACTACATTTTAAGCAATGGAAAGTTTATTCGGACATTGTCTAAGTAATGGCCACTTTGCCTGGCACTACGTATTTAAACTTTTGGGTCCACACCTTTTTGGAAACTGTTTAGTTCATTACACGCAATGTGCCACACTGTTTTCGAACTCTAACGGCAGCATGGCTGCTCTAATTTCGTACTTTTCATATTTAATAGAAATAACCACGGGTTCGCTTAGCAATTATTTATACCCATATTATTTTGTTTAATTTTATTATATACTTTATTTGATATTTTAGCAACTTAATTGCACTTATAATATCAGTATATAAACTTGAAAAATTTTGTCTCAGGCGGGACTTTTATTATATTATTGGACTAGCTGTTGCCCGTGACTTCGTCCGCGTCAATTTCCGTTATTATGATCGCGATTAAGAAGTTCACAATTAAATACTCTTAATCAACAACACATTTATTTGGATACTGTAATATTATGTTGATAAAACTCTTTAGCAAATAATTGGCAATAATGCATTAAGTTCGACCAAATTTGACTATCATAAAAAAGGTTATAGTGAATCAATCCTTTAAGATAGACATATACAGTCACGGTCATTTTATAAATCATTTAAAGAAGAATAATTATTACATACATATTTTTTGGGTAACTTGAACCGTTTACGCAGCGCACGCAACGAAAGCCTTCAAAATATGAATAACTAGCTGTTGCCCGCGACTTCGTCCGCGTCAAATTTCTGTTAATAAGGTCGCTTTTATTTTTGCAACATTTTTCACTGATGCTTCGCTCCTATTGGTCGCAGCGTCATGTTATACAGGGTGAAATTTTAACCACTTTCCAAATTTTAATATAGCAATCTACGAGGCAAAAATCAAATGACGTATTTTTTCTTTTGGTATAGCCCAGTACCAAAATGTCAAGATAAAGCACTTAGAACATGTCCGCCAAAAATCTAAAATTTTTGATACGGCCGCCTAGCAACACTTTTTTTACGCGTTGCGCAACTCATTCATTCATTACGATACTATTCATAAGTTTTTGATTTTTCCTTTATACGAGTACCTTAACAGGTCTAGGACGGTAAAAATTGAATTCCGAAAAATATTTTCTTGTGACAACTTGATTTACACTTTTTACTGCATAAATAAGCTCTAAATACGGTACTGAACGGCGAACGCGTATAAAAATTTTGGAAAGTAGTTAAAGTTTCATCCTGTATAGCCTAAAGCCTTCCCCGATAAATGGACTATCCAACACAAAAATTATTTTTCAATTCGAACCAGTACTTCCTGAGATTAGCGCGTTCAAACAAACAAACTCTTCAGCTTTATAATATTAGTATAGATATTCCCCGTTTTTGCAACATTTTTCACTGATGCTTCGCTCCTATCGGTCGCAGCGTGATGTTATTTAGCCTAAAGCCTTCCCCGATAAATGGACTCTCCAACACAAAAATAACTTTTCAATTCGAACCAGTACTTCCTGAGATTAGTGCGTTCAAACAAACAAACTTTTCAGCCTTATAATATTAGTATATATAATATTAGTATATACCATCAACGTTTAATTTAAAATAAAACGGATAAACTTGCGTTATGAAAATGAAAAAACAATTGTAAATTCCTTGTTTTTGAGAGGCCTACGTCCAGCACTGGAAAGATGTCATAAGTTTACATTAGTCTTATGCTGGACACAGACCTAACCTCCCTCCTAAGGGAGGATTTTGCCATAGCCACCACGTTTAAATAAATACAAATCTTTATATATAAAAAATAATCCCTATATCCCTTGGTCATAAACATACGGCATGACGCTTGAACGGCAGGACCGATTTTCTTTTTTTTTCTTTGTTATTGTCAGGAGAAGGTTCATAGGTAAGAAAAAAATAAGAAAATTTCGAAATCATTATTCGTTCAGACAGGACAATGTCTGACGGGTCCGCTAGTAGTAAATAAATGTGGAAAACATCACATACATTGTTCTGATCCCAAGCAAGCATGATTTAAAGCACTCGTGTTGTGGAAATCAGAAACAACGAAGGTACCGCAAATACCCAGACCCGAGAAAATGTAGAAAAATAATTTCTTTTCTACATTGACCTATCCGGGAATCGAACGTTATAATTCTCATTCGTTGATTGGGTACTTTACCAAAGAAATAATAGCTACAGATACGTTAAGCTATTCACTCTTTGCAATGTACAACTTATATCATTGATTGATCATCGTTCTAAGTAAATCCCATCCCATCCCAACCCATACTGCAATCCGACACGCTGGCAGGCGGGTAAATGATAGCAGTTTGGCCAACAGAGTAAAAGTCATTTTTGCATTTCTTCTCTGGCGTATAAAGATATAGGATGATGCTAGGTTTTTTTTTTGCACAATCACCACACGATACTTTAACATCTCTTAGGTTAATGATAAATCTGTCCTTTTTTTAGTACAGAGTGTATGAAACTGGTATCCAACAACAATATGGTTATAAGAGTGTTCGGTGTGTTTTCCTGATAGTAAAAGTGTCACACCGCCTTTTGGCCTCTGCGAGAAAACGGTCTTGTCCAGAAGGGTTGACAAATGCCTGGGCATATGTTTTGAGCCCCTCGGATCCCGCCTTTCCTTGGATGTCAAGGCTATCCGGTAAAAGTTATAACTGTAATACTAGTGCATTGTGTGTATTAATTTAGGTCAAGGCAGAAGATTAATCCACTTGTGGAAGTGTTTTTAAACGAAAACCTTTACTTGTTTCTAAATACAAAAGTTTAAAATTTAATCTAACAAAATTTGCTCTTTACATACTTAATTTTTTACATTACATAAAACCATGATCTAAAAATGAAGTAAATATATTTTTTAAAGACCTCTCCAACGACACCTTACATCATGTTTAAACAAAAAACAAAACTTTACGTGTTGGGTAAGCACCCTTGAAACAATTAATCAATATTTTTTTTGTATCCCTTTGTTGACGCCATGAACATGTATACCCATTCCAAATTACAGTTTTCTAGTACCTACTATTGTTTGATTTTTGCTAGGATTAGGAGTCTGAGAGTAAAACAGACCGATGTAACAACCTAAACCCTTGCAAATCATACTTTACTAAGAAACAATAAAAAATATTCACTATGACCGTTTTCCCCACGTATTTCGGTAACTTTATATATATATATATATATATATATATTAAACAAACTACATTTAGGACGGTTAGCGATACTTTCATATTTTAATAAATTTAATTTACCCTATTGCGTATAAATAAATATCCATGAGAATGTGTCAAATATTTGTCCATGTGTTGCATTCAAGTGGTAAATGTTTTGCGCGAGAGCATCGGTCGGTAGCCAGATGTTGTCAATCTTAGGTTGGAACGAACGTAATCAAATAATTAAGATAGAACATTGGTTTGAATTTTAAAATAAAACTATTGCTAAATAATTTTGTATCTTTAAAATGATTGAATGGTGAATTTTTATCTTTAGTTTGCTTTTCCGATATTAGTTAATATTATTATCGTTATAATAAGTAATGAATAGGTAATTAGTAGGAAAACCTAGGGCTCTACGTAAACTTTTAATTAAGTATGTATTCGTTTATACCAATTGGAATAACATAAATTGGATATTAGAGAAATGCAAATGAAAAATCTTTGTAGATCTATCAGAGCCTGAAGTTCTATTGATTAATTAAGACAGGTTTAGAACCTCTGGTAACTTTAACTTTGCTTGCAAGGATTTTTTAAACAGGGAAGTGGGGCGCGGGGCGTGAATGTTTGGAGAGTTAAATAGTGTTGAGAGTAGAGATTCGGGATCAGTCCGTCGGGAGATGAGTTCTAGACCTCTTACTAATTTGCTGTACCGATCGCAATGGTAAAGAGATTAGTGCGTGAGTGCTCGAAGAAACTTCGCAAGGGCTAGGCGTCGTCAGATTCCTGAATGCACTAGGGCAATGCTGGCTGGGGGGTCTTAGGCTGAGGCTGAGACTTAGGGTAAAGGTAGGATGGAGAGCTGCAGTGTCTGGTATGTGAAATTTGTTTAGTTGGATTTTCTGTTGAAATTTGTCTATTTATTGGTAATAATGATGGTAAAATTATACCTTGTCTTACTGTAATTTTAATACAATTTAAATTGGTTATTTGTGATTGATATTTTTAATTAAAATGATAAAGTCATAATTTAATATCCCATTTTATGCCGTAAAAATATAAATTATATTCTTCTTTAAATTCTCATATTGATTTCAACAGAATTTTTGACATAAATTTTGATTTTATTTTACTTTGAAATTTCTTGTAGGAACTTAAAAGGGTTTGATCAGAGATAATTTATTTTCATATTTTAGTAATTTTATGATTTAATCATCAATTTATTGATTTTTATTTAATACATTTGAAATCAATCCTAGTTTATAAATTTGAAGCAATTTTAATTAATGTGCCTTCATTTCTTATGTTAAATTTATGAACTTTGGTTTCAACTAGATTTAAAATATCTCAAACCTATTTTCATGATCTGGCGATGCAACGTCTTAATATTTTCTTGATAAATTAATTTGAAAGTTTATTTTTTGTGTTTGTGTTATGTACTGATGTTATGTGTTTTGTTTTATCGTCCTCACTTTAGCAGCGAATCGGAGGGTTTTGTAGATTATCTACGTTTATTAGTTTTCAGATTTTACTTCTTAAACACAAATACTTACACTGATAAGTACGTGTTAGGTTAACTATTGCAAAAATAGTTTCTATTCAAATAACAATCCATTTCACAAGTTCAGAACATGAATATATTTATTCCAAAACAATTATTGGCATTTGTATTATAATGCCTTTACTTACGGCTTTAATTTTCCCTTAGAGTGGAAATTGAAGTGCTATTTTAAATTTTATTAAACGTTTTAAGACGTCATGTTTATTTGCGATAAACAAACATAATAAGTTAACATTTTATGCTCAATTGAGTGATTATAAACATTATTTATTTTTCTTTCAAATTCCGGATTTAAAGTTAACAGGAATGTATTCCTTTTAAATACAAAACATGTTATGAATTTTATGCCCAGCTAAACTTTAAACCTGAAACAAATTTTAATATAGTTTATTAGTTATGATGATCTTCTGTGAAGATTATCACCTTTTGAAACCTAATTTAAGTTAGATTTTATCTACCATCAAACTTACACGACGTATTGAGGTTTTAACAATTTATTGAATCCTGCTAGGTCTGATAACATTTATATTTCATCTATTTACCTCCTTTAAGCACCTTAAAATTAAAATTAAGCATTTATTTTAAAGAGTTATTTAAGGACATAATTATTACTACATTAAGAAAATATGACTTCTATATTACGACATTACGTTTAATATCAAACTGCAGATCACATAAACGCAACTACTATGATTTAGGGCTATACGGAATACTCGTCCTAGGTTTAGACAGAGGTACTGTTAGGTAGGCAAACCCTTATCCTACCCTACTCCTTTAAACCCTATCCTATGTCCTAACCTCTAAAGATAGATCCTTTGGAAACATTGGACTATTTTTAGGCATCCTACCTTTAGAAAATTCACAATACATCCTTATCCTACAGACTGGGAAAAGAGTTTAATATAAAGATATTGTCGATTTGACATTGAATTACATTTTCATAAATTTGCAAATGGTTACAATGCTATCTCCGGCTATCATTGATGGACTGCTAAAGAAACTTAAAATTATTCAATCTATGAAATCTAAATAATAGGGGTTGATGTGGGAATGTCGATGGTTCCATAGGCCGTACCACCTTGCCTTCCTTCATTAAAGGCCTATAAAGGAGTCATCGGTATTTTTGGATTAACCTTGTATTATGAAAGAAATTCGTTATATATGCTTCCGATGGGTTCAGACGGAGTCACCGTTGTAACTGTTATCGATCCAAGATCTATGTGTACTCTCGAGGCTGCCCAGGTGTTTGATTATATGGATACCATTTCTCCTGTCCCCTTAGGGCTGTACGGAGCACCAAGGATGCGCCCAGGTCCCGGGTTGTAAGCACTCACCTGATCATCAGTTGATCGAGCTTTGGCGGCTAGATGATTAGATACATAAGGAGATGGGTACTGGTACAGTGCTCACTTAATGTCATGTATTTATCGGAAGTATTCGGGGTTAGTTAGTAAATTAGTAACTTTGGTAGACTTCTCATGAAGTCTTAGTTAGATAAGTAATTAGTACTTATATTAGATTCCTTTATCCCAGTCTACCTCCTTGCGCCTGTTTACGGTTAAACCCGTGACTCAGGTAGATTCCTTTCCAATGGAGGTGACAAGTAGCTCCTGGTTTTGGTCATCACTGTGAATGGGGGCGATAGTGTGGGGCTCCTTCACCGTCCCTCGGGGCTTCCTTTTCCCAATTCTTAAAGGCGCATTCCCCTTATGAGAACTTATTTAGATATCCACGTACCTCTAAAAGAATCAGGGTTACTACTACATACACAACGTACGGTCCTACCATTTTAAAACTAGATGATCACAAGGCCAAAATATTTAATTATTAAGGGGATTATATTTGTGCTACACTTCTTCTTCTTTTATTTTATTGAGAGGAGGTGGTGCTAACGACGATGTTGCTCTCTAGTAACTGAGTCGAGAGTGTTTCATTAGGGGGGCAAAGGGAGGTTCGTTACACCGACATCGCGACAGGTCAGAACTAACCGTAAACGTAACTTACTAAAATTTTATTCTGTTCATTCTGTCTTGGTATTGATTTTTTAACTTAACTTTGATAACATTATCCATCAGCACCATAGTTTCGGCCAAATGTCGCGCACTGCTCCTCTTCCCTAAAAAATCTCTACGACCGATCGGCTCCCCCACCCGCATCCAGTGGTTTTCCGCAGGCTTCATTAGATCGTCGAAAAGAATTCCCTTGTTCGTGTATTTACAAACTTTTTAGGTTTTTTTTGTTGCCTCTCATGAAATGATATCCTAACAATTGCTTAATTAGCTTATAGGCTAATAAGGTGGAATTCTGGAATAATCGAGTGACCATGCAATTTATTTATCTTTCTGTCGTTAGTTAAAATTTGCTCAGACTGAAAGATCAGGCTTATTATAACAAAGCCTACTTCAAAATACTCGCTACTGAGCCTTGTCTCCCTATTTAGACTAAATGGCAAGCTGGGCTTCGTCAAATCCATAAATTCCAAGCGCGGTAAGATTTATTATAAAGATATATAAAAAGATCGTAACTACTTGTGTTTTTGCAATACCCATTGGTTCCCATTGGCATAGTTGTTGGAAATGTTAAGTAAAGTGTTTTGTAAATGTACATTGTATAACCTTGGCATCGAAACGCAATATTAACATTAATTTGGTAAAAAAATGTGTTAAAAAATTATTGTCAATAGGATTCAAAGATTTTCTATTATCAATTTGAGTATTCAAAGGTTATTAACTACTCAAATAGAATTATAATCACCGACAATGTACTGTATGTAACATGAATACATAATTTATCAAGCTAAGAAGATAGAAATTCACAGAATTACTCTAAGATACTATAAGCCCGTGTGTGGTACTAAAAATACATGGTTTTCAGCCATGTTTATTGAAGATATATTCGTAGCGCGTTCGTAGTCATTGATGCTACGAGCTTCATATCAAGAAGTTTCACAAGAGAATAAACTTGAATAGAAAAAAAAACTGACAAAGTGTTGAATATTGCCCTTATACGGTTTTTGCATGGATGCAATTAGTGGACAACTACTCGTATGTATGCCTTCAATATTTTTCATCTCGCCGAAAGAGGTGTAAAACCTTTTACTATGAAATATATTATTGAAGAAAATCTGTCTTTCATTGTACAGAGCAGAACATTCCTAAACCTCTAACACTCGTCAACTGCTTAATTGGCGTGCCAGTGGTGGGGTGTATTTTTGAATGAAATAACTTTTAGAGACAAAAAAATTTAGTACGAGTATATATTGCATTAAATATGTAAAGCATAAAAATTACTTAATGTTTGTTTGTACAAAGGACATATTGATAAAGTTATGGACAGGTTTAAATTACGGTTTAAGAAATTTATTTTCTCAAAAGAATTACAATTAAATAATTCACATCCTGAGAAATTAATTTTTTTAAGTAAGAAAACATAATGAGCGTACAACTAGGATTATCCAAACTAAAGTAGGTATTGTTAGTAACAAGAATAAAAATATTGTCGGGTACACAACAAAAACAACGAGCCAAAACATGAACGAGATGCGTATGCGACGGTAAACCACGGACGTAGTGCGTACCGAGCGCACCTGAGAAGTACTGGATGCGGCATATTGTTAAGTTATTATAACTTATTTAGTTTTTTTAATTTTTGATATATTTTTAGTTTACCTGATTTATCTATTATTTTGTAAATAATTAATTTAGTGATTTATATTTTACATTTATTTTTATTGTTAAGAAAAGATTTGTTGTATGTTATTTATTTTAATTTTATTATTTTTATTGTGTATTATGTTACTTTTAAGCATTTTAATTTATTATTTATATCGCACGTAGTTTATTCATCGTTTTTTAAAGGAGAACAATGAATCCGAATCTTTTATTTTATTAGGCAATTTATTATACATTTTAACACCTTCAAAGTCTATATTTTTTTTACCATAATTAGTTCTAGGAGGGCGCGTGATTAGATTGTTGGCATTTCTTAATTTCATTACTTGTACTCGGGCTGCTTTGTGGAATGATAGGGACGTATGAATGTGTTTGTTTAGAATTTTGTAAATTAATATGCATGTAAAATATGTGTACGTTTGCCTAATGTTCATAATTTTGATTTCATCGTAAACCTTTTGCGTAAACCATCGTAAACGTGCGGAAATCAAATTGAAATAAGGATTTTATTAATTTGTTTTGGGAAATTTAGATAACTTGTAAATTTGTTTTAGCGGCTAAGCCCCAGATTTCTATCAAGTAATCTAAGTACGGTTTTATTAGAGAGTTATATATGGTATATTTTATTTTGTGTGGCAAATACTTAGAAATACTGACTGAATTACAAGTAATAAAGACGGAATATTGATAGCTTCTGGTTGTAAATAAGTTTTTTTTTACACCAAAGGAGAAATGAGAATTGCTACTTAAATGCCCTGTACTGACATAATGCTGATTAAAAACGGAAAAAAAGTGAAGGGGTAAAGTATAAATTATAAAGGTCGAAATTTATTTGCCAGTCGGCCTGGAGAGTTATGTTATTGCTACAAACGCTGGAGCTAAAGCTAAAAACGCATAACTATTTTAACATCATATTTTCTCACATAAGGTGGAAGAGAAGTACCTAAACTACTTCAAAGTGTGACAAAAATACATTTAGGATCTACTAGATAGACATGACAAGCATTTTAACATAAATTTGCTTACAGATCATTGATATTTAATAATACAATTTTAACAATTTTATGGTTTCTCATTTGATATTACAAAAAACAAATGAGAGGGATTTTCTACAGCTAAGCTACCTACTTATAAGTATTAGCTACATAGTTGTTTTCCTAGGTATTACTAATGGATATAAGATTATCCCATCCTGTATGTCACAGAGCCGAAGTAATTGAGGATTAATTGAAGCGAAACTGTCATGTGTATTTAGCAAATTAATAATAATATGCATGTGTACGTTACACATGCCTACGAGTGCTCTCAGAGCGAGCTCGGCTACAATACCCATTAGAAGTGCCTAATCCATTCAATTAGTTGGAGATTAATCGATTAACTGGGTTAAACTGGCTCTAGTGATGGTTTAGCTTCGCTTTGATACAAATACAAGATTCGATTGTACGTACGCCTAGCTTGTCAGTGCCTTTATATTTTTCAACTAACAAATGCCTAATTGATAGAGTAAATAAATATATTTGTACCTACTAAGTATAGCTATAATGAACATGCAAGATCAAAGACATAAAAGTACTAATAATTAATTATATTATGTTGTTTTATTTCATATCATACGCTAAGTGCACATTAGCAGAGGCCAGCAGAGAGTAAACAGGGTCTGATTATGATGATGGACATCTCACATCGTCGACTATGTGAGATGTTTATTTTTTAAACAGCCTGCCGCGATGCCGGCATGATGTTGTTTTGCATATTATTTTCTTATAATATAATAACATAAGAAAAGAAGAGGTTTAAGAAAAATGTATATTCATTCATAGGGAGATACCGTAAAAGCCTTTGCGCATTCTTCCGTAGTACGAATTGAGATAAATTGTTAATGGTGGCAAACAATATGTGGGAAATAACAAAGATTTGTGTGGTACTATGTAACTATGTTATTATTATTTATGCACATTTGGGCACATGGCGCGATGGTGAGTAATTCTTTTTACTAGCGTTTGGGGTCAGGGGCACTCAGGGGTCACTTAAGTATGTCACAAACGTTTCTTGGGGCTCACCTGGCCCTCATAATATCACTAAAACTATGTTATGTATAATATTTACAACATAAACAGATTAACACAACATTGCATAATATTGTTTATCGTTCATAGTTAGGCCCTTGTTAGAAACCTAGGTATAAGCTAGGCTGATACATTGTTGTTGATTTTAGATTTTTTAATGTTGATCATGACAAAATTAACTGTCTTATTGTGGTCTATGAAATGATACAGACAAAATTTAGTGCAACGAAATACCAATAATTTAGTTTTATCAATGAGAAATGTTTTTAGAAAGTTTATAAAATATTTTTGTTGAAACAAAGCCGAAAAATATATCGCTAGTAGTTCTCGGGTTACAAAAAGATTTCGATTTTCCTTTTCCGACCGTAGTACATTGAATTACTGTAAATCCGATACAACACGGTTCACTTGGCACACACCGTGTTTACCTGCGCAAGAAATCGTTCGTCCTCCGTCCTTGCCTAACCGACTGTTAACGATTTCATTGTTCTCAAAATAGAAAATATTATTTTTCTATGTCATTCCCAAAGTTCTGCCATTTTAATGTCATATCCATGTCTGAATCATTGGTGACTTATCTTTTGTCCATTGATAAATAAAAAGAACATAAGAGTGACTTGAAGATCAAACAAAGTCAATACTTTAGTATTATATATCCGACCTCCGTGGCGGAGTGCCGTACACACCGGTCGATAGTATAATAGTCAATTATATCTATTTTGTTTATAAGAAAATTAAATATTATACAAACTAACTTGTTAGCCTGAAATATAGGAAATCCTAGTTCCTATCCTACTAATCCTAGTATCCTATTTTTGTCTAAGGTACTTTTATGATAAAACTTACCGTTTTGCTGAAAATCGCGGAAACCTCATTTTTTTTACCTATGTCCTTGAATATTTTTTTTCCATACACGGGAATGATGGGGAACTTTTAAATATTATTTATGATTATGTTTTGAACAATTTTACTGATTTTCAGCTTGTTGGGATTTTATGCACCTTCGAATGTCTAAATTGACCGGACTATTCAGGCACAAGTGTACCTATTTTGCGTGTTCATAAGTTTATTTAGTGTTTTGTTAATTTATATCTAATAAGTTTTCAATAATTATTTTATTTATTTTTAATTTTTAAAACTCATACTAAGAACTGGTAGGTACTAAGTAAAATTATTTCGCTTCAGCTTTGCAATAAATTACAAACCCTGTATAAAATTTCTTTGCCTATTCCCACAACGGCTTAAATTGCCTAACTTCTCATAGCAAATTGCTGATTTGAATTAACGCGAACAGTTTTACGCTCTTTCAAAAGACGATAACTCATTTAACTTTCATAATATCGGGCGCCAAAGAGCAAAAACGTTTAGATCTAAGATGGTCTCAAAGAGATTCACGTGACGGCGGGTAATTGATAACAATTAGTGCGCCAGCGGCGGCCGCAGGCTCGTCACAATAGCCTATCTGGTCGAAGTGTACCCACTAAACTCGTCTCTTTCACTCTTTGAGATCGTTCCCTTGATAAATTGGTTTTGACGAACTTCATTAATTCTACAGAGAGCCTATTACATTGAATAAGGAATTTGGATACACTTTTAAAATAAAGCTGGGGCTGAAAATATTTACTTAATTTAACATTATTAATTCGAAGTGACTAATGAATTATGGTTCTATTCTGTTTAGACAAAGTAACTAAATCCTTTTTAGGGTTCCGTACCCAAAGGGTAAAAACGGGACCCTATTACTAAGACTTCGCTGTCTGTCCGTCTGTCCGTCGCACTGTCACCAGGCTGTATCTCAAGAGCCGCAATAGCTAGACAGTTGAAATTTTCACAAATTGTGTTTTTCTGTTGTCGCAATAACAACAAATACTAAAAACAAAATAAAATAAATATTTAAGGGGGGCTCCTATACAACAAACCTGTTTTTTTTGGCCATTTTGGTACGGAACCCTTCGTGCGCGAGTCCGACTCGCACTTGGCCGGTTTTATTTAGATACTCACTACGAAAAACATTACAAATGTGAAATCAGAGCGTACCTAGTCGTAGATTGTCTTTATTACTTCTCCAGGAGTAGGTATCTTGTAAATGAATCTGTGACTCATGGTAAATAAGATAGTGGTACGGAGTTGAGAGTAATTAAAACATTCTTGACATCATGTGTACGTAACTTTGCACGTTGTTTGCGGTTTTTGCACCACATCAAACGCTACGTGACTCCATAAAGGTACGGGGACAAAGACGCGGTAAACATTTTATTTTTACTACTCACTGTAAGTTCTCCTCCGAGGTTTGGAAAAGCAGCCATGTGGATGTTTTAAAAGGTGGTATAAATGTACTCCTTATGAAAAAACTATATCTCGCGACTATGACGGGATTACTTAAATTGAATTGCAATTTAAGTAATATCAGTATTTAAACTTATGACTCAGGCGGGACTCGAACACAATCATAATGCATACCTGGCGCGACGCTTTATCAATAAAACCGCCGAGACACTACCTCACAGCGTCAGTTTTTCAAGCATATTCTTATCGCTGTAAAGCCAGCGTAGTTTCACCAAATGTTAGGAGCTTTGCACTCTTAACAATCCTAAATCACGCACGAGACAATTGTAGTTCCCACGGTCGAAAACCTAGTTAGATAAGTAGTTCATTCATTTTAGATGAACAATTTTATAGAATTTATATCTTGTAAAACGACCATGACATTTACGGATGGCTATACTCAGATAATATTTTTATAGACACATTGGGTCACATTTGGTTACTTATAAACTTATTCGAAAGATAGACGACCCGGTGAAGTGCTGCACTGGTGCGCCCAATAAGAAGGTCCTGTTTGACCCGACCGGGAATCGAACCGATTTCGATTCCCAGTCAGGTTAATTTAGGAAATGTTTCTGAATTGGCTTGGATCTGGAATGGGTATACTTGTGCTTTGGAAGGCATGTTAACGCGGTGGTCCCGACATCGTGCGCAACATGGGAGTCGTAAAAGCAAGTAACATTTGACGCCTGTATAGGTAGGTGACTTGGAACCCTGACATGAGAAGGAAAGAAAAAAAACACGACAAAATGAAATTCGTAAACTTTGTATGATAATATGGGTATACTTGTGCTTTGGAAGGCATGTTAACGCGGTGGTCCCGACATCGTGCGCAACATGGGAGTCGTAAAAGCAAGTAACATTTGACGCCTGTATAGGTAGGTGACTTGGAACCCTGACATGAGCAGGAAAGAAAAGAAACACGACAAAATGAAATTCGTAAACTTTGTATATCTACTTCATTGCAATTTTATATCTGTATTCGAACACCCCGTTGGTCTAGTGGTTTAAATACCGGGTCAAGATCTCGAGGTCCTAGGTTCGACCGAGTCGGGCAACAAAAAGTTTCGAATTTCCGAACGTTGCTCGGGTAAGTGATCACCAACCCGCATTTGGCAAGCATGATGGGTACTGGCATAATCACTTATGCCAGTACCTACCCATCATTGCCGTGGTAACTTGAATTCAATGATGCGGAGTCGTCCAGTTTCAAAGTCCTCTAAAACAATCTGATACAATTTTGCAGAAATTGAAAAAAATAGTAGAAGCAGATAGGAAGCAGATAGAAAAGAATTCCTATTCTTTTGTACCAATCAACTTTTGTAGGCAATTTAAATTAATGCGAATGGTCACCAAACATACCAATCTGACCAAATGGAAAAAGGCTATCGCCAGCATCAAAAAACAAGCTAAAAACAGGTTTTGATTTTTGATATGGCGGATTTTGAAACTAACATAATGTTATAAAGGCATTTGCAACTGACAGTTGTAAAATAGCGGGATTTGAAACTAACGTTAAGCTATGTGATGGATAATGTTATGCAACCATTATCCACCACATACATATAAGTAGTGGGTATATAAATAAAAAATCAGATGATCAGTATTACGAGTACTTAGTTACATTATAAAATATTAGGATGTATAAAATAAAATAAAAAAGATAATGTACATACCTACATATAAACATTCGTATAAACTCGGCAAACTGTTAAGGGATATTGTTTTAATTTCGGGAAAAAAACATTCAAATAAAATAAAATAAACTTAAAATTTGTTAACAACAGTTTGATGTGTCGTATGTAGCAACAAAAAAACTTTTTGATATAATTTGTACGCTAAAGAATGTCAAACAATTTTATGGTTCCGTTTTGCTTAACACCTTTTGAACTGGCATTTGACTGTTTGATAGAAGAAAAGAAAGAAAACAAACCTTTTTTCACGCAAAACTTCACGTTTTCGCTTTGATTTGTTGACCAATCGACGATTGACGACCTCCGTGGCGGAGTGGCGTACACGCCGGTTTTCAAGGTGTCGCCTGCTCCTAGGTCCCGGGTTCGATTCCCGGATGGGTCAATGTAGAAAAAATGTGTTTTTCTACATTTTCTCGGGTCTGGGTGTTTGTGGTACCTTCGTTGTTTCTGTTTTCCAAAATACGAATGCTTTAAATAGTTATTCAAATTGGGATCAGAACAATGTATGTGATGTTGTCCACATTTATTTATTATTTTAATCTCTTCCGTGCTTTCCAGGCTCCGATTTTTTTATAAATTGTCGTAAATCCTCCATATTTTTTGCATAAAAACAATAAAAAACCTCAGAAAAGTCACTCGCAGAAATCTCAATCGGCCAAACAATTTTAAGGTGTCACGTGACCTAATGATGGTCTGCCATTGGTTGGATTTGTTATAGAGTAATTCGAAACTCACCAGCTGCGTTTTAGAGTACTTTGCACCTAATGCTGTTCATAAAATGGATTTTTTAACCGCTTATAGCGGAGTTTGGTGGGAACCAAATACACGATTTTATACTACGTTAGAAGTACTTTCACACAGTCTCGTGTCGATACGCGTACGAGGTAGTTGTTTATTCCGCGCGTTAAGTTGTTTACGTAAAGTGAGGCTACGATCTATTGTGCGCGCGAGTGAGAGCCGCCTTTCGTACCAAACCGGTTGGCTGTTGCGGATTGCGGCGATAATGTAACTTCATCTACGAGACGATCGTTCCGTCTGTTGTTATTATGGATGAATCTAATGTGCGTAATGATTTAAGTGCTGAATTACTACGAATGGCAAATAACACCCCAGTTATGGAATTAAACAAGTCGGGTTCAGAATTAGAGCAGCAGGAAGATGAAATTATACCACAGATACAAAGAATGAGCGATTTTGCAAGTTTAACTAAAAGAAACAGAGATGAAGAGGAAAATGAATGGACAGTGGTAAAGAGAAAACAAAAGATACCAAAAGTGGAACACACAAAAACTGAAGTATATATTTCAAGTTAAAAGTTACCCAAACAATTTTCCTTAGCTAAACTATTTAAGGAGCAGGAAATTACAGACATTACTAGAGTTAAGTACTTGAACCCCTTCAAGGTACGTTTGGATATAACAAATGAGATGAAATTTAGTATCGTGTAAAGCTCTGATTGACAGGGGGTGGAGAATTCAGAAAGCTATGGAGAAAAACATTTCATACGGTGTGATCAGAGATGTGGATATAGAACTATCTGATGAAGACATTCTCAAAATCCTTATCTGCCCTAACAATGCCGAACTTCTTTCCATCAATCGATTACAGAGACGAGGGACACCGGGAAATGGTTGGGTTCCTAGCGAGTCCATACAATTAGGCTTCAAGGGATCTTTTCTGCCAGCTTATGTACACGTCGAAGGTCTAAGAATAAAAGTGGACCCGTACGTATTCCCGGTGTCACAATGTTCTCGTTGTTGGAAACTGGGTCACACAATGAAAAAATGTCCATCTAACAAAATAGTCTGTCCTAAGTGCGGCGGAAATCATGAGAATTGTAACACAGATACGTACAAATGCGTTAATTGTGCAGGTGATCACATTTCTTTGGCTAAGAACTGCCCTGTTTATCAACGAGAAAAGAGACTTCGAGAGTTAATGGCAGAATTTAACTGCACATATAGAAAAGCGCTCACGATGCTTGTTTTACCTGATTCACCAGTACCGGAGAAATACAAGTCGAATAGTGGTATGACCGTTTTTACCCCGTCGACTCCACAGGCACAATCTACCTCATACTCTCGGTGCATGAGCAACGGTGCACAGCGAATTAGAATCTAAACATAACTCCCCGTACAAGAAACCGCGTCGACAAGTTACCAAGCAAGCGGCCTCCCCGGAGCCACCACTTAACTCCAGAAGTTCAACGTGTATTCATCCCACTGAAACCGAATCTTACCCTAAAAAGGAAATTAACTTTAGTGAGCTATTAGATAGACTGAAAGAGATCATATTTTTAAGAAGTGAAACCGTTCAAGATAAGATAAAAAACGTGATAAAATGTTGTGTAGAATGGTTGATTTTAGTTGTTGTAGATATTTCAGATTGGCCTATGCTTAAGTTGCTACTAGACTATTTAAATGGGTAATACGAAAAATGTTAAGATCAATATTATTCAATGGAATTGTCAAAGTCTCAAACCCAAATTGGCTGCCTTTGAACAGTTGCTGTCACAGGAAAAGATCCACATTGCAGTTCTCAGTGAAACCTGGTTAGAGCCAGATAGCTCATTAAAAATAAGTGGTTACAATGTTTTCCGTAAGGATCGACCTGATTCTTATGGTGGGGTTGCAATAATTACACAGAAATCAATCAAATGTCAATTAGATAATCTTCAAAGTGTTAACCCAGGTGTAGAAGCACTTTATTTAAAAGTTAAAAATTGCGTTGATATCGAAAATATTATATCTATTTACTGTACGTCTCCAGTACGCACTACTGTTAGAGATTGGGATCATTTGCTATCTATCGCCAATAAAAAAACGTTATTGCTTGGCGATTTTAATGCCCACCATACTACATGGTCAATAAAGACTGATACTAGAGGTGGCCAAATATTTGACGCATTAGTAGCTCACTCATTTGTAACATTAAATGATGGTACTCCAACACGCGTCAAATTGGATAGCGGTATCCTTCAGGAATCCGCACCAGATATTTCAATTTCATCAACAGATATCGCTTTGAAGCTTGATTGGGTTGTGTCAGGTGAAACTCTAGGCAGTGATCATCGGATGATCAAAATTTCTACTAGTATAAAATCTAGTAATGTAAAATTTTTAAAAAGAAACTTTAAGAAAGCTGATTGGAATGGGTATAAAAATTCGCTAAATAATATTTTTTCTGATTTGATAATACCACTAGACCTTCAAACAGCATACGATTCATTTACTGAAAGTATAAATAAAGCTGCTGAAGAACACATACCTGTTATAAAAATAAACCAAGGTCCAAGCGTTGATTTTAAACCAAAACCATATTGGAACGCTACTCTGTCTAAAGCAGTCGCTGAACGGAGATTGGCACTTTTAAAACTTAGACGTAACCCTACCCCAGAAAATTTAGATACCCTAAAAAACAAAATTAATACAGCGAAAAAATTAATACGAACAGCGAAACACAAGGCTTGGCAAGAGTTTTGTTCCTCGATCGATCATGCGACATCTCAAAGCTATATGTGGCGTAAAATTAAATGGCTTAAGGGTTACAGAACTCACAATAACTCTGTTGATAAACGTTTGGCTCAAGAACTGTTAACCAATTTGACTCCTGATTTTGTCTCTCCCATGAAGCCCGTTGTCGCATCCTCGAACCCAAAGTTAGAAACAAAAATATCTATACAAGAATTAGAAAAGAGTATTCGAATAACACACAGCTCCAGGAATAGATAATATTTCATATTCTATGATTAAAAATCTCCCAGATAATGGAAAACAGTTATTAGTCGATCTATTTCACTAATTTTTTGCATGTGGTTTTGTCCCCAGTCAGTGGAGAGACATATTAATTGTACCAATTCCAAAACCTGGAAGAGACGAAAACATGGTTTCAGCATTGAGACCTATCTCCATGATTTCTTGCATTTGCAAAATTTTTCACAATATTATGAAAAATAGAATAGAATGGTTTATTGAAAAAAATAATATTTTATCGAATAACACTACAGGCTTTAGAAGAGGTCGTTCAACGTTGCACAATCTATCCAGCTTGGTTTCGGAAATTCAACTAGGCCTTACGAATAGGATAGCTACGATTGGCTGTTTTATAGACATAGATAACGCATACAACAATGTAGACATTCCTAGCCTGATACAAGTTATGGATCGAATGGGTATAGGTTCAGCCATATGTAACTACTTCTGGCATTTTCTCAGACAAAGAACATTAAAAATACAAATTGACAGCTCCATAATCTGCCGCAATACAGGTAGAGGACTTGCTCAGGGGGATCCTTTATCACCACTGTTGTTTAACATAATTACCGCCAATATTTGTCAAAATGTAAGAAATGTTGGTATATCACAATACGCGGATGACTTTATTCTATTTAAAGGCCACAGAAATATGACTGAGGCAGTTCAGAACCTTCAAGAAGCTTTGGATTTAGTTAATAGATTGTTTTTTGACATAGGGTTAGAAATATCTCATTCAAAAAGTAAAGTATGTGTGTTTTCTTATGGTTTCAGACGTGAATCGGCAGATATAAAATTAAAGAATTTTCTTTGCAAGTAGTAGACAACATAAAGTACTTAGGGTTATAGGTTAGGGGAAAGCACATAAATGAAATTGCCGAAAAAACGCTTAAATTCTTGAATATTTTGAAATGTCTCGCCGGCCCTGGGTGGGGCCTGCATCCATCTCATTTGCGCCGCTTGTATATAACAATCATACGAAGTAGAATTGATTACGCTTGCTTTCTTTACGATAGTAGTTGTCAATCCCATCTTAAAAAATTAGAACGTGTGCAAAACCAGTCTATGAGGGTTATTGGAGGGTTTTTAAGAAGTACGCCTATACACGTGATGGAAAACGAACTCTGTATTGAACCACTACCTATACGAAGATACTATCTTGCAGGAAAGTCTTGGCTTAAAGGCAAATCTATTTTCAATAATGAGTTTATGGCTGTATTAGAAAAGCTAGATGAACATTTTTCAACTCATACACCACGAAGGAAAAAAAAAACACTTTTGGCAATTGTTCACAATACCATCAAAGATATGGATGTTTACGTCTCGAGACAACTGGAAATGTTTTCTTTGAATACCTGGGTTAGCAACGTGGATCTCTCAGAGAAAGTAATATCTCGTATCGAAACTATCGATAAAGCTAAACACGAGTATAGCAGTGTGGGTTTGAGACAAATTTGCTTAAAGTTTATTAATAATTTTTATTTACAATCATATAAAATCTATACAGATGGATCTAGAGATAGCGATGGCAATATAGGAGCTGCATTTTTTGACCCTCAGTTAAATCTATCGATGAAATTCAAAATTAATTTCAATGTGTCAATAATGTATGCTGAACTTATAGCAATCTCAGAAGCTGTACCTTACATCGAATCTCTCAACCATCAATGTCAATATGTTATATTGACGGATGCAAAGAGTGCCCTACAGCACTTGGCTCGATGTACCTCGAATTTTCGAGGAACACCGATAGCCTACAATATTCTGAAGACCATTGATGATTTGGCCGGGAGGAATGTAGCTGTTAGATTGCAGTGGATCCCTGCACATGTTGGTCTATTTGGCAATGAAGAGGCGGATAAATTAGCAAAGGAAGCATCCACTGAAGGCATCCTACTAAATTGTTTACCTTTTTTCTCAGATCTTATACGCGTTGTTAAAAAAAGATGTTTCAGCTTATGGAAGGAATACTTTGATGAGAGATCTCTAACAAAGGGAATATGGTATAAAACGATCCAACCGTTCGTCCCCCGCCATTCATAGGTGGATAGCGCTGATATGGGCAGGAACGATATTATAACAGCTCTTAGGCTTCGATCTGGTCACATACCATTGAATAGCTTTGCCTACTTAATGAGGAAGGTAGAATCTCCTAATTGTATAGAATGTGGCCGCTTGGAAGACGTATTTCATATTATGTCAGAGTGTGTTCGGATTGAAGACGAAAGAGCTGAATTTTATAGAAAATATAATGTCAATAAATTTGATATGGGATTTTGCAACAGTGTTCTCGCCCAACCACTATCTGGGGAAGCTAGAGCACTGTACAAGATAGTACAAATAGGCCTTAGGCGTAGATAGAAAATTATATTAAAAGTGTAGCTACTATGAGGGTGGCATGATAATAAGTTTTATCAAACCCTCTATAAATAAATAAAGATTTAAAAAAATAAAAGTACTTTCAAATGTCATTTGAAGTTGAAATTTTAAGGAAAAGCGTTTTAGCGGGTTTTGAAATTAGACGACTCATTTTGGAGGCTTTTTCCCTGCAGTGGGATGATTATAGGCTGTTACTTTACTTTTTTTTTACTTTTATTCGAATTTGAAAAATTTTGACTCAGGCCGGACTCGAACCGGCATCCCCATGCATTCATATTGATAAACTGGTGCTGTAACGTAATGTCTTGGTAGCTTTATTGGACAAAGCACCGGGCACGGTATGCATGAGGGTTCGAGTCCCGCCTGAGGCAAACATTTTCAAGAAAATACGTATTTTTATCGTCGACTAGCCTTGCCGCGCTAATTCAAATTGAAAACCAATACTCGTAGTAATCTGTAGTACTTGTATGTACATTGACAACGAATTATGAGTTGGTAAATCGACATGTTCGTTCATCCTTATTGCCTTAGAATAATAACACCTAGAAACCGAATGTAAGCACGAAAAACGCGCAACTAAAACTGAGCCAAATCTGGCTTAGCACTACTTCGTTCCGCGAGCTGTCAGTGCTCAACGTCACGCTAAGTCAAACACAGCTCGCGAAAAATAATTTAAAATGACTGTTTGCACGAAGAAGTGTTCCTAGCATAGGTATCAGAGAAACAAAAAGAAAGTGATAAGGTTTCATTTCACAGGTAAGTACTTACATTTTATACATTTTCTGTACGTTAATCGAATTAAAAACGAATTTGTAAGTTGCTAGTTGTAGGACGAAAATTGCACACAGTTTGTTTAGTTGGTTTTTAGTATTGAGAAAAATATTGAATTCGCCATAACTGCTATTTAATACTGTTTAGACTAAATGTTGGTGTTATTAATTCTATGAAAATAATTTCTTAATGTGAATTTATACAATCATACAGGCATTTCAATTTAAACACATTGAACGGTGGCATGCATCATTACATTAATAAATATGTAATATACTTATGAATGTAATCATATTTTCTTATGTATTTAAAGATCATACCAAACACATGGCAAATCGTCGTATAACAAAACAACACGTTTTCCCATTTTTTGTGGGTAAACGCCCGATGATGGTAACACTTAAGCTATATTTGTGTGCGTTAGAAGAGCGTAGATTTATTCAGCTTACGCACACAAGGATAATTAAATGGCACGCGTTTACGCTTACGTTTTGGTTCAGACGTGGCTTCTAGGTGTTATTATTCTAAGCTTATTGCATATTTTTAAACAGAGTCATAGACATACATTGAAAAACTAGATATACGATCAGCGACCGAAAATATCCTTCACCAAATGAGCGCAAAATAAAAAAATTATAATATTAATAATGATGAAGTATGGATTATGCAAAGACCTATATTTACTGCATGAAAACAGCGTAGGTAGATACTGTATATCGAAACAACAATATCAATAATATAATAATATATACCGCATACCAAGCAACCGCCTCATATAGAAGTGGTAAAATATCGAATAATTTCAAGATCTTAGTTAGTATCTGATGGATATAAGCCTAAGGATCTTTGCAACGATCGGACCCTCGCCACCAGCATCTAGTACCTTCCCACGACCCTCGCCAGATCGTCGGTCTGCCTGGTCGGGGGTCTGCCCTGATCTGTCCGGTCTGATCGTCATCCGGTGCGCCATTCCAGAAACTTTCCGCCCCAACGGCCATTGGTTTTTTTTACGTGTCCCACCCACTGCCACTTCAGCTACGCGATTTTTTGAGCGGTGTGTGTTTCTTGGTTCTCCTACGGATTTACTGAAGGACTAATCCTTATCCCTACCCCTACTGTAGTTTATGGGTGGTTTTGATGCGATCTGGATATAGTCATTTAATAGAAAGATTGAAGTGGCATTAATGGACAAAGGTGACATTTCGCAAAATTATAATTTCCAGAACAATACCATCATACATGTGGTCATTTATTTTTTAGCAAAAGCTTCCACATTTTAAAAGTGTAAAAGTGTTTGTTTAGCTGTGTATGCCTTTAATGAAGTTTAGCAAAATTATTCCATTATTTAAATCCGGTGAGAAATGCGATCCCGCTAATTTTCGACCAATATCTATCTTGCCAGTACTAAGTAAAATATTTGAAAAAATTATGTTTAGTCAACTTTTATCGCACTTTAATTTGAATAAATTATTACATCACAATCAATATGGATTCAGGAAAGGTAGAAATACCACTGATGCGGGAGTAGCACTTCTAAAACACGTATTCGATGCTTGGGAGAGTAGGTTAGATGCTATAGGTGTTTTTTGTGACCTGTCAAAGGCATTTGATTGTGTGGACCATAAAACGTTAATTAAAAAACTCAGACATTATGGTGTTTCGAATGATTCGTTAGATTTAATTAACTCATATCTCACAGGTAGAACACAAAAAGTTTGCATTGATGGAACTGAGTCTTCAGGGTCGGCCCTTATCATGGGTGTCCCTCAGGGATCAGTATTAGGACCCTTGCTATTTTTAATATACATTAACGACCTTCCATATTATATGTATAATCTTTGTGAGATGGTATTGTTTGCAGATGACACTTCAATAATTTTTAAAATTAAGAGGGGCGAATTATCATTTGACGATGTTAACAATACCCTCTCTAAATTATTGCATTGGTTTGCTACGAATAATCTTTTGCTTAATGCAAGAAAAACAAAATGTGTTAAATTTACTTTGCCTAATGTAAGGTTTTCCGCCACAAATGTTATTGTAAAAGATGAGCCATTAGACACAGTAGACTCCTCTACCTTTTTAGGTATAACTGTAGACTCTCGACTGCAATGGGGTGCTCATATCAGGTCTCTGTCTGGAAGACTTAGTTCTGCTGCTTATGCTGTGCGAAAGATAAGACAATTGACTGATGTTGGAACGGCAAGATTAGTATATTTTAGCTACTTTCACAGTATAATGTCATACGGTATTTTGTTATGGGGCTCAGCGGCAGATATTGAGTCTATTTTTATATTGCAAAAACGTGCTGTGCGGGCTATTTACGGCCTTAGACCCCGTGACTCTCTAAGAGAGCTATTCAAAGAGATCAACATACTAACAGTTGCATCTCAATACATTTTCGAAAACATTATGTACGTCCGTAAAAACCTCGAATTTTTTGTCAAAAATAGTGACGTACACAATTTCAATACCCGAAATAAAGATAAACTTGCCGTTCCAGGATTCAGACTGCGAAAAGTAGGTAATTCGTTCATGGGAAATTGTATCCGTATTTTCAACAAATTACCACTATCAATTGCTGACCTCCCTGTACATAAATTCAAATCATATATCAAAGTTGTTTTAATGAAAAAGGGCTATTACACTATTGATGATTATATAAATGATAGGAACGTTTGGCTTTAAATTGTATCAGCTCGCACTGGCATATATCATATGTAAACATGTTTATTTAAAAAGAGGCTGACAATAGTGACCGAGTTTCTTGCGCTGCTTCTTCTCGGCACTAGCCCACATTTGTCCCGAAGCAGTGGTAGGTTAAATATTGGGACGTGTAAAAGCGCCTCCAGGGGCCTATTTGCAGAAATAAAACTGATTTTAACTGATTTTAACTGATTTTGACTGATTTTAACCTAGGTAATTTTACTTGTAAAATAAATACTGTTTTTATGCATGCTCGGTTTTTAGATTGACGTAGGTAGTATCATACTGCCTGAAGTCTGTGTTATAATAAGTGTACCTACAAAGCGTCTGTTTATAAACACCTTGCCTTTTAAAATATGCACAAAGTGAAGTGCCGATCATATTTCGTTGATGGAGATTTAAGCGACGGAGGGCAGCCGGTCTCTTGAATATGGAGAGGTAGTTAAGGAGTTTTAACGACTGAGGACTTAGCAAGTCCAGAGAGCACGCCTCACGTAATCTAGGAGGAAGTTTGCTAACGCTCTTTTAAAATTAACAACCTACATTTTGGTGTTACGCTTGGAATAACAATGCATTAGGCATATTACTAACAGCAACAAAAGCATTAACATGATATACAAATAATATTACCAAAAATTATATTTATTCAAGAAATAATTGAGTTGCCAATTAGTGGCATGGTGTATGATGCTTGTTAGTGTTTACTAGTTAGCCACCGACTCAAAATTGCTTTCTATTTTTTGACGTTATTTTTATGCTGAACTTGAATTGGCTGATTAGCTTCAAAAAGAGACACGATAAGTTTATGTTTTCTATATTCACCTTAGTAGCTTTGGTTGCATACATCAAATGTTAACTGTGCAAAACTTTATAACAAGGGGGCCTTCCAAAAGTCAGAAATAATTATCCAATGCGAATGGATAACAACTAATGTTGTGCCTGTAATATTGACTAATACAAGAAGATCTATATATCTGTTCATAAAAAAAACTGTTAATTTATTTTATTGCTTAATGTACAGCTATCAAAAGACGTGGCGTGGTTACTCACTTTAAGGTTTCACCTTCGAATTTGGATCAAATAGAATAAAGCAAGGAAAACTTACTTTTTCTACTTTCACTTGAACTGTATTCGAAATGCTGTCTCAGATGATTAAGTAAGTAAGTGAGTATAAGGTCAAGTTTAAGCGCCCTTGGATGTTGAACTAGAAAATATCTTTTACCAAAAATTTTGCATGTGAAAGTTACTTAATTTGTTACAATAAATTTTGTTACAGTAAATTTTGTTAACGTTTGAACACTTTTGCCATAGAGCGTAAATAGTGCGGAAAGTTCAGTAGTATACATTAGTGCAAGGTAAATCGCGATATTTTAAAATGTCGTTTAATTCATCAATTCATATTTTCGATTAAGTTTGACCTGTCCTTTAGATAAGTAACTACATTATAATAGGGGTTAAAGTATGAAATTGCCGATTTGTACTGAAAATCAAAATTGTTTATTTTTTAATTTTTCACAAATTTATTTAATCAAAATTGTTACCATTATTATCTATACATTGCTGCCATCTAATAGGAAGGTCATTTATGCCTTTGTGATAGAACTCTGAGGATCTAGACTGCACAAACTGTGTGAAAGCATTTTGTACTGCCTCCTGGGAAGAAAACTTCTTGTCACGTAGATAATTGTCCAAAGCACGAAAAAAATGGTAGTCCGTTGGAGCAAGGTCTGGCGAATACGGAGAATGTCGAATGGTTTCTAATTGCAGTTCCTGAAGGGTCAAAACGGTTTCTCGTGCTGTATGAGGTCTCGCGTTGTCATGGAGCAACAATGGTGAAGATCGATTCATGAGTCGGGGCTGTTTTACTGCTAGTTTTGCCAACATTGTTCGGAGTTCGGCACAATAGACATCTGCCGTTATTGATTGACCAGATCGGAGAAAACTATAGTGAATAACACCATGCTGAGACCACCAAACAGTTACCATTACCTTTTTATTGGTAAGTTTTGCTTTAGGACACTGTTGTGGCGTTTGACCTGGGGTCAGCCATTGCATTTTTCTTTTACGGTTATCATAAAGAATCCACTTTTTATCACATGTCACAATTCGTTTTAATATTCCTTCATTTCTGTACCGATTCGACAAGGCAACACAAGTTTCAACGTTTTTTTCTGCACATCAGTCAAATCATGAGGCACCCATTTTTCGTATTTTTTATTTTATTGATTTGACGCAAATGAGTCAATATTGTGGGTAAGGTTACGTTAAACCATAGATATAGGATACAAGTAGATCGACTGACAGCCCGATAATGCGTGACCAGTTTTGATTTGTCAATGTGTGTGTTAACTAGTGACGTACCTTTAACATTTTTAGACTATCGATAATAATTGCAGTTTGTCGTTTGGAAAATAATGTTTACTGTCACACTGTTTTTATCTCGAGATTATGCACCTACTTTGCGGCATACCTAACCGCCCTCAATTCTTACAACATTTTTTACATATAATTTAAAAATAAACAGTTTTAATTAATAAAAAAAATAACAGTCATTGTTAATAAATTAGTTTTCTTTATTTATTTCTTCAAAAGATTTTCCCGTGTCATCTGCTGTGCCGTGTGAGCTTATCAATGGCAGTAAGTGAAAAAGAACAAGTAAACAAAATCTGAATAAACATTTACATTCTGATGAATCAATCCCTGATTATTGACTTTTAACATGATTATCTTAGTTATGTGATTCCTTACAGTTTCCTTCTTCAAATTGTTAAGTTGACATTCATTTGAGACGCTAAACGTAAAATAACATCAAATTTCTCCGGAAACATTCAAGTTAATCCCTCAACCCCCAGTAGGCACTCGGGTGCCACGATAACAATTGATTTCAATTGTGTCTGGAATAACTCAGGATCGAGGGAATAAATGTCGACAATAGTATCGATAAATTTAAGTCAAGCTCTAGCGTACATGTAAAATATTTCGATGAATAAATTATCCACCAAAATAATGTATATAATCAATACATAGAACTTTATCTATACAAAATATTAAAATGAACAAGTGGATTGAAATAATTTTATTTACAACATAACAACAAGATCAATTTCAACAAAAATAAAGCGTTTTTACGATGACGACTTTCTACGTATTTATCTGTGAAATGAGCAATTTTCTGGATTATTTTTGTGGTTGACTCCACAGGCACTCACAGAACATGTGACCATTGTTAGATAAAACTGTATTTACTTTAGATAATCTACGATGTACTAGATAATTCCATAAAATGTTGAACCTTATATCGCATATGCCACTGGATGTCAAATAAGACAGGTCACAAAACGAAAAGATTTGTTTTCTTTTTCTATCTTGCTAGATTTCCATAAGAGGTTTTCTTCTATCTCGCAGGCTTTGTCTGTCTATTATATTCTACGTTTATGCGTTAAACCATGCCGCTAATTCCTGGGTAGTTTGACTAGGATCGGCTTCCACCATCTTTCTTAATTATTCATCGTTAATCACCTGTGTGGGCGGTCTTCCTCGTGGGTCGTTCTTCAAGTCGTAGTTTCCATCACGAAAGCGTTTAAACCAAAATCGCACGGTGCGTTCATTATCAGATCCCTCTCCAAACGCAACATTGATATTGTGGGCTGTTTCTGCCGCGTTACTTCCGCGTCGGAACTAGTATTCAAAAATCACTCGAATTTTCGCAGTATCCATCTTTCTTGTCTAAGTTAAATAACAAAAACAATTGAAAGTCGATATTCAAATGTTACACATTTTTTAAAAGAAGAACATCATAGAAACCATGTGAAAAAATGGTTGCCTGTAAAGTCGGTTTTACGGGCGAAGATTTTACGTGACAACGTCTTTTTCTCGGTAGAATATTTATTGATATGAATATAATTAAATTGCACAATAGGAACAAGGAATTGAATGAAAATAAGAATTGCACAAATTTTAAAATGCGCCTAATTCTCTAGTGCTGCGCGCGCGGCAGACCGATCATAGTTGAGTGGGAGAGAGACGCAAGGCATTCGGCGGGCCTCTCTCTCGTTCGGTGACTCATCGTAACGTTACCGAGCGTTACACTTTTTCATAAGTGACTCCCAGCCGCAACCTAATTTAAGACGTTGTCACGTCAAAAAGTTTCATTCGAAAACCTCAAACCATGAAGATTCTATGTCAATTCAAAAAACCTATTAGTACAAGGCAATTTCATATTTTAACCCCTAATATAAGCTTACCTTATATTAAAAAAAGGTAATCATCTGTATCAACCCATTCGTTGGTTGCAGACGTAATACACCAGTAACTCTATCAAGCGTATTTCTTATTATACTCGTAGTGTTGCGATGGAGTGCGATCAAATGCGAGTCTGCGGCGGGCGCTCGGTTATTGCGCTTTCATTCAATCAACTAATTTACGAGCACTATAACGCTGCAGTTGCCGCGGGCGAGACGATTCGTTCGGCGTTTTACTCAATGTTAATATGAATGAAGCACTCTTTTAGGTTTAGGTTGAAGGAGTTAAGTAGCATTAAAATTGTCTTCTTCTTTTATTCATATGACATTTCAAGGAGTCCGGTATAATTTTTTTCCAAATCATGATATCGCCGCTCGCCCCACTCAGATCAATACCCGTTTATAAAATATCGTTTCCTAAATTAATCCGACTGATAATTGAACCCAACGGGCGCCTTCCCCCTGCGTTTTAGGTGAACCATTCACGAACTATACTAAACAGGTCGTTGATAAAAGATATATACATCCTCTTCAATTCTAAATCAGAAATAAAAAATAATTATTACCTAAGATTTATATTGTCAATGTGTGATATACAAAACTCTTTTGCTGAAGGGATCGAGCTCTTGACTGTGCCCTGCTTACGAATTCGATTCCTTCAAGGATTCAATTACACCCGAACCTATTTCACGCCAATGAAAACCAGTCTTAGGCCACTATTGACCCCGCCCCCTTATTAGGGATAAGCAATTACAAAGATCAGTATTGTCTACAGCAAATTCATTTGTTCTTTAATTACACCGACGTGACCCTTGCCTTAATTGAACCTAGTCAAGTTACG
The DNA here is from genome assembly GCA_949315895.1 of Anania crocealis. Classification (NCBI taxonomy): domain Eukaryota; kingdom Metazoa; phylum Arthropoda; class Insecta; order Lepidoptera; family Crambidae; genus Anania; species Anania crocealis. The sequence goes on along the minus strand of OX438880.1, from coordinate 17,990,216 downwards.
AGCCATCGGAAAGCTCTGTTTTCGAACGGAGGGGAGTGGGTGCTTGTGCTAACTAATAGCTTCTCATTAGCTAACAAGTGGAACTTGGATTAGGGATTAGGTGGCGCAGCACATTTGAATGTCTGATAACGCGAAACAGGGAACCGGCGAGTTAGTGTTTTTGGAACAATTTTAAAGCTATGTAAGACTTGAATTTACCTTGAATGCAATTCTCTATCTCTACTGGGTCAGGTCATTTTATACAGGTTTTTTTAAAAATTAGCTTTAATTTGCGAGTGCTGTGTAAGAGGACCCAGCAGTGGCTTGGACCTCGTTAAATAAGAATGAAAAGACAATTTCAACGTATAGTCTGGCGGAATTTTTATTTTTATTTTTATGGTATATAGGTCAAAGGCCGTGCCGTGTAGTGCCGGCACATATAAAGAATAGCACTACCCCCTCTCTTCCCGTGGGTGTCGTAAGAGCCGACAGAGGGAAAACTGCCATCAGGAGATGGGCAGCAGCGTCTCCTAGAAGCATCAGGCCATACTGCGATCGCCAACCCGCCTGCCAAGCGTGGCGATTATGGCAAACCCCCCCAAATATGAATACACCGCAAAGAATTCGGCCCCCAGTCCCCGGCAGCCCCGCTAGTCCTAGCTATGGCAGCGGCTATGGTAACGGCGGGGCAGGGGGTGCTAAGAATCCCCGGGTAAGATCCGGCTGCCAACAACGACGACTCGACCTGGCAACATATAACACGCGCACACTGAGGCTTGACGCGAAGCTCTTAGAGTTGGAAGAAGCAATTGGTAAGTTACATTGCGATATCATTGGGCTATCTGAAGTCCGAAGAGAGGGAGAGGACTCTATAACCCTGCAATCCGGTAACTTACTATACTATCGGGAGGGCGACCAACAGTCCCTAGGTGGTGTCGGGTTCTTCGTCCACAAGTCCCTTGTCAACAACGTGATTACTATCGGAAGTGTTTCGAGCAGGGTAGCGTACCTGATACTCAGAATATCGAAACGATATTCGCTGAATGTCATTTAGGTTTACGCTCCGACCTCGAAACACGACGATGTCGAAGTGGAGGCTATGTATGAGGAGATCTCTAAAGCCATGCATAGCTTTAAAACCCACTACACGGTTGTGATGGGGGATTTCAATGCGAAGTTGGGGCAACGTTGCGGTAATGAGTTGAGAATGGGGAAATTTGGATTTGGGCAACGGAACAAAAGGGGTCAGATGCTGGCAGACTTCATGGAGAGGGAGAACCTCTTTATGATGAACTCCTTCTTCAAGAAGCCCGTAAGCCGCAAATGGACCTGGATCAGCCCGGACGGTAAAGTCAAAAATGAGATCGATTTTATCATGTCAACGAAGAAGCACATATTCGATGATGTCGCTGTGATCAACGCTGTTAAGACAGGAAGCGATCACCGCATGGTCAGAGGCACATTGAATATCGACGTAAAGCTTGAAAGAGCGCGACTGATAAAATCCACGCTCCGACCAATACCGGCTCAAATTTAAAACCCCGAGTGTTTTCAGCTCGAGCTTCAAAACCGTTTCGAAGCCCTTGAGAACAGCATCGATGTGGACGATCTATACAACATGGTGGTGGATACTGTCCGTACGGTAGGGTCTAAGTACTTTCAAACCCGCCGTCCCAAATCAAAGAAACTCTCCAGTCAGACTCTCCTACTCATGGATCAGAGAAGCGAAATGAGGCTACAGAACTCAGCGGATGCCCATCGCTATCGGCAACTCAATAGACAGATATCGAAGTCTTTGACCTTCGTCAATTTAATACCCGACGTATTAAAGAGGCCATTGAGCGGAACAAAGGCTCCAAAGTGTTCGCCAGAGATCTGTCTATTGGGCAAAGCCAATTGACGAGGCTGAAAACTGAGACAGGTAGCATCATTACGTCAACACCTGAAATCATGAGGGAGATTGAGAGTTTCTATGGACAGTTATACTCCACGAAAACACCTGTTGAAAGCAAGGCTAAAGAACCTAGAGCCAAGCTTACCCGACACTATTCTGAAGATATCCCGGACGTCAGCCTGTGCGAGATTAGAATGGCTCTCAAGCAGCTTAAAAACAACAAGGCGGCGGATGATACTTAAGGTCCTCCAGAAGCTCTTTAATTCTGTCATACTCGAGGGCAAAACGCCAAAGGCATGGGGCAGAAGCGATGTGATGCTGTTCTTCAAGAAGGGTGACAAAACTCTCTTGAAGAACTACAGACCCATCTTGCTTCTGAGCCATATCTATAAGTTGTTTTCGAGAGTTGTTACGAATCGTCTCACTCGCAGGTTCGACGACTTCCAACCTCCCGAACAAGCCAGGTTCCGAAAAGGCTATAGTACCATAGACCACATTCATACGCTGCGGCAAGTTATACAGAAGACCGAAGAGTATAACTTGCCACTTTGCTTAGCGTTCGTGGACTATGAGAAAGCCTTTGATTCGATTGAGACCTGGGCAGTGCTGCAGTCTCTCCAAAGGTGCCAAATAGACTACAGGTACATCGAGGTACTAAAGTACGTGGTCGTTTACTATGGGTCTCATAAGAAGGCTCAAGATCACCCAGCGAGCAATGCAGAGAGCGATGCTTGGTATTTCCCTACTCGATCGAATCAGAAATGATGAGATCCGCAGGAGAACTAAAACAACCGACATCGCTCGAAGGATTGCATCGTTGAAGTGGCAGTGGGCGGGACACATAGCGCGGAGAATCGATGGCCGTTGGGGCGGAAAGGTTTTCGAATGGCGACCGCGTACCGGACGACGTTCCGTGGGCAGGCCCCCTACAAGGTGGACCGACGATCTGATCAAGGTCGCGGGAAGCCGCTGGATGCGGACAGCACAGGACCGATCGTTGTGGAGATCCTTGGGGGAGGCCTATGCCCAGCAGTGGGCGTCGTTCGGCTGATATGATGAGGTCAAAGGCAATGCCTCCATCATTGAGTTCAAGTTACCATAGGAATGAAAAATGATGGGTACAGGCATATTCATCACGCTTGCCAAATGCGGGTTGGTAATCACAAATTGCTTATACGAGTACTGCATAGAAATCAGATGCTTTTGTGTTTTATTAATGAAAAACAGACCGCATGTCGGTCTTCCGGTAATCGAGACGGGTTTGTTAACATGTTACTTCAAAATAATGTAAGGTACTTATACTAGTGATTTAGTTTGAAATGTAATTTTAAGATAATAAATAGTTTAAAAAACTGAAACCCGACTACGAAAATGCCAATGATTTCGAAGTGACTCCGTATACACCGTGCATTTTTGACCACCTGACAAACGAAGCCCACGTTATTTAACCATTATGTGTAACATCATGGCAGTGTTATTTTTATTTTTTAATTCATTAAAAAAGCCTATGAAAAAAAAAGACTTCATTTTAATCATGCTGTTACGCGCAAGGACGTATTATTTTGATTCGACTGGGACCTGAATTAATGAACCTTACACAGATACGTTTGTGTGCGTCACAGCGTGTATTTAATATTTTTCAAATATTTTTTTTGATAAAAATAAAAAAAAAACACTGCCAAGATGTTATACTTAGTGGTTAAGTACATAACGTGGGCCTCGTTTGTCAGGAGGTTCAAAATGCACGCTGTATTTGCTGTATTGCTTAAACATTTTTGGTACTCAGAATTTAGTCTTCTTTCATTTGATACCTCACTCGTTATGACTGCCAATATTTTTTTAAGTATTTATATTGTTGTAGCATTCGTTTTGTAGCTTTTTTTTTTAAAGAAACGTACCGTTTTTAAAAATAGTAGCAATGTTACCCGGACTATAATAAGGAAGCGATTGATTATACCTCATTCACCAGAAAAGGCATAGTAGTTTAGCCGTAAATGTGTAACCCAAATAAATACATACATACAACATACATTGCTAAAATTAATCTTTCCAGTTCATTGGCTTTGCCGTAGTGTACTCGTACTTATAAAAAAATCGCTGTGTACAGTTTTGTTTTGATGATGATTTTCTTTACACGGCGATTGCACAATGGTATAGTCATTGAATGTTTATAAAACTTACATTGTTTTCCAGATTAGATCAGTCGTGCAAACCTCCTAGATAAGAAAAGGAATCATAAGACCACAAAAAATCAACTGTTGACTGTCTAAGTGTGATAAGTCAATTAAATTTTGAATGACTGGCAGCTCAAACATATACCTAACCTTAAAAGTAATAGTTTTTGCCTTAATTACTATCTAGTTTATGGCCATCTGACTTCATAATATAGTTGGGTACCTATATTTAAATATGTATCACTATTTGTCATATTTCCTAAAGTTAGTATGTAGGTATGTATAAATTATGTCGAAATAACTTTTGAAAAGGTTTGGTATAAATGAGAACATGATCAAAACCGATAGGTTTATTTAAAACATTACAAAACGCTACTTACAAAACAAGTCGCGAAAAAGTGCGACGTCAGACTTTATGAAATTTCATAGGAAGTTTGGCTGAAGTTCGCGTGGAGGTATTGTCGGTGATATGAGCTTCTTTTGACAGGTTCCCCGATACTTGCTGCGGGCGGAGTTCAATCGAAACTTCATATGCGCGTAGAACAGTCGTTTAAGGAAATATTTTTTAGTTTACACGACTTGGTTATTATATTAGAATTGGCCTACGAGTCTCCTATTATGTTAGAGCAAATAACACAGTAACATGCATATTTTTACCAGACTCAATTCTTGCAGTGTTAATCTAGAAATATGAGTCGTAATTTAGTTTAGTTTAAACTCTGCGTTTAGAAAAATTCTTTATTACCAGATGCATTTTCTGCCTGCCGCATCAACTCATTCTGTCTTATGGGTGCCGTAAGAGGCGTCTAATGACGCTGTACCTTACCTCCAACATTGCCATTACCTCCTATTAATAAGGTGTCCAGTATTAATTTCTCTCCTGCCTGGACTATGAACAGCAGCGTACTGATGTTTTTTTTAATAGCAATAAAAAAATATTCAAAACCAAAAATATGGCTAACAAAATATATAACATGGTTCATGTAGTAATTGCAGTTAATGGTTTATTAAATTACATATTTGAATCAAAAGGTATCCCTGACATCGAAACTAGTAAGAACTGTATTTTCAGTGTTAGTGATTCCTCGACATTGTTCAGCTGTTTAAAAATAAACAAGAATGTTATCATATATGTTGTTAAATTACTTATGAATTGTGATTATTTGGCTTTGATATGAAAAGTTTGTGTGTGTGTGTATTTGCGTGTGTTTTTGAGTGTATGTATGAATTTGTATGTGTGATACGAGTTTGTGTGTATGTCACACAAACTCAGTGTGCGTGTTTGTGTGTAGCTTGTTTCATAGTATGTTGGTAAATCTAATATATAGTGTATATGTATAAAACCAGATGTGTTCACCCACTATGCTATTACTTTAGGAGGTTTTCAGTGTCTTCATACGACATATTTATTAGACAAGCTGTGATTTTCTTATGGGAACGCTGAAGAAGATTAAAAGGTAAGTTATTCTATTTTCTTTCTTTCCTTAAATATAAGAGGTATTCCGCCTTCTACGCCCTGCACTATGTCCACCTTGGGCTGCACCTTGAGCTGCTTCGGGGTCCCTGGTGCTGGCGCTACATCAAACTTAGAGAGCACTGCTGCCAGTCCCGCTAAGGACTGCATCAGTCCTAAACGTTCACCTGTGAAACAACAGCATTGCTTTGACATCTTGTTCCGTATCATATTCTGTACGATACAAGTACAAAGTTCTTTAAATGTTTATGTATGAAAATTAGGAACACTAGAGTTTAAAGTCGTTACGTTATAGGATATTTTAGCAACGTCATTGCAATTATAATATCAGTATTTAAACATTTTCCTCAGGCGGGACTCGAACCCGAATCTCATCTTGTGTGTTTTATTTTAACTGATTGTTAAACATTTGTAAAATTGTTTCTGTCGGGTTAATTAACAGTGCAAAACTCTTAACATTTCATAAAACTAATCTAGCTTACAGCGATAAGAATATTCATGAAAAATTGGCGATGCGACGCAGTGTCTCGGTGGCTGAATTGGTAAAGCGCCGCGCCCGGTATGCATGGAGATGCGGGTTCAAGTCCCGCCTGAGACATAATTTTTTTAAAGACGTTTCTAATGTATATCATAAAACCTTTCATACCTATGCAAGCTCGTGGACCCTCGCCGAATGGTAAGTAGGCAAATTTGTTAATGTTCTTGCTGTTGCAGGGATCGAACCGTTCGGGCCTAAACTCCTGTGGATCATCAAAATATTGAGGGTCTGTCTGTAGAGCTTGAAGAGGAATAGCAACTAACACACCCTTATCTATGGTTAAATTAATTTCATCAAATGTATACTTCTGTACGCATTTACGCACTAAATATCCAAGAGAAGGGAACAGTCTCAAACCTTCTCTAAATGCCCAGTCCAAATAAGTCATTTCTTTTACAGCTTCGTAGGATAGTTTGTTGTTGTGTTTTTCCAAAACTTCATCTATGTTTTTTTGAACTTTTTTTTGTATTTTTGGATTATGCGCAAGCTGATGTAATGTATAACTTGTTGACGATGACGAGGTCTCGAATCCCGCAGCAAAAAATACAAACGCCTGAGCGGCTAATAATTCATCTGTTATCTCAATTGAAGTCCGATCTGAGGTTCCATCAGGCTTCACGTTGTCTAAAGATTCAATTTCAACTAAGCCTTTTTGTTGGGATTCAAGTAATAGGTCAATAAAATCGTTTCTTTTCGATGGCTTGAAATTTCTTTCTTTTTGAATATTGTATACAAGCGAAAGAACCTGATTTTCAAGCCTGTTCAAAAATTTTGCTTTTCTGAATAGTGTTGGAAAATAATCTTTTCCTATATATTTCACTGCATCTTTCCAGCTGAATTTGAATATTTCATCGCCTAGTTTTCGAAAGTCAGAATCCTCTTCATTTAAAGAATCTGCTTCGAGACCGAAACCACATGCTCCAATAAAGTCAGTGGTGTATCGTGCCATCAGGTCACGAGCATCGATGACAGTTCCGTTGCGTGCAGCATTTAACGCACGACTTTGAAGTTTTTCCGCACGTTCTACAATAAGTGGAAACATAGCTTTGAGTTTACCACTAGTGAAGGCCGGTGTCATACGCTGTCTCAGGGCACGCCAGAGGTCTCCTTCTACGAAAAATAAATTTGACAATAGGGGTTCAACATATGCCGGGTCTGGATGAAGGCCGCGTTTGTGGAAACTTACAAAATCAGTCATTAGCACACGTTTCACTAAATCTGGGTCTCTGATTAGAAGAGTTGGTTTGTTTGCGTGAAAATATCCGACCACTTTTTCCTTGGGATAGTCCTGATACCATTTGACTAGCATCTGTGTGACGCTCTTTTTCATTAGGAAGGGCTCCATTACACTGCCAAAAAATAACACAGGCTTGACGAACACCACATCGCGTTTCTTCCAGTAGTCAAAGTTCTTGATATTATACAAATAAAATGTGACAAAAACCAATAAAATAACGAATAACGTAAACATTGTGACTATTTAGCGGCTGTTAGCTTGCAATCCACAGTATGTATTAACTAAAATATAGAGTTTTTTTAAAGAACTTATCTTGTAATCGAGTTGCAAGCGTTATCAGTTTTAGAATTCTGTATACAGTAATATGTTTTAAACTTTGTACTTTAGATATTTAATATCTTTATTGTAATGTGTGATGTGTTGTTTGTTTTTATTTACAGTACAGTGGGCCTGATCTGTCAAAGAACCGATGTAATGCAGAGCGTGACTTTGCATGCGATGACGTTCTCCAGCTAGATAGAGTGACGATTCGTAGGTTTGAATCAAAATTTTTATATAAATATACTGTGATATGATACGGTAGGTAAGCCGTATACAATTTAATTACTTTATAATGTTTACATGTAGACTTAATCATGATGTTGCCAGATGCACTAATAAACATAATTACAATTGTTGATTAAAAAATCCTGTTACCAATGAAAACGATATCTTAAATATACGGAACCAACGGATAAATAGTGACGAAGTAATCTTAAATTTTATTTTTATCTTTGTCACCTGTCACATTTGCTTGCTGATAAAAGTTCTTTATGCTGTTTTAATTATATTTATCACATTAACGATTATTACGTAGAAAGATTTTATATAATGTTGGTATTAGTTTTATTCAAAACTATTTATCATCACATTAAATATAAAATGTGTGCTCTTACCCTAACAGTAATTTAAAACTTTCCAGGACACGCCTGTGACCGTGATAACAATAAGGGTAGAGTTCACCAACAGACGTTTAAGTTTTAAACAGCGTTTAAAATATATTGACATATTTTGTATGGGAATTGTGTAAAATTAATCGTCAATCTATGTTTACCGGCTGTTTAAGAATTGGTGAACTCGGGTCTAAAAAGAGTAGAATAGAACGGAATCTTTGTTAAAAAATAATTAACTTTCTAAGTGTTGTGTCCCGGAAATTCGTTAAGCTCAGTTTATGCAAATGAAAGAATGACAGTATGCAAGTGATGCAAGTTAGCATGCAGGCATGCTAGAATGATACTTTCCACCTTCAAGTCAACGCAAGTAAAAGGTTTCCTTTTTTACGGTTGTAAAAATCTCAGGTTTTTATAATTGATGTAGGTACTTAATTTTTATGTTTTATCCTTAGGATTGGACACCATTAAATTTAGACAACAAATATATGAAAATTTTACTAGTATGGTTTTGTGATGAGATCATGTAAAAAATTTAAGAAACCTAGTACTTATATTTATTTATCCTCATAAAACTCTGGTACGCTCTCAACTCGAGTATGCCATTCTAGTATGGAACCCACTGTACAACAAGTATGTAGACATAATTGAAAATGTGCAGCGTAATGTTCTGCGATTCATGCACTACAGATGTTTTGGTGAATATATTATGTCTTATGATCAGTTGTTAAATAAGTATAAACTACTATCTCTTCAGTCCAGAAGAAAACTCCTTGGGAGTAAGGTACTTTATGGTTTCATTAATAATAAACTTTATTGGTCTGATTTGACCAACAGATTATGCTATGTTGTCCCGAAATCGGTACGTAGGCGTGCGGCGCGTATGCGTGAGCTGTTCGCAACTATCAAAAGTCGTACAAAAGCGGGTAGGCGCTCACCTTTGCGTCGAATAATCGACATATTTAATGATAACTTTTAACTAAATCTATCCTGGTGCAAACACATCAATGAAGTAGCACAAAATTGTACAAAATTTCTGAATCTTATTAAAATCTTATCTGGATCATCTTGGGGAGTTCACCCACAACACATTCGACGGTTATATATATCATTGATTCGGAGCAAAATGGATTATGGTTGTTTTCTTTTTGATAGTAGTGCTAAATCTCATGTTTCAAAGTTAGATAAAATACAAAACCAGGCTTTACGTATTATAGGCAGTTTTATCAGAAGTTCTCCAATCCATGTAATGGAAGCCGAACTATGTATACCTCCATTGTTTATCCGTAGAGCATATCTCTGCTACAAGTATACCTTAAAAGCTCGTTCATGGACAAATAACATTACTATTCAACTACTAGATCAATTAAGTACATACGCTCTAACTAGATACTGGCTAAATAAAAAGAAACCAATAACAATGGAGGTATACAATAGAACCAAAGATACAATTATATACTCTTCCCCAGTTTTGGATGTGTTCACAGGGGACACTTGGCTCTCCCGTTTAAATATTAAGGACATAGCTATGTGTGAATTAGATTGCCTTAAAAGCTCTAAACACTGCTATACAAGTGATGCATTAAAGTGCAATGTCACCGAGGAGCTCCAGACAAAATATTATGACTGGCATGCAATCTTTACAGACGGATCAAAGTGTCAAGAAAAACAAGGAGCAGCTTTTTATGATCCATCTTTAAAGAACAGCGAAAGCTGTAAAGTAAAGAATAAAGTATGCATCATGACGCTGGAACTCATTGCAATATATAAAGCACTGACATATGCTGAAGTCTATGACTGGGGTAAGATTGTCATTTGCTCAGATAGTAAAAGTGCGATACAGCACATGGCTCGATGCGCCTCTGGATACAGAGGTGTACCGATAGCCTTCTGTATACTCGCACAGCTACTACGATTTGAATCACGCAACGCAAAAGTAAAATTGCAATGGGTTCCTGGTCATATTGGAATACGAGGCAACGAGGAGGCTGATAAATTAGCAATATCGGCACATTTGAACGGATCAGAGTACCTTATTAACCCATGCTACTCGGAAACCTTGAGTGACTTCAAAAAAGTCTGCCAAATGCAGTGGAAAGAATATTTTAATGAACGGTCAAAATCAAAAGGTATATGGTACAAAACTATTCAAAGCGAGCCTCCTCGTATACCCTGGTTCATTGGGAGTAATTTACCTAGAAGTAAAATTAAATTAATTATAAGAGTTAGGTCCGGTCATGTTCCATCCAGGAAGTTTGCATTTTTAATGAAAAAAGTTAGTTCACCCAAGTGTGAAACATGTGGTGTAATTGAAGATGTCTTTCATCTCTTGATGGAATGTGAGTGGAACCAAACAGATAGGCAATATTTTATAGATAAGTTTAGAGTTAATAGGCTGGATGTCGGAATTATTCAGAGTATTCTGAGCAATCCCAACTCTAATATCACGTTGTGCTTGTGCGGTTTATTGGACTCCTGCCAATGAAACGCATAAGCATCTGATAAATAGTTTATTTTATAGGAAAATATAATATTAGCAATTAATTTTAATGGATCTAGATATAAGAGAATTGGATTGTTTGTTCGATGGGTCTGACATGTTTTACAGACAAAAGACCCTAAAAATAAAAAGATTAAAAAAAAAAAAAAAAGATAACTTTGTTGATTGTGTCATATTTCATCTGTCTGAGGGTCAATTCAAACGTCATATCTGTAACATACTTAAGACTTTTTAAAAATAACTTTTTTTTTCCTCTTCTTGACTTAGTTGTTGTTTATTTGTAATACCTTGTGTACAAGTAAAGGCTAATGATGTTTTTATGTATTCAGATAGATTAGGAGTTGGCTACGGTTCCTTATTAAATAATTATTTGAAATGTAATATTATAAATAATTGTATGCCAGATGCAAAATTTGATAAAATAATTGATTGCATACAAAATAGTAATTTAAATTCAAATTCAACACTCATTCTTATGGTGGGAAATAGTAAAAAAATTAGCAAATCAAATTTAATTAAAAATTGTACAATTTTGTCAAAAATTAATATAGAAAAAATTCTCCTCTGTGCCTTCCCCTTTTGTAAAAATAACAGTAACGATGACAATAACAGTATTCACATATTGAATACTTTACTATATAATATTTGTCAAAATAATGACAAATTTGTGTTTTTTGACACCAACAAATTTACAAAAAATTGTTGTGTTATGACTGGCAGCTCTATACACCTGCCTAACAAAATGAAAAAACAAATAGCAAGTTTGCTAGCTTACAATATTAACAGTTTTGTTATTAAAACAAAAACTTTTTGTAGTGAACCGATTAGTAAATGTACTAATCCAAGTATTTTTCCTTTGACATCCTCTGAGGCTTTAAACTAAGAGGGAAGACAAAAGCTAGGCCGAATATGTATTTTAATGTTGTTCATCAAAACATTCAAGGCCTGGCCGGCAAAGAGTTAGGTTTAGGATTATTTTTAAAAGATTTTAATGTTCATGTAATTTGCCTCACAGAACATTGGATAAAAAAACATGAACTAATGTTAAACATTGAAAATTATAAAGTCGGTAGTTCGCTCATAAGGGAGTCTGCATCTAGAGGAGGATCACTTATTCTTGTTAAAAATGAATTCAAATGTAAAAAACGCAAAGACATCGTGTCGCTTTCAGTTGAGCGAACTATTGAGCTAGCATGTGTTGAGCTGGAACAATTTATAATAATTAGCGTGTATAGCCCCCCCAAATCTAATTACCATATTTTTGAATCCACTATGGATGAGGCTCTGAGAAGGCTATCAAAATCGTGTAAAAAAGTAGTTGTATGCGGTGATTTCAACGTTAATATATTAGAAGACACACAAACGTCCACTCAATTTCTTAATCTCTTCAAGTCATATGATTTAATAAATCTTTTCAATGAACCTACCAGGGTAACGCCCACGTCGGCTACTTGCTTAGATAATATTTTTTGTAATGGTAAAGTGTTAAAAAAAAACATATTGAATTGTCTAACTTCAGACCATAGTGGACAGGAAGCATCATCGTGTCCCAAACATAGTAGATTATGTGTATAGGCCGGTTACTATTAATAAAATAGACAGATTTAAAGCAAAAATTGAAAATGGTGTTAATTTACTAAAGCCTGGTAGTCAGAATGTTGATCAATTATATGAGGGCCTTTTTGGTTTGGTAAAAAATGAATTTGATAATCATTTTAAGCAGAAAAAAGTAAAAATCAACAAACAGAATTGTAAGTTTAATGAATGGGCTACACCTGGTATTTACAAAAGTGGAAAAACATTATATGATTTGTATAGTCTAAAAGCTGAATCTCAAAACCACAACATTATAGACCATGTTAAAAAATACTCCAAATTATTTAAAATAGTATGCGCCAAAGCAAAGTCAATTTATCTTCATAATTTAATTTCGGCTTCCAAAAATAAAGCGAAAACTACTTGGAATATTATAAATAAAGAAACATGTAGACTAAAACCAAGCAATCCTGCTTACTCTCTCAAATTAGGGGATAAGTTAATAAACACGAGCACAGAGGTTGCGAATACATTTGAGAATTTTTTTTCAAACATAGCTTCCTCCACTACTGAAGGGCTTGCTTCTTCCGCTGATCTAGCTGAATCCCTTCTCAAGTCGGCTGTCGATGAGTGCAAATTTTCATTTAATTTTAGACATATAAACCCTGATTTAATTATAAAAACTTTTAGAGAATTGAATATGAAAAAAACTGAAGATCTTTGGGGAATTTCCGTTCATATTATCAATACAATTATAAATTCAATAGCCCCTCATCTCGCAATAATTTTCAACAAATGTATTGATGATAGACAGTTTCCAACTTTAATGAAGTTTAGCAAAATTATTCCATTATTTAAATCCGGCGAGAAATGCGATCCCGCTAATTTTCGACCAATATCTATCTTGCCAGTACTAAGTAAAATATTTGAAAAAATTATGTTTAGTCAACTTTTATCGCACTTTAATTTCAATAAATTATTACATCACAATCAATATGGATTCAGGAAAGGTAGAAATACCACTGATGCGGGAGTAGCACTTCTAAAACACGTATTCGATGCTTGGGAGAGTAGGTTAGATGCTATAGGTGTTTTTTGTGACCTGTCAAAGGCATTTGATTGTGTGGACCATAAAACGTTAATTAAAAAACTCAGACATTATGGTGTTTCGAATGATTCGTTAGATTTAATTAACTCATATCTCACAGGTAGAACACAAAAAGTTTGCATTGATGGAACTGAGTCTTCAGGGTCGGCCCTTATCATGGGTGTCCCTCAGGGATCAGTATTAGGACCCTTGCTATTTTTAATATACATTAACGACCTTCCATATTATATGTATAATCTTTGTGAGATGGTATTGTTTGCAGATGACACTTCAATAATTTTTAAAATTAAGAGGGGCGAATTATCATTTGACGATGTTAACAATACCCTCTCTAAATTATTGCATTGGTTTGCTACGAATAATCTTTTGCTTAATGCAAGAAAAACAAAATGTGTTAAATTTACTTTGCCTAATGTAAGGTTTTCCGCCACAAATGTTATTGTAAAAGATGAGCCATTAGACACAGTATACTCCTCTACCTTTTTAGGTATAACTGTAGACTCTCGACTGCAATGGGGTGCTCATATCAGGTCTCTGTCTGGAAGACTTAGTTCTGCTGCTTATGCTGTGCGAAAGATAAGACAATTGACTGATGTTGGAACGGCAAGATTAGTATATTTTAGCTACTTTCACAGTATAATGTCATACGGTATTTTGTTATGGGGCTCAGCGGCAGATATTGAGACTATTTTTATATTGCAAAAACGTGCTGTGCGGGCTATTTACGGCCTTAGACCCCGTGACTCTCTAAGAGAGCTATTCAAAGAGATCAACATATTAACAGTTGCATCTCAATACATTTTCGAATACATTATGTACGTCCGTAAAAACCTCGAATTTTTTGTCAAAAATAGTGACGTACACAATTTCAATACCCGAAATAAAGATAAACTTGCCGTTCCAGGATTCAGACTGCGAAAAGTAGGTAATTCGTTCATGGGAAATTATATCCGTATTTTCAACAAATTACCACTATCAATTGCTGACCTCCCTGTACATAAATTCAAATCATATATCAAAGTTGTTTTAATGAAAAAGGGCTATTACACTATTGATGATTATATAAATGATAGGAACGTTTGGCTTTAAATTGTATCAGCTCGCACTGGCATATATCTTATGTAAACATGTTTATTTAAAAAGAGGCTGACAATAGTGACCGAGTTTCTTGCGCTGCTTCTTCTCGGCACTAGCCCACATTTGTCCCGAAGCAGTGGTAGGTTAAATATTGGGACGTGTAAATGCGCCTCCAGGGGCCTATTTGCAGAAATAAAACTGATTTTAACTGATTTTGATTTTAACTGATTTTGACTAGCGGTAGTGATTGTGCATAAAAATAATTTAAGCATTTAACATAACTACTTACTAATGAATGCCTAACTTAGTAAACAAATGCCAACAGATCCAAAACTATGCATATGCCATGTTAGGATAACTTACTAACTAGGAATTTATTATACATATAAAGTAAGTACAGTGTAACATTATTGTTGCTTAGCTTTTAACCGCGTTCGATATTTTATAATATGTTTAAGCTCACATCTTTGTTAATATGTGAATTTAAAGATGTGAGCAGTGAGTAAAGAATTTAACTACATAGTTATCTTTTATTTAAATCAAGACAATGTTATTTTGTGACAGTGTAATCATTATTATGTAGTTTTTAGCTATTCCGAATAAAGTGAAAAAAAGAAATAAAAACTGGAATATATATCTTAATAAATAAAAATTAATCACAGAAATGTATGGATAACTTCCGATGGTCTACACCAAATTCGATAATGTTTGTAATTGCGTTAGTATGATCTTATTTGTGGTAATGATTAAGAAAAAGTTTTAATTGGATGAAAATGTTTAATAATTTAATAAAAAATAAGTATCATGAAAACTGTGTAAATTGTAAACATGATCATAAACAGACATTTCCCAGTATTATATTCCTTGGTAAACCCATGGAAAGCCGGGACAGCTACTTAAAAAAAAAAATTTCAGTAATTTTAAATAAAAATTCATTTTAATTGAGTATATTTTCATAAATGTGCACGATAATTTAAACTTCTACATTTGCTATCTTCTTTGAGCAACGACACTTTTGTTTTTCAACTCGGAACAACTTTCGCGAAATGTGTAGGGACGTACGTTCAGGCACGTATTGTTTTGTGCTCAAGTTGGAGTTTCTTCATTTGTCATATGATCACTCAAAAGCTTACAGTTTTGAGTATGTTGGTTGGATGGTTACTGATGAGATGTAGTATTACTGTTACAGGTTTTTTATTGTAATAATGTTTAACGAAGCTATATGGAGTCAGTCAGTCAGTCAGTAAATTAAAAAAATATATCATTTTTAACAAAAGAAAATAGTAACTTTTTATAAAGTAAATTAATAGCATTATGAATTTTATGAAATGATATATTGGAAATGTGAAAAAAACCATTAGATTTTTCAATATTACAAGTTTTGATTGAAACATAAGTGACACTAGTTCCTCAATTAATTTACTGCCGTTATAGATTCTTCTAATAAATTGGACTAAGATGACTACTCAGATGAAAATACATACAAATATTTTTTTGGATTCTGCATGTGTGGTTTGGATACTTCTAAATAAACCTCACGAGTAGATAAGTTACATGTATGTGGTTAAAAGGCTTAAAGGCTGAAGCTTTGATGGAAGGTATTTTTAAGTCTTATCTTGCACGGTGTCGGGTTATTTATTTTCACCATTTTTATACGTTGAATATAATAGAGGTCGCGGTGAAGTGAAATTAATAGCTCAGCGCTGTAAAAGCCCCGGTCTACACCGACGTTCGATTGGCTGCGAGTGCGACTAGCTTGACGCTGGGAAATGGACTCGATTAGAGTGTTTTATTACTTAGCTCTTTTATTTATATTGGTTCCAGATAAAAACACCACTAAAACTTTAGCTCACTCGCGCGACCTTACAGACTGCGTCAGTTGCGTAGATTCTCAATAACGTCATACGGATAATCGATCGGGTTGCACCAATTAAATGTCTGACCGATTTCTCGTTGGGCATATACGTTTCACAATAAAACGTTCCATGTTTCCTATAGATAAACGATAATTTTTATTGATTGTTGCACATTCTCTCAATACAGTTAGTGTGAATAGCAAGTTAACCTGCTTTACTAAAATTTGATAGTTTTTTTCCGGTCCGGATAAGCAGAAAAGATATCCAAATTCTTTAGGGTCTTAATTTGGGTTTTGCCATCGAATACGACGCTACGTGTAAGTAAATCTCAATCAACCGACAGATATGTAGAACGAGTTTTTCATCAAGAAAAATTACAAACTGTAACCAGCCTATATTAACATATTATAGATACGAGTATAAGCTGTTATGAGCTTGTAATGGCAAAGGAAAAAAATGTAATTTATCCCATTAATATAATATTATCATTTAGGTATAAAGATTAGCGTGGAAATGAAAGTTGTGTTAATATGTATGTTTAACTTTGCCACAATATGTAAGTAGGTACTGATAATGGTAACTTAGGCTGATTACGGCTAGTAATTCCTGTCAAACATTCAGTATATTTTTAGGCACACAGTACATTACTTAGGCACACATTGTCTATAAGGTACCCTTTTTTACTTATTATTATTTACTGTAATGACTGTTCCGTGCCAAAATAAAAAGAAAAAAAAAAAATATTAAGTAGTTACATTCGTTTATTTCAGCTTGTGATGTCTCTTCTCTTTGAACTGGGCATAAAACTACCTAGATAGGTACTGTCAACTGCTTCCGAGGTTACGTGCGCGATGGCGGGTCCCTGCAGCGGGTGTTCCAAATGCATGAACCTGACTGTACTTATAAGACGTGGGATACGAGATAGCTAATTACGCAATTAGACATGCTAGTCTACAGATTTGATTAAGCTAACTTAAATTATGCAAAACTATTTAGTTAATGTAAAGTAAAGTGCAATTAGAAAAGTCATAAATATACAGGGTGTTAGGTAATATCAAGCCGAAACCAGTCCATGTTGACTTATGCATTTAAATCTATGGTGAATTCAGATACTTGTTATCACCATAACTTTTTATTTTCATATAAACTAAAATTTTGATATTCCGATTTGTATTAATTTTTTTTTAATTAAAAATGATGATATCAAATTTCTGACTTCAGCATAGTATTATACAGGGTGAAATTTTAACCACTTTCCAAATTTTAATATAGCAATCTACGAGGCAAAAATCAAATGACGTAGGTATTTTTTCTTTTGGTATAGCCCAATACAAAAATGTCAAGATAAAGCACTTAGAACATGTCCGCCAAAAATCTAAAATTTTTGATACGGCATCCAAGTAACACTTTTTTTACGCGATGTGTATCGCATTCATTCATTACAATACTATTCATAAGTTTTTGATTTTTCCTTTATACCTTAACTAACAGGTCTAGGACCGTAAAAATTGAAAACTATAACGAGAGAAATATTTTCAGGTGACAACTTAATTTACATTTTTTACTTCAATAAGAGGCTCTAAATACGATACTGAACATACATAAAAATTTTGGAAAGTGGTTAAAACTTTACCTGCTCGTTAAGTTAATCATCAGATGCACTGCCAAGTAGCCTTTTACTTGACAAGTAGATTTAAGAAAAGATAACCTCAAATACGTCATTTCCAAATTTTCATCAACAACAAATTATTTTATTATTTAAATGGTCATTTTTGCAGTCATTGTAAAATAACACAATCTTCGTAATGATAAATTCAATGCAAACAAAATCACCACACAAAAAGTACCAAACGCCGGCAAATTTGACATTTGTCATTTACTGACTAGCTGACGTTGACTTGACATAGACATTTGGTTGAAACCTCGATGAGTTCCATTCTTACAGAAACATTGATTTTAGAAACGGTGAAATGACTCAATTACAGTAAACATTTTTTTACGAGTTTATTGTTTTTATTACTTATAATCATAACAAAAAATATTTTTAATGATAATTCTGTGATTACTTTACTTTATAGAAACACATAAATTATTCTTACCTTGAAACGAAACGTAACTTGTAAGTAAGTATTAATTAGATAATCTTCACTTTAATTTACTGATTGGATGATTGTGAAACGCAAAGAAAGTTAACGAAAGGATTTAACCTCTATGTGATTAACTCGTTGAGTAACTACTTAAATCTTGACTTAATGATTGTGAAACAGACCTTATGCTACAAAGCTAAGTTACTTTTAGCCTAGTCAATGAACATTCATTAACTGTTTTGCGTTTTACGGTCCTAAGCCCGTAAAAGTATAAAGGGAAAATCAACAACTTATGAATAGTTTTTTAATGAATGAATGAATAAATGAATGAATGAATGAGATGCGCATCGCGTAAAAACTGTGTTGCGAGGAGGCCATTACCAAAATTTTAGATTTTTGGCGTACTTTTTCTAAGTGCTTTAACTAGCCATTTTTGTACTGGGCTATACCAAAAGAAAAAATACGTCATTTGTTTTTTGTCTTGTAGGTTAAAATTTCGTTAAAACTGTATAAAAAGTAGCGTTTATTTTGAATTTTAAATAAGTTTCTTCATTTATACTACAGAATTGCAAAATGAAAATTCTGCGAAACTTTAGAATTGTTTCTCAATATGACAAACTAAAAACTGCGCAAAGTGTTATTCCTTCGCAAAACAATAACAGCAAAGGGCAACTCGAAAGTTTTTTAATATCGGAGTTGAAATAAGTGTTCGATCTTAACTCTTAAGAGTCCAAGCTGCCAAAATGCCAAATTGTTAGATGTGAATCTTTTCAATCAAAGATTATTTGCTTAAACAAAATATATCTATCTTCTATCTTTAAATATAAAAGAAAGTCGTGTTAGTTACACCACTTATAAGTCGAGAACGGCTGGAGCGATTTTATAATTTTTGTTCGTTTTGATATGTCTCTATCGCGAGTAGGATAATAAGTATCAAAAACATTGAGTGAGAGAATTTGTTGCAAAGTTTAGTAAATTAAGGGATAATGAATATTTATTTTATAAGTATTTTAAAGTTTCGGTTCAAGTCTATGACGAATTATTTTCAAAACTGGAACCGTATTTGAAAGTTAACAATCTCAAAGTGAGAGCTATATCAGTCATATCACCAATGGAGAGGCTGGCAATAACAATACAATTAAAATAAAAAAAAAGAATACAATTTCGTTCATAATCTTTTTTTTGCAAATTATTATTATGCCTTTGCTTAGCAATCGCATTTATAATCACAGTTCTTTATTCTTATTATTACAATAATACGTACGGCCCGTAACACATAGCGCCATGAACTAAACTAGCCCGCGCGTGCTCCTGTCGGCAAACCCCGCGCGGGGGTACGCGCGGCACGAGACGGGCTCTGTCGCGCGGGCGCGGGGCCAGCCTCCCCGAGACGGTCTCCCGCGCGGCTTCCCGCGACGGGTCACTTTTATATGTCCCCGCTTAACGCAGTTTCAGGCCTAAGGCGTCAAAAGCAAATACTACTTTAAGGCGAAACGAAGTTCGCGGTGTCCACTAGTTGTATAATAAAAAAACAAATATTACCTATTGCCTAAGTAGGTAATTAACTTAAAACACGTATAATGCGAGAAGTGATAAATACGTATGACTGAAAACAACTTAATTACCCGCCTGTGTCATTCTGCTGCTGGAGACGGGTCTCTGCAAAAGAAGGAACTTATTCGCCGTGTTTGGCTTGCGGGCTCGTGATCGTAGTCGTAGTTTGGTCTATAGCCGAGAGACGATCGGCTACCATTCACACAACGGCTGACTTCACTGGCAGTGATCCTCAAGTCGCTTATGATACCGGTAGGAAGAGAAGGAATGGTGCTATTTTTTAAAATTTTATCAAATAGTAATAACCAATGTAATAACACATCAATGCCGTTTCAGTACCTAAACAAGCGACGACCTCCTTGGCGGAGTGGCGTACACACCGATTTTCAAGGTTTCATTTGCCCGGGTTCGATTCCCGGACGGGTCAAAGTAAAAAAAAAGTGTTTTTCTACATTTTCTCGGGTCTGGGTGTTTGTGGTACCTACCTTCGTTGTTTCTGGTTTCCAAAATACGAATGCTTTAAATAGTTATTCAAATTGGGATCAGAACAATGTAGGTATGTGATGTTGTCCACATTTATTTATTTATTTTATTTATTTATTATAAATACTAAGTTTAAAAAACTGTAACCCGACTACGAAAATGCATTGATTTCAAAGTGTTGCTGTATAATTGCTGCATTGTTTTAACATTTTTCACTCAGAATTGTGTCTTCTTTCATTTGATCAAAAGTTTGCAGTGATAACGAGTGCGTTATGACTGCAAACTTTTTTTTAAAGTACCCTAATATGCTGTCGTAGCATTCACCATGTAACTTTTTCCTGATAAAAGGTAGCCTATGTTACCCAGACTGTTATAAAGAATCGATTAATACATCATTCACCCACATACATATATACATAGACTGCTGCAATCATTACCCTTCCTGTTGCCTTTGCCCTAGTCGGGTAATAACATATTATTTTTCTATAACTCTTACCGAAGTGATTCACTCTAACTCTACTCACATTGTTATTTTTATCGCCGCTAAGCAAGCGGCAACACTCAAGTTAAATGCTACTGGGTACTAAAGTCGTGCCTCATCATAAGAGTGCGAGAATCGACGGTGATCAAACAGAACGTTTCCTAACCATTTCTGATAAAATTGCAAGAATGTTTGTAATACAGGGTTATTTGTATCTCAACGCATTAATTTGAGGAAGCGTTTAGAAAGCATAAATAAAAATAACATCTTTATAAAAATCTTGATAATAGCATTTGCTGCCAAATACTAACAAGAAAGTCGGCTGTAGGTAAATATATATGTGCGAAAATGTGTTTCGATTTCATTTTCATGTAGAATTATGTGGTAAAATGCTGTACCTATATTTGCTCTGTAATCCTCAGAGGATTGCTTCGAATTACATACAATTCAGTATTTTTGTCCAGAAAATGATATCAGAAAATGACGAGATAAGTCAAAACTTATCGAATTGTTCAAGTAAGGTTTTAAACTTTCTTGCTGCATTGTAATGCACTTTTATAATTTATAGGTTTTTCAAGTAATACCCATCTTGAAATAAAAGATATGTTGGTCACGGGCACGTCTGCCCGTGACTAAACGCTGTAAAGTGTTCGAAAGAAACGACAGGTTAAATAAATCAAAAATAAACGCGTACTAAATCCGTAAACATGTCTTTAATTTCAATGTATAGTGTTCGCGTAAATTCAAGAAAACAGTATAATACCCATCTTCTTGCATAAATACTTTACCCGGCCGTTCTCCTAACCACTTTGCCTCGTTTGAGATAAATAAACATGAGCGTGATCAATGATATGGCTTGTACAGTTATTAATTAGACATTTGGACGGTTGCCATCAAGCTTTACCAAAACTTAAGTTAAGGAACTACTCGTATATCATTTTTGAATTGAAATAACTACGCATTCAGTTAACTTATCTGGATGTGTCAATTTTCCACTATTTGTATTCTCTGCCGAGCTAGTAAAATTCTAGGTTATATCCATTTGCGATTTCCCACAAAATTAAAGTACTGACAAAAACTCGATTAAAGGATTTTAAACAATCTTATCGCATTTTTTACACTTAAAACGGACCGTAACGTCGGTAAGGTAAAATACTATTTACCTTTTAATAATTAATTCGGTTGCAGTAAATCCTGTGAAGTTTTAAATGAGACTCGAATTTAAGACCCTCGGTCGATAAACAGAAAAAACATGATATAACAATTTTACTATCCTGAATTTTTTTATTTATGAATCTAGTATGAAGTAATTAGCGTTAGATAGACAGAATGTCCACTTTAAAGTCGATACGACAGTCTCTTTAATGCACCTCAGGGATGCAGCAGTTGATTTGAGAGTAAGGTCACTCGATTAATCTCGTTAGACGCATTCGCTCGTGAGCACTGATAGCTACTAACTACTCACAGTCGCAGCAAAAAGGAGACTTGGATAATTTGTGTTGGAGTTGGAAAAGTTCTCTACAGCAGTAATTTAATACTGTGACGTGAAGTGATTTAAAAGCGCGATCATTCCTGACCTATACGAAATATTCGTTCGCTTGGAAACAGCGATAGCCCACTGAATATACCTGCAGTAAAATGCAACATTGTTTCGAAATTCGTGGACTGTGAAAGCTGGAATATAAGTTTTCTGTCCGTTTTTTGAGACAAGGTTTACATGTGAGGTCAAACCACGATCTCAGAACAATATCATTTAAGCATTATTTTATTTCCTCTGAGTCTGATGTAATAAAAATATTAATAAGATATGGTTTGAGGATTGGTGCTATACTACTTTTGTGCCGACAGACTCGCATGGCACAAATGACAAAAGCAAAGTATCTCTACTTCCTGTCTTCCAACACAGGGTAATAGAGGATGATTGTGATTGACGATGTTTCAACTACTAAACCACAAACGTCTTTGTACCTGAGCTTGAACATATGTGACACACGCGTATGTTGTTTAGTAGTAGAAATATCGGAAAGGTTACAATTTTATTGTCGTCTGATTCATCTGCCCAGTCTACACTGTTTCATTTTTGTCGATTTATGTCCCGTGCGGTGTCGTCACTAAAATAGAATAGCACCACTACTTTTCTTCCGATGGTTTATGTACAACTAGAAAAGTAGGAACGAACTGCCAGAAGGAAACGAGCAGCAGCGTCTTTTCTTCTGTTTGTGAGGGAGAGGTATGTGTCCAGCAGTGGTGGTGTGATATGGGCTGATAATGTTAAATGATTAAAACTAATTAATGGTTAAAAAAGGTATGTACCTTCTATTTAATGCAATCATTGTCATTAACAAGTAACATGTTTCGTAAAAGTAATAATTATTGCTCCAATATATTTTTAAATAGTCGTAGAAGAAACAATTTATGACATCGAACACCTACTTAATTGTCTAAAACATATTACCTAAAAGAAAATTTAATTACGTCCTAAGTATATCAACAAAACTAAATTTTCATGTGAACAACGTTCATTAATCAATATAAAAAAGATTATGCAATTTGTGTTTAATTAGTTTTCGTAGTACTTAAGTGATGACAGAAGTAATGGAATTAACCAAAAGGGAGATAATGTAATTGATAATAAAACAATGATTCAAAATATACCTATTAAAAGCTTAATGCGTCGTTAAAGTTCTTATCGCAGCCAGACAGAACGATGTTTGTTTTGATAATAATGTATTTTTTAGGGAAATTAATGTACGTCTCAGAATATGTTAAGTACCTAGATTGTGCGTTGGATCTTACTCATACCTGGCAATAAGGGTGAAGATCTCAGAAACATTAGTATTTTAAATTCTTGCATCGCGAAAGTGTGTACTATGTTACCTGTCTTTTCTCTTCCATTGGCCAAACTAACCCGTGATTTCCCATGCCATAATCACCACGTTGGCAAATACTCCTTTTGGAGAGGTCCGGGTCCATCAGTGCATTAATATACACTGGCTATGGTGATATTGACGATGGATATGAACTACTGGATGTACCTACTCATATCTTAAAAGGACCACTTTTGAGAAGTGGACGGTTCCGAAAATCTGTGTGGAACGTAAACTGCTGGTGTAATTTGGTTCCGTCCGTCGGGAGTAGAGCGATCATTCGATTAGTCTCATATGAGCTAGCGTGCGATTGCCGCGTTGCGAGTTGCGACAACTATTTTTGGGTGTTTCTTTTTACTGCAACGAGTTCCGTTCCGAAATCCTATTTTAATAAAACGGTATTAAATATTTTTAATCCAACTACCATTTAAGGACTTTCATGTCGTGTGGTGCCAACACGAAAAGATAATAGCACCAACCCTTGACTTCCTATAGGTGTCGTTAAGTTCTGTTCCAAAATACAGTTTTAAAACGAGATTTTACTCAAACTGATTACGGATTTACGTGTCGTGTGTTGCCAGGTATAAAATAAACTGCACCAAACTTTTAATTTCAATGTCGCGGGTTTAAAATATAAAGAATAATAAAAGGGCATTAGCAAAGAATTTCCTTGTTTAATTTTCCATGTCGTAGTGTAAAGCAGATCATCGTCTTAAGTTCGGCAACATAACGTCTTATCACAACCGCCTATGTCCCGTTAGTAGTGGTTGGGTTATCCGAGAAGGCTTTCCTTGTTTTGGAGCCGAGATCACGCTTCAAAATAAAATAATTGACAACAATAACTGTTGAATCTTTAGTCTGTAGGACTGAACCAGTTAATATCTTCATGATTCTGTTAAGGTAACTGCCAGTTCACTGCACACTTTATTCTCAACTAGCTGTTGCCCGCGACTTCGTACGCGTCAATATTGGTTATTATGATCCCGATTATTTTTGCATTACATTTTTCACTATTGCTTCGCTCCTATTAGTCGCAGCGTAATGTTATATAGCCTAAAGCCTTCCTCGATAAACGGACTATCCAACGCAAAAAGATTTTTTCAATTCGAACCAGTACTTCCTGAGATCAGCGCGTTCAAACAAACAAACAAACAAACTCTTCAGCTTTATAATAATAAAGTATAGATAACTTAGTGGGTTGACTAATAAGCAGAATGCTTGCTGGCTAGTCACTGCAGTATTTGAAACTATGACTGTCATAATTTAACATCTTTGCATAAATGACAGCCGACTTTAATGAAAAAAACAATGCCACCTTTTTTATTTATATTGTGCATTATTTCAAGTGGCCAATTTATTATTATATTTAGGATTTAATTAATTTTGTGTTGAATGCTTACTTAAAAAAACTAACACTAAACAGGATTTAAAGCAACTGAATTAATTATGTAAAGGCAAACAGTATTTACCTTCCGGACTCTACGTTTTGAGTAGGTAATTACATTAGTTATTGATTCATCACAGTAAAACAATTACTTACCCTAAAACCCACATGGTAAAGACGATACATCAAAACGCTTTAGATATTTGACATTCCCGTTACAACACGAATCACCACCTGTAAATATACTTAGGTAAAGCGCAAACATCGGCTAGGACAACCGAAACTAGCTTTAAATTTGTTTAACTGGCTTCACAAAGGACAAAGAGACCTCGAACAATAGCCAGTCTTGATTAGACCCCGCCTACGTTTGTAATCATATAATGGATAACCCAATTTGTAGCATCCTCCCTTCCCATTGACTAGGGAGCTAATTGACTAGATATCGGTAAGTCGGAACGCCCATAAAGACATTTTCACGCTTCAATGGACACCTAACTTATATGATCGGTGTGCTCAAATGTATTTTCAATCCCATTGGGTACGAAATCTTAATAAAAGCCGCGTATCTTGGAAAGCTTTTGTTAGTAATTTCAATTTACTTATAAAGTTAATTTAGGGTTTAGGATTCACGAATTTGAAATGTGTCGAAGACGTTTTAAAATTAAAATTTGCAAATGTTATAAAATGTTTAGGTTCAGGTTAGGTTTAAAGAATTTATTTTCAAAAAAGACTTAAATAAGCCACTTACATGAAAATTATATTTAAAAAAGAAAACATTGGTATTATGTAGGATGTAAAGATTATAAATCTATTTTTCTTTCTTTCTTTATACTTAAATTTAATACATACACATTATTAAATTTAAGTATAAAGATCGAAGTTTTCAATTATATAATAAGACAGTTGGGTTTATTGTTTATGAAGAAGTGGGAATTATGTAGAAATACGTTTGAATTTCATGAATAAGGTTAGTAACTACACAATTTACTTTTCTATCTGAGCGCGACGGTTCACCGACAGTGTATATAGGTAGCAATTTAAAACATTGATAAAATAACTTTCAATCAAAAGTAGTGCGTAGGTAATTATAATTGTATTAAAACATCGAACTTATCGAAAAATCTTTCTTAATTTTGGTGTTAAGTAAAACTGCTCTAGTAACGAAAGTTTTAATAAATCATTGAGCGAAATTTAACATCGTCTAATCTATTTCAACTTATGATGGACACTTTTCAAATTGCCGCTAATGTGTAAAAACAAAACATATTAATTTCACAGGATTCCCAAACATTTTCGAATTTCCTATAAAATCCTGATGTTTATGCCTATGGAGTGATGTTATTAATAATAAATCTATAATATAAAATATGGATTAAGTATCTGTAATTGTATTATATCTTGTAAATTTATAAAAGCAATATTAATGCAATATCATATTGCAATTTGTGGCAATTTGTGGTTGCTTTTATAAATCCTGTAATGATTGTATTCATTACCATATCAAGGTTTCCGTAAAACATAATTATATTTTCAACCGATGAAAAGACGATTACATCTTCATGAACTTCATACCTACAATTTTTAACTCAATTTTGTTGCTTGAGATAAAGAACATCAGAAGGCAGAGATAACAAAGTAATATAATAAGTTTTTAATTTTTCTTGTTGGGCAGAAGGTATTTGAATCTCACTAATTGGTCGGTTCCATATGCGGAAGTAAATATGAGTATGCACGCATGAGTCGTGGATAATATTCAGCCATGCATTACGACATTCCGGTTGTCGATCCGTCAATTATTTCGTCATTCTCGTATTTTCGTCGGCACTCGTCGCGAACACGTCGGACAAAGCAACGATTTTCCGAGCCTCTCGATGTAATTGGGGCACAGCATCAATATTCGTTAGCCTGTCGTTTTGCATATTTCATAGCGGGCATGTCGGACTGCAGCCGTATGAATTTAAAAACAGTTGTTGCCCACTCTTATCTTGCAAACTATGCGCTCTGTCTGTGCAATTGGAATAATGTCTTACTACTTGAGAGTGTTTGGATGGTACTAATGTTGGGTAAGCAATAAGGCCATAATGACTAAAAAGATTTGGATTAAATTTGACAAGGTGGTATATTATGGGCTGGAATAGTTTACATATGACTTCCAACGACAAAAGTACGGTCCCCGTGGGATACCTAGTATCAACTTCGAAATTTCACTTATACTTACACAGACACACACACTTCCCATAATATGCTTACTGAAAAAGAAAGTAATAGGGGTTAAAGTATGAAATTGCCGATTAATATCTCACTTTTTATTTTGTTTATAGCTCTTAAGTATAGTCATATTATTGCGTAATTCTTTTTGTATTGTATCAAAAACTAAATAAAGTAACTTTTGACTAAAAAAAACTGCAATACTAGTGCCTATTACTTCAAAGGAAGTCGTTGAAAAGACCCCTTACAATGTGTCAGCTGACCTTCTTGCTTCAATTAAGTATATTTGTATTATATACTTTGATTTTCAGAAATTTAAATACTATAATGCGTAGCTTTATAACCACCTAACTTTCACCTTTAATTGCATCGAAGAGGTTCAGGCGTTTTTAAAAAAACTAAAAAATTGATAGTATGGAAAAATGACTTTTCTCGATTTCGCCCATACAAAACGGCAATTTCATACTTTAACCCCTAATATTATAGTACTATAATTACAAGTATCAATACATTGAGAAAACGAGACGGTTAAATGCAACCGTATAATTGTTATCTACAACCGAGTAAATTGGTTATATACGATACAGCTTACAGTATAATTTGCTAATAGCAACCGTGCTAACTCTGTTACGCTTATACGGTTAGTTTTAACAGATATTCTGCTATAATTATAATATACTTTATGTATTTAGTCCTTTTAACAGATAAACTGTTAATATTAACAGAGCTTAACGGTTGTTTGCAGCATATTTACTTTGATGTTAGCATGCTTACACTGTTAATATTAAACGAATGTACAGTTGATTCTAACAGAAACGGTTGGTAGATATTAACAGAGTATTTTAAGTAGTTGAAATCGACAGTTTTAACTGCTAGATTAGCAGAGTGTTATGCTATTTTTAACAGTTTTACAATAACCGTATCGACTCGGTTGTTACTAGCAGAGAATTTTTATTAATTTTAAAAATAGTAAGAAATAAAACTCGGTAGGAAATAACAGTTTTGCCATTAGCACAGTAAAAATCGCGTTTTGCTAACGGCCCGTTTTCTCAGTGTAGTTTAAAAAACTGTCACCTGACTACGAATGCAATGATTTCAGAGTCACCCTGTTGTATATTTGACTAGCTGTTGCCCGCGACTTCGCCTGCGTCAATTTCTGTTATTATGATCGCAATTATTTTTGCAAAGTTTTCACTGATGCTTCGCTCCTATTATCATAGCGTGATGTTATATAGCCTAAAGCCTTCCTCGATAAATGGACTATCCACAATAAAAATATTTTTTCAATTCGAACCAGTAATTCCTGAGATTAGCGCGTTTAAACAAACAAACAAACAAACTCTTCGGCTTTATAATATTAGTATATATAAAGAAGCAAAAAACTAGCTCAAAAATCTTTCACTTAATTAGAGTAAAAGTAGAATGTGCAAAGCTATCGTAGCAGTCACGAAGGCCATGAAATATTGTCACCGCGGTATAAACTAGCGAGTCACTTGCAGCTTATAAAATTCTAACGTCTAGCCCGAAGGCTCACTTGTACCTGCGAATCTAGTGAAGTTATTCTCAGGAAATTGCTGTGAAGTTTTGCTTTGATATTACAATCTGTCGTGACTTCTCAGTGAAGTTATTTTTATAAACTGGTAGTCAGTCGGTTGGTGATTTGAGAAAGATTAGGAAAGATGAACAGATGTGGGTAATTGGATGGAATAGTATAAGGTAAAGGTACCTTATATTGTATAAATAATATTAAAGATTGCAAGAATAAAAAAAAATTAGTTTTATCAAGTTGGCAATGGTTCAAACAAAAAACAAACTACTTTTTGTTGGGCATCGATAGCTAGATCAGCCTTCATTTATATTATGTATGTTTGCCATACTTATAATTTTATTATATTTCAAAAAATTAGACTTCACGGAATGAATTTTAAATATTTACTGCTATAAACGGAAGCCTGCGGTTAAATTTAAGTGTTGAGGTTAACATTAGATACATATACGTGGATAACACTGAAAATGTTTAGAACTGGCCAGTTAGAAACATTGCTAATGAAAACTTTTTTTGAATTTAAATTCTAGAACTCTTTGGTAACCTTATGTAGTATATTGCATTCATTTGTCATTTGATTTTGTGAATAGGCGGCAAATTGAAAACTCTTGTTACACGTGAAAATAAACCTAACGCGAGAAAATTGTCGGTCAATTGTTTAGTATGACTTTCGTTGTGGGCTAACTCAACAACAAAGTTATGATAGGCTGCTAATGCTGCTATTAGCATTTCTTAATGATGCCCCATCTCGTGTCACTATTTACAATTGGTTTAACGAGTTTAAGCGTGGACGTGGCAATCTTAATAATGATCCGCGTGAGGGACATCCTTTAACAGCGACTACTGAAGATAACATCAGTGCTGTGTGACGCATGATAGAGGAAGATAAGAAAATGACCTAACAGCAGATACGGGCAAGCCTAGGCATTGGTACGAATCAAGTTCAAAAAATATTACACGAACATTTAGGCGTCAGGAAGATTTGTACCAGATGGATTCCCCATACTTTAACCGACGACCAGAAACACCTCGCATGGACTGGTGTCGTCAAATGTTAGATAAGTTCAACGGCGGTGACTCAAATGCTGTATTTGACATCGTCACAGATGATGAAAGCTGGATATATTGCTACGAACCCGAAACCAAAAGACAATCAACTCAGTGGGTGTTTCTTTTCGAGGATCGGCCAACTAAGGTAAAGAAAGGAAGAAGTCAAGGAAAAAAAATGATTGCCTCATTTTTTGGTTGGAAAGGTCATTTCGCGACAGTTGTGCTAGAAGATGTAAGAACAGTTACTGCAGACTGGTATGTCAATCGCTGTTTGCCTGTTGTCTTGGAAGAAAAAACAGCAGCGCCCTCGAAGCAGGATCCTCCTTCACCACGACAATGTTTCAGCGCAACTCCGCAAAACAGACTGTTGAATATTTGACTATGGCAGGTGTTGAGATAATGAGTCATCCGCCATATCCGTCCTGACCTGGCGCCCTGTGACTTTCATTTATTACCAAGAACTAAAGATAAAATTCGTAGTATTCGCTTTACGAGCCCTGAAGATGCGGTGAAAGCGTACGAAAATGCCATAGAAGAGACCCCTAAAGAAGAATGGGCCCACTGCTTTCCTCAGTGGTTCCATCGAATGCGACGATCTGTAGAGAGGAACAGAGATTACTTCAAAAAACAATAAAAGTATTGGCAACTTCTACATTAAGCCGTTTTTCATTTTCTAAACATTTTCAGTGTTACATACATCACATGTAACATTTTTAGTGTGTAAAGAAGGACTACTCCTTATTTATATTACTGAGAAACCTTATCAATCACTACTGATTGATTTGGTTTCACAGTTCAATGCCATTCTCAGTAGCGATTCTGTGGTTAATAATTAAACTATTCTTATGACCGGCACAGGACAGACTCTCCAATGATTCATTTATGAAAGTAATGGATTCCAATCCGTCCACTTTATTCCATAATTAAATCAATTGTTTCCTTTTACCCTGAACCGGGTTAAAAACCGCTAAAGCGCCGGGGATTTCTCTCGCTGTCCTCCGTTTTAATGATTCTATTAGGGTTAAGAATTCGATTTAGTTGGAAACGTTCATCGGGCGAGTCAATATTGCCTGAAAATTGTTTTGCGATCGGCGTCCAATAATTTAATTATTTCAGGATCCAATTTAAGCTGGCTTTGTTGGCTCGTAGTGGACGTACAAAAGTGATTACCAACTGGACGCTACGCCGTTTGAAATGCGTTCGGTTAGTGACTTTGTCACATCGCAGCGAGGGGGTGAATGGAAAGACATCTTTGATCTCAGTTTAAAATCTTAATAGTAATCCAA
Organism: Anania crocealis; assembly: GCA_949315895.1. NCBI lineage: Eukaryota > Metazoa > Arthropoda > Insecta > Lepidoptera > Crambidae > Anania > Anania crocealis. Next base: position 17,958,968 of record OX438880.1, on the reverse strand, counting down.
TATTTTGAAACAGTTTTTTGAGCAGTTAAATGCTACTGTAAATTAAAAATACAATTCCTTGAACAAACATTTTGACTGCTTTTGGTGGGACTTGAACCCAAAACTTCATCTTACCGAGCGACTGCTCTGCCCATTTAGGCAGTCAAAAATAGGTATGTATTAAAAAAATCAAAGAACAAATGTTTCTCTTCCTATCGATGTCATAAGAGGCGACTAATAGAGTACTTCCGGAACTACTATTGACCAAACTGTATTCGCTAAACTGCCTGCTAAGCGTGGTGCAGATGATGGAAATATCCTACTGATGGATGGACGATGGATGTTGGATGGATCCGCCTGTGTCCATGTTTGGACCAAATAATGTGTATATAAGCACAAAGTTATTATGTAAATTTATTCTTGGATTGGAAACATACGAGACTAATCCTATCGTATAGGAACGATTTATTCAAAGATTTTTGTACAAATTTGTTACTGTCACAAGCGTTTAAACTAGGCAACAATAATTTAAAAACAGTTTAAAAAGTTTTTTCTCATATTTTTGGTATACCATTTAAGCTCGTCATGATGAGTTAAATTTAGGAACGTATCGTTAAATAATATCATAATAAAATTTGAGTAACACCATCTATTCAAATCAAACTCCATTTACAGACATAAACGGAAATCTAAGCTTTTTTCTTTTTTAGTTAACATAAAATATAGTAAAATGTTACGTAAAAATTAATATTCATAAACATCCCTAAAGTCTAAAAGTTGACGAGCGAACCTTTTTGCAAGGCGCTGGGAGGTGTAAAGAAGATTACTTACTCATTTATTCAAATAATTCATTTTGCGTCGTTCAGAGTGACGGCGTCCAGCATTTTAACAGCTATTACTGAAGTCGAGAGAATAAGAGCGGGCAGTGAAACTAGATGAAAAATAATAAAGATCGTGAGCCGCGCTTCAGAGAGGCTCCGTTTAGTGCACTAGCTATAAACAGTTATCCTCGGTGGGCCGTTTAATTTTGTTTATTGTCGAGTTTCGCGTCTTCATTGCCTATTCTTAAGGCTTCTGTGGAGTGCTGTACGAATTTCCTAAGGAACTTTTTAATTAACTTCGATTTACGCAGAAACTTTTGGAATACCTCGAGTGTAGCATTAAATTGCGCGGCGGTTAAGCATTTCGGTGATTGATTTCACTTTGAAGTTCGTAACACCGTACGACGAGTTTTTTAAAAGAACAACTTGTTGTTAACTTGTTAATTTATTAATGGTCTGTCCCGGAACTTTGGGCCTTTGATTTTTCCCTAAAACCTTCCTTATTTATACACCTCGAATATCATTATTATTTATTAAAAAAGTGTAAGGCTTCGAGCAATCTCTAAGCGTTTGGGAACAAAATCATAGATAGATAAATAGATAGATACACTTTATTGCACACCATAAAATTGAAAAATAACACATGAGTAAGATTTAGATTAGTACAATTTAGGCGGTCTTATCGCTTGCAGCGATCTCTACCAGACAACCTTCAGGTAGAGGAAAGATGAAACAGATTTGAAAGGGGAAGGCGGCGGAGAGTATTCAAAAGTACACGTAAAAAAGTAATAAAAGAGATGTAAAATTACAATCTGAAATATATCTAATATTACACGCATAGTAAACTACATAAATAACATTAAAATACAGTATTATATACATGCATAATAAACTACATAAACTATACACTAAATATACATACATAACATATAAACATGTCATCATTATTAAATTAAAAGATCATCTTATTTTATAAGATTACTTACTTCAGCATTACTCAAGAAATATTTATTTACTCTTAAATGTTATAAGTATTGTTGCACCTGCACTGACTGAGCAATATTTATTTAAAAATATTTGTAAATTCTTTTAAATATTCTTGTGCCGTCTGTAAAAAAAAACATGTCTTGAGTATATGTTCCCAACTTGTGTTCGCCTGTAGCTATTCTAACATACATGCGACGAGCATATGAATTTGAGGAAGGTCCGACAAGGGATCCTTCAGGAATATAATACTGGTTGTGCTGATATCAGACAGCCAACTAGTTCTGACACATTGTATAATAAACACATTAAGCGCGATAGAGATAACTTTAATGTTTAAATGCATTCACTCGTGAAATCATTAGGACACTGAAATTCAGTAGTCGTGAGAGCGCATAAAAATTCTTAAAGCTTTTATAAAACTTAATTTTCTATCCTGTCCTCTGATGCGAAGTTTTTACGACGTCTCGCGACATAAGAGTAGCTTACCGTGCCTTCTAATTTTGGAAAAACATTTTATAAAGTGACTCGACCAAACGAACCCAAGGCCCTCGCGTTTAAGGCACGTCTTGCATAACTACAACAAACGGCTGGTCAGTTTTTAAATTTATAAACTCTAATGCCTTTGTTAGAAATTCAACCTGCTCTTTTAATCTTTTTATTTATTTACGTATGGCTAAAAGCATTATATTTCGTCACTTCATTCTTCAGATATAGTATATTTATTACCAGGTAGTCCCTTTAACCTACAGGCAACATCGCACGTTTTTAGAGAAAATCGATATTCGATAATCGATCCTTTAACTTTATCGAATGGCCGCTCGCCCCTCTCTAGGCCGGCCATGTTCTAGTCATTCCTTTTTCGTGCGGCAACAAGTGCACACACTTTTCGTTAAAAATGCCTAAACGAAGTGCCCAGGGGCCTAATTCGCGTAACCGAATCGCAGTTCGATCGTGATTGAATTGGACGATTTTGACATTTAGCCCATACTAGAACTGTCAAAAACCTGTCGTTCAATTACGATTGTGATACGATTTGGTTACGCGAATTAGGGGACAGGAGAAGTTAAAACGATACGAACGTAAAATAAGGAGAATTTAAGAGCAGGAGAATAAAAAACGTCGAATACGACGTGTTTTTGACTCCTCAGATGACGAAAATATAACAGGTAAGCGAAGTATTAATTATTTGGTGATAATTATGAAGTGGTTTTGCCGATATTTATCGGGATAGGCCGCGAGTCTATTGCGATGGGGTGTAACTGCGAGTTACACGCCAATACTTAGCATTATGAATGTTAAAGTCGGGATCAACTGCGAGTTGATCACGATAACGTGGGTAACCGTGAGTTAGCCACGAATGTACTATGCTACATATAATTAAGCCTAATAGGTGTTTAAATGCAATGATTTTGTCTGCGAGACAAAATTATTACTTACGAAATACTATCACAATAAATTTTATGTGTGGTTTATGAACTACCCACATTTATTTTTACGTCCAAGTACTAAATTTAGACTTGCATTCTAGATATGGATAACGCTGAATTCGCGGTTATCATGGATGGACAAGCAGAGGCCCCGACTATCATGCCGGAATGTCAACCATATGAGCAGGACGAGCCACTACCTGCGATCTCGACCCCGCAACCGTCCGTGGCTGTCGACACGGCGCAACCTGATGACACGCAAGTACCAACCGCACCCTCCACAGAGGTCACACTCGAACCTGAACAGCCATTAGATGCTGAACTATTATCGGCCTTAGGTGCTTCGACGTCGGCCATACCTGAATTTGGGGAAGCTGTACACGACAGCTTAGCTACTTTGTGGCTTCCTTTACTCCGGAAAGGATTGCCCAAAGACGATAAAGATAAACTAATTAAGGATCATTTAATTCCTAGTAATTGCAAACTATTACAATCACCAAAATTAAATCCGGAGATTGCAGCTGCGGTCTCAGAGATCGTCAGAGGTGGTGATAAAAAGCTAGCTAGTTTCCAACAAATGCTCGGGATAGGTATCTCAGCAGTGAACCGAGCTATGGATACTTTACTTCGGTCTGATGATAAGATTAAATCTTTAAAATATCTAAGCGATAGCTGTCGTCTTTTATCCGACTTACACTATTCCTTTACAAAAGACCGAGTAAAACTTGTCACACCAAGTTTGGAAAAGAACGTTTTACACGTTATTCATGACGCGGAACGCGATGATACGCTTTTTGGTAGCTCATTGGGTGAGAAAATAAAAGCCTGTAAGGCTATAGAAAGGCAGGGACAACAAATTAGAAAAAACAGTTATCAGAACAAACAGAGTACCGTTCCTCAGCCCTCAACAAGCCGCCCTGTCCACCAGGGAAATTGGACAGGACCTCCTCGTTACCCCTCAAACAGGGGGGGGGGGCGGGGAGGTCAGCAGAGACCAGCTTCGAAAGTGATTCGTCGCCCATATCCCGCGACGACAACTCAACAAACGTCGTCGAAGAACTTCAATCAACCCAAGAACCGTGCCAACGCACAGCAATAGTGCAGGTACACGCTGGTAGACTAATTTTTTTTTTTATAATTGCTGGGAAAGTGTTACAAATAATGTGGTTGTACTATCTTGGATTGAGCAAGGATTTACAATTCCATTTAGTCAAGAAGTGACCCAATCTGTTATTCCACGGTGTATATTTAATATTGAAGAAAGTCGAGAAATGTCCGATGCCATAAAAAAGCTGGAACAGCTGGGAGCTGTAAAGCCTTGCTCTCCTTGTAGTGAACAATACCTATCTAAGATATTTTTAGCGCCTAAAGCTAATGGTGGCAAAAGATTCATACTAAATCTTAAGTCATTAAATGAATTTATTCCACATATGCATTTCAAGATGGAAGATTATAGGACTGTCTCTAAATTGATCCCTCAAAGTGGATTTTTAGCCACCATTGACCTTAAGGAAGCCTATCTTTTAGTTCCAATAGCAATTACTGACCGGAAATACTTAAGATTCGAATTCCAAGCGTTTAATTCAGTAGAACCGACTATATATGAATTTTCAGCAATGCCCTACGGTCTGTCAGTAGCTCCTAGAGTCTTTACTAAAATTATGAAGGAAGTTGTAACTTACCTAAGAAAACAGGGCTACAAGTCGGTTATATTCTTAGATGATTTATTATGTCTAGGAAATGATCTAGAAGAATGCCAAAACAATGTAAGAGCAACTTTAAATTTATTACAATGTTTAGGCTTTGTTATAAATTATGAAAAAAGTTCCTTGCATCCTGAACAAGTGAAAAAATTTCTAGGATTTTTATATGATTCAAAGAATCTTACATTGTCTTTGCCAATTGAAAAACGCAATAATATTGCTCAATTAGTTGATAAATATTCATACTTACCCAGGTGTACTATTCGAGAGTTTGCCCAGCTTATTGGAGTCCTCATTGCAGCATGTCCAGCATCTAAATACGGATTCCTATACACAAAGATTTTAGAGCGACAAAAATATATTGCCTTAATAGATCACAATAACAATTACGAAGCTAAAGTTTGTCTTCCAAACATTATTTTGAAACATTTAAATTGGTGGAGAGATAACATATTCACAACATTTTCCAACTTAAGAGAACCTTCATACAAATATGAAATATTTACAGACGCCTCCCTAACAGGTTGGGGGGCCGTTTGTAACGACAAGAAAGTGAATGGAAAATGGAAGTATTTGGAAAAACAATATCACATAAATCAGTTAGAATTACTGGCTGTATTCTTAGGACTTAAAAGTTTAGTTAACAACGAATCTAATTGTGCAATATTATTACGCATTGACAACACCACAGCGATAAGCTATGTTAATAGAATGGGAGGAATTCAATTTCCCCATTTAAACGATCTGGCTAGAGACATTTGGCAATGGTGCGAGAGTCGTAATATCTGGCTATTTGCTTCATACGTTAATACCAAAGAAAACTGCGCAGACGCCGAATCGAGAAAAAATAACCCAGATACGGAATGGGAGTTATCAAATAACGCGTTCACAGAAATGATTAACCTTTTTGCCTCTCGCCACAATGCCAAATGTAATAAATTCATTTCTCGGTATCAGGATCCAGATGCTATTGCCGTCGATGCTTTCACTGTTAATTGGAAATCACAATTTTTTTACGCCTTTCCACCATTTTGCCTAATATTAAAATGTCTAAGAAAAATCATAGACGATCAAGCTATGGGCATATTAGTATTCCCCCACTGGCCTTCACAGCCATGGTTCCCAATCCTACAAAATCTTTTAGCGTCAAAAGTACATTACTTTACACCCAGTAAAAATCTCCTCCGTTCTTATTCCAGGGAATACCACCCCCTGCACAATACTCTTATCCTGGGTGCCGCGAAGCTCTGCGGACGGCGCTCGCACGCAGGGACGTCCCGCCTGACGCGTTTGACCTAATGCTGGCGTCGCTTTCCGACAATACGGTCAAACAGTATAGCGTATCGTTAAAACTCTGGTGGAATTTTTGTATGGTCAAAAACATAGATATTTTCGACAACTCCATTTCCTCTGTGCTGTCTTTCTTAACGGAGCAGTTTAACAAGGGGTGTTCCTATGGGACTCTTAACAGCCACCGTTCAGCACTGGCGCTCCTTTTAGGAGACAAGATCAGCTCTGACGATCGTATCAAACGTATTCTTAAGGGCGCCTACAAAATCAAACCTAATTGCCCTAAGTACCATTCTACTTGGGACCCACAAGTTGTACTTAATTATATATTTAATTGGCACCCAAATTTAGAATTACCTCTGGAAAAAATCACAAAAAAATTAACCGTTCTTTTAGCACTGTGCACTGCGCACAGAGTTCAAACTATTTCATTGATTAGGACAGAGAATATCATAATAACAGACAGCGGCGTTAAGATACCCATCACGGACACAATCAAGACCTCCGCGCCCGGTCGCAATCAACCGGTGCTATTTTTACCATACTTTCATGAAAACTTAAACATCTGTCCCGCTTCCGTCCTCAAGGACTATATTTTTTTAACAAAAAATCTGAGAACAGAGAACGTGGGTAATCTTTTGTTGACCATAAAAAAGCCACACAAGGCCGCCACCGCCCAAACCGTAAGTCGGTGGATCAAGGCGGTACTGTCGGAGAGCGGCGTCGACACGCGCACCTTCAGCGCGCACAGCACGCGGCACGCGGCCACGTCCGTCGCTCGCTCCGCGGGACTTAGCGTAGACGCGATTAGGAAGACAGCTGGCTGGACTTCCACGTCTGAATCATTCGCGCGTTATTATAACAGACCTATAATTAATGCTGATGGTGATTTCGCAAGATCTGTTTTTAATCAAACTATTTAAAAATAGTTACATAATGTAGGTAACTACTATTTAGTTTCATGATAATAAAAGATTGTTTGTTAATTTTGAATATTTTTGATTATTCATGAAAATGTAAAGTCAACACTTAACGGAAATAAAATATTTGATTACCAATATATTTGTTTTTTGTTTGATAAGCTTGTAAACATTATTTAAGCTAAATGTAAAATAACAAAACAAAACTTCTGTCTCTAAATATCTACCTGGTAATAAATATACTATATCTGAAGAATGAAGTGACGAAATATAATATATGATCAAACGAACTTCTAAGTGAAGTTCGATCATTATTATATGAGTCACTTCATTCGAAGATATAGTTACCCTAAACCCGCCCTAAGAAAAACACAACAAAGTATGTTTTTCAAACCCAAGATAAAGTTTTGTTTTGCTTAAACTCTAAAAAATGACTAGAACATGGCCGGCCTAGAGAGGGGCGAGCGGCCATTCGATAAAGTTAAAGGATCGATTATCGAATATCGATTTTCTCTAAAAACGTGCGATGTTGCCTGTAGGTTAAAGGGACTACCTGGTAATAAATATACTATATCTTCGAATGAAGTGACTCATATAATAATGATCGAACTTCACTTAGAAGTTCGTTTGATCATATAATATCTATCAACCATGAGGCCAAGCAAAAATGTTGCAGGCGGTTGAAAAAGCTCTTAAAACTGACGACTTTTCCTGATGGAGTGGTTTTAGTGACTAACACTGGTTTTCAGATATCCTCTGCCCTGAGGTCCCGGGATTGATTCCTGGATGAATCGATGTAGGAAAAAAGTGTTTATCTATATTTTCTCGGGTCTGGATCTTTGTAGTTTCTGGTTTCCATAAAACAAGTGCTTTAAGTAATAATTTACTTTGGGAGCAGAATAATGTATGGAATGTTGTCCCTGCTCCGAATGTTTATCTGTAACTATAATAATTTCTCGGAATAAATGAATGACAAAAAAAGTAAATACACTGGGAGACGTCTACATCAAGCCATAGAATAACATAGTCTGATTTAGTTTAGATTTCAGTGCGTTCAAATCGAACGGAAATTTAAATAAATTTGCATGATCACATCATCGCATCAGATAACCATTAGCAGTAAACGATGCTCTAAATATTACAAGTTAACATTGATTGCACTTGTATTTAGAACAAGTTCGATTTGGGTCTGCTCTATGCACAATTTTTTCAGCCGCTTTCCGTCTATAATATCTGTGAATATTTGTATACAATTACAATGTGAAGGCCTATACAAAGCTTTGGCAGGCGTACTCGCCAAGTTTGCCGAACACAGTAATCTCCTGCGACAATATTATCCTTCCCGGTTGCTATAGGTACCTACAGTTCTACATCCGATTCCCAATTACAACACATTCACACACTGCATTGTTAAACGTAACCGACTGTCGGGAATATTTACTGCTTTTAAATTACTCACAGGGTCTGCATAAAGATACTTACTAGTGCTAAGGGACAACAACTTTGATAACGTTTGACCTCTACAAATATTGTTTTACACTAGGGAGCCACTAACTTTAAGCCACTACTGGTTTCAAATTAATTTTTAGAAATCCGAATCATAAATGATGTCAGTAGCACACCCGTTTCGACGAGTTACAACAAGCAATATTAAGGCTTTTAAATTTAAAAACGACAACATTACTAATTCATTAACTACAGAGTTTTGATGGCGTAATATTAATTTATTCTTACTAAAACTTTAAACTGATGAAATTTCCTCATTATCATTATCATTTTAAATCTAATGTAAACCGCAGATAAACGTGAGTTAATTCCATACATAAGTCTTTCGTTTCAATGTAGAGTTAGGTTAATTCAAGAAACCATTAAAAACTTTTTTCTATAACACCACAAAGTAAAGTATTATATGTATACAACGTGTTCCTTTTGATATCCCATAACTTCTAAGGTTATGGTCTATAGGTAAAATAATATAAAACGCCCTAGAACATGTGGTTCAAAAATCGAATCGAAAAATAGTTTCGAATATAACATCAATTTAGTTAAATTTGTTAAAAAAATATGTACCAGTATGGCGAATCCTTAGTTTTGCGAGACGTTGGCAAACTTACACTAAAGTGTAAAATAGCGGGAGAGCGTAACTTGTAAAAAACATTAATGTGTGTGGGTGTTTCATTGATAAGTAGGTACGAGTAAATCGTTTTCATTCAAAAGTCCATTCATAACAAGCTAAGGGTGTTTTACATAAACAGTCGTGACTTTTTAGAATTATTTTGTATGAAAAAATTAAACAAAAAAAAAATTAATAATTGAAAAATAATTCATATGCGATTTGATTCTTTACCATGGTCTGTTGTTATGGGATATCAAAAGGAACACATTGTATACGAATCTACACGTTCTGCCTCGCTTGATTAGACGTCCCATTTAAGTTATTTCTAAATAATGAAACCTTTCTTCCCTTAACCCTTCCTTTTATGAATCGAATACGAGACATTCTATTTTGTATCAAATGAATTTCAAATGTAATCAAGTGCGACTATTTGTCAAAGCTCTGTATGTACAGGCAATGGCAGGTCAACCTACCCAAAAAGTTTAAGGTCATTGAATTGACTTTCAACTTTAAGTCCAACAAGTAGAGATCAATATCAATTAAGAAAATTTTACGTTTTGTGGTAGGTTGAAATGCTGTTGTCTGTACATACTATGCATTTAATTGATGTTCATACAAAAAATATTTATTGAACTTTCATGTAGGTATACAAAATTATTGGTGTACCACAAATAAATTTGAATTTGGTCAGTACCTACAGGCCCTACAGCGTATTTATTCGTTGAATAACAACCTACCACAATTTGTACGAAATACTGGCAAAATATTTAGCGTAACAGATGATAAAACCGCCCACTTGTTTTCATTGAGCGTTCTAACATAAAAGGATATAATTTAGTGAAACATTTGCCTGCTTTAACATAACCCACGCTCAACTCACCTCGGAAATTAATTAAAGTTTATTTTCGGTATCAAAGGACGCAATATTTATCAATTTAAAATGTTTCATAACAGAAATCGTTATATTTATTATAAATTGAGAAATTGCGAATTAATATCTCAAACATTATACCTATAGGTAGGGAAAGTTTTGAAGGTAAAGAGGTTCGAAAAAAAACCAGTTTATGAGCAAAACAAAAACCCTGTTTGTTTTATATCCGTAATTTTCATTACAATGAGGATCGTTATTTGCATTATAAATAAATAAACAGTCGACAAAATACGAGAATAGCGTTAAACTGGTAAATAGGGCGCTATAAACGGTACATTTGGGACAGCCGCGTCTTGCGCTCCGAGCAATCCAAGTTTCATTTTGGTAGATGTTCACACATTAGGGTACTTGCGTTTATTTTATTGCGGTGACCGCGGTCCGCTGTCCTGTACAAAGTACAGATAATGTTGCGCAGAAAACTGTAAGCATATAAATAGACAATTTAGACTAGTAATTTGTGAAAACAAGTGTTAGTATTGAGTGATGCCGGCACATAAAAATTATAGCACGGGTGCATTCTTATCTTTCTACAGATGTCGTACGAGGTGACTGTAAGAGTAATGACAGAAGAAGTAGCAGCAAAGACTTCTCTCTACTGTTGGCTAAACTGTAAGCTTAAACTGTAAGATTATGGAAAAATCCAGTTTTAGAGAGTCCCTTATCCATAAGAGGACTTCTAAAAATGGTGTATGGATACATGGAAAATAAATTTCAGATTCTAGGATATAAAAAAAACCACTTCTTCTGCTGTCAAAAGCAGATAAATTATACAAGGTGGCCACGTAAGCATTTTCAGTGGCGTAAAGTACGTCTCAGTTAAAGTGAGTAGCTCATATGCAGGACATAAGGAGACAAGCCTTAGATTAAAGTTAAAAGTTTTTTCTTACTAAAGTATTTGATTAATAGGAAAAGATTTAAATTAAAACTTTAGAAGACCTTTGAGCATACCGAAAACAAAATACACTGGAATTGGAACTCCGAAAAAAATTAAAAAATATACCGGTGCTAAAAACTTCATATCTTTCGTAGATCGTTTTTTCCTTTGGACTTAGCTTACTGTTTACGCGCAAACTATGGCGGACAGCCGCTAACCCTCACCGGACAGGACACCCGACTCCACACATTATAGTTGTAATAGAATTTACCCGCAGCAATTTGTCTTTGGGACTGCGCAGTACAGTAAACAGGGGTAAATTTTAGGAAGCGGACATTATGCTGAAAATATTACCTGTCCTTTACCGCGGTAGCCGTCCCAAAATATTGACAACGTGTAGTATTTTGAGAGTGTCACGGAAGAAGATTCTCTTACGGTAGGGCTTGTGACTACTCGCGGAAATCAGAAATAATGAAGGTACCACAGACTTTCAGATCCGAGAAAATCTCGAAAACATTATTTTCTACATTGTCTCGTCCGGGAATCATACCCGGGACCTCGGAGCAGGCGACACCTTGATAATTGGAGTGGACACTGTTTCACCAAAGAGGTCTTAAAATAATCTACCAAATGAATATTGTGTAAAATTCAAGTGCTTCACATGCATTTCATTACAGATTTGGTATAGCTTTTCAAACAAGTCTATAACTTATTTCTAATTAAACGTAATAAGACTGTATTAGAACGAAAAAGTTACTATTGTAAGAACTTTTTGTCTTGAGGTTTATTTTTAAAGTATTTTGAAGGACTTAATCTAAGTAATATTGTTTTCTAATCAGCTACTCGTATTACCATGATATTGGAACATAAAAAGACCATTTTTTCCACATAAAATGGAGAATTACTTAAGGCTATTTCAAATAATATGTTTTTTATAGTTAAAGTCGACGGTGTCGGTGAATAGTCTAGGGCGTTTTATATTATTTTTACCTATAGAACATAATCTTACGTTAGAGTTATGGGATATTAAAAGGAGCACGTTGTATTATAACTAAGAAAACTGGCGCCCAACATGGTGTTTTCCTTTATTTGATAAAGCAGTTGCGGAAACAAAAAGGAAATCCAGATTTATTATTACATCACACATATTTCTTATCGCTGTTATCTTCGCTCTTTTTCTGAAAGCAATAATCGAGTAACCGTCGTAGAAAGGCCGCAGAGTTTCTCACATGAATAAATAACAAACCAATCATTATATACAAAAGTAAGGATAATAGGGCTTTTCATATTTCCGTTTATATCTTAAGGGATTATCCTGACGAATAAAGGTAGACGAAATTGAATCTGATCCATAATTGGTTACCGACAAATAGGTCAGGCTCGGTCCTAACAGCCAAAAGGAATTATTCAGTTTACATCACCCTAAAAATGCTATTCATTTTTGCATCACATAATGAGAGGCATTCAGCACTATTATGTTACGTACAACCTGAATGAAAAAATATTTGCTAATAAAAGCAACGAAATTTTACCACAATTCAATTCATGGAAAATAATGCTAGTAACTGACGACTTCTATCGAATTTGCAATGAAAAGTTTTAAAATAACTGCGGAACAGAATTAATTTAATAAAACCGGCATGCCAACTTTATTGTGTTCATCAAATTGTTAATTTTTATTTCAGTTGCTGTGTGTTGTGCAATATTTCTGTAGATATAAATCCCCATGTTCGAGATTTTTTACTGTAGTCCTGTAGTCGAGTAATAAATAGAAATTTATCAACAAAAAGTATGACATACTGATTTAAACTTTCATGGTCACTATCACTAGAGTTATTTAATTCGGGGTTTATACCATGTACCTTATTTATTATGAGTTTCCGATATTTCGGCACTGTTGCAAGCGCCATGATCACGGGAGAACTGTTGTATCTGCGGGTGGGTAGCTGTTAAGAGCAGACAAATCGATCTACCCTCCGTCGTAGTCTTTTATTACACACGACACTGGTACCACTGTTTGACAACTCACTATTTTTACACTTTGTTATCGACACACAACACTTACAGTATCCGATCGTGACACAGTATTTTTTGGTTTTCTTCGGTTACCGCAAATTCGAACCACTGGATTCCATACACAAGATACAACAGCGGTACTACAGTGTAATTCTATACACTTTTTTGGATTTCCCAACATTTGTCTTTACCGTATAAACAAAAATCGGCCAAGTGCAAGTCGGACTCGCGCACGAAGGGTTCCGTACCATTGACTACGAAAACAACAGTAGGTACCTACATTAATTTAGTTAATGTAGTGCCTACCTGTTACCATTTATTGATATCAAACAAAAATAAGCAAAATTTTTGATTTTTTTGTGTGGGAACCTCCCTTAAATATTAATTTAATTATTTATTATTAAAGTTAGAAATATAACTGAGTGTTTTGTGAATATTTCAAGTGCCTACCTGTTGCCATTATTAATATCGAACAAAAAAGGACAAAAAATCGCGTTTGTTGTATTTCCATAAAACAAACGCGATTTTTATGTCCCTTCAATTTTTTTTATTTTTTTTAGTATTTGTTGTTATTGCGGTAGCAAAAATACATAATTTGTGAAAGTTTCAACTGTCTAGCTATCGCGGCTCTTGAGATACAGCCTGGTGACAGGCAGACGGACAGACGGACAGACAGCGAAGTCTTAGTAATAGGGTTCCGTTTTTACCCTTTGGGTACGGAACCCTAAAAATGATTAAGTTCTAAATAATACCATTCTTATAGTAAGTACCGATATTTATTTTCTGAATATGTACCAATATACATATAGATAAGACATCCAATAGGAATTTTCAAGTTTTGTCTTTTCGTTACATATCCTCCTTATTTCTTCGTCAACTTTGTCCTTCAAGGCATATGGAATACGTCGCGGCTAGATGAAAATTGGTGTCACATTTTCTTGAAGCACTAATTGAGCTTTGTAGTTTGATATTCAAACAAGAGTTCCGTCAAACACCATTGTTAAATCTTCTAGTAATCTGTCCAATTTTGAGTTGTTGATAATTTACTAACTGAATTTTATCCAACTCCTCAAATTCAAACTCACAAGGATCCCGTGGAGCACAAAAATATAATATAATACGTTTTCTGATGTTTCTGGGCTCAAAGATGTATGATGGACTTGTATTTCCTTGTATCGATATCATCACATCTGTTCAGTTTTAAGTACGTATCCAACCGTTTAATGATGTTTTTGATGTTTCGTCCTTGTCTAATGGTACTGAGTTCAATTTAGATGTCCTAAGATTTGTTTGTGACCGACCTTTGCTCCTCAGTACCTTCTGCATACATGAAATTGTTTCGTGCTATCGAATTAAAACTCTGCAGTTTTAGTTTAAGCTGTGTTGTAATACCCTGAATGTTATTTTTTTCTTCAATCTCAGTTTCCAACTGTGGGTCATCAGTTATATTATTTGTAGTCGTATCTCTTCCAAATTATTCTTGGTAAATTTGTTCATTTGTCACTTCACCAGCTGATCACTCACTAATTTTAATTCAGAATCAGAAATTTCTTGTAGGTTTTGTATCTGGCTGCCGAATTTTGTAATGCAGCCTTTAATTAAAGTTCTACACGTTTTAATTCAGTTAATTATTCATCCATTTCGGCGCCAATTATTAAATTCTAAAATAATACAATTTTGTTTGTAAGAAATTACCTATTTATTAAAACGTAGTGATTACTTGCTCAGTGTATTTATTTTCTGATTGACACATTGAATGTCATAACAAACTAAGTAAAGTCAGAGAGTACAAATATGTAAAGAGTATAGATATGACGCGGAACCGAACAAACTTTGTCCCCATTTTTTATCCCCTTAAAGATTAATTTTTCAAAAACCCTGAAAGACATCATTCTTAATTTCTAATCAGGTAGCTGGATAACAATTTTCATCGACTTAGCTTCAAAACTGAGGAAGTTTCATACAAACTTATGGGGCCCTTTTTACCCCCTTAGAGGCGGAATTTCCAAAATTCCTTTCTTAGTGCTCACCTACACTATAAAAGAAAGCACAGTGAAAATTTTCAGATTTTAAATCCTAGTAGTTTGGGCTGTGCGTTGATATGTCTGTCAGTCAGTCAGGCAGTCAGTCATTAAATCAGTTTTCATTTTTATATATTATTATTTAGATAAGTAATTTAACAAAACAAGGTTAATGATCGAAATGAAAGATTAATTTACGGACTTAGGTAACTCTCGTTGGCTAGGTTAGGTTAACATTTTGATTTATACAATGTTTGGAACACTTTACAGTATTGTGGTCACGGGTAGATCCTTCAAGGTATAGTGTTTACATAAATTTAATAAACCAATACGTTAATAATTATAGTTTAAAAAGTAGGTATCTTTAATTTATAACGGGTGTAAAAAAATCAAACGCAGATCCGAAAACCACGTATTGTCCCCATCACTAGAATAATATTTTTCTTCAAGACCATACCTGGGAAACAGCTGGTTCCGAAGATATTGATGGTCAAAGTCACAATTTTGTTTTCCATTTTATTACAAAAACTGTTGCCAAAGGTTACTTAAAAACTTTTCTTCTTATAAACATAGTGTTATTTTTTATTATTTCGTTCATAATAGGGCTTTTTTATATACAATACGCAATGTACGGCTCAGCGCGGACGAACTTTGAACTTAGTAGCAGCCATCTCCAGCGCAGCGGTATTTTAATATTTTTTGAGTCCCAAAAATAAAAATCATTTCCTGGCTTTAATATTTTCTAACATGACTTGGTTTGCTTTACAGATTGCGTAGCTTCAGGATCTGCGTTTAGTTTTTTTACACCCTGTATAGATCAAAATGTATTTAATTGTGTGTAGGATTAAAAGTGAATACTTTTAATCCTACACACCACTAGTATAGGAACTATTTGACATATTATGTATGTAGGAAACGTCAAGTATTCCATTAAAAATTACAAGAAATTTATAGCGTTTCTTGTAGGTACAACTGTGAGTCAGTAAAATAAAGACAAGACGGTTAAGTTATTAGTGATTAAAAATAAATTTGTTATAAAACACACTAATTATCGAGTTCTAAGCCAAGCTGACCTTATCCTATGACTAGATAAGGGATAACTAGTTGTCAATATTAGACGACAATTAGTGCCGCACAAGGGAAGATTACGCATTGTTTATCGTTCAATACTCGTAGTTCCTACCAACCTGCTACCATGTGCAGATCTGAATTACAGTAGTTCTGCAGCGCCACTGCTATCGTGTAAACTAACCATTACCCTGCTCAAGTTCACTCGAGTTGCCAATTACCTAACCCTAAGAGCCCCATTACACTAGCGTTTATCTAGCGTAGGCGTTAATCAAATGTATCAACGTGACGCTTGCAAGCACTGCATGAACTCCGTACGCCGATGAATGGTAGCAATACATGTCAGCCAAGCGTTATCAAGTCAGAGCCAATATTTACCTAGTTTGCTATTGTTGACTGTCGCTCGCCCAGCTGGCCGGGAGAAGGCTTGCGTCAAAGTGTATAGTGCTCTTTTGGCCCCTTGATCGGGCCCACTAGAACGAGGCCCGTGTGGATCAATCGACATTCACGGTACCAAGTCACGACCGTGCAACCCTTAGTCGGTTAACGAGCCATAGACTTCGCAAACTGTAACGCCGGCCCGTGCACAAGGACTCGCTAGCATTAAATTTTATTAAATCTCTATAGACCGTGTTTTATGCAAATAAAGACATTAACTAAGTATTATATTTTGCAGGACGCTCCAGGCTAAATGCCTACCGCATTCACCCTTCTGCTCAGTGAAGTTGCGATGGCCATCGGCCAACAGCTTAAATCCATTTAAAAGAAGGAGTATTTTATTTAATACCTATAGTATAAAACAACAGACGCTCGCTAGTCTCAAATTATAAAAGGTTGCCTGCGCTATAGGCCAGTAAATAGATTTATCCTTTGTACTACAATTGTCTTGAGGGTAGTATTTCACTAGTTGCAATTTGCTTAGCTTGCAGTAATGTCAAGTTTCTAGATGGCGCTGCCGTCATATAAACACAAGTCTCCGTAATTAATTTTATAAATAATAGCTAAAGTCATATTTTTTAAAGTTAATCTTCATAAATTCATTTGTTGTGATGTAACCTATGTGTGAAAACGTTATCTTAGAAAAATGTGCAGTATTTATCTACTTATCATAACATTGGTGTAAAAGTGTGAACTTCTGCGGAAAAAGTGTAAAAAACATAATTTCTATGTATAATGACAAACTACACAAATCGTATGACCTAAAACTGTGTTCGTTCAATCTAATTAAACTATGTGCCTATCGTATTATAAATAATGTAAATAACATTGAGTGCATAAAGTACCCACCATAATAGAGACAAAGTGCAACATTCCTTTGCAAATGCCATCGCAATTAGTCATAATAACGAACTTTTTACAATCCCTTAAGTTCGCTTATTTCGATCTATGCCGTATGGAACGACTGGCCTTGCGGCTAATACAAGCGCTCAACACGCAAGTGAGCACTGACTTCGAATCCCATCTTGGGTTGTCTTTTTGTATGAAAAATATTTCTGATAACAAAAATGAATTTTCTAGAGAACATTACATTTCGACGCAATCGTACACAGTCTGATTCAAAGGATGAATCTTGCGAAGTCTCAACACTAGATGACACAGTCAGTAGTCTACCTGATACATCTACAGAGGACGCAAGCGACTTAAGTAAATATAAAGAACAGATAGCATCGCTCACTACACAATTGAGCACTGCACTCGCAGAAATCGAATCTCTTTCACTAGAAAATAATAAATTAAGAGAACTAAACAATGACTTAACAAACAAAAATGACATCCACAAAAAAAGTAACAAAAGCCCGATCAAAAAAAAAATCACAAAAAAATCTAATAAAAAGAAAAATTCAGAAAATTTAACAGAAAACCTAAATGAATCAAATTTACAGAAAAATAATAATGAAGTTGACTTTCATAAACCGAATTTGAATATTGTCAAAACATCAAATAATAAACAAATACTGGAGCAACCGAAAAAAATTTGCATTCTAAGTACAAATAAAAGTAATAAAATACTTAAAATTGCTGAAAACAGTCTGCAAGACTTCCTGTTGTGCCACTACCTCTATCCGAATTGTGATTTAAAGCATCTAATTACTGACATTGACAAAAAATTAGATGGATACTCTATGGACGACTATTGTGTTATAATGATTGGAGAGGCTGATTTCAAAATAACCAAAAACTATTTCGGACTAATCTACTATATTCGTGATGTCCTACAGAAAATTAAACATACAAATATCATAATCTGCCTTCCGACTTATAAGTATGGATATCTACACAACATGTTCAACTGGAGAGTTGAAACTTTCAACAACCTTTTATATTTGGATACAATGACACATGAACATGCACACTTGTTGGACTCTAATAAAAAAATAAATTATGACTTTGACATGTTTCATAAGCATTTCGGCTTTGTAAATAATAATGGAATGCGTATAATATTCAACAATTTGAGAGAATTAATTACTGACATTGAAGACTACCACTACATAAGCGACGAGATAAATGACCAAGAGTCTCCTATAGATACAGAGTCTTTGTTTTTTCGAGACTAAATTCTTACACATTTTGCATCAGAACATAGCAAGTTTGTTGAGCAAATCGGATACATTAATGATACATTTGGAAGAACTACTGGATAGGCGTATAAGTGTTGATGTTGTTTGTATTACGGAACATTTTATGAAAGCAGGATATGAATCCTTTCTGCATCTTCCAAATTATGTACTGGCGGAATGCTTCAGCAGAGAGGATATCACCAGAGGTGGCGCCTGCATTCTAGTTAAGAACGGACTCAAATGGAAGGAACTTTTAGAAATTAAAAAGTTATCAATAGTAAATGTATTTGAATGCTGTGCCATTGAATTAACAGACTATAAAATTGCAGTTATATGTATTTATCGAGTTCCAAAGCGAAAAAACAATTTTGATGTATTCTTTATTATATTAGAGAAACTTTTAATGTATGCTTCAAAATTAAAATGTAATAATATAGTTATTGCTGGTGATATCAACATTGACATGTTAAAAAATAATAACATAACTTCATGCCTGGAATATTTACTGGCAAACTATAATTTTAAATTAGCTATTAAGCAACCGACAAGACTTGCTAGTAAAACATGTATAGATAACTTTGCACATAACTTTGGAAAGACATGTAGGGCTGAAGTGATAGAATTCGCCTTATCTGACCATACTGCGCAATTAATAAAGTTGCCAGTAAAAAAAATTATTAAACTAAAACACTGGTACAAAAAAATACGTGATTACAGTAAAGACAACATACAAAAATTTAAAATGTGCATAAAAAATCTATCCTTTTCCGAAATGTATAATATAAATGATCCAAATTTGGCATATAATTATTTCTTACGAGAGTTTAAACTATTTTATAACTTATGCTTTCCACTAAAACAAATTAAAATAAATGTGACTAATAAACAAAAATGGATATCCCGTGGTTTAAAAACTTGTAGCAAGAAAAAAAGATATTTATTGTGGAAATATAGAAAATCACCAACCAATGCAAATCAACTTAATTACAAAAACTATACAAAACTTTTAAAAAAAATTATTTATCTGACTAAACGAGCCCAAAACAATTATAAAATAAAGACAAGTGATAATAAATCTAAAACGACATGGCAAATAATTAATAAAGTAAGACAAAATATACCTACCCAGACCATATCAAAAATAAGGATAGGCTGTGAACATATAAGTAGCCCTCATCAAATTGCAGAGGCATTTAACAACTACTTTGTTGACAAAATTAAACCATTGGAAAGATATGGAAAAAGTCCGGCCAAAAACCTTAAACAAATGCTTAGCTCCATGTTCTTGGCTCCAAGTCTACCACTACAAATATTTAATATTATTAAAACATTGAGAAATACAAATAGCGTAGGGCATGATGATATTGCTACAAAAATAATCAAGTCTGTAAATAAAGAAATTTGCCATCATCTGAGCTACATCATCAATCTAAGCATAGAAAAGGGATCTTTTCCTGATGAGCTTAAAGTAGCTATTGTAAAACCTGTTTTTAAAAAAGCTGACAAAGAATCAATGGAAAATTATAGACCCATAGCATTAATACCTATATTCTCGAAAATTTTTGAAAAATACTTATACAATGAAATGAACAATTATTTCGAAAAAAATGACATTTTGTGTACACAGCAAAAGGGCTTTCGCAAAAGCAAAACTATAAATATGGCAATTTATGATTTTTTTAAAAATGTAATAACACACGTTGATAGCAGAACGCCGGTATGTTCATTATATTGTGACATGACTCAGGCGTTTGACTATGTAGACCATAAAATATTATTTAGCAAACTGGAGGCGTATGGCATTAGAGGCAATGTATTGAGCTTGCTCCAGTGTTATCTCACTAATCGTCGACAAAAAACAGAAATATGTAGGCTAAATATGGGTACTAAATCTGAGGACATAAGCTCATCGACAGAGCGCTTAGTGAAATACGGGGTCCCGCAGGGCAGTGTATTAGGGCCTCTATTATTTATAATTTATATAAATGACTTACCAAATGCCACTAAGCAACCTATGACCTTATTCGCTGACGATAGTACTATAACTGTAAACTGTAATGACATCAATTCTTATAAAAATGACATAAATCAATCATTGACATCAATAATTACCTGGCTCAATAACAATAATTTAAAAATAAACTTAAATAAGACATATGTTATGCACTTTAACCAAAGACCAGTAACCCCATCTGGCATTCAAGTAAATTTCAACGATACTATCATTTCTGAAGTAGATACGACCCGATTTCTCGGCTTACAAATTGACCAAAAATTAAATTGGAAAGCCCATATACAAGCACTAACTAAAAAAACAAGTAGCTCGGCTTATGCTTTGTATAAACTTTCTGCTACAGTCAATATTGACGCACTTCTAACAGCTTATTATGGGCTGGTGGAATCTGTTCTTAGATACGGAATTATCTTCTGGGGTAACTCAACTGACAGAGAGGTAGCTTTTAAAAGTCAGAAACGATGTATCCGCGCTATGTTTGGTCTTCAGACCACCGATAGCTGCATGCCATATTTTATAAAGCACAGAATTCTGACACTTCCGTCCTTATATATAATGGAGGTGGCTCTTTTTGTCAGAGCCAATCCTCACCTCTTTCCTCGGTTATCTGACATAGTTACACGCAACCGTCGAGATCAAAGCAAGCTGTGCTCGCATCGAGCAAAAACGGCTCTGCTTAAAAAGAGTGTAGTATGCATGGCTCCTAAAATTTATAATAAAATTCCTAAGACATATAAATTACTTAACGACAATCAGTTTAAAAATAAATTTAAAAATCTTTTAATTGAAAAATGCTACTATACTATAACTGACTTCTTTAACGATAAATTTTGACATACAATAATAATAATGTAATAATCAATGTTAATTTCTATAATATTATATTGAAATTAATAAAATTTTACATGCAATAATAAGTAATGTAATAATGAGTAATATTTTTTTTTCTAAATATTCTATTTCAAATTGTGGCTGTGTATGTAATGCTTTGATGTAGGTAATGTAATAATTTAACTGACTTTGTAATATTGATAGGCTAATGTTAAATAAAATCTAACAAATTTAACACTATAAATTTTACACACCGAATATCGGTAAGGCATGTTGATACTAACGACACTAATACCAGTATATCTCTGCCCATGCAATGTATATCTCACACATGTTTTCGTAAATAAATAAATTATCTTATCTTATCTTATCTTATCTTATCTTATCTTATCTTGCTGCTCTACTTGCTCGCATTGGTCCACGCTCGATGAATATGTAGTGTTGGCTTAAAAAGTTCAACAAACTACTACGCTCTAGAAACTTTAGTGTGACCCCGCTCTTATGCCTTCCGTTAGAAATGGACACCAACAGAATTTTGCTGCAGGTAAGTTAAATTAATTGCGTTTCGTTATGATTTGCAGTAATATTCACATATTATTGAAGACCATTTGGATCAGCAGTAGTAAACGCTGCTTCTGAGCCATGGGTCGCGGGTTCGATTCCCGCACAGTACAAATATTTGTGTGCATAAACATGTCTGTTTATACTGGTCTGGGTGTTTTCTATGTATTTTAAGTATGTATTTACAAAAAAAAAGTATATAAGTAAGTTTATCGGTTTTCTAGTACCCTATACGACAGGTTACTTAATAGCAGTGAGGCATGTCTTAAATATTATTATTTAATAGGGGTTAAAGTATGAAATTGCCAATTTGTATTGAAAATCAAAATTGTTTATTTTTTAATTTTTAACAAATTTATTTAATCAAAATAGTTACCATTATTATCTATACATTGCTGCCATCTAATAGGAAGGTCATTTATGCCTTTGTGATAGAACTCTGAGGATCTAGACTGCACAAACTGTGTGAAAGCATTTTGTACTGCCTCCTGGGAAGAAAACTTCTTGTCACGTAGATAATTGTCCAAAGCACGAAAAAAATTGTAGTCCGTTGGAGCAAGGTCTGGCGAATACGGAGGATGTCGA
Source organism: Anania crocealis (assembly GCA_949315895.1). Lineage (NCBI taxonomy): Eukaryota > Metazoa > Arthropoda > Insecta > Lepidoptera > Crambidae > Anania > Anania crocealis. The sequence goes on along the minus strand of OX438880.1, from coordinate 17,936,263 downwards.
ATGGTTTCTAATTGCAGTTCCTGAAGGGTCAAAACGGTTTCTCGTGCTGTATGAGCGATATAAGTAACAATATATTCAATGTCTTAAATATTACCCCAATCCTCTCCCTCCTGGATTGCAAGACAATGCCAGTGTGGTTAGAGGGCTAAAAATATAGCCCACTGCTCTTTATGTACTATTAGCCATTGATTTGACTAAAGTCTGAAGATTGATTGCAAATACACAAAAAAGTACAATAAGTTTTTTGATTTAAACTTTCATGGTCACTATCACTAGAGTTATGCCATGATCACGACAAAACATGGCGCTTGCAACAGTGCCGAAATATCGGAAACTCATAATAAATAAGGTACATGGTATAAATCCCGAATTAAATAACTCTAGTGATAGTGACCATGAAAGTTTAAATCAAAAAACTTATTGTACTTTTTTGTGAAATTGAACCGAATTAAATAAGTAACTCTAATAAGTTTTTTATCCAAAAATAAAACAAGATATAAAAAATCTGAAAAAATTATATAATTAATAATATAATTACTCGTATAATTATAATTATACGAGTAATTATATTATTAAACATCACATACATTGTTCTGCTCCCAAGGTTATGTTACTAGTTTAAGTACTTGTATTTTGGAAATCAGAAACAACGAAGTACCACAAACATCCATACCAAAGAAAATGTAGAAAATAACTTTTTTCTAATTCACCCGTCCGGGAATCGAACCCGGGACTTCGGAGCGAGCGCTACCTTGAAAACTGGTGTGTGACCGTGACCGCCACGGGGTCGTTTTATACGCCACTCCGCCACGGGGTCGTCGATCTTGATCTTGTCTTTCTTTACAGCCGAAATAAAAAAATAAATCTAATAAATTTTAGAGTATTCTGAGATTGTAAGTACTGGAGGTTTTATGTAAATAAATCAAACTCCAATATCTTAAGATGGAAAGAATTAAATAACATTATCGTTCAACGATGGCCACCGAAGCACTCTGTACTTTGGAAGTATTCCAACAAATCTCTCGTATAGATTCCGGATTTTTATTTATACTCTTAATTACAAATTTACTCCTAAGCAATACGATTGAGAAAAGAAAATGTATTTAAGGCATTTCCTTTTATTCTTATTTCATGAGAACATTTAAGATAAATATGTTTTAAAACTTTTTTTAAGCAATAAGATTGCTGTGTAATTTGAAAATGAGATCCTTGTAGAAAAATGTTAACTGCCTTAAGAATCCACTAAAATTTTAACTAAACTTTTTTGTCTATGAATTCAGCTTTGAGCTGTGTATCCTGTGTCCTTCCCAAAGTCTCAAACTAAATATATAAAAAATATTTTATCTGTAACGGTTTAAGTGTAAAAACGTTTCAGAAATATTTACTTTCTTATTTAATTGTAAGGGCTTCACGACTCTTTCAAAACCAGAAATGATCACTATATAGGTTATATATAGCACATAGGCTATAATTGATTTCAGAAACAGGAGTGTTCCCGTATGATTTTTTTAAATTCCACGCGTACAAAGTCGCGGGCAACAACTAGTACTTAACACTGGTGTCTTATGCGTTAAATCAAACGTTCCAAGTCTCCTTGAGGGTAACGTCAAAGGATGTGATGGTACTTATCTATGTAGGAATATAAAAAAAGAACATCAGCTGACGTCACTGACACTCTAGTATTGACATCTGGACACAACAGTAAAATACATGTAAAATAGGCACGCTCGTAGTATTTTTGCAGCAATAGTTTATGGTTTTGACACGTTGTGTGTGTCTTCGAGTAAATAAATTCAATCAAGTTTAAATTTGGAACGAAAATGTTTTCTGCGGAGTCGTTACATGACTTTGATTTCTTTTTCTTTCGTTAAAAAGAAAATTAAACATGATTATGCATCATTATGGCATTGTAAAAGTAAATTATAACTCATTTCCATTAAACATTTAGATTCGTTCTAACGACTGAATTTATTTCTAAAGGCATTTACTTTGCAGATACTAAACCACATCTGCAGCGACCATAATTCGAACAGCCGTTTTTTGCCGCTTTGATCGGGAAATAAAAAATGAAGTAAGTATACAAGGAGAAGGAAAATAAATAAAACGCAGCCTTCGTCATCTGAAAATGGCAAATGGAACTATTTGTCACAACGACGGGTAAGTAATCGAGGTTAGCCCGCGCTCTCGTATCTTTGCTCGATAAATTGTCTTTCATTTTGTATTGGCTTGACCTAGAACCAAACCGTTCATCAGAAGTGTTTGCGTAGGATAAATAAGTGCCGGAGACGGATCTGTGACCGCTTATAATATTTATTATGAAGTTCGTTTCGTTTTCAGGACTCTAACTTTTAGTCCTTTTAGTCAATAAGCCGAAGGTTATTTTCGAGTTTTATGTCCGTCGACTTACTTAGTGATTATTTGGTAGGGAAAAACATGGTTTATCAGTGATAAATGATTGGTATTGTTTATAGATTTTTATTTAATGACCTGAAAATTCGGCATATAAGAGTCTGGTTTAGGTAGTGCATATCTAAATATATTGCAAACACTTAATTATTCATACCAAGCTAGGTGATGTACGAGAATTTAGTGTCTAAACACTAGATTGGAATAGTTATCTACAGACTACTATAGGTACCAAATGCAGAGGTAGTCAGACTAGTTGCATTATAGCGCCGGCCCGCTCCAATTATGGCGCCTCTCCTGTATGCTTCTAATAAGATACCTATACTTTTTTTACCATTTAGGCGCCCTCTAGGATTTGGCGCCTGGAGCGACTGCTCCGTTCGCCGTATGGGCGACTTTAGTTATCCTTAGTGGTATGACAAAAGATTTCTGTTTAGTCTAAAGATGTTATTGGCACAGATGCCACACGGTACAAGTCGACCTAGAGTACATGTTCCTTTTAATTAGTGCTTTAAGTTTATATAAATACTAGTGGATCCCGCAAACTTCGTATCGCCTCTGAATAGTTTTTGACTTTGACGTCTTAAATGACTCTCATCTGACAATCAAATGACTGTCATCAAATAAGCGGGGTTGTAAAGTATGAAGAAATAATGTTTATAAGTTAGTTATTTTACGTTGACTTTTCTATGTTTTTAAAACTTATTATTTTATTCCTGACCAAGACAAATCCAATGAAACCAAAATTATAAAATCGGTCCAGCAGTTCTCGACTTATAAGTGGTGTAACTCACACGACTTTCTTTTATACATATAAAAATATATATATATAAAATATAAACTTTCATTTTGTAGCATTCCGTTCCCGTCTTCCACTAATTAGCTCTAGCCTGTTAGCATTAATTTTTAAGTAATTTTCTTAAAATTTTCTAAATTATAGGAACTTTTTATCTTTCTATTTCTATGGTCGCTTAAGTTTTGTGTAAATTGAAATCATGGTATGTTGAATCCAGATTTGGATTCGATCCTTTTAGTTAGCGAAAGGTAAAATTTTCCTTTAAAGGTAGACGGTAGTCGATTTTTAATTCAATGAACCGTATTCTCATTTTACACTTGTATTTTACCTGCCATAAAAAGAATTATAAAAAATATATTTCATTTTTTATATTTAACAATCTGGTTCTTATCTATCTATAAATTCTTATTATTACTATATCAACCCTGAAAATACTTTTTACAAAATAAATTCATCTTTTGGGTTACCTCGTGATTAGTGCATTTAAATAATCCTAAAATCAGAAGTCGCTATGAACTAAAAAATATATAAAGCTTCAGGTATGAACAAGTTATTATTAGTATTGAAATATGAATATCTTTTAGTACAAGAATGTACATTACATAATTAATGACTCGTAAATATGTTTACCTGCTCTGCACACTCAATGCATTAATCAGTAAATAACTATATACTGTCGAATGTTTGCACTAAAGGAAGTATTACGTCACCAAACAATAACATTGTACCTATACATATATAACGTGTTTTGAAAAAGCGGGAAACATAACAGTTGATATGTAAATGAGGAATCATTGAATTTATCTTTACTTCTGAAACTCTCCCGGTTTTCTGTAGTGACAAATGCCTCGTGTCCCGAGATACAAACAAGAGCAACTGAGAAACAAATCGTAATTTATTTCGGGAACAATTGTTTGCTTGTTTGTGACAGACCGACTTACATAAGGAAATTTTCAACAATTTAGTGAAAATAAATTTCAAGTTACACTCTTCGTCAACAAAACAATAGATTGGAATTGAATACAGATGTGTTATTGTAAGATTTAGGTAGCGGAATGTATCACAAATTACTCACATTATAAAGGTTACCAATAACAATATATACGAGTATTTCCCGAAAACAAGAAATTATATGTTGGCTTTGATTTGTGGGATATTTAAAATGTTAAAATGTTTGTGGGATAATTAATAATACAATGACATATTTAAGTATGTCGCTGTGAAGACAGGTAGCGATCACCGCATGGTCAGAGGCACATTAACACTTTCATGCGAACATGCTATTATCTGAGCTCGATGCGATTACGCACATATTTTTTTCATATAAACTGGATCGACGCCCAGAGACGGTCTGCTAAGAGCACGTGAATTTAGTGTTATGTTATAAAGCACTTACGTCATAGGACGTCAACGTATACATACGTCGTGCCAAAAAGTACAGATAAACATCTATACAATTCCCAACAACGTGTAATAACGTTGGCGTATACATATGATAATAAAGCCTTTATTTCCAAAATATTTACATTATACTGTGCTACACCTATTACAAAATGTATCTTATTTAGGCAAGCCTTATGGCAAAGGCCTCCTTCAACTCTTTCCACTGATTTCTGGCTGCCGCTACTCTTATTTCAAGGTAATATTTAAGTCATCCTCTCATCTTGTTACTTTACGTCTTCTGCTTCTAGTGCCGTCCCTTGGGTACCAAGTCGTCACCTGTTTGCTTCACTTTTCCGTTTTGCAACGGAGCATATACGTATAAATACTGAAGTATATTTACAAATATTGAAAAGTAATAAGAAAGCAATGACCATTGAAGTGATTTTAGAATAGTTACATTGTAATAACTACGTAAATAGTAAAAAAATAAGATTATGCGTAATATTATTCACTGCGGGCTGTGTGTGGACAGCAACGCACGCGCGCCTTCCCCTGCGGCTCGCACAGGTCAACGGAATGTATGACGTAACCTGCGCTGATTGACGTATAGTAACGTTGTGCGTCTACAAGGAGCGAATCACTGCCAGTGTATGGAGTCTTCAAAGATGTGTAAAATTTCCGACACGGTGTAGCACTACATTTTTAAGAGTTTGATGCGTTGTCGCACAGCAACCGAACTAATAGAGATTAGTATGAACAGGCGCCGTGCTACTACGTTGTGCTCAACACAACACTTATTAGCTGAACGTACTAATACGCTGTGCTTCACCACATCTACCACAATTTGACGTATACATACGTTGCTTGCGTGAAAGTGTTAAATATCGATGTAAAGCTTGAATGAGCGGGACTGATGAAATCCACGCTCTGACCAATACCGGCTCAAATTCAAAACCGTTTCGAAGCCCTTGAGAACAGCATCGATGTGGACGATCTATACAACATGGTGGTGGATACTGTCCGTCCGAATTCAAAGAAACTCTCCAGTCAGACTCTCCTACTCATGGATCAGAGGAACGAAATGAGGCTACAGAACTCAGCGGATGCCCATCGCTATCGGCAACTCAATAGACAGATATCTAAGTCTTTGACGAGCGACCTTAACTAATTTAATACCCGACGTATTAAAGAGGCTATTGAGCGAAACAAAGGCTCCAAGGTGTTCGCCAGAGATTTGTCCATTGGGCAAAGCCAATTGACGAGGCTGAAAACTGAGACAGGTAGCATTATTACGTCTACACCTGAAATCCTGAGGGAGATTGATAGTTTCTATGGACAGTTATATTCCACGAAAACATTTGTTGAAAGCAAGGCTAAAGACCTTAGAGCCAAGTTTACCCGACACTTTTCTGAAGATATCCCGGAAATCAGCCTGTGTAAGATTGGAATGGCTCTCAAGCAGCTTAAAAACAACAAGGCGGCGGTGATGACGGAATCACAACAGAGTTACTGAGAGCGGGCTGTAAGCCGATACTTAAGGTCCTCCAAAAGATCTTTAACTCTGTCATCCTCGAGGGCAAAACGCCAAAGGCATGGGGCAGAAGCGATGTGATGCTGTTCTTCAAGAAAGGTGACAAAACTCTCTTGAAGAACTACAGACCCATCTCGCTTCTGAGCCATATCTATAAGTTGTTTTCGAGAGTCATTACGAATCGTCTCACTCGCAGGTTCGACGACTTCCAACCTCTCGAACAAGCCTAGTTCCGAAAAGGCTATAGTACCATAGACCACATTCATACGCTGCGGCAAGTTATACAGAAGAGTATAACTTGCCACTTTACTTAGCGTTCGTGGACTATGAGAAAGCCTTTGATTCGATTGAGATCTGGGAGCACTGCCCAGGTCTCAATCTCCAAAGGTCCCAAATAGACTACAGGTACATCGAGGTGCTAAAGTACTTATACCAAAACGCCACCATGTCAGTCCGATCACATAACCAGAGCTCTAATCTGATCCAACTACAGCAAGGCGTGAGACAGGGAGACGTTATTTCTCCGAAACTGTTCACAGCTGCGTTGGACTGGAAAGGACGCGGCATAAACATCAATGGCGAGTACCTAACACACCTGCGATTTGCCGATGATGTAGTTCTTATAGCTGAGACCTTAGAAGACCTGAACATTATGCTCGAAGATCTTGGTAATGCTTCTCAAAGAGTGGGTCTTAAGATATACATGGACAAGACGAAAATCATGTTAAATGCCCATGTTGCACCCGCTCCAGTTAAAGTTGGGAACATTGCACTCGAAGTTGTTGACCACTATGTTTACCTGGGACAGATAGTCCAGTTAGGTAAGTCCAACTTCTAGAAAGAGATCTCTCGTCGAATCCAGCTCGGATGGGCAGCGTTCGGAAAGCTATTAGCTATATATTCGCGTCCAAAATACCTCAGTGTCTCAAGACGAAAGTCTTTGACCAGTGTGTGTTACCAGTAATGACCTATGGGAGTGAGACATGGTCGTTTACTATGGGTCTCATAAGAAGGCTCAAGATCACCCAGCGAGCAATGGAAAGAGCGATGCTTGGTACTTCCCTACTCGACCGAATCAGAAATAATGAGATCCCCAGGAAAACTAAAACAACCGACATCGCTCGAAGGATTGCATCGTTGAAGTGGCAGTGGGCGGGACACATAGCGCGGAGAACCGATGGCCGTTGGGGCGGAAAGATTTTCGAATGGCGACCGCGTACCGGGCGACGTTCCGTGGTCAGGCCCCCTACAAGGTAGACTGACGATCTGGTCAAGGTCGCGGGAAGCCGCTGGATGCGGACAGCACAGGACCAATCGTTGTGGAGATCCTTGGGGGCGGCCTATGCCCAGCAGTGGGCGTCGTTCGGCTGATATGATGACAATGACATTTGCAATATTCAGTGAGTTACAGCGACATTTTGATATTTGGATGCCGGCACATTCAAATAATAGCACCACCCTTTCTATTCTCATGAGTGTCGTAAGAGGTGCCTAAAGGAAAACTCGCAGAAGAAGACGGGCAGTAGCGTCATCTCTTTATAGATAGTCAAATCGCGATGGCCAACCCGCCTGCCAAGTGTGGTGATTATAGCACAATTCTCCTTTTAGAGATACCCATTTCCAGCAATGGACTGTTATAGGCTGGTGATGATGATGATGCTGCATCAACATCTTCTCGATAGAACCCAAGTGAACTCTTCGCGAAAATACAGTAAGAATAGATAAGTCACCACCATTTATGTCGTAGTTTTTTGGTGTTGTAGGTACCTACTAAGCGGCAGCAGCTATCTATCTCTCTACCTACATTTTGTCAGACATCAAGTTTCCATAGAAGTCAACCATTGTCAGAAGGTACAACTTTTTTTTTATAATTCCTAAGAATACTTAAGACAAAACTACATCATAAAGATAGGAAACACTTATCTTCAGGATTAAACACGTAAGAATGTATATAGCAGGGAATTAAAAAATGTTAGCACGTTCATCCCTTTGCTGTTATCATATGAAACACACTCCCAAAAATACAACACAACATCCGTTCTTCGTGGCAAAACAAATCCGTTATTTTCAATTATGGCCGCATGGAGACACATAGCCGACGCTAAACCGATACAAATGGATCATAAATGGGCGAGTCCCGTATCACGCCCCAAGGAAGGCTAGCCTGCCCTTGGGGACCACAACTGCCTCGTTTTTCATTTACAGCCCATTAAATCTACAGTTCCCAGGCTTATGCGATGGCTATTACCCCAGTCATAAACATATACGGAGTCCATAAAAAACGCAGGCTTACTGCTGGCTATGATGCTACCGATATTAGATCGCATAGATTAATTACGGAGAGGGAAAATTGAGAAATCTTTCTCCATTGGGACCGAAAGAGGGAGAATAACGGCAAGATTGTGGTTTTATCTATCTCTGTTTAGATCTAACTAAATTGTATGTTTATTTTTAGATGTATAAGATAGGTTCTGTTAGATGCTATAAGAGTTCTTTATTCAAAGAACGACCTTTCGGTCTAACGGACTGTGGAACGAGGGCCACAAAAGTTGCGGCTGCAGCTAATCCCGCAATCGGTATCTAAAAATTAAAAATCCTTTTAGTAAAACAAACATTTACATGTGTATGTGTGTGTTTGAACATAGACACAAACTAACATATTTGGAATATTTAGGGAATATCTCGTAAGAACAACATAACACTACTTCGAACTAGGTAACTAGTTGTTTGGAGGTTTGATTAAATAAAATGAATTTATTACAAGATCCGGTAATATTTCAGATTTTATCAGAATTTTTAAAACTTGAAAAACATAATATTTAGCATTTTAAGGTATCCTAATCTATTAACGCATTGTGAGTTCATCACAAATCAAAGAATTCTCATCAGTTTTTTGTAGCCAATTATTTCATTACTTTATCTTCTGTTCGGAATTCGGGTATAGCACTTGCCCAACTACTCGTATACTAAGTAATTTGTCTCCGGCGTCTCGCCCTCGGCGATTTATTAGAATGCTCTAGATTTATTCACTTTTCCTGTTTCTTGCTTTGCAGATTAAATGACTTTAACATTTGTCTAGTATTTTTTGTTAGCATTAGGCTGATGTTACGACGTTCTGTTGTTTTTATGTTTTCAATTAACATCTTTACAATAATTTATACGTTCTACGAGTAATCATCGACTAACAAATTACTGTTAATTTTAGCCAAATGATTTTCAACTGAAGTTTCAGTGCATTCTACCTTTATAAATTGAGATCAATAGAAATTGAGGTCATAATTATGGCGATTTGGTTTGATACGTTTTTTTGTAAATTGTTTATGTATTTGACATAAATACACGATGTTTGCGAAATTAAATCACATGACAGGAGAAATAAGTGTGTAGGCCTTTTCATCAACATTTTTATACTTACGTCATTGCCAGAACTGTATTTGTATTTAAAATATCAAAGTGGCATAAAACAATAAATAAGTAGGTATCGATTTCTGATGTCTGAAATGAGGCTTTCTACTACATTTTTATCACTAGAATTATTACTATTTCACTGGAATTAATAATTAATTAATTGCTAGTAATAATATTGGTTGTTAAAATCAGTTAAAATCAGTTTTATTTCTGCAAATAGGCCCCTGAAGGCGCTTTTACACGTCACAATATTTAAACCTACCACGTTGTGGTTATTTAAGGGTAACAGATTATTACTATTAACTAACATTTTTTTAATTCTTTGCAGATATGCTATATAGAAAAAATGGACATATTTATAGGTACCGAGTTTAGAATTTGTTCTTTGTGTTGTCAATTGAAAAGCAGACGTATTTTCGACAAGTTTCTGCTAACGTTTAACATGAATCGACGGTTCACTTGGTAAACAAGAGCACGAAAAGGCCACTCTATAGCGATATCGCTAACTGAAACAGTCGTAAACTAAGTGCTTTCGCAAATAACTCAAGCGAAATGTCACTACTTTTTTGTAGGATGTTGTCGTGTGGTAATCGACAATTCTTTTCGTCAATACACATAAAATATAACATAAAGGTGTTCTTTGAAACAAACATCAAAGATATGGTTTGTTTGGTTTTTTGGATAAATGTTCTCGCTCTCTTCTAAAGTAAACCACTTTAGTGAATTCAAATAAAAGTCAACGAAACTTTGTCTCCACTAACTACTTTGATAATGAATTCAGTTTATAACCTTTGACGTAGGCAAACAAAATTACTTTTCAGTCAATTGTTAATGTTATTATAGGATCACATTCTGTGATTTGAGGTTGAGGTAACTCTATTATCGTGTTATGCGAAATTTCCTAATGTTGCCATTATATTTAATATTTGTAAACTAGGGACCAACCTAATCCCAAACGAGCGAAGCCGCTGGACATAGCTAGTGCAATAATCGGTTCACTAATGTTTGACAAAAAAACGAATGACAAAGGATAATCTTTAAAATAACTTAAAAAAAACTATATTTTATAAAAACTATATTTATAGCAAATATATTTATTTACTTTAATGTATCGCTTGACAAAATACTGATTAGGCAAATGTTTTACTTGGTAAACATTTCCAATGTTAAACTAACATCCAAAAAATATTTATTTGAAAAAGTACTACGTTTAAAAAAATAGTGTTTTCGTAAAATTACGGTAGCCTGTCACTTAAAAAAAATATAATTAAAGTATCCACTATAGTGTTTTGTCTTTGTTCTCACAAGGTCAGAAGGACATAAGACTTTGCAATATTTAGAATGCACTTTGAATACGAAGCTTTAAGCTTTAAGCGTTAAACGAACGAAGAAACTATATTGAAATTAAACCAAAAGTGTTATTATATTTCGAAAAAGCAGCCAGCTTAAGCCTGCCATTAAATTTTTTAATTATAAATTTACATGATTGCCATTTTCATCTGGGACAGATGATCAGATTTACAGGTAATCTAAGCCTACAAATTTAATAAAATTGGTAGATAACCCTAACCAAGTGATAGGCAGAATGATTCTGGCACTCGCCGCGCTGCGCCGCGGCAAACTTGATCGCTCGGGTCATGCGATTTGTGGCCAGAACTCTAGCCTAAAGCCATCTCAGTTCAATAGACCTATATCTGACTAAAGACTGATAATTTCTGTATTTCCAACATTTTGGTAACAAGGATGCAATTATCGAGCATTGCATTTTGTCAAATCTTTTAAAAGCTGTACGTTGTTTCGTCAATTTGAATAATTTTAAAAATATTAGTTTGCATAGTGATGTTATGATGAAATGAAATTTTGTCTTTGTTTTTTTTGTCAAGAGAGTTATAGAAAGTAGCACTTTTTCAAAATTAAAGTTTTCAAACGAGGTTTGGTTTTTATTATAGTCAGAGAGTGAATTTTGTAAAGTTTGTTTCGTTTAGAAAGTGGTAATATTTAAGCTGAAATTTCATATCAGAGTCAGAAGGTTAAAATTAAAAGAGCCCATACCAATTCAACATCAAGATGCTAATAACAATGAAATAGCTCACGCTCAAAATTTCAATGTGACATCTTGACCCACATGTAGTATTATAAGCTGTTCTTTTTACGATTAGTTTTGTTTATCTGATAAGTGTTACATTTTGATTTCTCCGAATGAGTATGATAGGGTTATTTCTGTATGTAGGTACACAATACGTTTTGTTAGATTTAGGGTTATTTTCATATCGATGTCTTGTGCATTTATTCAACAAATTTATAATTCTACTAATATTTACAAGTTTTCTTTTTTTGTTACAAAATACCAGAGACCCAATTTTGAAAAGATATATTTGTTTAAAGTTTTTTCTACTCACCGTCGCACAATGAACCAGTACATACCTATATATGTTTGTAAAAATTTAACTTTTTCAAGTGTAGTTTTACGTAACGTTATTTTTAAAACGATTATTTGCTATTGGTTTTTTGTCAAATGACGAGACATCACAAAAATCATAGTAGGTACATGTCAAAATATATTAGCACTTTAAGAACATTCTTATTAATTGAAATATTTTTTGGTTATCTTGTTTATCAGTTATTCTAAAGATTATGTAGATTACAAACAAATACATGTTTAACGTTTGCGATATTTAATATGATAACAACAAAATTAAAACGTAAACATATCAACTCATAATTTATCGTTCTAAGTAAAGTAGTAAAATACCGCAGAAAATATGATCAGGACAAGTCATGCATGCCGATTCCGCAGTTGTACGGATACGTTACCTAACTCGTACAAAATTTATGTGGATCGAACAAGAGCAATTTAAACTTTATCGTATCTCTCATAGGTACTGCGGCTTCTATCGCACTACAACTGTTGTTTGTTGTTAACACGTTGAGCACGTCTAGAACTAAGTTGCCGTAAAAAGGAACGCAACGCTTACTCGAGCTCGTATTCTCAGTAGGTATTCTCTTTTGTCTGAACAACTTCCCTTTTTTTGGCGCCATAAATGGTAAAAAAACAGTACTTTTTGCCGTCTAAATATTGGATTTATAACACATTAAACATTGATTTCAAATACTTAGTACAACGTTATTTTTTAAGAATCAAAGCAGGCACTTTAGCTTATAAATATACGTATCTTGAGGCAATGTAATAATCAATCTAACAGTCTATAAAACCACTGAATAATGCAGTAGCTATGTAAAAAGGTTCATTACAATTACGAACTTAGCTATATAAAGAAGAAGAAAAAAGAGATATGTATCAGATTTTTAGTAACAAAAAAACACTAAAAAGTACAAAGTAACACAAGAACAATGTTTTATTTTAAAACCTATTTACGTACTTACAATATTATTTTAACTACTAACAACTAAACAGATCGAAGTCGTTGCTGAGCCAAATAGAATAGGAGTATGAATCACTACTGAAGTGATTGCCGCTCGCCAACATAGCAATTTTGTTTAAATTCCACATTTGATTTGTTTCGTTTGTAGTATTATTTTTGTATTGTTTGGGCTCAGCACAGACTTCAATCTGTTAAGTTGCTATTAGTTAAAATAATATTGTTAGTACGTAAATAGATTTTAAAACAAAATATGGTTCTTGTGTTATTTTGTACTTTTTAGTGTGTTTTTTGAAGTCGGTTCAATTTTTTATTGAAAAATAATTTATTAAATATAAATATAAAATCTTTTTAGTGTTAAATAAATTACTCAATTATTAATCCTCTGTTCGCCGGTAACAGTAACCTACATAAATAGTGATGACGACTTCTAGATGAAAACGTATGAATTGTTTGAGAAACTCCCTCCCTCATCGCTATAGAATCTTAAGAATCCTCCTCTAACTCCTAACTGCTTAGGAGTTTGACCTTCCATCATCAGCTCACGTGAATAACCTGAAGGAAGACAACTATCTGACTATACGCGCCTATGATATTTAAAGAATAATCCACCTACTCCTAACCGTTAAGGAGTTGTACCTTCCATCATTAAGGAGTTTGACCTTCCATCATCAGCTCACGTAAATAACCTGAAGGAAGACAACTATCTGACTATACGCGCCTATGATATTTAAAGAATAATATTCCGACTCTAACCGTTAAGGAGTTGACCTGGAGTTGACGCAAATACTGAAAAACTTTAAGAAAGATATGCAAAAATGTAATACGTGCTTATAAAATTTGAGGGTTTCTCTCGATTTTCCCAGATTCCACCATCAGATCATGACTTCGTTAAAATGAGACCGCACGAGAAGCACAAGCTTTCAAACAAAAAATATTTTTTAAAATCCGTACAACCATTTCAAAGTTCTGAGGAAACAAACATAAAAAAAGAAATATATACAGTCGAATTGAGAACCCCCTCATTTTTTTGAAAGTGGTTAAAAATACAAAGTAAAATACGAATATCACTGTATTGTACATTTAAAAAAATAACGGCAATCATTTTCCGGGAAAATCTTAGGAAAGTTATGGGTTATGTCTGAGGCTAGCACCTATTCATTTCAAATGAAATATATTAAAACCCGGCTAGGAATTTATGAGGGCTGTCATACTGGCGCCTGTTTTATGGTCACTGTCGAGATCGTAGATAATCTAGTATTGTTTAGGTGAACCAAGGTGAACCCTAATGTATTTTTTGTTTTGTTGAATTACAGGTGCATATTAAAAAATACTAGGTATAAAGGTACAGTTATTCAGTTATATTAAGTTCGATCTAAACATACATTACCTACATATTAAAATGTATGCTTGTAAAAAAATATTAATTATATATTACGACATTCTAGGTCTATAAATTCATTTAAGACTCCTGATCGACAGTTTTATAGTACCTATACCCGAGCCTAGATGTAATCCTTACTAATATTCTAGTACGCATCAATTAATCATCGCAATTAATCATCTTTTTTTTACCTCTACGAGGCTGTAGCATTTGGTATGAATTCATCTGCTTGGTTCCGATATAAACAGACTAGACAGTCAATAATGTGTTTTCATTTGCTCCGTTTTTCACTGCAGAAGAAAAAGTACGGAACCCTAAAAATAGCCTCATAAACATATCTTCGCGTCTGTTCATATTTAATATTACTAATACGCTGTTTTCGAAAATGTCATATCATATCAACATTCAGATTTGAATTATCTGTTTTCATATCCTGTATCAATACAAACTAGAATTTGTTAGGGTAATATACGGACGCAATTTCCTCGTGCCTATATATTCTTAAATCGTTTTTGCTATTGGTCGTGGAGTTTATTATCCTTTTGCGTTTGAACTCTGACTAGATGACTGATTTTAACGAGTTTTTATTTTATTGTGATCTTAAACAAAAACAGACGTACGAAAAGAAAAAAACAAGTTTGGTTGGTAACGGTGTAAGGCTAGAATATATTTTCAAGTGCCATATTATTATAGTTTAGTGTATTAAGTCATATTTCATCTACATCACGCTATAACGACAAAATTATGCCAGCATCCTATTTTGGATCCTCATGCTACGGATCCTTTGACAACACGGCTAAGTAATTCACCCCATGCAAATTGTATATAAACCGCCTAGCTAGGCAAGTACGTGAATGAATGCGCCATTCAATTGCTCGCTACATTATACATTACGCCAGGAGTTGGCAACCTGTGGTGGCTAAATTATTTTAGTTCGTTAATTGAAAAACTTGTTATGTTTGAACATTTGAATATTTTGCAGGATTGTTTTTTTTGCTTAGTGCGAATAGCAGAGTTTGGAAACTGGGTTTGGTATTATCGTAGATGTTATTTTGTTTTCATTATTATTTGTTCATTATTTCATGAAAAGTATTTGAATTACTTATAAGATAGGTTTACATTAATTTACGTCTTTTACGAGTATAGCACTAAATCTCTAAATATCATAGATACGAGTAGGTACTTATAACATGGCAGAGTCGTTTAGCGCTTGATGCTTATAAATAAAGCTGTAGCCCGCGACTTTATCCGCGTTAATTTCTGTTATTATGATCGCGATTATTTTTGCAACATTTTTCACTGATGCTTCGCTCCTATTATTGGTCGCAGCGTGATATAATATAGCCTAAAGCCTTCCTTGATAAATGGACTATCCAACACAAAAATAATTTTTCAATTCGAACCTGTGTTTCCTGAGATTAGCGCATTAAAACAAACAAACTCTTCAGCTTTATAATATGAGTATAGATATGACTCAGCCATATTAAGTTTTCAATCCTTTTAAACAAATGTGTTTCAAAAGTTTTCCATATAAAGGAGTTGTGTTATTCAACATCATAAAGTGTGGAGTCTTCGTTTATTTATAGTGGCGGAATACAAAAAATAAATACGCCTACTTTTTGGCATGAAATGTAATCAGTGTCACTAGAGGTCACTAGTTATAGTCTTGAGTCTTGAGTAGTACTTTGGCCCGTCAGTCAAAGGTTGTTTTTTGATTCAAAGTCGACTCAATAGCAAATGAGGAAAAAGAAACGCGTTCTCATTGTCAGGCGGTATTTGACTTTTTCCCGTTGATACGTTTGTCATCGATGGGAGCTGGTCTGACATCTGTCACTTAGTTCCATGATCTCAGGTCGCCGATAGCGCTGCGTTTACATTATAATATACAAAATACCAGCAATGTTTTTTTTCGAATTAGATAATAAAATACTAGCTGTTGCCCGCAACTTCGTACGCGTCAATTTCTGTAATTATGATCGCGATTATTTTTGCAACATTTTTCACTGATGCTTCGCTCCTATTGGTCACAGCGTAATGTAATATAGCCTAAACCCTTCCTCGATAAATGGACTATCCAACACAAAAAGAATATTTCAATTCGAACCAGCACTTCCTGAGATTAGCACGTTCAAACAAACAAACTCTTCAGCTTTATAATATTAGTATAATAATAAGGGCTCATTTTTAAGGGGCGACTACCATGTACATACCTTGTATTTTAAGGAATTCCCGAAATTTGATTTTGGTACTGTTGCAAGCGCTATGATAACGGAAAAACTTATTTGTGATATATGTTACAAAACCCTGAAATAATGAACTATGATACTATAGAAAATAGATGGCTTAATAAGTACGCTATGGAAATATTTCTTTGGATCAATTTATTTTGCATGCAGTCACATATAAATCTCTAAAATGTTGATGGCAATTCTTGATTACCTATGCTACGAATAGTATTAATCTTTTACAAAAATGTTTCCTTGTAAAAATACACACTTGATTTTTTATGAATGATAATATAATATACCTAATAGTTTTATAATGATATTTCGAAAATGTTGCAGAGCCCTGCAAATACAATGTAGCCTTTGAGGCAGGCGGTTGCGGTTGAATACATCATCAGTTCAAGTTGTACCCGATCATGTTTCCATTTCCCATTTCGAAGAACTGCAGGTATAGTTCGGTACATTGCAAAAGGCGGTCTTCACAGAGCATTGTATTCCGGTGTGTAATTGCGAACCGATACTCACCTACTGTCCCCTTTTGTAAAGAGGAAATAGTATAAAAGAGGCAAGGAACTTTTATATTACAATTAGGCTTGTACCGACTAGTCGGGAAAGCCGACTGACTAGTCGGCCTGTTTTTTACTCGTATTAATATACTTAAAAATTGATGAAATTTAAATCTTTGTTGTTATTATTTTTTATTACAGAATCAATTTTACAGTGTTCTTTCAGTGCAATCTAGAACAGGATAGGAAATTAGGAACCATTCGTTCGATACATTAACTAATTGGACTTAGATCCAGACATTAACAACTTACAAATTGAAACACTTCTTTTGACTTAATAATACTGAACAAAAACTAGAAAAAGTTATTACTAAAAATCTTATTGTGACAACAAGAAGTAAAAATGAATAAATTCTACTACACTACAGCAAACGAAGAATTAAGATAACAATCAAATAAAAGAAGGCACTTATCATTAAAAATGGCAAAGCAGTGTGATTAGAGCATGTTACTCTAATTACGAGTATTATAACCTAAAGCAATAATGGGCTTGGCCGGCTAGTCGGTCTTTTTGTAGCCGACTAGTCGGCCAAAGTGATAGTCGGCCTATCTCTAAAAAAATACAATGATAACAAACTCCGTGGTGGTGTGGTGTGCACTGTAAATAATAATAATAATAAATTGTTTATTTCGGATAACTTAATCCATATGTGGGTTAGTAATACAAAAAATAACTTAATCTAGTTAGTTTTGTTTAACACACACTATAAAAAGAATAAGCGCAGACGGCCTATCACCTCCGTGATAGGCCGTCACGTGACTGTGCATACCTGGGATTGATTTCCGAACGTGTTAATGTAAAAAAAAGTAATTTTATATATTTTTCAGTTCTGAGTTTTTGAGGAACCTTCGTTGTTACTGATTTCTACTAAACAAGTGCCTAAAAACGTTACTTATTTTGGGATCAGCACAATGTACCTAGGTATGTGATGTTGTCACATTTACGAGTATTTATTATTGTTTTTGACCGTGTTGTGCCTAAACTAGAATAGCACTACCCCTTCTTAATATGGATGTTGTAAGAATAATACCTAAGAGGCAATGAAGAGTGTACTGCCAGAAAGCGGTCGCCCGCCGCCTGCCAAGCGTAGCGACACAGTCGCACTTATGGCGAAATACTCCTTATGAAAAAGACCTAATTTTCAGAGGACTAAAATACGGGGATAAAAATACTTGTGTTGTAATTTCATCCTGTATGTGTCGTGTGGTGCACTTTAAAAGAATAGCATCACTAGAATAATCTTTTTATATGGATGTCGTAAAAGGTTAATAAAGATGTACTGCCAGAAGGAGGCAGCAGCGTCTTCCCACTACCATTGCCCAAACTGCATTGAACTGACATAGGCTGGTGGTGACGTCACGGCTATAAATCATCATACAGAAACATTGTGTATGGTATTTGACACAGAACATGGAAAAAGGTTAGAAAGGTTATGTAGGCGGGGCAGGCGCGCCACAGAGGTTATGAAATACGAGCAAATGCTTGTAATGGTTTCTTTTGACAAAAGAATTTGCTTGATTTGCGTATTTTGAACTCGTTTATGTGTAGTGAGGTACAAGCGGCGACATCGGTTCTCATGAAAATGGCACACGACAGCCTTTCTAACCTTTCTCCATGATCTTTGGTAATTGATATCAGTAAAAAGTTTTTATGTAGTATCACTATTCATATTGGGTACAGTCGAGGAATTTAACTGTTTTAATTTCACTGGTAGGTAATAAAACTAATCAGTCATTCGAGTCATTTATTTGAAATCATCAGTCTTATGATCTTGGCAAAATTAAAATTTTGTAATCTTGCTAAACTATTTTATTATTTGATTGCACAATTGTTGCATCTTGTATATGAACTGTGTTCCTAAGGTAGCCAACTAAATGGGAATCGTAAGTGTAAAGATAGGGACATTGCAGAAAACAATTTCGCCGCCAACTGACCAGGCGAGAATACAAAGGATTCAATTTACCTCACTCACGTACCACCTACACATGAATGTATGTAAATTTTTATGTTTGCACAATAAAATGTAAATAAATCCAGTAACTTCCGAGAGCCTCCCTTGAATATTACAGGACGTGTCAGGATAACGAATTTGGGGACGGAACGAATATTATATTTATTTTCTTGGTCGAATTTATAACACGTACAAAAGGATCCGGCCACCAATCTCACGGGAGTTCGTGGGAACCAAAATTATACATTTTATTGAATTAATTTGCAAGGCAATGTGCACTTACAGTCAAAGTTAATGAGATTTTGTTTCAAGTCATACGCAGTCACAACCATAAAAAAAAATATTTCAGATGTTTCAGATTAAATTTACAGTATCTATTACGTTTTAATTTGTATGTAGGTACTAACATTGACATATTTGTAGGTGTTTGAATATCTTCTTAGTGTTTCAATAATAAAAGATTCAAATTAAAAATACCATTCCCAGAATAAAAGTTTCGACTACGTATGTGTGTTGGATTCGAAACTACATACTTCCGCTTCCGGTACTCTCCTCGAACTATTGAACTACTTACCAAGACATTGTTTGTACCAATGAGTGTAGCAGGCTATCCGTTGTTATGATTAGACTAACTTTCCAAAATGTAAAAAATCACTCAAGAAATGTTTAAGAAATAACATGTTTCTTACATGTTCCTTTTAATTTTTTTTATGATACATACTCGAACGCAACAGATAATTATCATTAATTTGTTGTTTAAGAGGTGTTTGCTTGTGCTTTGTAAAAATGTATTTTCTGTCAGCCCCAAGGACGCAATTGCTACCCCTCTCACTGGTAGGTATATTGCTTAATCATGTGTTCATCCTTTGAGAACCAAGTATTTTCGCAAGACAATTTTATTTTGCAACTATTTGTTTACAAACACTATGTCCCGTGCTTGACTGTAGGCAAACAAAACATTCACAATAACAAATAAGTACAACAGCGGCCCGGTCCGTATGCATGAAACAAAACAACGAACCGACGCAGGCTAAATTGAAAAATGTTTCAGTTTTAGCGAAAATTGAAAAATGTTCGACGACAATCCGGGCGACATGATGACGCTTGACGGCACCCGTGAATTGTATGGAAGTGCCGATATACCTACCTGGGGTTAGACCAGAAAATTGAACCAATTTCACACGCGCAAGTGCTTGAAAATATTTTCGAATGGTGTTTATACTTAAATGATTTTAAACTTTCGCGATTTGAACACATATTATTTATAGTACACTAACGGGTCGTTATCGCGTTAAATATTATGAAGGTATAAATACCTATTTATTTACCCGACGTTTCGACTGGATTGCACCAAGCCGTGGTCACGGGCCGACTGATGACAGCTCAACGACGTCTTCGCGAATAGCGGGGTTCAACACCTACCCCCAATTGATCTTGATTATTTTCATTTTTCGCTATAAAATCGGTATGACACACAACACTGACAGTATCTTCAAATATAAATAGGTATTTATACCTTCATAATATTTAACGCGATAACGACCCGTTAGTGTACTATAAATAATAATGTGTTTATACTTTTTTTCTATTTTATATTCATGTGGTAGAGTAGCAATGACAGTATTTGCGCTGGATAGTCATAATGCTTTTAAGAGATGATTTTTCAGTAGCACTAAAAAAAGATAACTTTTTTGCTTGCTGTAGGTATTTTACATTAAACTTTTATGGGTTAAAAGCTTGTTTTGATGCATTTTGCATTTTTTGCAGTAAACCGCTGGATGCGGATAGCCTGCGACCGATCGTTGTGGAGATCAAGGAGTAAGGGAAACGACCCCTTATATACTCCTAATATGATGATAATATTTTTTTACAAATAAACGAAACACAACATAGGACCTAAAATTTACGGTTGCTACTTTAATTACTCTATATTGCCTCCTTAATACCCATAAAATTAGCAGTTAGGCTAGTTGTTTATGTACATAAGTATATTGAGATTTCATTACTGAAATATGTAATTATCAGTCCACATTACTTCATTCATGTAGGTCTCTGAAATCATCTAAAAAAAAACCGCCAAGTGCGAGTCGAACTCGCGCACGAAGAGTTCCGTACCATTGACTAGGTAAACAACGCAGTAGGTACATAGGTACATTTAGTTTATGTAGTTTCTACCTGTTACTATTTATTGATATCGAGTAAAAACAGGCAAAAAATGGCATCGTTCGTTGGGGAGCCCCCCTTAAATATTAATTTTACATTAATTTTATTACTTATTATTAAAGTAAAAATACAACTGAGTATTTTGTGAATATTTCAAGTGCCTACCTGTTACCATTATTGATATTGAGCGAAAAAAGGCAAAAAAATCTCGTTTGTTGCATAATATATGGGATAATATTTATTTATTTTATTTTGTTTTTATTATTTGTTGTTATTGCGGCAATAGAAATACATAATTTGTGAAAATATCTCTACCTTTCGCGGTTCTTGAGATACAGCCAGGCCCCCAATTCCACTAATTTACAAATGGCTCAATAGAATCGCAATTGTATATTTTGACACATTTAATATGGTAGTAATGTCAAAATATACGATTGCGATGCCATTACGATTGTATTGAGCCATTTGTAAATTAGCAGATTTGGGGCCCTGGTGACAGGCAGACGGACAGATGGACAGACAGCGAAGTCTTATTCATAGGGTCCCGTTTTTACTCTTTGGGTACGGAACCCTAAAAAGGATCGCCTCATTAGTCGCGTCAGCGGTCAAACACATCAAACAAACATCGTTAGAAATCTGAAACTTAAATGTTAGACTAACGTTTTAAGGCGACTACTAGAGCTAAGTGCTGCCCCCAATTGATTTATTTTTATTACTTCTAAACAAAATCATTTCTCAAAAAACTATAACAGTATCATTTTAGCAAATGACCTCAACTTAGCATTTATTGAATCACTGTTAACTGCTTTTCATTCTGGCATTCTTTTTGTATTGTACTTTATTGCTAAAAGCGAAAAATTTGCGTCAAATTCGGCTTTATAAATAACCAAATGAAAAGTTTACGGTGGTTCAACAAAGACTAGAGGTAATTTGCTAAAACGATACTGTTCTAGTTTCTTGAGAATAGATTTTGTTTAGAATTAATACAATTAAATCAATTGGGGCCAGCACTTAGCTCTAGTAGTCCCCTTAAGGAAATAAGAAAAAGAAAACCAGTTTTCCTCCAATGCATGGTTCACCGGTTAGTCGTCATGGTTTTTAATACAATTTAATTACACACTATACTTATTTGTCTAATGTAATAAACATAGTAATATCATAGGGAAAGACATATACGAGTACTTCTTTCCCTATGGTAATAGGTACTTTCCTTAACATCACAGTTTTAATACTATTTATTTGGTAGGGTAGGTATTTAGGTTAACTAGTCAAGGAAGGTTTTATCGGCTTTTCGATAAACAGTCGTCTCTACGATTTGTGACAGGAGCCGCGCGGTGCGAGTTGAGCGGGGCAAAACGCTCGCTGACACGTATCCCGGATCAAGCGTTTGATATTTCTGGCATCCGAACAGAAAGGCATAATACAAACGTCAAACGGGTTTAATGGAAAAATGTGAATGGTTCACTGAATTCCGATGCATTCGATTTTTTTAAAATTCAGTGACATTCCAATTAAAAGTTCATACCACTTAGGGTGTCTTAGGTGAGAGACAGAAAATAACCGGCCAAGTGCGAGTCGGACTCGCGCACGAAGGGTTCCGTACCAAAAAGGCAAAAAAATGGGATTTTTGTATGGGAGCCCAAGCTCTTAAATATTTTTTTTTTGTTTTTAGTATTTGTTGTTATTGCGGTAACAGAAATACACAATTTGTGAAAATTTTAACTGTCGAGCTATTGCGGCTCTTGAGATACAGCCTGGTGACAGCAGAGCGACGGACAGACGGACAGATGGACAGACTGCGAAGTCTTAGTAATAGGGTCCCGTTTTTACCCTTTGGGTACGGAACCCTAAAAAAGTAGTTTGAATAACAAATCGATTATTAAAAAGGGATTTGCTTATCATTAACGGTAATGACCAAGTGCGTTTTGAAGAAGGGTGCTTTAAGGCAAGTGAATAACTTTTCTGCCAGTTGGTAAAGAAGACTAAAAAGACTTTCAAGCGACATTAACCGAGACCAATTTTAATTACTCAGATATTTTTCTGAAAAATACGGTCGTAATTTCCTTATAACCACTGTATGGGTTGCTTTATAATAATTTTAGCAAACCTGCTGCCATTGAACTATTAAACGAGTTCTAAAGACGTAATCATATTTGTCCGTAATAGGATTACTTCCTTTTTTTTCTTCTTTTCTTTCTTTTAAATACGTCATATAAGTTAGCCTAAAATTTAAAAATTATATGAGATTTTTCACCTAAGATACCTTTTTTCGGTCAAGATTCATTCTTCAAAGGAAGAATTGTACAGGTAAATAATATCTGGCCTGTCACATGAAACCGTGTTCGAAAAAGTAATTAGCCGACAAGGTGATAGCGGAAACCGACGCCAATAATTACATATCTAACCCTGAGCGGCCCTTTGACCCGTTCGTCTTTCAGAAGCCCGGGGTAGGTAACTAGAGATGTGGCGTGATAATGAATTTCCAAATGTGATATAAGGTACAGTTAAAACGCACAACGACCCAAAAGAAAGAAAGAAAGTTAAAACTAAAGATGGTACTACTTTATTGAGTTAAGTTTGTTAGCGCTAACCTATCTTACTTTCGAAACTTTTCTGTTCGAATTTTAATAATTCGAAAACGTTTTAGCAAAGTTTTGAATACCATATATGTTTTAATACATAATATTGCAAATAATCTATTTGTTTTATAGAGGTTTCATTTTCCAGAACAACTGGTGCCTGATTATTAAAACACTTTTTTTCTTTTCACAGTTGTTTTGCATACAATAATATTAATTTCTAGATGTATTAAAATTAAAGATCAAAGTAACCTTTTCCCTATTTTTAAAATCACACTTTTTTATTTGTGAACATGATTTATTCATCGGAATAAAACCAAGTAAGTTTGTATCGTCTTATTTATTTTTGTTGAATAAATTAATCGGAACATGCATAATCGTTGTTAATAAATTTGTACTACTTATATCATACCTAGTACTATTATTATATTAATTTTTGAAATTTCTTCAAAATACTTTATTTTACTTAATATTTTCCTTTAAATCGATGTTTTTTTTATTTTTTACATCCTTATCAACGCTAATAAAAATAGAACTCGCCGTGGTACTCGTCTGCCCAATACTAGAGTGTAATTTAAAAGCCGGAGACGCGGAGGGAAAGCTGCCTCCGCCCACTGCAATAAAGCGCAATCACCCGTGCGAGCCGTAGCGCTAACGTAGCGTAGAGCTGCGAAAGCGAGCGTGGGTACTGAGATTTGCTGCGCAAGGATGGAGAGGCTGCACTTCCCGGAGACGAGGAATCTGTAATGCATGTGTGCTTGCTTGCATGTTTGCTTAAATAATTGCTTGCTTGCATATACTAACTCTATTGCTTGTAAACATGATTGCCGGCATTCTTGCCTGCTTGCTTACTTGATTGCATACATGCATGATTGCTGGCATGCTTGCTTGCATGCAACAAAAATATGGCAAGCCGTTTTCGGGTTTAAACAATTCGGTTTTTAAATTGGTAACCAAAGACACCCATAATATCACATAAATAAGTTACTTATGGATTTCTCATACATTGACATTATTCTCACCAAGTGACTTTACCACCTTTATCTTATGTTATGACTAACCTTCAATAATAGTCTGAATTATGAATTATTATTTGACGACCATTTGGATTAGTGGCAGTAAACGCTGCTTCTGAGCCATGGATTGCGGGTTCGATCCCCAAACAGTAAAAATATTTGTGTGCATGAACATGTCTGTTTGTACTAGCCTGAGCGTTTTCTATGTACATATTATAAGTATATATTTACAGAAAAATATATTTATGTAAGTTGATCGGTTGTCTAGTACCCCATACGACAAGCTTTTTAGCAGTAGCTTAGTTTAGATGGCCCTGTGTGGCCCAGTGTGGCATGTCTGAAAAAAATATGATGTCAGACTTTTCCAAGACTGCATAAACCTGGAACAAAGGCTTGATGTGCCTTATGTAACACTGCTAGAGCTTCCTTCCAGAACCAAGTTAATTTTAATGGACGCAAATGAAAAGCCGGGGCCCTTGCTTAGTATTCGGACTTCCACACCGCTACAAAATCTGGGTCGTCGTAAATAATAAGGATACACAGAAAATATTAACTTTTGAGGAGGACTGACAGATCTGTTGCATATAATCTCATAACCATGTCGAGTCTAACAATCAGATAAGGCACCTTTTTCAAATCGTGCGAAGCTATACCTACAAGAAGAAGTAACTTATTTTGTTAATGTACCTAAGTGCACCTAATATTGCAAGATTTTCCCATGCCTACTAGCCCGAAGTAATAGTCATGCTTTATTATTACACCAGCCAAATTAATTGTTTGTTGTGAGCTCAGATCACCCCTTTTGTGATACTAATGACAAAAAGATACCTTCTTGCCCCACACTTATGTAAGCTGCCTTAATAATATTCGGGAGTATTACAGAAGATGAGTTGTTTGTTTTTTCTTTATTCCATTAACATCACAGTGACCTACATAAATAATTTTTACTCGGAGTATATGGTATTTGCTTTCATTAAATCATAAGTTGTTGATTTTCCCTTCATACCTTCACAAACTTAGACCATTAAAATTAAAAACTATGTTGTGAAAAACAATTTTTACAACATAAATAAATAGGCTCTAAATTAGTTTTGATGGTGATGAAAAAGTCAAAATAAATAAGCCTGTCTAAAATAACAACCGTGAAACTCGCAAATATTTATATTTTAATTTCGTATTTTTTTTAAAGCCGCGCGTCACGAAAATGCTATTCAATGTCCGTAGTTCAGTCGTAATATTAAAAAAATATTACGATAAGGTGTAGATTAGTGATTTGTTATCGAGCCAAGTTCATCAAATTTTGTAACCGATAACTGACTAGACTAGATTTTTAAATAATACATATATTTTTTTCAGACTTGAAAACGCTGTTTTCTGCGTCTCAAACGGGTTTTAAAAATTCAAAAATGCTGCTTCACCTACTGGACTACCTGGCCTGGCAGTGCCTGGCACTAATTAAGTGCGTTGAATGTATCGCTCTCATTTCAACGCGAATATTTATTTGTCTGTGTACCACCATGCGTATACTAAGTAGTTACCAGAAGACTTTGAGGAAGATTTAGATGATTATTTTATTCCATTTTAATATTTGATATTAATCCCATTAAGAAACTTACATTAAGTATGTAAAATGTTACCTACTTTATGTTGTTACAAATATTTAGTGATAAAATGGTTGTAAAAAATAGGGTTGTCGGCCTACATTTTTCGACTAATAAAACTGACGTCGCGACTTATACGTAAAATAAGCCAACAATTTTTTGAAAGAAAGTTTTTTTTTCTTTAATTTCTTTCTGAGAAAGGTGCTAGCAAAAGGAAACAACACTTACTAACGTGGATGTAGTTATTTATGTAGGTATTTCATAGCTGCAATTAATTTAATGATCAGGAAAAATCATTTAACTCATTTATGACTCATTTAACATGCATTTAGCAGTGAAAATTTTGATGTGACGTCAGTTTCATATTACGTTTATGGAGCGACGACTAATCACGTTGCCATGGCATCCCTGGGACACCTCACCCCTCACGTTTCATAAATCAACCCTCAGGTAAAATTTAATATCTGTGTATGGGTGTCATCTAAATATTTATGTTTGTAAAATAGATGAATTAAAAAATTTAATACATCATGCTATAATCAATAGATTAAATCATCATAATATAATCAAATAAAGATTTGGCTTACAATCGTCGATCAATGTTTTTTCTTCGACGCTGTAACACTTTCAAATCTTTTTTTTATACAAATATAATACCAATCATATGGCTATTACGCCATTAGAAACAATTGGATTGAAATAAAAACTATTTTTTACTTCTAAATTTAAGTTTGCTTTACTTAAAGCTGGCACTTATTATTTACGAATGTTGTAAAATTATGCAATAACAATACAGAAAATGACAGCATTTGCGACTTGCAAACTCATAATCCTATACGTACTGCGCGTAGCTCGAATTGCACTACGATTAGTCCGGTTTGTGAAGTTTAAAGAGTCATAGTAATTGCAATTTAAATTTAGAACCGAAAGTTGTGTTCCCAAGAGTAGAAGAATAGGTTAGGTACCTACACAAAAATAACAAAAATGATGAGAAATGTAATAAAAGATAGGATAAAATAAGCTAACTAGACGACGCCCCGTTGGTTCGATCCCCGAGTCGGGCAACAAATAGTTTCGAATTTTCGAACGTTGCTCAGGTTTGTGATCACCAACCCGCATTTGGCAAGCGTGGTGATTATGCCAGTTCCCATCATTGCAGTGGTAACTCGAATTCAATGATGGAGGCCTTTTCCCTGTAGCGGGATGATTATAGGCTTTTACTACTAAGCTAACTAACAGATGTTTTGAAATGATGTGCGCGGCAATCATCGATAACTTTTTGTCAACTGCCGATTTGATTAATGTTTCTATGATTTAACAATTTTGTTGATAGTTCTGAGTTGTACTAGAAGACTATAGTGCCTAGACACCTGTTATTTGTTTACTCACTTTCAGTAAGCTAAACTACTAATGAAGTGCAAGGCAAATATGCAGCTATCTCTAACTGCAGTAGGAGTTGGTAGTAAAACCCTTGGATGAAACTCGCCGGGAGGCCCTTCAGACGGGCGCCGAGTTTTCACGGCTTAGAACTACACACGGTTGCTAAGCCTTAGAGTTGTATTATCCAACATTTTTTTCATTCTCTATGTCTATTTCTATTTATCTATAAAAAATCATAGCAATCAAAAGCAGATCTAAAATATATTTCTTAAAGAAAATTTTAAGAAATATATTTTAGATCTGCTTTTGTTTGATTACATGTAAAAATTGTTGAGTAACAGTTTTCTAAGAAAGACTTTAAAGTAAAGAGTCTATTAGTATTTGTCACCTATTATTATCCTCTGGTGCACATTGACCTCTTAGAGAGGGATGGGGTAAAGTAAGTTAAATATTATTTTAAACCAACTCGCATAGTTCTTTACCAAAGAAAGCGTATGGCATGATGCAATTAGTTTAGTGCTTCAGCTCTTGAGGTTTATGACAGTGTCATTGTTGCATGAAAGTATGCCTTTGGACTACAAATCAAAATATCTACCAATCGCGGGCTTTAAAAAAAAAAGGAAACGTCCAATGGAGAACTCCATTAATTGTATTAATATTTATACTCATGTAAGATTACACATAATTACCGTTTCAATTAAATTGACAGTTAGCTTAATCGGTTAGTCTATCTTAGATGCACATACATTATTGTGCGTACATAATGTATGTCGTAAATCCAATTAGCAGCTTCTACCTGAGCATCCGCTGGAATGATTTAGAATATTGATTACTGCGATTAAGCTTCGAGACATACGGGAAACTGTGAAATGGTTAAAGCAGCAACAATTATGCATAATCTTCATTCAGTCTGTTGAAATGCGTGAATTAAGTGCTTTAAATGATAAATAAAAAAATGCAAAATGTGGAAAAAAATACATACTCACAATGAATTTGCTCTTTTGCTGTATATCATTCGTATCGAAAAGGAAAAAATGATAAAGCGATTCAGCATAACTACATAGGTACTGCGGCGCGCCTAAGCTGATTTGAGAAGACCTTGCATAGAAGGTTTAATACTAAGCGAAAGACTATTACATTTAACCTAAGTATTTGAAATTTTGTTTTTTCAGCCTCGGTGCAAAGAATTTAATTTTTTTTTCGTCGAGGTGCTGTGCTATTAACTTTTTTTTTGTGATATAGCAAGAAAAAACAACGTCAAGCAATTGGTTTAATTTTTATCGTTCTTCGTTTCGCACAAGTATCGAAAAATTATACTTTAAGGATACAGTGGTCAAAAATAAGTTGGAACCATAACTTTTCAGAATTATCAACTAAACAATCAACTTCTAAAGAATAATATAATAATATTTTTCAGACTTGCCATTCTGGGCCACACAGAACCATCTAGTCCCAAATTAAGCTACTACTTAGTAGCTTGGGTTATGGGTACTAGACAACCGATAAACTTAATTATTATCTAATTTAATAAACACATACTTATTAATTAAATAGAAAACACTCAGACCAGTACGAAACAGACATGTTCATGCTCACAATATTTGTACCTACTGTGCTGTGATCCAACTGGTTACTGTCATAAGAATTTCATAGTAGCAATTGATTTGCACCAGGAGAATTACGGAAGCACTTAAAATAGTTTCTTACTGGTTATTGCTTGGACACTTGTTGCAGAAGAGTTAAAAACATTTATAAAAGGCCCTCCGCTTTGTGACGCATGTCCGACAATACAAAATACAAAATAATCGCAAAAAAATAAACAAATGACTTCTTCATTTCTAGCTGTTTAAATACTAACTTACTACTGCTTATACTCGTATGCTTACTTCTTGTTATTACCTGGAATTATTACATGGAACCTTCTACTTGTAGTTATAACCTGGAATTTTGTATTTTACAATATCACCAGCCAGACCAGCATCCCTGGTCCTTAAATTTATACCTAATTAGCCTAAATTTATAATAATATTATCCAAATAAGGCTTTACCTATAATTACCTAATTACCTAAAATTCATCGTATAATACGGCATACATTATGCAATAAAGTCAATGTTGCCTAAACATCGCTTAAACGTTAATTAGTTTTAAAAAGAACATGTAACGCAACTAAGAACGCAACCTAAAGCGAAATATAAATTTCCTTTGTTTGTAATACAATACGTCTGTATGTCTGACCTCTTTGTAAAGCTGCAGTCAGACACGCGCGTCGCCGAGTCGCGACAAGGGCTGTCAGCAACTTACGCTCACTCGACTCACTCATTCGTTCACTCCACGTCATGTGCCGGTCGAGTTAAGTGAACACGAACTTTAGAGTTTCGATTAATTCAGTTTGCTTATATTAACATTTATAACAGCGTGTATAATACAGTATTGAAATAGATTCAAAAGATATTTACATAATACTGTAAAATTTAATTTCGTAAAAGCATCATTTTGACCACAGTTTAATCTTATGTTGTTCGATTGATTTACTGCGGAAATGTCTTAAGCTTTGATTATACAGATACTCAAAGGTCTTAAGTCATGCTGGGCACACGGTTCTCCTAATACACACTGCGGAAATTAAGGCTCTGAGCAATTCTTTAGTTTTCATCGCTTTGTTGGATACGTTCAACGATGTACTAAGTAACGGTCTCGATCTACGGGTGACAAATGTAAATAGCCCAGTTAAGAATGTTAAGAACTTAACCTACCTTTTCGAAAGCTTCATTTAAGCAATTTAGGTAATTTAATCATTAAAGATTCATCATCTACCTAGTAATTTAAAGTAATCTTGTTTGTATTTATTACTTTGTTATATTTGTTTGGGTATCCTTTAAACTAAGTATCTTACTTAAATTTTATATCCGACAACGTTACGTTGATTTGTTAATTTAAGCGAATATCCGAGGTTAGCTTTCCCTAGAGTTTTATTCCTCATATAGCAATCATTGAATAAAAGACACGATGAAGTTTCTTTAATGTTGTCCAGCCCAGCTGTATCATTTCTACGAGCATCTCTTCCGCACAAGTTTATCCTAATATAGTTTGTAATCAAACCACGAAATATTTAGTTGATATGGAAGACTGTGAAAATTATTGGATTGGATGGATATCTGTTACTCTTTCACGCCAGAACAGCTGAAGGGATCATAATGAAATTTGGAACATAGATGTAATTATTATAGACTAAAATAACACATGTTTATAATTCCGGATAAAGTGCGGTTCCCGTGGTATAGTTTATCCACACGTATGAATTTGCGGGCAACAGCTATTGATTTATACATATTTATAGTTTCAAGTAAAGTTTATTGACGTCTAATAAACGTTTAATATACTAGACGACTTCCGTGGCCGAGTGTACATTCTGGAATTCAAGGTGTCGTCTTCTCCGAATCCCGGGTTCAATTGCCGGAGGGGTGAACGTAGGAAAAAGTATTTTCTACATTTTCTCGAGTCCGGGTGTTTTTGGAACTTTCGTTGTATCCGATTTCCACAATACGCGTGCTTTAATTAGTTTGGAATCAGAACAATGTATTTTATTTATTAAAGTACCATCAGACACTGTTCCTGTTGAGTCGGTTGGTGTAGTGGTGAGGGAATCCGCATAATATCTACACAAGGGTTTTTTTCCTGGTCGGATTAATTTTGGCAGGAGCTCGCTTGACAAAAGTAGAGTATTCTTACACCTTTTTTATACATCTGTACAAACGTAGAAGCTCAGTGCTTAAGATTTAAATTTAATTCTAAAAATTAATCCTAATTTTCGTCTGAAGTTCTCGTTTTGCATACGTTAATTAGAAACAACTTCAGTGTGTCCACGCTCTTACGTTGTGCATTCAATTCACACGAAGTCAACAAGTCCTCTGAGAGTGTAGAGGACTTAAAACTACTTATGCTCACTTGGCCCACTCATTTCACTTTGGTAAAGACTTACAGTTAGAGGTTTCTGAAATTTCTTGATACTACAAAGTGATTTAACAAACATTAACAGGAATGCAAGAGTTTTAAAGGGCACTGTGGTCGTGTGAATGCATATAGTATGTGTATATATTTTTTAGTAAGTTTGTCAATGTCTTAACAGGGCAAGCTTTGCTAAGTTTGGGCTAACTAGTTAATGATAATGTAGGTCACGTAAATCTTGCCGAATTTTAACAGCTTTTACGCTGCAATCTTTCATTAATTTTTTGATGCTAAACCTTTTAAAACTTATAAACGGAATCTTACTACCCTTAATTACAATAAAATGATCATCGGAGTGATTAAGTTTCAGGAAATGGGTATGCTGCCGTTTTAATTTTAAGTTTCTTGTTGTTTTATTAAATAACAACAATCATAATATTTTAAAGTGCCTTGTTATTTTTCGGAAATCATCGCGTCATTGATCGGCTCGATACATTATTACCTATATTAACCTTTTATGCGTGTTTTTCAAAGACTGCAGAAATCAATTGCCAAAAAGAGACATTTATCCTTCCATCGGTTACATGATCAATAAAAAGACTAGATTTATTCATACAAACTAATAAAGACGATTTAAAACTATTATGCCTTTACGTTAGTATACTATGCTATATTGAAACATAACATAATACTGAAACAAGTTTTAAATATTGGAAGCATAATATTTAGTCCAGTCAATATTAGTCAAATATTACGACATTCATGCACTTTTGGGTTAATTTTAGTTTTCTATACTTTACAATAGAATCGCAAAAAAAAAAACTAATTCTAGCTGTTTCTTCATTTCTAGCTGTTTAAATACAAACTTACTACTGCTTAGACTCGTATGCTTACCTACTTGGAGTTATAGCTTGGAATATTGTGTTTTACTATATCATACCTATATTATTTATATTACCTTTGAAATTTTGGCTCCAACATCCCTGGTCCGTAAATTTATAATTAGCCTAAATTTATAATAATATTATCCAAATAAGGCTTAATAATTAAAATTCATCGTATAATACGGCATACATTATGCAATAAAGTCAATGTTGCCTAAACATCGGTTAAACGTTAATGAGCTGGTCCAAATGGCGTGATTAATTAAAAGCAATACTGCGCTGGGCTGGCATACTAACGACGGGTTTGTTAGCAGCGGCATAATCGACCATACTGGCGGTGTAATGGGCCCATTACACTATCTGTACTCTATATTTACGGTAGATAAATGTCTATAAACAAATAATAACATACATATATGTTTACAAAAATAAAGGATATAGTAAGTAGTAAGTTTATCGGTTGTCTAGTACCCTATAGTATAAGCTTAGTAGTAGCTTAATTTGGGACTAGATGCCGGTGTACGGCCCAGTGTGAAAGGAAAATTAAAAAAAAAAATGATTAGATCAAAATCTAATTAGCTACTCATACGGCATGACCCATAATGTATTTTATTTAAATATTATTAGGCAAAGGGCAAAAAAGAAGAGCGGTTTCCAGGTTAATATATTGCCGCCACCTAAACAGAATGAAGTTACCTACATTGATATTATATAAATTTATTTTAAATTTTATATAAAAATATAAATAAAAACGGTGTAATTTAATATTGCCGGGGCTACTTTGACTTCCAGGGTTACTTTGACCGATTATGGGGCTACTTTGACTAAGCGCCTAATCGGTTCTTACGTGCACTCAGTGAGCGTGCACTCTCGAGTTTTGAGAATAATATAACCTCTTTACCGGTCCCTTCTACTTCTGAACAACCTGCAAAGCACGAGACTGCTTCCGACGACGATGTGCCTCTGAGTGATTTGGTCCGTAGAAAGAAATCAAAAAAAGATAAAAAGAAGAAAAAGAAAGAGAACAACCTATGTTATATATGCAGATGTGACTATAGGTTCTACCGCCATTCTGTGGACTGGATATAAATAAATAAATAATATTTTAGGACATGCCACACTGGGCCACACAGAGCCATCTAGTCCCAAATTAAGGTAGTATTAAGTACCCTGTCGTATGGGGTACTAGACAACCGATAATCTTACTTATATACTTTTTTTTTTAAATACATACTTATAATACATAGAAAACACCCAGACCAGTACAAACAGACATGTTCATGCACACAAATATTTGTACTGTGCGGGGATCGAACCCGCGACCCATGGCTCAGAAGCAGCGTTAACTACCGCTGATCCAAATGCTGCATCACTTGCAACTGGGTGTGCGGTATGTGCACCAAGGGCTCAACTAATCTGTCTTATGAATGTGTGCTTTGTGAGGACGACTCTGAATAAGTTGTTTTTGACCCAGCTAACTATATATAATATTTCCAAAGTTGATTGTTACTTGTGTTGTTAATTTTGATTTCAATTATAGAAATTATTAGTAATTAAGAAAGTAAGAAGACTGATTAAGTGCCAATAATGGA
The DNA here is from genome assembly GCA_949315895.1 of Anania crocealis. Lineage (NCBI taxonomy): Eukaryota > Metazoa > Arthropoda > Insecta > Lepidoptera > Crambidae > Anania > Anania crocealis. The sequence goes on along the minus strand of OX438880.1, from coordinate 17,902,070 downwards.
AGTACCGTGGGTACAAATATTGTTATACGTGCAATTTTAAGTTATAAAAGGTGACTAAGTAAAAACAACTGTTTTTGATTGAAATCATTGTAAATTACTACAAAATAATATATTTTTTTGTCAAAATGATGTCAAACACGCACTTTTATCATCTTTGACGCTAGTTGCATTTTAATGCTTTGTCAAAGAGCCCCACCTCTCGGGCTACTTTAAAATCAAATAAAAAAATATATATAAGGGATTACATGGGGTAGTAGGGCTTTGATTTGCCATAAACCCAATAACCAAAGGATACATTGTTCTATACACGTAAAAAAACTGTGGATCTCAGCCCTTAAAAAAAAGTATAATCCAAAAACCTCTGAAACCTGCTCAAAGTAGCGGTTTACGGTAAAGTATAAAAAAATACAACATGCTTAATAAGTTCATATTATTGATTTCATGGATGATGTGTTCCTACTTAATACAACTAAGTATCAAAGTAAAATTAGTTAAACAATTAACTTACCTAACTTCTTACACAATCGATAGTTAAATAATATGTTTGCTAACTAGTTAATAGAACTTCTTAGCACGTCACATCGAACTCTAGTGTATTACCAAATGCAACTTTGCAGTAGGTAACACGGTAATCATAGTTTAAAGTTAGATAGCTGTCTGTATACTTAGTATGTAGGTGCAGGTGAGCCCCGCCGAGAATACAGCGCACCGATAATTAGTTGGTAATTAGGAATGTAGGGGAGCGATCATTACTTACCGTCATAAACTTAACCGCTGCAAATCGTTAGGTTGTTAAAAAATTAGGCGGCATTTCAACAGCCAATGTTTTGAAGGTAATTTCAGTATGATGGAAAATATACTATTCGTATGAACAGGTAAGTACTTACCTGTTCATACGAATAGTATAGGTAGGTACCTACCTATAATATTTTTATGTGAATTATATTTATTTAATATTACAAAAAATTACACTTTTATTGCACAAAAGAAGATACAAAAAAATATAATAACAGAAAAATTGCTATAATAAGGCGTTCTATCTGCTATTAATAATCTCTACCAGACAACCTTTGGGTAGAGGAAAACTAAGACTAAAAGGAATAGAGGTAACGCAGTGCAAGATTAAAGACGAAAAAGACATAGTAATAATTTTGAATTTGTATTGACCCCTCGCGCCACACATATTCATGAAACGTAGATTATGTGTTATTTCAGTATGTCTAATTTTCCATCCAGATCCTTTCAGCCAGTCTTTCGTGATGATGTAACAAACATCTTGTTGGATGTTCGAAATAAGATAACATTAGTAATAAATAAAACCTTTGTAATAAAAATAAAAAAAGTATCATCTAACCTCGACGACTCCGACCTCCGTGCCGGAGTGGCGTACTCACCGGTTTTCAAGGTGTCGCCGGCTCTTAAGCCCCGGGTTCGATTCCCGGAAGGTATAATGTAGAAAAAAGTGTTTTTCTACGTTTTCTCGGATCTGGGTGTTTGTGGTACCTTCGTTGTGTCTGGTTTCCAAAATACGAGTGCTTTAAATGGTTATTCAAATTGGGACCAGAACAATGTTTGTAATGTTGTCCACATATATTTATTTATTTTATTTATCTAAGTTAATGCAACTTTGTGAGTGTGAGAGTACTTATGCGAAGAAGTAAAAGAGAAAATACATAAAGATTGTTCGCACTTTAACGTTGGTAGTGACGTTTAGCCGATAAGTGCAGTAGCACTAAGTGCGGCATTGTTACCGAGAAACGCAAGTTGTCAGCCATTTTCTTATATCACAACACAATTCGATGCTACAGCCATTTTCTTATACCACAACACAATTCGATGCTAAAAAATGTGGGCCAGTCTTTTGAGGCAAAGAAAATTACGATTTTCAAACCAAAGTGCTGATTGTGCAGCCCTAAATAACCTTAATGCGACATTAGGCCGATAACTCCAGAAATGGTAATTGGTAAAAAATGGGACCGACCGGGTTTTCTCTATAATAGATTCAGAAGGGATTTCCAGAATACTTTCAAATTTACATGTGTTGAGGATTGAACTCAAGCCCTGATGAAATATGGCCCCATCTGCATTAGGGCGGGAGCATCAACTGTGGAAATAAATTATATTTAGAGTTATGGTGATGGCATTTGGTAAGAGCGTACCTAATCGCATGTGTCACTTGGTATAATGACATCCGTGTTGTATCACCTTTTTCCTTTGCAGTATGTTATCATCTTTATTACCTATATATCTAAAATTTCTTACTTGTCTACAAAAAAATTAAACGACGCAAAGCGTGTGCACAAACCTGACACGGTATAAGATTTTCCAACATTTCTTGTTATTTCCGATTGAAAATTGGCGGCTTCAAGATTTTTATCGGATCAATATATTAGGAAAAAAGTTTTTTTTTTACTTTCGAACAAAAAAACGGTGAGATAGGTCAATCTGGAAAATTGTTCCAAGCTTCTTCATGAATAATAATTGAGAATCTCTTCTTTTTGTTCGTCGGTAAAATGAGATACAATTTATAACCATTACTGCCGAACATCGCAAAACTTTGAAATAAAGTGGGCAAAACCAGGGGACTAGCGGCAGCCCCGAATGGCTTTATTTTGCCGATTCAGTAAATGACGTTGATTAATGAACCACTCTATCAATCAGCCCAAATTGTACGCTAAGCCTACAGGTAGCTTCATAATAGAAACGGGTTAAATAGGCTGAAATTTAAACCATTTCGGTGCTATTGTGAACATCATATAAACACAATAGGCAGTTTAAATAGATAATGCTCTAGGTGTTTGCTCCAATGAGTTTTGAGCGTAAATAGGTTTAGCCACTAAATAGCTGTTATTAAAGTTACGACAAAGAATTAATATAGCTATGTTAAATAGATTTTAGATAGGGAATCGTCTACTTTGAAAGATAAAAGTATATACAACCTTAGGGAACTTTCTCAACAACATCCAACATGAGAGTTTTTAATTAGACACCCACCGCTGCTAGCCATTAATTTAAAGAGAACTAAGCTTTTCCGGAGTTTCGGTTACAGCCTTAAAATTAAAGATCCGATTCGTCTTTGGAACTAATTTAATTTAGAAGGGAACTTTTCGCGACAACCCTGATGTAACGGAATTTATGTCGATCTGGAAACTTCTTAATTAGGGCGGGTGTATACCGAGGGGTCGACCACGTGACGCCGCTATTAATCTAACCACGAGACGTTTCCGATTCGCTGCCGATTGTGAATCGTTCAGTCTTGCCGTTTGATGAGGATCTACATACATTTGCATATTTTCACAATTCGTAGTGTTTGTGCCGACAAGATTTTCCGTAGCCGCTGATTAAGGCTAAATCCGAAAATTTGCATTACTAATGGCCGCGGTATTCAGCACAAATGACGGCGGAGCTGTGGAGTAACACTTTATTTACTATTGCACATTTGCGTGATTTTTGTATAAATTATGTAACGAAACGTGTCGAGAAATAAAACAAAGAACTAGATAAAAGACCAGCGGCCGAAATAGTCCTAATTATGGATTTAGAAAATTATTTTGCTAATGATTTCCGCTTGTTAACACCGGCCTAGATACCTTCACCACACTACCCGTACTAACACTGATTTGAGGAAGCACCTGCACCACACTACCCTCACTAACACTGATTGAGCAAGCATTATAGGAAAACCGCCCGTTGTCGCCTTCGCTGCGCTCCGACGACTACGACGAAGAGCGCAGCAAAGGCTACGTGAAGTGGCAAAACGCGTCGAGGTTTTTATTGTATCGGTGTTGGGTACTAATAGTTGCATTAACTGTACTGCATGCATTTTTGAGGGAGGGCGGGCGGTTTTCCTGCATGAAATAGTGCTTGCTCAATCAGTGTTAGTGCGGGTAGTGTGGTGAGGGTATCTAGGCCGGTATTAACAAGCGGAAATCATTAGCAAAATAATTTTCAAAATTCATAATTAGTTATGGATTTCCGCAAAGTAACACCTGAGTCTATTAATTTTACGAAATAGTCCTTACCAATTGAGTCCTTTTAACTTATTATCATTCAACTTTAAGTCATATTTATTCAATGGGGGCTATCGCTAGTGATTTTGCCACTAGAGGCGCTAGTGTCGCGTGAGGTCCAAAATCATTCACTTTGTACTGGTTTTAGCGGAATTTGTTGCATAAATTATAATTTATTTAATTTACCTGCTGGTAAGTGATCTCCTTCGTGAAATATTGCAAATATGGAATATTTGGCGATTAATGTGAACGCTTTAAAAGCGGAATTAAGAAAAATCGCAAAAATAGGCGGCCTCAAGAGCAACTATTTCAGAAGTTAGTTTGTTGATATCAAGATAGTTATTTATAAACAATATAACCTTAATTAGATTCAAGATATAACACTTTGTTTCGGCGCCAATCGCCTTTGATAGCTATACTTCCGGACCTCAGTCTACAGTGGCGCCAACTGGTGAGCAAAGAAACGGTAGTCCCCATTGCGGACAGTTTGAAGTGCCATTTTTGTTTCGGACTGTGTATCCTGCGGCCTTAGACAAGTGGCTTTCTAATATCGTTTACGCCAGACGAATACTCGTAGATAACAAATGTATGAAAATGACATTAACAAACGATCATATAATTGTTAAAGATGAACCACTAAACTCTATAGATTTTACTACCTTTTTGGGTATAACTGTAAACTCTCATTTGCAATGGGGTGCTCATATTAGGGGGCTGTCTGGAAAACTTAGTTCTGCTGTTTATGCTGTGAGAAAGATAAGGCAATTGACTGATGTTGGAACGGCAAGATTAGTATATTTTAGCTACTTTCATAGCATAATGTCATACGGAATTCTGTTGTGGGGCTCAGCGGCAGATATTGAGTCAATTTTTATATTGCAAAAACGTGCTGTACGGGCTATTTACTTTCGACCCCGTGATTCGCTGAAAGAGCTCTTCAAAGAGATTAATATACTTACAGTGTCTTCTCAATATATTCTCGAGAATATTATTTACGTTCGAAAGAACATACATTTATTTCTTAAGAAAAGTAACGTACACAATTTTAATACGAGAAATAAAGATAAACTCGCCGTTCCAGGCTTCAGACTGCGAAAAGTAGGAAAATCGTTTATGGGAAATTGTATCCGTATTTCCAACAAATTACCAAAGGATATTGCTGAACTCCCTGTAGATAAACTTAAATCGTATGTTAAAGTTATTTTAATGAAAAAGGGCTATTACACTGTTAATGATTATTTAAATGATAGAAATGTATGGCATTAAGTTGTCCTAGCTCGTACTTGCTTCAACCTTGTAAAAATTACCTTACCTTGTAAAAATTTATTTAAAAAGAGGCTGACAATAGTGAACGAGTTTCTTGCGCTGCTTCTTCTCGGCACTAGTCCAGACTTGTCCCGAAGCAGTGGTAGGTTTAAATATTGGGACGTGTAAAAGCGCCTCCTGGGGCCTATTTGCAGAAATAAAACTGATTTTTAACTGATCGAACGGTCGTAAACTTATGTCATTTTCGTACATCTATTCGTCTAGTGTAAACGATATTAGACAGCCACAGCTGTCTAAGGCCCTACTTGTTGTTTTTTATCTATGAACGTATAAACAAATTAGCCATAGACACATATGCTAATTAATACCAAATCAAGTCATCATTATGAATGACTAGCTGTTCCCCGCTTCTTCGTCCGCGTCAGTTTCCGTTATTATGATCGCGATTATTTTTGCAACATTTTTCACTCATGCTCTGCTCCTATTGGTCACAGCATGATGATATATAGCCTAAAGCCTTCCTCGATAAATGGACTATCCAACAAAAAAGAATTTTTGAAATCGGACCAGTACTTCCTGAGATCAGCGCGTTCAAACAAACAAACAAACAAACTCTTCAGCTTTATAATATTAAGTATAGATATAAACATAAATTGCTCAACATAATTTAAGTAATCAGATACATGGCAGAAATTATCTATTTGGATAAAATATACTGTTTGTTGGTCCTGTTTGTATTTTAAAGTCATTTATTGCAATGTAATATTCTACTCACGTTAAACCGGTAGTTAATACGAGTACATTTACGAACCATATTTAATATTGCAGTCTATAATTATTCTTTAATGATTTCTTTGTGCTCCTATAGTAAGAGTTGTTGTATTTTGAAATGATATGTTTTAAAACATGTTATATTTTGTTCTCATCTGTTACAGCTAAAACGGGGTTATTTTGACAATTTGAGGGCTGTGAAACATAAAACAAAATAAAGACTGGGTGATATACATAACTTGTTGTTTTTAATTTAATTAGGTGATCAGAAATTTGCCAAAAGGCTATATATTCAGGGTAACTACCTAAACTTGCTTACATGAAATAACAATATCAGTAAGAAATATTTTTGGGGTCTGTAGTGCTTGAGATTGATAGGAGTTTAATTGTTCAAGGGCGGCATATTGTTTTATTTGTGGTTTTATTGGAAATAAGACTTTATTAACTTTGGGTCTTAAAAACAACTACTATTAACTTTTAAAAGTACTAGCCAGTATTTTTTACTATATGGTAACAAATACCTACTGGTAATGTAGGTAAAAAGTAGGTACATAACCCTCTAAGTCCGTTTCACTTATAAACTCGGTCAGCCCACTCTTGTTTCAATTTTAAACTTTTTACTTTACTTGCACTAGTCTCTACCGAACTCGGCCCCATAACCAGTATGCATTACTGGCAATATCGGTCCAACATACTACGTAATCTAGGCGATGGGCGAGCACTTTGCTATATTAAAAGGTTTTACGAGTGTCTGCCTCGCTAAACTTTGGGTATAGGAGCGAACGACTACAGCACCTGCGTTTCTCTCAAATATAGCAAAACAAAAACAAACAGGGAGAATCGTTATCTAGTCTGACAAGATTGAAGTAATAATGTATTAAGAGTAAAGAAAAAATTAATTGTCTTTTATGGGAATTTATTTAGTAACTGTTGCGAGCGATATTATCACTTCTGTGATATAAATAAAGTCAACTATAAAAGTGACTTTTAACTTTACTTCTCACAAGTTCTCTTATAAGTACTAATTGTTTGCACGACTATTATACCCCTTCAATCTAGCCAATTGGCCCAACAGGGAATCGAACCATATTGCGTAGTAAGCGGGCCACTACACCAACCCCCACGCAAGTAAATTAAATTGTGTGATGTACAAAATCGTATATTTTGTCTTTATTTCTGAGGTGCTTATAAAAATATAGAAATAAAAGATTGGAAAATTTAACTTTTTTGATCCTAGTGTAAGTAAGTAAAATAAAGGTTTTTTAAAATCAGATCCCTACGCGGCAATTATATTACACAATATTACTCATTGTTTAATGTGTAAAATAATTATTGTTGTGATAAATTAAATAAGTAAGAACATTTAGTTTACTTCGAGATGTACAGGAAACAAGAATGTTTAATTAAACAAACATTAAAAAATGTCTATAAAAAACAAATGTAAAGAATAAATTCATGCATTTAAAAATATCACATCTATGTTCAGTCATCAAAATAATTTAGGTGACACATTTACCGTATCAAATATGTAAATGAATCAAAGGTCTGTCTGTTACGATTTAGCCTTGATACCGAGTATCTGTCGCGGGCGTTCGGCTCTCGCGATAATCCCAACTTGTGATGTAGACTGAGTTACTAACTTTTGGAGGTGGGACGTGACGATATCTTAACTAAGCCATGTTTTGAGGCATTATTTACTGTCCCTCGGTAGGTCAAGCTAATATTGTATGGAACGCCGTCCTCTGTATATTCAGATGAGGTTGTTAGCTGAATAAACTTGTCAGTCAGGTGGAGGGACCTCTGCAGAACTATTTATGTAATTCGAACCATGTTCGTTAGATGTGCTGTGATATTGACATCAGCACTCAAATTCAAATTCAAATAATAAAAAGGTATAATCTAACTTATGAAATAAAAATAATAGCCTGCTGCTATACAAGATAGGAAAAACCAGGCAAAACATACTTTATGGATCATCTGATTAAATGTTCACTATTTTGATGTTTTTAGACAAAAAAACTACTATTACTAGTACTACTATTTAGGTACTGTACACAATTGTAGAGTGGAACACTCCACTCTACTATTTAGGTACTGTTTTACAGACCAGAATATAAAATAGCAGTAGAGATATTAGTTTCATGAAATATAGTCATACATTTATTTTTATTGACTGGACCGATACGATATTTCTGGTTAAACTCTATATGAGTTCTTACATCTTACAAAAATATAATTTGCCTAACACCTTTGCAAAATTATTTTATTAACTCATAAAACAGACATTCCATGCAAAGTAAATGTAAAGCGCTCGAATAAATTCGCCAAGTTGACTCTGAACAGGCTTTACTCGACGCTAGACAAATCGTAGTACTTTACTTTTAATTAATTATTTGCTCGGCGGGATACAGATCTCTCACATTAAGTAAATATGTAGATAAAGACGGCGATTCAATTAGGAAGATGCCACGCTACGACGCGGTTCCGTATGTTGGCCTGAGATTGTCGAAATTGTCTTTAATTAACTCAATTTCGCTCCCGCATATTTGTGAACAAACAATGGGGTATGCTTTATAATTTTACCTGGAAAATGAGAGTGGAATTGAGAATTTTTATTTACCTAATTTCATATGCTTACAAAACACATCAAACACGGCTCGTATTTGCTTTTTTCCTATTCGTTGAATCAGATTCAGAGAGTTCGATTGGATGGCTGAGTCACCAGTGGGTCTAGTAAAAAAAACTATCGAATTCGAATCGTTTGCGTGTTCGTATCGCCATCGAAATATTTAGTATGAAAACTTAAACAGCGCTCGCGCGGTCAAAACGAGAACTACAAAAAAAAAGCACGAACTTTGTGTCGTTTGCTTTCGATACGCAAACGATTCGAAGTCGATAGTTTTTTGTGCTAGACCCACAGTTTAAAGTATTGCCAAAGTTTGCCAATGCGTTTTATAAAATAAAAAACGCACTTAAATTGGAGTGATTTGTAGATGGCCAGTTAAATGAGAAGCTTAATTGATGGCGATTTTGCACGGCTTTTAACTTCAAAATGATGCGAGGCTCATAGTCGTCGATCAACCGCGAGAGTGTTAACCTGATCAATTCTGCCCATCATATATACATGCTTGGTATTGGTCTAGCGTGTGCTTATGATACGAAATCAATTCATTTTTTACAAAAACATGTAGTTGGTATATTTTATATTCTAAAACTCTTCTTTATGCCATTAAAAATAAAATTCTTTTAATAATCATTTTAACTGTGGGTTGGAGGTAAGTTCAAAATCAAAAACTTTGATGACACTCTACTGGCTTGCAGCGAAAGCCTTGAATAAATTCGTCGACACAAAAATGACTTGGAATTGTAATAAATTATAATTTCGCAGTACCTCTACATAAATGAAAAAAAAAAAAACTTCATAAAAGTAACACATTCTCAATTAGTAGCCGAAGTTACTTAATCCTATGGATTCGAATAAGTATAGGTTTTTATACTTTATTTCTTTTTTTTTTTTGGTTTGGTTATTACCTACAGCTGTTGGTGTATTATAGCTTTTCTAGTTCTTCTATTTTTCTATGTTTATAGGAGGAATTTCAACTAATCTAGCATCGTAGAAAAAAAGTCATGCCTAGAACTTTTCTTTAATGGGCTAGTTAAAATTCAGATTAGGGCCTTAAAAACATCACAGGTATATTGTTTTATTCGAATTTATCGATTACTGAAAACAGCAAGATGAGGATGTCGATTTTAAACCATTGAAAATAAACCGGATGCCATTTTATAATCGAATGGTTTCTATTATATTTTACTTAATGAAACAGATAGGAACTCTTCGAAACAACATTTAAAAGTTTACATAAAAACTTTTCTGCTATCATGTCCGCAAGAGGGTTTTACTTCGTTTCCATATTTTAAGCCTGTGATCATGAATGTATCACTGCAGCAATTGATTGGTCGTGTGTTGTGTCAGCTGTTTCGATGCGGTAATTTGGCTATTTTATGAAATTGAATCGGTATATGAGATTAACAACTGGTATTCAGTATAAAAGCTGGTAATGAATGATTTTAGCAACAGCCTATAATCATCCCACTGCAGGGAAAAGGCCTCCATCATTGAATTCAAGTTACTATAGAAATGATTTGAACTGGCATAATCACCACGCTTGCCAATTGCGGGTTGGTGATCACAAACCTGAGCAATTTCCGAAAATTCTAAACTTTTTGCTGCCCGACCCGGGGATCGAACCCGGGACCCCAGGATCTTGGCCCGGTATTTAAATACTAGACTTAAACGGGGCGTTAACGAATGAATAATTAAAATTAGTTAGATTGGAACAAATAGTTTTCTGGTTTTTGAAAGATTAAGATTAGGCAACTCCGTAGACAGTTTTTTTTGTTGTTTACAGTAAGGCGATAAATTAATTGAGGTCTTAAATCGGCACAAATTTTTCTTTACAAACATGGCGTAAAATATTAAAATTTTTGACGAACCATACCTATGGAGTTGACAATGTATGGCATTAAAATTTATTTGCTATAAAAGGATCTGCTGAACAGACAATTTTTACAGAAAGTTTTTGACATGTTTCGGCCAACGTTAATAGGATAGTTGTTAAATTCATGGGTAAAACTATGCACCTTAATGTTACACCCTATTTATATGCGTTAAACTAAAAACCTACTTCCTTTTCCTCAATATCATCTATTGATGAAATCAAATTTTCAAAATAGTGATTTTTTTTTTGCACTACAATCAATTAATAGGTAGGGAGTTATTTCAGTAATACTTCGTCAGTCTTACGCAGTACGCACCATACAAACTTATCTCATAACGCTGCTCACCTCGCCCCGGGAGTTCCTAGGTGTGCTCATCGCTGAGTCTCATTACAAAATTCGTAAATATTCTAGTCTGGCAGATTGTATGAAGCGTCCTACTTGTTGCCTCCCCTGAAATATTGCAGAACATCTCAAAGTTACGGAATGCAATTTTGACTGCGCATAAAAGCACACTTCTACCAGAAACGTAATTTTAACATTTGCACCTCTTGAGTGCTGCATAAAATTCAATGCATTTTCATATGCTCGTGTATTCAGTTTTGTACCACGATAAATATAATAAAGGCAGAAGAACGCAAAAATACACTTATATAAAGGGATTTAAATTTAAATTTCGAACCTCAATTGATTTAGATCCCATCTGAGGATAATTATGGTAAAAATGTTTTTTAAAATATACATTTTTCAGATTTTTACGACTTAAATTTTCGATCAGGGCAAATCGATATTAATGGATAAGTTAGTGTTAATGTAAGTCTTAAGTAGGTCAATCCGATAACTTCATCATGCCAGTCCCATGTCCGATAATCTTGCCAAACATAGGCTTCTCCAAAATGAGTTTTTTGTTATAGCATAATAAATATAAGAGAATACGCTGTCTCATTTTGGCAATTTTAACACACGGACGACGAAGAGGTGGTGCTGCCAGCACCAAACGAAACATCTGTAACTTAGAGGTTTTAGAAAAGAATGAACTTAACCAAACTGTGTCCACGAAAGTTTGCGTTTTGTTATCGCTGAAATATGGGGCTATATGTACGTACAGTCAGCTGTAAAAGTAGCTATGTAAGAATTTTTTCGTGTTACCAAACTTATGTCGTTATATTGAGAGTCAACATAAGTGTATTATGTCCCCGTAAAACTTTAAATTTAGTCAGTTCATAATTTGACGTCAAAGGATTACAATTTAACCTAACCTAAACCACAGAATTAGTTTATAATGTCACACGTTATTTTAGAACATGATAGATCTCACAATTTTACGGTGACATGTATACATATACTTTTGCAGCTGACGGTATGTGTCCACTGTCCATAAACATGAAGAAGTGCAGGGACTTAACTTGCGCACGGCGTATTTGAGCTCATAAAAAGCGCGTACCTGAAATTTAGCTAATCTTACAATGTTCCTCAGCCACTTCTGTCTCCAGTCTTACCTCACAATAACCTCATTTCGTTTTGCACACACGAACAAAGAGTCTTATTTTACGAAGGTCAAAGTAAATAAGACTTTTCTTGTTATGTCATCAAAAGTCAGCGAAACCAGACGATGAATAGGCAAAGCTGAGCCGAGTTCGCAATTTGTAGTCATCAAGCCAGAAACGAATATTTATTTCGCAATAAAAAAAAGTCTCGCGAAGAGAACTTTAAAAGTATTTCTGTGTCTCTGAACTTTCCTTCAGAGAGCGCTCTTTGATAAATTATCCTTTTTAAGTTAAACATACAAAAGGCAAAAAGGTTTCTTCAATATTTTTGGCTGTAGCTTTTAAGATATTAAGTACATTTAAAACATTGTTTCCTTGTTTGAAACAATGAACCAACATAAAAATGTGATATGAATGTCAATATTTTTTAACAATGGGTTAACCACGATCTGGTAGGACACATTATGTTTAGGATTAAATCTTTGTTCCTCTTTTCAGTTCAGATGTTAATGTTAAAAAAAGATGTTAAGTAGGTTATTAGCCAGTAGTAAATTATGGTAAAAATTAAGTCATATTCACAAAACGTATACGAGCAATTGCCAAATATCTACGGTAGTTTAAAAAAAACATGCACTAAGCCCATATTTGTAATGGTTAAGAGATTCAAAGTCAATCTGATAAGTTTTATATTACACACTCTCAATAAACACCCCAAAATGCTCGAGGTTACAATATCGGCAGGTGAGATGAACAACCCGGGAAGCAATAAGGAAGTTCTGACATTACTCCCGGATCTGTCGGCATCCTATTGAGTGAACTCTGGGTCCCGCCAAAGGTCGTACACCCCAAGCACAGTGTTTTGTTTCAATAGCCTTGACGTTATTAATTTAACGTTGATGAAGCCTTGCCTGAATGGTATGCCTCAACATTATTTGGTGCTCTGATTGACAGAAAGACAACACTTATTCATTAAATAGGGTTTATGTTACTTATTGAAATACCTAAGTGTTCCCTGCCTTATGTTCTGTACTTTTAATTTAAATAAGAAAAGATCATACCAAGATTTTTAGTAATTTAAGTATTCTCTTTGCTTAGGTTGTAAATAATGTTTTATCATTATCACTAGTAGTCAAACAAAATGGACAAACTCAAAAACAAATGAAACCGAAATCAATATGAAGGAAGAATACTGAAATCGAAAAAACAGTAAGCAGTCCAAGTGTCCTCTCATAAGTACAAAATATTATGTATTGATTTTGGCGTTTACATGACCTAAAGTAGGTACTCTGCGGTACTGACTTCAAATAGGAATAAAGCAGACTTAAAAGTAACTTAGTAAAATAACGTATCATGAATTGAAATTAAATTTAACTTACTTAAAAAGAGACAAAATAAATAGGTATTTGAATACTAATCTTGTATTCAAATACCTATTTATTTTGTTTTAGGCGGGACTCGAACCCACGTCCCCATGCATACCGGGCGCGGTGCTCTGTCCAATTAAGCTGCCGAGATAGACCAAAAAGAGATTTTACGGGTGTTAAGAGTGCAAAACTCCTAACATTTGATGAAACTACGCTGGCTTACAGCGACCAAAAAATACTTCAAAAATTTAAGTCCCGTCTGAGACAAAATTTTTCACGTTTAAATCAGAATTTAAACGAGACAAATGTTGTGTCAGGCGGGATATTCTTTGCGAGATATTATAAAATAATATCTCGCTGCCCCACACGATATAAACAGCATACATTCGTTAAATACTATCCGGAATGGGCTATGCAGAGGATTGTTAAAGTTTTCCAAATTCTGCCCAGCGCGGCGGTATTCTTCTACGGGCTTCTCTCTTGAAGTAGGCGCGACTACATGTTGAGCTATGGCCTCAGAGCGGGCGAGCTGCCCCGAGTGGTAACATCTTCGTCAAAATGTTAATTGATTAATTGCAATTTAAAAAAGTTTATTTGCTAACATGGTCGTAAATATAATACTTTTTGTATATGTTTATATATCAATCATCCTCTTCAACAAATAAGCCTGGTGAAGTCGCGTCTTTGTTCATTCCGTATTTTTTACTCATAGTTTTTACTTTGCCGATGTGAAAGTGTTCTACTTTAGTACCGAGAGTTTGTTTGTTAACAAGAGGTGCAATACATATTTATAAAGGGATTAGACATTTGCCATGGTAATACAGTATCCAGCGACATTCTGACCATAGTGCTAGAGGTCAAACTTGAAACATAGGCTATTTGATTATTGATTCTCTATTCTACGCATATGAAGCCGCGGGTAAAAACAAGTTTTCAATACCTTCTATTTGTATTGTGAGTACTGCGGATACACGCTGAATACATGCAACGCGAATGGTCCTAAATCGACATTTCGGCTCGTTGATCCACAATAGGGGTCATTCGACGAACAGCAGTCGGACTAATGGGCGGGCTGTCACAGTTTGTTATTCAATTTGAATACATCCCCGGGGCAACTAAACAAATGGAAACGAGTGCGATGCTGTCGAAGGTACGAGTATTGCGATGCGCCTGCGTTCCTTTGACGAACTCAGTAAAATTAGAAACTCCTCTTTGTCCTCCAAAGAGTACTTTTCCAATTCGACGTTCCGTATTACGTATGCAGTAATTGAACCAATATCAATGTTATTTTATGTACTTAGATATACAGGATGAAATTTTAACCACCTTCCAAATTTTAATATATCAATCTACGAGACAAAAAACAAACGACGTATTTTTTCTTTTAGTATAGCCCAGTACAAAAATGTCAAGATAAAGCAATTAGAAAATGTCCGCAAAAAATCTAAAATTTTAGATACGGCCGCCAAGCAACACTTTTGTACGCGATTCACATCTCATTCATTCAATACGATACTATTCATTCGTGTTTGATTTTCCCTTTACCTTATCAGGCCTAGGACCGTAAAAATTGAAAACTATATTGCGAAAAATATTTTCGAGTGAAAGCTTGATTCACATTTTTTACTTGATAAATGGGCTCTAAATACGATACCGAACGCCTATAAAAATTTTGGAAAGTGGTTAAAATTTCATCCTGTATAAATGTCTTAAAAGCGATGCCATTGAAATTTGGAAAACACTTGCAGCAAGTTATTTTTTATTACATTTTATCAGGAAACAAATGTAAGAATGTTGTGAAAAACCGCCAATTTGGAGTCGGTGCCAAGCAATCAATTAACGACCACTGCAATGCGTCAACTCAAAACAGGCAGCCCTTAAGTTTTGTTGGCCTACAACGTCTAAAAAATATTTGATGTTGATCAAAACCAAGTATCAACAGGATACTGTTAGAACTGTCACAAAGACATGCCAGCGCAGAGGGATACCGTTTTCTCTTGATCGCTTCACTATCGTCAAATCCCCGCATAGATACATGCCAGATGCCCTAATTCGCTAAGGCAGCCTCGAGAACACCCTGAAGGCATTGTTATATTAAACACGAGGGGCGCTGTATGCGCTGTATGTACGAGTATATACTGAGTTAAATTAGGAACAGGCTGCACGTGTTAAATATTTGGCAGTAGTTTTTAATAAGACTTAAATTTCCATCTCCATCCAGCAGTGATGTTGCAGCTAACAATCAATTCATCCCGTTTTTTAATAGGCGGATTTGAACACTGACATTTAATGATCCTTGCAAGATAATCATCAGGTAAGGAGGAGGAATCGGAGTTTCTTTAGCGTTGTTCATGATTCGTTTCTTGCAACACTAACTACCACTACCACCTACTTGTGTTTCGATTATTATTGAAGATAATCTGATATCAGAACAAATCTAAAAGCTAGAAGATAAATATAATTATCTTGTCATTAGTATAATTAAGTAGTTAGTATTTAGTACATTTAAGTAGTAGTTAATATGACATAATGTTTTACTAACATAAATAATATTTCTCAAGTAAACTGTACTTAGTTCTTTTGCTTGCCTACATCATTATTTCAATCTTATCTTGATATTATTACTTACTCCTTCAGGTATAATAAAGCAAATATATTGACTGATGTAAATAACATCTAAGAGGAGCTTAGAAATTCGTTTTGCAAGTTTATATTTGGTGAAATTGGTTTATTTAGACGTGTTTGTATTAATATTTCAGAGGGATTATTCGTAGAGAGTTTTATAGTAGGTGCTTAATAATAATTCGCAGTCGTCGTAGAAGATTACATAGAAAAACGTAAAAATGTTTACATAGAAAAAATAAAAACATTTATGAAACTTTATTATATCCAAAATAAAAGGTACACTTGGTAAAATATAAAATATTTAAACTGTGAATCGTCTCTTTTATGATGGATTAAAGATAAAATGTCTGGTTATAGATAAAAGGTTTAACTAAAATTACTTTAGAAGCTTTCGTTTCTGTTAAAGTTGTTTGTCTGTGCACGGTGCACGGTTAAATGTTTGCCGTAGGTACTTTTAACAAAAAGTATCGGGTTAGCAATAGAATAAGAAACTCTATCTAACTTAATTTCTTATTTCTGGTCAAATCTTCGAACATTTGCGGAGGTAATTTTTGATTGATGAAGGTTAAAGTAGATATTTCTAATTGTTTTTAGTGTGGCCAAAAGATTAGACGTTTAATGGATCCTATAATGATAATGCTAAACAGGCTATACGAGTACATCAAGGTGTCACCGGTTTCGAGGTCCCGAGTTCGATTCTCAGACTGGCCAGTATTGAAAAAAAGAGTTTTTCTGTATTTTCTCGAATCTGGGAGTTTGAAGTATTTTCATTATTTCTGATTTCAATTTTACTTTAGGGCCAGAACAATGACTGTGATGCTGTGTTCACATTTACCTTTATTTGGAAATTATTGATTCGCCCGTTCAATGAATGTTGATTTCCTTAATAAAACTAGTTTGTAAATAAACTAGTTTAGGTACTGGTAAGGTTCCATATCGAATTTCGTCTAAATCGGTTAAGTGGTTTAAGCGTCATTAGATAATCTTACAACCCTGTTGGCCAAGTGCAGTGGTCCGCTTATTAAGCGTACCGATTCTCGGTCAGGTCAAATTAATGTTAGCGATATTTTCTAAGTCGAATTGGGTCTGGAAGGGTTTTTATTGTGCTTCGGAAGAAACGTCAAGGCGATGGTCCTCGCTACTGTTACATGATGTTAGTCGTAAAAAAAGTAATTCCTGAGGCCATAGCCCAATGCTTCTAGTGATCAGTTTCTGTCACGAATGTTAAGAAACGCTGGAAGCGGTCACTAGTTGGATGGGTAACCGTTTGTGGCATCATATCTTGAGTGCTTGCGTGCTTCGGAGAGCACGTTAAGACGTGGGTTCAGAAATTCCTCGTCTTTCCGTAGCTAATCAGAAAAACTACCTACAAAATAATACTCTACCGCAAATAAAATTGCTTTTATTCAAGCTACTTGAATTTTACATTCCAAATATAAAGACGTCAAATAAGAGTAGGTACGTTATTGCTTGTGCGTTTCCTTCGCAATTCACAAATTGCTAGAGAAAGCTCTAAATGCATTCCTTGTCATCCCAACTATTTGGTGCAATAAATTGCATAGCTGTAATGCTTGGCATCAAAATGAAAGGAAACCAGTTACGACAGATGCAAATGTAGCGAGATGTCAATATTGTGTTGAATATGATATACAATTTAAATAAATACATTTATTAATATTAGAACATAAATAATACAATATAAATGCTTACCGCAGTCAGAGTAACACTAATAAAATAATATGATAATCTCTGACGTCCGTACTAGGATTAAAACTGTATGATGAAATTCAGTTCACTACCTCCCGCTATTGACACAAAATTAAGTCTTTCAGAGACGTTATTCCTTGTTATTAAATTTTACTCGTCCGTGTAATTAACTAGTACTACTACGAGTATTACAATAAAAATATATATACGCGATTGTTAAAGTAAGCTTGACCGTTCAGGTTTTTTTCAAGCTCCGTGGCGGATTAGCGCACACACCGGTTTTCATGGTGTCGCCTGCTCCGAGGTCCCGGGTTTGATTCCGGGACGGGTCAATGTACAAAAAAATGAGTTTTTCATTTGCTCTGTATGGGTTTGCTTGTGGCGCCTTCGTTGTTTCTGATTTCCTCAATACGAGTGCTTTAAATAGATACTCACTCTAGGATTAGAACAATTTCAAACACAAAAAAAACAAAAAAAAAAACAAATTTGCCATTCAGTTAAATTAATATTAATGAATGGCTCAATATAAATGAAATATAAATTTTTCCGTTTAACTAATCGTGTTGTTGGCGCATATTTTTCATTATAATTAATATTAATATTAAATGTTTCCGAGTCCTTAATTATAAAGTGATTAATTTAACCAGACATTTAATAAAAGTATTTTTGAAATACAAATTCGCGAAATATTTACCTTAAAATTTTTTTGCTTTATAGAAATTATGTTTTCACTTTTCTATGATAGGTATGAAATTATTATTGGAAGTACTTTAAGAAGATCTCTTTTTGTTGTTGTATGGTTATTCTTAAGGATATTTTTTTAAATCTCTATTTTATTACAGACCTCCGGTTTTTACAACTTCCACTTTACCAGAGAAAACGGGACCTACGCATAACGTGTCTTAAGACGAACGACCATAACCACCCCACCCTACCAGACCCAAGCTAATGGGGACTACCGTTTCTTTGCTCACCAGTTGGCGCCACTGTAGACTGAGCTCCGGAGGTATAGCTGTCAAAGGCGATTGGCGCCGAAACAAAGTGTTATATCTTGAATCTAATTAAGGTTATATTGTTTATATATAACTATCTTGATATCAACAAACTAACTTCTGAAATAGTTGCTCTTGAGGCCGCCTATTTTTGCGCTTTTTCTTAATTCCGCTTTCAAAGCGTTCACATTAATCGCCAAAAAATCCATATTTGCGATATTTTACGAAGGAGATCACTTTCCAGCAGGTAAATTAAAGAAATTATAATTTATGCAACAAATTCCGCTAAAACCAGTGAAAAGTGAATGATATTGGACCTCACGCGACACTAGCGCCTCTAGTGGCAAATTCACTAGCGATAGCCCCCATTAGATAAACATGGTTTCCTAAATTGAACCGACCAGAAATCGAACCTATGCATTGTGCCACTGCCACAACAAAACACCATTAAGATCATTGGGACATAATAATATTATGTAATTTTAGGTTTTTTTTAAAATGCTTCATTTAAGGTAACACATTAATAATAATATAATTAAGTATTACTTTTTTGTGACGGTAAATTAATTTTAAAGATGTTACGATAACTCCTTTCCACAATTATTATCGGATCACTATTATCTTTATAGGTCACTATAAATCTTTTCTGAATAAAGTCTAATTTCATTACCAGATCTGTGTACAATATTCAGCTTGCTTTGGGTACGGATCCTTTGGAGCTATCGTCATGAAATATTCATTTGGCAGAACGAGAAACTCCATTACGTAATATTTCGGCAATTGACAGGTGGTGAGGACCCTTTGTCTTCGACGATCCTACGGGAGATGGTACCTACTGATAAGTAATGTGAACAACCTAGGCTTCAAGTATTTGCAGATAGTGCAAATTTTCTTACCTCATCTAGGTATATCAGTTTTTTACAAAATTATCTAAACATTATTTTACCCGTAGGCCGTTTATTACTAGCATATTACTTTAATTCTAAGCTAATTAAATTATTAATTAAATTACAAGAGTTATTTATACTTAAAATTTCTAATAAAAACAAAACACATTTTAAAATTTAATGAACTGGTCGTAAAAACACTTTATTGAAAATACTAATAATTTGTTTTTTGAAGTTAAACGGAAGGTTATGGGTTCGAGTGCCAACTAAGGCAGTCAACATTTTTATTCTAGAAAACGTATTTACAATAATTATAAAGATAAAACTCTCCCTATTCAGCTTTGTTTTCATGTTTTTTCATCAATATTCTGAATATTTCGGACTGTCACTTGCACCTGGGTGACATTGTGTAAGTACTTTCAATGAGAATCTGGAAATAATGCCTTTCTAAAGCAACTCAATGTATGTATAATCTGAGTTGAAAAAAGACTCTGGTTGAATAAGTACTTGAACCGCAACAATTAGTCGTATTTCTTTGTGTTCGAAGCCTAACTATTTATATTTTGCGTTCGGGTTACGACGTACGAGGATCTTATTCAAGACGAACTTGTTCGCATAATTTGTGGGAAATTAGGAAAGCCATGGAAAACCTTCCCTGGCTTACGGAGGCTTTATAACTCGAGGGAAACATTGGAAATCGTAAGCACTCACAGCTTATACTCAACGAAGTGGAGGAAGGTTTGAGATTTTTACTCAGAGGGCTGTATTAAGCAAGTGTATTCATTTTTAAAGGAAAATTCGGCGCTACATTTAGAAAACGTGAGAAAGAGTATTTATGTAATCTTGCCTGTAATTGGACGAACGACTTGTCTTGCTTTTGAGTGTGACAGTTTGTTTTTCAATTATTTCTACAGCGACAGAGGTGTCTTAAAACCCAAAAAAAAAGCCCAGTTATTTTCTAGCTTAAACTACTTTTAAGCATCAATAGCTACCTGTTTTCTGTGTTAAAGGACAGACCACACTTTCGCAAAATTATGCACATTAGAAGGATGTTTTTTACGGCAGTCACGCTAAAGCCGAACATTTTTAACGATTTACATTTTCATAACTTTTAACATTTGAGAACTGTTTGTTTGGGCTCTGTCT
The DNA here is from genome assembly GCA_949315895.1 of Anania crocealis. Classification (NCBI taxonomy): domain Eukaryota; kingdom Metazoa; phylum Arthropoda; class Insecta; order Lepidoptera; family Crambidae; genus Anania; species Anania crocealis. The sequence goes on along the minus strand of OX438880.1, from coordinate 17,881,318 downwards.
GTACATAAATATACATCATGTTCGCTCCGCTCAATCTGCCACAGAGCGCGCAACTGAATGTTTTATTTCGTTAAATTTATTCGTTTAATTTCCACTGAAAATGCTACACGAAAAGCGAATAAAGTTGCGTGATTTATTTTCACTGCATTTTCACTATAAATGTAAGTATTTAAAAACTTAATTTAACTCAGATTCATACGCAAATCATAATTTAAAAATAAAAGAAATTCTAATGACAAATCTGTGCAGTATTCAAATATATTTTTTTGAAAAGTTTACTGAACCTCAGATATCATATCATCAATATAATGGCGTGATGTTTTTTTGTATTATTTGATGTACTATGACACACTTAAAAGAATAGGAACTGAAACACCTCTAATACCTCTTTGTTAATAGTCTTAATCGCTAGTTACAGTCGGGCAACTAACTCTAAAGACCTTACTAAATTACCGCTTCCCCGTATAGGTGATTTACTAAGGTATTTACGGCCCATCGCTTAATGTACCTCTCCTGTATTTGCCATCTGAAACGTTAACCACATTGTATCTCGAATGATGCGTGAATTAGATATTATATACGTAAGTACATACTATTGAATTCCGTGGAACGTTGACATATATTTTCTTACTAAATCACTTTTAAGATTGACACCATACATGCGAAAAAAGTATTATTCTTACAGACGATTAAATTTATTTTAAATAAAAATAATTAACAAGTTTTATTTTAAGTCTCGTTTTCATTGCCCTAGTATTTTTTGATAAACAGCTGCTTAAAAGTAAATTTGATCCTCAACTCACAATTTTTTAATATTCTTACTGCTACTTACACATATTATTATTGTTACCATGTGTCCACTAACTATCTATGGACTCTGGTTCCATGGACTTCTGTACGATGTGAGCTTACGCTGATGCAGTGCACGTTTACATACTAAATATATCTTATTTCCTACATAATGAAATTGTAACAGGGCAACATCATATAGGGTGGTAAATAGAATACAAGTAGGTATATATTACAAGACGAAATCAACCTATTTAAAAAAAGCATTTAAATACTATAGCAAAATCAATTTGTTGTTATGACCCCAAATTAAGTAACTATTTAAAGCACTTGTTTTATAGAAACCAAAAACAACTAAGGCTCTTCATATATCTAGACTTAAGCAAAAACATCATTATAAGTAATTTTTTATATGTACATTGTCAGAAAATCTAACTCGGGACCGCCACCACAGAGGTCCTTGGTGATTATTATAACTTCTTTTGTATTAATATTTTGTACTAATGTTTTAACCCCAGTAAACATTTTGGAAGACGAACAAACATCATCATCTTAATATATTCATAATTTTATATGTGTAAGTAAGCTAATACCGTCTCGTTGTAAGGTTTGTGTCGACGAATTATTTTGTTACAGATACTTGAAAAAAGAGGCAGTTAAAAGTTGGTTAACATAAGACACAGAAACTTTTATGGCGGTTACAACTAGGCAAAAGAAAGAACCTTTACAACCGAGTAGTTTCGAAGGGTAAGTCAATTAAAATAAGGCTGTAGTGGTTTTTCCCCAAATAACTATTCGGGCCCTAGAGGGATATAGATTAACAACAAACGTCGACCGTTGTCAACGAGGCCCAAGAAACTTGGCGACATGTGGACCCTTCGAGCCTTCGTCATCAATACAAGTATGTTGTTGTTCGTTTACAAATTTTATTCTAGCTTTACCTGTGTACTTAAGTTTTTGATATTTATTAAGGTTATGCAGGTCAGTTCAAATAGACGTTTTACGAAAAAAAGAACAAGCGCACGAAACAAGCTCCAAATTCAAGGTCGGCAATATATATATTTTTTTTGTTAAGATCAATCGTTGTTCATATAATTTTGTTGCAGTTTTCAGGCAATTAGTAGTTTAGTTGTAGCAAATGACAGTCAACATTTAAAAAACCTGACAAATTGAAATCGACTCAAATCTGCCAAGTTCAAATCTTGGCTTTAGATTCCTACAATACCAATATTACCCCGCACAACATCTGCCAATGTTTCTGAAGACAATCAAGCTCTGGAAAGAGTCTATCGTTTGGAGGAATTCAGTAAAAGCTTTTATAAGGACTGTTTGTCTTCAGCTTTCGGTAAGATAAACGTCATTTTGCAAATCGCATGAAACTTCCGCAAAGTTTACCCCTGATTGATTGCCTTGAATTTGTTGTAGGCGCCTTGAAAATTGTTAAGCATCTATTTAAAATTTCGTAATTTATCATAACTAACAATGACATTATCATTTGAAAATGTACAAAATGTTGATATTACTCAAAAACTCATATCTTTTAAGTATTTTAAGTCTGATATAAATTGCCAAGTAGGTATACGAGTATAATATCATTCTACTATTATTCCTTTGGTCGATCTTAATACTCACTGAATTGTATTATGTATTTACTGAGATGCAGCATCGAGTCTCGACGTTACAATCACGAGTTGGGCCTCCTCCTTTTCGGGTGCTCTAAATAATTGGCAAGGTCCTATCTCCCCTATAGTACGAGGGGTATGAGCCTAAGACCTGAAGCTCTGTCTCTTACAGATACATCAAGACATTGCTATTTTTATTTATTTACTCTTTAATGCACATACAAACTGTACAAATGGCGGACTTAATGCTAAAATCATTCTCTACCAGTCAACCATAAGGCCAAGCGGAGAGGTTACAGGTTACAGGTTATAAAGTAAGATATTAATTAATTATTACAAAAGTGCTTACAACTAAGCACTGGCATACATACAGATTTTATATTTGAGGTTATATACATACGAACTAGTTACATACATAAAATAACAATAAATACATACAATAACATATACAAAATACATACACATAATATGAGTATATACATAAATTATGTCAGCGAGATTCGAGAGAGGAAAGAAAGAAAGTTAGTCGGTAAAGTGATTACGTAAAGCTATTTTGAGGGTAAGCTATGAGTGAAGGAGACAAATGTAGTCGAATTTACTGACATTGAAAGGCCTTTGGCCCGCGCAAGTGGCACCTAGTAGGCCAATTCAGCCTGAAGGCCTTTCGCCCTTGATGGCTATCTGCTAATGGAGCTACCGTTAAAAAAAGTAACCTCTTTTCGTTTTTCTTAACCAAATTAACGAGTTATTTATTTTATTCAATGGCATGAAATTACAAATATATTTTTAAATAACTTTTAATTTCTGCGTCGCTGCGACTGGTTTTGTTCGTGGGAATGACGTACAAAAATATTGTACAAAGTTTTAATTAATGTTTCTGCTACATTGTTTCCCTTACAGTCCCTTTTTAAAAGTATGAAAGTGTTCGAAAACAGCTGTTGTATATATATTATTACGTTAAATGAAATGGGTTCTTTGAAGGGGCTGCTAGGTTAAATATTCCCTATGATTTTTGTATGAATTACCTATTGTATGTAATATATAACCGGCCGAAATTAAGTTGATCGGTAAACCGAGCAAGCTGTGAATATAATATATGTTTTGTTTTACCTTTTCAACTATAACCTGTTTTTTTTTGTGGTAAGCAGTTTACAAGTTTGCAAATTATTCAAAAGGCGGACTTAACGCTATTTGGAATTCTCTACCAGTAAACCACTGGGCTAAACAGAAATAGTCTGTGGGTGATGCGAAATAAATAAGAAAACTAAAATTATCAAAAAATAAATGTAATGCATAAGATCAATTACATGTACAGCTCCAATAAACATACAATGTAGTGAATATTGGAAAATTATATTTTAAATTTATAAGTCCAGGAAAAAGCTCAACGTATGCCTGCTGTCTCTGAGAAGTAGAGACTCCAAACATACTTCTACTACTAGTCGTTGTAGAATAAGACACTACTCATCAGTATACAGAAAAAATAAACAACAAATAAGTTCAGTATTTAAACGTATAAGTTTTAAAAGACCGTGATTATTGACCCCCAAATTAATTTTAGATTAAAATGAAAGACACATTTACGGGATAGTTAGCGTTTAGTACGTTGTTACATAAAATTTTAATATATCCTGACGTTTCGAATACATTATAGAGTTCGTGGCCATGTGTGATAGGTAAGATATTGGATTAGATAGTGATACTGAATATCATAAAAGTAAAAAAGTAAGTAACAGCCTATAATCATCCCACTGCAGGGAAAAGTCCTCCATCATTGAATTCAAGTTACCACTGCAATGATGGGAACTGGCATAATCACCACGCTTGCCAAATGCGGGTTGGTGATCACAAACCCGAGCAACGTTCTAAAATTCGAAACTTTTTGTTGCCCGACCAGGGAATCGAACCTGGGACCCCGAGATCTTGGCCCGGTATTTAAACCACTAGACCAACGGGGCGTAACGTGAATATCATATTTTTATAAAATTTATAAATAGGTACCTACTATTCAGAAAATTTAATTCTAAAAATGTCTTCATCTTTACCACTAGTAGTTTATGTTAGAGGTCATAAAAAGTACCAGCAGTGGGTCAATTCATAGGAATCGAATTTATCTGCTCACCGTTGCGTTAATTTCCACTCTGCGACCGCCTCGTGCTCGTAACGAAACCGAACGTAAGCGTGCAATTAATATCGTTCCGAAACTTGCATGAAATATGAATATTGGAGCATGAAATATTTTTCGAGTTGCTGACGGTACATGATTATTTATTATGCACAATTTGCATATAACGTTATGTTCCGCGTTATCCAATGCCCAATGCAACAGTAACACTGATAATAAGGTACGGATCCAAGCTCCTATTGTGCTCAATTTGTTGGAAATTATTATGTTCCTAATACTTCAAGAATAAAAAGGTATTTACGAAAACATACTCGTATCTAAGATCTGAGCGTCTGTTGTCTGTCTCTGAATATATTACCATTATGAATCATTAGTTTAAGATATGTTATTTTCTGCGTGATTTACCTACGTATTAGTCATTTATAGTTGAAATAGATCTTTAATAGAAACGTTAAATGCATTTTATTTATTACTTATTTTAATGTGTTTATAATTAAAAAGAAATAGATAAGTCCTATAACTTCATCTGAAGTCCATTTCTTTTAACTCTACGTGTTAGTATCTATCTAGTGTTAATTAAGGTGAAATACGAACATCTGCATCTATTAAAATCTTACCTGCTATAAAACATAAAAATAAAAAAAAAACGTGTCCGTCCACTGCTGGACATAGAACTCTCCTATAGTAGGGGATCACCACGCTTGGAAAGCTGGTTAATAGCAATCACACTTTGGTCAGTGGTGGAAAGACTCGTCTTCTTTTGGCGGTATTTCTTCAGTCGCCTCTTACGACACCCATAGCAATAGAAGTGGCGATGCTGATATATTTTTGTGCAATCATCACACAGCCCATTTACAACAACAATCAAAAACTAATTATAAAACATTTAATGTTGTAATGACATCGTTGAAACATTGTACAAAAAAGTTTTCGCAGAAAAATGTAGTAGCGCCCGTAAAAGCCACGTGGATCCGCCAAGCGGTTTATCACAATCTTTATCACTGTATAGATGTTGATTGGAAAACCGAATTGTGGACAGGCTGTGACCCGGAAACAATAAAAACTTTACGGTCCGTCACGCGGAAGCTGCGGCACCGCCCAGGAATGTATCTAGGGCGAACGTGGTTGTAGCCACGTTTTCTAAGCAGACGAGATTTTTTTAAATACAATTCTTTTAATATTTTTTTCTTTACTGTTTTAGAAGGGAATCACCAACTTTCCGCTTACCAGGCGAGTGCTTTAACCGATTGAGCTATGAAGACATTGTTTGTGTCGACAAATTAATTCAAGGCATTTTGCACTAGTAAGCCAGCGGAGTTTTTTTTAAATGTTTTTCGTTATGTACGAGTACTTCAACATCCGAGAGTAATATTCTTGCTTAGGACATCGTTTTTTTTTATTCAAAGTGCCGGCCAAGAAAAAATATGGTTCGTATGTTTAGAACTAGTCATTTGGCACAATAGTTAAAATGGCACCAAAGCTGTAGGAATGGTGTGAGCCAAGTTATTTAAGTTAGAGAAGTTTCGCTATTTTCATATTTTTTTTCGAAAGTGTTGGAATTTTACCATCTCGTGTCGGATTAGGTTTAAAGACATTTATTCTCATAAAAACATAAAGTTCATTTACAATAAGATAAAATCACATTGCTCACTGCAGCAACCAATTGGACAGCTACAACTTTGGAACCGTATTACCCATTGTTGTTGTTGTTATTTTTTTTGTTAGCCGGCACTTTAAAAGAAGGCCTAAAAATGTATGAAGCTTGAATGTGCTCCTTTTTAACAATCAGTTAACATGAAAGAAACAGTTTTATAAATGAATCAAAATAGTTATTTTTAACCCTCTTTTTATTAAGTCAAGTATGTTTTACCAAAACAATTTACACTATACATTTAAGCCTTAGGCTGATTCTTGAGTTACGCCGCTAGACGCGCCGACGACCAGCGAAAATTTCAACGGTGGGTACGTAATTCAAACACGTACTACTAACAAAGTAGTTTACCCACTCACAAGTAGTAATCCATCTCTTTATGGTTCTATTATTCATGTTAATGCTGATTAATGCTTGACAGTTTTTATTACATTTCCAAGAAAGATAAAATAACTGGTTAAACAAACAATTATGAAATGTGTTTCAAGATATTTCAAATGCTAGCCATTTCAAAGAATTTTTCGTCTCTATCTTTATTGTTTTTTTCTCAAGTAACACGTCTATCAAACGTTTAAATAGTTTAATAAATCAAGTTACTTATTTGAACATTACTCATAGTGAAATACAAATATTAATTTTGAATTTTAATGTTACTTACTTAGTTTACTACGGTAACGATAATATGAATATGATAAAGCATGGTAAGCAGCGCAAAACCACTTCGCTGAAATAATAAGAGTTCTTGGTTGCTCAATTGGATAAGCAGTCGCTGAAATAGAAAAATGACTTAGGTATTTCATATAAGTACATCCAACCTGAGGCAGTCGAACATATTATGCTTCCTTCATTTTCAATATTATCACAGTCTATTATTAAGATTATCTAAGTTAGAGCACTGCGTTGGCGCTTGTTCAAATCATTATCTTTTTAGCTTATATTTATCTTTGTTATGATGGCTTTATTCCCTTGGTACGGCCCTTGGAGCGTTTCTTTGAATTAGAGCTGCAGGCGATAGGCTACTTGTCCTTTTTACGAGCAGATTACGTCCAGATTTAATGGAGAACCAAATTCTGGGCTTATTCCGACTTTAAAATCGCACTGTTTTAATCGAAATAAACACAGCCTTTTTTATGAGACTGTCTATTTTTATTCAAATTTAATAAAGCTTAAGTTTTTAATAACTAATGGTATGCGCTACTAACCGACCATTACCAAGTCCATCCATCCTATAGAAATACTTTTTCTATTAGGTGCAGCACTATTGTCTATACAGGATGAAATTTTAACCACTTTCCAAATTTTTTATAGGCGTTCAGTATCCTATAACTACTTTTAAAGATTACCTACCTAACCTAAAGTTCAGTATCCTATTTATGAAGCAAAAAATGTAAATAAAGTTGTCACCCAATAATAATTTTCGCGATATAGTTTTCAATTTTTACGGTCCTAGACCTGTTAAGGTATAAAGGGACAATCAAAAACTTATGAATAGTATCGTAATTAATTAATGAAATGCGCAATGCGTAAAAAAAGTGTTGCTAGGAGGCCGTATTAACAATTTGGAAGGTGGTTAAAATTTCATCCTGTATATATTACAAATCATGGACAGAAATTATACTGTACTGACAATTTGTTTGCTGGTCATTAATATAAAAAATAAATTTGCAATCAGTGACAATTGAACGCCCCGTTGGTCTAGTGGTTAAAATACCGGGCTAAGATCTCGGGGTCCCAGGTTCGAATCCCGGGTCGGGCAACAAAAAGTGTCGTATTTTCGAACGTTGCTCGGGTTTGTTTGTGATCACCAACCCACATTTGGCAAGCGTGGTGATTATGCCAGTACACCCATCATTACTGTGGTAACTTGAATTCAATGATGGAGCCCTTTTCCCTGCAGTGGGATGATTATAGGCTGTTACTTTAAAGTAACAGAAATCGTCTTCGCCAGATGATCGCCTACTTAAACGTTTTGGTGCTCTTTTGAGTTTCAGTTAGACTAAGCTCAACTTTAAGTATTTTCAATAAAGTTGAATTTTCATTAAGGTAGGTACTAAACATTGGTCAAGTGGTTTAAGTACCGGGCTAAGATCTCGAGGTCCTGGGTTCGATTCCCAACTCGGGAAAACAGAGTTCCGAATTTTCGAACATTGCTTGGATGTGTGATAACCAACACGCATTTGGCAGACTTGGTGGATATGACTGTACCCATTATTGCTGTCATAACCTGTATTTAATTTTAATGATGCATGCCTTTGCCCTGCAGTGGGATGATTATAGGCTGTTACTTTACTTTTAATTTTTAGGTATTGGACATGACATAATTACCTTTATTCTATCATGGACGTTTTGAAGTGTCCCATTTATATTGGACTTTGTACCTAGTTCTTATTTTCTATCTATGGTGCTAGTAGGGTAACATAGTGTAAGGAAAGAGTATTATTAGTAAGCAGATTTGTTTTATTTCAATGCTCACTTCAGCAGACTAACGCTGCATAAAATATCGACACAAGTTGCAATGCGGATATATTTACGTTATTTTAACATAGATAATATTTAGAAGACTTATCATATTTTTTTACTGGTTTCAAAAAACAACACATAAATAAGTAATCCAAATCCATTTGTTGTCTGGTCAAAAAAGACGTGAGATGTAACGTCAATATTTCTTTGCATTCAATGTTCTCCAAAAATATAGGTACTGTTACGGACACACGTCAATCTCGTTTAATTTAATATTTATGTATGTAAAGATTTTATATTTTATCACAATAAACGTAATTTCTGTTAGGGCCTTAGTTTATAAGGAAATGTATTAGCGCAGGGCTTGTTTTATTTCAATAAAATAGCAAACCGGTTTCTTATTTCCACTTACAATATCTAAAGTATTAGGTAGGATCTGGTATGGTTGTTTAAAGGTACTGGGGTGAAGGAAAATAACTGTAGGCCGTCCCGCTCACGCGCGGCGGAGGTATCCTATAGGCTGTCCCTGTCCCCCTAACAGATTCTGAAGGTCGGTAGAAAAAACCCATGTAGGTAGGATTGTAAGTGGAAAAAATGTTAAGAAGCCTGTAGGTAGGTTTAGAATATGTAAGACAGAGATAGCAATACACATATCGGACCTCTCTTTTCTCCGAAGTTATTATGTGGGTGGATCGAGAAAGTGTCCAAAGAGTAAAAGAGACTATGTGTGTTCTATCTTTGTCTATCTAAGGAAAATCACGAATTTTGTATAGTCACTAGGCTAATTTAAGAAATGTAAATAAGAATAGGACGTGATCAGGCGAAAATTGTCCCTGCTCTCACGGTCACCTATCAAGAAAGAAAATAAACTCTGAAGAAATCAACAAGTGTTTTCGTCCGCATACAGTCCACTCAGGAAGTCCATGGTCGGCTTGTACCTACAACCTACAAGGTCTGGTCCATGCGATCCGGATAAGTGAAGCCAGCAAGATATCAAGATCAGTCTGAAGATCAGTGCAACAGTGAAGCAACATCGTCGTAACCGTTCATCGTGTAACGAAGAGAAGAAAGTGTAACCAGACGCGGGTGTACCGCGGCTCGGGCATTCACCACCTAACGGTGTCAAACGGTGTTTGTTCCGAGTTAACGCCGTTCCCAGGCGGTGCAGTCAACGGACGAGCTGCCGTATATCGTGCAAACGATTACGAACTAGTCCGACCACGCCAGTACGGTGTGCGCAAGCGTAGGGGCCGGACTGTAGGCACTGCTGAGGGTTCTGGTGATTCCAGCCAGGACAGAGCACCCTACGGCTGCGTACATTCTCTGCTGGGTGGTTCCTCCCTTTCCACTCCTGCACGACCATCCATCCCCAGACAGGCTCCCCACGGTAGCGTACCTGTCCGGGATTGTTAGGAGTAGGGGCTGCAAGTAAGAAGATGCCAACAACGCGAAGACAAGCTGAGGCCGCCGGGAGTCAAGCAATGGAAAACTCAAGACGATGTGATTTTGAAGAGCCACCTGCATCGCCATCGGTGCAAACATCAAAGAGTCAAGTACCCGCAGAAGGCGGATATATTATGGAGACGGACCCAGCACCGATAGCAAAGCGTCAAGATGCCAACGCCGACACAGACGTGCCACGGACAAAGGCACCGTCATCGAGGGGGTCAAGCGTTGCCGCACGAATTAGACAAGCGGAGTTATTGGCCGCAGAGAAGCTCGCCGCACTTGAGAAAAGCTTAATTCAAAAACGATTAGAATATGAAATAGCTACAATTATGGAAACCGACGACGATGACCGTGAGAGCATACCCGCCGGTGACAGTCAAGCCAGAGTGGACGACTGGCTGGACAAGTCGCAGTCCCGGCGTCGCGAAGAAACGCAGCTACCCACCACAGAGGAGCCTTGCGACATTCTTACTCAAGAGCGACAAAGACAGAAAGATGTTCAAATGACAGAGATGGTTAGAAACCGTCATTTGAATCCATCACAACCTCCAGAAGAGAATAAAAAGGAGGAAGAGCCTCGAATGAAGATGGACGGGGCGGAGGTACTCGCAGCGACATTAGAGAAAATCATGTCAAGACGACCGACACCACGACAAGCAATAGAATTGCCGATATTTAGCGGGGCACCGACAGACTGGCTTTCTTTTAAGGCAGCAATGCAAGAATCAACCATGACAGGCGCATACACTAAAGCTGAGAACCTGGCTAGATTAAGAAGCTGTCTAAGAGGAGAAGCCAAAGAAGCAGTAGCGGCTTTATTATCATACGCATCCGATCCGGACATAATTATGAAAACTCTAGAACAGTGCTACGGAAGGCCGGAGATAATAATTGATCGAACGCTAAATGAATTGAAGAGTCTGCCGCGCCTAGGACCGACTGCCAGTGACTTGAATACATTTGCAATCAAAGTACAGAATATTGTTTGCACGCTGGACTCCATAGACAACAGAGGATACCTGAGAAATCCAATGCTAACACGGGAGATAATTGATAAACTTAGCCCGCATTTGAAATCTCGATGGTGCGACTATGCAGTACAATACTCAAGCTATTCGGAGCCAGAGATAATCACTTTGTCACATTTCCTAATGGAAGAGGCTAACAAAGCGCTACGCTACGCATATACACCGCAGTCGAATTATTCCGCTACAAAAAGAGAAGTCGTGTCAGTCAAACCGAACACAAACATAAGAAAGAAAAATACGGGAGTGTACGTCACAGCCGAAGAAAGGAGGACGGCACAAAAGAAACCCTGTTTGTGTTGCGGTGGAGACCATGAGATGTCACTGTGTAAAAAGTTTATAGCTATGACAGTTAACCAAAGATGGAACTGGTTAAAGGAAGAAAGATTATGTTTTCTATGTTTATCAGATAGACATCGGCGTCTCAAATGCAAAGCGCAAGTATGTAATGAGAATGGTTGTGGTCGACGTCATCACAGAATGCTACATATGTCAGAGAGGGACAGCAAGAGTCCACAACATACATTAGAAAGGGACAGCAAGAGTCCAGAACAAAACCAAGAGGTGGTCGCATCTGTCAATCATTCGATAGACGCGTCCAAGGTATTGTTAAAAGTATGTCCGATCACTGTAGAAGGACCTATGGGTAGAGTACGTACGTACGCTTTACTTGACGAGGGGTCAACAATTACACTGATCGATAAAGAGTTAGCAGATTACGTCGGCGCAGAAGGGCCAGTTCGAGACTTACACATTTGCAGTGTGAACGCACAGAGCGTGCCACATAAAAGTACGGAAGTGGAGATTCAAATCATCGCTAAAGGCAATAAGAAGCACGCGGTGAGAGCGAGAACAATGGAGAATCTTCAACTTCATAGACAAACGATAAATGAAAGTTGTTTGAGATATAAACACATGCGTGTACTAAACAATGAAGACGTATGTTATGTAAGCGCCAAGCCGCGTATCCTGATCGGCGCGGATAATTGGCACCTGATAGTCAGCAGAAGGCTGCTAATAGGCAAACGTCATGAACCAGTAGCATCACTTACCACTCTGGGGTGGGTGATTCATGGAATAGCGCCGTCTCATGTGATAAAGGAGAAAAATACTGTGCTATATGTCAACGGCAAGCAAAGTTTAACTCAGTGCACGACGCGTGCCATGGATGACGAGTTACACAATATGGTGAAAGAACACTTTGAAATAGATTCATTGGGTATCTTAAAGAAAGAACGTGAAAATCCAGATGAGATTCGTGCCAAAGAAGCCTTTGAAACTTCAGTAAGATATGTCAAACGACAGTATGAAGTCGGATTACCATGGAAGGAAAATGTGAATGTTATGCCACCGAGCTACGATCTAGCACGGCGCAGACTCATGGCAATCGAGAAAAAGATGGACAAATCGAAAGAGTTCAAAGAAGCATACACGAAACAGATGAATAATATGTTTGAAAAAGGTTACGCCAAAGAGAGCCAAGACAACGAGATAGATAGCCCACGGCTTTGGTATCTACCACACTTCGCAGTAACCAATGTGAACAAACCCGGTAAACTGAGATTAGTGTTCGACGCTGCCGCTAGAAGCAATGGAGTGTGCCTGAACGACGCACTACTAGAAGGTCCCGATTTACTGAGAGATTTGGCGGGAATGCTTTTTAGATTCCGAGAAAGAGCCATAGCAGTGACCGCGGATATCAGTGAGATGTTTCTACAGATAAAAATCTTAGAAAGAGATCAGCCGGCGCAAATGTTTTTATGGAGAGGCGACGACAGAACGTCACCACCAAAGCGTTATAAAATGACTTCAATGATCTTCGGAGCGAAGAGTTCACCGTTTTTAGCACATAGCGTACGTGATTACAACGCTCAGAAACACGCCAGTACGTACCCAAGAGCATACGAAGCGATAACGAAGAACCATTACATGGACGACTGGGTCGACTGTTTCGATACACAACAAGAAGCAAGTGACGTCATCGAAGAAGTTCGTCATGTACACGCGCAGGCGGGATTCACGCTTACAGCCTTTAATACAAACGGGCCGGACGTGTTGCGTGAGCTGCCAATTGATAGCCGTGCCACGACACCGAAACAGCTCGGTGCCGCTATGACTCAATATGGACGAACGCTGGGACTTATGTGGGACGCTAACAACGACGAACTAAGTTTTAACACGGTGCTAGTCAAAGTGCCGCAAGAAGTGAAGACATTGAAACGAACGCCTACGAAGCGAGAAGCACTGAGCGCAGTCATGTCAATATTCGATCCACTTGGACTACTGAGTTATTACACCATCCGAGCGAAGATACTAATACAGAAGGTGTGGCGCCTAGACACAAGCTGGGACGAAGCGCTACCCGAGGAAATAGCCAATGAATTCCAGATATGGTTGAGTGGTGTGGACGCTCTAAGCAGTTTGCGTCTACCCCGTCTATACTCTCAGACGGGGGGAGTGACTAGAAAGCAGCTGCACGTATTCTGCGACGCCAGCGAGTCTGCTTACGCTACGGCCGCATACTGGGTCGTGGAATACGAAGATGGGTCGAAACGAGTGATGTTAGCCGCCGCTAAAGCGAAGGTAGCGCCGATAAAGGCTCAGACGATACCACGGCTGGAACTACAGGCGTGTCTGATCGGCGCACGACTTGCGTCAATTATAACGAGAGAGCACAGATGGCAACCCGATAGAGTTACATACTGGACGGACTCTAGAACGGTTCTACATTGGATAGAGAACGAGAAAGTGCGTTACACCCCGTACGTATCGCACCGAATGAGTGAAATTACGGAGTTGACCGATCCTAGCCAATGGAGATGGGTGCCGACGCAAGAAAATGTAGCCGACGACGCAACGAGAGTCGACTACGATATAAAGTCTCGAGAAGACCGATGGTTCACCGGGCCGTCGTTTCTATACTCAAACGAAGAGCTATGGCCATCACCGAATGTGACAGCAGACGGCGATAATGAAGAAAACAACGAAGTCATATGTAACGTAACTACAAATGACTTATGGAGCGTGCCAGATGCGAGACGTTTCTCGAATTATGAACGTCTAGTGAGAGCAATGGCATATGTATTACTTTTCATAGAGAAATGTCGTAAACGTACTAGAGAATTGACTATACGACATATAGAAAAGGCAGAGACGTGGCTAGTGAAACAAGCACAGGAAGATTCATTCCGCGAAGATTTAGAACGCCTAAGAAAAGGCTACAACATAAAGGCGAGCAGTCGTATTAAGATGTTAGATCCATTCATCGACGGGGATGGTGTGTTGCGGGCTAGAGGACGTACGAGGGCAGCGGGTGTGTCTGCCCCCGATACTACGCCCGTAATATTGGACGGCAGCCACCCGTATGCGCGGTTGTTGTGCAATAGGGAACACCGTCGCGCCCACCACTCGCACAACGAACGCGTCGTCAACGACCTACGACAAAGATATTGGATACTACGACTACGACCGACTGTACGCGCTGTAGCCTACAAGTGCGCTTTCTGTCGCATGAGGAAGACGAAGCCAAGGAGACCAGTCTTCGGAGATCTACCACGAGCTCGACTAGAAGCTTTCACTAGACCATTTTCAAACTGTGGCCTAGACTTTTTCGGGCCAATGACAGTGACTATAGGCCGCCGACATGAAAAGAGGTGGGGAGCGCTCTTCACTTGCCTCACCACAAGGGCCGTGCACATAGAATTAGTAGCTAGCCTGTCCACCGACTCGGCTATAATGGCTCTACGGCGCATGGGAGCACGGCGAGGGTGGCCACAAGTTATGTACTCAGACAACGCGACGAACTTCAGGGGCGCAGACAGCGAGCTACGTATGGCAATGGCGGAGTGGGAACCGGCTCTGCGCGACTTCGCGCTCACCCAGCGCATAGACTGGCGCTACATATCACCAGGAGCACCACATCAGGGCGGGGCGTGGGAGCGGATGATACGCTCTGTCAAGAACGCTCTACGTGTCACGCTTAACGAGAAGGCGCCGAAAGAAGAAGTTCTACTGACGCTGTTGATGGAAGTCGAGCACACCATGAACGCTCGACCACTCACACATGTACCGGTTAGCGCTAACGATCCCGAGGCGCTAACCCCTAATCACTTCCTGCTGGGTGGTTCGCACGGCTTACCCATCACCGGGCCGTGTGAGCAATCGTCGAGGAAGACATGGCGGGCCGCGCAAGGTCTAGCCGACGAGTACTGGCGCAGATGGCTGAAGGAGTACCTACCCGAGCTCATACCAAGAAGAGGGGCTCGTGACGTCAACGAGGTCGCTATCAAACCAGGCGATCTAGTCATCGTGGTGGACCACACGCTTCCACGCAACGTGTGGCCCCGAGGGGTCGTCACACGTGTTCATCCCGGACCAGACGGAGGAGTAAGAAATGTTGAAGTAAGGACCAAGGGTGGCGTGTTTCGTCGACCGACGTCGAGATTGGCTGTCCTGCCGGTAGAAGAATGAAGAGGTTCCGCACTGCGCAGCGCTGCACCGGGGGGAGACTGTTACGGACACACGTCAATCTCGTTTAATTTAATATTTATGTATGTAAAGATTTTATATTTTATCACAATAAACGTAATTTCTGTTAGGGCCTTAGTTTATAAGGAAATGTATTAGCGCAGGGCTTGTTTTATTTCAATAAAATAGCAAACCGGTTTCTTATTTCCACTTACAATATCTAAAGTATTAGGTAGGATCTGGTATGGTTGTTTAAAGGTACTGGGGTGAAGGAAAATAACTGTAGGCCGTCCCGCTCACGCGCGGCGGAGGTATCCTATAGGCTGTCCCTGTCCCCCTAACAGATTCTGAAGGTCGGTAGAAAAAACCCATGTAGGTAGGATTGTAAGTGGAAAAAATGTTAAGAAGCCTGTAGGTAGGTTTAGAATATGTAAGACAGAGATAGCAATACACATATCGGACCTCTCTTTTCTCCGAAGTTATTATGTGGGTGGATCGAGAAAGTGTCCAAAGAGTAAAAGAGACTATGTGTGTTCTATCTTTGTCTATCTAAGGAAAATCACGAATTTTGTATAGTCACTAGGCTAATTTAAGAAATGTAAATAAGAATAGGACGTGATCAGGCGAAAATTGTCCCTGCTCTCACGGTCACCTATCAAGAAAGAAAATAAACTCTGAAGAAATCAACAAGTGTTTTCGTCCGCATACAGTCCACTCAGGAAGTCCATGGTCGGCTTGTACCTACAACCTACAGGTACTGTCTAATTTTTTTATATCATCTTCATTAAAACGTTTGTAATACGAATACGACTCGTGTGGTAACGAACCCAAATCGACATACACATAATTGATACGTTGGGGATGAATCCGTCAAATCGGAAACATGAAGATCAAAGGAAAATCATTCCGAAGGCATAAGCACGCAATTTATTTCCAACGTTGCTTTACTATATAATCGTGCTTAAATATAAAATCAAAAGGATTTCAGGTCTAGTTGAGGTTATTCAATATTGATTTACTTTTGTAGAGTCATACGTAATCAATTTTAATATATGTATAGATATTTACACAAAAATTGTAGGTATTGAAATTCCTTAATACATCTTAAATAATCAAAATTATGCTATGAATAACATAGAATTTAATTTAAATGTGTTTCTGTCGGACGACGACAAACAATTTTTATGTTTTGTTATAGTTCCATTTTTCCAATTGATAAATTTAATTTTAATTCGATATAATGTAACTGCAGTAAAATTTGAATTTCCAATTAGCTTTAGACATTAATATATAAATGATAATAATCTGTGAATAAATAAAACAGACTTATACTCGGCATTCCATTAGTTAGATCATCGCAGAAGTGGTCGAGGGAGACCTTGATTATGCCCTCGATTCACTTTCGCTCGGCCTGAGCGAGGGCCGCGCTCCGACTTCACTTATAATTAACTGCTAGTGCACTAAGAGCCCCTCACACTAGCGTTTCTTGAGAGTACACGTTTATTTAACGTTTAAAAACTCAGCATACAGTTTTGCGCAGCGCTAACTAGCTTCGTTATATTATATGGCATTTCCCCTGGCAATAGGCATTTGCAGCGTGTTGGTTAGATTGATAAAGCCTTGACACTTATGAAAATGTAACAAAATGCATGGCTGGACTGGTAACCAATGCCTAAATTTCATTTCGTTTTAAACAAAAGCTTAACAACTGGGCCCCAATTCCGTTAATTTACAAATAGCTCAATAATACTGACATTACTACTATAATAAATGTGCCAAAATATACAATTGAGGTGCAATTGCGATTCTATTGAGCTATTTGTAAATTAACGGAATTGGAGCCCTGGAAGAGGTAATGAAGACAAATCTTTATTTATTTAAAATTTGGAAGACCAACAGCTAATGCAACATAAAAAACATTAACAGATAAGTATCAGAAAGCCAATACCAGGTCCATGCAATTAAAAATTATATATATTTTATACATACAATTATCACTGTGACTGTTATCAAACTCCTCCAAACAACTTTTTGTGGATTTTTTGTGTACATAATGTCAGTTTGAGAATAGGTCCTAGGCTATTTTTATTCCTAGGGTATGTTTCCTGTGGGCTAATTTTAAATTCAAAATTTCACATGTAGTGGAAAATGCTAGCATACATAGATACATACGTTACCCATGGTACCGCGGCATATGCGTAGGTACACATTCGACAAACACCTCGCTTGGGAAACGCAGTGTGATGGTACTCTAAGGTACAGCATGTTCACTGCTACAATTGCCTTCATTACACTGTTACATATGTTTAAGTGATAAAATTTTGTCATGTAACCATAGTCGTAATTTTTTTTTTGTATCTTATCTTGCTAGTTGCACCTTGCACAGCGGCTTGGAAAAAAATAGTGAGAAAACTGCACATTAAAAAAAATATGTGTAGGAACATCGAATAATTTTATGGAAACATGAAGGGCTCTAAAAACATAGATTCTGAATGAGTTATTTATTAAAAGTTAAGTGTGTGTTTGTTTGTGTGGAATGTAACCGATCATTACGCTAGATGGCTATAGTAGAGCTACAATGTTACGTATTATTCAAGAACATTAAAACCTTTTTTTATTTAAGCTCAATCCTTGTAAAAGACACTACAACTTCACTTTCAGCTGGCTTAACAAACAAATCACTAGATCAGGAAAAGCCATAGGTTTTTTATTCTGGCAAAGAATAACTTGTGGTATATAAGTAAAATTGTGGACCCATTGACAATACAATTATTCTTGTAAAGGTATATGAGCTTCCATTCAATCCCACGTGTATTTGACACGTACATAGCGTAATAATGTATAAATAACTCTGATAGCATCGCTCATTAAATGGCAGTATTGTTTGACTAGATATTAGTGATTTGTTTCGTTATAATTAGAATACGGATGTTGGTTAAAAAAGTCATTAAAATAATGATGAATTGTTATTTATTATACTTATTAAAACAGCCTTTGGTTTTTTCAAATTCAACGTTAAGTTACAAGTACGTATAGCTTGCAATGTTACTCGTTTAGAAACTTTAAAACAATTTTTAACCAACAAAAATGAACTGAGATCAAATGGTACAAAAAACTAAAATAAACTTTTTTTTTAAATTAACCCTACTTCAGTTTTAATGAAGAATACTATTTAACTTTATTTTTATTTTTTTTAGTAAAATCTACACAAAAGTTGGAAGTTGATAATTAGGTCCTTATTTTTATAATCCTCCTAGACTCGAATGGTCCCTTTTGCTTGCCGCTGCACCTATCAGAGGTACCTATTTAACACATTTTGCGGCGACTATTTAGTTTGTCTGAAAACTGGTCAACAAATATTGCTTGACATTTGTCTTCTGAACCCTGACAAATATCAACATTTTATTTTGTTATAACCCTTATCATAGTTTAAACGTCTCTTACACACGTATCTACGTTTATCGTGTGGGCAATTTAATACAAATTTGTAAAAAATATGATTAAAAACTTACAGATTTCTATATAAATGTAATGTATTTTTAAATCATAATCAAATAATTATATTTTACTTTTTGTATACAAGTAATAATAATTGTCTACTGTAGTATGTAAGATGAGTGACGTTAAGTTGTTCATCATTAGAAATTTGTTAGTTAAGTGGCACACTGATTTGTGCACGTGGCTAAATAGAGCGAAAAATAATCTTATTGACACACTTCAGTATAGCGTGTTAAACAGTGATTTATAGAGTACTTTCTTGTAGCAGAAACGTGGCTACATTCTGATTATTCTTTTGGATTAGCGGAAATGCGTTGCGTAGAGTTAGCTACGCTTGAATGGATTCCTTTCTTGTTTTGTGATTGTGGCTTGATAAATAACAAGATATTTTGAGAGAGATTTGCTTTTGTTTGCTGATTAAGTAATGAAAATAAAAATATCTACGAGTATAAACTTACGTAACCCTCAGACAATACCTAATGTAATGTAATAGGTAATATTGTTTTAACATCATGATATCTGTCCTAAAACATATAATAGGATAGAAACCGATAGTTGCATCAAATTTCGGAACATGGTTTACCTACACATCAAGAGATATTATTTTTAAATTAATAGGGTCGAAAATAATTTAAAATACCCTGTATTTAAAATAAGGGTATGAATAAATCCCTATTAAATGTCAATTGTACACTGATTAAAACTATTTTAATTATACTTGGACTTGGTTTTGTCCATGTTCCACAAAAACAATCAATACTAACAGATACATTATACTTTGTGTCTCACAAATCACAGTCCAGAAATTATCAGTTTTATTCGGATAACTTCAATCGGAACGTATTGTGATTAAAACTTCGCTGAATTGTTTCAATTAAATGCGCATAAATGTCATTTTACAAGGGATTATGTCTGCACTGGTATATTCGTAGTATTTTCACGTTATCGGCTTGCATCGATGAACCCTCGTAATTTGGAGTTGGAAATAAAACTCGATACCAGTTTTGTAACTTGATAAATGTTTACTGTCAACTCGTAAGTAACTAATCCTAGATTGAATTTAGGTAATTGAAATTAAAAATTGTTGACATGTTAAAAAATATGTATTTCGTAGTATGAAGTATCTCAAACGTGTTCCTTTTGATATCTCATAACTCTAGGGTATTAAACAGACAATGGTAAAGAATCAAATTGCATATGAATTATTTTTTAATTACATTATTATTTTGTTTAATTTTTTCATACAAAATAATTCTAAAAAGTCACGACTGTCTATGTAAAACACCCTTACCTTGCTATGATTGAACTTTTTAATGAAAACGATTTACTCGTACGCTCTCCCGCTACTTTACTACTACACTTTAGTGTAAGTTTGCTAACGTCTCGCAAAATTAAGGGTTCGCCATACTGGTTACATTTTTTAGCAAATTTAACTAAAATTGATGTTATATTCGAAACTATTGATTTCTGATCCACATGTTTTAGGGCCTTTTATATTATTTTTACCTATAGAACATAACCTTAGAGTAATGGGATATCAATAGGAACACGTTGTAGAGACATCTTCCGTTCTCTCTTCCTCAAATACAAAATGTCACAGTAAAATAAATCAACCTTCCAGTATTTTAAGTTCAAGGAGGCTAGGTACATGTATACGTACTCTACATTCAACATTGGTTCCGCATACACAGTTCGGCATTGCGCGTGCGTGGCCTTATTAATATCTATATAATATACAGGGTAAATTTCAGTTCCAGTTTCAGTAAAAAATATTTTACGCTTGAGCATCAAAATTGGGTCTTGATAGGTTTTGTGTTATTGTTAATAGGACTGCAATTCTTATTTAGTCTTAATTTTTAAAGTTCCGTTTTTGTGGACTTTTTGTGAAGTTTTATTCTGGTATATCCATTTTTCAAGTTTATCCAACAATTAGACAAATTTTATTTCCTAACACGAAACAAAACTATATATTTATTATTAACAATTTAAGCATTCATATATTTTTATTTATGACAATGAGAACGTCCCTTTTATGATAATTAATAAAAATGTACGACTCAGGAATCACGCACTCGTGAGCTAAATTTACCTACTGTCACACATATGTTGAACCTACGTACCTATACATATAGCCTGAGAACTTAACCGTATGAATTTGATTAGTCAGAGAACTCAGATTTCTTCGAGTGTATTTCCCCATGAGACGTGATTCGAAAATCCTAATATTCGGTTAGGAACTCGGTTCCAACGATACATTAATTTAGAAACGACTTGAGGTGATTCAGACTTAATGTATTACTCTGGTTGAATACCCATAGAAGCAATCTTTTACATGCGAACAGATGTGTAGAGTCTACCGCCTCGTCTGATATAATTGGATTACTTACGTTTTATGTAATTATAACAACATATTTTTGTGAATCTATTATAACAGCTTGTTAATACAGGATGAAATTTTAACCATTTGATACGGCCGCCTAGCAACACTTTTTTTACGCGATGCGCATCTCATTCATTCATTACGATACTAATCATAAGTTTTTGATTTCCCTTTATACCTTAACAGGCCTAGGACCGTAAAAATTTAAAACTATTTTGCAAAAATAATATGGTCAGATGAAAACTTGATTTACATTTTTACTGAATAAATGGGCTCTAAATACGATACCGAATGCCTACAAAAATTTTGGAAAGTGGTTAAAATTTCATCCTGTATATACAGGGTTAAGGTCGTGGTTTTATAAGATGAGACCTGCCGTTAACATATATAAAATATAAATACTAAGGCGAATTCAAAAATTTCGTTTCAGCATTTTTGAATTATTCATTTCCACACTAAGCTCATTTACTCAAGGAAAATATTGTATGTAATTTTTATTCGAAATTCAAATTTACTGATTACTGATTACTGATTACTGAATAGGGGTGCCCTTCGGTTCGCCTAAAATTTAAAGTCCTAATTTCATTTGGCCGAACCGTATTGGCCTAAACTTATAACGTACAATTATTATCTAGCCTAACAGTTGTTTTCGCACTATCATAGTTGGTTCTAAAAATTTAAAAACCTAATTTTAGTATGTCTAATATCCAATGCACTAAAATACATTCGCATCTTTCTTTTAGCATAACGCTAAGTAATGAAAGCCATAATTTTTTTTAAAACCGAAAAAGTTAAAAAAACGAATCGCTCACAAACCGACCCCAAGCAGTCTTGTCTGCCCTACCCCTAGAGTGTAATTTAAAAGCGCGTAGGCGTGGAGGGGCGAGGCGGCCCGCGGGCTGAGGAGCAGGAGGCTGTAAACTAGGCGCCGCGGCTGAGGCTGGCCGGCGCAGCCGGCCAGAATGCCGAAGCTGCGGTGCTGAGTGTAAGCCATCTGCGACGATTAGCACGCGTGGGACCGCCGGAGCCCCGCAGCACCGAAGCCTTCACGGAAGTCTGATTGTTTGGATGCATGCATGATTGCATGCACGCCTGCTTGCTTGCATGCACGCTTGTTTGTTTGCAAGAATGCTTGCTTTCTTGCTTGCATGCATGCTTGCTTGCATGCATGCATGCTTACTTCTTTAAAATATTGATAAAGTTTTAACTATTTGCGAATAAAAATTTAGAACTGTAAATGGTAGGTACTAGGATATATTCGGCTAAATGTCGTATTTGGCAAATTATAATATGGCGATATAGGCTAAGTACGTTTAGCAAGAGTGAAAATGTGCGAAAAAATTTTAGGCTTAAAGTTTGTGTGCCAGTGACAATTAGGAGTACAAATAAATCGGCAATCCGATATATACCCTACTGAATAGACTTACAATGTGCTTACATCTTTACAATGTCAATAGTTAATAGATTCGGGGACTAATTACCATGTTACCTTGTTTTTATGAGTTTACCCACACAGATAGAGATTAGTTCGGCTATGATCGTGGCGCTTGCCAAAATACGCAAATTCATATAAAACTACTACATAGTATAAAACTCGAATCAATTAAATATCGTACTATCAACTTATTGTCTAACGCCATATTTGTGTATTGTGTATTTGCTGGGCTGGCTTTTTTTTACTACATTTTACTTGACAACCTGTGCAATTACATACAGGCTTTCATCTGTCGTTTCGGTCCCCTAGGAAACATTTTAGACAAATCCTTTACTAACTCAGCCGCAAGGGCTTAAACCAAATAACTATATAAAAAATGGAAAGTCATAAAAAAACAGTCATTATTTTTCATCAATGAAAAACCGGGATATTTAACCTTTAATTTCTTTAGCTTTTAAACTACGATTTATTATAAAGCTTTCTAAAAATCAGGATCATTGTCACCGGTCTACAGCCGGCCATAGGTTTCTCCAATAGATTTTGCCATATTGTGATTATGGCTTGCCTGAAGCCTGAAGTTTGGCCTATGGTGACGAGAGCTCTTCAGCAGCACCTACTACTTAGCTACTTCTTGCAACACTTCTAGGATGAGAAGGAATGACGCTTTACCCTTTAATCCCTCGATCGTGAGTTATTCCAGACACAATTGAAAGCAATTGTTATCGTGGCACCCGAGTGCCTCCTGGGGGTTGAGGAATAATATTGCAAATTTAGAACGTCTTCAAACTAGAACATGTTTAGATTTGTAGCGCAACACAAATGTATATAGTAATGTGATCCATTGGTTTCAAAGACATTATCGAGAAGAACGAGTTGGTACTGTAATAGTTTGCAGAACCTAATTGACCTCAATTGGTTTTCGGTTCTTAACCAGTTATAATCGCTAATCTACTTAAATAGGTCAACTATAGGGTAAGATTTTCTAATGACTGCTACTGTCTGACTGTTGTTTGCGAGTCAAGCCAATAATTGTACTACAAAAAATAACAAGGCCTAAGCCTTGTCTTTATACGGCTTGTTTGAAAACACTGTCTTCATTATGAATTGACTAAGATATGTAATAATTTTAAATTGGAAGTCATAAAATAAAACAAGGTCTATGCCTTGTCGAAGCTCGAATAAAATTAAAATATATCCACCGATCCTCTTCCTATGGGTGCCGAAAGAGGCGACTAAAGGATCACATTCTTAATTTTACATCATATAAAGTAATTACAGCCGATGTTCACAGTAATAGGATGTATAAACTAGGCAGCTATAACAGATAGCACCCATACAGCCTTTAAGTATGACCACAATACGAAGATTGTGAAAAAATGGTGTTGAGTTCGTAATCTTATTGTAAATAATCTCATTTTTCACTGCCTGTATCATTTCTGCTTGGCCCTATGTTTAACTGGTAGATAATGCTTTTGGCATTAAGTCTGCCTATTGTTGTGTAAATAAAAAAGTACCTATTAATGAAAGTGCTAAGAGTTAGTTTTCATTCACAAAATCTGCTATCACTTATAATATATTGTAATAATGACATAACTGTTCTAAATTAGACATGTTTGAAGGTTCAATTGTATTAACTACATCGAAATTGTACCAAATTGTCACAGAAAACAGAGCATCACCCCTGGTAAGTGTTTTAAGAAGAAGAGGTATTGAGTAAAAAATACTGTTATTCCATACTATTGCCCAAACAGTCCGCATTACACACCTAGCAACTACAGTTTTTTTTTGTATCTGGTTCTCTGCAATAAAAGTATATTGTATTGTATTGTATTGTACAGTTAAATTCTCCTCTTGTTTTTTATGTCCAGTAACAGACTGATAGAGACTGATAACGACTTACAATTATATTAGATAGGTAACCCTCAGGTCAAAATAAGGCAAATTAAAACAATCTGTAGCTCTAGGAAATAATCAAGAAAACTATTGCCGTATAAGCTACTGAATGAATGACAATAGGAAATACATTTAAATAGATACCTATGAGGATGTATCCCACGCCAAATAACTGGTGTGAAAATAACAGACAATAGATAGTTAAGATTTAGTAATTTAAGCGAGCCAACAAATTGGTGCAATGTAATTTTTTTATGATTGATTGTTGCTACAATGATTTTTAATGCTAATATTGAAAAGTAAGTACAACATGCAGGTAAGTTATGATAGTTAAACTTTAATGTTTTAATGTTCAATGAACGGCATGTTGTCTTACAGGTAGTCACTAACCGCCATTTTCTTTTCAAGGGAAAATGATCACTATAGACTTTGATTTAGCTGAAAATTTGATGACAAATTTCGTATAGTTTGTCATCTCTTCTGTGGGTAAAAATCATGATTTTTACTTAAACATTTATTACAGGTTTATAACTTTTTGTCTTACTAATTTAATAGCTTCAATAAATCCTTAAATTTTACATTAATTTCGTACTTTAATAAAAAATTATATGAATTTTTGAGTGTACGAGTAATGTAACCAAAACTAACCATTAACTTAATTAAATTTTATTGTTTTAATATTACTTAAAACTAAATCCGGTAAGAACTCATTCAAATCTATGGAAAAGTTGCTTTTATTTCGACTGAATTAATAAGAAAAATCCTCTTTTGGAAGAAATAAAAAAAGATTCCAAAGTAATAACTTGAATTAACCCAACTTAACTTTTAACTTTACCCCGGTCAAGAGCGTGTAAGAAATAACTAATTTTGGGTAGTGCTAAGTAAACAACCAACTACAACATAATACCACTGTTAAATAGTTTTGGATCATTACTTCATAAATAATAATATACACCTTAATAACAAAACCCTATTTACTTTTTACATGCGGATAAGTGTTTATAATTTGAAGCTTTAAGAGGTTAATAATCCTTCAAGTAAAGGTTATTTATTTTAGCGAACTTTTTGGTGTAACAGTTGCTTTTATTAACTTTTTTCGTTAAAGACATCAAAAAAGGCTTTTAACAAATGAATCAAGATGAACGAAGAGAATTTTACCCGACACTAAAATCTTTATTAATGGAGGGGCTATAATAACGCGCGACATAATATTTTAGTGTCGAAAATTCGCACTAAGCCGCACAGATTATACATTCGAAATTGTTGGAGGAAATTAATGATACAGGATCTTGTGTTTTCACCAATATTAAACAATATTTTGCTTTAATTTTACTGTTAATATGGTAAGTTCTCAATTCGCGTTAATCCGAGTTATGGCTGGTGTATGTGAGCTTTAATTAAGGATTAAGATCTGCTATGAACGGCTAATGAAGCAATTTGTATGGATATTATGTTCTCCATGTGCTTTGTCATAATAAACATTCGTGGGTTGAGAAGGGTAAAAGCTTATAAGTATTTTTATCAAATCACTTCGACTATGAATTCAATTGTAATTGACAAACGCGTGAAAAGCTAGTTAATAAAATTGTTTTAAACAATATCTTGCTTATTTTGCCCCGCTCGTGTCTTATAAATTTATCGGCGTTGCCTTGTAAATTGCTCAGTTCACTTACTCGTAGTTCATAATATAACAATTAAACCGTTTTTACCATTTCCGTTTACACGTATGATTGTGCAACTAAACATACCTTTCAAATAATTCACAAAGGCAAAGCACGGTCGTAAGTTAGAACTATCAAGACTCGGATTCGGGTTTTCCTGAGGCTGTGTTACCTACATCTCTCTCTGTCTTAAGTGCTTTTAGCTATGTTGATCATGTGTCCCCCTCTAACTTGGGAAGGCTTGCGCGGAAAGAGAATGTGGGTAACGAACGACCTTTTGCTGTTATGGGCAGGCAGTGCGGCCCGTGCGTTCGTCGGGAGTGGTTCTCTCGGCCGCTGTCGTTCAACATCGCGAACATCTGACAGCCTGAAAAAATTACGTAAATATTACAACACTCACGCATTGATTATGAAACGTCTGTAACTGTTAAACCGCAGCACTAGTACCCATTCAGGAAAGCGTATATTCCTTGGACAGTGAGCGTAGTGTGCTAACCGCGTTTTGTTTGAATTGTGCGATCCTGTTTGACCCTGGTGATTTTATTTTATTATATCGTACGCATCCTGCCCCGTCCCGTGGTGTTCTCTGAACAGTCTGGCTCTGTGTTTTTGTTGTGATTTTTTTCTGATTGGATTGTCACTTTTCTGCCGGTAAGTCTCTACTTTTACCAAACTTTGCATGCAAAGCTGTTACTTAAGAAACGTAAGTTTATTTTCAACTTTCGTGTTCATATATCGATTTCGCTCCTTCGAAATCACACACGCAACCTCCTGGTTGTGTTATGCAAAATTTATTGGTGATATTTCGATATTTAATTGGAATCATATTTTGCGTAGTAAAGTTTTCCTTGGCTTCGCTTTAGCAACTTTGATATAATAACAACAGTAATGAATTATTATTAAATGCACTTTTTTATCTTTAGAGCTTTTTAAGTTTGGCATGAAATGTTAATTTAATACTCTAAATAGGTCTACAAATTCTATCTGATGATTACCTATCTTTTCTCTTCAATAAAATTAAGGCTATTTGTCGTGTTTTCTTACTTATCTCCATTCCTTTGAAGGATAATTATTATATTTTTACGCCACTTTATTGTAGATAGCATTAGTACTTATAGTTTGAAAGACAAATATTAAATATTGCACTAAACCTACTCAGAAAACTAATAGGTATGTAGAGTTAAAACTATATGGTTAAGCTATAAAAAGGTGCAACTTGAATCTTATTAACTTTGTAACATATAATCTGACACTGATTTTCTGAATATAAAGAGATACATGAGTATATACCTACGTAAGTCTACCTAGTATGTTTTGAAGTTTAATGTACATATTTGTCTATACAATTGTCTAATGTATACTTGGGGAGGTAAACTAATTCTTCCTCGAAGCCTCTTAACAAATATCATTACCAAATGTTGACTAACCGTACATTAATTAATATTGTCGGTAGGCAAGTTTTGTTATTTAATTTTGTCGGTTTCCAATTAGGAAGCTATTAATATGACAATAAATTTTACGTTATTGAATTAATTACTTATTTGAATTTAGTACCTATTTGCAATGTAATAACGAGAAATCAGATCCGGGAAATTTACTACGAAGGCACGTTATACATTTATTTTCCTATACCACCTGGTATAGGAAAATTAATATACTCTCTACAATATAGGTTATCAGCTGCTGATAAAACGATTTTTACTTAGAAACAACATCAAAAACGTCATTTTATATATGTTTTCACAGTTAATAATAACATAGGAAAAAGTATACCTAAGTGGACAAATAGACACCGAGTTTCTTGCGCTACTTCTTCACGGCACTAGCCTACACTTGCCTCGAAGAAGTGGTAGGTATAAATACTGAATCGTATAAAGGCGCCTCCTAGGGTCTATTTAGAGAAATAAAACTCTCAAAAATCATGTAACTAAGAATTAATGTTATTGGATATCGAGCCCAAAGATACGATAAATAGTTAGTCACTTATTGGAGTATTTTTAACCGAGTTTAAAATCACTAGATAATTTATGTTGTTTACACGTCTAATTCCTTAAAAAAACAAATGAAACTAGCTTAAAGTAACATTATTTTTTTACCTCATAGTTGGACACCTGAAGAAGATAAGCTAATGTTAGTATTAGTAAATCCTTTTCATTGTTCAAGTTTTTGTATAAAGTCGCAAATAAGCTCTACTTTGAACTTTGCCGCAACTTTAAGCCTACCACAGGCAGCTTAAAATAGTAATTCATACGGAAAATTGTAGTGTCATATGTATGTTAAAGCCTTCTTTCTGAATATTGAGAACTGTCAATGGGTTAAATGAATGAAAAAATAACGAAATAAATTAAATATAATGAAATAGGTAAGTACCTATTTCATTAAAATTCTGTAGACAAACAAAACGAGGTTAAATAAATATTAAATTGAAACACTTTGCTAGCATTACAAGTATTTCTTCATCAAGCGTCAGAAATTTCTATCATTCTCTTTGTCGGCTGCCTATTTTTGGGTTCGGAAGCAGAATGGGTAAAACGGAATTTTTAGAAGTACTTCCATAGCCATTTCTTTGTACACCTATTTCGCAGCCATTATATTTGGTACATAACTATGTTAGGATACTGAAATTTGACATTTATTTTGATTACCCATTAGATACTATATAATTTGATACCTTTAATGCCAAAATTATAGCAAAATAAAATCCACTACTGTCTTGGGCTGTCAACTGTTTTTTTAATTATGGTTTTGATGTCTTTGATGTCCATATAGCCTCATCAGATTTGAGCCGTGAGTCGTATTTTGTCATCTGGCAACGTAAAATATCGATTTCAGAATACATGCCCAACATTGAAAGTAGTTAGTTGTTTTTTTCTTTATTTAGTATATCTAGTTAGCAGTGTATGATAGAAAAAGATAACGGACCTATTACTTAAAATTTTTAGAAATGTAAATTTGTTCCAGTTCTTCCTTTTAAGTTGCGATTAATAAATAATCCAGAACCCTTTACTGAGCTTGCTCGAAACGCATTGCGTCGTTTTTTCACTAGCTTAATCATTATAGTAACATCAGTTTCGTAATACTCGTCACGATCTCGACCATCGCACAACTAAACCAAACACTTACTAAAATGGAGTTATAATAATAACTACATTTATTGAGGTTATAAAAGAAATAACACTAATTATTACAATACACCTACTAACTGTAATGTAGTGTAAGTCATAAATAACATAAAAATGTAATGAACATACTAAATAAACACGTATAAATACAATTCTATAATTATACTGCTCCAAGCGATCTAGATCCGGCTTAAGTTGCGTTTCCATTGAAGCGAGGGAGACGAGGCGTTAATAACGCTTGTACTCAGATATTGAAATTAATGGAGAGCTGAATGATTTACAATTTGAAGGATTCGATGACACAGAATAAATACACTGATAAATCTGATACGATACTAAATCAATGCAAAAATATCAGTAACACGTAAAAAAAGGATATTTAAATTAAAAACTCCATAACGATGGAACTCTATGACAGTGACCATAAAATAAGAAATACCATCTGATATTCGATTGTTTCCAAATCTGTGTTTTACAAGTTAATTTTATGTTGCCTTGTTTATTTAGTGGATAGGACAGAAAATAAACAAAATGTGATTTTACCTAACAGTACTACTTGATTTTGAAAAAGCATATTAAACAAATAACAATTAGTTCTGTATATTTAGAAAAAGCTTATAATAGCACTTATCTAATTTTCGTTTTGTTCAAAACAAATACTTATCCTGTGCTGTCATCATCAATGGAAACGGTTCCATACAGCATTGCAGTGTCACTACGGAATGTTTCTATCGTTGCAAAAAAATACTATTGCGAGACAAAGCGTGAGCTTGTCTTGTACAAGAAGTAGTTTTCAATAGGCCTTGATATTTTCGATGCTATTGTTTCCACGTTCTTTACATTGCTTTTCTTTAAGTTGGCTAAGTACAAAGTTGAAAATACTTTCCCGTTCTGCATGTGGTAATGTAGTGTAAGTAACTTAGATGCTTTTAAAACAATTGTTTGATTGAAAACTAGGGTATCGCTGAAACAAAAGAAGTGCGGTGGCAAGTAGTGCGTTGCTGTCTAATAATACAAACAGAACTTGTAATTCGCTGGTCGAAACAAGTTTGCAGTATGACGGAATCGTTTTGGATTTACAAACGAATGTTTAAACAAAATATCTTTAGGCAAACCCAGACATATCCAATTGTGAGTCATAAAATTAGACAATTAAAATACCTCTTAAGGTTTAAGTGTTCAGATGACATTGAGTATACTCAAATTGTGGGTAGAGGCTCAGGTATTTTCTAGTCAACCCGATGAATCATTGGAAACTCAGCCGACCGAGGCCACTTGCCGATATCCGCCTGTCAGAGATCGTCCCGACTTTCGGCGCTTGCGCAACCGCGCCGCCTACGGGTTTACAATGAGCATCGATTGTTTACTTCAACTTGAATGATGTTCAAGTAGCTTTAGGCAATTTGGCGAATTAGGAAGAAGAAAGCGAAAAGAAACGCGTTTTGTACTTACTTTCGAAAAATCACATACATATTTGTTTCGTCAATTTACGCGAACATTATTTATTGAAATGAAACATTTATTTATGTATGGTAGTCTTGATTGATCCGAAGAAAGTAAAGATGGATTTATGCACGATATTCCAAAAATGCCTGAGCATGAACTTATCACTTGTCGGGAGAAATAAAACAAAACTGTAAAATTTTACTGAAATCCATAATTTCATATAGCTTCATTTGTTTTAGATAATTGAAACATGATGAATGAAAGGCATACCTGCATAATGGCCCATTTGTTTGGCGCTATTACAGACGACGCATTTCTATTACGTATCTACTTGTAACATATTACTCAATCCCGTTAGCATTTGCGTAACTAAATCAAGTTTTGATTATACTCGTACTAACGATAGATTTAATTAAGCTGAGTTTGCTTTAACGCCAAAACAAGTACAAATCTCGCATCATAACGTCACATGTAAAACTTATTAAAATGTCGCTTGTCTATACCAAAAATCGTATTGATCAAATAAGATCCCACGCCCACCTAATGAATGATGATAATTACACAATTTGCTTTTTGTCCGTGTATTTATATGCGCATATTTCGCGGCTACCTTTGACATTTGTCTACTTCTTATATACTCGTACTTACAAGTTTATAATACCAACATAATATTAAGCAAGTATGGGATATTTATTCATCTTTGTAAAAATTTATGTAGTCCCATCAATAAAAAAGCGCATCATTAATTTCATTTTAAAATGTAGTGACTTCAACTTCATTTATAATTAAATAAATCAAAAAAGAAAAAAATCGTGCATTAACAATTTATTTATGTTTTATTTAGTGAATGCTAGAAAATTTAAAAATGCACAAGACAAAGTACCAATCCCACTCACATTTAGCCGCCTGGTTAGCAAACTGTCCTGCGTTCCAAACCCACCAGAGGCAGTAATTTATTTTTCAATCAAAATAAGTATCATTGACTAATATTAGCATTTTATTACAAAAAACTATTCTATCATATTCGATCAAATTAGAAATGGTTATAACTGAATGGTTTCATTAATACAGTATAACTCATAATCAGACGCCGCCACCACTACAAATATCTACATAACATTTTAATTATGTTTCGTTCCGAGTGAACGATTACAATGATAAATGAATATAAACTTTAGGCAAGTTTAAGTGCCAATTAAAACCCTTTTTATAATTGTGAATATATAAAAGCTTTTAAGACACTTTGAAACTTAAATGGATCTTAAAATTCTAAAGTTGACGATAACAATGTTGTGGGTAGCCAGGGACTCAAAGGGTCGACCTTTAGTTAGTAATAATATAAGCACAACATTCGTCACAAATCAAAATAAATTTATGTTTCAGTTATACCAACAATTACTGTTACAAAAAAAAAGTCGCACAAGTCCTAACAATTAAGGCAGATTAATGTTGCTGTAAAAGCTTACCTAAGTAGTAGGTAAGCTTTTACAGCAAACCTAAATTTCTAATTTTTAGACATATACATGTGTTTACTCCTGTGCTTCCTACAAATGTAGTCTTTGTTTTTTTAATAAAACATTAACGATGACGTATCAATTAACTGTTCTACTAAAGCCAAAATATAAATATAAATAATTTTGTCTACAGAAGGCTTCTAATATTACCTGTTTTTAGTATATAAAGAGTCTCTTTTTTTTCAATAATCATGCACTTTTTTTATTAGAAATAGCTGTTCCCCGCGTCAATTTCCGTTATTATGATCGCGATTATTTTTGCAACATTTTTACTCATGCTTCGCTCCTATTGGTCGCAGGGTGATGTTATTTAGCCTAAAGCCTTCCTCGATAAATGGACTATCCAACACAAAAATATTTTTTCAAATCGGACCAGTACTTCCTGAGATTAGCGCGTTCAAACAAACAAACAAACAAACTCTTCAGCTTTATAATATTAGTATAGATAACCATTTTCAATATGACGTTTACAAATTTGTTTTCTGCATAAAGCGTCTACTTTTAATAAGTATTAACTTTACGCAATAAGTAGTTTACGACACTTGGGCCTGTTGCTTCTTTCTTTGGGAATAGAAATCATTATAATATCACTATGCCATTATTCATTCGCAACTAACTTTACGAGGTGTTGCCTGAAGGAATGCTACTGACTTAAAAGAGGCTATATATTGGATAGAGTTATCTAAAACATGGTTGAAAGTCCCGCTTCGTTACGGTCGCTCCAATAAAGTAAAAACGTCACACATACTAAAAGTATGGCCGCGGGCAAACACGATGCTTAAAGCGCTCTAAAAACAATGCGGTGATCTTGTCATACGTGCCGTGTTTTTAAATCTACCTCCAAGGAATTCAAAGTTTGGAAAATCCCCCAAAACTTCGTTATTTACACAAGTACAGTTTTACCCTATATTGACAGTTGAGAGTTATTATTGTTTTGGGATTAATATTTCAGTCGAATTATTTTAGTGCTCTCAGTACTTATTGGTACACCAGTTTTTGTTTCAACAATTTCCTTCATTTCATTGCGTACTTACCTATCGCTTAAGTTTTTAACCCAATCACCTTAGGTTTGGTGAAAGAGCCAAATGAACTCGTACCTACATCACTGTCAGCAGCCCTACGTAATACCTATCAAAATAAAATCGATGTCTATTGTACTAAAATTGCTAAATAATTATATTGAATAAAATCACTGACGACTCTATAAACCGCTAGAATATATTTATAACTATTGCCTAAAATTATTTTTGTTGGTCATGTTTGTACAATCCCACACAGTACGAACTGTGTCTTGACTTCTTGAGTTCTTGTTGACAGTCATACTCGTAGTTTATGGACTTAATTGATAGTATTACCTAGTCTATTATATCCGGTGATATAAGGATGATTTATAAATATCGGTAAATATACGTATGGTCCTAGATTTCCTTATCGTAGGACTTAGAATTGGTCAAATTTGTGTTCCAATAATCCACAGGAATAATGTCTCGAAAGTCGAAAGGTCTGGTAGAGCATTAGTCCGGTCAGGAAAAGGCAATTGTGAGACAGCCGAGTTGTATAATTAACCAATGATAATGTATTTAATGTGTCTTTGTTATTATAACGGAAAAAAAAGGATATAAAATGTAGGATTCTATCCGTGTATCTGCACTAGACAGCTTAAGCGCGACACTGTCACAGGAACGCGTGCGAGCTAGTGCTCGCTTGTAGTGCTGGCGACAGCATATCGAGTGGTGTAGGGCACTTGGTAGCAAGGCGTTACTTGAGTTTTCCATACAGTTAGATATCTAAAAGCTCTGTAACGTTTGTACACGACGAGTACTGGTAGGTTCATTGTTCACTATATTTTTCTTAATAGTAGTTTATTTATGTGTTAGTGACAATCGAAACTGTTAAATATTTTTTTTTACTTTCCTTTAAAGCGTCGATACTTAAAAATAAACAATTATCACTGCCAAAATGCAATGATTTTTGAATTGAACTAATTAATTAGGTTGTTAATGGTTATAAAATAACTATGGGAAAAATTGGAAGGATAACTAAAACGTTGTTCAATCATCATCATAAACATTATTAGCCCATAATATTGGTCCACTGCTGGACATAGGTTTTAGGACTAAATCGAGGATTTAACCACTATACTTAGAAGAATGATGATGAATTTCCTTCTTCACAACGCAGTCTTGAAACCTAGAATGGCTGAAGCATTGAAATTTTGTCTGAGGATTACCTCAGACCAGTGAATGATAACTCATTTTAGACCACAATATGTAACAAAATTAGCAAAACATTGTTAGTAAGTAATTTTTCTGTAAAAAATTTAAACCCATAAGAAGTTTGACGTTATTATGGCAAGCTAAATGTACACGTCATCATAATTTACGATCACACGTCATGGCGCACGTTACAAATCGGCGTTCGTTGTGCAGTGTGACATTGTGGGTCTGCGATTTCACCGCGTTACGAGAGCCACGAATGACTGGGAACCCGTCAGAACCAATTAGCCAGCAAATGGGTCCACCGCAATGGAATACGCGCCTACTAATGCATCATATTTCCCCTCACGTATCAGGTTACCGTTCCTTTGTTACGTGAGCCACTTTCAGTGAGTGAATAGAACCGAAGGACTAGGTTGTGAGTTGAATATGATTAATAATTATAAACGTACGCATAAATATGAATGTTGTTATGCGTAATACAAACCTAATTCTCTACATTTTAATATTTTTCTGAACTTTTAATACTTGTAAAATTGCAACCGAAGTTATGTAGCGTAAATATACGAATAAACATTATTTGTGTATGCTACATGCTCAATACACTAAAACAAGTGATATATAAGTAAAATAAGTATTTTTTATCATTTTCAACACTTATGTAAACAAAATACACCTATAAAATTATTAGTGTGTGAAACTTAATGTACGGAAAGATTCAAGAACATTAACAATAATTCTTCTGAGTATTTACATTTGGTAAGTATAGGTGGTTACATAATACCTGCTATTTCGTTATTACTTGCTAGGTAGAGACAGACCAAGCAATCCCTAGAGTTGTCTCTGGTTTCATGAAAAAGAAAAAGTTGTAGGTCCCTAAGGGATAATCCACAATATTATTACTAAGTTTGGAGTGGGCACAGTAGCACAAAACATACAAGATATAATTTCCTCGTTCGTTAATTAATTGTATCTATTGGTAACAAGGAATGTAAGATAATTATACATTAATAATTGCGGTTTCGACATTGAAATGTGAAATGAGTATCTACAACGCAGGTGGCCTTAAGATTCATGCATTAGTGGCTGCCTGATGTTAGGTCAGTTAACATGAAATACCGGCCATAGAGCTTTAGTGTGCCTAGTGTGACTTGTATTAAATTTATCGAACAAATAAACTTTAATTTGAATTTTGAATAGTATTGATGAAACGCCATCTAGTGACAACTTTGTGAAACAAGTTCAGTGCCATACAAATTACTATGATCTATTAAATCTCGCACTGAGTACTCTGTGTATTGCGCGGCGCAACGGATATTTCAACATTTAACGGATAGTTTTTTCGATTTTTTAAATCCTACTAAATCCGTATATTATAAATGTGAGTGTAAGTTTGTTTGTTATGCTTTCAAGTGAAAACTATTTACCCGGGCATTATGAAACTTGTACACATATTCTTGGAGGTATTAGAAGTAACATAGGCTATTTGGTATTTGGTAGCTCACGCGGGCAGAGCCGCGGGCGAAAAACTAGTATTTAAATAAATTTGTATGTTTTTATGTGTATTAATTAGCATACTTGAGCGTCATCTCGCCATCATATTTTAACTGCGGTCGCCAAATCACTTGCTAATCGTAGTGATTTTGGTAAAATATTTAATTTTTTCCAAAGGCCTATGTTTAGATGTGGACTGCTATTATAAATAAATTGAAACATCTTGTTCAGAAATGAATGAATACTTAATTAAAGTCTACCTTTTGGAGATTCCAAGTAAACTAATGAGCAGCTTTTCACTGTAGGATATTTTGTAGACCTACGTAAATAATGAATTGGAAACGTGACCTTTACTGTCACTGGGCACGAAATTGTCTTAGCAATTTATTATTGCACACAAATAAATTATTCTGAAGATAAACTTTTCTCAATTGGTATACGGTGTATTTTTTGATCGTAACTTTATTGGGTTAATAGCTATGGGATGTCTAAGTTAACTGAAATGCTAAAAGTTCGCGTTTATTGCTTCCAAACGGGCTGTTACTGGAATCTCAACGGGTTTTGTTCATTGTTTCGGCAACATCGGTAGACCCGACCTTAGGTCGGTGAGCATTTAACTTTAGGAACGAGTTGAATCGATGGTAATTTATATTATTCGCAGGCAGACAGGCGCAGTTGTTACGTGCATGTCTCATATCAAAAAAATTCAAAAAAAAAATTCAAAATTATTTATTGCTTTACAAAAGTTATAATATGACACATCGTTTCGGGAGCCTCTTTTTAAGCACGGAAGTGCCTGTTTCAAGAGAACTCCGCTCTTCTTAACCATACATTTTATGTCTTTGTAAAGCGCTAACTGCTAATCTAAACAATATAATATAATAAAAATAAACTAAAACTAATCAATTTTAACATTTTTTCCGTTTCACTGTAGCTCAGATTCTGTAAAAACTCAAACTATTCATATAGATTTAAGAGTCATAGTGTATGAGAAACGCTTTCGGTAAAAACAACAATGTTTTAATGATATCCTTGAACAACAAATAATACTGTTTTGTAATGTTTTGTAAGTGTATTTTTTTAGTTGTTGAATCAACTATTCCTCGCAGCGCAAACCACTTCGCTTCATACTTTTTTACAAGTAATATCACGGTAGCTCAGTTGGTAACAGCAATCCCGCAGATAGCAAAACGTCGTCAGTTTAAACATCTTCACCTAAGACCATTCTAACATATAAACACATATATATTTTGTATACATCACTTAAGACCATTCTAATGTATAAACATTATATATATTTGTATAACTTTTGTATTGGAATAACTAAAATATTTGATGCATATAAAAAAAGTACTATTTTTATTGGCAAGGGTTAGTGTTTTGTTTACTTTAAGACTTTGATACCGTTACAGTAGTGGGAATAACTTGGAAATCAAAATCATGCTAATAATAAGCTGTACTTAATAGAGTCAGTCGCCACGTCCACGAAATAATAAAATATTGTGGTTTACGACATTTATATCTCTAAAAGAATTAAATTTACTTGTAAGAGAAATACAAAAGTAACCTTACAACTAGGTTCAGTAACATTAAATAATTAATTTTAACTTCTTTAATAAAAATTGCACGAAACAG
Source organism: Anania crocealis (assembly GCA_949315895.1). Classification (NCBI taxonomy): domain Eukaryota; kingdom Metazoa; phylum Arthropoda; class Insecta; order Lepidoptera; family Crambidae; genus Anania; species Anania crocealis. The sequence continues at coordinate 17,843,436 of OX438880.1, read as the reverse complement.
ACACACCACGAAAAACAGACAACATAATAAAATTCATATTGGCCATTATTTTGTGGTTAAACTAAGAAAACAGTAGTTCTCATTGCAACAACAGGCCCAATACGTATCGCATTCCAAGTGCTATGAAAATGTAACAACCAATGATAAGATAATGAATAAAAAGTCAAATGTTTAAATATTTAATAAATTAATTACGTCTTACATAAAGGGGAAGGAGTCATGTAATTCATTGTGGGAAGTGTGAATCTAATAGTTATAACTGATTCAGTGATCGTTATTGACATGACGTGTCGGCTGTTTGTAGCAAATTATAGATATCTTTATAAATTTGTACAAATATTGAGGACTTGAATTTTTTTTTGTATCTATACTGCACAATCACGAGGAAATTTGAACAGAGCTTATACTGTTGATATTTTTATGCACCATTCAGAGATAAGAAGGGGATTGCTTATATGTCGAATATATTTGAAGAAAAAATGTTTAAATTCATTTTACGTTTTTGCCTTTACAAAGCCTCGTGCAATGACATTGGCTACGTTCCAAGGTTTCTTGCCAAGGTTCAAAGACATGATATAAGTTTTTTTTTGTCTTGGATAAAATGCTATCATTCTCCTTGAGAAAAGGCAATAAACGCCACTTGAAAAAGAAACTCATTTTGCGGAAGAGACTGCAGTGAACTTATTTTTAATTTCCTTGCATTCCATTAGGTTCACTCGTATATCACGGTGAGCCAGCCCCAAATAGCTCCATTTTGCAAGTTGGCTGGCTGCAAGGCAAACTCGGAGAAAATTAAATAGGTAATATTAACATTGAAGTATTTTTTGAAAACTACAAGTAAAGTAAAAGTAAAGTAACAGCCTATAATCATCCCACTGCAAGGAAAAGGCATCATTGGATTCAAGTTACCACAGCAATAATGTGTACTGCCATAATCACCACGCTTGCCAAATGCGGGTTGGTGATCACAAACCCGGGCAACGTTCGGAAATTTGAAACTTTTTTTGTTGAAAACTACTTTATTTTGAAAAATTGATTTCACGATTTTTTCCGAAATGGACACTTATGTGTCCTCGGACGTAAGATTCCAAAAAATAATTGCACACCTAACCGGAACAATCTAGGTCACTGCTAAGCTTTACCTTAGATTTATAAGAAATTTCAAATGGCCCTTAATGAATAATGAATGAAACATGTTATATCTGTCGAAGAAAACGATTTCTTTTGTTTGCAATGTGTTGATCATAATAAATTAACTTCTTAAGTTGCCTTTTTAGGTATAAAAGCACATAGCTATAAATAAAGCCTTCTAAAGAAACAAAATGTTTTCAAATTAAACGTTTTGTTGAAGCTCAATCGAAGGGAATTTATAAAGATCCTTAAATCCCTGAGTAGACAATCAAAGAGCGTTAGTAAAAATTCAACAGCATATTGCAGCTCTCCCGCCTCCGAGAAGTGTCTCTAAGCTTTTGTTTGTGTGACAAAAGCAACCCCAAGGACAAGGACATCAATCGTAAGCCTTTCGGATAAAGTTAACCCGTCCTAAATGTAAACTATTTAATGCGGCGAACTGCGATTCACTATGCAAGTTCCTGGTTCATTGGGCATCCGAAATTAAGTCAAATATTACTTGTGTAAACTTAATGACATGGGAAATTTTGTTTGGAGTTTCCGAAGTTTTGGCAAAAATTAGAAGGAGGATAATCAAAATTTACACAACAGTACTAGTATGGAAAATAAAAAAATCAACATTAATTAGTACCTTTGTTTACCGTTATTCCATTTAAATTGATTGTAAAATTTTGTAACAAAGTATTTGTTTCGGATTTTGTGATATTAACCAATTATTTGATCAACACTGGATTAAAACAATATTTTATAGCTCAGTGAAAGTGGGAAACAGTGGCCTAGATAGCAAAAGTAAAATCGCTCGTATGATCCTAGAATTCGATGTTATTTTGAAGTGAAATGCATGTTAATAATTTTATTTAAAATGTATCTAGCACGTTCAAAAGTGTAAACAGTTTATTTATCATCTTACATTATATGTCTAAAAAATCTGAACGCTTTCAGAAAGTAAGAGTTGAAATGTGCTTTTAAACCATCTTTACCTGCATCATAAATGTCAAAATATCGCAGTACATCTTGCTATAGTAAGCCTAATGACGTTTACACTTGTCTTTTTAGCTGGAAAGCAAAGAAACCATGTTTGTGTATTCATCTCGGAGCGGCGAGTGTTCTAAGCTGCATAAAAGATGCTGAAATAAAATTTTAAATAGATTACAGAGAAATGTTGGCGAGGAATCCTTCAAAATAGTTTACATACAAGTTTTCCTACTCTAGGTGACATAGTTTGAATGTTTTTATCGTATTTTAAAGAGGACGGGTTGAAATTTTGAAATTCGCAGACGTGGCCAGAACATTCCTTTAGTAAGGTGGTTTTGAAAGAATTCTCGAGAGCATATCAAACAGTTTTAGTTTGTTTTGCAAAGAGAAAATATGAATAGTTTATTTTAAATAGGGAACATTATTGCTTAAAGTATGCCTACAATTACTTTGTCCCTATTATGATTTTAGTTTGGAAAAAACACTTTAATTTTATTCATCATCATCATCACCTGCCCATATCAGTCCACAGCTGGACATAAGCCTCTCCAAAAGGAGGATTTTGCCATAATAGCCACGCTTGGCAGGCGGGATGGCTATCGCAAATTAGCTAATGGTTTGACAGATCTTCTGCTGCTGCCCGTCTTCTGACAGTACTTCTTTATTCGCCTCTTACTTCTCTTTCTCTACGTTTCTCTACGACAAACGTAGGAAGAGAATAGGTGGTAGGTACTATTCCTAATGTGCCAGTACTTTACGTCGCTAAGAAAAAACATTTTCATGACTTAGGAAATATAGATCTTACAGTACACCTTTGTTTTTAATTAACTACTATTTGTATTGTATAGTATTTGAGCCGATTGTTTTTTTATACCCATTTAGCTAAATCCCCATTTTGAGAAATCCTCGTTTTGCGAACTCCACATTATGAGATATTCCCATTTTGAGCAGTCCACTTTCTGAGAAATCCCAATTGTGGTCCTGAAGGTACATCCATATAAATATAAATGTAAGTACCTATAACGCAAACATTGAATGTATTCATCTCTAGTCAAAACAGTTAATATTTGTTTATCTCTAAAATGTTTTCTTTATTCTGCACCAGTAAAAGCAAATTCATTCAAACGGCTAAATCCAGCAAAATTTTCTACACAAAGACACTACTTAAATTCCCTGTTAAAATTGGATTTACACGGCTGCTCTAAATTGCCTTCCCTCAATGCGGCTTAGACTCGCGTGCGACATGCAACCTAGCTCCAGCACAGCACATTTGCACGACACTTATCACTTTAATAGATCTCGGTAATTATGTTAACTATTCGAAAGGGGTACGAACTTGAAAATAGTATTAATACCGAGATTGCGAAAGTAATTCGAATATTTCGTTCGTCGCAGATGAACAATTTGAAGTAAATTAATTTTTGAAGCGTAAAAATTTTACGCTGAGAAAGATTTTTTATTACTTTTTCTAGAAAGTTCGTTAAGAATTCGTAATGGAAATAATTTTCTTTGATACCGATTTAGAGTCGAGGTTTAGAATAAATCGTATACGATACAATGAATAGTGTTCAATTAAAGGAAAAGATAAAGCTTTTCTTTGTAATCCTACGTTTAGCGTTTTATTAAGTCTTGATGAGGTAGCCCAAAAAAAATAGAGAGTAAGTGTGCTACTTTTTCCTTACTCTGTATAGTAAATGTGATGTCATACTATTTATGTTTGTTGCCTAAAACCGATTAATTAATGTTAGTCAAAACCAATTTGAAAATACGGGTCCTTGATGTGTAAGGTCAATTTGTGCTTTGCCAACGTATTTTTTAATTCCACTAACAATGAAGGAAGTCTCCAAAAGTGCCTATAATTTTCTTAATTGCATGGATTACAGAAAATAGGTTATTATCAAACTGATCTAGCAGTTAATTTGTGGGAATGTGTTTTTCTAAGGCGTAATTAGGTTGCACAGTGTAGCCTGCATTAACTTAATAGCATCAGTTTTAGGTACTTAGTTCTAGAGAGAAAATAGAAGTAAAATTTATTTAAGCGGATAAGAGATAAATGTAGCATTAGTAATCGATAAATTAATAAAGAAGGTATTGTAATTTAGTTGATTTTCGGGTCACTCCTAAAAATAGTCGAATGTTGACAATAATCGGGGGGCACGGGCAGTGGGTAGCGGTTCTGGCGACAGATTGGTGCAATGGTGTCATAGAGCACCTGGTTTTGTACCCTTGTATACCCTACAACGGCCAAGTCACACAACATTAACTATAATAATAAAGAACTCGCAGTAAGGACTTGGAACGACTTTGTCTAGATTTCATTACTTTTTAGAGACAAACAAGCAGTTCCATCGAGACTTGGCTAGTTTTTTACAGAATGTTTTTGGTGGGATTAACCATTTCTCGACCTAATATGTGTCGGAAGAGGCGTCTAAATGAGTATTGCCAGAAAATAATTCTCTTCATCTTGGCAATGCTGCGACCGGCAACCCGTCTGCCTATATTAATAGAAGTGCATTGGCATCTTTTGGGGATGCCTATGTCCAAGCAGTGGACAGATTTAGGCTGATTATGATGATTGATAGAGATATGATAATAACAATACACTTTTATTGCTCGAAACAAGATACAAAAAAAATATATAAAACATTGGTACAATAAGACGGTATTATCGCTGAATAGGGATCTCTACCAGACCTCTATATTCAACCTTATTACAGACATTATCTCTTTTGAGTGCGTTAAAGTGCATCCTAGGCTAAACTTTTATCTTGCTCCTTGTATTCTAAAGTTATTTGTTATATTCCATTCGAATAAAGGTTATCTTGGGGAATCGCAATATGGATTCTGTTTTGAAATATCATCCCGCTGAAAACTTGAAATATAAATTCAATCCTTTATTCGGTAAAACACAGTCAAATAAAAGTAGCAAAAATACCTATATCCAAAGCATGTTTTTATCACTCATTTACTTTACGTTCGATTTGATAGGAAATAAAAAAAAATTGTTGTGGTAAGAAGCCAGCATAAAATGATGAGGATATCATATGGATCTTTAACTTTACTTGCCTGGGCAATTTTCACAATTGGTACAACTGGTTGAAATAGTTTAAGACAAGGGGCTTGGCAAATCCTAGATATCTCATTTATGTTCCCCTTGTTAATAACTGGGGTATAAGTTATTTAAAATTAACATAACATTCCATAGAAGATTTTTATTCGTGTAAGTAGTAAAATCATATGAATTTGCATATGTAAGCGTTTAAAGGCACAGTCTTTTTATTTAGTCTTAGATTTAGGCACTACGGTTAGATGCGACTAGATGCGATTGCTCAAGGCTTCTAGGCGGCTCAACAAAAAGATTCGCTAAGTGATGTGTCGCGTCTATCTCTCCCTGTGAGAAAGTAACACTTGTGTTTCACAGATTTCTAATGCTAATACCAATAGTTAGCTACTAAATACTTTCTAACCTGTCCAATGCTTTCTCTTTTGATGACTTGCCAAAAAACCCTAAAATAAAATTAACGTCCTAGACTGTTAAAAGTCATATGTGACCTCAACTAATATACTTGTAACTAGCTTACATTTAAAGCATTTTTCTTGTAAATTGTATGACGTAAAAAAAACTGCTACATTATAAAAGCGATGCCTAAATGTTCCCAGTCTAAGCCAGTAAACTATAAGTTATGTTTACTTAAGAAAGTGGAATGCTACTTCGTATACTTTCTCTTAATATTGCAAAAGATGTTAATCGATGTATCGATAATTATGTTGTAACTTTATAGTTGTTTGTTTAAGCGTTTGCCTCATTACCAGAGGAATCTTGACGTCATAATTATACGAATGCAAATGAAAGTATGAAGCAATTATGTAAGTGTAGGTATAGTGTGAATTTTTACAATATGGCGGGCGACGTCGGGCCGCGCGGAATGTGACCGCGCGAGAATGTCGTGGCACGGGGTAGGGCCGCCACATAGAACGCATTTGACAGATTCAGTACGCATTTTACGACTGACGATGAAACAACTTGTTGAGGGATACCCTTCAATGGGCAAGTTTAATATCTTGTGCTAATGCCGAGATTCTGTGACGAAAAGAAAATTGGCTAACAACCATACCTATATTTTGAGTACTTAGGTACCTACCACATATTATTATAGCCCTTAGAAAATATATGCATTTTAATCCCTTAATTATGTATCAGTATAACATTCATTTCAGTTAGAGATAATAATTTGATTGCAGTTAAAAACACCATAACTAAAGTATTTTACTGAGCAATAGGTATTTAAATAATTACTAGATATGGTTGATGAATCTTGTTGACAATGACTTTGTTTTGAAGTTTTGCAATGTATCAGTGCGTTTCTTGGGTTATTATGTCAAGGTTTATTCAGATTCTTTTACATATTATTCTTAAGAACGGAAAATTTAAAGAAAGGTATAAATTGCTTAAATATTTAATTAATTATAATCTATAACACAAAGCTACCTATAAAAACGTTTAACATTTATAGATTAAATGACATGTTGTATACGAGTACTTAGATTAAATTTATAGATGTACCCAGCTTGCCAATGACTTTCAGAAGACACTGACAATGTTATATTAAAAATTCTTTAAATTTTCTTTTAGAAATGTATATCTATCAATAGACTACCAGACATAAAAATAAATTTGCCGTACCAGGTTTCAGACTGCAAAAGATTGGAAATTCTTTCATACGATATTTCTGAACTGCCTTATATGAACCAAAATTATTTGCAGAGTTAAAGCAGATTTTACTGATTTAGTGTATTCTAGTGTTCAAATTGTAAGGTTCAGTTGACCTTTCAGAGCGAACTACGTTGTTATACTTACTAACGGCCGGTCCCAATAACGTATCTAGTTTTGGCATATCGGAGATAGAAAATCTGTCTTTGTTTCTCTGGACGGCAAAATCAGAGACAGAAGATGTTTTCTATCTCCGATATGCCAAAACTGAAGATAGATACGTTATTGGGACCGGCCGTAATAAGATTCCTCACATGTATCTCCGGTATATTCATACGAAACATATACATTGCTTGAGAACATAGACATTTCCGTCTATTGCGGGAATTACTAAACACCTAACCATAACTTTTGTTTATAAGCTGATGATAAAACACTAAACATAAAAACCAACACAATTAAAAAATAATATTGTTTTAAGAAATCATTGTTAGCCCTAGTTAACGGTTAAATTTTCACTTCATTAATATGCCATACCGTTATCTAAGAAATTTGCATTTGCTTTTGGCCATCCAAATCACAATGTTATTAATTTAAATTTGGCGTGAAATGTAAGTATTGTTTCGTATTCTTATGGTTGTTCAGTCAGTGACGTGTGTTTTCTCTCCAACATTGGCTATATTACGATCACCAACCCTGCAAATCGTGGTAAAGTGCATAATAACTTAAGTGCATAATTCTTCTTCTTGTGTGACTTATCTCCAGCAATGTACTCATTTGAGCTAGCGTTAAGATTTAACTTTAGACCGGCAGCCCTACATCCGTGGTTGTCGTGTCTATGTGGCGCAACCCACGCTTTGCCGTTGCCGACTCACTGCACCCGCGGCGAGCGACGCGATGCGTGAATCATTCACGCATGCACGGGCAGAAAGATTCTTGCTTAGCAATAAATTTCATCGCACCATCGAGATAGCGACAGACGGACACGACGGCTCCGCACGAACAACTCTAGAGCACGAAATAGGCCAGTTGGTGAAAAACGAACCGTGTTTTTTTTGTCATTATCATTAGGTTAATCAGAATAAACAAAGACAACCTCCTGAATGTTTTTATTGGAATTTTATTAAGATTTTTTTTTATTTAATTAAATCAGTAAGGCAAGTAGGATATTGTTGTTCGCACTTTGACAATATCCGGTTGGTTTGTTAATATAAAAATGCTGGAAATATAATGCTCAGGAGCTAAATACAATACCAATACAGGATAAAATTTTAACCACCTTCCAAATTTTAAAAGCAATCTACGAGACAAAAAACAAATGACGTATTTTTTCTTTTGGTATAGCCCAGTACAAAAAAAATAAAGCACTTTGAAAATATCTGCCAAAAATCTAAAATTTTTGATACGGCTTCCTTTTACGCAATTACAAACACTTTTTTTACGCAATGCACATCTCATTCGGTAATTACGAATTACGATACTACCTATTCATAACTTTCTGATTTTCCCTTCATACCTTAACAGGCTTAGGATCGTAAAAATTGAAAACTATGTTGCGAAAAATATTTTTGGGTGAAAACTTGATTTCCATTTTTTAGTTCATAAATGGGCTCTAAATACGATACTGAACGCCTGTAAAAAAATTGGAAGATGATGAAAAAGTCATTTTGTATTTATTTCATTGCGTACTAGCTGACCCGTCAAAAGTGGTTTTGCTATATTATTAAGGGTATACATATAAAGGCGTCGTGGAATAAGAGTTTTTTTTTCAATTAAGCAACTGCTTACCTAATATCATATTTTCAGTCCATAATATTCGGATGAGAAAAAGTTCAAATTCATAAAAGTATAAAAAAATGCTATAGTCTAAGATATAAATGGTGTTACTAACACGACTTTGTTTAATATTTATAGTATAATTATACATATATGTTTTAGTAGAAAGTAGATTTTAATTTAAAGAATATTTCCGGGAATCTCTGCTACTAACTCCGTTGACTGTAGTTGAAAATGTTGGATAATGTGTAAGAATGTAATCGTAATGTATCTAAACTTGAGCACAACATAAACTTTCACTAAGTATTTGAATTCAATTACAATCATATACGGATTAACTATCTTACCAAATTAATTACATACACGTAGGTACACATACCGACTCATTCGTTACTTATTTTATTATCAAATTGTCTTTTTATTATAAATGAAAAATTAAAAAATATATAAACACATTAAAAGTAACAGCCTATAATCATCCCACTGCAGGGAAAAGGCCTCCATCATTGAATTCAAGTTACCACAGAAATGATGGGTGTACTGGGATAATCACCACGCTTGCAAAAATGCGGGTTGGTGATCTGATCACAAACCCGAGCAACGTTCGAAAATTTTAAACTTTTTGTTGCCTGACCCTGGATTCGAACCTGAGACACCGAGATCTTGGCCTGGTATTTAAACCACTAGACCAACGGGGCGTATAAACACATTAATAATATTTTAAATGGTCATCGTGAGAAGGTAGATAACGAGATACTGGCAGTATTGCCTCGCTGGATTGCGATGCTGTCTCTGTGCGATGTACCTATAGCCGCCAGCTCTTGGGTCACCGCCGACGTCAGATAAACGTTTTATAATTTGATATCGATAAATTAATCATAGTCTGCACAATTGACTGCGCATTGTACTTTTGACATTATATGAACCTTGTATTAAGAGTCAACGTTAGTAAAAAGTGTATCCATATTTATGGCGCAGATTTTACATGTGAAGTAAACTTAGACTATAGTGAGCGAGATGTTTAGTTAAATATTAGGTAATTATAATTTAATGTTTTCATTGCTGTTTTATGTTTTCATTTAGGTAATATAAATCGTACAATCATAATATTAGTAAGTTAATTCGTGGTTTCAAAACTTGAATGATTATCTGTGTAATCAGTACACTGTGAATATATTTTTTAAATTAATAATTTGACGAAAGGACAACAACTCGTACTTTGAGCTTGATTCGTGTTTTCCTATATATATATTTAGCGAATACCTAGATATATTTAGAAAATCGTGGTCAACACTCAACGTTTTAGTTGGCTATTACAAGACTACGCAAAAAATCCACATATTTCAAGCAATTCATAAAAAATACCTTATAACACATAGTCAGTAATGTCACATGAATAAACTGTTTCAATGGTGCGGTACGTACAGAATTCTAAAGCGTATAAATTATGTGTACCTACCTATAAGCCTATAAACCTATAACATAAGCTTGGTTTCCCATACGTTTGTACGTTTCAACACAGATAGACATTCACGAACGAATTTCTTCACAACACAATGTCGGTACTGACAGTTGCGTATTGCGTATGATCGACGAACGTGTTATTAGATTCTTTGTTTTATGAAACAATTTGCAGTGGTAAATTAAAGTTATAATATATCTTTAGTTTTTACAAATTCTTTTTGGTACGAGCCCATATTGGTTCTGAAGCTATGATAGTTGAAATACTTAGAAAATGTATATATAGGTCGAATCGAAAAAAAAAATGTATTCATGACCCGGTATTTAATGTATTTAAAATTATTGACTGATTTACAGTCTAACAATAGGAAATATGATTGGACAACATTATTACCAATTTACTATCTTAAGGTATAATAGGTAGTATTTTACCTGATTCAAAGAAGAAAATATCAAGATGTCATTGATGTACACATTTTATTAAGGGGACTACTAGAGCTAATTGCTGCCCCCAATTGATTAAATTTTGTTCCTTCGAAACAAAATCAATTCTCTAAAAACTGAAACAGTATCATTTTAGCAAATTACTTCTAGTATTTATTGAATCACTGTTAACTGCTTATCATTCTGGCATTCGTGCATTACTTAAAAAAAATAACTTCTCTTACATTCCAAATTTTTGAATGTATGAGAAGTAATTTTTTTATGATGCAGGAATTTAATGCATAATATGAAACCTAACATTTAAAGTATTATGCTCAGTTATGTGAACATTTTGTTGTACCGCAATTTAACTTAAAATGATTGGTTATTTTATTCTAATTTCATTTATTTTAAATCTGAAATCTATATTTTATAATACCAAATATACAGTAAGCTGTCTATTTGGTATTAAAAATTATCCATATCAAAGACTATATTTTTATAGATATGGATCAATTAAGTATCGCAGAACATTGTACAAGTCGTAGAAACAAGTCCCGTCGCGTCAGGCCCATGTAAAGCCTGCAGCTAAACAATTACAATATTCTGCGATGCTTAATTGATCCATATAAAATGGGTATACTACATAAATACGAAACGCTTAATTCCGATATTGATAATCACGAATTTCAAAATACCGACTTTTATAATTGTTAGAATACAGAATTTCATGATACCGAATCTTTGAAAATCCGAAGTATCATGAATACGAATTCCGAATATCAAAAATCTAAATACACAAAAATCTCAAAAACCAAGCAGTAAGTATTCATTACTTGCATTTGCATGCACGCAAGCAGCATGCATGCAAGCAAGCAGCTAGCATGCAGGCAAGCACCATGCATGCAGGCAATTAAGCAGCATGTATGCAGGCTAGCAAGCATGCAATCATACATGCAGGCTAGCAGGCAGGCTACAGGAAATGCAGTCCTACCGCCCTTGCGTAACAAATCTATGGCACCCACCCTCGCTTTCGCAGCTTCAGCTTGCTGTTCGCCTGCGGCGACCAGCCGCAGCCGCTACAGCTCCCTCGGGCGCCCATCCAGCTTTGTTACTGCGAGCAAGGACTGCACTACCTGCGCGCCTCCGGCTTTTAAATTGCACTCTAGTATTGGGCAGCCAAGTACTACGGTGAAAAGATCACGGCAAGTCGGGATTCAACTAAATTCCCAATTTGAACAATACATTTTCGGATATTTTTAATTCGTAATAAAGTTTTTTGGGTCAATAAGACAACGGATTTTTAATACTTCGTATTTATGAGATTCGGAAAATAAAAGATTCGTACTTTTGAAATTCTACAAAATGCTATTGTGGTTTTGAATAGGCGGAATTTGGATTCTTCGGAACTTCTCTATTCAATTTCGGTATTTTTGGGTGTTCCTCTACGACTTGCATCTTACAACAGGAACCCGGACAAACGGTGCCTTCCAAAGCACGACTATAACCCCTTCCAGACCCGAGCCACTTTAGAAAAGATCGTTTCCTAAATTGACCCAAGCGGAAATTAAACCTGCGTAAGTAAGCGTACCACCGCATGACTACACCAACCGAGTTGTTTTAGGGTTCTGTACCCAAAGGGTTAAAACAGGACCCTATTACTAAGACTTCGCTGTCTGTCCGTCTGTCCGTCTGTCTGTCACCAGGCTGTATCTCGAGAGCCGCGATAGCTAGACAGTTGAAATTTTCAGAAATTATGCATTTCTGTTGCCGCAATAACAACAAATACTATTAACAAAAGAAAATAAATATTTAACCCCTGATACAAAAAACGCCAATTTTTGCCTATTTTTGCTCGATATCAATAAATGGTAACAGGTAGGCAATACATTAACTAAATTTATGTACCTACTTACTGTTGTTTACGTACCTAGTCAATGGTATGGAATCCTTCGTGCGCGAGTCCGACTCGCACTTGGCCGGTTTTTTAAATATGTCGTTATGACAATAAGTCTACCCAAAAAAGGTTTACGACAAATGGTTTTGGTAACATAAAACTATCATGAATATATGATGCATAAGTACTTTGTATTATCATGAAATAATGGGAGTTGTCTCTTGCGACCTTGTAACCTCATCTGTCATTTTTAACTAGTTGACCTTTTCGAAGATTCAAATAAAGAATTCTTTTATCGTACGACTCTCCCTAGAGAGTTAGGAAGGGTCTTCCCCTCTCCGACACAACGTACAATATATCTACAACTACAAATTACCAGTAATGTTATTTCGTCCGTGCATATTACAGTTTAGTTCAAAATTATGAAAATAAAGTGAAAAGAAAATTCTCTAGCAAAACGGTTATTCGTGAAATTGTTAGAAGGAAAATGATGAATACATTTCCAGTGGTATATTAGTTTGTTATAAGAACGGGAAGGGATCACACTACTGAAATATCTCACTCGCATGTTTTTACGCCAAGGATATTACATTTCCTTGCGCGAAAAGTTTTTGCTACAAAAATCTATTTTGTATTCGTCATTCCGAAAGCATAAGCACAACAAAAAAAAAACTGCAACCAATTGCATCAACGGAAAAAGCAGAGGCTTACGTACATGTCTGAAATACATAACCTTTAATGATAGAAAAATGTACTTGATACACAGTCCCATGTAAATTATAAGCATGCAATTTTTCGAAACTTTTTAACATAACATTAATACTTATGGAAATCATAAACGAGTAAGCACCTTACTATATTTGAGTCAGCACTAAAAAAAACTATCGTCATGTTTAGATTTAAATTAGACGCTTATTTTATGTTTTTTGTTGCCGTAATATGTTGTAAAACAAAAGGGTACCTACATAAACTATTCATTAAACCCTGTGAAAAAACTAAACGCAATTATTTATTGAGAAATAATAGTTAGGTTTGCCAAGAAGGTGGACCGACCATTAACATTTTTATGGCAGCTATGTGAAAATGTATTTAATTTCGTAATAGTTATCGTCTTTGTTCGGCTAATTAGATGTAACTAGCAAGGGAGTCTCACCAGGTGGCTTCATCAGAGCTGAGTTAAAGATAATGTTAGCTTCAGTTACACAGCATATCAAAGTAAGATATTATTTTAGTAAATGTTATACACAACCATAGCTTAGCAACTTAAGAAGTTCATAAAAGAGGGTGTTTTAGAAAGTTTAAATTACTACATACTCAAGCAACAAAAAGAAAACATCTGACAATATAATCAGCTTTTATTAAACAGTAAAATTCTTGGAATAAAAGCAAAAACAGTAATTTTAATATGCACAATAAGAGTCCAAACCTTGATAATAAGCGCCCAAATTGGCCGTGGAACAGCTAAATGATTCGCGAAAATAATTGGATAGCAACTGATGCACACCGGAATTTCCCTGTCATTGTCAAGCATTTCCCATTAAGCGGAGCAAATTATGTTACACCATCGGAGTCTTATTGCGTGAGGTATAATGGCGAGAATCGCACAAAAAAATCATACTGCAGTCAATCCCGTGATGAATCGAGAAATACAAAGAGGCTTGCCCGTTGGGCCGTACGGTCGAGACGCACTCTTTGGGCCCGATAATGACGAAGAAAATGGATGGTGACTGCGCGATTTTTCGTGAAATCCCCCACGATTTTGAACTCTATTCCGATACACATAACAAGTAATGCACCAAAATACCCGTTACATACGCTTTGATTTCGCAGAATATAAGGACAAGGAACTCATTTCACGAGAAACAAACAAATTGTAGCAAAAGTAGTTACTGAAGCATTTAATTTATTGATGGATTACTAGGCGAAAAGTTTTGGTGAGTCAGCTGGGATTAGTTGGCAAAAGCTTGGTGTAGAGATATAGGGACTATAATCTTAAGAAGTCAATAGATTAATTCCTTAGTTTTGTAAAATAAACCAGGCATATCTGTTTAAATATTAATATATAATATAATTCATCAGATTGGCCATTTGATGCGGAAAAAGCGACCTTTCGGCACCGAACCTGGGATTAGTTTTAGTACATATTGTATAAGATGCATCGTTTTCGGGGTAACATTACATTTTTAACATTTACATCTACAAGGTGGCAAGAAGAATAGACTCCTTAGAATAAGTTTTATTCCAGGTTATAAATTATGCAAGAAATTAATCCCTATCAACAAGGGGTCAAAAGATTACTGAGATGAACCTCATGTATTACTACTTAATTAAAAAAAACAAGATATTTCCAAAGGGTTGCAAGAAACAGGAATATTTTTGTTTTGAAACTGTTTTTTAATCATAAAACATGCTGGTTAAAATTGAAAATACAATTCAAGAAGGCCAATTTTTCTTGTGGTGTGTATAGTAAAATTAGCCTGTTATTTTTTTACTGTCGTCTACGCTGAAGTAGAGAGATAGTCTAAATTCTCTAGCTAAGGGTTTTTCTGCCTATTGTACGCAAAGTAAAGTGATATTAGACCCTTCCTGGCTGTTTGCGGGCTGCTGAACGCAACGCACTTTGTTTTCGCTCTGTTTTACGATGGTGCTTCGAACAAATGCTTGTTAACACGAAGCTTTTACCAAAAGCCATTTAATTGGGCTTGAGATAAATGAAAGATTAATGCCGCCGTTTTGTGTTCTTAATGGTAAATGATTTTAAATGTGAATCGTTAGGGAACTGGTTGCTCGATGATTGACTCCAGTTATGTCGATGATCAAATCTACGATCACTTTATTTTAACCGATATTATTGTGATTTGGTAAGAACATGAGATGAGTGCAAAAATTATAAAAGTGAAAAATATACGACAGATAAACGGTAGGTAAACTTCCTTTAAACCGGTTAAAAAGAAGATATTTTATGTTTTCTGTAGAATATAAATAATAAATAAATATAAATAAGTTTACAATTTCAATTATAGAAGATTTATTATGTAAGCTATAGAGGTGCTCTTATTTCTTTCGCGTGGTACATAGGTACCTTCCTTTTTTTTTTATTTTGATACTTTTGAGACACAGAGTTACAATATAAGTTTATTTGTTATACCGTCAAGGGGCGAAGTGTTATGATTCTTGGTTCCAGAATTTATTTATAAAACCTTTTGTCCCATTCTGTAGCCAATTCCGAGAAAACTTTCAAATAGACCGAATTCGGGCAAACGGTTATTTATGGCTTCGTATATCGTATCAATTTTATTATTTATTGGAAATGATGTATTTTGATATCACTGCATAAGAGTTTTAAACCACATATCATATGGTACCGAATGTTATAGATTAGCACCCTTTGTAGTCGTCGTCTTAAGAGATAATCAACGAAATACCGTTACTAGAAGACTGCGCAAATTATTTATTAATTAACATCTGTAGATCTAGCATTTGGATGTTAGTTCATTCTGTTATTATTAAAAACTAAAATTTACTCAGCCCACAAAAAGGTTATAAATAAACAAGTTTAGATCACGACCCGGCATGGTATGTGAGCGGTAAGGCGTGGCGGAGGTCGCCGCTAAAACGAAAGTATACCAGTGGCCATTCCGAGCTGAGGTGAACTAGTTGGCTGGCCGATGTGGTGCCGTATGACTGACCCTAGTCATAAATGCAGCCTGAAGCTATAAACAAGCAAACGTTCACCCATAATTTGCCGCAAATGTCTGAACTAGACTGGCGAGTCGATTTATGTATCTCCTGTGTTTTGTAGTATTACATATAATGTAATATTATCAGATATGAAAAGTAATCATACTACTTGTAGAAGCCGTACCTTATAGTTTTCAAATAAAAACGCAATTCTTAATTCATTAAAGTTGCGATTAACTTCTATTGATATTTCCATATATAACTTGGAAAATTGGTAATAAAATTAAAGAAAGATAAAATAAAAAATTGCTCAAACCTTTTGTTTGCATTGTGTTAGTTGTTTTTTTTACTATTAAAGTTAGGTATGTAATGAATGTAATTGACACCTGGAACTCCTTATTCCCCAATGACCACTGCATAAATTAATAAAATATTAATTAATGCCTAATACTCATCCAATTCCAAAATGGCAGCGTAATAGAATATTAACGTCACACGTCGAGTAAAATCCCATTAACAGAAATTTATAAGCAATTTCTGATCGTTCGGTAGTGTTTTAAAGCAAGTAATTTGGAAAACGTTCATAAGCCTGACCGCTACTGGTCGCGAACTGCAAAACTAGTAATTTAAACTAATATTGTAGGTAGAACAACATTCACCGACAAAGTTTATCCGTAAAAATT
Organism: Anania crocealis; assembly: GCA_949315895.1. Lineage (NCBI taxonomy): Eukaryota > Metazoa > Arthropoda > Insecta > Lepidoptera > Crambidae > Anania > Anania crocealis. The sequence goes on along the minus strand of OX438880.1, from coordinate 17,826,698 downwards.
CAAATTATTTTAATTATAATCAGGTAAAATGGTCACAAATAATAGCTATCTGCCAACTTTAGTTCACATACCTAATACTGATACTAATTTGTACAACATTGATCGAAATGATCTGCGGCTTTAATTACCTAAGGCAAATAATAATATTTGTCAGCTAAATTTCCTATATTAAATTGTTGTTAGTTTATCTTGACACTGATAGATAAAGTAGGTGGTACTAAATACTTCGCACTGCTGTACTGTTTAAATCACTTTCCTCAAACAAAGCAGTAGGGTACATCCATTACTATTGAATTGACCATAAGACTATTTGGCAAATATTGCAATATGATTCGTAGTTCTATAATATTTATAGATTTTTTGACAAAACAGATCAAGAAGCAATAAACGTTTACAAACTTGTATCTATAGCACCGCAAACAAATAGAACCAGCTCTCGATCCGATTGGATAAAAGATTGCACTCGTATGGTTTTGTTTTGGTCGAAAATGCCAAAAAGCAAAGTAGAAAGACAGTGGATCCCAACTTTACAACTATTTTGCACACTATCAATATACATTTTATTACCTAAAGATGATTCCTATTCTGCTCGTTACATATTTTGCAATTAATAGAAAAGTAAATTTGGCCAGTTTAAGCAATGCAATGATACCTTCATAAGTAGGTATTAACAGAATACGTTGTTTAGTCATACATTTTTATTTATAAACGGAGCTAAAACAACGCTTGTGATATTTTTATTCTCCTAGTAAAACATAGTAAATGCAAATCATTTTTGATGGAGATGTTTTAGGCGATAAATGTAGGTTTAGTGTTATTATTGGTGGAAACTAATGAATCAATCAAAAATATCAATTAAATCAAAAGTACTCAACTTATCGTTAACTTTTCAAAGAGTGTGTTAGTATATGTTTGAGTGTTTTTTTGCCATTGCCATAAGTATATTTGCTACACTGTTTAGTAATATAGCATTGACATCTTTACCTATACTTATGATATTAAGTTTACTGACCTGCTAAGGTTGAGAATCACTGAAACGAAGGTATTATTGCGGGGCAGAGCGAAGTACGGCCAGCTCTCTTTATTTGTTTGTTAGTCATCGTTATGGGATGGTCTGGGCGCTCTGCAGATATTGACTTCTATTGTGTAGAAAATAAAACTAGGTAAAGGAAGACTTTATTTGAAACCGAACTGCGATACGTTCTGTGATTGTACGATTCTGTACCGATTATCACAGATTAATAGCTTTTACAATAAAAAGGACCGATACACGATACTTTTTACAGTATTATTTTTGAATGATACACCTTTATTAGCATAATTTAATATGTATGGTGTAGAATATGGGTATTAAAAGCAGGTTTAGTTTAATACATTAGCCTATTGCGGTTTGGCAACTGTATTTAGGTTAGTGGCCGGTCAAAGTAATTGCCAGACTTATTTGTAGTGCATCCGTACGCGTCCCAGTTCAGCTTACGAGTAGTTAACCGAAAACATTACATTATGTAACGTTAAACCTCATAGATATAATGGTGTTGTTGCCAAACGTTGAAATCATTTATATGGTCTTGGCCTTGTTACCTTGTAGAATTAGGTAACTAGCTGATACCGATATAATAGATTGGCCTCGAACAATGTATCTCAAAATGTTATCTTGATTAAAACTTTGCGACACATTTAATTTGATGTTTAGAGATATATCTAGAACACGAGTTTGAAAACATACTGATTTAAATCAAATTTTTTACTGTCACTAACATTGTATATGAGTTGGTGCCTAGAGAATTCTTCCATGTAGCTTGCATTTTTATGAGTTATCGATATTTTTGCACTGTGCAAGCGTTAGCGATCACTGAAGAACCACGAAATATATATTAGGTATTCAATTATGCATTCCCGGTTACAAACAACAGCAAAAACTAACTTTTTAGAAGAAAGAACTTGATTAAGGCAAAAGTGGTGTTCTTTGTATCGAGAAATTCTTGAATTAATGAGCTGCGCGAAAACAGGGCATGGCTTTAAATACTTGATTAGTGCATTTACTAAGTAGTCACTTTCGACTTCATGCTAGTTTATATAGATAAGGTTTCTATGGTCCCTTATGAGATATTTTTTTAGAAGTAAGAAATTGATTAAGGCATAAGTGATATTCTTTGTATCGAAAAATTCTTGAATTAATCTCTCGATAACAGGGCATGGCTTTTAATACTTGCTTACGGCCGTTTCCAATAACCTATCTATCTTCAGTTTTGGCATATCGAAGGTAGAAAACAACTTCTGTCTTTGTTTCTCTGGACGGCAATAACAGAGATAGAAACTGTTTCCTATCTCCGATATGCCAAAACTGAAGATAGATAGGTTTTTGGAACTGGCCGTTAGTGCACTTACTTACTGAGAATAACTTTCAACTTATGCGGTTATCTGATATAAGGTTTATTTCTTTGGTGTCTAATAGGTACTAATGAGAGATAAAGCTAGATCCAATTGGATAAAATATTAAAGTCGTATAGTTTTGTTTTAGTCGAGAAAGCCATTAAGCAAAGTAGAAGAACAGTGGATCTTAACTTTAGGACTTAACTCAATTTGTCAGAATCTTAAACATTAATAAAAAAAACGTATTCATAACTGCTGAATTCAGTTTAAAAAAGAAACCAAAATTAAAAGATTTAAACATTAAAAATGCTTCAGTGACTCTAGCCCGCAATATTTCAACCTTGTTAGAGTAATGGTAAAAGATTTATAACGAATTTCGTCCACGCAAACTTACCGCGCATAAAAGTTTGCCGGTCTAACTTTTAAAGTTGCCTAATATTCCACTCGCCATAAATTTATGAGATAGGCCCCTTTGATAATATTTTAGGAATCACGGAGCGTTAATAGGCACGCATTTATTTAAAGATTTCAACAACTGCATTGCGGTAGTTTCTTCACTTTGTAAGAATATTTAAATACATACCTACCTATCTGTCAAAACGATAACATTGACCGGAGTTAAAATAGAGTTTACTAGCTCTACGGCGACGACTGTACCATCATGAACTACTTGTTATATCGCGCGGGCGGAAAGTCTTGGCCAGCAGTGGGATAGAAAATAGGCTATGTCCTTTCTTAAGACCTAATCTATCGTTGTACTTAATATAAATAAATACGGTTCAGGAGTTTAGGCGTGAACTCGTAACAGACAGACAGATTTACTTTCGCATTTATAATATTGTCTGGGATATACTCGTATAACCTTTAGTAACATCTACGCTTATTTTAGCTGTACATTTCTTGAAATCTCACGAATGCTCTTTTCACCTCTCAAACAAGGGCCGTTCCTTGTAAAATAATAATCAACTGTCATCGTGGCAACCGGCTGCCACGCGGGCTTTGAAGATTTATTTAAGAAAAACTTACAAGTGCATAGCAGTTTAAAGTTATTTACTGCATAAAAACGGCGCTTTTAAGTTTGTAAGTAATGCACGATGCATTGCTGTTAACCTTTAAAGGCAATGTTTCTTGGTGATTATGACATAATGTTTTTCACTGTGAGTCAGTTTTAGTAAAACTATAAAAACAAAGATACTTATTAGCAATGTATACCTATGCTATGAGCGGGGTAAAAGATTTAAAGTTTTGATAAATTAACAACTTTGATGAAGGCTAACACAATAATACCAAAAAAATAAGGTGCTACCACTGTTACATGGTAGGCATAGATGTTGGTCGTCTAGACAGCTTAATCTAAGGACAATTGGTGCTAGTATAGCAACAATAAGTTTGATTGCTCCTAAATTTTTCAGGCTAGCTGTTAGGCATAAGTATAATTTGCTTCATCAATCAAAACTTAAGAAATAAGACCCAACTCGTTACTTTAATCCCTTCTGAAAAAGTTCTATGCTATTTTATTTGGTTTTCAGATTTGATCCAATTAATGAGGCGATACCATGAAGATTGAATATCATCGGGCTGAATGATAGTGATGTCCAATTGATTTAGGAGTAGAAAAGTGATGGAAAAGTGTATTTATCGGATAAAAATACAGACTAGAGGATTGTGACAGTTCATAAACTTAATTACTTACCAATGAAGTCAATTCAGATTGTCTCGAAAATTAAATGTTGTGAGACGTTTTCTGCGATACTGAACACAACGATATAAAATTCTTAGTTTGATAACATAACAACGGGTGATAATGATTCTGTCATTCCATAACTTTGGAGGGCTGGCTCAAAGGAACAAACCATTGAGCCAGCTCTCTAGAGTTAAAAAACCCTAACTAAAATCGAAATATTGCATTTTATTACCCTCAATTACCTTACGTCTATAATGTTAGAAAAGGAGCTTAATCATTTCTTCAACCAAAAACCGAACTTATTTACGTTATTTGAGGAATCTCTGAACATACATCGAGTAGGCCGAAACCGATTGTTCGGTTTTCAGATCCACGTCACACCGCTACAGGGAGACCGATGGGAAGAATCGGTTGAATGAAATTCCGGTGCAGCGGGTTATTCCACTAATTGGAGCGGGTCGGGAAACGTTAATTTGATAACCACGAGCTTTAGCGTTTACATAATTTGCGGGACCAACGAGGCTGGGTTTCCCGCCCCTATTTTTAGTAAACAATGCCTGTTGGCGATAAAGTTATTATTTTGAACGATATGGTTCACTATATGCGTATTATGTGCGTTAAGTTAAACAGAGCCGTCTGTAATTTGACAGATTCTCTTCTTCAGCTATTTTGTCACACTAGTTTATCTTTCATTTATTTTTGTATAATGCGGTTGGATATCAAACATAGCTTTTATAAGGTCTTTCTAAAGAAAAATTTTGCAATAATCACATAAAATAAACAGTTTCGTTAAATTTTTATTAAATTGAAAATTTTGTCGTCTGAACAAAAAATATCACAATGTCGAACGAAGCTTCGGAAAGTATTTTGGCACAAATTACAAAATCGCCCATAACTGACGTTAATTATCGAAATCGATCTTGAACGGCGGACACTTCCTTGAACTTTTTGTAAACTTAATTACTAGTTTCAACGTGTAGGCTTTTTTCAGATTAATCGACGCACGCTAAAGCTTTGGATGTTAAAAAAAATTTAATGGTTTAAGATTTCATTCTGCTGTTCACATTTTATGCACAGCTAGAATTTCAAATTTATTAAAGCTTTTCTAATCTTATAGTAGTAGGTATATCAAACAATGTATAAAATTTTACCAGAAATCAGTTGTTCAAACATAGATGGTCTCTTGAATAACATGTTCTAAACAATAAACAATATCAAATCCTTATAAACTCGAGTAAAATATATCTAACATTTCAATGTTAAAAGATAGACTTAGATATTAAATAAACCGGTTCTCAATTTCATTTAAGTGTTATTTTAATATAATTCTGTTTTCAATGTTTTTCTTTTCATTTGTATGTAAGTTAGTTTTACCCAAGATGAGTTGACACTTAAAAATAAACCGCTGTGTCCAGGTGGTAATCAAACCTACGTCTCACCCGGGTGACATTTTCTATATTGTCTAAAGCATAGATTTAGGATACACGTTTATGGTCTAAAGCATTTTGTTGTTGAATACAGCTTGAGATTATAAATATCAGGTATAAACCGGTTGAAAAAGCTGGATGCCAAAGAGATGTGTTCGATTCTTAACTCAAGCAGTCGACTTTTAAATGTTGCATTGTTCTTGAATTATAGAAAAATAAAATACCACTTACTTATATCTATATTACTCTACTACTGGACACAGGTCTCTCCAAAAGAAGGGTTATACCATAATTAAAGAAATAAATATAAATATATGTGAATAATATCACATACCTCTGATCCCAAATTGAATAACTATTTATAGCACTCTTATTTTAGAAACCAGTAACAACGAAGGTACCACAAATACCCAGACCCAAGAAAATGTATAAAAACACTTTTTTTCTACATTGACCCGTCCGGGAATCGAGCCCGGGACCTCGGAGCAGGCGACACCTTGAAAACCGGAGGAGAATAATTGCAATCGGCGGTTGCAATTTGGTCAATGTGATAAAGACTCTGCTCCTTGTTTTCTTCTGCCTGTAGGGACTTCTTTAAGTAGTCGCTGCTTTTATCTTTTTGACTGTCTAGTCTCTCCAAATAGTATCGACTTGTAATCGCCATGAAATTCCGTGACTGTAAAACTCACCTGCCTCCTACTTACGCTTATTGTTTAAAAGAGTCATAACAAACGAACGGCGACGTTCCATGTCTTCACTGCAACCACCGCAGTCACAGTGCTTACACATTCAGGACGTCGCACCACATTCCTCCGTGTCCTCGGGAACGCCCCGTTTTAAAGCCATCACGACCCTCCATCTGTTCTATAATTCAACGTTAGTTGCGTCATCTTGTGTGGTTTTCTTCAATTCGAGTAAAATGTTCCGCTTGAAACACCTGCGGCAGGTTTCTTGATCATTTGCTTTATTTCCGTAAAATTTTAACGAGTTCTATTTTAAATTCACTTATTAAATATTTATGAGATGGAATGAACCATTTGTTGTTTATGTTTGAGAATACTAAACCTTAAGAACAATGTTTTGGTTAAATTTTACGTATTAACGGATCATAATAGATTTCAGGACTAAATTTCAACAAAACCGATGTAAACAAGACAAAAACAAACAAGCATTTTAATTACATAGCAACGTCAACCGCAAATTAACGGGTGCCGAATAAAACAATAATAGCAGAATTAATTGAAAACAAAGCTTCACAAAAATGGAAGCGCGTAAAATAAAATAATTGAATCGGGGCTTTATTTATTTTAAATTCCTATTAACATGGTCCATGTTTTTAAATCGATATTCCTTTTAACTCTGGGAATTGGATTGTTAATAAAACATTTGTTTTCAATCAAACGACACCCTCGTAAAGTCAAACCATTTTTTTTTATAAGTATGTAGGTAGTTACCTGCTGAAATGTACACAACTATGTTTTAGTAAGATAGCCACTTAGAAAATAGAAATTAAAATTAGTGGTAAACTAAGAGCATCAAGCAAAGTTTATTTTTAATTACAGAAAGTTTCCTTTAATCATTGATTTTCAGATTATCTCGTTACAATGAGAGGCTTGGTAATAAGATTCTAGAAGGTTTTCTAACTTTCGACTATATGAAACCAAAAATTGCGTTACCTACTTAAAAGCAAAAGATAAAAATTCTTAGGTGTGCGTAGTACCAACTGATACATTCCTAGTATTCATCTTCAATCTATCTATTAGGAAATGTCATTCAAACTACATTTTCAAAGAAATCTTATGACAAAGAACAAGGTAGGTATGTTTTTAAAATTGAAATAACATAAACATGACTAGAACTTAATATTGCCAGTTTGCCGATCGCGACAACGAAGCAGGTCCTGGCTAGAAGGTGATCAAGTGACATTATAAGAACTCTTCCGCGGATGATAATAATATTTGGTACGCCGCGCGATCTGCATAAACCGGTATCTAGCGAACGCCATCTTGGATATTGTGACCAAAGAGTTGCGGACGAAGGGTCAAATCCCTCTTTATTGGGTATACGTTTGGGGTCATAAGCGACTACCGATATCGTTTTTATTTGCCATAATTTGCAAGGTTGAAAAGGTTTGGTACTGCTCACGCTACACAATTTATAAAAGAAATTTTACTATTAATCGTTATTTCCTCGATAACGCGTCTTGTATTTTTTTTTTCAACGTAAAATATCGGTATGCATTATTTATTTATTGGCTGATGCCGTGATTTATTGTATTACAACTATTTAACGCATATTAGGTATCGACATTACTACCACGTAAGTATCCAAAAATAAGAAAATAATTACAAGCGGTAAATTATCTATCTACCTACCTATATTATTTACGTTGGAAGATATGAGAGTCATATTCTCTGAAAATGTAAGAAAATGTCTAGTTTTGTACGTAACATAATGTTGCGACTATCCCTTTTACAAAAAATAAATCGAAGAGAAACTCGCTGAAAACACTAACGAGCAAAATTTTTGCTCCAAGCGCTTTTAGATTAGTCGTCTACACGGCTCATAGCAAATTACCAAAAGCTCCGCCCGTATTAGCTATTGTTCAAGTTCTTTGTTTAACGATAATAACCATGTTTGAAAAATAATGAGGTCTTCGGGATAATATTGTCCTAAGTTTTTTTCGTTCATTGTGAATAATACATATTTTACCTTTAATTGTAAAACTTTATATTTTTATTAATTGGTGTAAGTACTCATTAAACCTATTTTTGCATTATTTTGTTTGTAAATATTTTTAAATTTACGCCTGAAATGAATGAATCAAACAAAACTCAATCTAAATTACAACATGTAGGTATATATTTGCCCTAAAGCTTTTGCAAACAGGATACGTATATTCTACCTCGGAGCAAACGTGTTTAAAGATCAACATGAATGAGCAAAGACACAGCCACATGAATTCTTTGCTTAATTCGTTACCGATTTAATTTAAACTAAGTGGACAAATCAAAAGGAGACTCTTTATAAACACGTAATCAGCTCCAGAGTACCATACAGTGTGAAATAGAATAGCACAACCATTTCTTGTCCGATAGGTGTCGTAAGACGCAACTGATAGAGTACTAGAAAACGGGTATCAGCGTCTTCTTTCCACTGTTAGCCAAACTACGATCGCTAGGCGCAAGTCGCATAGGTACTATCTTTTAAAATAGCCTGTATCCACCTGTGAGCTGGTAATGATGAATCAGCTGCTGAGGCACAACCAAAATACTATGAAACCTGCATTGAAATATTAATAAAAAACATGGCATGTTAGATCCAATGCTATCATGATCCAATGGTATCACCAGGAGTACTAATGTTAGTTTGGGAAAATATATTGGTAAAAATGCTGATGAAAGTATCTATAGAAAAGCATCACACCCGCCGATTTTAATTTAATGTGGTTTAGACATATCTTATCCTTTTTTTTTTGTTTCACGCGAATGAACCTATGAACGTAAATACGACAGATGTACTAATATACTATAGTAGGTCAAGCGATTGAACAGTTTTTTAAAACTAACATAAAAAGGCAGACACGTGTACAATGCAGAATAAATTTACAATTAATTTTATTTACTCGAGCACTATAAAGGGTATGTCAAAGGAGGCAAGAAGTGAAGCTACTGTCGCGAAGCAGTGACATAACTTGTATCACATGTTATGTTACTGCTCATAGGTAAATTTTGAATTAAGAATTTCTCCTAATTTAAAACTTTTGCACTTGTCAGTACGTAATAAAACTGTATGACAGCGCCTACACCACAATAGGGCATACATCACCAGCTCGTCATTAGGCAAAGACGCAATGCTTATTACCTATTACTCAACACGTTTGTTTGGCACGTCTGCTGGTGCAGCCGGTTCGCAACCTTGCCCCCCCCCCCCCCTATACTTGTATACTTTCACTACCTTCGGCCTTCGTCGGTCGTTTTCGGATCTCTTCGCGAGCTGATTTGGTATTACGACCACTTTTTGCAGAGATCAAAAGCCTTTGATCATCTAGTTACACAGGTGTAGCGGTTGTGCCTCTTGTGCGTTTGTCAAGTTGTTTGAGGTAGCCTTGAAAGTTTTCTTAATGGTTCAAAAACACAACAAATTATACCAAAACATCTACCAGGAAACAGACAAGCTTTTGCTGGTAGGACTAAAACCTTTGCAAATCTTAGCCAAGTTCTACGCAGGTAAAATAAGGCGTAAGATACGCCTGACACACTTAAAGCACATTGTTATTTTTAAAAAACAAGTCGTAGCATAAGTTGATAGCATCCATTCCTACTTGGCTCGCTTATATGAACATTATGCGAGTTTTGTAGGTTGCCAACTATCTAATTCAGACTAGTTTAAAACTAGATTACGTAAGAGAAATTATACATTTATTCAGATTGATGCATTATAAAAAAAAATTGTGGCTAGCAACGCAACCTCAGCTATCTTTATGACACAAAATATTCATAAAATTTTGAAGTAACAACAATACAAGTTTAAACGTTATCCATCTGGTCGATATCAACTATAACGTAACATTTAAAAACAGTGGTGACTAATATTATTAGCTGTAGGTAAGTCAAAAATATTCAAATGAGATGCGTTATCATAAGCATAGAAAATGAAACATTATTTGCGTATATTTTGTCATAGACTAGGAGTGCATTAGATATATTTTTAACGTGACTCGTAATTTTAGAAAAATGAAGATATGTTTAACTTGTGCTGTTTTCCTTTCCATTAATTTTCCTTCTCCTAACCTTATATTTACTTAATTTGATAAAACGCTAAATGACAAAATTCCTAGTTCCTTCTTCAATAAATACACATGAAACTGCAAGCAGTGAGCAAATGTATCATTTTTGAATTCCATAGGTCTGCAATGTTGATTAACGAGATACTCTATCAAGGGGAACTAATCGCTTGTATCGTGTGTTTAATAGCAAATAGACACGTACAGTTTTCTACGCCCGACTTACGGGGCATGCTTTATAATCGAAGGTCGTTGTACACATTAATTGGCATATTGCCGTGTTTCCACGAGCAATTTCCTTGGGAAAGTGACAAAACCGAAAGTATTCCGTGTTTCAATTGTCAATAAATATTCTTACGTCACTTACTGAGCCACGGCAATTATACACATCTCTAGAAATTTATTCCTATTTCGGATCAAAGCATATGATTTCCAGTCGTTTACTTGTTAAACTCACTTTTTATTATGTACGGTAAAATGTCGAAACTACCGACTGACTAATGCAATTCAAAGACGTATTGTTGCCTACTTTTTGGTGAAAATAATCTGTTAGGGCTACGGCAAAGCCAAAAGGAAGGGTTATGATTTTAGTGTACGTAAGTGTTTGTACTTACGTATGTTCCTCCATAGGGCCAAAACTGTTCGTCCGATTTTATCCTGTTTCGACCTAAGTCGATAGTTTTCTACAGGTTGGTTACAGCTTTTTATACTTGTTTCTTGTGTGTTTTATTTAATAATAAATAAATAGTGTTTAACAATTTTTTTAGAACAATATCTTATTTATGAACTTTCAATCTTCATAGTTTTTTTGCACATGAAGATAAACATGATATAATAACAATGCTAATCTCATAATGATTGTGTACCTACATAAAAACACTATAATCTCTTTTTGGGTCACCAAATTGAAATTGTTTAGTAATTAAATTCTTGAGAATCAGGTAATTAACAAAATTGTACAACTTTATACATTCACGAGTAACTGGACAACACGTTTGAAACAAATTAGCAAATTATTTATTACGCGTCTATTGTGTGCCCATGCGCATCGACTTGTAGAATATTACAGTTTTTTACTTTAAGTTGAAACTAGTACTAGGCTAAATCATTGCATAATCAATAATCTGCTAATCCAATCTCTCACATTATAATTTTAAACATAGATAATTAACAATTTCTTTATTTTGGAAATTGCGTATTCGCACTTCTTTTAAAATATGTTTTTTAATACCTATGTTTGTACACAAGGATTAAAAATAAACAACATTAAAATAAACGAGACCATTTATTCATAATTATTTATGAAATATTCTTTTAATGGTGGACATTTGACATTGGTCTGTATCTCTGGTCCAGGGTTCGAGCCCCGGAGCAGAGTTCAGGTAAAAAGAGTTTCGAATTTTCGAATATTGCACGGGTTTGTGATCATCACCAACGACACCAACCCGTATTTGGCAAACGTTCTGATAATGCACGTACCCATCATTGCTGTGATAACTGGAATTCAAAGACGGAGGATTTGCCCTGCAGCGGGATGATTACTTTTTGATTTAACAATTATTTAAAGTTATGTATCGGCCTATCATAATCATCACTGTAACGTGTAACAAATATTGTTACTAAAATATAGTAAGGTAAACTTAGTTACACAACATTAGATCCCAATCAAACAGACCTTTATTGTAAGTACGAAACATTATTAAATAAGAATTTCTACCTACATAGTATAGGTAACAACTTGCACAATTGTTGTCTTAAACTGGTTGTGTTATGTTGTGCAAATCGAACTACATAACTCGGTCAGCCGGAGTCCAAGACAAATAACCATTTCGTTATATTTAAGACGAAAATAGTATCGATAAAAACTATGTAGGCAGTAGTTTTCTGACCAGACGAATGCCGAAACGAGCTAGTATTGTAATATTTTTGAGATATATTGCATACTAGCTTTTGTCCGCTGCTTCGATCGCGTTAAATTCGGGGTAACAATAAAATTTCACCCCCTCTTTTAAGGGGTTGGGGGCGAAAAATTATCCAATATTTTTTTGTTAGTCACAAATAGTCCGTCTACCAATTTTTAGCTTTCTTCATTGAAAATTGCGGAATGCTCCATACAAACTTCCACCCCCTATTTTAGAGAAGTGGGGGGTAAAAAAGATACAAAAAGTAGCCTATGTCACTCTCCATCCTTTCAACTATCTTCACTTAAAAAATCACGTCAATTTGTTGCTCCGTTTTGCCGTGAAAGACTGACAAACAAACAGACACACACACTGTCCCATTTATAATATTAAGTATGGTTAATAGACGACAGCAGATCAGTATAAACACTGTGGCATCTTTGGTTGATATTGAAGCGATTTTGCAACAAAAATGTATAGCCTAGTGTGCAAGCTACTTTATGACAGTTTATGAATTTATTACACAAAATCATGGCATTCGTGTTTATCGTACTAATATTATTATTATCTTATTAGGCAATCATACTTCATACTTACTACTAATCTCTGAGTATATACAGGTATTATAATTAAAACAATACCTAATTGATGATTGAGTCAAATAATCCAGGCAATGTGGTATTAGAATCTTTCTTAACAAATTTACACACGAACTAACAGAAACCTAAAAAAAATGAATGATAAACATGTTGCATTGAGCTTCATACATATTTTTTTAGATATGTTTTTGTCTATTAAAACGGGATAGGTAAACAAATAAACATGATTCGAATAGTTTCTACAGCAAAATGTTTTTCATACTCGTATTTCGTTTCAAGTATTTTTGACAAAAATGTTCAGCTCAAAATAGTATTTTTATAACACACTGAAGATTTTGATTAAGGATATAATTTGTGGAATACTTTTACGTTCGTACCTTGTACCACTAAACAAGTAACTGCTACGTACGCTTTTTTAACAATTTTAGAAAATGTAATCTATTAAACACAACACTACACCTGAACCAACCATTACAAATGGCATCTAACAGATGTAGTAAAAGCTACCTAGGGAGTTATATTAAGCTCTACCCTCACCTCTATGTTTGTTGTCAAAATGGAAATATCGTAAATATTTATTACCCGAATAGTTGTACTTTACCTTGTACAAACAAATAAACCTTCCATCTTATGTGAATATATACGTTAATGTAATAATAATACATAAGTTCGAATGCCTTGAGTGGTCTCTGACGTACGTATCTTCATTTCATTACCGTAACATGGTAACAAAAGGTCAAATCTTGTTATAAAGAAAAATAACTCGAAGATAACAATACTCATTCGAAGGAGTAACCTTAATTTATTTATTTTGGGGACGAGTGAGGTCATTGGAACGCATGTATTTTGTTATTTGATGATACATTATGGTATGTAGAATGTTGCACACAAAAACCATGTGCCAATACGGAAAATATGTACACACATTTTGTTCGCTCGTTATTTCTAACGGTAATTTGAAAGGACTTTTTCGCATTGGGGTTATAGCCTTTTTCGAATCTAACATAAAAATTCAGTTGTTGATAATTTAAATTACAGATGAAATGCAACAATGTTAATATTTTGTGCGACATTATACAAAATATAAATATTTTTAGTAATCATACTTGTTTTATCCCCAATCGGTGTTATTATTCTAACCCCAATGTAAGCAGAGTTTTTACTTTGACAGATAACAGATTGACATACCGTCTTTTGACTCATGTATTTGAGGCATCCAAGGTTTAGGCACATGAATAAATATCATGTGGTTTAGGCGAAGTTTGTACCTACTAATGTCATCAGATCATCACACATATTAGGGGTTAAAGTATGAAATTGCCGTTTTGTATGGACGAAATCGAGAAAAGTCATTTTTCCATACTAACAATTTTTTAGTTTTTTTATAAACGCCTGAACCGTTTTTGATGCAATTAAAGGTGAAAGTTAGATGGTTATAAAGCTACGCATTATAGTATTTAAATTTCTGAAAATCAAAGTATATAATACAAATATACTTAATTGAAGCAAGAAGGTCAGCTGACACATTGTAAGGGGTCTTTTCAACGACTTCCTTTAAAGTAATAGGCACTAGTATTGCATTTTTTTTCAGTCAAAAGTTACTTTATTTAGTTCTTGATACAATACAAAAAGAATTACACAATAATATGACTATACTTAAGAGCTATAAACAAAATAAAAAGTGGGAAAATAATCGGCAATTTCATACTTTAACCCCTATTATTATTAAATACCTTGTGAGATTTGAACCCGCAAATGCTAGCTATAAAGTCCATAGCCAAAAATACCAAATAGGTCGACTTATTTGTGTAATAATAGTTATATTTACGAACTTTTAAATTTCCGTATTCAAGGAGAACGTTTCTCCGAAATCATGTAATGTTACAATCAAATATTATTGAAATGTTAAATGACAATCACGATTCGCCTCAAAGGTCAACACAATCGTTAACAAATGATTGTAAATTGAAGAATCGTGGCAGTTAACAGGTTGAGTGTCAAATAGACCTTCGATGGTGTTAGTATGCGTGCTTTGTCTCTGCAGGGCCAATGGAATTTGACCTTTTTGTTAATACTAAACACATAAGCTAACACATGCTTAGTGCATAGTAAAAATTAAAATTACTTCTTTAATCAAAAATGCATTAAAGCAGCATATTATTATATTATTTACCACTTTATTGAATTATAATTTAAGTGTATGCGTGACTTGCATACAGACAACAATTTACAAAGCATCAAAAGTTCTGTAACCTGATGATAGGTACACAAAAGCAATTAACGAATGTGTTAAAATATTTTTTGCAACTCATGATAACACAAGAGAAGAATATTGAAACAGAATATTCTAAATATCGTAAGCCGAGGTTAAGCAACTTCACAATTAATTCGAAGGATGTCGTAAACTTTACAAAACTAATGTGTACATGTGACTTCTGAATCATCTATCATAATTCAGACTCAGGACTTTGAATTAGTGGCTTAGTGTTCAGATATGATCAGCTTTGAAATTTCAAACAATATTATTTCTCTGATATACCTATGTCTCTCTGGTAAATAAATTTCATGATTCGAAAACTTTAGAGTTCTTGTTTTAAGTTAAAATATTGCAATAGAGGTCCACGATTTTATAACATACACCTCTAGGTATTCAAAAGAGAATTTTCAATAAGGAGACATGACCTCGGGCTATAAATTACAGCTTTCATCTGCAGGGGTGAAGGTTACGCGTCGATTCCTATTATATTTGCCAACTAAATGGTGTTTTTAAATAGCAAATCTATTAACGGGCATAACCCAAATGTAGGCACACACGACAATACCGCGGCCGTGAGAATGTTTCATAACCTCACAATGAGGGCAATTTAAATCTACCTTAGACACGCTTGGACTTACGCTATTTGCATGCAAGAAACCGTTGTGGTTTGAGAATTGAGACCCATGTTAAAGCAATTAAGTGTTAAATTGTTAAACGTGGTAATTTTGATGACAATACATCTAACAATTGTTAATTACATTTAAGAACTCGTGGGGTTACGCATTTTAAACATTTGATGAGGTGAGGCTTGTGAAGGTTCCTCTTGAAGTACTATCAGTTATTAACTATAAACTACTAGGTAATATTCAAGTGTGAGTCAATCCAAATAACTGAATAATATGCTACTTTGAAAAATTCAGAACTACCTAATAATAAAAAACATATTAATGTTTAAAACGAGTGTCCATACAATACTGACTACTGTACTGAATACTGTTTTACACTTGAGGCTAATCCGACCGAGTGTACTTATTTTGTTTATAGTTAGTTCGGAACCTCCGCACTCTCGTTCCATTGATAGACACTCTCCCTCACAAAGGCAATGTTTTTACCTTGTATTTTCTTTTACCATAACGGGCGCGAGTTAGATATTGCTTTAAGGTTTTCTCTGCCACTTTTTACTTTCGCATAAGATCGTCAGTATTTTTCTTGCAATCTTGTTTAAAAGTCGGAGAAGTTGTTGCATACAATTTTATCCTCATGAGAAAAGACTTTCCGGATCGTTAGCATCGCAGACTTGAAAACTACAACTAAATTTCTACAAAAACAAAAAAAAAAACGTGCTGTTTGGTGACGAACTCTTCCGAAATGGTATGAAATTTGTTTTGGGGTATATTTTGTAGGTCTGAGAATATGTCGTACACTCTTTTTTATCCCGAATCACGCACGGTTCCCGTAAAATACTTTCAAATTCAAAGTTCTAATCGTATAAAGTCGCAGACAGCAGTAGGTATTGTATTTAAAATGTGTCCATACATAAGAACATTTTGTGAATAGGTACTTCTTAATTTCTTTCTCTTTGAATTCTGTTAAAAATCAGGTCATCTTTATGTTTTTAACATTAAGTAGACCTTATCCATGGTATGTACCATGGATAAGGTCTACTTAATGTTAAAAACATACGTCTTTTACATACAGAGCACAACGGAATATATTTACCTAGATCTTCACTCAACCATATCAATTTTCTCCGAGATAAATATCGTTTTCTTGGAAAATTGTTTACGCATAATTTACTGCACTACCTATGGTTTAAAAACAAAACATAATTTAAAGAGCGATTTAGAGTAAATTTAAGGGTTCAACATAGGTACTGTACTTAAACTGTTTGATTATACTCGTTTATTATTGAGTGAAACATTGTAATAATTACTCATGTAGAGCCTATAAATAGATACAACTAAATTCAGAGAAATCAAATATACATACAGCATATTTTTTTATTATTTGAGACTAAAAGAGGCTTGCCAGTTGGTAGTTAGATACTACCTACTTATTTTAATTTTACATATATTATATCAGATCCGATCAGTCATGTCAATTGATGAAATGAAATGTGCCTGGAATTGCGCGAGCTTTAAATGAGCCTTGTCTTCTACGAGTACTCAACGGTGTAACATTACTGTGTCAAAGATATTACTTAGTTACATAAATATAGTTACAAGAATACGACACATTTGTTATGTTGATGCGTGTGCAGGGCGTCAGGCGTGTTCGAGAAACTGATCGTCGGGCCGGAACGCGGCGCTTTCACGCGAGCGCCATCTCACCGCAGCGTGACGTCACGACACGTTTCACTAGCTCCAGTATTGGTGCACTGGCCGAAAATAATAAAAATAACGTTTAAAAAAATTTAAATAAAAGTATGATAATGTTTTTGAATTTGGAAGTTGAAGGACAAGATTTAAATGTGGTGCAGACGGTGCAGTAGGCACAGGTACCTACATGGAGATCGGGAAAAGCGTTTTGAAACAAACAATCGCTATAGGGTTTTAATAATGGAATTTTAGTAGGCAATCTATAAAATGTTAAAGAAGCTTAGTAAACCCATGACCCATCAGAAAAAATATATATCAGCGTTCATTTAAGTAACAGCCTATAATCATCCTACTGCAGGGAAAAGGCCTCCATCATGGAATTCAAGTTACCACAGCAATGATGGGTGTACTGGCATAATCACCACGCTTGCCAAATGCGGGTTGGTGATCACAAACCCGAGCAACGTTCGAAAATTCGAAACTTTTTGTTGCCCGACCCGGGATTCGAACCTGGGACCCTGAGATCTTGGCCCGGTATTTAAACCACTAGACCAACGGGGCGTTCATTTAAGTACTTACTACTAAATTTGAATAATA
Organism: Anania crocealis; assembly: GCA_949315895.1. NCBI lineage: Eukaryota > Metazoa > Arthropoda > Insecta > Lepidoptera > Crambidae > Anania > Anania crocealis. The sequence continues at coordinate 17,808,756 of OX438880.1, read as the reverse complement.
ATAACCCCAATAAGATGCATTTATTGTACTCTCAAATTGGTTGACTGTTACAAAAAAACAATTAATCCTATCTCTTCGATTCCATTCGCAGAAATTAATGGCTGACTATTTCTAACTTCGTTCCCTGACCTTACCTAAACTGATGTAAAAACAGACCAAATAAAATTACATCAATTTATGATTGATCGATGATACATTGATATACCGCTCCTATTGTTACTTAAAATAAGTAAAATCAGTTTTATTTCTGCAACTAGGCCCAGGAGGCACTTTTACACGTCCCAATATTTAAACCTACCACTGCTTCGGGACGAGTCTGGGCTAGTGCCGAGAAGAAGCAGCGAAAGAAACTCGGTTACTTGTCAGCCTCTTTTTAAATAAATGTTAAAAAAGGTTTGAACATGTACGAGATACGACAATTTAATGCCATACATTCCTATCATTTAAATAATCATTAATATCCCTTTTCCATCACAATTACTTTGACATACAATTTAAGTTTATGTACAAGGAGTTCAGCAGTACCCTGTAGTAATTTGTTTAAAATACGAATACAATTTCACAAGAACGAATTTGTTACTTTTCGCAGTCTGAAACCTGGAACGGCAAGTTTGTATTTATTTCTGGTATTGAAATTGTGTACGTTATATTTCTTAAGAAATAAATGTAGGTTCTTACGGACGAAAATAATATTCTCAAGAAAATGTATTGAGAAGAAATCAAGTATTTAAGAAACTTTGTGTTTATTAAATTCCGATTTACCTTAGATACATTTGTTTATATTATCTTTACTAATATTATAAAGCTGAAGAGTTTGTTTGTTTGAACGCGCTAATCTCAAGAAGTACGGGTCCGAATTAAAAAAATCTTTTTGTGTTGTAGTTATAGTCCATTTATTCAGAAAGGCTTGCGGCTATTTAACATCACGCTGCATTAGGTGCGAGGCAACAGTGAAAAATGTTGCAAAAACGGGGAAAATTATTCATCTTTGAAGGCTTTTTTTGAATGCGCTGCGTAAACGGTTCAAGTTACCCAAAAATATGTATGAAAGAATTATAACAGAAATTGACGCGGATGAAGTCGTGGGCATCAGCTAGTGTAGGTATTACATAATTTTTTTTTTACCTACAGAACGTAGATTTTTTACCAATTTCAAGCCTCGACACTTCCAGCTCGTCGTCTCATGTAAATTTAATGCGCAACCGACTTGTACTTTTCCTGCGTGCGTAATGTCGAGACCTTCTACGTACACAGCGTTGGGAAATTCCAAGAACTGCATCTAATTTGTACAAGACCACTTTTTCTCAACCAATCCAGTTCTGTGGTATGCCTTCCTTCACTAACCTTTGATTACACCTCGTTTCCTTTTTCCTTGGTGCTATTAGCGAGGAAATAGGAACCTTGATTACCAGGTAATAGCAATTAAAAATGCATTTCCAATTCTGGAATCGAGTATCACGATTACAAATCATATGGTTCCTCAATTATACACTTAAAAAGGTTTAAGAAACATAGAAAATATTTAATAAGTATTATCGTGAACAACAACAGTTAATTTCTTAAGTCATAATCAGCCATGAAATAGTCATCCCATACAAAAATGACACTTCGACTTTACTAGATCAATAGCCACTTAAGAAGCTTATGTTTTGCCTTACTATATGCCATTAAGATGAATGCAACTACGGTATTATAAGATCACAAATGTTCAGTTGGCGCTTATAATAATATGATAAGTATATACCTACTGATACTAAGAATAATAACGCTTATTCTAAGTACTGATATTATAATTGCAATTAAGTTGCTAAAATATCAAATGAAGTATATATACTTACGTTTTTCGGTCACTAATGGTGTATCTAGTTTTTCATTTTATACCAATGGTCGTAATACACTAAAATTTTTCAAATGGTTATAGTATTTATACAATAACAATGTTATACAACCAATTTTTAGTACAAAAACGGGTTTAGACACCTTTTTCTTTTAATAAGATACATTTTGAATAATCCTTAAACCGAAGGTTGTAATTTTCAACAGACCTTTGTCGAAAATAATTACGAAATAAGTTTCAACATTGAGTTGCTAAGTTGACAAGTGACAGCCAACGTCAGGTTCTTTGTGGCCTCCGACTAAGTTTCGAGACCTGTCACAGCAAGTTTGTACAGTTCGGACGGAACTTGTGACGACAGCATTCTAATACTGCTGACTCTGCCGACTTTGACCACTCTCGAAATAGTTTTGTCCGAAGCTTTGATATTACAGAGGCCTTACTCCGCAACACAATATCCGTATATTCAACAACATTTGTCTCTTTTACTCATGCCAATGTCTAGAAGAATGAGACAGAGACAGATACAATCTAAGGATACAACTCTATTTACTGGCATCATGCTGCGTAGTAGGACCTCAGAGTCGGATCTGAATCGATGGTTCTAATCAAATTAAAACTGATTGACCAAAGCCGATAGTGAAACATAATTAAACTAAAAGCTAAGTCAAGTTAAGACAAACTGAATTTGTGTAATTTTAGAGTTGAGTCTTCAATGGTGTTCTTAACATGAGATTGGTCAAATTGCATTGAACAAATCGGACAAGAAAAAACTTAAGATTTAAATGACGTAGGTAATATGACACTTAGGTAGGCACCTACCTACGAATTTTTCGTCGGTGCATGATGATTGTCAATGCTTGCACTGACCCCAGATTTGTTACATTTCATCCTAATTGTACGCGTCTAAATGAGAATTTCATTGACATTATAATACCTACTTATAAACTAATACACTGTCTGCCACCTAAGCTAATAGGCATATAGTACTAGCCTACATAGTAATATGTAATAAGACTCAATACTAAAGACGTTGAAGAATCTATAAAGTGACCCTTGTACTAATTTCCATCTAAGATACACACCTGACACCTATCTGAGACCACGATTTGGGTTTTGGGATCTATTGATTAAAGCGGTATCGGTCGCTGGCAACCACTTACCTAATGAAGTTCGTAACAACTTCTATTTGTGTTCCAAATAATTGGAAATTAATGGTCCAGATTTATATAAACAACCTGCTCAGTTTTGTCTGGTTTAGTCATTTTAAATTGATAGTTAAACTGTGTTACTTGTTTGAAAATTATCAGATTATACGCACAGCATGACAGGTTAGGCGGTTTAATTAAATAATAATAAGAAACTGTTACATAAGTACTTTGTTTAATTAAATTGAGTCAATGAATATGATATATTACGTAATATGATTAGGGATTAAAATAAAATTGATTTGAAAAATGCCCCAACGAGTATTTAAAAGTACACAAAAAGAAATGAAAATTGCTTAGATACTTGCTATACCTACTAGTGCTAAGCCCGCAGCGGCAACTTAAAACTATTCATATTCTCTGCGACTAAAACTATCTTGATCATATAAAACGCTTCAGCGGCTTAAGAGCGTGGTAACTGACAGACATTTTCGCATTTATAATTTTCATATGATAGTATGGATACTAGCTAGTATTATATTATCTGTGGAATGGATAACTTTGTGTGAAAGTTATTTTTGTAAAATAATTTAGTGTTTTGTCCCTGTCTATGTCTAATGTGTAAAACACATGAAGAGTGCACTGCTCATTTATAGGTACATACAAACATGCATGGTAAAATGGGTATATACTTACTTAAGAATGCATCATCAAACATGCACACAGACTTGTTTTTCCCTAACTCTAGAAAATCGGTATGTAGGTAATCGGTATATATGAAGTAATACTTTTCAATTTCGCTAAACGTATTCTCATTTGTTTCAGATGTGACTGTGCTGCCAACATGGTGTAGACTTAATCAATGACTGTGCCAATTTCTTCGCCAAATATGGCTGTATCTGAAATCATAAAGACTTTCTTCGTATTATAACTTCGCAAGTGATAGTACCGATGAAACGGTGAAACCGAATCAAACAAGATGGGACGGCGACGTTGGAGATTTGTTACAATCGCCTCGTTCCTACTATTTATAATAAAAGAGACGCAATGTCAAGGTAAGTCAAAAACCTCTCTTTGAATAAACTTTAAGCGGTAATACTTCATAGAAATGAAATCGTAAAAAAAAATTCAGAAGCTTCATATAAAACGAGCTTTAATATAATGGCATTATCTTTTAATTATGCTTTATTGTTGAATCCATATTACTATTGATTTTACCTACCTACCTACCCATAGTAAAGTAACAGCCTATAGTCATCCCACTGCAGGGAAAAGGCCTCCATCATTGAATTCAAGTTACCACTGCAATGATGGGAACTGGCATAATCACCACGCTTGCCAAATGCGGGTTGGTGATCACAAACCCGAGCAACGTTCGAAAATTCGAAACTTTTTGTTGCCCGACCCGGGGATCGAACCTGGGACCCCGAGATCTTGGCCCGGTATTTAAACCACTAGACCAAGGGGCGTTACCTACCCATAGAATACAGTTAATTAGAAAAAAAAGGTTTACGTTTGAAAATTTTTAACCATGTACAATTAATACCTACTAATAATCGCGCAGTCATGTTTATTATTAAAAAAAAATGCCAGTGTAAGTATCTCAGTTGATAGTGAAAGGTTGTGGGTTCAAACCCCATCTGAGGTAATTGAAACACTGTTTCAAGTAAAAAGTTTGACAAGTACATTAATATCACTGTATAGTATAACAGCCTATAATCATCCCACTGCAGGGAAAAGGCCTCCATCATTGAATTCAAGTTACCACAGCAATGATGGGTGTCCTGGCATAATCACCACGCTTGCCAAATGCGGGTTGGTGATCACAAACCCGAGCAACGTTTGAAAATTCGAAACTTTTTGTTGCCCGACTCGGGATTCGAACCTGGGACCCCAAGATCTTGGCCCGGTATTTAAACCACTAGACCAAAGGGGCGTTAATAACAGTATCGTATTATTAGCTAAGAACTAGCATCATGTTAATACATGTGTCACAAAAAGACATAATACGAGTATGTGAGGAAATAATATTCTGTTATAAATTTTTATTCAAACCTTACCTTCCCCCTCATCTTACTCAATTGATATAATGCAAAATTGAAAATTTGTGGATCCAATGTCGAGAGGTGAAACACATTTTAAGCGCGTAATTAAATGAATATCGGTACATTATGCGCTGATATTCCTGGTTTATCTAATATTATGACGAAAACGTATTTCAAGAAAATTGACATTAAGCTCAATTGAATCAACCCCGCAGAGCCCATGTTCCCAATTCCATCGGAGTAGATATTGACAGCGAGTATGATTTCCATTGGGACTCTTAGTTTTTAGCTTGACACAACAATAAAAAAGAGAATTTCAGGTACGCACTTCATCTTCTCCAGGGATTGGTTTGTAGTAGGTACAAAAATAGTTCTTAATACCAAAAAAATCGATACAGGACGAATGGTTAAGGTGAAAGTTGGACGACCATTTGGATCAGCGTTACTTAACGCTGCTTCTGAGCCATGGGTCGCGGGTTCGATCCCCGCACAGTACAAATATTTGTGTGCATGAACATGTCTGTTTGTACTGGTCTGGGTGTTTTCTATGTATTATAAGTATGTATTTACAAAAAAAAAAGTATATAAGTAAGTTTATCGGTTGCCTAGTACCCCATACGACAGGGTACTTAATAGTACCTTAATTTGGGACTAGATGGCTCTGTGTGGCCCAGTGTGGCATGTCTTAAATATTTATTTATTTATTTATTTATTTAAAGTGGATTGAATAAAGTAACAAGTAACTAGTTAAGGAAAAAATATTTGACATGAACTCCTGATGTGATATTGGAAATAATTATTGACAATCTGTGCGATTATATCAATTTGCTATTATTTTACGTGTATGACTATACGTGCAAGACTAATCTACAATACTAGGATTGATATTTACATAGGGTACGTTTTAAATTTTTTTTGTTTTCATCAGTTACATAACTTAAACTTCAATTAAAATCACTTGATTTAGACAATTTGACTAACAAGCAAAAACACATAGATTGTGATTTGGGGACAATTTATTTATACTTTGGTTCTGTAAACATAATTTTATAAACAACAAATACAACGATACGACTAGCTACATGACTTAAACTTATAATAGCGATAGTAATGAACAAAACTGGACCAAAAAGCATACAAAGGCGTAACATAAGGTTATCGGGGAACAATATAGAATAGAAAACTAGTGTTGCCGAAGATCGATTTAGGCCGAACCTGAAGAATAGACGAAAGTAGGTAGACCGTATGTTGTATCATTCTCGCATTGTTTCATTTTAAGTAAAACTCTTTGACATACAGTTTAGATGCTTACTTAGGTACATGATTTATTTAGTCGTTACAATAAACGATTTGCTTAATTAGTTAATCCCTCGATCGTGAGTTATTCCAGACACAATTGATATCAATTGTTATCGTGGCACCCGAGTGCCTCCTGGGGGTTGAGGGATTATGCAATCTTATTATTAGTCACTTACTGACAAATTCAAAACCTAACACGGTGGTACTAAATAATCAGCAATGTTTTTAAAACCAATACATTTTGTCAACTTGAAAGAAAGAAAGAAAGAAAGAATTATTTATTTGACACAATTATTACAAGGAACACAGACAGAAAATTGCTTAAAAACTTAAAGGTAGGTATATAAAAATAAAATAAAAATGTGTCAAAAAGGTCCCCGCTCAGCATTAGTCGTGACAGCCGCAGCCATCACGACGCTGATTTTCAGCGGGACCCCGACGCCGGGTGCGTGCGACGCGACAAGGGCCAACAAAACCCACCTGGCACGCCGAATCCCCCCATATACTCTAGGACTTCGGTAGAAGCCGGAGAGATCTGGCAGCCAGAATAACCAGCTAACATGTACATTTACAAAGATGGACATTGTTATTATTAGGTTGCTTAAAAACTACATCCAAGGCTGACACTGCTAAGTCCCGAAGGCAAGTCAAATCAAAAAGATTAATACAATTCTTAAATTAATAATAGTGAAAAAAAAAATTCAAAATAAACAAAAATAGTTACATTAAAATTAATATTCCAAAGCATAAAAGAAAATAATCAATTTTGTAGAGGAATAATGTGACTCATGGATACGTGTCTGTTCAATGAGACTCGTCACTGAAGACCCAAAACACCACAAAGAGCGAAGAGCCCCGCATGCATGACGTGACACCTCGATAGTAAACTATAATACTTAAGATTCATTCATTTTCTGCAGGTTTAGTAAGTAGTTCTTAAAATATGTTTTAAATGTTTGCTTAACTTGTAGGGCACGCACGGGCGGTGGCAGATCGTTCCAGCAACGTGTAGCAGCAAACTTGAAAGAACCTCTAAAGGCCACGCTGCGGTGCCTTGGAGTAACAAAAATATGAGTGCATTTTCTCTTGGGGTATCTGTTGAGATCGCGATCGACTTGTAGGTATTCGTGTAACACAAGATTGAATTCTGGGCTAAAGTTAAGCATTATTTTAACTTCTTGCCATAATCATAAATTGAAGTCATTATTATAGCCTCTGGTTAAGGAAGATTTTGCCATAATAGCCACGATTGGCAGACGGGTTGGCGATTACAGTTTGGCCTATGATGGAGAGTATACGCAGCTGTGTTCTTCTGGCTGTGTCCCGCAAGGCGCTTTTTACGACACGAGGACGTAATATTTAATATAGTATGTAAATTAAACGTACCTTAGAAGTTAGAAGACATAATATGTGCACTTACTAATATGTTACAATTTAATTTCGAATATGTTAAATATTGACTTTGCACACGTATCTAATCCGTCGCTAGGGCCAAAATTTTCGGCCCAAGCCGAATATGTCGAGCCCTAATAGACCACCCACGTGTGCTAGCTGACGCTCCATTTATTATTCAATACCCAGACGCGAATAGCGACCGCTTGTTATCGTCTTTGAATTTTACCCTCGAGTTTGCAACTTGCTTCGGAACTTTGTCGACTCGGACAAACATTCCATCTTATTGCGCCCTTCTACTTAAATGAATGATATAATATAGTATAATAATATGTCCGCTGCCGTAGTGAAATATAACGTTAATTTTAAAAACAAACGATCTCAGTTTGGGATTATTGTTAGCCTACATCAGTCTAATGCTGGACCTTTCCATAAGAAGCATTTTGCCATAGTGGCCAATATTAGCAAGTTGGCGATCGCAGTTAAACCAATGTCAACAATTTACTTTTATCCGTCTGCTGTCGATACTCCTTTATTAGAGATCCATTTCTAATATTATTTCTTGTTTTAATTCGTATTTTTGTGTACATGAACATATCTTTTTGTACTGGTCTGGGTGTTTTTATATGTATTATAAGTATATATTTAAAATATATATATATATATACAGGATGAAATTTTAACCACTTTCCATATTTTAATATATCAATCTACGAGACAAAAACAAATGAGCCCAGAACAAAAATGTCAAGATAAAGCACTTAGAAAATGTCCGCAATCCGCAAAGTATGTTTATCGGTTGTCTAGTAACACAAGCTTCGTAGTAGTTGCTTAGTTTGGGACTAGATGGCTCTGTGTGGCATGTCTGAAATATTTATTTATTTATTTATTCAATAAATAGAACAGATGAAAATTAAGTTATATTGCGAGTATCAAGCAATTTAAGCTTCTATTATGCTATCATATTTTATTAGAGTATTTCCAAGAGTTTGTATAATTTATTAAATATCTCGATCAGAAAAAAGTAGATTTCTGTATTCTGAACTGGATTAACAAAGATTCGCAGAAACTTAGGTTACCCTTGCAAAGGTGACATCAGTGACATTAAAATTCTTTAACACTGAATGTGTTAAAGTCTCTTTATCTGTCGTCCTTCCATCGACCTATGTAGTTAAAATTGGTTTTTACGAGACAGATAGAGAATAATTTCAACAGTGTAGTAGTTCTTAAAGTCTTTACGGCCGGTCCCAATAATCTATCTATCGCCAGTTTTGACATTTCGGAGATAGAAGACAGTTTCTATCTCTGATTTTTCCGTTCAGAAAAACAAACACAGAAGTTTCTATCTCCAATATGCCAAAACTGAAGATAGATAGGTTATTAGGACCGGCCGTAAGTTAATATTCCTTCTTATTGACATTACTTAACATTATAAAAGCGAAAGTTTTGGTAAATGCTTGTTACTCAATAACGCAAAGCAGATCAACGGATATCAATGAAATTTGACAAGTTATAGATTAGAGCTGGAATAACACAAAGGCAACTTTTTGTCTAGCTAAATTAGGCATTCCAGTGCCATACACTTAACATAAAATTCCACTCTTAAGTATTACTAAAGTCACTGCTAACTCCTAGTTAAATAGAATCATTCCTCTTAAGATACACTTTCCTCGTAGATACACTTTTGAAAAATCCCCGCTTTTGTTCCTGTAAGGCGCTTTGGCCAAGTACAGCAAACCAGAAAAGTATTACTGCAAGTTTTGGAAATAAAAAATTTCAAAGATGACTATATTGATATACCCGATTAATATCATGGTTACTTTCAAGCAAACTCCCTTATACTAAAATATAAGACATGACAATCAAACATGTATTCGCGTGACGTCACATGTATTAATGTCATGTTCTGAAGAGCAATTTACTAATGTCATGTTCTAAGGAGCATTAATTTATGTTAATAGGAAATAGTATGTATAAGGCAGACTTTTGATTTCGAAAAATTTACGGTTCCCGTAGTTCCGGTAAAATTTTACGCGTACTAAATCGCGGTAAACAGCTAGTAATAATTATAAATGCAAAATCCAATAAATTGAGCACGAAATAAGCCGTGAATGTTGGGTCGGTGTATTGTGGCAACACTCTTAATAGAGAGCGATTATATCTATCAGTAGACTGACTGTGTGCGTGTGTTGGTGGTGATGGTCCACAAAGTATACGCATCGAATTCCTACTCGACTATTATATTATTAGACTTCCTACGTAGGTTTATACAAAATATTAAAATTACTCAGACTTATGAGGCTAGAAACTCTACCTTAATCTGCTATTAGCCGCCACTTGTCCCACCGCCGACGATGAACGAGAAGCGAATAAGTGCCAGAAACTAGAAACGAATTGTCGAAGCGTGTGTGTTGCATGATAACTAGTGGACCGAATCCTCGCCGGCCGTCTAAAGAGTCAGTGCTAAACTATTAATATATGCATCTCTTTGTTTACACGGAATGTATATCTATTGTATGCATTGATGTGATATAAAAGAAAGACTAGATATATAAAAATCGTCAAAAAAGTTTTTTTATCTAGATGGGTGCACCATTTAACATAAGGGTAAATTTAGTTCAACATATATCAATTGAACACCAATTTTATGGAAATTTATGTCATGTTGTATATTATACAAAATGAAATAAATATCCATAAAATTGCATGTATATCTTCATAAATTAGCTGGGTATGAAGTTGACTCTGACAAAAAAAAACGTCAATCAATCAATTATGGACAGTTTTCGATGTCATTTTTGTGTCAGACTGTGGATCTAGTTTATTATACAGGGTGAAATTTTAATCACCTTCCAAATTTTAATATACCAATCTAAGAGACAAAAACCAAATGACTTATTTTTTCTTTTGGTATAGCCCAGTACAAAAATGTCAAGATAAAGCACTTGGAAAATGTCCGCCAAAAATCTAAAATTTTTGATACGGCCGCCTAGCAACACTTTTTTTACGCAGTGCACATCACATTCATTCATTACGATACTAATCATAAGTTTTTGATTTTCCCTTTATACCTAAACAGGTCTAAAACTGTAAAAATTTAAAACTATATTGCGAAAAATATTTTCGGGTGACAACTTGATTTACATATTTTACTTCATAAATGGGCTCTGAATATGATACTAAACGCCTACAAAAATTTTGGAAAGTGTTTAAAATTTCATTATCGATGATTGTACGTTTCTTGGGCTAGAAAATAGCCGATAGTTAGTCGCTTCCTCGCGGGCGGTGGGACAACAGCCTTATACAAGCGTATGCGTCGAGCGAGCGGCACGTGAGGTGGCATCCTAATACATTGAAGATTCATGTCTGAACCAAACCACAGTATTATAGTGGATAACCTTAATTAAAATACCTCCTTTGAGATGTGCGTTTGAGATTTGGAACGAAAATTGATTCCTACTAATTTGAATATCAGTGGAATTATTTAAGCCTATATGTAATAAGTTCAGTTCAAATTATTTTATTACTTTGTTAGTTAGTTAGTCCCTCTTGATTTTATTACGTTCTTATTTAAAAAAATATTTTCTCATTTGACACGAAAGACTTTCTATCAAACATTTAATTTAACGTATATTTATGAACTACACGGTAGAATTTGTATAGCTGAAGCGCTCATAACCCAATGCTTCTAGTGGTCATTCTTTGTTACGAATGTTAAGCAACGCTGAGAGTAGTAACTAATTGGATGGGTGACCGTTATGGCTTCATACCATGAGGGCACCATAAGCAGTCAGTCTTGATTTTTGTCATTAGATAACAGTCTTTTGAAGAGCCCTGTTGGAGGCCTTCGGCGGCTTGAAAAATATCCAATGGCGGGGTGATGTTTCCACAGTGCAGTCGCTCTTGTTGTCCACTAACCCGCACTAGACAAGCGTGGTGGTGGAACTAGGGCCTTTCTTTAAATTGAAGAAGACAGACCCGTGCTCAACAGTGAGAGAATATCAGTTGTTTTGTTACTAATAAACAGAAAAAAGAAGCCAAAAATCTCGTAGGATGTTGTAAAACTTTATTGATATTATTTTATCATAAATTTTTTGCTAAACTATAATACAACAAATTATAATTGATACTGCATATTATATATGACAGGTCGCAGAAACGAAACGTAGGAAGGCAACCAGCAAGATGGACAGATGACCTTAGACGAGTGGCAGGACGAGAATGGATGCAGTAAGCCCTGGATCGCTTGCTATGGAAACAAATGGAAGAGGCCTACACCCAGCATTGGGCTGATACAGGCTGAGAGAGAGAGAGAGAGAGAGAGATTATATATGAATGCCAATCTTCCATAAAAACTGTTTATTTGCGACTAAATTACTACGAAACAGAGCACACTTACAAACCCGCACATGCTTACACGTAGTTGGATTGTTTATAATTTATGGCCTTGTTGCAACATACACAGATTCTGGATCCTGGAGTCTTGAAATACAGCAATATTCTAGGCTTTAGTCCTCCTTAATGTAATGGTTTTATTTCTCTTTATTGTAATATAATATTCTTAGGGGAAAGTTAATAAATTTTCCCTTCAACATTTATTGATTCAACAATAACAACAGTCTTTTTTGGACAAATACAAACATTTTAAAAGTATCTGAATAATTGGTCTCTCAATCCCTCATAATAATCGAATAAAAGACCCTCAATAATAGCAAAAAGTTAGCTACATTAAGTAATAGAACTAGACTGGTCCGTTCAGTTATGTAAACGGGCATCAAGTAAACTTAGTAAAATCAGCCTAGGCATGTCTTATCCAAACACTAGCTGTTCCCCGCGACTTCGTACGCGTCAATTTCGGTTTTTATGATTGCGATTATTTTTGCAACATTTTTCACTGATGCTTCGCTCCTATTGGTCGCAGCGTGATGTTATATAGCCTAAAGCCTTCCTCGATACATGGACTATCCAACACAAAAATAATTTTTAAATTCGAACCAGTACTTCCAGAGATTAGCGCGTTCAAACAAACAAACAAACAAACAAACTCTTCAGCTTTATAATATTAGTAGTATAGATGTGGATAGCACGTGAAAGGTCACTCTAATTAGGGATTAAGGTTCAAGTCAGCCTGAGGTAATACGTGACATAGTTTGTCATCAATAATCGATTAGCTTGCTAGCGTGATTACGTTTGTTAACAAATTGTACAGAGGAAATTTTTTTATAAAGTAAAGTAAAGTTGGACAACATCACATACATTGTTCTAATCCCAATTTGAATAACTATTTAAAGCATTCGTATTTTGGAAACCAGGAACAACGAAGGTACCACAAACACCCAGACCCGAGAAAATGTAGAAAAACACATTTTTTCTACATTGGCCCGTCCGGGAATCGAACCCGGGACCTTGGAGCAGGCGACACCTTGAAAACCGGTGTGTACGCCACTCCGCCACGGAGGTCGTCAAATTATATTCTATGACGCTCAAGCAAAGGTACCTAGTAATAATACAAATTTGGTTTTCTCTTTGTAGTATTATTAATACTACACAATCTGAAGTCAGAGTTTTCCAAGCCGTCTTACAACAGAAGATGACGACAATCAACAACGTAGAGATTGCGTCCGCAATCGGGGCAGCACAGCAAGAGATTTTTATTTGAAGAATAGTATTGTATCTTATGTTATAATACTACGGTTGAAATTGCAATATTAATGGTTATAGCACACGTTAAAATTTTAACTTGATACACTATTATTTGTCAAGTAAAATCCCTTGCCGTCCCGATAGTAGGCGCAGTCTCTTAGCGTCTCCTTTTAGTTGAAAATTTAAGGTTTTTTTTCTTCGATTAAAATCTACTCAAGACATTTCGGAATACCTTGCTTTTGTCAATTTACAAAAACCTAGATGTAGATAATACAGGAAAGTAATGAAGAAAAACATAATCAAAATAACTTTCTGCAAGAAAAGACAGAAGCAAAATAAATAAAAAACTAGATATACAATCGGCAATAGTAAAGTACGTCCTCACCAAATGAGCACCTGATTGACGATTGGGTGCTCTTTCAGCTTAGGCCTGATTTTTCAATAATCGGATAAGAAATATTCGTCGAATAAAATAAAATATGGCTAATTTGAAAACGTCACCTATTTGTCAGCAATTGTTTATGTAAGTGACATTTTGAATCGGTCGTTTTATACTTATTCAGACGTTTGAAAAATCGGCCCTTAGTCGCATCCGACTTTAAGTTATGGTTGAATTTGCATTACGACTATGACTGTGTCTATGAGGTACGAATCATGACGTGAACTGCTTCGTGTAAATATTTTAATTTAAGTAGATACTTCGAAATGATGTTTTTTGTGTCGAATCTGGTATACCATTCTTATAATTTATCTATAGACTAAAACTGGCTAAAGGAATAGATAGTAGAGTCAGTTATTTTATACCTAATAAACCGGCATAAAAAGGGTATTACAAAACATCTCGTCATTCACTACGTCAATACATCAAAATCATTTAATTTGTAATTTATTTTGACTTATTTACTTATAAACAATAAGTGTGTAACATTTTTATGTAAACCATTAAACTACGTATGTAATGTACCCAAGGCCTTACAATTTAATCGTAGGAAATGTTAAAGGAAGCGTGGTAGAATGCCGAAATAGTGACGCGGAATGTGTTATTTCCGTTAAAACATATGAGGCTCGGTAAATCAGCTCAGCAATCTAAACAAACAAAAAACCTTCATTACGAAAACTCATTAATATTAATAGTTACAAGTACATTTAATTTAACAAAATATGTAAAACTATAGTGCAACATGCTTCCTCCCTTTCACTCATAAACGTAAAATAATGATCTACGATACGTACGAAATATGAACAAATAAACATGATTGAAACAAATGTATTATTAGTTAAACTATGTTTTTTTGTTTTCAGTTCCGTTTCAATCAGTAATAAGTACTACTTACATGATTCTTTGTTTAGGCATTTAATTGTTAAGTGTTTTAAAAAATACCAAATATTTTTATGAATACATTCCATTCTTAAATTAGGTCACAGATCTAAAATTCATCTTAAATTTTAAAAGTTACTTTAGTTTTTTTGTGGGTTTGAACTTATTCTGAGTTAGCCTCGCAACTAAATGATTTCTTCAACAGTCTATTTTTGTCGTGTAACAAGATGAAACGTTAATCTGATTCCGTGAAAACTTCCTGCTAGTAATTGTTTATCAAACTGCAACCATGATAAAGGTAAAATAAGGGTCTAATTAGGTTACCGTAATCACAATGGGTTCCGATCGATTAACGTCTAAACTTTAACAAAGTTAAAACAGACGGACTTGACAAACTTAAGAAGCAAAATTTTAAATAATCAGTGGGTATCGATTTTGCAAATGATTGTAATTCTTTATTACTCTTAAAGAAACGAAATACATCTTACAGCCGCTGCATTGGCGCAAATTGTCAACTCGATTAACTCAGTAATTAAGAGAAGAATGCCGTCTGTAATTTTGCATTTCAAATTACTAACGCCTATGTGGGAGCAATACAGATTTAAAAAAAATAATGTTAACGTTTAAAGGTAGCTGCGTAAAAATCTCCATCCAAATGTTTATGCTAAACTCGGGCCAAAGCCCGTGTGTATTACAAAGAGCTTTTGAGCTTTCCCTCACGTCACGTACAGGCCGGCCGGCCCCAGCCCTCTAATTACCTGCGATTTACGGCATGTGGACCACCCCTAATATTAATTACAACTTATTGTTCTAATGAATACTGTTTTTTAAGCCCGAACGACCTTTTACGAAACTTTGCTCCACAAAAAGGTAAGCTAATTATGTTTTATATGGCCATTCTTGTATATAAATGCTTAATGTCATACCAATGTAATTTCCTATTGATTGACTGAAAACTTAATTACAATATATCGATTTGACCGATGTTTTATGTGGTTACGCCCAGTTTAATTGCAAAGCGAAATTTATACCAAAAGGATACAAAAATTGGGTTTATATGCATCAATAAATAAAATTATAGTAACATTTACTATTGAAAATAATAAAATAAGCAAAAAGGTTGTACCTGTAAGTAAAACGTGCAACATAATAAATTAGTAAATTACAGGAAAATGAGCTCTAATAATTTTATTTTTTAGCCAAAAGCCGTTTTGATCTTCACATCTTTACTTAACTCAATAAACATAATTAAATATATCGCTACCCTCTGTGCGCTCGCTCCCGCTACTGCGTATGATACGTGATTTCATTGACGTGCACAAACAAATCAATAAAATCACGTCCACTTTGAAGATGATTGGATGCCACACATCGCCTACTCCTTTTGATCCCTACAATCAATAACAGCTAACAAAAATTGACACCGAGCTATAGAGTTCACGCATGCCCTGGGGAAATTTAACCGCGACGAACTTAATCAGGGAAAATATTGGAGACGAAGGAAAAAACTTGTTTTCTCATTATAGTGTAACCCTAGGGACTGAAGAAGAATTTAGAAGACTGGAAGTAGACTCGATCTTCATTATTGGTGCGATCTTATAACTAACGTACGACTTTGGGTGAACCATAATATAAATATTATTCTACTCTTTGAAGAAACCAATTGAGTGCGCAATAACAAAACAACATTATACTCACAAAGAGAACGTTTGAGAGCCCTCAGCAGTGATTTTGGAATGCGTATGTTTCAAAAGGGCAATTTCATGTTCATTTGCATCAGATTTTCCTGTCTCTCCGCGATTCCGTTTCTACTGCTCTGATATTCATCGATAGGGATTTAAAGGAAAAATAAAGTAGAAGGAACAACGATTCCTTTCTCCGAATGCTAAATGTATCAATAAAATAAATGGTCGGCTTTTTTCGCTATCACAATAAACAGAGGCGAAACCAAAAAAAAATCGCAGTCGTATTGAAAAATAATAATTCAAATTGATAAAATTTACTCGGTTATTATTTTTAATTAGAAAATCAATCAATCAATCAATCAGCCTATTGCAGTCCACTGCTGGATGTAGGCCTCCCCAAGGGCACGCCACAGTGCACGATCCCCCGCTTTCCTCATCCAGCCACCAGCGACCTTCTTCAGGTCATCGGTCCCTTAGAAAATAACATTATTTAATTATTATTAAGATTCTAGAAAGAAATACACCTACGTTTAGTATGTTTGTAACTTTTACACGTAAAATGCAATATTACATCCAATTATTTAACTAAGCCAAAAGTGCCAAGTCAAAAAGTATTTTCGTCAAGGGGCTCTTGAGTTATGAGAGCCCCAATTTATCGATTTCCTATTATGTTCAGCGTTGCTTCCACTCGAGCTCTGATGAGGACGCTTCTTAATTAGGGATATGATCCGCAAGAAAGTAATTTCCTTGAGATTATCTTCGGAACGATGTAGACCCCAAAACCAGGACGTAATAATAAACTGGAAGGGTCATAAAAGAAGATTAGCCGAGCGTTGTCTTTGCACCCTCCCGAATATGTTTTGCGCATAACATAATTTTATTTTGGCGAGAGATGAATTGCGACAAATGGCGTTTACGGTGATATGTGCTGGTGGAGCGGGTAATTGTACCAAACTTTTTTATGATAAAGCTCATTTTTGGTATGGTAACCCATAAACAACGATCATTCTCATATTTTCGCCACATGGTGAAATGCAGAGTTCAGATACTGATTTATCTTTTATTTTCCTGTAAGCTCTTTCATATTCAGCGGTTTTCGAGCGTTGGCGTTTGTGGATCATTTACCACGACAAACAAAGTTTATCCGGCACCTAACTATGGTCTAAACATCGCTACGTTTATTTAATCTATGCTCATAGGCACATAGATTTGATAAACGCCTAAAGTGAAATAACGCCAGTGTAAGGCTCATTAATTATTAATATTATATTACCTGAGTACCTGACCAATAAGTGTGTGCTTTATTGATGCGAAGCAAGTGACTTTCTCAAAATCACATTTATTATGTTTCATATTAAACTAACTAATATTGTATACTTTTATCTACTTAACTTATTTTGTAAACAACAAACATTTTTTAAACATTGTTGGTGATCGCTGTTTGGTCTTCGAGAAAACGCTGATGTCCATAATCTTTCAAAATTCAAAATTTCAAACTGTTTATTGCTTACTAAGTGTGTCGGTTACATTGGTGGTCTTATGCTTACTACAGTACTTACAACTTAGTCACCTGGCTGGTATTGCAATATCGAGGGCTGGCATTAATCTAACATAAAGTACTTACTCTTAATAAAAACTTCTTCAGTCACTTGTTTAATCTCCGACTAAAACACACACAAGTATGTTAAATTTTACGTTAAAGTTCCTAAATAATAGCAAAAGCGTAGACACATACTGCTAACATAGTTTACAAATAAGAATAAAATTCAATAAAAACGTATCACAAAATTGCATTAAAATGCTTTGGAGCAAACGTTCGCGCAAAACAAGCTAACAAAATCCATTACGATATTGTTTTTGCACACACTCCAAGTTGTTTTGTTTGCTGATGTATTAGTTTATAAGGCGTATAATAGGATTGCTTCCCAGTTTTGGTATCACCAAACTTATTGGGACAGTCCGGTAAAATGATTTATAGCACGGGTTTGACATGGGTTAGCGTGCAACCAAACTTAAAATAAAATAATAATGTAAATAAGTAAACGGTTTTGACCAAGCACTCAGAACCAGACAAATAATTGTATGTATCATTGAAATTTTGCTATTACATGGCTATCTCGCGAAAAGGCGACTTTTTTACCGTAAAACAACTTATCTTCTATCATAAATACTTAAACAGGCAATTCATAAAACATTGATAAAATTTGATCTTTAATCTGTTCAATGACATTTTGACGTTTGGATAATACATGAACATATCAAGGTCTTTGGGTTTAGGTAACCTATTTCGCCAGATTACATATTTTCAATCACTTATGCGTTTAATGAACATTAATATTGGTTTTTTTCTTCATTTCAGATGAAAACGATTTTTATTACACACCGGTGGAAAGAAGTTTTGCTCAAGTACAACCGCCTTTATTTCCAAACAGTCGACCTACGACATTTTTCGACCACGGAGACAACTTCAGGGTAGCACCAACTGCACCACAACCTTTATATAATGAAGGTCATGTCAGATTTCCTAGTCCTAACTACAACCAAAATCCTTCACCCTTTCAATTGCCGACAGGCAGAAGTCAATCTGGTACTCAGTATTACGTAAATCAGCCCGAATTTACTACACCCCAACGACAGAGGTTTAGGCAAGCGCTTCCTTATAACTTCCAAATGGTTCATCCAGCATCTACTAAGAGGCCAGATGCATCCCAAATACACTCAGTGGCATATCAAAATGATCCTTCAAAACCAGAAACATTTTTAGGCCAAATAACAATTAACAATCCAGATATCGATTATCTTCGGAATAGCAGGTTTAAGACTATACCTTTTGACGGAAATAGTTTGAAGATTAATGGCCAGAGTGGTCATATATCTCACGATGAAGATGACGATACTGATAACCAGGATCTTTATGATCACCATAGAGTAACTACTTACAATCCAAATAAATTAGTGAGTAAACAAAGACTGAGTAGTAGACCTACTAGCTCACGATTTCCACATTTCGATTCCGCATCATCAGGTGAAAAAACTAACTTTAAAAACAGTCAAAAGTTTGGAAATAATAACTTGACACCAACCAAATCTGATGCAAGTGCATACCATAGTTCTTCTACCGAATACAAAGCTTTATTAGATATAGAACCACTTCTTGAGGATGAAATAAGTGATATAAGTTCATTCAGAGAGCTGATGAAAAATAAGCAAGGATCATTTGACGTTCAAGTTATTAAATCTAACCAAACTGATTCGAATTCAGAACAAACTGAAGACAGTAAGCCTGATGCTAGTTCTATGAATACCGATAATATTTCTAAAGATAGACTTATCACACTTGCCCGGACTAGTTCAAGTTCTACAACAACAACTACTGAAAAGCCTGTTATAGAAACTCACAATCCACATGATGATAATGAGAGTGGTGAAATAGAAGATGAAGAATATGTTGAATACTACGATGAAACAGAAGCTCCTGAAGCAAAACCTACCACGAAACCACCAGAAACATCAGAACATGCGACAGATATTTACGATGAGTATGATTCAAGTGAAGAACTTGAATCTACTACAGAAGAAACTAAAAATAACTCATCAGAGTCATTTGACGTATTAGTGATGACACCAGTTAATACCATGGTTAAAGACGACAACTTTAAACATTTTGTGGACACTACAATAATCGATCAAAATGAACAACAAGAAGATCAAGTTACAACTGGCGCAACCATTGAATCATCAACATCCGAAGAAGATGTTACTTCAGTTGAGACACCATCAATACTTGGACAGGAGGTTGTATCTGTTGTTACCACAAAAAGCGTTGTAAATGGAACAATATCTGTACCAGATAGCGCCTACACTCCTACTACTGCTAGGATAAATATGGAATCCGAGGCGTCATCTTCAACGTCTTTAGAGGAATCTCAAACCAATGACACATCAACATCAGTCACAACAGAAAGTTGGATTGTAGTTGCATCAGTACAAACTAGCAGAAGTGTATCTGGAGCAAGATTTTTACCTTTCCCAGCAATCCCACAAGAAGAGAAGAAACAAATTTTGTCTGATGAGTCTGATGATCAGGAAGAAGCTGAAGAAGAGGAGGAGGAAACCGTGACTAAAGACCCTAAAATAGATGATACTAGTAGTCTTATAAGTAGTTCATCATCATCATCTTCAACTGAAAATATTAACGATAAATTGGATAGCATACAGTCAGAATTGTCCAGCGCAGTGCTTTCTGGGTCTTTACATAAAGATAATAAAAATATTGAATTGATTACTGAATCTACAACTGAAACAACTACTACTAGTACAACAACAACCACCACAACTACAACACCACCTTCATTAAATATATTTACATTAAAAAGTACTCAACCAACCAGTGTGACAGAAAAATCTGCTCCAGAACCATTACCGGTTAACATAAAAAAATTCGCACCTCGTATCACAACAACCACTACTCCAAAACCTAGAAAGAAGTTAGTAACGGTTATGGATGACGTATCTGGTCTTTTGCCACCAGGATACAAACCAAGACTGTCTTTTAAAGACAAACGCACAAGTACTACTACATCCACAACTACTACTACCACAAGTGCACCAGAGACAGCATCTGAAGAGTTAGTAATAAATGGTAATCAAGGACGATCATCTGGTATAAGTACTAAAAATAGAGTGATTATCTTAGATGACAAATCATTGCTTCCTAAAGAATACAAACCTAAAGAGCCTAAACCCCAAGAAGATCTAGTAAAGAATTTTCAAGCAGATAGTATTAACAGGTTCTTACCACCAGGGTATAAACCTCCTACTTTGGAAGAATCTGAAGTACAGGAGACCACAAAACCAAATATTTTAGACAAAGTGCAGCAAGTTGATATAACCGCATTTTTACCTAAGGGTTTCAAATTGAATTCTACAACTACACAAAAAACTAAAGATGAACCTAAAATACCGGCAATCGTGCCTATAAGTGACATATCATCGTTTTTACCTCCTGGCTTCAAACTAAATTCAACGGAAGATAAACCTATAGAGAACCCTTTAGACAAGTTTAAGGTCGCTGATATATCCATCTTACTTCCACCTGGATTTAAATTAAACAAAACTGAAGAACCAACTCCTCCAAGCCCGTCGTCGACTAAAGCTCCGGGTAGTATTAAACTAGTATTCCCATCAAGACCAGGTAGCAAGACTGCTAGGAAAACAACGCCTAGACCAAACACAAGTATTGGTCCTGTTCCTGTTACTCCTAAGATTCAAAAAGGCTGGCCAACAAGGTAAATAAATGTAAATTCAATATTATATATTTCAAAACTGTTAATTACTTAATTGATTTATTCTATTTATAATAACTTTTTTTTAATATTCACATGCCAGCTGCGATGGTGAGATAAGTTTGTACCACATCTAGCTGTAACATTAGTATTCTTTTAACCTTATCTCCGTGAATATTTTGAATATTTGAGTCAAAAACCATATAAATTTATTTTTTTACTTGTGTTGTTATAGAGCCTCAACTGAATTTACTGGATGGCCGTCTCCATCTACAACACCATTTTCAATTGAAAAACTTTTGGAAGCTCAGAGAAATGCAACCGCCACAAGTCCAATGCCTGACTCTAGTACTGAAGGGACGACCAAACGAACGACAACGACTACAAGCACGACACAAGCGCCGCCCCCACCGACAACTCCCGGAATTTGTAGAAAGGAGTGTGATATTGCGGCTACTATCAAAATAGTTGCAGGTCACTATTACTTTTAATTACGAGTATTTACTATGTTTTTAAATTTATTCTCATTGAAATGTTTGATTTTGTTCTTAATTTTTTGAACTTCTTTAGGAGCGAAATGGGTACCTGAATTGTTGGATCGGAATACCGAGGAATGGCAGAAGTTATCTAACGAAGTCAAAGAAGAGGTAAAAATTATTAAAAAATACTGTATATTAAAAATAAATAAAATATTGAATAAAAAAAACTAATCACATTTGTTTCAGCTTAACTCTGTTTACTCAAAATCCGACCTGCTCAAAAAATGGTACAAAAACATTCGTATCGATGGATTTACCCAAGGCTCTATTCTTGTAGATTACTTTATTGAGCTTAATGATGTTGAAGAGAGAGTCGACACAATAGATCTAAAGAAAATGTTTAACCGATCCCTTCACGAGGCCAAACCTGGATCCGTTATTGAAAAGGTATTAGAAGACAAAAATGAGGATGAATTTGACCCCGATAGAATGATGGGCGATCAACCTGATGAAGACAGGATGACCAAAAGTGACGAGAAAATGACTAAAACTATAGATAAGTCTGCTGGTAAACTTGAAATCGGAAAATTTGTGATGGATCCAGCGTACACAGAATTCATAGGTAAAATTTTGCGGAGACACTATTTTAATCCTGTAGTGTACAATGTTGTTAATTATGTTGCTTGTATTTCTAGTTTTGCCAAAACGCGAGGAGCCCAAAGTAGTGGCACCTGAAGAAGAATCCTTCCTGCCACAGTGGGGTATTGCTGTGATAGTCATAGCGTTGGCGTCACTTTTGTTTGTAGTTATTTTCGGGGTTACTGTGGTAAGTTAAGTTGTACTAATACTCCATTTTAGTGTGAATTCTCTATATTCTAAATAAGAAACATATTTAAAGTTGCAAATTATTATTTTAGCTGGTCAATCGGCAGAAAAGCGCAAAAGCGAAGCAGCCAATACCACTTAGTGAAGACATGCTTCGCGAATTGGATAAGAGTCACATGGGTGGATTCGATGACATGGCGCATCAACTGAAGGAAAGAGATTTACCGTATCTCCCCAGTGGAAAGGTGAATAAAAAATAAGTTGCAACAGCTTTTTAATCCAATAAAGAACTCAAGTTAGAACGTTCTAACTAAAATAAGTACAGGATATAGTACAAATAGTACGCTATTGCCATTCAATGTGTACAATGTACATGAAGTTACCATTAGAATGTAAAAATGATTACCTTATTTCTTTGATCGAGTTCATACTAATTTGGTGTGCATTAAATGTGCTTGTAATTTTGAATTACTTGAAACTTACTTGTATTAAATCTTTCATTAATGCGATTTACTTAGGTTAATTAGGTTTTCTTTTGTTATGAAACTTGATTTATATTATTCAGCGTATGTCTACGGCGTTCATCGAACAACTGGCATACCCTAATCCTGGTGACTCTTGGAGGTCGGAGTGGACTCCGCAGTTGCAGAAATATATGCAACACTATACACCCGATTCAGGCAGAGGTTCGCAGATATACGGACCTGTTGGGAACGGATACGGGTACGTCAAAACATAAATACAATTATAAATAGCACCACGAAAGACTTTTCAGGCATTTTTTCTAATAAGAATAACAATTTATTATATTTTTTTTAATAATTTTATTAATAATAAATGTGGACAACATCACATACTTCCATTGCATTGTTCTGATCCCAAAGCTTGTAACTTTAAAGCACTCGTATTGTGGAAACCAGAAACAACGAATTTCGTGGTACCTATCAAAAACACACAGACCCGAGAAAATGTAGAAAAATACTTTTTTACTGCATTGACCCCATCGGGAATCAAACCCGATACCTCGGAGCGGGTGACATCTTGAAAACTGGTGTGTACGCCACTCCGCCACGGAGGTCGGAAATTTGTTTTATTTAAAATGTTTCTAATCATTAAATTTGCTTATGTATCTTCATTATTAGATACGGCGGTGGATCGCAGCTGTACGGGCAGACGGGCGGTGGCTCGCAGCTGTACGGGTACACGGGCGAATACCCACGCTCGCACTACTCCCGCCGTCGCTCAGAGTACGACAGCAATTTCTAGAGCACTCTAGAACCACCTGAGACTTGACACAATTTTGACAATATTACATTCTTTAAACTCAATATAAATTCTTAGTACCCCAATAGTCGTCTTTATCATGTAACATGCGGTCATCAACACCAGTAACAGGTTGTGAATACGTTTTATTATCATCATTCAAAAATTATATCACAGAATTTATACGTATTTTATATTATGCATGATATTTTTGCAGCTTTTAGTCCGGCCTATTTAGGACTATACAGTGCCAATCGTTATTTTGCGTTTTATATCTATTTACGACTGTACGAAAATTTTTAAATGTAACAACCAGCAACTGAAATAGTTTTAAATGTAAATTGTCTGCCAAAATATTATTAACTATATGACTGATTGTGAGATGTATATATTGTAGATTAAGACCTCACCAATATTGTAAGTCGGGATTAGTAGATCATGGAGGAGATGCTACGTATATGTGATTTTTCATTTGTGCTAAGTACGATAGAAAGTATCTGCACATACTTTTTCTTAATCTTCTTATCATCTGACTCCGAAGTCAGTTTGATTAATGAACTAAAATTATTTAATATTTTATATACTTTTTGTCTGTATACTAATGCTATAGATGGAATATCGCATACGTTAGTGTAGTACTCCTGCATATGAAGTGTTTCTGTAGATATCTCTCTGCATACCTATATTTGCTCAGTACGTGTAGTGGAGCGTCAATGGGCCGTGTGTGAGCGTCAAACGCCTCTTTGTGCCAAATGTTCGTTCGTCGATATAATGTAAATATTAAAAAGTAACTTTCCAAATAGGACAAAATTATTTAGATGAGTGTAGATATTATCGTCGGGATGCTAAAATTAAACGTTGACGCGTAGCAACGCCTAGATCGATTTGAATGCTGGACCTCCACGTCTTCAGTAAATAAATACGTGCGTGTGTGAAACTATAATAATATTAAGAATTTATTAATTTTAATTAAACATTTGCGTATTTAAAATGTAATTGATCGTCAATTTAATTGTCGCGACTAACAAACATCACCTGGTATGAATATATTAAAAACTAATTTTATTCATAGGCGATAGGTAATTTTAAATGACTACTTATAATAAATGAGCGCAGAAGTTTTTGAATCTTCGAAATGTTTTTTCTCGATTGTGTCAAATAAATGATCAATTTCATAATAGATGTCGATTGTTGTTGTACATTCCCAAAATTACGATCGTTATAATTATTGTATTTACCTACCAATTAGTGTAAGTATAGTTGCATGATAATTCTTGTATATAAAATCAATTTTTGTACATGTAGATTTCTAATTTAATTATCATAATAAATATAGTTAGAGACAAACTAAACAATTAAGACCCTGAATATAGATAATAATGTCAGTAATTGTGTTTCATTTTCCAAATTGTTCTATCAGCTTGACCCAAAGGTAGGTACTCCAGATTCTGAACACTTTTTAGTATAAAAAGTAAAGCTTAGGATTAACACAAGAAAATGGGAATTTATATTATGTTAAAATCAGTTCCCTAATTCCATCCTGCCAGTTATATTGTATATGTTTTCTTATATAGGCAAAATTCTTATCGTAAATTATTGTAAGAAATATTTGCTGTGGGTATTTGAGGTATTATCCTGTTATCGCGCCTGAAAACACAACGCCACAATACGGAGATTTTATCTTCAAAAGACCAGCCTCAGAAAGATCAAATACGCGCGTACACGGTCTCATTCAACAACTTCTAATTACTTTTGCGAAAGCATTGACTTTCGTCGAGTCGTAATCTTTGTTTTGCATTTCCCCAATGAAAGTTTATAGGTTGGCTGTTGTCTGAAATGAGTTCGCGGCGCCTGAGGTGTCAATTTGCTGCCTACTCGCTAAGGGCACTTGACGCGGGGCCGCAAACTGCCTTCAGCTCCCGTTTTTATGTTTGCTAATATGATTTTAAAACGGGCCTTTTTATTAGGTACCTAAACATTTGTCCCATTGCTGACGTAGTCGATGTCACATAGCGAGACTAAACTACAGGCTGCGTTTTTTGATATCCCATAACTTATGGTTTTATTCTAGAACATGTGGTTCAATTATAATCAATAGTTTCAAATATAACATCAATTTTAGTTAAATTAGTTTAAAAAATGTAACCAGTATTGCGAATCCTTAGTTTTGCGAGACGTTGGCAAACTTACACTAAAGTGTAGTAAAGTAGCGGGAGAGCGTAACTTTTAAAAAACATTGTGTGTCAGGATGTTTCATTGATGAGTAGGTACGAGTAAATCATTTTCACTCAAAAATTCATTTATAACAAGGTAAGGCTGTTTTACATAGACAGTCGTGATTTTTTAGAATTATTTGTTATGAAAAATTAAAACAAAAAAAAGATGAAAAATAATTCATATTATGCAATTTGATTCGTTACCATGGTCTGATTAATACCCTAGAGTAATGGGATATCAAAAGGAACACGTTGTATAGGTAAACGTAGCGCAGTAAACTAGAGTCTTGAAGTTTTTGCTGGGAAAAACAAAACAAAACGCAATTAAATCCATTTTAAGATGACGACCATTTGGATCAGCGGTAGTTAAAGCTGCTTCTGAGCCATGGGTCGCGGGTTCGATCCCCGCACAGTACAAATATTTGTGTGCATGAACATGTCTGTTTGTACTGGTCTGGGTGTTTTCTATGTATTATAAGTATATATTTACAAAAAAAAGTATATAAGTAAGTTTATCGGTTGTCTAGTACCCCATACGACAGGGTACTTAATAGTACCTTAATTTGGGACTAGATGGCTCAGTGTGGCCCAGTGAGGCATGTCTTAAATATTTATTTATTTATTTATTATTTAATTAAAGATGGTTTACAATAAAAAATGTTACTAAAATTATGACATTAAATTTTCATGAACAAAATTAACAAATCGACAAGACTAGACTGTCTTTCGGAATTTCCTTAATAGTGTGCCCTTCGCCGCCGTCATGCGACAGATACATAAAAGTTAGAATCTTAAATCTAAATGTGACTCTTTATGATATTTTCGCAACTTAATTGCAATTATAATAGTACTTGAAAAATGATGTCTCAGGTTGGGACTCAAATACGCATCTCATTGCATACTAGTGCGGTATTGACAAAATTTGACTCCCTGGTTTTTCACATTTTACTGACGAAATCTATGCAAAAACATGCATTCGATTAGTTAAAGCCACATAAATATCTACGTAAGAAGAAAAAAAACATATTCTAATAAAAAATACAAAACTTAACAATCTAACCAATACACTCTACTCGTATATGTATTTTTTACTTGCTTATAAAAATCCCCTTCAATCTTCGTTTGGTAAGACGTAAATACGGGAGGCAATGTGCAAAAACAAACAACTGGGGAATGTAAATAGTCGCAAAGCGATAACCGACCCGCCCGGCCCGCTTCGATTGCGTTCCAGAAAACACACAGTTTGGATTGACTTGAGGATGTGTGCGTCTGCGGTCACATCACACTACCGCACGGACAAATAGAGGAAAACTCGACAATACTTATCTGAATGCCTTTGATAGTTAAGCTTGATGTTAGTATGTCTGGATTACTTGAGGATAAAACTGCAAGCTTTGTTTGTGAAAATTGGGAATAACCCAAATTTAATGTAAATGTGTAGCAATACTGCATCATGAAATGCAATATTTTAACTGCGTGAGCGGTTTAGTGAATAAAATAGAATTAAAATATTTTGCCAGCAAAGTTTTTAGTTAACTATGATAACCAAACAAAGGTCAATTAATGTTGAGATAGTTGTAACACAAGAGCTAAATTTAGAGCTATTTAATTTAGATTCTCTGATCTTTCTCTTTATTCCTACACTCTGTGCTCATCTTCTAAGGACTATCCTAATAGCCGGGACCAACAGCATAACGTGCCTTCTAAAGCACGTCTATTAAATTGATTAATATGTCGTATGATTAATATAGCCACATTTAAGTTTATTGGAACGGTGATTCAGTGTTTTCTCCCATGCGCTGTCCCACCCCTTCCAGACCCTCGGGTCTCGACAATTTTCTAAAGATAGTTGCCAAACTTGACCAGCCTGTGTCTGTAATCCGAGACCCTTGTGCAATAGTGGGCTACCTAGACGACCTTGTTGGTGAATTTTGCAAAAATTTGGTTCTCCAGTTTCTAAATAATATAATTATTGCATATAACTAAACTTAAATCCAACCACTGATAATTACTTCTATAAGCGCACACAGAAACATACTTTTAGAGATTTACACGTTGGAGAATAGCAAGTCTCAGAAACTTTCAGGAAATTCGGTACTGAGTACTGACAAATATAATCTAAGCTATTTAATCTTTACGGTAATTATCAAGCAGCAATTACCATCTCTAGCTAAACAATAGCAATATGCCTCAAGTGCCGTGTAAATTTTCCTATACACTTGCTTAGACATTTGATACACGTTCTTCGGCATAATTATTAGGCCTCCTGAGGGTAACACTCTCATTATAACATATGAGGGCCTTTATTGCCATCCTTCTCATATTTACAGCATTAACTGCGTAGCCACGTTGACGGCTGGCATTTGAGATAAGAGAAAATACATTTTGGCTAAATTTAGTGTAATAGGATTTTTGGGACAATCGTTAGGAATCTGGTCTTTCTATCTTAATTGCTTGGTACATGAACGCAGTTATAAAATTTTTAGTTACAACTTCAAAACACTTCAAATGACATTTGGGCAATAGCACTTTGATTAGATTTTCTTTTTCTAACGATTTGTTTACGTGTTTACTATATTTTGTTTTACACGTTTTTTGGGTTACATTCTAGTGTATAAATAGTCGTAATTGTGTAAGGCGTCGTGAATGTATGTAATCTGTTGTGTATACCATAATATTAAAAAAAACCGCCATATACTAGGACCAGCTGTTGCCCGCGACTTCGTCCGCGTCAATTTCTGTTATTAATGATCGCGACTATTTTTGCATAATTTTTCACTCATACTTACTTCACTCCTATTGGTCGCAGTGCGATGTTATATAGCCTTAAGCCTTCCTCAATAAATGGACCATACACTTTTAGAGTTTAGCGCGTTCAAACAAACAAACAAACCAACTCTCAGCTTTATAATATTAGTATAGAGTATAGATATCAAATCAAATTATTTTCATTAGGATTCAATCCATAAACTACAACTATTTTCAGTTTAAAAAAAATTCATAATATCATTTTTATGCACATAAAATAACATCCAAATAATATCCTTCCTACTAATATTATAAACGCGAAAATTTTTAAGACTGTATGTATGGAAGTACTTATGTTTGTTAGTCTTTCACGCCAAAACTACTGAATGGATACTTTATAATATGATATTTAAGCAAATCGCTAGTGAATTTGCCACTAGAGGCGCTAGTGTCGCGTGAGGTCCAATATCATTCACTTTGTACTAGTTTTAGCGGAATTTGTTGCATAAATTATAATTTCTTTAATTTACCAGCTGGAAAGTGATCTCCTTCGTAAAATATCGCAAATATGGATTATTTGGCGATTAATGTGAACGCTTTAAAAGCGGAATTAAGAAAAAGCGCAAAAATAGGCAGCCTCAAGAGCAACTATTTCAGAAGTTAGTTTGTTGATATCAAGATAGTTATTTATAAACAATATAACCTTAATTAGATTCAAGATATAACACTTTGTTGCGGCGCCAATCGCCTTTAACAGCTATACCTCCGGACCTCAGTCTACAGTGGCGCCAAATGGTGAGCAAAGAAACGGTAGTCCTCATTGAATTGCAATTATAATACCAGTATTTAAACTTGAAAACAGTATTGAAACTGTCAAACATCTGCAAAGCTGTTTCTTTCGAGTGCAAACTCCTAACATTTGAAGAAACAACGCTGGCTTTCAACGATAAGAATATGCTTGAAAAATTCGCGCTGTGATGCAGTGTTTCGGTGGCTTAATGGTATAGCGCCGCGCCCGGCATGCGAGTAGATGCAGGTTCGAGTCCCGTACTAAATGGATATTTTTTATCCCGGGAAAAGGTACGGTTCCTTGGGGATAATTTTAATACATATGTATTTAATGGCTGGAATGATATATAGGCTACTTTTGATACCGGGAGAAGGTACTGATTCCATGGGATAATTGTAACACATAAGTAGTTTTAAATTCAAAATTCTACGTGGACAGAGTCGCGGGCAACAGCTGTTTTGTTTAATAAATATCCTTTTTATTCTCTCAACGATTTCCTTCAGGAAGGATATGGTACTGCCCTGCACTGGTTTCCAGGGACAAGCGACTCACTTGCACGGAACGGCTCAGAAGCTTGACGACTAACGTGCTTCAGTCTGTGAAGAACTAGCACGAGCAACGTGCAAACCTCCCTGAAAGTAAATTACTCGTTGCTGGAAGCGTTCTGTACTATAGTATCTACTGCTATTTTGCCAACAGTGCTTAGCATTTTTAGTTTTGCTATTTCCATCTAGTCAAAATAATCCGCTCGCAGCACGCAACCTAACCATGTATATTAGTGTGATGGCTGTCGTCAGCATTCCTAAGTAGGGTATGTCCCGTTATGTCTACATACTAGCTTGGATATACGTAGGATGCCTTGGTTACTAAATTTGGAATCTAAAATTATCTTAGCTTGCGAATACAGTGCGACTGTGGCTAGGTTAATGGCACTACCTAAAACGTATGTGACAATAGCAATAATGTCTACCAACTAAAATTGCAGTTACTTGTATGTCTAGTTTCTGCTTGAACAGGTATATTGATATCCCTTTTTTATGGTTTTGTATCTCAAATGGAAAAAAATAATGTAAAAGATAAATAAGTTATTAAAAAAATAAAAAAAGTTTATTTGTACAAATTGCTACATCTGGTATCTTAAAAATAGTTAGGAACAAGGTTAGGTTAATCCATATTTGCGATATTTTACGAAGGAGATCACTTTCCAGCTGGTAAATTAAAGAAATTATAATTTATGCAACAAATTCCGCTAAAACCAGTACAAAGTGAATGATATTGGACCTCACGCGACACTAGCGCCTCTAGTGGCAAATTCACTAGCGATAGCCCCCATTGAACAGATATATAATTTGAAGTCAATCCCGAGGAGTAATATCCAAATGTATATCGTTCAATTCTGGGTACTGTGGAACATGAAAACTTGTTGAGGAAACGAATATTCAATCTGCCTCTAACCTGCATTAAATCCAGCTTTGCCCGGAGAAATAAGACTTTCCTAAACCCATTTATTTATAATAAAGTAAACTCTAAGTGTTCAGTATGTAATTGCTCATTGTCAGAAGGAAAATTAAAACTTCACAAATGGATAGTAACACTATCCTATTATGATTTAGAAAATTTGCTTAGATCACTTAGGTAATACGTCAAAGTATGCACGTTAACGCACACACACACACACACACACACACACACACACACACACACAAACACACACACAAACACACACACACACAGAGAGAGAGAGAGAGAGAGAGAGAGAGAGAGAGAGAGAGAGACACTCACACATACACACACACGTCCACACACAATTACTTTTATTTAAACATTATAGGTATTTTATTTTTATTTTTCCTTTTTGTCGTTAAATCTTATCAAGTTACTACCTACATTATTTTTATAAGTTTATGTATTTTGTTGAAAGATGATTTCTACGGGACAGGCCTAGCTTATAGTAGGAATCATCGCAAATAATATTTATTGTAAGACTTTTTATTGTGACATATTGTGACATATATCAGCAAAACATTCGCCGTTTAAGACGATTAGGTACTAGAACTATGTGCTGCCCCCTATTGATTTAAATTTATTACTTCTAAACAAAAACAATTCTCAAAAAACTAGAACACTATTATTACCAGCAAATTACCTCTAGTATTCATTGAATCACAGTAAACTTTTCATTTAGTTGTTTATAAAGTCGAATTTGTTGCTAACGCCAAAAGCGGCTGCTTTTAGCAATATACAGACAACAGCACGTCAATCTACCACAAAACGTCATATTTTCTCAATTGATATTGATCACTACTTGTTGGACATAAAGTTTATAACGTAGCAGAATATCTGGGGTACCCTTAAAGAGGAATACCCTCAGAAACCTAGGTTCTGCTACGCTACAAAAGAAAATTTGGAAAGAGGGATGGGAACCTACCTCCCTATAATTATTCCCTAAGAGCTAAATAAAATACAAGACAAGATATAAAGTAAATATATTAGAGTTAAAGGTATGATAAAATATATACGTAACTTAAATTTACACGTGAAAGTCCAATTTATTAGAGGTTTGATGAATAGACCCAACTGCGCAGCGGAGGGGAGGTAGTCCGGCGATCTGCCTGATCAAGCCGAAGTGATGGAGATGGCCCGGCGGTCTACGTGACCGCCAGGATCCAACAGCACTAGGTGGAGAAGGCCCGGCGGTCTACGTGACCGTACCAGGGTCCAGGAGTAATCAATAAATAGGAGTGTCCAAGATAAATCTCCCAATAATAATATTTAGTTCACAACAATAGAATAAGAAGTAGTAATCTGAAAGCCAAATTTCAACTGACTACTGAATGCCGTGCTCGCCCGACATGGGCGAGGCACGATCGAACAATTTTGAATTTCAAAATAAGAATATAAAAATCAGTGAACCAAAAAGTTTCTAAACAGAAATAATTTAAAAGAATTAGAAAATACATCAAATTATAAAAAATGAGAGTAAAACTAGTAAAAATGAAAATGGGATGAGAAGTTTATGAGAGATGAGGTATCTACATGCCACATATTCCCCAAAAATAGTAAAAAAAAAATTGCTTAACTACTTAGGGATTTTTTTTTTAAAAGTACACAGTAAATTTTGAGGTTGAGAATGTGTTCCTCACAATTACACTATATCGTCTTTCATACAATCAACCACAATCTTTCATACAAACTTTCACGAACTTTCATACATTAGGGTAAGGGTTCACGATTATTGAAAATCTATGACCCAAACCCAAGAGGAAACACATTCGCTCTAAGAGCATGGTACACGATAGGCTTATTTATTTTAAAGAGGTGTTGCGATCCGCACCTCTGTATTAAAGCAAGAGAAAGAGTAGAAAAAGAGAGCTAAAAAGAGGCTCAGAGAAAAGAGTCGCTTGGGAACACCTAGGGTTCCCAAACAAGATTAAAAGTAACGAATGGATGTCAAGAGAGGACAATCCATCCGGCATATAGGCTTTTTTTCCACTTTTTATTTTGTTTATAGCTCTTAAGTATAGTCATATTATTGCGTAATTCTTTTTGTATTGTATCAAAAACTAAATAAAGTAACTTTTGACTAAAAAAAAATGCAATACTAGTGCCTATTACTTCAAAGGAAGTCGTTGAAAAAACCCCTTACAATGTGTCAGCTGACCTTCTTGCTTCAATTAAGTATATTTGTATTATATACTTTGATTTTCAGAAATTTAAATACTATAATGCGTAACTTTATAACCATCTAACTTTCACCTTTAATTGCATCGAAAACAGTTCAGGCGTTTTTAAAAAAACTAAAAAAATTTTAGTATGGAAAAATGACTTTTCTCGATTTCGTCCATACAAAACGGCAATTTCATACTTTAACCCCTAATACAAATGTATTTCCAAATTTTTTTTTTCAAAAAACTAGTCTGGACAATAACCGGTTGGAATAAGGAGCTACGCTTATAATAACACAGCCGGATAGGCCACGCTTCATTGCCGAAACTCGAAGAAGTTGTTTCGAGTAGTTTTAGTACTTCTCAGGTGATGCGAGGTGCTGAACAATAAAACAAGAAGCAGGCTCGGTCAGGTGTTTCATTTCTTGGTTTTATCTATGTTACTTGTTCGTGTTAACTTTGTTTTGTTAGCACTCGGTCTTAGCTGAGATTTATTGCTACTTTTGTATGTTATTTATTGCAGTATCTAATGCTATTAGAACTTCAACAAGAAAAACCATAAATTTTTCAAATTAGTTTTGATTATAGAAACTTATTCGTAGTGTTGTTTGTTTTTTGAAAAAAAATTTTTTTCGGATTCGAACGGATTTTTAGTCTGAGGTCGATTAACTCTACAAATATTATATCAGCTAATAAATGAACTAGCTGTTGCCCACGACTTTGTCCGCGTCAATTTCTGTTATTACGATCGATATTATGTTGATAAAACTCTTTGGCAAATACTTGGCAATAATGAATTAATTTTGACCAAATTTGATATATATAGACCAAAGAGAAATAATTATTTCATACATATTTTTTGAGTGACTTGAACCATTTACGCAGCGCACGCAACGGAAGCCTAATATGAATAATTTTCCCCGTTATTGCAACATTTTTAACTGATGCTTCGCTCCTATTCCGTTATATAGCCTTAAGCCTTCCTCGATAAATGGACTATCCAACACAAAAATAATTTTTCATTTCGAACCAGTACTTCCTGTGATTAGCGCATTCAAACAAACAAACAAAAAAACTCTTTAGCCTTATAATATTAGTATAGATAAGCAACAGTTTTTCAAAATACCTCCTCTTTTCAAACACCTGTCACCATGAAGAAGCCTTGGGCATCCTAAAAAACACTAAACCGCCTCCGCACCCAAGTTCGTCGCCGTGGTAAAGATGGTGAAATGAGACATCTTAGAGCAACTTATTACCTACTGAGGAGTATGCCGTGCATTCCTTTCAACATATAAAATAATGTCTTTACCACAAGGAATAATAGGGTTACCAAAATATTTATTTTGATGCGCTTATAAAAAATATATATATATATATATAGTTGTAATTATACTTAAAAAGATTCAACGCATTATTTATATATATATACTAGGATGTAACATGATTTCATACCTTAAGTCAAAATCATGGTTTAAGTATAAAAAACCTGTAGCAACCTACTAGTTGAGCTTCATAAAGTTTCGAATTTTCGAGTAATCATGTTTAATTTGTACATCCAATGGTCAAGACAGAAAAAAGAAAAATGTTACCCAAGTTACCTAATAGGCTGGTGTAAATTTCCCTGCGTTTCTTGCAAATATCTTGCCCTTTCTATCGCACCTACCCTTTCTGCAACCGAAGTCGTTACGATAAAGTACCTACAAGGTAGGCAGAGATAGGAAACGATAGCTCCTACCGACATAGGGGTCGTACGATCGGATGTTAATATAAAATATTACAATAGCAGCCTGGGGCAAAAAGGAAAAGGTACCAGCCCTACCATGTACAATGCAATCTCATATCGGTAAAATTATATTGATCTCTAAAAGTCTGATGTTATGGTAGCTACATATTACATCTATATTTGGTATTTTAATATAACTTTAACTTAAATCAATTTAATTATATAAGATAACAAATATTCTTCATCCATTGCTGGACATTGGCCTCAACATAAGCAGGATTTTTTCATAATCCCCGCATTTGGCAGGCTGGTTGGCGAATTTTGCAAGTGCGAGGTCGAGTGTAAGGTATAGAAGACTCTCTACTTGTCTTTTCGTGCGGCACACCTATAGAGAGAGAAAGGGTGGTTTTATTCTATTATTGTGCTATAACCAACCGGCACCACACTTAAAACTAATTTCTTGATGCTTTTTGTCAGAAATCACCTAACAATCCGAGTCGGTTGATAATTTACGGTCGTTTTTTGTTTGTTTGGCACAGACTCAAAAGTCTCTTATTAGTGTTGGCTAACCAGTTTTTCTATGTCTCTAAATGTAATTTCCTTCTCAAATTTGAATAGGACATTATCACAAGTCCAGTCACCTGTGATGTGTTTTGATCGCACTATCATACAAAAGTTATTTGTATGTCACCCACACTCACCATACCCAAGTGGAAATAATTTTGACCTTCAAACTATAGCAATTTATTTCTGATTTAACTTTCATGGTCACTATCACTAGAGTTCCGATATTTCGGCACTGTTGCAAGCGCCATGATCACGGGAGAACTCATGGCGCTTGCAACAGTGCCGAAATATCGGAAACTCATAATAAATAAGGTACATGGTATAAATCCCGAATTAAATAACTCTAGCAATTTATTTCTTTTCAATTTTTATTAAAAAAGAACCTTGGTAAGTAAATGCCTGGAAGCGCCATAAAATAGGTACTGTTTGTCGGAAATCAGTAAGTGTATATATCTGTTTTGTACCAGTTCTATCAAATGTTGGCGCCCGCGGCTCAAGCTCGAGACACATTAGCAATGCAGATGTAGGTGCCGCAAGTCGCCCCTAATTCATAACCCTCGAATTAGGGTCGTGGACCAAGACTCGCTTTAGAATTGGCAACATCTTGAGCTGTTGGAATTGCAAAAATAATATTTGCCTTTTCAGTGAAAATAACGTTCGATACTTACTCAAAACTAAACGTGAAGAGTTTCAACGGTGCAATACATTCCGAGCAAACCAGCACGTCCGAAATCTTTGGTAACAAACAAACCTAGAACAGATTTCACATCGTGCTTGTACGGTTGGAGCACGTATGATATAAATGAGCTTGCTTAGAACGGTAATGTCATACAAAGTGTTGATTAGTTTTTGCAAAGCTAAATAAACTAGATACTATTTCTAGTAAATTTACTTCGACAATTATGAATGAAGTTCTTGAGACTAAGGTCGGTTTGTTGTATGTGTATCTAAGTAATGAGCGTAATATCTTGTTGGTTAGGTAACGCAACAATGAATGTAATACTGGAACTTCAAACGCCACACATCACAACAGCATCCTCTGCGTGCTGCTAACACAAGGGCTAATTTTTACCATCAGTTTCAGCAACACTCAGTTTTAGATTTTAATGAAATTCAGGGCCAATGCATTGTTTAAGGGGTGATGTGTCGATGTAGTATTACTTTTTGTAAAGTTAGTTTGGCATTGTATTATACTTTTGTGTACGTTACCATTTTACGCAAATCTATTTTAGGCTAACCATTATTGTCACAAAATGCCACGCTCTGTAAAACAAATACAATTTTGAAGTAACATTTAATTTATATGCCTTATTTTAGTTCACAACTTCACAACTTATTATTTAATTATAGTATATCTTGCTAAGCTTCATAACGGTTGCCTATGACTTTACACGTGCAAATGTAGCATTCACGTTGTTGCTATTACATACACAATAGGCGCTGGCATTTGATTTGCCCCTGGCAGTGACGCATCCGACAGCCTTGCTGAAATTCACTTTAGCGAGACGGAAAACGTGGTAGGACCTAACTATGTACTTAGTACTACATACTTCGAAGAAGAAGCGAAATGCTTACTATATGTTGAAAGTTAATACACATCATATTAAGGTAATACGAAAAAAGTAGTTTAATTAATATACACCAATTTATAGTTCTTATTTGTTCGTGGTACTAAATTGCATTTTGACTTATTTAGATGAAATTTGATAGGTACGGTCGGCCAAGAAAGTGGTTTATCACCATAAGGTTAAAAGTAAATTGCGCGTCAGAGAACAAAAGGGTTAATTTTTTGGTTTCTTTTAGTTCATAAAAACTTACAGTTCGCTAATCGATTGTTACATTTAGTGTTTTGGATCTGAAATTCTAAAAATCAATAAAAATTATTAGATAGCCTCTGCCAGCTTGAACTACACGTTATATCGAGCGGGAGGAAACTTAAGAATACCAGCTGTGGGCAAGTGGGATACAAAATAGCCTATGGCCTTTCTCATTATCTAATCTATATTTATGTCAAATTTCATGAAAATCGGTTATGTAGTTTAGACGTGAAAGCGTTACAGACAGACGGACAGAGTTACTATTGCATTTCTAATGTTACTAGGGATAATAACTTCAATCGTGCTCCGACTTCTTCGTATGAAACGTAATACTTCATAGAGTTTGTTCGGCACTTAAGTATCAAGTTGCAGTAAAGGTACGAGGAAGCATTTACTTTCTGATATGAGGCAAATAAATTTGGCATTTGGCATTTGCTCGGTAATATCGGGGGGACCCGGAGCCGGGACAAGGCCGGTTGTTTTACGGGGGAACTTCATTAAGAGCCATTATTAGTTTGCGAAGTGCAGTAAAAGTGACTAAAGCACTCATTAGTCATGGCAAGAGCTATTTTTCTCAGCTCTAAGTTTTAAATATACTGATATATTATGGGATACGTAGTAAATAGGTAATAATGTTTTCTACTGAAACAATAGTAGACTTATTCACATTGTTTTCTACTAAAAAACATAACCGGATACAGAGTTAGAGCACAATAATCTGTTTAATGAAAGTTTTGTTATTTTTTATTTATTAAAATTAAATTTTGAAAATCCCCGTTGTTTAATTTTGGATAGTGTTTGATTTATATGACATCATGATCAAATTAACTGTTATATTTAAAGAAAAAAAATGTGCATAAAACAATGCTCTGATTGCTAGCTATTACTTACAAATAATGTTTTGCTCTAAATAAGGTCCATTTTAACTGCAAAATTTTGACGTGTAAATAGTAGATATGAGATAGTAGATTTGAATAAAAAACTTAATACTGCAATTAAGTACTTGGCTATCAAACAATGAAACGTAACTTCCTACAAATTAGTGTCGTTCCCTTACAAAGTCAGAGGAAATGTTAAAAAAAGTTATAGCTATAACTTATTTATTTTATAATTATAATCAAGCAAATTGTTGTTTTATGCAAAATTTCAGTAATTCTGGAAAATAAAATTACAAAGTACAAGTGTAACATATTACAATCTTAGTCTTTATTGTGTTTTACTCATTTAATCAAAGTATCTACGTATAAGGAATTGTTTTTGATGTGTGTCGGTAAAAACTAATTTGTCTTTCATATTTCGTTCTTTATCAAACTTCCAGATTTTATGTGATTCTTCAACGTGCACCCTGAGATATTGAATTTTTATATTCAAAGACAAATATTAAATTTTTTTCAAACTATGCATATCGAATAGGTAAATGTATTGCTTATGATGAAACTCAAAAGCACCTACACGATATATTTTTTTAAAATTTTCGTTGAATTCCTATTAAAGAATGCATGGTATCTCTATGTACCTACGTAGTGTACGTTGTTATCTACATAAAAATGTATTTGCAAGACTAGTTTATTTACTTTTATAAAAATCCGCTAAGTAACTGATAGCCTATTTCAAAAATTCTTATGTCTAGAAAGGTTCGGCTCATAAGTAAAGACAATAAAGTGGCAAATTTGGCACTCAGATATGCCATGAGAAAACCAAAACAAAATAAAGATAATACAATTATTTTGATAATTTCTGATATAATAATTTCCACGTTCTGAAAGTTTAATATTACTATTGCTTAATTATTGTAACACTACCTAGGTAGTTAGATTACTGAAATTTCACCGACCGGACACACAGTGCCACTGCCAAAGTGGCCAGCGCAAATGCAATGAACGTTGGTGCACTTTTTTGATTGGTTATTAAGGTGAGGCGATATCCGTTTTGGTTAAATTATTAAGTGCGGGAATTTGGGAAAGATGAACCTTATTTGACACCGGCCCTTTTAAAACCTAAGTAAAAATAGTTATTGATAAAAAGTGGCGCCACGGCTGGCAGCCGTGATCATTAGAACTAATAATACTATTGGTTCGACAGCTCAGAGTGTGCTGATTATCTCATGATGTCAATCAACTAGCTATTGTGAATAGCAACTGCTTCAATCAGTTTTCCTGATCCTCAAACATCATGAATTTATAAATATGTATTTGTCTTATTTGGACAGAATTGTGAAAATGCAAAATGCATCAAAAATACTAAGTTTTCTTTCGTGTGTAATTAACTATATATTTTGACAGCAATTTGCCTTAAAGATTATGTTTTTTTTTTTAAATTCTCAATGGTAATAAAGAGACTGTTATGCATCATTTATGAACCGTTTCTTCAAATCCTTTATTTCAAACTACACATCTCTAAATCCTGGAAGAGTATTCCAAATTCCAGAACCGGCAATCCCATTTGGAATATACCGAGTCGGTATTGAAAGGGATCTCATAAATTTTGTTTATAGAGGCCACTGGATTTTCACTCATATTAATTTATGTAAGCAATAAATGGCGGCCACTTAGCCGATGAAAGTTTTAGCACAAATATTTTGGAAACTGAAACACCTAATCTATGTAACTGTCATATTGTCGAAATTATCATGAATGTTTGGTTTCCTCATAGAAAAGGTTTTGAAGACGAACGAAAGTTAACTACTGGTATGATGATGTGTAGGTAGGTTTTTCTAAAAAAAACCCGCAACGTAAACGTGCAAGAAGACATTTTCGTTAAAGGTCGATTACCTAATAATTTATTGAAATATCAGTATATCAACTTGAAAAATTATGTCTCAGGTTCAAGTTTATATACTGATATTATAATTGCAAT
Source organism: Anania crocealis (assembly GCA_949315895.1). NCBI lineage: Eukaryota > Metazoa > Arthropoda > Insecta > Lepidoptera > Crambidae > Anania > Anania crocealis. The sequence goes on along the minus strand of OX438880.1, from coordinate 17,768,158 downwards.
TTAATTGCTAAAATATAAAATAAAAATTATTTAAATATTTTGGGTCATTAGACATATCTTTTTGAATATGATTAAGTAGACGTCAAACTCTCAATTGCTCATAAATTTTTTGACTTCTTATAGTTTGACCTCAGGATTTTGATGACAAATATTTTGTAGTTTCAGTTTGAAATCAAGACAAAAATGTCTCATAGACTTATTTAAACTTTAATGGTCATTATTATTAGAGTTAATTCATGCTTGTTTTAATGGTTTACCCCTATTTTGACTTTGTTGGAAGTGCCATGATCAAAAAAGAACTGGATATATATTTACATATGATTTAATTTTAGGCATGAAGATATCTTGAAAATTATTTTATTTTATATAAATAACCAAATAAATAAAACACTTTTTAATTTTCTCTAAAATAACGAATCAAAATGAAGGAGCCAACTCACGTCCAAAAGGTCATAACTGGTGAAACATAAGGATTGTTTCAGCAGAACGCTCTTCTGTAATTAGTGGAGAGCATCTACGCCATTGGGATCTTATAATGGAATGATAATACTCAGCTAAAATCGTGATCGGGGTACTAATTCGGCATACCTATTGCGAGTTTGTGCGGGCTAATTCCTGCAAATACGATTTAATTTTGTTGACAATAAAAGCGGCTGTACGCATCAATGTCTAATTGGAAGTTATCAAGGCATGGAAACAGTTTGTTGAGCAGACATTTTGTACGGTGGAACATCTGTGCGATTCAAAAGAGATTTTAAATCGCACAGACAACAAATATTAGCCCGTCCCATCTTCTTATGGATCTACATCCAATCTACATAAAAATGTGAGTGAATAAGTTACTTTAGGTAGTTACTAGGTATGAATTATAGTAAGTAAGTAATTAATTAGAGGAATCCTACCTCAATAAATTGAAAATCGAATCATATTTAAGATTAGAAGAAATTCCGTACAATAATAAAATTTGTTTATTCAAAAAGAAATCAATCAAATGACGCAAACGTAAAAATAATAGCTATAACAGCCGCTCTCGACGCAACCGATTACAAATCTGTAACGTTATTATAAAAAATACATTTCAATTCTTGGACCATTTTTTCGTTAGCTACTGGCGTCCATGAATTATTCAACGTTGCAAGATTTAGCCGAAATTAATTGTACAGTAACCAGCGTCCAGCCGCAACATACATTTTCCATCAAAGGGATTTGCCCGAGGAATGTGGCCCGGGGACCCGCGTGTGTTAGTCTTAAACTCTTTGTTTAAGTGAGACTTGTTTTAATGGATTTTGTATAGCATGTCCGGTACGGCCCGCAGCGTTACGCCGTATTTTTTCATGTTACGTTATAACTCATATGCAAACAAACGAATGTAAGGTTGCAATATTGTATAATACCTTGTGTCATATACAAATGAGTTCTTATGTGATAAATAACGTATAAAAATTTTAGGGATTTTTAAAATGAGGAAATTACCTGTTGCATTTTCAATCCCAAAATTGAGTATCAGTTTAACAATAATAATGATCCGGTCGGGTAGTCTATGGAAAGCTGTTCCTTACCACAATCACCTTGGCTACATTAATTGGTCAGAGTGAACACTGACGAGGATCAAACCTGCCACCTCTTTGCCGGCGGCTAAAGTAGAAATACCCGGAGGAAGGAAGTCCCATTAATCGAGTGTGCAAGTCAACTCCTTCCAATTTATCAGTGTTACTAATATAGGTCAGACAAAGGGTCATAGTCCTTCCATTGTTCTATTTACACAGTTTACTAGCACCCAAACCCATAGCCCAGAATCGTTTCGTGTCTACGTTCTGCAATAGTCCAAGGATAGTCCTTGGGTTCTATGTCTTGTATAGTGCGCACAGGGATAATCGGTTGTTGTCACGTTATGAAACGTATAATAAGTATACAATTTGTTTAACCAGCCTCTGTGAGTTAACTTCAGCCTCCCATATTCTAAAGGTCTGTAACCTAATATTTTTGAGTTTGGAAAAAGACCAACATAATAGGGGTTAAAGTATGAAATTGCCGATTATTTTCCCACTTTTTATTTTGTTTATAGCTCTTAAGTATAGTCATATTATTGCGTAATTCAAAAACTTGTATCAAAAACTAAATAAAGTAACTTTTGACTAAAAAAAAATGCAATACTAGTGCCTATTACTTCAAAGGAAGTCGTTGAAAAGACCCCTTACAATGTGTCAGCTGACCTTCTTGCTTCAATTAAGTATATTTGTATTATATACTTTGATTTTCAGAAATTTAAATACTATAATGCGTAGCTTTATAACCATCTAACTTTCACCTTTAATTGCATCGAAAACGGTTCAGGCGTTTTTAAAAAAACTAAAAAATTGTTAGTATGGAAAAATGACTTTTCTCGATTTCGTCCATACAAAACGGCAATTTCATGCTTTAACCCCTAATAATAATAATTGAACCCGCAATTCTAAACACGCGGTTGCTATGTATTAAAATTATTTTCGTTCAAGTCAAACTCTTGATAATTAAGACTTTCATTGAACCCTACGTTTCAATTACCTCTTTAAATTAACTTATTGGTCACTCAACACTCTACAATTCATATTATACTGGCATTTTTGATAATGTTGTTTTATTACAACAACAAATATTAAATTTTAAAACAGTATCTACTATAGTTTCATAAATGTTAGTAGTAACTTGTAAGCCAACAAAACGCCGTCCGATGCACAACAAAAGTGGCCGTGCGCCAGCCGACCGGGAAATTGCCCAGGAAAGCGATTAAAGCCTGTAAATTGTTTCACGACAACCCTGGTCCGTTTGCGACACTCGCTTAGGGCGCTGGTGAATCATTCAGCTCGACTCAACAACGACTGTACTTTATACATTGATGTTCGGAATATTATTAATAAAATTTGCGTTGAGTAACTAAATAAAAGTATATTATTATGCATGACCAAGCTTTGCAGGATTTTTATTGCATTGGTGTTTGGAAATTATGTCGGATACTATTTATTATTACAAATATTTGTAGATAAAATGACGGGTTCTGAAAATGAAACCTAGCTAGATCGATTTTTTGCCCCCGAAACCCCCTACATACTAAATTTCATGAAATTATCGAATCAGTTTCCGAGATTCAGATTACTATATACACATATATGTATACAATAATTGCTCGTTTAAGGGTATTATATATATAAAAAAGTTATATTGGTATATCAGAAAGACGGATGCTTGATAGGAGACCACGGCTTGACAAAGGCAGCGTGGTCATAAGGGGGGAGGATATAAAAGTACCTACGTAAAAGTTCTGCCATGAAAAAATCACGGAATTAGTAAGGAAATCTGCTGTCATTAGTTCGGTAAAATATAATAAAAAAAAATATTTTGACCAAAATCCGTAGAAATGTAAAAAAAGTAAATTTTGGAAAAAAAAGCTATTTCAAAAATTAAGCTTAGATCAGAGATTAAATAAATCTTGTCAGAATTGGCGACTGGAATTTAGTTTGGATTTTGTTTATAGAGAAATGATGCAATAAAATAATGTAACTTTAAACTGTGTCAATTTGTGATTTCGGTCAGAAGGAAAATATTAAAATTTAGTATTAACGTTCGAGTAATGTAAATATAATACTAAATTTTAATATTTTCCTTCCAAAATTTATTATTGTAAAGGAAAACTCTAATATAACAAAATGTCATAAAAATGTCAATTTATTACTGGAATAGTTATAAACATGGAAGGTTTTCCCTTAACATACCTATAGTGTTGTGCATTATTAGGTACGTACTTATTAGGTTTAGCACAAAGAGAACCATATGCGTTGGCAGCGAGCCTCTCAATTAACAGACAGTTACATATACTTGGGCAAACAGATTAGCTTCGACCCGAAAAGTAACGATCAAGAAGTAGAGCGCAGGATAAAGTTGACGTGGAACAAATATTGGGCACAGAAGGAAATATTCAAAAGCACCATGCCAATAGGCTATTTGACAATGCGAAAAATAAAGTGCGAATTACTATTCATCAGCTTATATTATGAGTTTATAAATGGTTCTTTAGTAACGGAAGTTGAAAATGATAAACGATTTATTTATAAATCCAGAAATAAAAATGCATTTATTTAAACGTTTGTCACGTGGCACGAAACGCTCCTGATTGGTCGGGTTTATGATGACGTCACCTGCTTGATAACTTCGTTTGCTTATTTGTGTTTTAATAGCTTTTCAAAATGTTTTGATAATATTTTTCTATAATAATAGTATACATTGTTTTTAAATGAAATGTGGACAACATCACATACATTGTTCTGATCCCAATTTGAATAACTATTTGAAGCATTCGTATTTTGGAAACCAGAAACAACGCAGGTACCACAAACACCCAGACCCGAGAAAATGTAGAAAAACACATTTTTTCTACATTCGGGAATCATCCGGGAATCAAACCCGGGACCTCGGAGCAGGCGACAACTTGAAAACCGGTGTGTACGCCACTCCGCCACGGAGGTTGTCAAAAAGGTTTTTGTGTGATTTATTTCCATTATTCTACAAATTCTGTCAATTACTTTTACCATGGACAACTATTTTATAAAGCAGAAAACAGTAACCTGCCCATTCATTTAAAATCTGTAACAAACAAACTAGTTAGTCGGGATCTTTAAGTGTAAATGTTTATTGAAATCATAAGACTGTAGCTACAATTTTTAGCTAATATTATGAAAACATCGGAAACATTCGAAGTGAGTTGCAAGAGGCATTCTGTTAAAAACATTAGGGGTAGGTATTATAACCTCAAACCAATAACAAAATATTTACATTCCTAATTATTAAAAATTATAAATATTATGTTTACTTACATCGAAATGGTCCTCACAGAAGAAAATATTTGAGTAGGGGATTATTGGGCATTCTAAAACAGTTTTTTCACATCATCGATCTCACTATCGTTCGATCAATAATGTTAAAAAAACTTTTTTAGAATCCCCAATAATCCCTACGCATAAGCGTATTATGGCGATAAATACGTAAATCTCACTGCCGATCAAGACCTCACTCTGTGCGATAGATTGCTCAATAAAACAAATGAAAGTACATCGCGCTTGCAGTAGGTAAATGCATTTGATCATGTTTTGAGCTACACTTTTTAATCATCGACGCGAGAATACTGTAATCAGTTCGTTAAAACCCACTATTCACGACGGTCAAGTTAAAAAATCTGTTATGAAATTTCTAAAACAAAAAGATTCACTTAAATTAGAATGCATCTGTCCTACGACATTGAACGAGGCTAAGCGTCATGGGAATTTATTGCCAAACACTATACGCAGTATTGTGTGTGGTCCATCAAACTGTGGAAAGACCAATTTGGTTATCAGTCTTTTGTTACATAAGGATGGACCACGTTTTCGTAACCTTTATGTTTACTCTAAGTCTTTATACCAACCTAAGTACGTATTCTTAGAAAAAGTATTGGAGAAGGTTGCAGGCACATCTTATAACAAGTATAATCATAATACTGAAATTTTATCTCCACATGAAGCGTTGCCTGACTCAATTATCATATTTGACGATGTTGCTTGTGAAAACCAAAACAATATACGTAGTTATTTCGCCATGGGTCGACATAAAAATATTGATTGTTTTTATATGAATCAAACTTATACTAAAATACCCAAGCAACTAGTAAGAGATAATGCTAATCTTATTATATTGTTTAAGCAAGACGATATAAATCTAAGACATGCTTACGATGAACATGTTGGGTCTGATATGACATGGCCACAGTTTCGTGAAATGTGTTCAACTGTATGGAGTAAACCTTACAGTTATGTGGTTATCAATAAGGATTGTGAACGTAACAAAGGCTGTTATCGAATGAACTTTGATACATTCATAGTAATGGACTAACTAAACCCTTTATAAAGCTGATAAGTTACTAACCATTCAGTTTTATTAGACAAGTCAAACAGAGTGGAATTCTCAACAATGGAACGGAACCTCAAAGAACAAATTGTAAAATCTGCTGCAGCTGTAAAAAGAAAGGTAGAAATGATTAAAGACGTAAAAAATACAAATGAAATGACTTTGGATACAATATTTAAACCTATCGTTAACCCACTGACATTGTTGACAAACCAAACTGATAATAAACGTGTTACAAATAAAGAATCAGAACAAAACCCTAAAACTGAACCTAAAAGAACTAAATACGACGAAAGCGAAGCATTAAGTACTTCTACTGAAGATTTTGAAGAATCTGGTGATGATGAAATCAACTCGGATACTAATGTTTACAAAACATCTAACAAAACCCTGACCACGTCGCCCTCGGTGGATCACGATGTCCATGAAAACTCATTTAAATCTCTTCAATCTTCACCAAGTATAAACAACGACTCTTTAACATGGTCGGTCTCATCTGAAGTGATGAAAGATGTACCTTATGGTGTTAGAAATGAACGAGGGAAACTTTGGCTCGGCAAAACCCGTGTTCATGATGATGACCACATCCTGATAATTGGAAATCGTAGTTTGAAAAAAACTCTAGGCTTAAAAGAATTATTGTATAAAAAGGTACCTAATTTAGATATTATTACAGAAGAAGACTTACAAAATTTTAAATTGTTACTTACGGATACTAATGCACATAAACGTAGTTATGATCCATCCAAACCAATAAACAGTAACAAAGGATTTAAATATATGAATATTATTAAACCTTTGTTTAAGTTTACAAGACATCATACAAGTAGCTTAGAAAGTCTTCCAAGAGGAGAAGGTATCGATGTTTTAAAAGAAGTTAAGAAAGACACTGATTTAGTCTACTGGAACGATCCAAACGAGTTAGTGGAACGATTAAAACTACTACTTGGATCCTGGGCAGCTGGTAACACCGGGGTACACAATGAAATTTATGCAATAATCGAAGAAATGCAAGAAGCTGGTATTATAAAAGACAAAAAATATATAAAGCTTCCATCAGGAGGATTAGGCAGTATCATTTCACTACAGAAACAGAGAAGACGGCAATGAATATAGATAAATTTGGGCATCACGTTCATAAGCGTTTACGATTGTCTGAATTCACAGATATTCTTACAAATACATTAGTAAGAACAGATGCAGGCGATTTTGATTTAAAATCATCAAGATTAAAAGGATTACAATCTCCAGAGAAAGACGATGAGGCTGTGAATAAAGAATACGTAGATAAATGTGTTCAAGAACTAAAGAATGAAATGAAAACAATTCAAAGTAATATCAAAAAATACCTCAACAATTTAGAAAAATTAACTACTATCAATCTGAGTACATTGTATTACACTAAAAAGGACATCGATCTCATGATTGCAGCGAAACCTTTCAAAAATGAGTAAACAAGACATCGTAAACGAGCTTCACAAAGCAGCGAGAAGAAATTTCTCTCGTAGGCATACTATTATAAAAGGAATAGATGATTTATGGCAAGCGGACCTAATGGATTTTCAAAAATACTCATCATTTAATAAAGGATATAAATATGTTTTAGTTGTAATTGATGCTTTATCAAAATACTTATGGGTTAGACCATTGAAGTCAAAATCCAAACAGAGTGTCACAAATGCAATGCACAATATATTAATAGAATCAGCACGAAAGCCTAAACATTTGCAAACTGATTTGGGTACAGAGTTTTATAACGATTCTTTTAAACAGTTAACAAACAATTATAACATAAATCATTATTCAACGTACTCGGTTAAAAAAGCAGCTATTGTGGAACGAGTAATAAGAACGATAAAATCTCTGCTCTACAAATTATTTAGTTTATGCGGTCGATATCAATGGTTTAGAAATAATTTAGATACCGTTGTACAGCAGTATAACAACACTTTGCATCGTATTACAAAATTCAAACCAATAAATGTTAATAGTTCTAATGAGACTGTTGTCAAATCTAATATTATTAAAAGCCAAAAGCAAAAAACGCGTCAACGAACAACATTTCAAGTTGACGATTTTGTTCGTATAAGTAAATACAAAGGAGATTTTTATAAGGGTTATACACCCAATTGGTCTACCGAAATTTTCCGTATCATAAAAGTCAATCAAACAATTCCTGAAACGTACCAAATTGAAGATAAACACAATCAAATTATTCTTGGTTCTTTTTACGGATATGAATTACAAAAAACTAAATTGCCAGACCTTTATCTTATTGAGAAAGTTATAAAGAGAAAAGGAAACAAACTTTTTGTAAAATGGTTGGGTTTAAGTGATAAGGAAAATAGTTGGGTTGACAAAAGCAAATTAGTGGTGTAGGTATATAAGTAGCACATTATTAACCTCTAAAACTCACTTTATGATTATCGATGAAGGAAGGCAGTGGTATAATTAATAGCTTGATAGATCATTTACCGTTTGAGTTACATTTACCTGGGTACCAATTTTGTGGTCCTGGTACAAAACTTCAGAAACGATTACTTCAAGGTGAACGAGGGATAAACAAATTGGATGAAGCTTGTATGCATCACGATATTGCTTACTTGAATAAAGATTCTGGTGCTCGACATAAGGCTGACTTAGAACTGTTAAATATGGCTAAGAGAAGGCTTAAATCAAAAGATGTTGGAAAAGGGGAAAAAATTGCTTCATGGATAGTTAAAAATGCGATGAAAGCGAAAATCAGAGCAGGTCATGGCATAACAACATTTAAGAAAGCAATAAAGAAAATAAAATCAGGACTAAAAAAAATTAAATCCAAAGATAACCACTCTGCTATAAAATATGCCTATGCAGCTGCAAAGAAACTTTTTGGTGATAAAAAGGGAATACGTATACCTCGATTTATTCCTCTTCCAAAATGTGGAGGACTTTTACCACTTATTCCCATTTTTGCGGGGTTATCAGCTTTAGGTTCTCTTGCTGGAGGAGCGGCAGGTATAGCAAAAGCTGTTAATGATTCTAAAGCCGCACAAAAGAGTCTTCAGGAATCTGAAAGACACAACAGAATGATGGAAGCGGTGGCTCTTGGAAAAGGGTTATATATTAAACCTCATAAAAAAGGGACAGGTTTATATCTGAATCCCTCAAAAAACTAATTCAGCGGCTACCTAGACGTGCGCTCACTAATTTGGATATATTAGAACATGCCAGTAACATTCCATTCTTTCGTGGTGTATTCATGAGAGATACATTACCTTCGAAACCTAAAAAGATGGAATGTGCAATCATGAATTTGGACAGTAACAAAAATCCTGGTACGCATTGGGTAGCCTTTGTAAAGCAAAATAATTACGTGGAATATTATGACAGTTTCGGTAATTTAAAACCACCGCTGGAATTAGTCAAGTATTTGCGTAAAATACCTATATACTATAATTATGTACGACATCAAGCCTTTGGTACTGTAAACTGTGGTCATTTGTGTCTAAAATTTTTAAGGAATTATTGGAAAAAGCATTTATAAAATGAAAATAATTAATAAAATTGTCAGTATAATGATGTCTTTCACTGTGTCTATAACCGGGAGAGGAGCCTCCCTAACAACAAATTATTCACCAACGTTAGAACTTCGAGGAGACTATGAATGTGGTCTTCTATATTTTTCAACCTTTAATTCCATTCCTAACATTGATGAAAGAAACAACAAGTTCTATTATGGTGAAAATGAAATCATCGAAATTCCTGAAGGGTCTTATGAGCTTCAGGATATTTGTGACTTTTTAAAAAATAGCATCAAGAACACTGTATTGAAATTAAACTGCAATAATAACACATTGAAAACAAATATTTATTGTTCCAAAGACATTCATTTCGAAAAAAGTGACTCACTTGGTAAAATTTTAGGTTTTGGAATGGAAACAATAAATGCAAATATAAGTACCGAATCGCAGTATCCTGTAAGCATTCTATCTACAACCATAGTGCGGATCGAATGCGATGTAATTAGTGGTTCATTTGTAAACGGGAAGGCAAGCCATATAATTTATGAATTCGTGCCTAATGTACCACCTGGTTATCGAATAATTGAAATACCTAAAAATTTAATTTATTTTCCTGTTAACCAAAGTTCTATAAGCGCTATTAATATAAGGCTGTTGGACGCTGAAAACAAAGAGATAAACTTACGAGGAGAAGAAGTACAACTGTATTTACATTTCAGAAAAATATGATTAATTTCAATAAAAGCCCTTCTTCATCATGTACTCTGCTCAGTTCTAACAGAACATTGAACAAAGACAGATCGCTTCAGCTTAAAAAGAAGCTAACTAAGACCAATAAAGAATTTCTTAAGATAATTGGTTTAATAAAATGAATATTTTAAATATTTCTCAACAAACATCACATGATAACAGCATTGAAAGTTTCGAGTATCATTCATACAAACCATACGTAACAAGTTTTAACAAGAATGATGAAATACGAATACCTATCAACCAACAAGACCTGTACGTGCTACCTTCACTTAGTAGTTTATATATCGAAGGCAAAGTAAATGTGTTTAACAGCACCACTAAAGAAAAAATATCCAATGTACATTTCGTTAATAATCCAGCACTATTTCTTTTTCAAGATATTAGATATGAACTGAATGGAGTAAAAATAGATAAAACTAAGAATGCAGGTATTACTACAACAATGAAATCTTACCTATCCTTAAATGAAAATGAATCCAAATGTGCTCGAGTTTGGGGTTGGTCAACCGCAGGAACAAAGAATGTTAGTGGTGGAACATTTTCCGCGTCCATTCCGTTAAACAAGATATTGGGATTTGCAGAAGATTATGAAAAAATAATTATCAACTGTAAACACGAGCTAGTGTTATTAAGAAGTAATACAAATCTTAATGCAATCAAGTTAAATGCAGGCGAAATCGTAGAGGATATTATAATCAATAAAATCATTTGGCGAGTCCCACACATTAAAGTATCAGATAGAGAAAGAATTAACCTATTAAAACATTTAGAGAAAGATCGAGCTATTCCATTAGCGTTTCGTAATTGGGATCTGTACGAATACCCTTTATTACCTAAAACACGTAAACATACTTGGTCTATAAAAACGTCATCACAAATAGAAAAACCACGATTTGTTGTCATTGGCTTACAAACCAACCGCAAGCATAACGCTGCATTGTCAATGGCAGAGTTTGATCATTGTCACGTACGAGATATAAGAGTCTTTTTAAATTCATCATACTATCCGTATGAAGGACTAAATGTCAGTTTTTCAGAAGACAAATTTACTTTATTATACGAACAGTATGCAAGATTTCAACAGTCGTATCACGGACGTCGACCAGAGCCATTGATGAGTTTAAAAGAATTCAAAGACGTTGCTCCTTTATTTGTTATCGACTGTTCACGACAGCACGAAACTTTAAAGGGATCGATCGATGTTAGACTTGAAATCGAAACAGATCAAGCAATTCCAGATCAGACAGCTGCTTATTGCTTGATTTTAAACGATTGTATATTTGGGTACAAGCCTTTGAGTAATATTGTAAGGAAACTATCATGAATAAAAATTCAATAATCGTAGATCTGCAAGGATTTAAAAATAGTCTGAATGAATTTATAGTGAAAGAATTTGCTATAGCTACTCAAGAGCATACTCACATATTTTTAATAAAGCCTCCATACCCTTTTACTTCATTGAGTGCTGAAGAAAAGAAACAGGTTTGCTGGATCGAAAAGAACAGAGGCTATCGGTGGAGCGAAGGATACGTCGACTATAGAGAATTTCAAAGAATTATTAAATCCTATTTAAAAGGTAGAAAGATTTTTGTAAAAGGAGATGAAAAAATTAAATGGGTGCATGATCTATGTGATAACGAAAATGATATTTCAGACATAACTTCTTTAGGCGCTCCCAATTTAAATACTCTTTGTAAACTTTATTGTTTAAGCAACCCTATATTATATAACTGTTTTAATCATAAGAAAATATGTGCATTAAAAAATGTAATATGTATAAAGAAATGGTGTGCTGAAAATAAAGTAACTGTTTGATTTTTAAGAAAACTATTATGTTATAAATAATGATACCTAATAAATACATGCCAAATAAAAACTCTTTTATTATGAGGATTCCTTTTAGAAGTAAAACAAAGTGTTCATATAAAGTTTACATTTATTTAGAAAACAAACTTATCTAATACATAAATACAAAAAGCAGATTTCTTACTTAATAAAAAATTATGCATAATATTATTTATTTAAATTAAAAAAAAATACTTCTCTGTAGGTTATGCGTGACTAAATACCTGAGAAAAATTATTTAATTTATAAAATATGACATTTTATTAAAATCCGTAACTGTAACCACATAATTTTTTTGAAATGTTATTTACCACATTTTCTGTTTGATCCAATATTGGATCGATGTCATCGGTCACTATGTACTGTGCACGAAGCCGGTCTCCATCTTCCTCCTGCACACCAGTTGACTCTAAATTAATTATTTCTATTCGAATCAATCGTCGTCCAGTAGCCGGTTTGCTCTTAGCCACAAACGATGTGTTTTTGTTGATTCGATGATGGATGTACGTCTTTTTCTCACTCGTTTTCTTCTTATTGATTGCTCGCCGCACTTTGTGCTGCAACGAGTACATTTGGTCAAACCCTTCCAGAGGGTCTTGCGCATCTTGCAAATACCTTAAAGGTACCTCTTCACTGGAAATGCCGTAGTAAGGAGTGTTGACTTGCTGTGTATTCTAAAAGAAAAAACACATTCCTAATTTAGAAAACACATAAATGGATTTAAAGCACTTGTGATAACAACAACAAAAAGACAACGAAAGTATTACAAAACTTGTCTCAGCAACAATCATTTTGCTACACTTTGCCGGAAAAGTGAAGTTGTTGTCATCATAAAAAAATCATACTTTTACTTACCATTTTGCTAGTTGCAGGAAGTTGACAGTTGTCTATAGATCGCTGACTCAAATTGAAACTAGTATAAAATAAACAAATTTTAATAGCTATATATACGTGTTCTAAATGCTGATACAGCAACAAATATTTGGATTTCATCATGTCACAGGTTTCTACAAGTTTTTAAATAAAAATGCTTATTAGTCAGTAAAGTAATTTATTTTCATAAGTATAAATATCTGTCGAGTACATGAAATCTGAGGCTCTTAACCTAATTAAACTAGTACATTATTACTTTAGCCACTCATACAGTATTGCTGCCTAATAATATATTTATTTTCACAATCACAAATATGATGAAATATCTGTTATGTACAGGAAATTAGTTATTAGAACCACTGATTAAATAATTTCGTATTTACAAAAAGTGATCAGGTATCTACTGAGTATAGACAATTTAAAATTGGATTCCTACATGTTAGTTATACAAAAGTTGTCTATTAATTCAACCACTATACATCATATTACTACCCATGTTTTATTTTATTAATACCATCACCATTAGTATATAGTATCACAATGACCCCATGACATAGTGGAAATTTTGTTTTTTAAAATAATACGTTTATCATCATTCGCTGACAAAGCTATCTTGTTCTGTTCTTGTGTAAATATTTCATGTTTTAGAGATTTAAATATAACATTTTTCTTTCTTAAGTAAACATTTTCATTTAATATCCTGTAATAATCTTTAAAGTGTACATTTCTTAAAACTTGTTTCTGTATACCTTTTGCTTTTTTATACTCATCCTGAGTTGTTTTGATACAGTACAATTTCGACCTTAATCCGACAAATTCAGAAATTATATTCCCACCTAGCTCATCTTTGAATAGTCCTGGTACCTTTTTATTTAGACTTGGAATATTAAAGATGTTGTTATCAGGATAATTACTAGTGTCAAAATAGGGAAGGAAATGTGACTTTAAATCTTTGTAAAAGTCATTACATTCTATTGAATAAAGAAAACTGTCAGTATCCGTATAACAAAGTTTTAACTTTTCCTCATAAAAAGGTTTCATAATAGAATAGTGAAAATCAAACATATGACTTTTAGATATTTCTAAAACGGTAAAACCAATGTATATAGGTTTATCTAGAGTAATAGTTTCAGGTTTCATTTGAATAGCTACAAAATTTTCTGAAAAAATTGAAGCACTATGGAAATTTGGTCGAGCAATTAATTGCTCAGCACAGTAACTTTTTTTCGTTTTATTTTTATCATCACTCCATTTATTTACCAATTTAATACTAACTCTTTTTTCAACGTCTTCAAGAGTTTTACCAAATATACTATTATTTAAAAGTTTGAAGAAGTCTTGTTCAAATGTAGATTTTGCCTTTTTACGTAATTCAGTATTCATGTCAATGTATTGTTTTAAATAAGGACTTTGTTTGAATTGAATCACTCTATGTATTTTCTTTAACAATAATCCATGTTTAAGACATGTTTGCAGGTGAGCAATATGAATGACATAAAAAAAATTATCGTACAAATTTGGAATTAATTTTGAGGTTTTAGAACCTGGTGGAGTAAATTTTTGCACACAAAATGGAAAATCGTTATGAACATTATGCAGATGTTCGGGATACTCTAAGTCTACTTCTAGTATGTAACCAGTATCCCCGTCTATCGAGATATTTTTGAAATCAATTCTAGCGATTTCTAAATTGTTTAATAACTTAAAATTTGAATGAGGTAAATAAGCGCACATTGCATAACCATATAGATTATTACAATCAATATAAATTAAAAAGTTATTAATTTTTTTAGAGTCATGATTCTTTAAGTATTTGTTATTAGCTTTTGAATACCTTGTGGAACACAAACATATACCACCACGTATTCCTTTTTGAATCATTCTTATTATTTCCAAGTCATTTATTAACTCTAAATTAACACCCGTCTTTAATAACATCGCGTCAAAGCTGAGACTTGGAGCAGTAACGTAAAAAGTTGGATCTAATTTATAATTTGCCTTACAAGTTCGACGGAAACTTTCAAAAACGTCTGCTAGTAAAAGTACGTCAGATTTAAGATACAAATCAGTGTATTCGCCAAGGTTCGATAGTTTAAAAGTTTGCCAAACTTTTCTCGCATGTTCATAATCCATGTCTGATATTTGGCAATTGTGTAATTTACTAAAAAAACAATCTTGGGAAGGAAGTTTATCTTCTTCATATGAACTCCAAGCAGTCATGTATTCATAAGGATACACTCCTTTGCGTTTTAATAAATTCAAATGCTCATTAGAAGGAAAAAAATATGGTAGATGTTTGAAATCATCGTTAATAAGGTTTGCTACCAGTTTTTCTAAACTGGTACCTAAAAATTTATAAGAATCGACAAATCGAACAGGTATTATGTCCTTTACATTAACTTGAAAAAATTTTGTAAACGATATATAATTTTCCTTATTTTTCGCGATCACTTGTATTCTACCAGGTAATTCTCCTAACTGACGTATAAAAAGATGACTGTCATAACCAGCTAAATTATGAAAAAAAATCGGTACGAATTTAGGCAAACGGTATTTTATATTGCAATAAGAATGAGCTGCACCGCGATACCGCCCAGTGAGATGGCAATGATCTTTTACTTTATCATCAAATAATATTTTATCACACAGAAAACAATTTTTAGCTTGAGAAAAATTGACAATATCTTCGTCTGTTAAAGATATTGGCACTGTTGACTGCAAAATGTTATGAATATCAGTTAAATCAACTAACAAACTTTCGAAAAACTTATCTACACAGTTAGGACCTCGATAGGATACGTATTTATTCCGCGAGTTATCATAGGAACATACAATATAATAAGCAAATGCAGCGGGTATGTGTTTTTGCAACGATACTGTGCAAGTTGTTCCAGTATTGGATTCAGTTGGCTGTAACAATGACTCAAAGTCTGCGTACAAGACAAAAGGCATATCTTGCATTCGTTCGTAGTGATTAAAACGTATATAAGCCCCTTCATTGGGTAAAATGGTTGCGACACCACTGCAAACATGAGCTTCTAATTTTTTATTGTTATCGAAAAATATCATACAATCCTCGCAAAAATATATTTTTGAGTGATGCCTAGTTAATTGCTTGCGTATTAATTTAGATAAATCTTTAATAAGGCAGTAATGAGTACGATTTCCATGTTCAAGATAAAGCATGTTTATGTGATGTTTTTTTCGCGATTCACTTCGGTATAAAGGGCCAACAACTTTGTTTTTTTTAAGACCGTAAACGTTGATACTTAGACGAGGGTTATTTTTCTCAAAAATTTTAATGTCCGCGAAACCCACTGGGAAGCGCATGTTTTTTACGTTAAGCACACTTTCAAAATGTGGATAAGCTGATGTTCGATAAGCGTTTTTCTTTGCGGGAAAAAGGGCTGCCACTACACACCACAAAAAGCAATAATTATCAGAATTTTGTATGTTTATACACGCGCGTTTATATTTAATAGTGTCAGGTAAATCTACGTAGCCCGAGGCTCTCAAGGGATTGTATTTATTTATATTTACTTCTAGATATAAGCTTCGCAAATAAGCCCAACCGCTATCTCGCTCTTCAAATTCTTCAATTTTTTTACAAAGCAAACGTATAACGTTTGAAAACATATCTTCAAAATTAAAATTTTGATACAAAATAATGTTTTCAGTTGCAAAAGATTTAATTGAAATCATATTATTCTTATGCTGAAAAAATTCAGAAAATAGCTCAAAGTTAACTTTAACATTAGTATAAGTTTCTATTCGTGCTGAAACTAATAGACGTACGCGTGTGCGCAAGTGCGATAAAAATTGAAAGGGTAGGTTCGTGACAGAGTTGTTGTCCTGGCCGACGTCCACGCCTCGAAAACGATAAGATGCGATACGACTGCGAAAAGCGCTATGAATCTTTTCAATGCCTTCGCTCTCAACAACCGAACTATTATTCTTGTGTAAAATACTTTTTAAGTGGGCAGAGAAAACTTTGTTATTTACGGATATATCGCAAACTGAACAGAAAGTAGACTTAACCATGATAATAATGTAGATAGTAAAGCGGCTTAAAATTATTAAGTAAGATCTACCTTATTAAAAGATATTTATTAAACTAGCTAAAGCATATTTTAACGAAAAAAAAGGAAATCATTAAAAAATGATTTATTTTTTCTTTTTGTGAGCTAAATAAACCCCGTCTTCGTTAAATTTTGTTTTAGCTAATTTAACAAACTTTTTTAGCGTATTAAATTCTGGTGAGTCCTCTTCGCCCTGCAAGCGGACCCAAACAATCGCCTTCTCACACCTGTCCAGACCTGTTAAGGCTCGTACTTCGTCCGCGTTGTAAAGACGGAGTTCCGCCAACAAACCTCCGTCTGGCTGTGCAGTCCGACGTGTCACTCCACCAGGAACTCTACGAGTCAGGCAACTGGTTGTTGTGATGTTAGCCGTCGTGTGTTGTGGCGGTAACTCGTCGTCAGATTCCGAGTCAAATAACCAATCTGAGCCGTTACTCGTTGATGGTTGATTTTTGACTGTCTTTTGGCGCTTGCTTGATTTTGCAGGCTTACTCGTTTTCTTGGAACTGAAAAGATAAAAACTTACCTAATTAACCTATCTTTAACAGACATATTAAGAATAAGTAATAACTTAACATAAGTTAATTTGTAATAATAATCAATGTAAATTGTAAATTACCTTATAATTTCCTCATCTGAATCAAAGTAAAGATTTTCACTGCTGCTCTTTGCAGACCTTTTAATTTGCTTGCTCTCAGCCCTGCAATAGATAGACACACCAGTACTGTTAGAGTACCAAAAGATAATTTTCACAAGAATATATACATAAATATGTAAAACATACTATAAAATGCAAATAATAAAGACAAAATAAGGTAAGAGTATGTTAGTAAAATAATTAATATGATAAAAAACTTACGAACATTATTTGGGCAGCGTTGAAGTTCCTGGTGATTTACTTGTGAAGATTTACGAGCAGTACCTTACTGCGGAGAACTGATACAATGCCAAGCATTTTTCACGTTTTTATTATAGAAAAACGCAAAACAAGCAATAATTTTTCAGAAGTAGTCAACCTAAAATTATGTTATTATCATCTACAGGAAAGTAATTGAAAAAAAATTCTAAGTAGAATGTGTAAAATTTCAATCAGCCGTTCAATAATGGTGTTAATTTAACTTATAGTTAAATGTATATAATAAATAGGTATTCACCACATAATGTATATAGAATAAATACAATTTCGTTTTAGTTTCTTTTACTTATCGTTTTTCAGAATAGTATGTGTAAACTTATTTCAAAAAACATTATTTTGTAGAAGAATCAAATGCTATTATTATATAAAACCTCTCAAATATAACTATCATGTTTAAATCATATTAATTGCTAAGGCATTGTAAGTATTTGAATAGCACTTATGTACATTAATAATTAGGTAAGTTAGGATTCAGTTCGTATCTATAATATTAATAGAATATTTCAGAATTTCATAAAGTTGACTACTTCTGAATTTTACAAAATTCAGCATAATTATTTGTTTAGTTGTTCATACTTGTGAAACTAACCCCATTTGTAATAATTGTAAGCATTATTTGTATCCGCTGACTTACGCAACGCGAAAAAAACTCGGTTTACACTGAACATGAAAATTATTCCATAAATATTTTAAAATATCAACCGAATAAAAATATATAAGTATTGCATTAAACATACATTTATATTTACAACTACTAGGTATTAGTCACATAGAATCTTTTTTAAATAAACGTAAACTGACTTCAAGACTACATCTACGCACAACTGTTTTGTACTTAAACTATACTAAAATGCGAACTATGTGTTCAAAGATTTTAGATTTTCTCGAAAAGTATTGAATCGATTTCAACAAAGTTCATATGGGGCCGCTTCTAAAGTAGTATGTCTTATCCAACGAAAAAAAATCATCAAAATAGTCAGAACAATCGCAGGATACACATTTAAAAAACACACTCACGAATGGAAAACCCTCATTTTTGAAGTCGGTTTAAAATATAAATATGAAAAGACAACAATTAACATGGTTAAAATATTTACATTACCCCATGGCTAACGGGTAGAGAATTTGTTAAGGCATTAAGTCTGTCATTATGTAGTTTAAAGGCGTAATAAAAATTTAATTCATTTATTTATCCAATAACGATAGGTAATACCGATAACATTTTGTAACTTCTTTCATAACCATATGAACCAACCTTCATGTATTAATGCCTAGTCAGACAACTCGTAACCTAATTAAGATGTATTGCGAATAATATATTGTGCAAACCAAATACAAAATTCAGCAGTATTTATTTAATTTTGACTTGATTTAATTTGATATTATTGATTTGGGGTACATTTAGCTTATATAAAACCTTTAGTAGAATGAGGAAACTATTTTATGATTCAATTAAACATAATGATCTGCTATAACGTCAGTTGTTTTTTAAGTATAAAAAAAATAACTTTCATAATTCACGTTTGATACTAAGTAATACTTAACTATAACTTTCCTATTGTTGCTTCCTAAATTTGCTTAAAATGTATTCGGTTTGTTATTTTATTGTTATACAAACGAGATTAATGATAGGTACTTAGAATATTATATAAAGTTAGATTGATAGTTTCATAAGTAACCAATAAATAAAATTATTACTAACTTCTAATAAAAAGAATAAATTTTTTGTAGAAACTTATAAGTAGATACCTATTTGAACGTTTGAGACATATGGTCTATGTACCTCATTACGTAAGGTAAATATATTTTACAATATAGGTATTTTGCAGGCATTTTTTGTACAGGCGTATTTTTTTATTATTATAATAGTTAGAACAACACACTTACAACACACACAACACACAAGCTTTATTTCCGTGTGTAAATTAACTATGACAAATTTTAGTTGCGTTAAAACATATGGAACTTTAATAAATATTTTTACTTACGAACTTGATGTGTGGCGCGTGACGTAGCTGTCGCATAGCGACAACGGGTATATAATGTTTGAACATTCACAATTAAAATTGGAGAACAATGTGTACCTCTGTATGATGTGCAACTTATTCGGGGATCCAGTCCTGGGAGGCCAGGAAGCCCCATCCAGCTTAAGTTGTATTATCTATAGGCGTATTCTGTTTCCCTACTTTGAAACGAAGTGTTAGCGCAAGTTGTACAGATTTTATTCGGGGATCCAGTCCTGGGAGGCCAGGAAGCCCCAACCAGTTTAAAATCTATATTCATATTTGTGCTGCACAACGTCGAAAAGTTAAAAACGTTTTATGAGTTTCAGTGAAACCGATTTACATCTTTTTGATGTGCAACTTATTCGGGGATCCAGTCCTGGGAGGCCAGGAAGCCCCATCCAGTTTAAGTTGTATTATCTTTTGGGTGTATTCTGTTTTCTTACTTTGAAACGAAGTGTTAGAACAAGTTGTACAGATTTTATTCGGGGATCCAGTCCTGGGAGGCCAGGAAGCCCCAACCAGTTTAAAATTTGTATTCATATTTGTACTGCACAACGTCGAAAAGTCAAATATGTTTTTATGAGTTTTACTGATACGGATTTACATCTTTTTGATGTGTAACTTATTCGGGGATCCAGTCTTGGCAGGCCAAGAAGCCCCATCCAGCTTAAGTTATATCATCTTTTGGGTGTCCTATTCTATTTTCTTACTTTGAAACGAAGTGTAAGAACAAGTTGTACAGATTTTATTCGGGGATCCAGTCCTGGGAGGCCAGGAAGCCCCAACCAGTTTAAAATTTGTATTCACATTTGTACTGCACAACGTTAAAAAGTTAAAAATGTTTTTATGAATTTCAGTGAAACCGATTTACATGTTTTTGATGTGCAACTTATTCGGGGATCCAGTCCTGGGAGGCCAGGAAGCCCCAACCAGCTTAAGTTGTATTATCATAAGAGTGAATTAGGTTTCCTTACTTTGAAACGAAGTGTTAGCGCAAGTTGTAGATACAGATTTTATTCGGGGATACAGTCTTGGAAGGCCAGGAAGCCCCAACCAGTTTCAAATTTGTATTCACATTTGTACTTCACTACGCTGAAAAGTCAAATATGTTTTTATGAGTTTTACTGATACGGATTTTCATCTTTTTGATGTGTAACTTATTCGGGGATCCAGTCTTGGCAGGCCAAGAAGCCCCATCCAGCTTAAGTTATATTATCTTTTGGGTGTATTCTATTCCCCAACCCAACCAGTTTCAAATTTGTATAATTTTTTATGTACTAAACTACGTTAAAAAGTTTAAAACGTTGATTGATCGGCAGTGAGATTTCAACTTTGCGAAGGGATTATTGGGGATTCTAAAAAAGTTTTTTGCATTATTGATCGAACGATAGTGAGATCGATGATGTGAAAAACTGTTTTAGAATGCCCAATAATCCCCTACTTATTTGTACTATTCGCTATGTTATTATGATCCCTCCAAAATATTGCAACCACTTTCGGCACACTTAGACTTTCTCTTGAACACTTACAAATAGTTTTCCGAAGTATTTATACATTTTGGAACTGCATACCATTTGAAACTCATTTTATTACATAAGTCACTGTTAAAATATAGTTCCAATCGCACTTTCGTTATTTGTTTACAACAAATTATGTGCTACAAATCACAAGACAGGCAGGTGATGTCACCGACCCCATTGCAGCGCCATATTGTCAAAATAGCGTTTTGGCGCACTATTTCAATTTTCAATTTTCATTTTGATATTTTTTAGCAAATATGTACCAGAATTTAAAAAACTACTTTTATTGGGTTCTTTAACCTCTACTTAATAATATAAAATGGATTTCAAAAACCAGTCAAATAGCCTATTGAGATTAAGACTAGAGTACTCAACTCATGCATTATCCCTTGCCTTACGTATGCTTGTCAATCGTGGAAATTTAACAAAAAAACAGCTGGCCCCAACTGGATTCAAGTAGCACAATCTAGAGAGGCCTATGCCCAGCAGTGGGCGTCGTTCGGCTGATATGATGATGATGATGATGAATCTAGAGAGAACTGTCATTCTTTGGACATACATTTTACCTACAGAGAGGTTCTTATAGATAACTAAAGAAAAAAAAATTTAAGGTGTTTACAGTCAACACATTTTCTAGACTCACAGATTTGAGATATCACATTATGTTGTTCCAATAAGAATACGAGTACGTTTTGGTTACAGCTAGCCGCTTTATTTCATATCGCGCAGGCACGATATTAATAACGCGATTCGTCTGCCCCCAATATTGAATAATTGTACGAAGTTATAAAGAAATGTATAAAAAGGAAGGATCGTCGGAATAATCCATAAAAAGAAAAGTTTCTACTCTCCTTCCGACAGTCATCGGAGCAATATAAATTTGGATATTTACATAACAATTTATGGCGGGAAGTTGGGGCAGCAACACAATTGTGTTTGTGAGCTAGTAACCTACCTAGTTGTCTGTGCAGCTCCACCTCCGCATTGTGATGTATGTAATAGGTGGCTCAAATAAGTACCTATTGGATATCGAAAACATTTTGGAAAAATATATAATCATTAAATAAATATACTTAACTTTATATGCATACGAATTTCGTCTTCTAGCCTCTTTATAGTTTACAGGTTAAGAGGAAACACAAGGGCCGTTTTTTCATACAAACGTAGTCCCCTGTTTCCTCCCTGGATAATGCCAGTAGTGCAATAATTTTTATTACAAAAATCTATGGCCACTATGAGCATGTTTCTATGTTTTCTGTTTTTTCATAAATCAATTAATAAAAAAGATATGAGCCCTCAAAAAACTAAAAAATTCGCGAGATTTTCCGCTGTGTTCAATCATCCAGATAACAAATTTGGCAAAATTTTAGAAAAAAAAGAGAACATACGAACACGGCCAAGGCCTTTCTTTAATTTTTAATGAAAAAAGTATTTAAATCGGTCTAGTTTTGGAAAAGTAATCGGGGGACTACGAAACGTTGATTTGGTGTGCTTTTGTAGGTATTTTCGGTCCAAGAAGCAGTTGTCTCTATCACACTCTGCGGTGAAGGCGTTTGGCACTGCGCGACAGCAATAGATTTTACAAATACCTATTTTTCAATTGTCTCGCCCGTAGTGTTTCCTTTAAGGAAATATTATAAAAAATAAACGAATCTAATGGTCTCACGGACATTAAATTAATGACTAACAGTAAAATTATTTTTAACACTCAAAATAAATAGCTATATTTTTTGTACTTATGTCTTCTATTTGTTTTCGACAGATTTTTAGAATATGTTTCGTGCATTCTTAAGTCGCTTTCATCATCTAACAACATATCGAGCTGAAATAAAAATCGGTCAACTTGGTAACTAAAAACTATGCGTGGTCATTTATAAAAAAATACGCGTAGAATTTAGAATCTCCTCTTTAAAAAATAATAATTTGGGGATGGTTTGAGTCGATTGCGCTCATCCCCATCTTTCTATCTCTCACGGTTATTACCGAGATAGCTTTTTATTAAAGTGAGGCCTACTTGATTAACTAATGCTAATTAGTACCTCATCAACGATGACAATACATTAGCGTTCGACTCGCTCGCCGACGGCATAATCCCTAATTACTTAATTACTTATGACTAATTATGTGTTATCTGACCTACAAGTGTTCCATCCGAAGCAAGCAAAGACTACATGCATGTAAGTAATATTCTAATCTTTAACCACTTTACTGACACATCACAACTGTGTGGCTGAATTCAGCCACCTCACAGACTGGGGTCTATCCTTGGCTTTAAGTTAACTAAATAAACCAGTATAAAACTTTCCTTGCGTTATTTATTATTCTGATATAGTTTCTGTACCTATTTATTTCAATTTACTGCAACTGCAACGTTTCATTAAAGCTGATATACCTACTGCACCAAATATTATATGGTACCATTTTTTTAAAATTTTATAAAGAAATTAAATATAAACGATTGTTTGACTATAATGATCCAATAAAACAAAACATTCCATTGTTTTATTAAGAAATCTGCTACAAAACACTAAAGATTTATCAAAAATCAGCAAATGTCACGCAAAGTTAACGCTCAAAACCGCTATTTTAAAATAAACGATGGTACTTTTTTCTCTCTAGACACTTGTACTAAGAATGTGTGCTTTGAATTCGAGTCTACGGTGAAACTTCTCACGCCTTAATTTAAAGCGATGGCAATTGTCTCGAGTTTTGCCGCCAAATACGCACGTCGCTTGATAACTGAATTCCGCCATCTCACAGATAAGATTATAATCATTTCTGTATATTATTGAAGCATTTTTATATTGTTTTTATGTTTTATTGAGGATGGATGTAAGCTAGACTTAGTTTTCTAATTCAACATTTAATCCAATGTCCCTCGTTCTACAAATGAATGTGATGTCATGTGTTAAATGATTTTAAACTTTCGCGATTTGAACACATATTATTTATAGTACACTAACGGGTCGTTATCGCGTTAAATATTATGAAGGTATAAATACCTATTTATTTACCCGACGTTTCGACTGGATTGCACCAAGCCGTGGTCACGGGCCGGCCCGTATTATTTAACGCGATAACGACCCGTTAGTGTACTATAAATAATATGTCATGTGTAGTTTGAAGAAAACACCCATAAACATTACTACTACCCTCCGTCGGATAATGAGTACCTTACTTTATACCAACAGACTGGTCCTAAGAGAACAAATAACGAATCAAAGCCGAAAGAAAGCGAAAGTTAAAAGGTCTTCAACGGTGGGACGTCCGAACAAGGACTATATTCTTATTATGTTTCAACTAACACAGATGATGAAGCAATCAACTCACATGATTAAAATATAGACCAAGCAGACCACTGGAAGCATGCGGATAGACGTGTCAAATATTTCACGAATAGGTACTTTTAACGACTACTATTAAAAAAAAAAATTCAAACCAAAACCATTTCGAATTCACCAGAGTGTCGAAAAAACACGTCGTAATAAACCATAGTGTTTGTGATGTTTTAAGGATAAAAAACTTGTTAATACTTTATAATAAATTCGGTTAAAAATAAAAAGTATTTGATGTTGTTACATAACTATTTCTTTGTTTTATTTCCTAGTTCCTGCTTAAGTAATAGGTAGAGTAGATAAATTAAAGGCAAAATAAGTTTTACAATTTTATTAACACACATTTATTCGTTATACAGTACATAATAACTAACATGATATACTTAGGAATTGAACATAAGTTTTATCAAGACATCCATTATTAATTATTTTATCACCAAACATTTTAACAATATCTCCTCAATACATTCCTCTCAACTTACAATATAAAAAAGCAAACAATATTCTCCATTCTGAACATAAAAAGTTAACACAAACAAATAGATAGGTTTATTAATTAAAAAACAAAAAAATTCACCGTCACCATTGCACAATAGCAAGTTTTTATAACCGTTATGTAGATTATTGATGACAATTAAATAATTCCGTATTGCAAAATCCTAATAAGGGCTATACTAAACAACTTTCTCGGAGTTTTAGTTTCTGAAAAACTCATTATGCAACAGTAACATTTAAAAAAATCTTAAATAATAACACGATATTAGGTATCGTGTTATTATTTAAGATTTATTGTAATTGGAATGTCGTGTCATTAGTAAATTTGCAATGTGACATTTTATGAGTAATTTCTTAAATACTATAGTTAATGCTACTATAGTCGGTTATCGGTATAAATAGTAGGCGAATGAATTGTGCTAATTTACTTGTAAATGATTCTTAAAATTGTTAACTTTCCACTGTTAAGTTACTTGTGAATAATCTTTTAAGTTATCAACACCTGACTGTGATAATGGCTGATGGGCATTGTGTTAGTGTATTTTTCTTACCTTCTTTAGAAGATGAAAATGATATAAATTGCTCATATTACGATGAGGATCTTCTGTTTAGTTGTGTAAAAATAGAGGAAACGTATGGTAGAGGATTGAAACGTCCAGCTGACGAAAATATAACAAAAAACCAACGACATGATGAAGCAGTGCCTTCAAAAAGTTTTGAATACTTGTCGCCGACTAGTGAAGATGAAGAACTTGTTCAAATTTGTGAGCAAATAGAGGAAACGTAAGTTTTAATGTCCATTGCTTTCAATTTATAATTAATTTTTAGTTTAAATGTTTCAAAAGTTCATGTAAATAAAGTGTCTATTTATACTTCAGAATCAATATTCAACGTAGTGGAGGACTAAAACGTGTAGCTGATAACAGTCAACAACCAATACATGTAAATGATAATAGGCAGCGACAAAATGAACCTTCGACTTCAGAACGTGACTCAACACAAACTAGTGATGACAATATAGTGCTCTGCTCAGCTTGTAACATACCTGTAAAAAAAGGTATTTAACAAACCATATCAAAAGTAATCGTCATAAAAATAATACTTTTCAAATTCATCATGATTTGCACTTATACGAGACCACTTTATGGAAAAAAAAATTTTTACTTATAAGATAACTTCAACAGCAGACACAAAAGTTCTGCTCACTGTTAATTCATTTGTTAGTTCAATAAACGATGATCTCACTTAATTTATCATTGATAGTAGATTACGTTTGAAAACTTTCAAAGTGAACTTCATTTTATTTGCAAATTGCTATACAACCAAGTAAAAATTTATGTAATTTTATGATTTTCAAACTTCAAATTTCATTTTAATCGAATCAGATGATATTTTAATATTTATCAGTTCTTTGAAAGAAACATTAGCACATAGAAGAAGTGAATTTGAGAGGAAAGATAGCGGGTGGAGTCTTAAAGATATAGTGTCTTTAGATATGAATATTAACAAATTTTATCCCTTGAAAGGATCATCTTATATTGAATTAGCACATGATATTAGATTTAAAAAAGCTGTAATTAATGTTAAGAATGCAGTTGTAGAATGTTTAAAGTGGGCTTTACTCTCTGCGTTGTATCCTGCAGCAAATCATACTGATCTTGTAAGTTCTTATTCCAAAAATGAAAATATGTTAAAAGATGGAATCTCGTTTCCAGTTAAAATAACAGATATTTACAGATAACGTTTTTGGTTTAGAATATGACATCGAATCTAAGTGTTATAAAGTAATTGGTCCGCTACTTTTCACAAAATCGCGAAAATTCAAACATATTAATTTGCTTTATATTACCAATGGGAATAATGGGCATTACTGCAATATTAAAATTTTGTTTCGGTTAGTAAGTAAGCAAATCACTCAGCGTAATGGTGCCATTCATATATGTGATGGTTGTTTACTATACTTTCCCACTACCACATGAGTAATATTCATGTGCCACTACTAATACCCTTAGTTCAAAATCAGAAATACTATTGTGCACATAATCGTACTGAGTTACCTAGTACAACGTATTAAAAAAAATTGGTCCGGTGAAAGTATTTCTAATGATAAAATAATATATTTTGATAAATTTAATAAAAAGAAGAGAGTTCCATTTGTAATTTATGCTGACTTCGAATTATTTTTATAGCGTCTTGTTCTACTGACCCTAATACATCATCAACTACCAATGTTCAGAGACATGACGTATACAGTTTTTGTTATTATATCAAATATTCGTATAATGATAATCTTTCAAAATATGTATCTTATATTGGGGAGAATTGTGCACATAATTTTTTTTTACAAATTTCACGAAGATTTAAAACTAAATTGTAAAAAGAATTGCCACCAAACAAAACCTTTACCCCTCACTATTAAAGATAAAAAATGTGTTGATGATGCTACTGTATGTTATATATGTGAAAAATGTTTAAATGCAGACCAATTACTTGTTCACGACTGGTACACGGGAGCTTTTATTGGAGTAGCTCATGAGAATTGCAGTAATAAGTTTCATAATATTGATTTTGTTCCCGTCATGTTACATAATCTCAGCAATTACGATGCCTACTTTATTTTTCATGCTTTAAATTTTGCTGAAGGGGAAATTGAAATAATTCCTAAGAATAAGGAGAAATATATTTCCTTTTCAAAAGTTCTTAGTATAAATGGCCATAAACTAAATCTAAAATTTATTAATTCTTTTAAATTCGTATCTAGTAGCCTAGATTCCTTAGCAAGTAACTTAAACAATGATCAGTTTAATGAACTTAGAAGTAAATACGCTGATGAATGTGATTTTGAACTGTCAAAAAGAAAAGGTGATTTCCCCTATGAATTTATGACATGTTTCACTTAAATCTACTTCACTAGCAAAAATTGAGGATTTTTATAGCTCTCTTACGGATTATACAACTTCTTTTAATGACTATACACATGCCCAGAGGTCTCATTTTCAATTTAGTAATATGTTAGATTATTCAAATCTCTACCTTAAAACGGATGTGTTACTTTTAAGTGATGTATCTGAAAACTTTAGTAATGTATGTTTAAAGACTTGTGGTTTGAATCCTGCTCATTATTATACAGCACCGGGATTAAGTTGGGATGCTATGCCCAAATTTACACAAGTTGAATTAGAGTTGTTGACAGATTTCGATAAGATGGCACCACTCTGACTTTCCCCTATGCTCTGAAAATATTTGTGTGTGTCTAAGGAACCCAAATTAGTACCAAATTTATGTGTTAAGAAAAAATACATTAAACATTATAGAAATCTCGTACAATGTTTGGAATTAGGTTTAAAACTTACAAAACTTCATCAAGTATTAAGATTTAAACAAAGTCCCTGGTTGAAAAAATACATAGATTTATATACACATTTACGTACCCTGGCCAACTCAGGTTTTGAAAAAGATTTTTATAAGCTCATGAACAATTCTGTTTTTGGCAAGACCATAGAAAATTTTGAGAAGAGAGTAAATGTCAAAGGGTGTTCAAAGTTTGATTGCTAAACCTGAATTTCATAGTCTATGTATTTTTTCCGAAAATTTAGTGGCGGTCCAATTACTAAAGACTAAACTTTTGTATAATAAATCAATATATTTAGAATTTTGCGTATTAGATACTCGTATAACAAAAATTTATTTCATAATTAACGCTTTGAACCCCAAGAGACAACCGGTTGGTACTTGGCACGATAACAATTGATTTTAATTGTGTCTGGAATACCGATCGTCTAAGGGTTAACGACACTTTCTGAATACAGTAAATGCTAATATTTGTCAATCAAGTAATTTATATTTCATAATTAACGACACTTTCTGATTACAGGAAATGCTAATAACCTAATGAATCCAAAGCTACGTAATCAAACAATAGTCAAATAGTTTAATGCCTTTTGAATACTAGTTTCAATTATAATCAGAGAACTACAGGCATCGGTCAACACCATCACTAACTATCAAAATGGTAAGTAAAAGTGTAATTTTCCTAAAACAATACTATGACTCTGTTAAGTTTATGTTTAATGTTTCCTCAAAATAATACTATAACTATGTTAAATACCTCTCTTGCTCTGATTCAGACAAACCGTGATATTTTCGTTTAAATTTTCATATTGTCTTATTTTATAACAGAATATCCAGAATACCCACACTCATGATTCGCTATTTCCACTGAAGAGCTGCCTTCAAGCCTTTTGCAAGATGCGCAAGACCCATTGGCAGATTTCAATGAAATATACCCGTCGCTGCATAGCAAAGTCCAGGAGGAATGCATAAGAAGCAGTCAAAACAGAAAAAATCAACAATTAAAGAACATATATTCAATAAAAACGAATTGTTTGTTGTAAAGAACAAACCGCAGACTGGACGGCGATTGATTCGAACAGAAATTATTGATTTAGATAGAAGCATCTGTCGATCTGCCGGAAGATGAGAAGATACTACGTGCGCGTACTGCGCGTTGTGTCCGACCCTATAGATCCAATATTGGATCAAGCAGAAAATATTATCAACAGCATTTCAAAAAATATATAAAGATAAAGATAAAGATAAAGATTCATTTATGTGGTTATGGTTTCTTATTTGATAACTCGTAATCATATATTTTGAACATTAATATTCTCGGATAGTTTATTAAGCATGACATACTCGTAATTACTCCGTCACGCATGCACACACCTACAGAGAAGACATTTAATAAATTATTATTTCACGTGTTATTATAAAGGTACCTATAATTATATATTTAGGTTATTTTTATTAAATTTAAACTTAATGCCAACATTTTGTTTTACTCCTAAAGGAATACTTTAAAAAGAGATTTTTTATTGGATATTAATTTTTATTATGAAAAATCATACAATGACATTATTTTCAGCGCACCATTTCTTTATGCATATAACATTTTTAATGCACATACTTTCTTATGAATAAAACAGTAATATATAGAACTATCGATACAATAATGTTTAAAACGACAATTTTAATTAGGAGCACCTAAAGAAATTTATACAAGCATATTCTTACGCCGTGAGCCAGCGTTGCGAGGAGATGCGGGTTCGAGTCCCGCCTGAGACAAAATTTTTCAAGTTTATATACTGATATTATAAGTGCAATTAAGTTGCTAAAATATCAAATAAAGTAAATTTATTCAAGTCTACAGTATAATTTTTATCAAATCATCATCACATAGATCCCGCACCCATTTAATCTTTTCGTTTCCTTTGACATAAATATTTCTTCTTTTCAAATAAGGTTTTACAACTCTTTGAAATTCTATGTATTCATCATAACCTTCACTCCACCTATAGCCTCTGCTTTCTTCAATCCAGCGAACCTGTTTTTTCTCACCAAGTGATAATGAATTATACGGATACGGGGGCTTAATCAAAAACGTGTGTATGCTCTTGGGTAGCTATTTCAAACTCTTTCACATTAAATTCATATTTATAATTTTTGAATCCTTGAAGATCAACGATTATTATAACAATAAGTAGACACCGGTACAAATCCAATGCACGAATCGTGAAGTTTATAGTGAGCTTTATGCATTTTATACCAATTTAGATTATTAACAAAATTTATTTTTAATGTGACTATTGCATAAAAATTGATTTGGTTGGTTGGTTTTCAGAAACTAGAACCCCGGAAAGTGGTTTAGTATAGTCCTTAATAGGATGTTTCATTATGTAATTATTTGATTGTCGTCGAAATCGACCTATCTTACTATTTTTAGAAAAAAATCTTGTGAAACGTTGCTGGTTAGGTTAATCAATTTTTTTTTTAATAAACCCATCCAAAGCGTGTTTTCAGCTGTTTGTGGAGAATATTGTTTGATTTTTTATATTGTAAGTTGAGAGGAATGTGTTTAGGAGATTTTGTAAAAATGTTTGGTAAAAATTCAATTAATAATAGTGTCTTGATAATAATGTCTTGTTCTATGGTGTATCACTTATCGTGTATTTTAGACACTCCGGTGAACTCGAAATGGGTTTAGTTATCTCATTTTTTTTTGTGAATATTATCGTTAAAAGTATTCATGAAATATTTGACACGTATATACATATAGTGGTCTGTCTGGTCTACATTTTCATTCGTAGACATATATTTTTATCATGTGAGTTGTATTGCTACATCATCTGTGTTAGTTGAAACATAATAAGAAATAGAGTCCTTGTTTGGACGTCCCACCGTTCAAGATCTTTTAACTTTCGCTTTCTTTTGGCTTGGATTCGTTATTTGTTCTCTTAGGACCAGTCTGTTGGTATGAAGTAAGGTCCTCATCATCAGACGGAGGGTAGTAGTAATATTTGTGTGTTTTCTTCAAACAGTAATGTTTGTAAGTGTTTTCTTCAAACACCGCATCACATTCATTTGTAGAACGAGGGATCTGTAACATTGGATTAAATGTTGAATTAAAAAACTAGGTCCAGCTTACATCCATCCTCAATAAAACATACAAACAATATAAAAATGCTACAATATTATACAGAAATGATTAATAATCTTATCTGTGAGATGGCGGAATTCAGTCATCAAGCGACGTGCGTATTTGGCGGCAAAACTCGAGACAATTGGCTTGAGGCTTTAAATTAAGGCGTGAGAAGTTTCACCCTAGACTTGACTTCAAAGCACACATTCTTAGTACAAGTGTCTAGAGAGAAAAAAACACAATCGTTTATTTTAAATTAGCGGTTTTTAGCGGTAACTTGTCGTGACAATTGCTGATTTTTGATAAATCTTTAGTGTTTTGTAGCAGATTTCTTGATAAAACAATGGAGTGTTTTGTTTAATTAATATTGGATCATTATAGTCAAACAATCGGTTACTAAACAATATTTAATTTCTATACAAAAATTAAATAAAAATTTGGTATCATATATTGGGTGCAGTATATCAGCTTTAATGAAACGTTGCAGTTGCATTACATTGAAAGGTATAGGTACAGAAACTATATCAGAATAATAAATAACGCTAGGAATGTTTTATACTAGTTTATTTACTTTTATTAACTTAGAGCCAAGGATGGACCCTAGTCTGTGAGGTGGCTGAATTAAGCCACACAGATGTGATGTATCGGGAGAATTACACGTCACAGTTAAGTGGTTAAAGATTAAGAATATTACTTACATCCATATAGTCTTTGCTTCGGATAGAACACTTTTTTTTTAGGTGGGGCCATGTTGTAGAACTCTCGAATCCCTACTACTGGTATCGGTACTAATAATAAATAATAAATTATAACTAATAAAATAAATTAACCAAGAAATTCGCTCGAACATAATCCAACTGACGGGGTTTGGCTCTACTCTACTCTAAAGTGAGATTACGGCCATGCATGATGTTACACGATCAAATAGGTACGCGCTCTAATCTCCGGTTTGAACTATGCCATGCGGGTTGTAACTCAGTATAAACTTAAGCTTCATAGGATCAACATCGTATAATTGCTTTGCACCTTATTTAGTTAGGTAGAACTGTAACATTAGCCCACAAGTAATTTAAGCATTGCTTGTGTATAAATGGTTAAAGCGCCGCGTCCGGCATGCGATGAGATGCGGGGTCGAGTCCCACCTGAGACATAATTTTTCAAGTTTAAATGTTGATGTAGGGTAAAGGCGTGATAGATACCCCAGTGGGATAGATGCCTCATTTTCAAAAAACCTAACTTCCCAAACTCGCGACTGCGGAACAATAGTTTTAAGAGCTGCAGTCACCCCACACCTAAGTAAGCCGTCGTGCTATGAGGACTCATTACGCTTATGTGTGAATTCATCACCACGGCAAACTTAACGAACACGTCAAAGTTTTAAGGGTTAGTGTTTGGTGTTGTATAACTTTATAAGTAGTTATTAATTCCGTTATATTTTTAATTACATCAATATACTGATTCATCAAGTATGCATCTTGCTGGAACTAGTTGTTCTTTTGTTCTTTATTTAATTAAAAAAATGCTTGGGCATCCATCCCTATCAAAAAGGATAGTTGCCCTGATTTTTCGAGGTATAGGTGCCCCAAGGGGCATCTATCTCTTTATACATACATCCATACATATGTGGTTTCGGTGTATATTTTGATCACATTTGTGTGTATAATGACATTGATTATGCATATTGAAACTTAATAATTAATCTATACTAATATTATAAAACTGAAGAGTTTGTTTGTTTGTTTGAACGCGCTAATCTCTGGAAGTACTGGTTCGAGTTGAAAAAATATTTTTATGATGGATAGTCCATTTATTGAGAAAGGCTTTAAGCTACCATAACATCACGGTGCGACCAGTAGGAGCGAAGCATCAGTGAAAAATGTTGCTAAATAATCGCGATCATAATAACAGAAATTGAGGGCGACGAAGTCGCGGGCAACAGCTACTATTTTATAAAAAGAATTTAGAATTCCTATTTTTGTTGAACAAATACTTTAAAATTTTTGTTATGGTTATTTAATTGGATCTCATAGTAAAATTATATTCTAAAGATGATAATTAAAACTGCAAAATACTTTTCATTATTAGGTCCATGTTTCTTGGAGATAATTTCTGTTTTAGGAGTAGCCTTCTACCCCTTATAAAACAACAAAAAATCAAAAAATGTGTTTCACAGTACGTAAAAGAAGTGTTTCACAGACCCACATAATATGTCTAACGACACTGTGCAGTGCAGGGTTAAATATGATAAATAATAACTCAAACCCAAGTGGGTTTTCATTTCATTTCCAAACATTCACAATATTAATAAATTCAGGCGGTATTCTAAAATCGTCTCCCGTGGATTTGTTGTGTAGGTAAGACCTTAAAATCGGAGGTCTATCTTTTTTTGTATTAAAATTTAGTTTTAGTTTTTATTTTCACATCACTTAAGATCCGCACCAAATGACAAGAAAAGATAGCACTTCTGATTCGCACTTGGCATATTTTTTGTGTTTCCGTTTAATCTGAGCAAGGCAGACTCCAAAAACCTATTAATCAGATGTCAACACACGTGCTGCTACAAAATACAAACAAACAGAAGGCTCACATAATTACAAGTCAAAAACGAAATCGAATAGATGAATCATATTTTAAAATATGTTTTGATGTGTTTTAAAGTTTCAGAAGTTTAAGTTTGGAATGAAATAATAATAATTTTAACACCGCACTCTACAACGGATAGGAAAACACATGGAATAAGTACATTTTAAAAAACTCATTTATAGGCGTATAGGGATCGGTATTTTATTTAGTTAGACGTAGCTTAGGCGGGGCATGTAGTGCTTGCTTGGCTTATAATGTGCACACCACTGAAGACAGGTAGATTAGTTATAGTAGTAAATACCTGATTAAACCTTATTAAGATATACTGCAATTTATATAATATGAATGCAATATATTATATTATACATCTTAGAACTTATGACCTAAGTTCTGTCACACAATAAAAACTTTTGAATTTAAAATACTGGCCACAAAAAAGTTTATTGAATTCGAATTTCGAATTTTTCATGAAAATAAAAATGTGTAGGTACTTTTTAGAATTTTCCTCAATTTTAAATATGGAGTGGACACTTAAAGAATGCCGTGTCGCGGTTATTGCATTGCATCGTTGCGGTTACGCGCCAATTTAGATTTTCGAATTACTGAAAAATTTGAATATAACCAAAAGATTCGTTTATCGTACCATAAAACGATACAATGAAGACTCTAGTATAGATGACAGGTCAAGAAGTGGTCGCCCTCGCTCTGTTAGGACTCCAGCAGTGATAAAAGCTGTGAAGGCGCGAATTCAAAGAAATCCCATACGTTAGCAGAAACTGTTGGCTCTTCAGATGGGGTTAAGCAGGACCACTGTGAAAAGGGTGTTAAATGAAGACTTAGGGCTTAGGGCATATTGAAGAAAAACAGGACATCGTTTGGACGCTCGTTTAATGGACCTGAGACTGAAGAGATGCCGCGCTTTGTTGAAGCGGTACGCGGGAAAAAAGCATCAGGAAATTCATTTTTCGGATGAACAAATTTTCACCGTGGAAGAGAGCTACAACAAACAAAATGATAAGGTACGCACACAGCAGTGAAGAAGCGAGCAACAGTATTCCGCGTGTCCAACGAGGTCATTTTCCATCCTCACTCATGGTTTGGTTGGGAGTCTCTTATTGGAGCTTAACTGAGGTACATTTTTGTGAGAAAAGCGTAAAAACGAATGCAGTTGTGTATCAAAATACAGTCCTCAAGAACCTTGTGGAACTTGTTTCTCATATCATGTTTAATAACAGGCACTGGGTATTCCAACAAGATTCTGCGCCAGCTCCTAGAGCGAAAAGCACACAAGACTGGCAGGCGGCGCGTGAAATCGACTTCATCCGGCACGAAGACTGGCCCTCCTCCAGTCCAGATTTGAGTCCGTTAGATAACAAGATATGGCAAATATGCTCAAAGCCTCATCCTGATTTGGAGTCACTCCAGACATTCAGGCATCCTTGATTAAGGCAGCCGCCTATATTGACATGGACCTCGTTCGTGCTGCGATAGACGACTGGCCGCGTAGATTGAAGGCCTGTATTCAAAATCGCGGGGGTCATTTTGAATAAACTTTATTACCATATGAATCTATATAAATGGTTACATAAATAATAAACATGTCTAAATTATTTCATATTACACATGTGACAGAACTTATGACCTGACTAGGTATAATTAAGTTACAGAAATATGAAAAATGTACAAACTTAAACTACTTTATATAAAGAATATCTAGTTGATACCTTGTTTGTAATTAGAATTAATAAATCACGTAATCGCAATGTTATCAAGTTTTATGTTTTTTTATTTTTTGTTTTGTAATTTTAAAGTTGGCTTATGATTTGTTTTCATATTTATATGACAAGGTACTGGCTATCATTATAGCCCAAAGTCAGATTGTTTCCAATATTTAGGTATGATCGTATCAACCCTACTGTATTTTGTTGTGTTGTTTATCTGAATGGCGATGTGTGAACTTCTGTGAATCGGTGAGTGAGGCGGAGATGTGTCACTCTGGCCAAAATCTTTCAATGGCTACGATAACTTTGGCCGATTGTTGTGAAAATGATAAGGGAAAATACTTTATTAAAAGAAAACTTTGTTATGTATCACACGACCACCATGAAAGCATCCTACGACTATGTTCATGATATCGACATTGTTCGCTATAAAAGCTCACCGTTATGAGGACATATTAGAATGATGTACAGATGTCATTACTTAAAATTTCATCCTTACTTTAACGGCTTTTGACCAATTTGGATAATACTATCTATACTATAATATATAATAAGTATCCACTAATGTATCATAATTATAGCTTCGACGACCTCCGTGGCGGAGTGGCGTACGCACCGGTTTTCGGGGTGTCGCCTGCTCCGATGTCCCGGGTTTGATTCCCGGACGGGTAAATTTTTTGCTTGGCTTTGCCGTAGTCGGGTAAGAATGCCATAAAGAAAGAAAGAAAACGTTTATTTGATGTTTCAATACGTCATGGTCAATACGATAGGTCAATACTACAACACAAAATACTTTAATGTAAAAAAATTAAGTGTCAAAAAAGCTTTAATCATGACAGTCATAGACAAAATAAAATTCATCATACTATTCTCTAGTGAAATATATAATAAGT
Source organism: Anania crocealis (assembly GCA_949315895.1). Taxonomy (NCBI): domain Eukaryota; kingdom Metazoa; phylum Arthropoda; class Insecta; order Lepidoptera; family Crambidae; genus Anania; species Anania crocealis. The sequence goes on along the minus strand of OX438880.1, from coordinate 17,731,245 downwards.
TTATGGAGTATAGAGCACGCGCGGACTTTCACGGACCAAAGGACGTGTGCGTGTAACGAGGCCCGATTTATTGGCGGGATTTGCCAAGGAGGATTGTTTCGCCTTGAACAGCCATGTTTTCGGCGATCCAACAAAGTCGGATGAGCTTATTATTTCTGGAATTGTTTGAAGCGGTCAATTCCTAAATATTCTACATACTAATTTAGACTTTCATGGTCACTATCACAAGAGTTAACTGACTCAGGGCTTATACTAGGCTAATTACTGACAAACTGAAATCTTCCTCGATCCGAAAAGTCATAAAAAACAAGGTACATGATATAAACCTAAAAGAATTTATAAAGAAATCCCTTACTCCATGGCAGGTTTGATTGTTTCTAAGTGTGACAACATCATTTAATTTTGAGTACAGGACGATGAACCAAGGAGGATGTGTTTAAGTAACGAGGTTCGATTATTAGAGTGATTTGTCTCGGAGGATTATTCCGCTTCGCACATCTATGTTATAAAGCACACTAATGTAAACGACAAATCTGAGTTAAGTTCTTGTTTATCAAATTAGCATATTATAAGCTTTTCAATATTCATTGATATCAATTTTAAATGTCGTGTTTATTAGCCATTTGTAAAAGTAAACACGAGATCCTAAGTTTGTATTATATACTACTTTGTATACTATAAATAAATAATGTAAATTTTCACTCATCAAGACGTTAAGATTAAAAATAGAAGCTCCTGAAAGCTTAAGCTAGAGCTTTGCCATAAAGATTCTAATAAAGAGAGCCGATAAATGATCACACCTTTTGATTACCCAATAAATTAATTCAGAGTCTTCTAATATAAATAAATAAAACTTAATTAGGTAATTAACTATGTCCATGAATAACCTCTTATTTATCTTCGAATACTTAGCTAATTACTAATTGTGCGGAGTTCCGGATAAATTTATATCATTCTGTAGCCAGATTAGATTTTTATTTAGGTAGGTATGTCGAAAAACAAATCGCAATCAATTCGTTTGCTAGGGAAACAGCAATGAACATTTATATAGAAGATAATTATTCATTCCTTTCAAATATTTTCAATACTGGAAGTTAAGTTTGCCATCCATTAGCGCCTAAAGTATGTACCTACTTATCAGTACTCTGTAGATACGCCGGCATCTTAACTTGGGAGTGATTTAATTAATCACCTTTAATGATCTTTCCGAAATCATTTTACGGAACAGGAGTTAAACAGATTGCTATTAGTTATATTATAAAAGGAAGTTTAATCTAAAGAATGATACCTATAAAGTTTTTATATCTATCAACAAATATTTTGTTATTATTTTAACCAATTTGAAAAGTAGCTTTATGCAAAATTGCTGTTGTTAAGTCTATAGATCTGATTTTCATTAGATTAGTTTACACTATACGTATTTGCACCTTCATTCCACATTTAATACTGTTTATCTCGATTCCTTTTTCGGCACATATCTAAAGATTTCTGAAATGCTGCAAAATTATCGCATTAATAACCTATTTAACATGACGTCATTACGGACTTCCAATAGTATGATTTAGAGGCAGTCGTCATAGCGAAATTCCCGGGTCGGGAGTACTAAATCTCTTCATAAGTGAGTCTGTACCGCTACACGAACGGGATTAGCTTAAGCTCTGAGAACTGTTTTTCCCCTCACAATTCATTCGAGAGAAGCGCCCGAAATAAATAAAGAGAACACGTCCTACTGAGACTGAAATACAGTCTTTGTAGAAATGATTTGCTGGATAGTGGTGAGCCGAAAGTGTTAGTCAAAAGGGGCAAATATTGTTGACAAAAAAGTAATTACATGTATAAAACTGAACCGGTTGAGTACTTGAGTTAAAAAAATGACGTCAAATTTGAATTTGCAATCATGGTTATCTACTTTGACGTTTTCCTGTTAATTTCTCGCCAGGCGGAGAATAGGTGGGGGAGGGAGGACACATGTCTCTAACAAAGAACAAAATACGTCATATCTACATAGGAACCTGAATTGAAAAATGAGAATAAAATAATTCAACAGTCATTTATATGGGGAGAAGAGGTTATTTTATGAATTTTTAGCAATAATATTTTCAAAGTTTTCATTTCCCTCCCAATTTATGTATTCCATACCATTCTTATAAATTAAACGATATTTTTACTACCCAAAGGAAGACGTTTTAATTCATAATAATAATATTGAGTTCATAAAAGTGACGTCAGAAAGTTCTCAGTTAAACGGTCGACCTATAGTAGTTAGTAATTAAAATAATATTGTAAGTACGTAAATAGGTTTTAAAATAAAACATTGTTCTTGTGTTATTTTGTACTTTTTAGTGTGTTTTTTTTTTTGAAGTCGGTTAAATTTTTAATTTAATAATAATTTATTTTTCACTTTTTAGTGTTAAATAAATTCACTGTTACTGATTACTGTTCACCGGTAACAGTAACCTACATAAATATTGAGGACGAATTCTAGATGAAAATGTATGAATTGTTTGAGAAACTCATCGCTATAGAATCTTAAGAATCATCATCCAACTCCTAACTGCTTAAGAGTTTGACCTTCCATCATCAGCTCACGTGAATAACCTGAAGGAAGACAACTATCTGACTATACGCGCCTATGATATTTAAATAATAATCCTCCTACTCCTAACCGTTAAGGAGTTGTACCTTCCATCATCAGCTCATCAACATAAAATAATGAGTACCAGACGCAAATACTGAAAAACCTTAAGAAAGATATGCAAAAACGTTATACGTGCTAATAAAATTTGAGGGTTTTCCTCGATTTCTCCGGATTCCACTATCAGATCATGACTTCGAAAATGGGACCACACGGAAAGCATCAGCTTTCAAACAAAAAAAGAATTTTAAAATCCGTTCAACCAATCCAAAGTTCTGAGGTAACAAACATAAAAAAAAAAAAAAAACAGTTTAATTGAGAACCTCCTCCTTTTTTGGAAGTCGGTTAAAAAAATATATCACTTCCGGTAAATTCAAATCAGTTTTACTATCATTAATTTTATTAGGTAGATTGACACGTTTGATGTATTGATATAGAAAAACCTGTCAAATTATAAAGTAAGTAAATATTGATTGTATGTATTCCAGACACAATTAAAATCAATTGTTATCGCGACCGCCGGCGGTCTTAATGATCCTGTAGGAGATAACCTAACAAAAATCTTTCGTATTTATGATCGAATACGAGGATATGGTGCAAGCAACCGTCATATAAGTAATTATAAATTTATTGTGTTTCGATTTACTGATCACTATTTACCTGATAATATAAGTCTTATTTTGGCTGTAACAACTCCTTATCAAACTGAAACCTACATATAAACAAAATTATGGGAAACAAAACATTGATCTAATACTACCTATTAAATGTATCAAATATAAAAAGAAACTAATGAAATTAATTTGAAAATTGTAAAAATTAGAGCAAATTAAAATACGTTGTAACGTGTTTCTAGTGTGCAATGTGCGAATAGTTGTATGGAAAACGAAAATTGTATTTAACTGCAATAAAGAGATGGGTTGTAAGAAGTTGTAAGGTTCGAAAGTATTTTTTCACACAGCCGTAGTATTTATATGTATTCAGCTAAGGTATTCAGTTAAGAATAAAAATTTAATATTATCATGCTACAAACAGTTTCGATCGCTTTCAATAATGCACCTCACTTTTGCCTAGCAAAATATTATTAGACCACTTCAGGAACACGAAATGTAGAATAAGGGCAACAACAAAAGAGATAGTAGGTACTTCACTTGCGAAATGCGCGAAGAAAAATTACTTTTAGAAAGAAAAACGAATATAATTTCTTTCTATCCTTTGAGTATTTTCTCTCAAGGCTGAGATAAGTCATCAAATTATGCGGATGCTATGTTGTTTACAAATTGTTTCTGAAACGAGTCACGTTTCAATTCAGAGGTAGGCGCAAAAATTGAACCAATTTAAATAATGCTCAGTATTTTGAGAAGGACTCGCCGTTTCATTTTTACGGATTAGGTGTGACGACTCGCACTTTAAACTGTTTGTTTTTGCTTGCCTAACTTATTTGTAAACAGTTAATTTTGAAGACCTTACTGATGACGTCTACATCTTTTACAACGTTTCACGTATTGTTGCCTGCGTGTAAGAACACGTAATTACTAAATAGAATAGAATAGAATAGAATATTTTTATTGCCGAATCATAACTTAATCTATTACAATTTACCTGTGATTCCTACACTAGGCTAGGCCTGATTCGTAAGAATCACATTGAATTTACTCACAAAAAATGAACCTAGTAATTTTTAATTTAGATCAAAAGTTTCTAACATTGTCATTAAATTCATACTATTATATATTATATGATTTACATAAAAACTAAAATTAAATTAAATTAAAATTAAAGAAGCGCTTGTGTGTGTATATATGTGCGTGTGAATGAGTGTGTGTGCGTGTATTTGCGATTATGAGTGTTTTATGTATGTATCATGAGGGTGCGAGTGGGTGGAAATATCTAAACTGAAACTTTGAGAACATCTTCAGTCTCCTCACAACTCCAAGTCAGCAGAAGGTTTTGGACATGTCTCCTGGCTTCATATAGTTGGACGTACTTTAAATTAAATAAGCCAATGAACTTATTATAAATGCGAGGGAAAAGAAATGCTTTCAATCTGTGCGAAAAATTTGTTTTTAGAATAGGAGTTTGGAGTCTAAAGACTCTTTTCCTGGACCCACCCTGCTCCAGCAAGTTGATGGCTATTTTGTGCATGTATACTACGACTCTGAACAAATATAGTCTCCGGACACTCAGCACCTGGGCTTCTTCGTACAGATCACTAGTATGGTATCGCCGTGGCCTGCCAAGAGCCACCTTTAGAACAGCTCTCTGTGCCCTCTCCAAAACCATCAATGTAGTCGACCCAACGCCACCCCAGGTCAAAATGCAGAAATTAATGACGGGCTGACACAACGCTAGGTACACCAATTTTAATAAACTACCATCCGTTGTCTCTCTTAGTATTTTCATAGCATAAATCAGTTTGCGAACTCTTCCTGCAGTGATAGATATGTGCCTCTTAAAGGTAAGATTTTCATCCAAAAAGACTCCTAAGTACCTAAGAGCTTCCACTTTTTTTATTTGGGCGCAATTACAGCTGGAAAAAATTTCGTCCAAAGATGCTTTACATGTCCGATCGTGCACTTTGATGTACAATAGAGCTGGAGGAGGTCTAGAAGCAGCAGTCTTGTGGAAACACAAGAATTGGGTCTTGGCAGCATTCAGAGTCAGGAGATTGCGATTTAACCAGTCATAAATTGCCTGCATACCTGAAGCTGTATCATGAAGAACCTCATTCCAAGTCTGGCCACTGAAGATCACAGCTGTATCATCAGCATAACAAAACATTTCAGAATTTGGGGGGAGAATGTTCATAGCGTCATTAATATATGCAATAAAGAGAGTGGGGCCCAAAACGCTACCTTGGGGAACTCCATAGCTCACAGGCTGAAGACTGCTTATTTGGTCACCAATCCTAAGACATTGGCTTCTATTGGTCAAGTAGCTAGCAAACCAATCCAGCGCCGATCCACGAACTCCAAGAGACTTCAGCTTTCTGAGTAGTATAGGAGTGGAGACTGTATCAAACGCCTTGGCTAAATCCAGAAAGACTCCGATACATCTTCGCCCCTGGTCAAGGTGATTGACAACAACCTCAGTAAGGCGTGAAACAGCATCTTCAGTAGATCTGCCCCGACGGAACCCGAATTGACGATCAGATAGCAACCCATTTGCTTCCAAAAAATTAACCAACCGCTTGTTGACCACTCTTTCCAGAAGCTTAGAGAAGACACTAAGGAGCGATATGGGTCTATAGTTGCTTGGGTTGTCCTGAGAACCACCTTTATGGATAGGAACCACGACGGCTGCTTTCCAGCACCTTGGAAAGAGCCCTAAGGATAGGCTAAGATTAAAAATAGATGCCAATGGTTCCGCAATGCTACCTGCAATGCACCTCAATAGTCGATTGTTAAAGCCATCCAACCCAGAAGCACTACAGGGGTTAAGGGCTTTAATGAGACCTAGAACTTCTAATGCATCCGTAGGGAATAAGAAAAAGGAGCCCTGTAAAGGAGAACTGGTAACCCCTACTCCTACAGCAAGTGATCCTGGGTCTCACCGATCCCCGATAAGATAGATTCCGCTAAACTCTTGCCCACCGAGGTAAAGAAGGAGTTGCAATGGTCGAGTGATTTTCTAGACGAGGACTCGACTTTTAGCAATTCATTTGGAATTGTTACAGTCCTATTTTTGATCACTTTTATTTGAAGAAATTTCCTGATTATAATATGCCGCTTTAAGTTTCCTAAGTAAACTAACGTAAAAGTTCCTATAACGCGTATAAACGAGTCTTTTGAGGGGGTCATCAGGGTTTCTGCGTGCTTGAGCATGTAATTTGTCGCGATGTCTGGAGCATCTTAACAAGCCTGGAGTCATCCATGGCTGCAAAATAACCCTGGAGCGACTGATTTTGACTTTAGAAGAATGTCTTGAAACAGCGTCAGAAATAATGGAAGTGAACAATTCAACCGACTCATCAAGAGAGCCGTTGTTTATAACTGGAGACCAATCAAACGTTTTCATCTCTGACTGTAAAGAACCATAATCAAGTTGAGTTATGGTACGGGCTGGCTTGTGATAGAATGATTTTTTCGATAATCTATTCATAATACCTACCATTGTTATATCATGGTCAGTCAAATCTGTTGAACATACGATTGATTCAGAACGATACACAGCAGGCACGAAAATATGGTCAATAGAGGTTTTATCATGAGTAGGTTTGTCGATAGAAGTCACAAGACCGTATTGTGCAAGAACACCAAGGTAGTCTGAGGCAGCAGATATATCTGTGGCTGATTCCAGTATATCGATGTTAATATCACCTGCGAAAATCAAACAAGAGCTAGAAGCCTTGGACTTGAGGACTGAGTCCAGAGAGGCAGTGAAAATCTCAGTATTGTGAAAACAAGGTGATCTATATAAAGCTAAAAGGCTAAAGTAATTGGGAACCTCCACAAATACACAATTCGCTTCTTCTATGTCTAATTCAGAGAAAACTGGACACCATTTATTTTTGACATAAACTGTAACTCCACTGGCTCTATTTATAATTTTTTTGGAGTGGAAACCCGTGTATCCATGAAGTTGCCTAATAGTACTGTCCGCATTTAGTGTAGTATATGACGATATTAGTAGTTGTACCGCGACTTAACGTTACGCGCTGCTACATTGGCGAACGGTGTTGACTCAGCATTATGTTTACTTAAATAGTTTGTAATTAGTTATAAGCACTCTCTACCATATTATACTTCAACCTGTACTTGTGTGTTCTCAATACACGATGTCCAGAATTCTGAGTTTCACTTAACACGTCGACCTACCTAACCTGCAACCTCACCTCATAGCCAACATTCTGTGAACACAATTGCATCAAAAACCACACCCAACCTCTCAAATGCTACCATAAAACCGTCAAAATTTTTTTGTATGCTTCGTATATTTACATTTAAAATTTTAAGATTATATTTTGAAATAATATGCTTGCAGTCCTCCGAAACACTAGTAGAATTGCATTTTATCTTAAATGAATTGTCTATGTCGTCTAATAAATCTAAGGAAGCCATGGAAATATTGAGTATAAAAAGTAAGAATAGTTCAATGAGTATTTAGTTATAAATGCCAAACTAAGCCGAAGGAGAGCTAAACTAGTAATAAATACGTAATAGAGGGTATAACCCACACTAGCACACCTCAAAACTATAATATAGGTTAGTGTAAATGAATGTGAATTCTTGAATTGTAAGTGTAAATTTGAAGTGAAGCGCAGTAAAACAGTATTCCAGTAGGAGTCAGGAGCTAAAAGTAAAAATAAAAACAGTATTCCACGATTTCCAAAAGAAATAGACAGAAAAGTTATAACTATAAAAAATTCAAAGCAGTTGACCATCTCCAGACACGAAGTTAGAGAAACCTTTAGCGTATGGTGAGTTCGAAAGAGGCGAATTGGTGGTCGAGAGCAGGCGGTTGAGGTCTTCCTCTGACCGAATGCGAATCGCTGGACTTCCGTCTTTTGCATCTTGTTTTCTAATAAATATTGATCCACTGCGAATCCAGCAATATTTATAGCAGTGTGTTTTTGCGAAAGATCTGGAGTCACGAAATAACTGACGGTTTGCATTAGTCAGGCGTTCATTAATATAGACCCTATTGTCTAGTCCTTCGATTACGATATCCCTGCTTGTAAGCATCCGTCGAGATTTTGCTTGACGGAGAAATTCGTCTCTTTTTGTTCTGCGAGTGAAGGCCACCACCAGCGGACGTTGCAGCCTGGCGCCACGGTCTGCAATGCTGCTTCTACCCTGTTTAGGTCCAACCCGGGTCACATAATCCAGATCACATTCCGTTATCTCAACACCTAGCTTTGCAGCAATGATCATAGCCAAGTGGACTGGGTTTTCGTTTGGAGTCTCATCAAGCCCTGCAATATCCAGCTCATTTCGTAATGCTAGCTGAGCCTGATCATTAAGTTGCGCTTTTAAGCTTCCTACTGTAGCTTTTAGTGTGGAATTTTCGTTTGTCAGGGTTTTGATAGTTTGTTCGCAGTCCGATAGTTTTGAAAAAAGGCTGTCAAAGCGGTCGCGAAGATAGGCCCACATTTCAGACATTTCCCGTTGCAACGTACTAATATCTGATGAGACTGACTGAAGAACTTGCGAAGTCTCCGATACAGGCACAATGGATTTGTTAGACACTTGGCTTTTTATGCGCATGGTAACATTCTCTGATCCAGAGCGAGCCGGGGTGAGCGAGTTGTCTCCTCCCATTCTAGTCCTGGCGTTACAATCAGGACAAATCCAAGTGCTAGTTTCAACTGAGCTGATGTCTGCCCTTATACAAACGGCATGAAAGGACTGTCCGCAATCCTTTTTAGTGCAAATAACAGATTCATTCTTCTTGTTGATATTCTGTAGACAGCCTGAACACTTCATGTTTCTTATTATGTAATAAAAATCTCAGAGTCGGAATGATAATTCACTTGAATTTGGATGGATTTAATTTAACACTACAAATAAAATATTTCTTATGAAAAAAGCCGCCCTGAAATCTATGGAATGTATTAAAATGAAAGTATATATTTTAAGTATTATATGAGTAGATTAAACTAAAACCCAAATGCAAAAAAATAAAACTCATCAACGTATAGAGGGAAGATTAAAGCTTATGTTTTAGAGAATCTATAGAGTCATCAATATTTTCCAATATCCGAGAGAAATATCCAAACTCCGCTGGCTTAAAGCTTACGCTTTGAAGGCTTTACAGCCTTGAATAAATTCGTTGACACAAACTATGTCCGTCCCAAAAAATAAAAACCTATTTGAAACAAAAATCAATTTTAAGCTTACCGGAACCAATGCAATTTAAATTAAAAAGGGCTTAGCCTTTTTCAAACCCGTTTTTCCTTCTTAGGAACTTTTTGTAACTAATCCTGAGTTTTTTTTATATATTTTTTTTAATGTAGGTAGCACACAAACAATAGATTTTACTTCCCTTTATTTATGACGGTCGTATGACGTGGACCAACTTTGCGGAACATAATTTCTCCTCACTCCAGTGGATCTACCATAATTCATGTTTTTGTTTTTAAAGAGTACAATTGACAATAACGCAACGTACAATTTCACTTGTCGAAGAGCCTCAATGAAAATTTTCTATCAATTGCCTTCAACCACACAATTGCTAATGCTTATCGCTTTAACAGGATTTGTAAGCGGTCAGTCACGTAGAATGACGCGATGAACAATTTGAATTCACATCATTATTTGTGTTGCTAGTGATAAAATAAAGCTGTGCTACAATAAGGTTAAAGTTTGTATTTTCAGTGTTGATCTCAGAATCATCAAATGCTTTGCCTGAAACGCGGTAACTTACTATGGGACTCATAAAAAGGCTCAAAGACCGAAGGCCATCGAGAGAGCTATGCTTATAAATTTCAGATTTACGTATACCATTGAATAAGAATAACTAGGAAATCTATAGGCGAACTATTAAAAAATTACTTACCTACATTACTTGAAGGATTACTAAGCTATGTGCGGGACACATACCAAGAAGAGTTGAACCGTGTTGGGCCGTAAGGTTTTGGAATGACGACCACGCATCAGACGACTAATACTTAAAAATTGCGAAAAGTTCAGGGTGTAGGTGGAGCAAGATCGGTAGTCGTGAATCGTTTTGCATTTAATGAAATATCTAACAAAAAATAAAGCAAACTAGAGTCTGTGATCATCTTACTGTAGGGAAAACAATCATTCAATTCAAATTACCGCAGCAATGATGGGTACAGCTATAATCACTATACTTACCAACTGCGGGTTGGGGTTACAAAACCTACTATAGTTCGAAAATTCGAAAATCTTCTTGCCAAACCCGTGGATTCGATCCCGATCTGGACGAAACAAGGACCCTGAGATCTAGACCCGGTACTTACCTAGACCCTTGATGCTCTAAGCCTGGACCACTAGACAATATCGCTTTGGCGCCCAAGCGACAGCGGGCTGTCGCGATAACAATTGATTTTAATTGTGTCTGGAATAGCGTTGAAAAAAGCGGGAAAATTTCCCGTTTTTTCAAATTCCGTCGTTTTTATACAAGTTTTTATAGAAAATTTCTAGAAAAATAAGAATGAAATATTTTATGTTTTTTATTTATAAAACTGAAAAATTCATGTTTTTTATTAATAAAACGGAAAAATATGAAAGAAACGGAAAAGTATTCATGTTTTTTTTATGGAAAATTTTTATGATGTTTTGGATTGGAGGGTAGACTGTTATTTTTTTTCTTGGTTTGTTGTCATGCGCTCATTCCGGCCGGGCCCACAGATAGTTCATATCACGCACGCCCTACTGTTATCACTGCAAGCAATTTTAGTAGTTAGTTTTTGGATTTCATTTAATAATTCATAAATCACGTTGCATCATTGTTTTAAAAATTGGTAGTAAAATTATTTTTTTCCAATTGTTTTTTTTCAATATTCGAAACAAGCGACGAAAATTTCAATAAAACTGTTTTTTTTTCCTAAGACTTTTTTCGGATATATTTCAATGTAACAAACCAATAAAACGGTAAAAAACGAACAAACGTTTCTTTCAAAAAAACAATTTTGTTTCTTTCGGAATTTTCAACGCTAGTCTGGAATAACCGAGCGTCGAAGAGATATGGGGCGTTACATACTTACAGTTTAGAATATATTTAGTAATGTCACGATTACACTTGTCGTTATAGTAAAGGCCTCGAATCTTAATTGAATATGCTTTAGACTTTATCGGCGAAGTCATTTCATCCAAATATTCGTCTCTCGATTATTAAACTTCGCGAACAATGCCTAATTTAATTACAACGGAACACTTAACTTTACACGACTATCTTTCCATCTCTTTTGTTTTATCGACAAAGAACGACGCTGTCTTGACGACTCTTTAACGCTGCATGAGTTTATGATCTCAGTTACTTCCAAGATACTTATTACAATCAGTTTAACGACTTAGATAATGAATTATTAGTCACTTTTAGTATAAGGCACTAAAAAGCGGATATATTATGTGCTCAAATATAATTTGGCTTTGGTCTATAAATGTTATACCTCAATTTCTTCCAATAAACTGGAACGTTCTATTAAATATCGCGACAAAAAAGAATCTAATTTCCGGAGTAAGATCATTATTAACCGATATTAAACGGGAGTTTTATTGAAGTATTAAAATGTAAACAACGTTTATGTTTATTAAACATCACAACCAAAATTTATCGACAAAGAAAATTGAAAATGTCGCCTTGTATTAATTTATTAGTTGCATAGTGAGTTTCTTCAAGCAAGGAATACGTATTTCTGATCCTGAAGAGATTAGTTATTATGCACTCGGTTTGTAAATTCAAAAACAACAAATGTACCACACAACACGGAGCTTTGATTAAATGCCCCTCAATCAAGGTGGTTATAAATATACTTACCTAAAGGATATCAACTAACTTTTAAAAAACATAGTTTTACAAATATGACAACTTTGATGGTGTCAATTCTCTGACAGGATTTGCTGTGTGTGACTAAGTAATGTTTTAAAAAACAAAGTAAGTATATACAGTAAAAAAAAAGGAACAGCCTATAATCATCCCACTGCAGGGAAAAGGCCTCCATCATTGAATCCAAGTTACCACTGCAATGATGGGAATTGGCATAATCACCACGCTTGCCAAATGCGGGTTGGGTTTAAAGAATCTTTATTTCCATTAAGATAATTCATGTCACTTACATGGAAACTTAAAACTAAGAAATGGTTAGTACTTAATTAGTTAATTTTATTAAATGAGCATGTCGAGTCGCTGCTACGATAAATAGGTAGGTATCCGTTAGGTTGAGCCATTGCAATAAATGTACACAATTTAAGTAGGTTAAGTTATTGGTCATAGTTGCTGGCAAAAAAAAGGTAGGTATATTATTGAGTATCTCTCACTAATTTATAAGAAAAAATGTTCATTAACATAATGTGCCAATTTTTTTTTAAAAGTTTCGAGTGATTCACTTTTTTTTATATCGGTGGGTAGACGGTTGTATAATTGTGCACCTCCGTAAGTTATCATATTTTTGCCGGATTGTGTGCGAACCTTCGGCAATACCAGAAAACTGTCTCGTCGGGATGAGCGTGTGGTAGTGTGCTTTACTTGTGTGAGTGTTATTGAGGTGTGTATGGTTTTGTTTACAATTTTGCGAATAAGTATGCATGTGTGGTAAATGTATAGTTGTTTAATTGTCATTATGTTAGTTTCTGCGTAGATCGATGTCGTAGGCGTAAGGTAGGGATAGTGAAAGAGCATCTTGACTAATTTATTTTGAATGATTTTAAGTTCAGATAATTTTGTTTTGACTGCGGTGCCCCAGATTTCGATTAGATATATTAATCCCTCAACCCCCAGGAGGCAGGCGCGTGCCGCGATAACAATTGATTTCAATTGTGTCTGGAAAAACTCACGATCGAGGGATTAAGTGTGATTTGATTAATGAGTTGTATATGGCCATTCGAATTTTACGTGGTAGGCAACGTACAACGTTGCGTAGTGAGCCGATTAAAGAACTTAGCTTTTTTTTTATGTAATCAATGTGGACACTCCATGACAATCTGTTGTCAACATTTAAACCAAGATATTTTTCCGAACTTTGCTCTTTTATTGGGATGTTATTTATAGTGTGGAGGTTGGTGTGGAGGTATGATCTTATTTTTGGCTTTGAATATGATGTAAGAAGTTTTCGAAATGTTGATCGTCAGAAGATTGCATTGTAGCCATTTAAAGAGATTATTAAGATCGCTTTGAGCCAAACTAATAATGTGACTAATACTGGTCCCAAAGTAAAAAAGACAAGTATCGTCGGCGTATAGTGTCAAATGCCCATGCAGACCTATTTCTTGTATATCGTTGATATAAAGGGAAAATAGGAGTGGTGCTAATATTGAGCCCTGGGGTACACCGAAAGATACAGGAAGAGCGGTACTTTGGTGGATTGCCATTTTAACTATTTGCTGTCTGTCTGTCAGGTAAGATTTGAACATTTTGAAGGCTTGGCCTTCGACACCGATTGCTTTAAGTTTCATGAGAAGCAAATCGTGACTAACGGTGTCGAACGCTTTTTTCAGATCAATAAATACCCCTAGAACTATGTTTTTGTTGTCAATGTTCTTTTTGACTTTGGTAATAAGGTCAGCGGTTGCCGCAAGTGTATTGCTTTTAGGACGAAAGCCGAATTGACGATCTGAAATATAGTTGATGGAGTTTAGGTAGGTCTCTTGGCGCTTATGTAATATTTTTTCTATTATTTTAGATAAGACGGGGAGGACTGAGATAGGCCTATAATTGCCTGGGTCAGTTTTCGATCCTGATTTATTAATTGGGCTCACTTTCGCAATTTTCAGAGTTTGGGGTAAAAGGCCTTCTGAGAACAAATTATTTATACAGTTGGTAAGAGCCTCAGATATAAAATGTTTTATACATTTAATAGCCTTAGTGCTAATCCTGTCCAGGCCAGTACTTGAATTGTGATCTAGGTTGTCTATAATTTTGGATACTTCATCAATTGTCGTTTGTTCAAATACTGAGAGTTTGGAAGGGATGTGTGATTGAGCAAGTATATTTGGGAGAGCGTTGTGAGAGTGTGGTAATATTTCGCTGGCTAGTAAGGCACCGATGGTGGAAAAAAAAGTGATTCAACGCGTTGCATGTTTGGGTGGAGTCGGTTATAGTTCTATTTTCGATTATGAATTTAGAGATTGTAGTTTTAGTTTTAATATTATTAATAGAGAGATAGTCAATGAGTTCCCACATTTTCTTTGGATTTTTTGTACAGTTGCTAAACTTTGCGTAATAGTAAGAATCTTTGGTTTTCTTAATAAGATTGGCTACATCATCTCTCTTTTTCCTGAATTTATCTTCTAGGTGTTTATTTTGTGAGTCCTTTGGCATTTCAGCCCACAACTTGTTCCTTTGATTAATTCCGTCGATAATATTCTTATGTATCCAATCATCTTGGGGTCGATTTAAGATTTTAGTCTTTGTAACTTTGCTTTGATCGACAAGCTCTCTGAGTTTTGTGATCACAAACCCGAGCAACGTTCAAAAATTCGAAACTTTTTGTTGCCCGACCCGGGGTTCGAACCTGGGACCCCGAGATCTTGGCCCGGTATTTAAAACACTAGACCAACGGGGCGTTAAGTATATACAGGCTGTTAAGTAAAAGGATAATATCAAATTTCTGACTCCGCAAGAATATTTATTACTAGCTGTTTCCCGCGACCGCGTCAATTTCTGTTATTACTATTGACATTATGTTGATAAAACTCTTTGGCAAATAATTGGCAATAATGCGTTAATTTCGACCAAATTTGATAATCATAAAAAAGGTTATAATGAGTCAATCTTAAGAGATAGACATATACCGTTTGGGGATTTTTTTGTCAATCATATAAAGAAGAATAATTCTTTCATACATATTTGGGTAACTTGAACCTTTTACGCAGCGCACGCAACGGAAGTTGCAAATTTTCCCCGTTTTTGCAACATATTTCACTGATGCTTCGCTCCTATTAGTTGCAGCGTTATATTATATAGTGTAAAGCCTTCCTCGAGGAATCCAACACAAAAATAATTTTTCAATTCGAACTAGTACTTCCTTAGATAAGCGCGTTCAAACAAACAAACAAACAAACTCTTCAGTTTTATAATATTAGTATAGATAAGTTATCAAAAACTAGTTTTGGCATGTTATATTATTTACCTAACACCCGGTATATGTAGAATTCGATTAAATAAACAATTATAGCATCTCCGCTTTCATGATAATACTTTAATAATCTAAATATATTAACTTACGAGTTTTTCTTAATTTTGTGTGCCAAACGCAACTTACAAGCAAATAATTATTGTTCCTATGTATGATAAAATTGATAAAGCCTTACCGACAAACTTTTTAATAATGTCGCGGTAAACACTTTGCAACAAATTCAGGAGGTACTAATAGATTTTCGGTACTAACATTTTTTGACACTCGATAATAAACTTCTTAATTGTTGGATGCCGTATCTTTGTGCGTATTCAGAAAATAATAATAACTATTATCATGATAGAAACAAAAAATCAGTAAAAGTATTTATTTGTTTAAAGTAGGTAATTAGATTAGTTTATTTGATGGTATAAGTAAGTTACATTTCATAAGTAGTATTTTTTTGAAATACGACATGCCATTGTAAGTTGCAAGAAAACATTGATACTATTCAGAACTATACGATACAAATAAAGCAAAATGATGTTACATTCGTTTTTACTACGCAACTGGCACTATTCAAAACCAGTGTCTTTTCAACCCGCACTGAAAGAGCTCAGTCAACATTAAGCCACATCTGACTCGTGATCATTAAAAAGCAATTCGTTCTCGACAGATCTTTTTCCAATACTCCACTTTGCAAAAACCATTGGCTTGCTACTTGGTAGTCGTGGATAGCGTGGCAGTGATGAAATATGTTGCTCTGTGACAAGTGAAAATATTACCACTGCCGGCAAGCCCTGTTCAATCTTGTCTAACGAACCAGTTTCTATACCTCGTTAGCATCACTTGTCTACAAGTGTCGATATGACTTGCAGGTACAGCCCGAGCGAAATCTAAATAGGCTTGATTTACAAAGACCAATCACCGTGACGAATTACGGGCTGGAGACAAATAGAGAGCACCATTGGCAGACTGAAAAACAAATTAGGGAGTAAAATCAATTAGCAAGTTTTTATAGGTGGATTACGCAGCGTTAATCTATGACTATCTATTTAAATCTCTCACTCTTGTTGAGCTAACAAAAATTCGTTTTTTAATATACAAAGAAAATAAACAATTGCTGTTTTCTTTTTAAATATTTGTTAAATTAAAAATAAACCAGCTTATTAAAGTACACAATAAGAAATTTTAAGGTAAAGGTTTTCAGTCAGTACTAAGAATCACCTTTGAAATGGGTTCAAGATGATACCCGACTGAAACGAACTTGCGGCCTTAGCCTCGACCTCGCCGACTGACCACTAGTGCGGTGGACCAGCCATTATCTGACAGGTTTATCTCTTTGAATCGTTGACGTAACATCTTCAGCTATGGTCCGTTAAAATAAATCTAGACTAAATATCGAATATGAATCTCAATTGCCTTTTCAAAGGATAGTTATTTTTTTCATACACTGTGATAGAATCTAAAATAAGAAAATCTGTATGAGAAATAAGATAACCGACATCGACCGAACAATTGCGGAGCTGAAGTGGCAGTTGCAGTGGGCGGGACACATAGAAAAAGGAAAAGAAAGGATTTGGAATAACGACCGCATACCGGCCGGTGCTCAGTGTGTAGGCCTACGACCTGGTGGACTGGCGACTTGGCAAATTTTGCGAGAAGCCGCTGGATGTGGGTAGCTGGGGTCAGATCTTTGTGGAGGTCCTAAGGGGAGGCCATACCAGTCGTTATGACGATGATGATTATAAAACGTTTGTGATGATGAGTAATGATGATCCAATATCAATATGCCGTACAAGACTTTAACATAATAATGGGCTAAACTAAAATGGAATGTAGCAAATAAAGAAAGAGTTTCACTTTAATTTTAATGCCATCATACATTTTTCAAACTCAAAGATCTAGAGATCTCGAGTATGTCGAAATCAGCTCCCAAGAGACGTTACGGTATCATTTGTGCACAATAGGAGTTTGATGATTCGAATGGCGTGCGATCCTTCTGCTGACACTTACGTACGTGATCAAACGCGTGCTCCGGAGGGAGGAGGAAAGAGTTTCACAATGAATTTATCTGCGAGCTACGTTTCACGACCTGTGGTGTGTGAAATTGCTAAATTCTTCTTTAATATACGTCATTTTATGTCAATTTATATCTAGATATCGTACGGCGTATCCGTGCTACGAAAGCCAGATGACGGTGTTACATTTTTTGCTCGTTTTTCTTAAATACACATTCGTGTGTCGGGCTGAATAGTGGAAATGGATGTTTTTTTTTAATATTCAAAACAATAATGTAAAATAACATTAATAACAGCCTATCGATCAACTGCTGGGCACATATATCCACAAGGAGTGTGCTTTGCAAGTGGTTTGGCGATCGCAGATTGGCCAATGTTGAAGGGAAGACATTGCTGCCCGTCGGTTCATCTTCAGTAGCATTTGACGACACATGGAAAATAACCCCTTCTTATTTTAACGTACCGGAAAAAAACAATACATATACGTACAAGACACAATTAATTGACATTATCAATTTTTTTTTGCTTTTAATACATTGAAATTTTTTTATAATTTTAATTAACGAACTGTGAAATATTTGCAACAATATTTTTTTCCTATCTTGGAGGTATATTCAAAAAAATGTTGATGTAACTTTGCTGGCTTATAGCTATCGATACAACAGGGCCCCAATTCCGCTAATTTACAAATGGCTCAATAGAATCGCAATTGCATCGCAATTGTATATTTTGACACATTTATTATGGTAGTAATGTCAAAATATACGATTGCGATGCAATTGCGATTCTATTGAGCCATCACATTATTAATGGCCATGTCACCTCTTTTTCCTTTCTTCTTAGGTATTTCCACACTCGCATTGGCCCTTTCAATATTTCTATTAGTAATAGCTTGCTCTTTTACTAAAAATTCAACTGTCGCGTTAAATAAAAATATTCACAAAAAAGTTTTTATATCATAATTTTACGGTACTATATTAAACAGTCAACCAGGAATCCTTATAGTTTTGCCAATTTGACAAGCTGAATAGATGTTTTTGTTCATGATGTAAAAAACTATGCAAAATAGTCATTTTCGATAAATTAATAATTTTTGACCATTCGATATTTTGAACGTTCGATTTTTTGACCGTTCGATGAATAGTGTTCGATATTTTGATTTTCGATCAATTGGTATTCGATATGGCGTAGGTAACCCATTTGTAAATTAGCGGAATTGGGGCCCAGATGTACCTATGTAGCGCAATGGTTAAAACAGTCGCTTGGAAATCGGAAATTTGTTGAGTCAGTTTTTATTCAAAATATAATATAAATGTGGACGACAACACATAGGTACATTGTTATTATAATCCCAAAGTGAGTTACTATTTAAAGCACTCGTAGATATTGTGGAAATAAAAAACAAGGATGGTACGACAGACACCCAGACCCAAGAAAATGTAGAAGAACACTTTTTTTCTACAATGACCCGTCCGGGAATAAAACCTGGGACCGCGCAGCAGACGACACCTTAAAAACCGGTGTACTCCGCCACGGAGTTCGTCAAAGGAATTGTATATTCAATTTACTCTTGCAATTTAATTTCTTACAAAATATATAATATAATAAATATTTATATAACTTCTTAGCATACAGTCAGTATAAAACCGGGATAAATTGGTTTGCATTACTTTATCAATTAATATAGTTCCGTGAGAATTTTCAAAAAAGCTCCAGCGATTTATCACCATGTTAAAGTTTGGTAGATGCGTGGAACGATTTATGGATTGTAACTTTTGACCGCTATACTAGTCACATTCGCAAGTAACACAGTCGCATAGTACCTATGTATACTATACTTTAGTATTATCTTATCTGTTATGTTATCTGTGATACTATAGAGTTTCGCAATGTATCTGCATTTTTACTGATGCTTGATAGTTGTAGGGAATGTATTAGTTAAGGAATAATGTTTATTTTAATTTTATTCTTCGACAGACCTGCCTGCCTCTTAAGAAAAGTCACGTTTTTGTGATCGCTCTAGTAGCCTCTAAGGCAGTAAGTGTTAAAAGCTTTAAGAAAGTGATAATACTATCTAAAAAGTTATTTTCAAAAAAATGCCATCTTTTAATTACCATTTTACCTGACGGCAAGAATTCCAAATACAAAAACTGGTGCATTTAATTATCTACTGTTGAAGCTGATGTTTCACCTCGTCAGAAAGCAGTCTTCTCATATAATCACTGTCGCATACCTATATATTAAAGGAGCTGCTAATAGTAGATTCTAAATCAATATACTAGTTCACACAAGTCCCGTTACATTTGTTTCACGTGCTATACAGGGTGAAATTTTAACCACTTTCCAAAATTTTTATATGCGTTCAGTATCGTATTTAGAGCCTATTTATGAAGTAAAAAATGTAAATCAAGTTGTCACCCGAAAATATTTTTCGTGATATAGTTTTCAATTTTTACGGTCCTAGACCTGTTAACGTATAAAGGGAAATTCAAAAACTCATGAATAGTATTGTAATAAATGAATGAGATGCACATCGCGTAAAAAAAGTGTTACTAGGATGTCATATCAAAAATTTTAGATTTTTGGCGGACATTTTCTAAGTCTTTTATCTTGACATTTTTGTACTGGGCTATACCAAAAGAAAAAATACGTCATTTGTTTTTTGCCTCGTAGATTGCTATATTAAAATTTGGAAAGTGGTTGAAATTTCACCCTGTATTTTATTAACGTTAAGAATCTGATCACATGCTCACGCCGGCTGCGGACGCTGATTTACGGCGGCATTATCGGCGACTGATTGCCGCCCGCCGAATATGCCACATCTCTAGGGGATCGCCTG
The DNA here is from genome assembly GCA_949315895.1 of Anania crocealis. Classification (NCBI taxonomy): domain Eukaryota; kingdom Metazoa; phylum Arthropoda; class Insecta; order Lepidoptera; family Crambidae; genus Anania; species Anania crocealis. Next base: position 17,711,011 of record OX438880.1, on the reverse strand, counting down.
TCGTATTTTCACTGGTCTGCTTATTTTTAGCAAACATATTTTATCTACTGAATCAAAAAGAAAAGAACACGTACTGAAAATAATAAAATTATGTAATAGTCCCAAATTTGATATTCGTTTGGGTTGATTTAAAAATTGTATACGTATAACAGGACAATAGAGTACCTAATGCTTCTTTGTGCGATAGAATCAGAAATGAGTAACTCTGTAGAATAACTAAGATAACCCATATAGCAGTATTCCTCCTACCAAATGGACTGAAGATCTCAATTTCAACATTTAAGGTCCATCTGGGTGACGGTGGCGCGGAACCGATTGGGCGACGTAATCTTTTGGGCAGTCCAGTAGTGGCCGACGTTTAACTGATATGATGATGATGATAATCGGCCGATCCCGTAAATAATTCTCACCTACGACCTTATCCTTACTTGTTGCTATGACCGTTTAGCTAGTAAGACTTTGTTTACCTATGTCGACTAATTTATTCAAAGCTTAACACTTTAAGCCCACGGAGTTCCATCAATGTTTTGGTAATATAGGTTCCAAATACTCGCAATGGGTTAAGATGAAACAGCTTTTATAGGTTTATAACAGCTACATTTTTAATTTACACTAGCAACTTAATTCGCTTAATAACGGTTATTTATACTGCCTCGAAAACTTGTATTTATGTTCTATGTATTGGACTAATAATAAATAAATAAATAAAAGTAATGATTGACCAATAAGTCACTAAAAAAAGGTTTCTAAATTTTAACACTGCAATGTCTGAAAATCTTATATATAAAATTCTCGTGTCACAATGTTAGTTACCTTACTCCTCCGAAACGGCTTTACTGATTTTTACCAAATTTTATATGCATATTCAGTAGGTCTGAGAATCGGCTACTATCTATTTTTCACACCCCTAAGTGATAAGGGTTGTTCATCCAAAACATTTTTTTTAAATTTTGGACAAATGTTTTTGTTTTTATTTTTCTATAATGTGGCATTAAAAATACATACAACCCTAAATTTTTACCCTTTTATCACAAACCCCTATTTTTCAATAGCCATCTTAGTGATTTAATCATTTTTATGGCAAAACAACGTTTGCTGGGTCAGCTATACTAGTTATATTATAGAAACGAAGTAATACATATCTGCTCGTTGCTTTACAACAGTGACCAGTCTACAAAGGATAAAACCAATGCACGAATAAACGAGTTTCCGTAAAAGGACTTTAAAAATCTATGTAAGTCTTGCTCTTCGAGTGACCACGCTCACTCAGATGTGAATGTGAGGTTGTTATCTCGACGGTGCATGTTATTATGCTGTCGGCATAATGTTGAATTGGGCACTGGTCTTAATTACCTACCTGCAGTTACTCTCTACCATATTTTCAGTCCACTCTTCTCTTTCACTCGTACACTGAACCGATTACAATTTTTATATAAAACTAGTTTAAGTCCCTAGAAAGGACAAGGGATTGTTTTCATAAAAGAAATCATCTTTATAAGTCTTAAAAAAGAAAGATGGAGTTCGAATTAAAAAATTGGTATGGTAATTTATGAAGTTTTCCTAATTTTATTGAGAAAAATTACAATAAAACGTGTATTTTATACTTCTATGAGGGTCAAGTAAACGTTTTATTGTAATTTTACTTCCATTGATTGGATTGCTGGAGTCTACATCGCAGCTACCAGCTTGTTTTTTTGGCGTAAAAAATGTTAACTTAGAGTAACTTACTTATCTATAAAATTAACTAGATCAGCACAGACAGTGTCAGAATTTTTCACTTATCAATACATACACGAAGACTGTTATGAAATATGTACCAGACATATTACCATGTACCCAATTTAACAATTTCCGACTTCATGTCCAACTATAAAAGCAGATTACATGTCGCTCTGTTCTTGTATGTACAATATTAGTTTCAACTTCACGGATCCATTACGAGGAACGGCGCGTTCATAATTTATGTATTTGTGAAACGAGAATGTCTTTTGCGCTCGACGCCCACTTTCTGCCTTCCAGAAACTTGAAGCGATTTAATGTTTAAAGGCGCCTTCTAGCTCAGTTACGCAACTCTAGACTTTTTTGGATTCCGTTTACTTTGGGAAAATTGCGTTTTTTCACGTTTTTAATAATTGCTATTTTGATTTCCTTTATTGATTAAAGTCCTATCGAAGTTTTCAGGCAGCTTAATATAACACGTTACACGATTAATTATAATGTTATGAAGGTATAAAATAGAAGTATACATATATAAAGCCATTTAAACATACTTTTAAAAATTAAATAGCTGTCTAATCTGTAGCAATATCCTTTCTCGAAGTCTCTTTCATGCATTTTTTGAGCAAGGGCGGGCGTCTTACGTCTTACTAGCATGTAATCACTTTGTGTTGATGCACACCTAGGCCGGTGTAAATGAACGGTAAATATTAGCAAAATTCATGATAATTTAATGATTTTCGCGAAGTGTTTAATTGTAGAAACTTCACTAAATTAAATTTAATAAAATTCAAATATAATTCTACTACTATCTACACTAGCCTGATGAAATGAATTATGGATCTTGTTATCTTATGTAATAAATAAATATATAAATAAAAAGGTATATGCAAAATTTCATTTATCTTGCAGAGTGCATCCTGCAAATCTGTCTTGCCTATCTCGGGGTATTCATGCAGATTAGACGTTACATACGGTTGGCCCAGCCGGAGGTCGTGTCAACTCCACGTTACGTTAAAGAGGTTTGCCCACGCATTTGCAATCTCACGATAGGGTTTGTAACCGTAGTGACTAATGGTTTACAGAAAAAAGAATTTATATTCTACTATTTGTTTGTAGTTTTTAAACGTGCATTTGTCGCAGAGACGACGTACGTACAGTTTCATCGTATTTATTTTTAGGCGTACGATAGGTAGGTGTTTTAAAAGCTACATAATAGTGGTTTATATCTAATACTTTCTGCTGTCACCAAATATCGACATACTGAGAAAATAAATGCTAAAATTACAAGAGTAAAAAATAATAAAACAATAAGCAGGTGCACGTGTAATAATTTTAGAACAGCTTAAGGTTGATATTTTACATACAATCCTGTTTAAATTAGAACAATATTTTTTGTAACACATTTAGCTGCATACACTAGTATTTATTTAATAAAAAACAAAAAAGATTATACCTATATACTATCGATATGGTTGTTATATCAGCAAGAATTTTAAGTTGATATTTCCGTCCAACGCGAAGAATGAGTTATTCGTAATTTCTGTAATTTTTGGTTGTTAGGGCACATCTAAGTTTAAATAAACTTGTTATGAGTGAGTTACCGGCCTAATTCTCGTACGACGCAAGTCAGACGTGTCTCAGTGAGTCGAGCCGGCGATTTGTCAGTGTCCCAGTGCCAGCGCGGCGTCCCGGTGCAGTCTGCCGTCCGGCACGTCATGTTTACGGGATTCTCTCCGCGAGAACTGGCACGAGCAGGCATTGTAAAATGTAAAAAACAACCTATTCTCTGTTGTTGATTGCAGGGACGTTGATTGCTGAATTTATTGCCGAGGGATTATATGTATTTAAAATTACAATAAAAAATTTTGGAAGACCCTGTTGTATGATGTGACTTAATTCATGGTAGTGATAATAATTGAGAGAGATGCTAACTCAAAAAAATGCAATCAAATAGACAAAAGAGGAAAAGGATAGAACGTTATTTTAAAACTTACTCTCTTATCTAGGTACTTACATAAATGTTCCACTTATTTTATTTGAATGGAAAAATTTAGTTACCTAGTAGGTATAATATTTTAGTAACTTACTTGTAAATATAATATCAGTATTTTAACTTGGTAATGCGCCTGGTATGATGTAGACGCGGGTTCGAGTCCCGCTTGAGAAATATTTTTTCAAGTTTAAATACTGATATTATCTAACTAGATAAAAGAACTTTAGTAAGTAGTACCTCGTTATTCGCATGTCCACAATTGTTTTCCACGTAATTGCTCCCCAAGAACCTTGTCCTTCATCCTACAAAAGCCTCTGTAGGTATAACGTATTTCTTTAAAATAAATCGCAAGACGAAGCATGCTTACAGCCACTGTTTTGCAAGGTGGCCCCAATCTCATAAATAAGAATGAGGAATAGCGAGGGAACAAAGCCTGTGAGCGCTCAAAGGCGATTTTAAAATCTTATCTAAGTCGGAGGCGTGATTGACAAAGTCGGTCGCCCGATAGCGTGGATGTTTGTCGAGGCTCCAAGGGCAGCCAGACCAGCACAAAGGAGTGAGCTCAGCTCGCTCGTAAACTTCGCAGTTATTCCACAACATAATGGCAGTAGGGTTGTGGCTCCCGTCGGAATTGGAATCATTTGGTTTAGTTGGTTGCTCTGACATGCCTCTTGTTTTTCCTATGAGGACTGGTGGAGCAGGCAGCAGTACCGTATTAACATAAGCAAATTGAGCAATCACCTAAAACAGCGGTCGGCAACACGCTTACTTGCGGCCTGTAAATGTTTTTTTAAAGTTATTAGTATTATATAAGATCAAAATAAATCCATGAATGAACCATGTGAAATAGCCTCCCAAATACAACCTCAGACATCACACTAAAATTTGTATAAAATTAGTTACTTGTTAGTAGTTACTTTGTAGTTTTTATTAACCATTTGGATCAGCAGTAGTAAACTCTGCTTCTGAGCCATGGGTCGCGGGTTCGATCCCCGCACAGTACAAATATTTGTGTGCATGAACATGTCTGTTTGTACTGGTCTGGGTGTTTTTCTATGTATTATAAGTATATATTTACAAAAAAATATATATATAAGTATGTTTATCGGTTGTCTAGTAGCCAATACGACAAGCTTCGTAGTAGTTGCTTAGTTTGGGACTAGATAGCTCCGTGTAGCCCAGTGTGACATGTCTAAAAATATTAATTTATTTATTTTATTTATTTATTTATTTCTATTTTTCAATGGTTACTTTTCAATTAAATTCCGTGTATTTTAACGATTTTAAAAGGCATTTGCATTTTTTCTATGGGATATGACCAATTATACGTAGGTCTCATGTAGAATGTAGGGTTAATTTCACAAGCTTTAAGTTTATTTTGCCACCTTGCCTGCCAAAAGGTTGCCGACCGCTGGCCTAAGACATCACATCTTAGACAGCACATATTTACTATCTATACAAATATAATAAAAATCTACGTGCTTTCAGGTACAATAGTCTCTAAAAGTGTGTACCTATAGATATACACATTTGTACGGAACCCTCGGTGGGCGAGTCAGACTCGCACTCGTATTGTGTAATTGTTTGTAACTCAAGCATCAACTCGCTATAGACGAACTTAACTCTAAACTTGGGATTACGTAGAATTAACATGTTTTTTAATTTTACTCAAGGTTATTTCATCACGAGTATTCGTTTATTTTAACTTATTAGAGCATTTATTTAGGTACACAATTTTTACGAGAATTAAAAACACGTATAAGTGCAGGTCGCATTTCAATAAATAAATAAAAATAACCTTCGGTTTTTATAACATTATTACCTCTTTCGTAAAAGTTTTAATGGATTATTTCCAGTATTCTCAAATACTTACGTAGGTAATAAAGCTTATAATATATTTACGAAACACGTTTAATATTGTATTATTTGTGGTAATGTTTCGTATAATTCCCTCTCATGTTAAGTACCTATCTAATTTCGGTTCTCAAGATATTTCAAATACAGATCAGGGATTTTCCCATTGAAATCGATGAGATGAAAAAATTGTTCGCACCATTAAATATATTTGAGGATTTTATCTCTTAGATAATGTCATCGAAAAAACTCAGCGAACGTCATCAATCAGTCTGCGGGGAGCCCGATGTAGGCAGGGCTGCCAATATTTATACTTTACTTTTTTGCATGTCTAGTATATTAGAATTTCTACTACCGGAAAATGGTTCTAGAAGCAAAACAAAGTAAAAAAAAACTGAGTCATCATAAAAAGTTTAAATGGAGATTCACATAAACTTTTACATCTAGAAATATCGGAATTCAAAACATTCTTGTAGCATTTTCTACACGGGATTTACTGAAACCGAATTTATTATTTATAGATAAATAGTAAATTACCTTTCCTACGTTTCAAACTTATTCACGAATCATTACGGGCAGACTATTTTAAATACAATTAATAAACACCAGAAAGAAATAGTGTGTAATAGATTGACGTAAAAAAATTTTTATATCTTCATCATTTTTGTGTGCAGCCAGCAAACATAAGAGACTTTTAACAGCACCATATTCGAGTATACTAACTGACCAGCTATTTATACTAGGAATGTACTTTACTGTATTATTACTTAAATCACATCATAATTATTTGGATCCTGGATAAGATTATACTACACTTTCATTGATATGATTTTCAAACGACGATACAATGTATGATTATATTATCTATTCTATTAAAACCTTAATTTCTAAAAGTCGCAAATTAACACAATACATACGTGATGTTACATAATACATGATAGATAAATAAATAGGGCAACATCACATACATTTCATAGATAAGAGGTTATTTTGTATATCGTGTAAAATTAATGATCGTACAAAATGTAACTATTAATTAAACTAATGGTTTCTGTGTGGTGTGACGCAACACTATTTTCTCTCTTAGTTGATGACCCTACCTCAGAGTACTGGCCTGAGAGTGTTTTTGTTTGTCCTGCAGCGGCCCTCCTAGTGTTCCCGCGTTAATATATGGTGTGTTGAGTGCGCGGATAAAAAGATTCTAGAAGAACGTTTAGTTTTCATTTATAACAACTCGTTTTCTCTTTATTTGTCCGTCTTTAACCTAGAACAACAATACTACTTAGGTTCTTGCCACCGTTTGTAGAAAATATTACATTATGATCTAGTTTTACTAAAGTTTGTTCTTCCTTATAAACAATGCTGTTTTTATCCAGGGAATCGCCTTATACCCACACATAACATTATTGAGCTTTTCAAAAGCCACTAAAACAGTTTTATGGATAATTATAAATGGTACCTAATAGATATAAAACGGGTAATCATAAATAATTTTGTAGTTGTTCGGAAATTTCGTAAGCTTAGAAAATGTAAAGAGGTGACTATAAAAGTGTTCTATGATAAGGACTACTCTCGGGCGCTGTTTTTCTAGGTGGCAGAAGTATGTAACAAACTTGAAAGGCGTTGGGAAGACGATGGTTAAGAGCTATAACATCATGGTATTTTTTTTACATTAAGTAATTGATCAAATGCCATGATCAAAGCGCTAATATCTGGAAAATGCCGCACAGCCGTCTCTAACGTGATTGGGTACCAAAATTGTATCCAAACTTTAGTATTTCTAATATAAATAAAATATGATTGAAAAAATAATGAATTAGATATAAGTCTATATTTCAGTATTTTTTGTAGGCGCCTTATGATTATTTTAACCCATCGCTAAATACAATTAATACGTTTCAAGGGTGTCCAGTTGAGAAAGATATGTAGATTTTTCAGTTTGTTCTAATTTTATTTGAGCTCTCTAACAAAGTAAAACTCCTTTTCGTGTTAAACTATAAGTAGGCTTACACGACAAATCTCTTGCAGCTACGGTTTCCCAGAATAGACGAATCACTATCACATATCTTGGTATAATATTCGTTCCACAATTTCCTTATTTTGCCAAATGGCACCCAATACTTTAGGGGAATTGATATATGTCATACGTGCTTTGTTTCGTTCGTCCAGAACAAGACGCGAAATAATAAGTCTATGTCAAATAGTTATGGCACAGGTTATGGGTATCATGATGGATTTAAATTGAGCATCTGGGTTGTGAAAAATAGATTAAACAAACACAGTATAACTTAAAGGATTTGCCTAATGCTGTTTTGATTTGTTCGTTTGGAATTTATGAGAGCAACCGGCTAATGGGTCTTCAAATAGGGCCGTGACTTTTAATTTTATTTAATGTGTGTAGGTATATGTTTCTATACGTTACCAGATTGAAATTATTTGGGAAACTAACTTTGTAAATTATATCAAGCCTAAGTGTCCTGGAACACAAATATACAAGAATATTGTATAGATGCTTAGGTAGAAATTCAAGACCCTGTCTTTTATTTTTCCAAATGAGTAATAACTTTTGGGTGGTCTGTAATAATAGGTGGTAATAGTTACTGCCTTTGTTTGGAACTGAAACAATTTGTTTTGTACATTTAAGTCGGTTTACCTTGAGTTTTTTATATACAATTAGAACCTGGCTACAATAGAAAAAGTTTATATTTTATTATCTTTATATTCTACTCAAATGAAACCGATGTTCGGTTCCGTTCAATGGGGATCACCGTTTAGCTGATCCCCATCGAACGGAAAAAATTACATAACTTCATGAAACAATTGAGAACCAATTTTTTCCATAAATAACAAAAGAAAATTAGCGACAGCCGGTCAGCAGAAGATTGTGTATTGGAGTCCCACCTAAGGCAGTCGTTGAGGGAATTGTATTTTTAATTTACAGTAGCAGTTTAATGTATATAATTGCGTAGAAATATTTTAAAAACAAGATTAAATATAGCATCCCGCCCGGCATGCGAGGAGATGCGGGTTCGAGTCCCGCCTGAGACAAAAAAATTTCAAGTTTATATACTGATATTATAAGTGCAATTAAGTTGCTAAAATATCAAATAAAGATTAAATAAAATTTATTAGCCAAACATACAGGATGACTTTTTCATCACCTTCCAAATTTCATATAGGCGTTCAGTATAGTATTTAGAGCCCATTTATGAAGTAAAAAACGTAGGTCAAGTTGTCACCCGAAAATATTTTTCGCAACACATTTTTCAATTTTTACGGTCCTAAGCCTGTTAAGGTATAAAGGCAAAATTAACAAGTTATGAATAGTAATGAATGAATGAGAAGAAAAGTGTTGTTAGAAAGCCGTATCAAAAGTTTTAGATTTTTGGCGGACATTTTCTAAGTGCTTTATCTTGACATTTTTGTACTGGGCTATACCAAAAGAAAAAATACGTTATTTGTTTTTTGGCTCGTAGATTTTTGTATTAAAATTTGAAAAGTGATTAAAATTTAATTCTGTATTTTACCGTAAATTCGTTGTCCGTTGTAAATCGAATAAACCCATAGAGAATTTGTCTATTCAACTGTTGGCCAGCTTTAAAATAATGGTCTCGTGGCTAATTCGTGAATGCAGCGGGGAAATCATTATAGGCGTGGGCAGAATTACGGATTCAGTTCGAAAACGGGCATTTCCTATGAGAGCACTCCAAGTGTCATGGATCCCGGCCCGCGAGGTGAATACAAAGCTACCTAGTTGTAAATTCTAATGTCATTTTCCTTGTGTGTCAAAGAAAACATGACAACGACGCTACTATATTAACAAAATAGTAAGAAGCAATTTTTATGTTTATTACTCGCTAATGGATGTTTGGTACTTACATTTCACACATATTTTCCTACTAGCGAGCGAAAGTTAATATAAATAAATAATAAATAAGCAGGCCTAGCCTTCATTCATAATAAGTTGGATTTTATAGAAGGATATAGTTTCTTCGGTTTTTTTAGTTCATACTAGATATTTAGTGATTTTCATGTTTTATGATTTGGTGTTAAATTTAGGTCTTGTGTGTGCAATTGTTATTATATAAGTCAAAGAATTTGAACCCTCCGTCTAGTAAAGTCTAGTAGAGACTTTTATCATCATCGGTCACTGCGGAACATGAGCAGTTGATGGCAAAACGCTCCTTATAGTATAAGGAGCGTTTTGCCATCAACCCACGACACCTTGGCAGACGGGTTTTTAATCACAGTTTTGCCAATGGAAACAAGGCGCTGATGCCCGTTTTCTTCTGGCAACATGCTCTTAGTCGCCTCTTACGACACCCATTGGACAATAATTCACTGTGGGATTATATTATATCTGTAATCGGCCGCGTCACGTGTACCTATCGGACAAGGACAAGATCAAGCGCCGCACATAATAACGGGATGTTTCATTTTACTCCTTAATTTAAATATGTTTATGTGATTTTCTCGTAACGTAGCGAATAAATTTTTCATTTTCAAAAATTTATTATTTTGTATGCTGAACCCGCCCTTTCACTTGAAATCAGGTGACCTTCAATATGCGTAAGTTTGGATGAAACTCTGACTTATTACTTAATCAAGCTGGAACGGCTGGAAGAATTTGGATAAAGCTGGACTAACATATGAATTATCCCTAAAACACGTTTCTATGGAATAATTTCAAAAGCTATTAAAAACTATAATAACGTCGTAGGCGAGCACCATAAGGCAAGGTAAAAACCAACTTGTCAGGAAAGTTTCAAGATCTAAACCGTCTTTTGCAATTGTTAGAACTCATACCTACACAGCACTATATCCACTACGGGCTTACTATTATGATAGACAAAGCCCGCATCCAAAGTGGTGACGGCCTATCAAACCCTGAAACTCGATGGTCCCAGTGGGAAATCAAACTGTCTCGAAACCCACAACAAGTTTAAAGATAGGCAAGTAAATAGTAGTTCGAAGTTAGATATGGGGACCTACGGGCATTGATCGAATTTTACGGAAAGGTTGCCCCCTTATCACTTAACGGACTGTCTGTTACGTGACGTTTCATCTGATAATAAGTATACTTTTGCTTTTTACTCAATACTAACAATTAATTTATTGGTTGGTCTAGTAGTTTCAGTACCTCGCCAAGATCTGGGTGTCCTGGGCCCGATATCCGGGTCAGGAATGAAGAGGTTCGAATTTTCGAACACTGTCGGGTTTGTGATTAATACCAACCCGCCTTTGCAAGTGTGGTGATTACATATACCTGTACCATCATACCTGCCTTTTCCCTGCAGTGGTTAAGTAAAAGGCTGTTACTTTACAACATTCGTTGCAAAACAATAATGGACAGAAACAGTTGACGATCAAAATCAATAAGAGGAATCTTCTCGACATATCGATCCTCTGAATAAAACCTAGCGAAAAAAATCAATAATGATAATTTATTGCCCAGCTTTGATGTTAACGGAGTTAATAATTTTATTTTTATAGTTAACATAAGTGTAAATAATATATCAGGCATCCTTTATTATAACTTAAATTCATAAGTATCTGTTTTACGTAAATAACAATTTTCTTCTAATATGTAAACCCTACTCTCTCTAAAAATTTTTCTGTTAACTTCGTTTTACAGGCTATTGCTGCACTTTTTATGTATTAATAAACAACCGTTGAGCCGGGAGAGGAGGATATTAACTCTTACAAAAATTTCCACTTTAAAACTTACTACTTACATCACAACATACAGGATGAAAGGAGATGGGTAGTCTTTCATAGAACCTTGGGCCTGACTGTTACATGGATAATATTTAGCACTTTACTAGGTTCTTGAATCTTAATTTCATATGAGTTTAAATTTTACAGTTATTCAATGGGGCCGTAAAAATATTGAATGTTTTGCAGTCGAAAGTTAGGTTATGTGAGGTATGTTCATGTACTAAGAAAGTCTACAGATATTATAAATAACATGCATGTAGGAAATAAATAAATCATTTATTTCGGGATTACTAAGTTTCATATTATAGTATATCATTAAATACATTGAATTATGAGACTTAAGCCGATTCCATAGATCCATATATTTTTTTAAATCGCCTACTATAAGCAATAAAGAGTTATGACGTCCTCCAGACGAGTGTTAAATGATTTTAGTTACTAATTATTGTAAGGTGATACAACCGAAATAATCGTAGCGATGATCGTGGAGATAATATAAAATGATACAAAAACACATAAAACTACGAACGAATCGAAAAAACTAAACGCAAATCGAACGGATGTCAGTCTCGTCACTGTAACATTTCGTTGTTGCCACATAAAAAACGATAAATAATCGAATCAATGCAATCAATTAATTGCAATCGATTATCACTAGAAAATAATAACATTATCATCTCCTTGAATACATTTTTTACCGCTTTTCTTTGCAAGAATTGTATTTTCAATAACAGTAGCAATTTATTTGCTTAGAGAACCGTTTAAAAACATTAAAAAGCTCTTTCATCTTAACCTATTGTTAAAATATTTGTATAAATATCTTACAAATATTTGAGGTATTATATGGGAGTTATCACAACTTAGACAGTTAAAAATATCATTAAGGAATTGTATTTTACTAGCGACTTATTTACGTAAAAAACAGGTCACAAAACAATTTAATCTTCATCAATCCCATAATACTTCAATGTTTTTCAGTAAAAACAGCTTGCTACAATTGCAAGACCATTACTTATTTAAAATACATCATACATAATTATTTTAAACAACTAATTAAAATCGAACTGTCAGAATGGAATCGAATAGAACTTAAATCAGCTATTTTTGTTATTGACAATGGATTTGGGGCTTAAAAGGGCTAGAACCCAGAGCCGTAAAAATAAATTTAAAAAAAAGATAATGGATTTGGAATGAGGATATTGTGGTATCAATTTCATGCTTAATTATAATTTTAACATTATTTATCCCATAGAATAGATAAGTGTTATTTTACGACATGCTTTAAAAAAATACATTATGAATTTTAGTTACCTATTATCTGGTTCTTGTAACAATCAGGCCCAAGTCTGCCTATTTCCTTTAACCACCTTCCAAATTTTAATATATTAATCTACGAGACAAAAAACAAATGACGTATTTTTTTCTTTTGGTATTGCCCAGTACAAAAATGTCAAGATAAAGCACTTAGAAAAAGTTCGCCAAAAATCTAAAATTTTATGATACGGCCGCCTGGCAACACTTTTTTTACGCGATGCGCATCTCATTTATTCATTACGATACAAATCATAAGTTTTTGATTTTCCCTTTATACCTAAACTGGAAGGTCCTTAGGTCCTTAGGAAACTTAGGTCTGGAAAATTGAAAACTATATTGCGAAAAATATTTTCGGGTGAAAACTTGATTTATATTTTTTACTTCATAAATGGGCTCTTAAGACGATACTTAACGCCTACAAAAATTTTGGAAAGTGGTTAAAATTTCATCCTGTATTTAAAATACATATACAACAATACCTTAAACTATGGAATAGATAATAAAAAAAAAACAAATCAACGATACTTTACGTAAAATACCTAATAATTTAAAATTAATTTAAAATTACACAACTTGCCTTTATTGGGTGGAAACCTAAAAATATATCTCGCCACATTAAAGTTTTCTAGTCCAAATTGTCTTTTACATTCGGACGGATAGACCTGCAGATACACATGAAGGAATTATTAAGGTTCCATGACCTAGCTACGGAACCCTAAAAACCATAGTTGAAAATTTGTGTTAGTACAATGAAAATTCATCCAAACGAATAATTCAACTTAACTGTTCAACACCGTTCGACCTTCGCAGCCACCTTTAATAGTTATTTATGTGGCCTAAAATGGTGGATTAATGATACCGCACTAGAATAGGTTTAATACCTATTTTAGGGTAACCTCGGTTCCCACAGGGCTTTGGTAGGTTTAGTACTTGGGTAAATCAAACGTGTACCTACTGTACATACAGGTGACTTTTTCAGATTCCAAATTTTTTATAGGCTTTCGGTATCGTATTTAGAGCCCATTTATGAATTAAAAAATGTAGGTCAAGTTTTCACCTGAAAATATTTTTCGCAACATAGTTTTAAAGTTTTGCGGTGTTGAGGTATGAAGGGAAAATCAACAACTTATGAATAGTATCGTAATGAACGAATGAGATGCGCATCGCGTAAGAAAAGTGTTGCTAGGAGGCCGTAACAAAAATTTTTGATTTTTGGCGGACCTTTTTTAAGTGCTTCATCTTGACATTTTTTTACTGGGCTATACCAAAAGAAAAAATACGTCATTTGTTTTTTGTCTCGTAGATTGTTGTATTAAAATTTGGAAGGTTCTTAAAATTTCACCTGTATAAAAGACGATGAAAATTTAAACTGGACTTAAAAAACTCCTCTTTTTGCTTACTTTGTTATTGTGTTTGTGATAATAATCTTTAAATTCCTGAAAAAAAAAACTAATTTTAAGTCAGTTCAAAACAAAAAAACTACCAAGCAAGAGTCATGAATCAAGTGACTCGAAGTATTTTTTTTTGTTTCTGTCCAAAATGTTTATAAAACTATTTCTGGCATACAAGAAAATATTTTTATGGAAATATTTTCATAACAGCAATCTGTAATCATGCGTTTGATAAGCCTAACCATTGCATTTAATTAGGTTCACAAATTTTCATAACAACTAAGGGTGTTAACGGTTGGTTTCAATATGTACGCCCAAAACTATGTACCTAGTTTAAGTTTTGGGGATTTGATTTTGGTATACATTAAAAGCTAAAATTATTATCTATACCAATTGAATCTATTTAGGAATAATAAGTACCTACCCAATTATATTCCCGATATTTTCACCTTAAGACAACCCTTAAGTAAAAGCTATACTTACGTAGGCACTTATTTATGGTTCTATCAAAAGCAAAACGAGCAAAATTTACGATTCAGATAAGTATTCATCAACAGATTATGAGTATGATGATCTCGCCGTTCATCCATAACGTTTCCAAGGTGACCTTCAAACAAAACAGTTTTACGATTACTTATTCAGCGATTGGAAAATCGATAGGTGCCAATCTAATAAACACCACAACGCCGACCGCTCAACTTAATTACGTTGTTTTCGGTCAAAGTTGGATAATCTCAATAGGCTAGTTTGAGTTACGGTTGGGCGTAAATCAGAATCGGGTAACAGCACATCTGCATGTCATCTTATATCGTCTGACCATCAAAGTAAGAAATATATTTAAGCGTCTTATTAAGATACTCCCCTTTTATTCATCGCTTGGAAAATAAGTGCTCTTAACCTTGCAAATAAGCTATAAATGGGTAAACTACAAAGGGATAGCCCAGCATACTATATGTATTTATCGTAAAACATATACGACTTTTTTAAAAGTAACAACTTAAAGTTTAACATTAATTGATGGAGAAATTACAACTTGTAGATTCTACTTAGCTTTTCGATAAGATATAAATTGTTTCCGTACATTAGATTATTCAGATTTTGGTCAGAAACTTAAGACTACCAGGTTTAAAACATTTATGAAACAAGAAAAGAATAACTGTATATTCTTTTTGTTGGAAATTTTGCGATTGGCTTTCTATAAGGAGAAGAAAGTAGTAGTAGAGTTGACCTCAAAAATATATAGACAGATTGTCAGTAAATTATTCTAAAATATTGTAAGGGGTAGGATCCATCGTAATTATGAATTCCTTCACGATAAAGAAGGACTAACGGACTTTAACCAAGAGGAACCGAAATGTGTACCTTTCGACGACTTCAGTTTCTTTAAAAACAACTTTAGGCAATGCTTTAAAACCTAAAACTAAAATTTGATTATTGTTACCTAGCTGCCTCTTCAACTTTTGTTAAGAAGACCTTAAAAAAACTTAAACTTTTAGTCAGAATCTAAGAAACCTGTTACCCTTACACTGTTTATATATTCGTCACTGCCTGTGAATAGGACGATCAAATAATATGTACGATAATAAATAACATCTTTCATAGTACACATTCGCGCTTTAGTGTGATCTTACCCTGATGATTTTCTTTCTTAATGGAAAGGGGAGTTAAAGATTATATTGAGAAACTTTTTCATTATTACAACCCGGCCCCTTTCATCTACCTGCTTTTTCTAGACATTTACGTCTAATGAAACCAACTTTCTCTTTCATTGCGTGCGCTGGAACTTCTAAAGACTTATGCTTTAGGGTACCGAATATACGTGTCAAACAACTGCTGCAAAAGACATTTTGTAAACTATGGAATATATTGTTGCTATATCACCCATACAACTTAATACTTAACAGGATTTAATGCTTAAGTATTAATTATTTAAGTAGGCCAAATAAATTCACCGTCAAGCGATGGGTATCCTTGGAGAAGCCTATGTCCTGCCGCAGGCATCGTTTGGCTGATTTGATGAATGGCATACGGTCTTTAAAATTTCACAATTGAATTCGTGGTAATTATAATGATCAAATAATTTACTTTTATTCTAAAACTGCATACTCAAACCTTTTTATATTGTAAAAATACTTTATTCAAAGTTTAATGATACACAAAAGCTTCAATGAATTGTTCCACTACTGAAATTGCTGCTATAAATGAAATCGGCTTAGTACGGAAAATCGTAATTTCAGCTCATAGGATTATCCTTATTTAGCGAAGAAAGGTGCCACAAAAAACACCAACAAAGCCAATTTTAACGACCTGTAGTGACCCAGCGCGATTCAATTTTATTCTAGGGATTATTAATCATTTTCTTTTTCCTTGCGAAATGATATTTTGAGTACACGAATTTCAAATAAATCTAGAGATTTAAATTGAAAGTCCAATTCAGAGATTTATTCAAGAGAAGCAATATTCATTGCTGCATGGTTTTCATATTAATAAGCAGTTTTGATTAAAATATTATCAGATGAATTTGAAGCTGAATAAATTCGTCGATCGTTCTTAATATGGGTTAGGCGTTAATAGTTCCAGCAATCATGCACAGTTTCACCTCTGTTACAAGCTGCTGGAAAAGCAAGAGGCACCTGCCTCAAAAAAGAATTTCTTTTTTCTTGGCTTGGTATTAAATAAAAGGTGCGTGAGGACTCTGCGGTCTCCTTTACTGAGGCACAAAACAGCAGTGGTGGGATTTAAGGGCATCAGCTGACCTTACACTTCTCGAGCCATTCTTCCGTAAAAGTTGTTATCACCTAACTCAATCGTACTCGTACCATTTTACTTTTTCCCGCCTGAGTCTTAATTTTACAGGTTTAAGTACTGATATTATAATTGCAATTAAGTTACTTTATTTGATATTTTAGCAACTTAATTGCACTTATAATATCAGTATATAAACTTGAAAAATTTTGTCTCAGGCGGGACTCGAACCCGCATCTCCTCGCATGTTTATGTTTATTTTGTTTTTCTCTAAAATCAAATCAAGTGAGTAGGTATAGTATAGAGCAGCAATTACAACTATATTTTAACTTTACCAATTATAAAATAAGATTATGAGTGTAAAAACGATTCTTTCAGCCGACAAATGGTTTTTAAAAATACTTAACCTATGATGGTTGATTAACACTTTCTATGTTGTATAAGTTTCTAGCAATAACGGACCGCCTAAATTGTATAGCTCTAAATATATTTCTTGTGTATAATTTATTTTGTTTGGTGTGAAATAGAGAGTAAGTCATTACATTATTTAGCCATTGAATGTTTCATAGTCTCATAAAAGTTTATTGTTTTACATACCAGAAAAAAACCACAACTGGTTGTGGTTTGTTTGAGTCTGGACTGAAAAAGATAGTATAAGGTTTTTTATCTTATTGAGTCTGGTTTTTTAATTGCTGAGTACATAACCTACACCAAGATTTTTTGATATTGTAATTTTAGAACTTCACTACTCACTAATTCAATTGTCCTCTATCTACAATTTGCTTTATCACTAGAAGCGATTTATTTGGCCTAAATTTTTGTGATTTACGTGGCATATAATATAAGTTATTTGTATATGAATTAAGAAACAAAAGTAATTCTCTGACAGCATTCGGTAAATTCAGTATTTTATAGAAGTAGGTACCTACTATGTCTCAAATCTAAAAGATCTCTCTTAACTGGAATAAAAAGTACCTACAAGAGTTCTATCTGAATTCAATTGTTCCGGTGTGATTTGAAACAAATATGTTATTGTCCAATCATATAAGTAGAGTTAAGTTGGAAAATAGGTACGACATATTAACTCGGATTACGTTTTACGAAATCCTATATTTTATCTTTGACTAAGCGTATTTTTATTTGCGAAGCATTACAAGCCCTAAAGGAAAAATGTAGGAACATCTCCATGGGTATAAAGAATAAGTACCTATAGCAAATAGACATGATCCCGAGTAAAATACATATACAACAAACCTACTCAGATCCTCGATTTTATGTAATTTATATTCTGCTAAGGTAAAACCCATTTACTATATTCACAGTAAGCGTGTAAAGAAATATTAGACACAATCTATACATCTAGTATTTAGAAGATATTAATATAGTGAAACAAAGGTTTCGCTACTGATAAATTATTGTATATCATTTGAAATGCAAAACCATCGAAAAATGTTAAAGTGCAGTAAGCTGAGTCATTGAACCCCGCGCTAATAACAAAAATTGATTTTTATTGTGTCCGGAATAACCCAATCGAGGGGTTAAAGGAATTACACCCCTTCTCTTTCTATGGGTGTCAAGAGAAGTAATAAGAAGTACTGAAAAAAGAAAACGCAGTAGCGTCTTTTCTCCACTATTGGGCAAACTGCGATAGCAAACCCGCCTGCATTATAGCAAAATTATACACCTGTAGAGAGCTCGGTGATATTGGTGAAGAATTAAAGTTTGAGTTTTCGAGATTTTTCGAGAAAAATTGTTTAATTGAAATATTATTACCATATAGTTTTGTCTTTTGTATCAATTTCCCTTATTGACTGACTTTTCGCCCGGTTTACTCCAAACGGACATAAAATTCAGGACCCAATCAGCAATTGACAAATGTCCTCACGTAAGAGCTCCCGCTACACTACCACCACTACAACTTTATGTCACTACATTTTCAATTAGGTACTACGTTAACTCAGTTCCGGACATTTCGAGCGTAGTGACAATTTGGTATAGATAGAACTATGCAATCTTTGCATTGCATTAATCAAGTATTTAATAAACAATTAAAAGTAATTGCTAGTGATTATCACGTTAATACTTCTATTTACACTCGACCTCTTTAGAACGGTCTGTATCAGTAAAGGAAATGTTTGCCGATGACATTAAATTGAAAAGGAGCCAGCCCGGGTGCCGGGTGCTCGTGACAGCACCTATTGGACAGTGCCTGCCGCAATTATAATGTCTATGAAGTGGTCGTTTCACAACACTGGCCATTTTAAAATATATAACGAATAAATAAAATGTATTTTATACAAACAAAATAGAAATTAAATTTCAAATTTAGTCATAGATTATTTGTGTTTTGAATACTTTTGTATCTACACGATAAAACAAAGCACTAGTAAATAAGGATTACAAAATCCGTTACGTTAGCTATGCAACAAATGGACAAATGGTCCACTAAATTATTGACGTGTACGGACCACGGACACAAAGAAAACGCATGAAACTTTTGGTTTAAAGTGATAACATTTAAACTAATAGAAAAAAATCATTGCTGTAGTAGTACTTGGATTCAATGATGCTGGCCTTTGCATTGCACAGAATGATTATAGACCGTACCTTTACTTTTTTTACTTTATCAAAACTCTGTGTCTTATTTTATGCCTTCCAAATGGTCATTCGCATCAACATGCAGCTTTGATTTTATAAGCATTGCGTTCAGCTAAATTGATTAATGTTTTATTAAATTATTGGTGATGGATAAAATTTAGGTAGGTACCTATGTCACAGGTAATTTGCTAAGTACTTACCTTTTGCTGTCTATGAAAATTTTGCGATGTGAAAAAAAACTATTGTCAGCAATGACAGTCACACTGTATGGAATTCAGTACAATGAAAAAGTTATTTTTAGTAACTTCGGTATCATATTATACGTGCTATTCGACTACGTAGAGTAGTCGAATGGAAAGTCAATGAAATCATTAGGTTCGTCTAGTGGCTTAAATACCGGGCCAAGATCTCGGGGTCCCAGGTTCGAATCCCGGGTCGGGCAACAAAAAGGTTTCGAATTTTCGAACGTTGCTCGGGTTTGTGATCCCCAACCCGCATTTGGCAAGCGTGGTGATTATGCCAGTACACCCATCATTGCTGTGGTAACTTGAATTCAATGATGGAGGCCTTTTCCCTGCAGTGGGATGATTATAGGCTGTTACTACTACTACCTACGGTTTTCATTAGGTTTTAACGTTAGTTTTCAACAGGTTGCATCGCTTGTGGTCATATGTTTATCAGGTAAAATTGCTAAAAATATATTATAGGACCATTGTTTCTTTAGGGCCATCCAACAAGTCTGTTGCCTATATAATTTTATGTGTAATAAAACTGGTGATACACATTTTGTTAGTTGGCTGCTTAAACTGCTTATTCTAGCAAACGGTATCTTTCGAACTTCAAAGCAAATTAGATCAAAGGCAATTGTGGAACAAAGTGTTTGATGTTAATTAATTACCTCTAAAATCCTATACCGTTACCAACATCTTAAGATTAATTACTAATAATTTTCCGGTAAGTCGCTTTGCATAATTAAAAAAAAAGAAAAATAAAACTTATTGAAGTGTCCGCCCTTTGTTCTTCCGAATCATGACAAAAAAAACTGAAAAGGAATAAATATCTTCAAATGTTATTAAAATCTCAGAAAATAAATTATCACCAAAAAGGCTTACAATTTTGCGACTTAAACGAAAGCGACCACTAGATGCCTCTCTGGTATCTAAATGGCCCATCATGAGATTTAATTAAATTTTCTGCTTTATGTGCGGAGGATTTTGAAAAATGAGCAGCTTTTCTATAGTACGGTTCGTTGAAAAGGTAAGGAATGTCGCACCTTAACAAGAAAGGCTTCTCGGCTTTCCCTTTAATTTCGGAGAAGCGTTAAGTTAACCTTTAAATTAGGCGTAAGAAAATTCTTGCATTTAAGCTGCGTAGGATCTAACAGACCATAATGATAAACAAAAGATGAAACAAATTGCTTTGATGGCCTTCTATATTGTTAATACGCATATGGTTTTCAGGTATAGATTTGTTTACCGCGGTATACACGTTACACAGCGGGCTATACAGGATGACTTTTTCATCATCTTCAAATATTTTTATCGGCGTTCAGTATCGTATTTAGAGCCTATTTATGAAGTAAAAAATGTAAATCAAGTTTTCACCCGAAAATATTTTTCGCAACATAGTTTTCAATTTTTACGTTCCTAAGTCTGTTATATGAAGGGAAAATCAAAAACTTATGAATAGTATCGTAATGAATGAATGATATAGCAAAGCGTAAAAAAAGTGTTGCTAGGAGGCTGTATCTTGACATTTTTGTACTGGGCTATACCAAAAGAAAATATACTTCATTTGTTTTTTGTCTCGTAGATTATTATGTAAAAATTTGGAAAGTGGTTAAAATTTCATACTGTAAAGAGATTAGCATTTTTGTGAAAAAATGTGCATCCGGGAAAGAACCGAGATTACTGGTGAATGGCTCTTTAGATTCCCAAGCTGAAGATTTACTAGGCTGTCCACCTATAGAACAAACTACTATTAGGAGAAGGTTCACGATGTAATAGTACTTAGTCGTAGCTTAGACAGTTCTTCGTAGCAAAGAGAATAACTAAAAAAACCTAGTGGAGGAAACCTAACCCTATCTAAGATCTAAACGATATGTCGTAACCTCTCCTCTAATTTCTGACATGATGCCTTACTCTGCAACGAAATCGATTTCATCTGTCCTTATCACTCATACCGTTGTCTTATAGTATCTGAGAGAGACAGGTATATCCGTAAATATGAGCTTCGTGTTACAAAGTAAGGCATATGACTCGCTTTCATGACTTCCATCTTACGACAAAAGACAGGACCACCCGCCTAAAGTGCCTTCCGAAACACGAATATAACCCGCCTCTGCTGGCCGATCACAGTCAATATAGAAAAAATAATCTCCTAAATTAACTCGACCGGAAATCGAACACGGGATCTTACTTAGGAGACAGAACACCGCACTACCTAGCGCCTAGTCTTTCAAGTGATCGATAACTTGCGAGACGCCGTTAAATGAAAATGGCAAAGAATAACTTAATCTCTAAGAAAAAAGTGTTTATGTTGTAATTCACTCTATTAAGTGAAATGAAACGAACGTTTGATCCCACGTTTCACAGATCCCAAATCACTGAGTGCGCCATATCGAGCATTGGAAGGTGACATCGGGCCCTGCGCCTTGACCCTTGTCAAGTGTCGCCGATCCATCACGACACACTCTGCTCTCATCTATGCCTCTCTCACGATTGCCGTGAGCAAACAGTATACGTGGCTTATCTTTACCAATAAATTATTGGCAAATTCGCGTATCCACATAATTTATGTAAAACCACGCTAGCTCATATCGGAAAATGGGAGTGCACTCCGAATGTGGGTTTTACTGATATATATGTTTGCCAACATGCTTTTTAAAAATGTTTACCTAAATAATAACATTTTTTTCTAACACTTGACTTGACTTGACTTTTAAAGGTAACACTTGACAAAAATCAACAGTCATAAGCAGGAATCAATTTAATTAATTGGTCAGTTGCCCATAATCATCCCACTGCAGGGAGGGCTTCCATCATACAGGCATAATTTACATCAAAGTAATTATTAGAGTAATCTGTCACGTAAGTATGTACACAATCATAGATTCACGTCAATGAAACAGTGTGGTATCTTAAATA
Organism: Anania crocealis; assembly: GCA_949315895.1. Taxonomy (NCBI): domain Eukaryota; kingdom Metazoa; phylum Arthropoda; class Insecta; order Lepidoptera; family Crambidae; genus Anania; species Anania crocealis. The sequence continues at coordinate 17,688,533 of OX438880.1, read as the reverse complement.
CATGCTAGGCCTAGTTTAGGTAGCAACAATATGTATTCTTTAAGTGCACAATATTTTATGTTACTAAAATACTAAATACTTAAGTTCTCAGTTTTGGTGGTCTAACTAATACATTGCAAATAGTTGCTACGATTTCTTACGCTGTAATCTATATCTACCTCCATTTATTTATATTCTTAACTTTCATTTTGTAAATAAAATATTTTATATTGTGTAATACTACTTGTTATCAATAAATGAATAAATCCTCAATAATCACCACGTTTGCCAAATACAGGTTGTTGATCACAAACCTGAGCAACGTTCGAAATTTGAAAACTCTTGTTATCCGACCCGGGGATTGAACCTAAGACATCGAGATCTTGCCAGTACTTAACCTAGTAGACCAATGGGGACCAATTTATTATTACCTGTAGATGTTTGTAGCCAAAAAAAAGAAGAGATGCTCAAGTCTAACATCTGTCATGTAAACATCATATAACTAAACAATGTCGTGAACAATGATCCCAAAAAATAATATTACATGAAACATGTTTTCCGTTCTAAGTTTATTAATTTGAGGTAAAAACAACACATCTTTACTTATGTTTCAATTAACTATTGTTAAATTGTGCATAAAATATACAAAGCGAATAAGTACTAACCCGTTTTCATAACGATAACAAGCAAAACTTTAACGCATCTATTTTACTGAATCCGTTAAACAGTGTTAGCGAGGTTTATTTACACTTCTGAACCACACTCACTAATAATATTAAACTATTACCTACTCCATGTTATTATATCTAAAGTTGGCCTATAACGAGTTAGCACTCTGTACCGGTTTAAATAATATTTGCATAGAGCCATTATTATATTAGAATTCACAATTCCAAATTATTTGAATGACACTTAGCTCATAGGCTTTTTATTCCAAAAAAATTGTATTTTGAGGCCCTATTGAAGGACTGTGATAACAAATACTGCGGCAGGAGAATTTCGTTTTAGATTAATAGGTACCTTCATGCTTCTCCAAAAGGATATTTGGCAGGTGCACGCTGCAGCGCTCGCAGATTGATGTAACGGAAACGCTTCAGTATGTCATTGTACGGTATTATTCACAGAACATAAAATATAAAAAGGTTAGAAAGGCTGTCATGCGCCATTTGTATGAGAACCGATGTCGCCGCTTTCGCCCTTCTACACATAAACGAGTTCAAAGAACCCCAATCAAGCGAATCACAGCGCTCACTTACATTAATGTTTAGGCAGAAGTATGAGTATTTGCTTATAACCTCTGTGGCGCGCCTGCCCCGCCTACATCTTCTTTCTAACCTTTTTTCCGTGTTCTGTGGTATTATTCCTTTACTTGCCTTTTAGGGCACCCGTTGAACGAGAAAGGGTGGTACTATTCTATTCTTATACAATATATCTAGGCCAGCCCAACACCAATATTATGTATAAAAACGGGGTTTAAATAAGCTGCTGACGTTATGTAATCATTTAGTTCATTTCAGAATTTGCTTGTAAAGGGAAATGCATTTACAAAGTTTCTTAGATAATACAGAAAGTGTTGCAAACTCCATTAATTTGATTAACTCGCTACGCTAACCCACATCTTACTTTGTCGGAAGAGTTAAAAACTACTTTCTTGTGAACTATTTGAAAAGAAGCTGGGAATAAAAATGCGAATTGCTCATTTCTTGTTTTAAGCATTTCCAAGTAAAGAGACCGCGTCCAAAGGCGCTAATGAATTGAACTACGTATTTTGTTTACGCTATGAACAAAGATAGTTTAGCTGCAAACTTGATAAGTTTTTCCTGACACGCTGTAGTAAAGCAACGTAAACTTCGTGCCAACTTGTAATTCATTATCTGGTTTATTGATATTATCTTCTAGTTTATTATTTTCAGCACATACTACATGACGCGTAAGAATTCATGTAGGTATGTATTGTCCACCAGCATGTATACCACATTAGTTTGGGAAAGTAGAGTCACGCTTATTGCTTTCTGTATTATATACAGGCAAAGATCAAGTTTTACAAAAAACAAACGTTAATAGCTTAAATTAAATTATTAAATATAAATATAAGATCTGTGGCAAAATTAAAAAGTTTCTCAATTTTGCAAATGCCATTCCTAAAGAAGTTGAATATTTTTTCTTAGCCATTGAATTATCTGATGAGGCGCCTTATACGAGCGTGGTGACCGAGGTCGGATTTACTAAAAATGCGAAATTATTACGGGTGTTTAAAAGGTTAAAGCTCTAGGAACTTTAACTTATTTAAAACACGCGGTAATCCTACTATGCAAGAGTTCGATCCGCGATTAAGTCAATTTAGAAGATCTTTTAAAGTTTAGTTTAGGTCTGGAAGAGGGTATAATCAGAATGCAAGTTAAACCGTTGGTTCAAGCTTTTGTTGCAAGATGTCGTAAAAACAAATCATGTTAGAGGCCTGAAACATCACCTTGAATAAACACACGATACTGTTTATTTTTTGTTTCTAAGAGTGTATTGAAGATTCTGTAATTTCATATAGCTAATGAAAACTATTTCAAAAGTTGTACATAATAATAAAACAACCCACTACTACTGGCACTAAATTACCATTCCGAATTAATTACTCGCTTTGAACTGTACTAGTTTGAATTTCCCGTTTGTTATTAAACACAGTCGCGCTTGTTCAAATAAATAATACTTGTACAGCAAAATATGTGCTTGAATATTCCATTAATCTGACGACCAATCCTACATTTGGGACAGAAAATGTTTATTGTGGGGGTAATAGTGCTGCATAGTTATTTGTTAGTCTATCGATACTGCACTGATCGTCTTTTGCAAGAAAGTTCAGTTTTGACTTTTCGCTACTAATATTAAAAATAGGAATAAAATAAAGGCTGTAGTAAAAATAAAATAATAAACAATTACATGCTGTAGTTCCATAAAAATATCGAAAAAATATACTGTAGTTAGTAGTACCAAATAAAAATTATATGTTAAAGTAATATTGAATTACAAAAATAAAATACATAATATAATATCACATATTTCTATAGTGGGGTATTGAACTACACACACACACACAATTATTTCTTGTTTGATAAATATGTGACTTGGGAACTCAGTTTTTTTATTAATTTTTTTAATTACATTTAGCAAGTCGGTTCACGGACTTACAACATTCAATCTTATTATTTTTTATTATTTCACTGAGAAAAAACGTAACAAAAAAAATCGACAGTTAAATCACGGATAATCGCGCAACTTTAGCTACGCATCGCCATCCAGGACGCTGAATTCCTACGTATATTAACTGAATGGTGTTAAGACAAATATTCTAATGAGAATGCAAATGGTAGCGCAGTGCAGTCTGCTGCAACTCAACACTACGGCAATTTGGTTGAATTGCAAATATTTGGCCAGGTTATAAATAGCCCGTTTGGGAATGCTGATTTACAAATTACCAGAACGGTTTTTAAATAGAATAAATTTTTTGCAGACAAGTTTTCGCTACATTATTACAGGGTTACATTAGAGTTTTGATATTCAACTAATGAGTTGTAAAAACATAAATGGAATAAAAAAGCTCTGAAGCAACTAAATCCGAAAAGCTTCTTTACAGTGTAGAGAGAAATCTTGTAATTGTAGTTACCTATAACTTAAAAAGGTGTTACATCTTTTAAGTAAATCAGAAGAGTTAAAAATTAAAAAATAAATATATATTTGATGTCAAATTCCTAATTCATGGAGTCAAAGCATGCCTAAAACTGCCATAATAATTGAAAATACAAATTCCTGAATACTTTTTTTTTTCGACTACCTGAGGTGGGACTCGAACCCATAACCTTCAGCTTACCGGGCGATTGCTCTAACTATATTGAGCTACCCAGACATTTAGTGTGTCGACAGGCAGTCGTCATTTTTATTCAAGTTATTGTATTTATTTAGTTTACTTACACTAGCAATTTATTTGTGAAAAAGTATAAAAATCATTGAAAAGCTGTTTTATCTTAACCGATTAGGTAAGCGGAAGTAAGGACAACAGTTCTCCCGTGATCATGGCGCTTGCAACAGTGCCGAAATATCGGAAACTCATAATAAATAAGGTATATGGTATAAACCCCGAATTAAATAACTCTAGTGATAGTGACCATGAAAGTTTAAATCAGTATAAGCGGAAGTAATAATATTTAAGCAGGTTTACGGCAATAATACTATTACCACGAATACTAATTATATGTTAATGAAATATAACCTAAATATGGTCCTAAAATAGGGACAACGTTGCGTGCAAGTCCGCCAAGGTGAAGGGGCAACGTGTCCAATCGCGTTCAAGCTTTGTGAAACGGGTATAATATGTTTATTTGTAATTGCTTTTAATTTGTTTGTTAGAGAGTTACTTATAATAATTATTTTTCCTATTACGTTATGTTTGGTGGTAGGTATATGATCGGCAAGTAAGTAACGTAAAAAAATTACTTTTCTTTACTATAGTAAAAAAAAGGAAAAGTAACGTATTTTTGTCGATTAATTACGACAAAAAAAAACACAGTCTATTTACGAATTCAAAATTTTATCTTACTCTTATTATAAATGCGAAAGTTTTGATGAATGTTTGTAACTCAATCACGCCAGAACAGCTGAATGGATCGAAGTGAAATTTGACACAGAAATAGGGTTAAGAGGCTGGAATAGCACTTAAGCTACCTTTATCCCAGAAAAAGGCACGGTTCCTGTAGGATAGATTCAAATTCAAAATTCCACGCATACAATTGTATTATCACATATTTTTGGCTTACATGAAAACTCTAAAGTCTTAAAATTGCAATTTAATAATAGGGAAAACTTTAAGCATTTTAAGCTACGTGCATGCATGCCGTAGTAATTTGTTTGCATTTATGCTGCAATTTTTAATCAGACGATGCCTCTCTCGACGTGTTAACTTCGGGTGAGTGCGTGCAATAAAAAAGAGTCACGTTACGTCATTTAAAAAATATATCAAACGTGACGTAAAGTGCCTTAAAACAAGCGGCTTTACTTATAATATACTATTACATATTCGTGTGGCCCAGTGTGGCATGTCTAAAAAATATTTTAATTAACACCAGCAATTTATTTGCTTGCATTTTTTACAATGATGTGCTGAACCTTGTAGTTTTTGAATTTGAATTTTATTATTGTAACTTAAATATTATATAATTATTCTAAATGACGTGTCAAAATAGTGGTTATTTTATGATTGTATTGCAAATTTACAAGATAAGCCAGAGCAAGCAATGAATGATAAAATATTAATATCGAATCATATTATTTTCATTAACGTTTACAAGTTGTTTCACCAAATATCAGGACAAAAGTGGTAAACCAAAAATAAAAACCTTGTGGTTTATTGCATTTACCACAGTGTGTCCTGATATTTGGTGACCAGGGTTAGCAAACTATTTACAAGAAATCTGCAATAAAATCAAGTTAATTTTCAAACTTCTCTCCGAGATCTCGGTTCCAATTTGTGCGGACTGAGGAACCACACGTAAAGGGATGTATTTTTATAGGTTTTTCAATTTATTGGATCGTTTCTACAATTGTTTCAAGGCATTTACAAAATGTCGGTAATTTTTTTTGTGAATCCCAGGGTTAGTCCCTCGATCCATAATTTTTCATCGATTTCCCAATTATCTATTAAATCATGTAATAACCATTAAATACCCTAAAACGGTAAACGTTATTACATTAATGTTAACAAGCCAATAACTGATAATGATATATTTTTAAACGGAAATATTTAAGCAAAGGCAATATTCTGATAGAGCTCAGGATGTTTGGTGTTGTCGTTAAACGAACACTTTTATTACGGGAATCGAATGAATAAAAAAAAACAATAAATATTGTTTTTGTGATTACATAATACAGAAAAACCAATTCTCTTGAAAATAAAACTATTTTGTTGCGTCAGACATAGCTAACGATCGACATTTGGCGACTTACTCGCGGCTATAAGCATCTCTACATCTTCGTTTATGGTTGTAAGTGTGAATAAATAAATGTTATTACGACAACGACTTGTATTATTCCGTATACATTCATGACCGGGACTAGGTTATAAAATGGATCGCAAAATAAACATAGGGCTGTAAAACAGTTTTAAGTGAACTGTTATTATTGCTAACGCCTTCAACGATGACTCACAGTGGAAGCAATAGAAGGAGTCTCGTGAAAAATTTATTACTTATAACATAATATTGACTGAAGAAGTTGGTAAATGGTATCGTTATACGATGATGTATTGTGACGTTATTGGTGAAAACATATAATGTGCAATGTAGGTTCGCCATAACTAATGGACATTTAGGGCAGAGTTCACCAACAGACGTTTAAGTTTTAAACTGCGTTTAAAATAGTATTTGACATAATATTTTGTATGGGAATTGTGTCAAATTAATCGTCAATCTATGTTTACCGGCTGTTTAAGAATTGGTGACCTCGGGTCTAGTTGTTTTATAACTATAAGTTATAAAACTTTTTTTTTAAATCCCCGATAAATAGCATTATTTTTACCTAGCTGTCCTAGCAAACTTTGGAACCCGGTGAACATTGCTAAATTAAATTCCGCTCCAAATAAGTACTTTACGATCCATAAATATACCAAAATTAAGTGTGTAAAAAATAATTTGATAACGTTAAATTAATAAAAATTTTTTTATTATATTGACCAACCGAGGACCACATTGAGTCATTATATATATCTAATGTCGAAACTGGCATCAGTATGATCATATTAAATGTTATTTGCAGAGAAGGTAAACTATTAAGTGCTTTAGATTAGCAGCCCTCCTTCCTTAACCTACCTACTCTTATAACAACAAACTTAAAGGTTTGATAATGTCCTCCGATTTTACTAAGTTACTCTTTTTATAACGGTTGAAAAGGCAGTCACGACATTTTTATTTCATGAATTGTTGTACTGATATTAGAATAGTTGAGATGATATTAGAATAGTCGCGTGACATAAGGTCACGCGACTATTCTAATATCCCTGAGCGAATTTAGCAATGTCCTTTAAATACAATGAGTCCCACGCGCCAAACCGTGAATAGTAAAGGAATCTTTGTGACGGTTATTCTCGCACATGTAATCCGATGGTGGGCTCAAAGCGAACTAACAGGAAAAACTTTTTAGCGAAAAAAATCTCGTACGAATTGCCATGATCAAGAGTAGTTATTACCCCATTAGAGTGAGCGACTGCCGCCCGCCTTAAGTGGCGGAGATTGAAGGCATAAATCTACCGAACTATAATGCGGTGCATTCCACAGACGGATGCCGCGATGAGGAATGAGGATCATATTGTCCTTGCATTTAGGTACTTCAGTCATCACATAGAAAATAAAAGAACTAGATATCACAATTAGTGATGACGATATCGCCACATACCTGTCAAATATTTCCATGTTATTATTAGACGGCGCGATAAGTACTAGTATCGATTTATTATTGATGCGTCCTCACCAAATGAGCACTCACTCTAACATTTGGGTGCTCTTTTAATTTAGTAGTATTTAACTTTATGTAATGTAGATATACGTAAAGTGGAATTTCCATTAAATGGGTATGAAACATGTCAATTTAACGCGCTACTCTCAAATCTACGTAAGATTCAATCGCAAACATTTCAAAATTTTATTCTTGTATCTGATTCTTATCAACCTACTAGCTGTTCCCCGCGACTTCGGACGCGTCAATTTCTGTTATTATAATTGCGATTATATTTGCAACATTTTTTACTCATGCTTCGCTCCTATTGGTCGCAGCGTGATGTTATATAGCTTAAAGCCTTCCTCGATAAATGGACTATCCAACACAAAAAGAATTTTTCAAATCGGACCTGTACTTCCTGAGATTAGCGCGTTCAAACAAACAAACAAACAAACTCTTCAGCTTTATTATATTAAGTATAGATGAAAAAAGGAGGTTTTTAACCTAATGCTGCAAATAACTTAAAATAAGTTTAAAAAATCTGATTATCACTTTTGAACAGGTAGACCAATTTCACAGATTTTAATAAAAATGATTAGCTATATGTTAATATAGCTCAAACTTGGTCACATTTAAATTTTAAATCGATTGCCAAGTAAGAAATCGCCGATAATCATCATCAATGTTTTGTTCAAAATTATATTTTTTTGCGCTTAAGGCTCATTTTTCAGCATACAGCTATGAACCTATAATGAGAGGATATGAAAGCTTCCCGTTTCCACAAGTGCTATGCTACTAGGACTAAAGAATGTGATAGCACATTTCTGGAAAAAAGCAACAGCAATTTTTATACTTATCTTAGTATTAAAATACCAAATCCAATATTTTGAAGACTGACATTAGAACTCGACGTGTCTATTATTGGATAGAATATTATGGTAATAATGAATTTGACTCAACTTTTTTATGAGGTAACTCCGACCGTTAAATTATGAATAATATTTCATGTAGGTCATTTAATAACAATAGACGAGTATTGATAAATTTTTAAAAATCAACATTTAGAAGGCACTATCGAAATTCCTAATTTATTACTTAAAAATTAAAATATTAGTCACAAACCATTTAAGGGTTAAACTACAAATAGTTTAAGATTTTAAAGTTTAGGACACTCATTCTAATAATAATGGTAGTAGTAAGTATTGTATAAACTACTGTATTACCGACCAGTTAAATTCTGTAAATGATTTACATAACGACTGGGTAATATTAGTAGGTACATGTAATCATTATTTAGCTAAAAATTTTCTTGGCAAGAAAGCGCAAACAAGGCCCAGTCTGCAAACTGAGTAAAATTGAAACTTAGATGAAAATTAGAATTCTTAAAACATGTATTGTAGGGCTACTTAAATATTATTTCATCATAACCATCATTCACGGTTAGATTACTCGGAACTTTGGGGTGGTTGGATCTACCTCCTAGTGGTCCACCCGGGGCAACGGCATCTTTGGTTTTCTAACCAATTATGACGGCTAATAGATCCCTCTGCGGTGGTAGACTTCGTAAGAGGCCGCCTGGATAGCTACGACCCTCCTGCCGGAGTCCAGCGCCAAACAGTTTTTCTGTGTTCCGCTGGTGTGTGGGAGAACCAGTACCTCTGGGTAAGCTCGCTCCATCTTAGGCTTCTTCTTAACCGTATAGTTAAGTATGTAGTCAAGAGCAAGCCCATTACTTATAAAAAAAAGAACTCTAGTAAATGTAATTTTTAACATTCTCTTACACCAAACCACTCGTAATGTTTTCGTATTAAAAGTTGTACCGCAGTTTTCAGTAAAAAGGTGTAAAAAATGAAAATATTATGCTTAAAATAATAGCGTTGTATAAAAAGTAAATTGCTTCGCGCTGTAACCAACAAATCATTCTACACTTTGCCAAGATAGTACAAAATAATAAAGAGCTGCTTTATTTCTTCCTGCGCAGCTAGGGAACTATCACTTCTTGAAATGAAGAAAACTTTATAAGCAGATTGAAAGTTACTTAGAGTAGACTGAACAAGTTACTACTGGCAATTTTAGTTTAGATGTAGTATAATAACAATATTCATAGTTCAGAAATAGTATAGTAGTATCTTCTATCCTTACTAAGAATATTGCATGATTGTACTTCAAGGAGTTTTCTTTCAACACATATTTAGTTTTAAACCGTACAGGATGAGAGTACTGTAGTCGCTTTCCCAATCTAAATCCATTTCTAAGTAAGACGGTCCTATATTATTTTAATTGCCGCTACTTCGTAGAAACAAATGACAGCTTGATCATATGCAGCTTTCTAAAGATTTTCGAATTTTAAATGAAAATTAATTTTCCGTGTGTTACTTTTATTACTGGCCTTTTCTAAAATCTTGTGTGATTTCTTGTAATATTTCGCACCAGTCAACTTTATTCTGAAAATAGATATTATTTCTATCTTAAAGAATAGGTGCTCATGTGTTATATAACGTAGCAGAATATCTGGGGTACCCTTGAAGAGGAATACCCTCAGAAACCTAGGTTCTGCTACGCTACAAAAGAAAATTTAGAAAAAGGGAAGTTAATGGGAACCTACCTCCCTATAATTATTCCCTAAAAAGAAATAAAACAAAAGATAAGATTATATACAGCTAATATATTAAAAAAATAAACTAAAATTAGAAGAAATAAACATACGTAACTTAAAATGTAATAACGCTTAATGAGAGCCGGATTGGGGAGAGATGGCCCTGTGGTCGACCACACCAGTCTTTGCGCATTGGAGGGAAGGTAGTCCGGCGATCTGCCTGATCAAGCCGACGTGATGGATGTGGCCCGGCGGTCTACGACCCCTGCTATTTTTAATTTATATAAATGACCTTCCGTGTTATTTACATAATCTTTGTGAGATGGTATTGTTTGCAGATGACACATCAATGATTTTTAAAACTAAGAGGGGCAAATGTTCATTTGATGATGTTAACAATACCCTCTCTAAATTATTACATTGGTTTACAACAAATAATCTTTTACTAAATGCAAATAAAACAAAATGTGTAAAATTTACCATGCCCAATGTAAGATTTGCTGCTACTCATATAATTGTTAAAGATGAACCACTAAACTCTGTAGATTTAACTACCTTTTTAGGTATAACTGTAGACTCTCATTTGCAATGGGGTGCTCATATTAGGGTGCTGTCTGGAAGACTTAGTTCTGCTGCTTATGCTGTGAGAAAGATAAGGCAATTGACTGATGTTGAAACGGCAAGATTAGTATATTTTAGCTACTTTCATAGCATAATGTCATACGGAATTCTGTTGTGGGGCTCAGCGGCAGATATTGAGTCAATTTTTATATTACAAAAACGTGCTGTACGGGCTATTTACGGCCTTCGACCCCGTGACTCGCTGAAAGAGCTCTTCAAAGAGATTAATATACTTACAGTGTCTTCTCAATACATTCTCGAGAATATTGTTTACGTTCGTAAGAACATACATTTATTTCTTAAGAAAAGTAACGTACACAATTTCAATACTAGAAATAAAGATAAACTTGCCGTTCCAGGCTTCAGACTGCGAAAAGTAGGAAAAGCGTTTATGGGAAATTGTATCCGTATTTTCAACAAATTACCAAAGGATATTGCTGAACTCCCTGTACATAAACTTAAATCGTATGTCAAAGTTATTTTAATGAAAAAGGGCTATTACACTGTTAATGATTATTTAAATGATAGAAATGTATGGCATTAAGTTGTCCCAGCTCGTACTTGCTTAAACCTTGTAAAAATTACCTTACCTTGTAAAAATGTATTTAAAAAGAGGCTGACAATAGTGACCGAGTTTCTTGCGCTGCTTCTTCTCGGCACTAGCCCAGACTTGTCCCGAAGCAGTGGTAGGTTTAAATTGGGACGTGTAAAAGCGCCTCCTGGGGCCTATTTGCAGAAATAAATCTGATTTTAACTGATTTTAACTGATACGTGACCGCCAGGATCCAGCAGCACTAGGTGGAGAAGGCCCAGCGGTCTACGTGACCGTACCAGGTTCCAGAAGTAATCAATAAATAGGAGTGTCCAAGATAATTCTCCTAATTTGAGAATAATAATATTAGTCAACAATAGAATAAGAAGAAGTGATGGCTCCTTGACACAAAACGTCTATTTATAACAAAACTGATGGAACCATAATTTATTTTTAAACATTTCAAAATTATAGCTATATTTACATAAGCAGTTATAAAAATTACATAAAGAAGGTAAGTTTAATATAAAATTGGCCAAAATACAATATTTCTTAACCGAAATTTAGATGAATTTACATTATTAAAAAATATATATCATTTGACAAGGTGGTTGCCAGTGGTAACGATGTCTGTCAAAATAACAAGAAAATTTTAATATTAGTGTCAAAATTAGTAAACAAATAAAATTACAAGAAATTATAAGTTATATGATGATAAATATGAAAATGTATATAATGAAATGAACCAGAATCAAAAAGTAAGGTATTTACATATGTTAAAAGGTATCTACATACCACAGTTAATGAGGAGACACAAAAGATTGGCCTGTCGATAGATAACGATAAATATCGATAGATATCTTAGCGTCAGTTGACTCTCTCATTGACGATGAAGATAGAAACTATATTAATAATTTAATTAAAAAACTAAAACGAGCTTATGAGAGAGATGAACTATTAAAATCAAAATATAAACCGAAAACTTTGTGGAACGCTATAAGTAATATCACTAATTATAAACCTACAAAAAGTTGCAACGCGGAGTTGCTTCAGTTAAGATCGTGCCCTCATGATTCACTCAATGAAATTAACACTTATTTTTCTGAGGTCGGTAGCAGCCTTGCAAGTGAATTAATAAATCAACGGTTATCCAATTCTATGACCAAAGTAAACATATCGAGCATTGCTTCCACAGAGACAAACATTACATCTTTTGTCTTGTTGGATACTGACAACGAGGAAGTATATAGAGTTCTCATGAGTCTTAAATCGGATGGCGCACCTGGTTGGGACGGTATATCGACGCGATTTTTAAAGATGGCACATAATATAGTAGTCCCAATAATATGTCACTTGGCTAACACATGCTTTGATCAGGGAAAATTTCCTGAAGTTCTTAAGCATTCCATTATTACGCCCGTGCACAAGGGTGGTGACAGGAACTGTATCAGCAACTATCGCCCCATCTCGGTTCTGACGTCTATTTCAAAAGTACTAGAAAAACTAATTAATAACAGACTAATAAACATCATCCGTAAATTTCGAATATTCTCTGACTCACAGTTTGGCTTTCGACAGGGATTATCAACTGAGGATGCAATTCTGACTTTAACATCCTCGATAATTGAACATGTTGACAATGGTGACAAATGTCTTACAGTATTTTTAGACCTACAAAAAGCATTTGACACCATCTCGGTTCCCACTCTTGTGCAAAGGCTTGAAAAATATGGTATTAGAGGAACCCCTCTTGCACTTTTGACTGATTACCTCCAATATAGAAAACAACAGGTAAAAATAGAGAATAAATTGAGTGATTTGATAGAATCAAAATCATATGGTGTCCCACAAGGCAGCGTTTTAGGGCCAACACTGTTTTTGCTCTACATAAACGAATTATGTAACATGAAAATACTAAATTCAAATATTATCTCATACGCCGATGATACGGCAATCATGTTTTTTGGAAAATCTTGGGATGACGTGCAAAGGATAGCTGAAGAGGGCCTTGGAAAAGTAAAAAGTTGGTTGGAAGCTAATTTACTTACTCTAAATATTACAAAGACAAACTACATTTGCTTTACTCCGAACAAACGCTCTCAACCACATGATTCCTATAGAATCAGGATGCATTACTGCGGTAATTTGCAACATAACATATCTTGTTCCTGTCGACCTATTGACCGAGTTACCACAACTAGATACCTAGGAATTATTCTTGACTCACACCTATCATGGCACTCACACTTGGAAACGCTGACGACCAGAGTAAGGAAGCTCATGGGGATTTTTAAAAAGCTTAGACACATCACAACCAAGCAATTAATTAATAAAATATATATATCTCTAGCACAATCTATTCTATGTTATGGTATCTCCATTTGGGGATGCGCAACTAAAACAAAATTCCTAGAACTAGAAAGAACACAAAGACGTTTACTTAAAATTATGTATTCTTTTCCTTTACGGCACCCAACAGAACAACTCTATGCATTCGGAGACCTACTAACAGTAAGAAAACTATATATCTTAAATGCTGTACTAAAAATGCATAAAAATTTTGCATATGACCCAAAAATTATGAACAAAAGGAGAAAAGACAAAGCTATTGCTATTAAATTGACCAGGACAGCTTTTGCTAGTAGACAATTTCACAAACAGGCTAGCTTCTTGTATAATAAAATAAATAAATTTATAAATATTTATCCACTCACCTATTACAACTGTAAGAAGGAACTTATACCATGGTTAAAAACTCTAAGCTACTTGGAAACTGAGAACCTTCTAAAATAAACCAAATTACATTATAACATTCAGCATTACATACACTTCATAAAAACCAATAACATATCTCCTCACCAAACACGCGAGCGCGAAAACATAATCACACACACACTCACTCACACAACACACGCACAACACACACACACAGATACACACTTGCACACACACACACACAGTTTCTCTCAGAGAGTTTAAGATTTAGTATAATAAAACTGCTATAAACGTAGATTAAGATTTTACTTAGATTAGATTATCTTATTTATATTGCACCATTAAACAATACGGTCAAGTTGAGCGGTGACTACCTGATACAGGTATCTTTTTACTTACCAGGAATGTCACCAAAATATTTGTAACCAAATGGTCTGTTACTGAATAAAATATTTTTGATTTTGATTTGATTTAATGAAGCATTAATAGGGAACCCTATCTCGATCTCGTTTTTATGGGAATTAAAGTAATTCCGTCTCTCTCGAATATCTTTAGTATTAGTCATACATTCATCTTCTGTCCCATCAATCTTGCTCGCATTCTGCCGGAGTAGCGATCTGACTTTGGTGCAGCATGACACAAAACGTACGAGTGATTCATCACGATTGTAAGTGAAACTGAGTACAAACCATCGTTATTTTGTTCGAGTTTTTATTGCGGATACAATAATAAACACGCATCAATTTATATGATTGAAAAGTAAAATAAACATCCCTAAGAATAAAAAGCTAGAATACTAAATTAGAGTTCTATGAATCTAATATGGTAAGAAGCGACTGAGCGGAGTGGCTGAGCATTTTGAGCGAATTGAGCGAATTGCCTTCACTAACGCTTTTTTATCAGGAGTGTGAAATATCGTGATTTTCCCAATGGAATGGTGGTTATTGCTGAATCCTCCTTTTGGAGAGGCCCACGTGTCCAGCAGTGGACTGGTGGAAGCTGATGGTGAAGTTTATATCGATATTTTCTGCTAGTAACAATATCCATGGTACATTGCACATTATTCTATGTAAGTAGTGCATATTTGCTCGGCGGGAAGCCAACAACTCATTTGTCAAATCGAACCCCTTTTTAAGGTATTTTAAATGTACCAAAAAATAAACGCTATATGATAAATGAGCTTTAATTTGACACCTGTGCTCGGCTCCGCCACATCAGAAGCAATCTCCTCGTAATTGTTTCCGACTCGATTGTTGACGAATAAACACCCGCACACTTTACCAATGTAATGTTAACATTAGTATACTCGTAATTACAATGCACGACGAATTGATATTTGGAGATGTATGTAGAGAACGATCAGGAATTTCATATGCGGGCTTTATATCGATTTTAACTTAAGGAGTTTTTGCCCCGATACCGAGCGTATTTACAATAAGAAAGCGTGGTTTATTTTTAATATATGAATTTAACAATAAAATGTTGTTAAGTACCTACATATTATTTCTAAGTCTGTGAATGGCCAAAAGTAGGTAGTTACTTTACTGAGAATAATTTAATTTAAAAACCTACGTTACAAACATACAACCTGTGCCTATTTTATAATAAAGTGTAAGTTGTTTAAGAAGTATCTGTATAAATTATCAAGCTTTACATAATCATATAAATCTTAGATCAAGATCTTAGAGAAATCCGTTCAAGGTTTAGATGTTAGCTCTACTTCTGTCTCAATCATTGTTCTTTTCCATGGTTTACGACAATCTTTGATATGAGGAGCATAGTAAACTGTTTAACTGAAAAAGTTAGCTATACTTACGACTCTTATCGTCGGCCTAATTTATGTTCTATTCTGTATCGTTTAAGTGTGTACGAACTGTTAATTGTCTTTACACACAAACATTTATAACAAAGTCTTATTTTTACCTGCAATCAATGAAACGGCAGAATGAATTAATTTTGGTACCATACTTATGATGCCTTTGGTGTTATCAAAAAAGGCAGGTTTAAGCCTTTTCTGCTATTGAAAACATCATTAACATATATCTACTGCTGGACATAGATTTCCCCTAGTATGCACTATTACACCCTGTCTTCGGCTTGTCGCATTCAGCTTCTGCCTACGACCGTTCGCAAATCATCACTCCATCGAGCTTGCTACTACGGTAAGCTTGCCAGTCTGAACCTAATTTCGGCCCATAATCGCCACGTTGTGCAAGACGCTGGGTAAGCCATCCATTGACCCATCTGGAAACCCGGACCTCGGAGCAGATGACACCTTGAATACCTGGGTGTACGGTCAGCCAAGAAAGTGGTTTATCACCCTAAGGTTGAAAGTCATTCGCGCGTCAGAGATCAACAGGGTTCACTTTCCCTAGCAAATATAACCTGTAATCTACTAATACATAAACGTCATCGTCTCTATCAATATTTAACTGACACATAAAATTTTGTCAAAACTGGTACTCCACTTACTTTGCCGACCGTACCTACGCCATTTCAAAACGAAGGTCGTCTAATTCATTGTTTTCAAAAATTGCTGTCTTGTAATGTACCATGGGTTAAACCTTGTTGTAGTTTATGTAGAAACACTATTAAGGTTTCAATAAAAAAATGCTAATTTTTTTTCTTCTGAGAAAAAAGCAAAAAGTTACATCAGAGCGGCCAGTAACAGAATTTGAATCACGTTTCCATTCGTCCCCATACTCGTAGCAACGCTCCCCAGCATGTTGTCAGTCACATGATACAGTATACGCCTAACCTTCAAGTTGATATCACGTGATTCAGTTATAAGCTCACGAGGCTTCTGTTTGCGACTTTGACTTGACTGTAGCAAAAAGTACAATAACAAACATTTTTTTTTTCACTTAAAACGAAAAACCGTGCCGTGTGTGGCCAGTCTATATCGAAATGACACCATCTTCTATTCTTTGGGTTTCGTTCGGTTAAAGGACTACTAGGTACTAAAAGAAGACAGGTTATCTTCTCTCCACCATTGGCCAAAATGCAGTTACCAATCCGTCTGCCAAGCGTGCCAATTATAGCGTCCCTTTGCAGATGCTTATGTCCAGTAGTAAATTGAAGAAGATAGACTGACGATGTTTATGAAAAACAATCCAATTTGTGGTAAAACTTCGACAAGAATGTTCCATACCTTCGTACAAGATTAACGATTATGAACTCGTATTTTTTAATTTCTTAACCACCAATAATCGATAATCGTAAGGGTTAACAAGTTCTTGAATACCTAGGCTCTAGCACTCATCGGCAGTCAAGTGTAGCAGACGCCCTCGAACTAGGATAAATAGATAATCTTCACAAAGGTACATCATAGAGCTGGATGAGAGTAGATGAGCATCGTTCTTAAGTGAGAAATCAGAGAAGCCTAAATTCGGCTGGGATCTGATGTAGTCTCGTGTTTTTTGTATTTTTTACCTTCTTTTTTATTGGGGTTCCGTACGCAAAGAGTAAAAACGGGACCCTATTACTAAGACTTCGCTGTCTGTCCGTCTGTCCGTCGCTCTGTCACCAGGCTGTATCTTAAGAACCGCTATAGCTGGAAAGTTGATTTTTTCTCAAATTATGTAGTTCTGTTACCGCTATAATAACAAATACTAAAAACGAAATAAAATAAATATTTGAAGGGGGCTCCCATACAACAAACGCGATTTTTTGTCCTTTTTTGCTCGAAATTTGTGTACCTTCTGTTCTTTACCTAGTCAATGGTACGGAACCCTTCGTGCGCGAGTCCGACTCGCACTTGGCCGGTTTTTTTGAACTACTTCCACCGGGAAAATGCTCGTTTATGTTAAAAAAAAACAATACTAACAATTGGTACAAGGTTATATTTACATATTATTTGTTGTTACACAAAGAGTATTCTTATCATTACTTTTGCTAACTTCAATTTTAATAAATGCGTATGTTGACAAAGCCGCGATATGACCTCGAGCTGTGGAAGTCCCTGAAAATGCCTAAGGAAAATAAACTTATAAATTACGTGGGCCAAGTAAACAAGCAATAACGGTAAAAAAACCAAGGGAGGCCATCAAGTTAACGTAACTTTGTCTGCTTCTGATATTCATCCCCAAAAACAATCTCTTTTCGTATACTATTAAGACTACTGTCTTGTCTAAAATTTCAAATAAACCAATTATAAAAAGTAATAAACAAAAGTTGAAAATAAAGATTAATTAAATCGAGTTTGCACAAAAATGTTGGCTAGTAATTGTATCATTAAAATGCTCTTTATTATACATAAACTTTCCTAACCACATTACTGTAAAAGAGTGCGCAAACTAAACATGGTTTTGCAAAAGAAATTAAGAAAAGAAAGTTTGATAAGTAGTTTGTTTTCAGGCGGGGCCACCTCAAAGTTATTTAATTTTGCTTATAAAATTATTTTAAAATAAAACAAAGTCGAGTTAAACAAATTTTTTAAATTCTATGAACAATTGTTCAAATTGTCTCCGCCACGTAATAATATTAAATCTTGAGATATAGGTATTTCAAATAACTACTTGTATTGTACCTACTCGTAAAATCTATGAAGGGCCACCCTTTATGATTTTAGCTCTTTTAAAATTGAAGTGGAATAAGAAATTCTGTAGCAATTTTGTTCTGCTTTCATTCGTAATGTAGACCAATTAATAATACGTATCTATTGTTCGATTATTTCTAACAAAAAAAAATTACGAGAGAAGGCGGCAAAGTAATCCACATAAATATAAAAAAGTATATGTTTTGTTTGTAATTCCCTGGGAGTATATTTTGTGACATTGGTTTACTTGTTGATTTGTGGATCATTTAGATGATCGTTCACAATCAAGATCATTCAAAATCACGACTTTTACCTTTTCATTTAAGAACAAAACTTAAGGTTGAATATTTTTAACGGATAAGGACATGAAAGAAGCTGCAAATGACCATTTTGACTCGGAAACCATTTTTTGAAATTTTATTGTGACAATAAATGATTAAATTATTTTAATTAAAATTTAATTTACGTTCTTACGTTCCAATCACTCTAATTATGTAAAACTCGCCGGCTATGAACTGGCAACGTCGTTCTGCAGAGATAAACAAAGAGGTGGTACTTGTATACTGGCTAGTCATGACGTTATCTATAAAGAATTATTAATTTTAAAAAAATATTCAGTTCAAAATACTTTTGAAGCTTGCGGAATAGATATCCCATCACTCAAAACACTAGTTATCTGTCTGTATAGAACACCAACGTCTGATCCAAACTTATTCCTTAATAAACTTGACCAGGTTCTCTATGAACTATCTAGACGCTATAAGGAAAAAACTAACATAATTATAACAGGA